>CM053787.1:164016826-165306690 GCA_028749045.1 Cupressus sempervirens
CCCAAAAAGTGACCCTTATTAGAAAAAAAAAATCTGATCACTATTAAAAAAAAGGATGTCGAAAAAGACACTATCACCAAATCAAAGGGCCAATGCTGAAAGAAAATTCCAGAGGTACACAAAGGAAAACAACTAAACTCAAAGATACAGAGGGCACAAAAATCTAGAGCTCTAATACCATATTGAAGTTGATGAAAGATCAACCCCACAACTCCTAAGAATCATCTGCATGCAAACATCTATCACAGAAAGAGAGAAGCAAAATCTATGAAGGTTGGGATTCCCAGATCCATAGACGAGACATTCTTGATGAGCAAAAAGATAAATTGCTATCATCAAAAGTCATTTGTCTAATAATTACAAAGAGATATCATCTTTATAAAGGAGATCAAAACCCTAAAAAGGTATAACCTAGGTTGCATAATAATAATTAATAAAATAATTAATTAATATATGCCTAAAGTTTAGCTTAAGCAAACTAGAATTAATTAGAAAATATCTAATTACTCTAACAATTAATTACTTAAAATTAGACAATAATTATGGTTGTAATTATATTACAATACAAATAAAAACAATACAATTATTATAATAAGAATTCTAAGAATATGACACCAAAATATGAATCTAATATATATATATATATATATATATATATATATATATATATATATATATATTAGTGCATTGTCAATATAGAATTTATAACCACATAACACATATTAGTATTGTGAAACAAAAAGATGTACTTTTAGATTTAACTTTATATTATATTCTACCAACACCTTCTATTATATAATACTAATTAATAAGAATATATGATATAATAGAGTTGCACAACTCAATTTGGCGCAAACTTGGACAATCTATTTCTCTCACATTTAACTTTGCACTCAAAAAAGATTTGATTTTCTTAATAATTAAACTCAACAATTTGACTGTGTAATTATATAACTATATAACAAATTATAGTTAGATAATAATAAATCTATACAATATGATTTAAAATAAATAAATACATCTAATTGTAATACGCGAGTTGATGTAGGAGCATCCTAGGCATAAGAGAAATCTTGCATCACCCAAAAATTTTTTTTTTTTTTTTTTTGAATAAGGGTTGTCTCAGTGTAGGGTTGTTTTCTATGAAGGTTTTCTACTTAGTAAGTCAATCATACGAGCTCAAAATGACCCAATTTTAGAGGTGGATGTAGGGCTTGGATATATCATCCTACTAGTTGAGGTTCAATGCCATATCATGAGTATTTGTGGATTTATTGTGGATTTTTGGTGTGTAATTATGGTATAAATACTTTAGGCTTACTATTGAAAACCTCAGAGACTCCAGATGGGCTCTAAAATGGGGTCGATTTGAACTTGCACCAGTTGAACCCTGTAGATCAGAAGCTGGGGATTCCAAAAAGTGGTTATAATAGCCAATCAAAGTAATAGTTTGAAAGTTATGGCCTTCCAAATTTTGGCCGACCAAAATTTCCAAAATTAGTGTCAAAGGTGTATTGGGCCAACTCTATATGCAATTATAGAGTTAGTCGATCTTAAGGGTTAGGGTTTGATGTTTAGAAAATTCCTCGATAGTGTAAAAATGCCTATTTAAGGAATGCATGTACATTGTCTAGGATAGCTTTAGGTGATAGTTCATAGCTCTATGTTGTAAATTATTATAAGGAAGGAACCCATATGGGTTTGCATATTGTATTTCAAAATTTTGCATTTATGATGATAATAAGAAGCCCATATTTTGTTCTCGCAAATTGTTATTATTATTTCTATTATGTATATGTGGTATTAAAGAGAGCACCCTTCATCAAGTGGTGTTAGAGTAGGAGTTCCTCAAAGTGTAAAATAATTGTCGACTATGAGGCAATTGAACTAGGATTGTGATTTGGGCTAAGCTTGTAGACAGATAGCAGATTGTGAGGAAGTTTGAACTAGGGTTTCAACAAAAGTGCAAAAATGCCTCCATGAAGGGAGTGTGGTGGAAGAGTTATAGGTGTTATATTTGAGGGTTTTAGAGCCCTCCGAATACATATGCAAGCATTGGAAGAACAAATGCATAGAGGAATAAGTTTTATTGTAAGAGATAAAAGAGAGGATGAGAATGAAGAAGAAGAAAATGATGAAGTGGAGGTAATTTTGAACCTAGAGGAAGAGAGAATTTTTAAGACCATCTCCAAGATTAGAAAAAGAACTAAGTTTGAGGTTCCCACATTTTCAAGAAATCTTAACCCAAAGGAGTTGATCAATTGGATTAATAAATTGGAGGAATACTTTGAGTATAAAGATATTGAGGGTCTTGATACGATCAAGTTTGCAAAGGATAAATTGAAGGGACATGCAAAGATTTGGTGATAGGAGATTCAATTGGAGTGAAATAGAAGACGGAAGGAAAAAATCATTGGATGAGATCAAATTATAGCTAAATTGAAGAAAAAAGTCATATTTGTGGATTATGAGCTTGATTTGCTAAAGTAAATACAAGGGTTGAAGAAAGCAAGAAGATTTGTTTAGGAGTGTAGCAAGGCATTCTTCTGAGTTCTCATTAGAACTAGCCATATGGAAGTTGATATGGAGAAACTCACTCATTATCTTAATGGGTTGAGGCCAAGTATTTAGGAGGAGATAATTCTTGTTTGAATAAACAACATTGAAGAGGCATACTAGTTTTCCCTAAGAGTTGAGGAAAAGTTGAACAAGAAATTTGATAACATGAATAGTGGAAGAGGTTGTGATGGAAGATCTAGTAGACAGTCTTATGGAGGCTGAAATGATGATCAAAACAACAAGGATGAGGTTAAAAGTAGTAGTTAGAACTAGAGGGGAAACAATCCTAGATATTTCCATGATTAAAATAATAGAGATCAGAGAGGAAGAGGAAGAGGGAAAGGATCTGGAAGAGGAGGTTTTCGTGGAAAATGTTTTCAATATGGAGAAGAAGGGCATAGAGAATTTGAGAGTTTCTACCACTACGGAAGGAAAAATTAGAGAAGTAAAGTCGAAGCTAGAGTTGTGCATGTTAATGAACATGCCAAATCATCCCATTCTGAAGATGTTGAAAGAGGAGAAGTCCTAGTTAATTGAAGAGTCTTGCTAAGTGGTGAGAATGAATCTGATGAAAGGAAGATTTTTTTTTGCACAAGGTGTAAATGTGAAGATAAGTTTCATGATGTGATCATTTATGATGGAAGCGCTAACAATTTGGTGTTAGAAAAGATGGTCACAAAGTTAAATATCAAGAGGTAGAAACACCGATGTCCATATTGTATTTCTTGGGTGTAGGATGACCACAAGGTCATGGTCAATGAGTAGTGCCTAGTGAAGTTCAAGATTGAAAGCTACCAGGATGAGGTTCTTTTTGATATCATACCTGTGAGCATATGTCATATTTTTTTGGGTAGGTCATGGAATTTTGACATGCATTTTGTACATAATGGGTGAGAAAATACCTATACTCTGATAAAGGATGGAGTGAAACTTAAGTTGAAGCCATTGAACGAGAAAGAAGAAAAGGTATGTACTGCTACTAGAATATGTTTTGTTGATGCAAAGGAGCTTCTCAAAGGTTTAAAGCATGGGAATATTTGTTTTTTTGTAATCCCAATAGATGGTAAAGAAGAAGTAGAAGAGGTAGCTGTAAAAGTTGTAGATTTTTTGGGAGAGTATCCTAATATTATGTCAAATAATTTACCTAATGGATTACCCCTAGTGAGGAATATCAATAACTAGATGGACTTGATTCTAGAAGAAAGTTTTCCAAACAAGGTAGTACACAGAATGAAACTAGAAAAAAGTGACGAGTTGAACATACAAGTGCATGAGTTATTGCAGAAGAGGTTGATTCAGGACAGTGTAAGTCCATGTGTTGTACCAACAATATTAACACCAAATAAGAATAGAGGATATGCATAGATTGTGGGATATCAAAAAGATCACAATCAAGTAAAAAAAATTCATTTCCAAGGATAGAAAATATTATGGATTGTTTGAGTGGAGCTATGTATTTCACAAAGATAGATATAAATAGTGGGCACCATTAGATTCACATTAGCAAAGGAGATGAGTAGAAGATTTCCATCAAGACAAGGGAAGGATTCTATGAGTGGTTAGTCATGCCTTTTGGGCTAACCAATGCACCCAACACTTTCATGAGGCTCATGAATGAGGTACATAAGGAGTTTCTAGGTAACTTTTTTATTGTTTATCTAGATGATATTGTTGAAGTTGATGAAAGATCAACCCCATGACTCCCAAGAATCACTTGCATGCAAACACCTATTACAGAAAGAAAGAAGTAAAAAGATATGGAGGCTAGAATTCTCAAATCCACAGATGAGACATTCTTGATGAGTAAAAAGAGAAATTGCTATAATCAAAAGTAAATGAATAAAATTACAAAGAGATCAATCCTTATAAAAGGAGATCAAAACCCTAACAGGTAAAATATAGGTTGCATGATAATAATTAATAAAATAATTAATTATTATAGCCTAAAGTTTAGCTTATGTAAACTAGATATAATAAGTGACTTAATAATTAAATCAAAATGATTTAGTTAATAAGGAAGTATCTTATTACTTTAACACCCCCCCCCCATTAAGATAAACTTAGGGAGTAGGTAAAATCTAGAAACTACTACTAAAAGCAAATTTGGGTCCCAACAACAAGGCTTGATGAGGTACCCAAAAACAACCAAATCTCTATAAAGAGGAGAAATAGAGAAAACCACATGGGAAAAATCCTACTCCAAAAAGTGATGGAAAAAGAATGTTCCAGAAGATAGGAACAAAAGGATGATCATGAAGAACACCACTAAAGCATGAAGTTGCAAACACCACCAAATTGTTGATATGAAGAACCTCCACTATATAGAATATGACTAGGTAGAGAAGACTAAGTTTGAAGAGCTAATAAATAAAAGATGAAAGGTATCTTCATGGCCTCCAAAAATAGGAATGCAAGAATGTGTATATGATAAATGATCCATCTCACTGAAATGCATAGGTATCCAACCACTCCAATCATCTAGTACATAGGAACAAATACTGAATACATAGCTCACTCCATTGAACCAAGAAAGAAATAGAACCAACATAACCCACCTATAATGATGAGAGGTAAGCCATAAACATTTAAACTCAATGCAATATCTCCTATAGAAAGAAGAACAAGAAACATTTAGAGTGCAAAAGAAGTACAAACACCTATAATAGCATGTGTCATCAACACGTCATGAGGATCATGTCATGGAAGGAACTCTCACTTGACAAAGGAAGATGGTGAATAAGGCCAAAATGAAACCCCCCAAGGCAATTTATAGTGTAGTGCAAGTGCAACAAAATAGAAAGATGAGCAATATCCCAAAATGAAATAGAGTGACACTTTATCTCAGTGCATTTGTAAAAATACTACAAAAGGATGTCAACAAAGATCAAAAGAGACATAAGGCTGATACAATAGATAGTATGACCCATGAAAAATTATTTAAAACAACAAAATTGATCTTTAGACCTGAAATAACTAAGATATTCATTAGAATGCAAAAAACAAAAAATTGAATAGGATGTGCCTGGAGTAGGATCTGGAAAATAGAATGTCTCAAGATATGTCTCCTGAAGTGCAAAATAGAACCTCTAATTTTGGCTATATAAAATGGAAACCAAACAACATCAAAAGTTCAAATAAACTACACCATCATGATAGACTCAAAATTATCTTTGCAGTGCTTCTTTTAGATTAAAAAATGAAGTCTGGATGAGCAAGTTATGGCTAGAAAACTACATGTAGGTCAAAAAAGTGCTAGAAGGGAAAAATATTTTTTTACTGCTTGGGATCCATGCCAAAATGCCTAAAAAAGAATGCCCACCAGCACCAAAAATTACATCAAGAAGAGTGCTAGTTCCATACCAAAATTATCTTGATTTACATGACCAAACATCTTGATTTACATGCAAAAAAATCTAGATTTCCATACCTAAAATGATAAAATCATTGCCTCTGCAATCATGGGCAATGACTATCTAGGTAGTTGTTTAGACATGTGTCGGATTCCCATTCCCATATGCCCCCATGTCTCTAACTTTTTGATAACTATACCTCCATTGTGTCGTAACTCCATTGTTCTATGTAAATAGAACGTAGCTGTCAGATTAGTACAATTTTTTTTAAAGGTGAAAAGTATCTCTTCAAAATATAATATTGAATTCATTAATATATGTTTAAAATAAAAATTATTTATATATTTCATCAGTATTGTTCTGTATGCAAAGTAAAATTAGAAGAATCTCTGCATGAAGTACATTTTTTTTTTTAACTTAAAAAGAATTGTTTCATCTATTCAAAAGTAATCACATGAACAATCAACACTTTAGATAGAGGTAGTTTGTAAATTAAAGATCTAAAATTAATTGATTTTACATAAAATTTTGTAATTTCATTAATAGCACTTCTATTTATATAAAACTTAAACTAAATCTTTAATATAAAATTTTCTAAATATAATCAATATATTTATTAATGAATTTTCTTAAATGTTTATATCTATCTATGAATTTATTATTATTATAAGTTTTTAATAAGGTAAATTAAAAATATGTTTTTAATTAAGTTGTATAAGAATTTTTTATTATTATGTTTTCCTAAAAAATTAATATATAATTTTTAAAATTAAGCTTATATATAATTATTTAGGAGATTTAATTTAAAAATAAAGATTTTGGTATAGCTTTTCAATATTATTTTTTATTGATTAACTAAACTAAAATGAAAAGAAAAAATAAATATGTAAGTAAGAACTATTAAAATGCATTACATAGTTTGAATTAGTAGATTAATTTATTTGATCTAGTATGAATGTAAGAATTTAGTATTCTATTAAATATTCTATTTAAAAGAAAGGATTGGAAACTTGCAATAGACCAATTACAAGATTTTACTTACACAAGTCATAACTTCATTGAAAAGTATTATAATTTTGAATAATTATTTTTAAAAATAATTTTAAATTTAATATCATTATATGAAAATACTTATAAAATATTAAATCTTAGTTTAATATAATATTGATGAAATAATTTTATAGTACATTTCACAAAACTATTGTATATCTTTTAATAATTGAAATTATGAAATTTCTAAAATTATTAATATATTTAATTATATATTTTTCTACTCATGTCAATTTTATTGAGAAAATATTTAAATTTTAAGAAAATTAAACTCAAATATATACATATACATATACATATACATATATATATACTTAATTAAATTTCAAATAATAATTTAACTTTTAAATTTAATTATATTATATTATAATAAAATATAAGCATACAAAATGGGATATCTTTAAAACTTCTGTAATTTTTAGTACACAATATTTCTATTCCCCACTACAAATAAAAGAATAAATATATAAATAATTTGTATTTCAAAAATATATTAATGAATTCAATAATATGTTTTGAAGAGACTTTTCACTTTAAAAAAAATCGTACTAGTCTGACAGCTATATTTGTAAGTTACGACACAATGGAGGTATAGTTATTAAGGCTTGAGGGATATGGGGGGATATCAGAATGGTCATTTGACCCATGTCAAAATAACTAGATAGTGCCAAAATCTCAATTTTCAAAAAAATCTTGATTTGAGTGCCAAAAGTCAGAAAATTGCTGCCTCGGGAAACATGTAAAATCTCAATTTGTGAAGCCAAAAATCTTGATTTGCATGCAAAAATCAGAAAATCACCAAGCTCAGGAAACATTCCAAAAATAGAGAAAATCATTGCCTCAGGAAATGTGCCCAATCTGGGAGTAAAAATTTTTAGCCTCAAATTCCAACTGTGTCAAAATTTGACAAATTTTATATGAAAATTGGGGTTTTTGGGTGCTCTGAGCCCAATGGTGAGGTCTATTTGGACTCAAAGTGCACCAAAAAATTGTGATACCCCAGATTCAATACAAAAAAAAAAAAAAAAAAAAACTTTGAAAAATGAATCCCTCTAAACAAAAAGCATAGATTTGAAAGCCAAGCCAAACTTCTCATAAACAAAATAGGGGCATGAAGATCTAGACCTTTGATACCATGTTGAAGTTGATGAAAGATCAACCTCACAGCTCCCAAGAATCACCTACATGTAAACACCTGTCACAAAAAGAGAGAAGCAAAAAGCTATAGATGTTGGAGTTCCTAGATCCATGGATGAGAAATTCTTGATGAGAAAAAAGAGAAATTGCTATAATCAAAAGTGAATGAATTAAATTACAAAGAGGTCAATCCTTATTAAAGGAGGAAAAAAACCTAACAAGTAAAACCTATGTTGTATGTGTTGGAAATATACGATAGGCTAGGTTACTGAGAGGGGAGGGTTGAATTAGTAACCTATAAAACTTAATCTTAATTCACCAATTAATCCTTCACATCTATTCTCATCTAATTGCATACATTAAAAACTAAAAGTATTAAAACATTCATAACACTTTGACACACAATATGGTAACCCAAAAACTTTCCAAATAGAAAGTAAATATGGGGTGGGGATGATACCCACAAGCTTTAGTACTGCAGTATAAAGTTGACCTGTTAAGGCTTACAATGATCACTTCTAATGATCTACCATGTTAGGAGCAATAAGGACTGCTAGGTCCACCTTGCAAAAGGATTTACAAACATAAAATGAAGTATGCACTTGATAAAGAGATTTTCAAAAGGCTATTAAGTCTATGTTGTGAAAGGATTTAACTATTCCATCTGTTAGGATGAACCAGTGGTTGATCTCTAATCTGAAACTTTGATTTTCTGAATGAGATTCCTTTGAAGTGTAATGATCACCTTGTTGTCATGGATAAATCTTTGTTGCTCCTTATAATACTTGTAACCTTCTTACTTTTCACTTTTTGCTCTTAGAGTTTCTTATTAATATTTCATTCTTATATTTTGGTGTGATACAATACATTACATATATACAAATCCAATTTACAATTCATCAAAGTTGGATACAATACAAGTTTCGCCAAAATACAAAAAGTCAGCCCAACTGCAGGTCCATAGGTTCTAAAGACAAACTCAGTGAGGTTCTAACACTCGGCAACCATTGTCAATGCTCAGCATCATCATGCACTTGGTGGACGTAGAAGTTTGGCTCATACTAATCACTTTCTAGTCTGAACTTGATCTGCATGGGTGACTTAGTGAACACTATGAAACTCAACATATAAACTAAATCACTTGGTTGACATTGTATATCTCAATCAACACCATCACTGTGGGCCCGGTGTAAACTAAAGCACTTAGTTGACACTACATAGCTTACTCAATGCTAGACTTACATTGCTAAAGCTGCAAACTCGGTAAGCACTAGAAAACTTGGTTTGCATTGAGAGACTTGGTAAACACTATGAAACTTAGTCTATACTGATAATCACCAACTTGGTAGATATTGCTCGGTGAAAACTAAATGCTATTCCTGGAACTTGGTAGCAACTGTAGATCTTAGTATAACTTGAATTACTTGGTTAACACTATAAACTGTACTATAAGCTTGGTAGCTACTAACCATCTAATTAAGTGTGTGTGTCACTAATAAAGTCACTAATAAACAAACTTGGTTGTAATGTCAACAATCTCCCCCTTTTACATTAGTGAAAAAAACACTTATCAATCCAAACTGAATTCAAAAGTTCAAAACAATCTTTAGTATCCATCCCATGTCTTCAGCTCAGTAACATACTTTGTTTTTGAGATTTTTCAAAATTTCTTTCATAAGAGATGTTTATCTAAATATCTGTACATGTATATGTATAATACTGTGATGCTCCCCAATACATGTATATTCAATATACTTTACACATCATATACATCTTCTTATCTTCCTTCCTTTTATTGAATCATCATATATTCTCCCTTTTTACATGTTCTCCCCCTTTTTGACATAAATGCCAAAGGTGTATACTATACGGTTATTTATGTCCATGGTTTAATCCTAACACTATGAAACTAGCTTCAATACTTTGTTTTCAAATTTATTCTCTACTCTTTGCAATAATTTTTCTTGCCCATTCAAATATTCATTGAATTTTTGGACCACTTTTGCTAATTAAGCCAAAATAGGTTGGGAGGTATCAACCTCAGTGCTGAGTGCATCTACAAGAATATTCTTTGCATCTTTTAGCACTTAATTTTCTCTGTTTCTCTCCTCTCTAAGCCTTTGTTTCTTAGCTTTCTTCTGCAAAAGCCCACCTACTATACGCATTTGATCAGGATTTAGAGTAGAGATATCCCAATTTGGGATAACTATATCCTCATTAAGATCAATGTCTTCATCCTTATCTTTGCCTTTGCTAGAAAACTTAGTACTCAATTGAGGCTTTCTCTCAATTGTCTTTGTACTAATTATTTGTATACTTGGAATAATAACAATGGTGGAAATGGAAGGATTAGCAACAAAAGTAGATATTGCATTGATTGAAGAAATTCCTTGTTGCTGAGTAGCCAAAATTGATGAAGGAGGAAGCACTGACTGCTTGATAGATGAAATGTCGATCACTTTAGTCATCACTAAGTTGAATAGTTGTAGAGATTAGTTGAGTACTTGGATTTGTAGTGTTTTTCACAACCAACTTGGCAGTATCTTTCTTTGAGCTTGATGGCTTTTAAGCTTTTCTTGAAGATTGAGGAAGTAAGGCCATAACCACCATTGTAATCTTATCAGGGTTTGTTTCCTCAATTCTTTGAATCTTAGGGAGATTCTCCTCGAAGGCTTCCTATTCTTGTTCCTCATCATCTTTATTATCATTATTCATTTCTTCTTCATCATCATTGTATTCTTCTTCCTTTTTATCTTCATCATTATCTTTGACACAAAAAACAAAATCACTCTATTGATGAAGATTGAAGATATTCTTCCATGTATTAGTGGCATTCCTCACCACATGTTCAATGTCATTGATTGGTATTAAGAAAATGTTAAATTTCAAAGTGAGTCTTTATTCATTCTACTTCATGGATTCTTTTATTTCTTTTTCATTAAGACTCAACATGAGTTGCCTCAGAGTCTACTCATATATGTCCTTTGTAGTTTTCTTGGCATGTTCCCATCTTGGCTTGATTCTTTCGATCAATTCATTGGGAATCTATTGTGCAAGTTGATCAGGTGAATATTTCCATTTTCCTAGCTTAGACATAATCATGTCTTCAACTTGCTTTTTCCCTTTTGCATTTATGTTTTCATATCTCAATGATTTACAATTTTCCATGCCAACTCCATATTCAATCTCTTTCAATTTCTCTTGAAATGTAGGTGGAGTTTTTTTGAAAATCACATCCTCTACTTCTTCACCTAATTTCAATTTCTTTCTAAATGTTCTTCTTGTAAATACTGTAGTAGATGACTTAGTAGGTTTGGTTATGATAACCTTACCTTTCTTCTTGACTAACTCTTCTTCTTCTAATTTTATTTCATCTACCTCATCTTTTGCATCATCTTCTATTACATCATCTCCTTTACCTTCTATCAATAGGAGAGTAGAACTAGTTTGTCTTAGTTTTGCTATCCTTTTCTTTCCTTTGCTAATGGCCTGAGGAAGTTTTATCTCTAGTTCAATTCTAGTTTTGGCTTCATCATATGTACCAAAATATGTGGCCATGGGATCCATAGGTTCATTCAATAATTCCTCAATGATATCCTTGGTGTCATCAATATTAACCTCAGAGCGTAGAGGCTTAACCCATACCACTCTAGGTTTGATTGCTTGTATGTATACTATGTCACAATCTACCATAAAACAAACATCATCCTTCTAATCTTCTATAGTTTTCTTTGGAATTTTGAATTTTTTATCATCTTTTCTTTGAATGAATCAAAATAATTGTCCATGATACTAACATAATTTTGAACCATTTCTATTATATACTCATTGATTTGATATAGTATAGGCACATCTTTTCTCCATACAACTGTACCTTTTGAAGGGAAAAAATTTGTACAAAGAAGAATAAATAGGTTAAAAGTGAACCAAACTTACACAATTTATTCTTTGATGTTTTGATGCTTTCCATTTTTTTCTTGAATTGGTTCAACACCATCTCTGCAAGGTTGAAGGACATGTTGTTCTTCACCACCTTGAAAACAAGATTCACTGCTTCACATGATATGTTGTTGAGATGAATGGAGCTATATACTTTGTGTGCAAATACATAAGTTCCAAATTTCAGCTCCATGTTATCTACATAGTTGATCTTCATACCTCTTCCATCCCATTCAGCAAGAGTTTTCTTTTCTAATTCTACTTGACTTAGGGTTTTAGTAGTTTTTGCCTTGGCCAACATTTGGATCCTGTGATTCGATGAATCATTTTCTTTGTTATGAGAATAGGCTACTCCAACCATAGTTTCCCATTGTGTACATGTTTAAGGATAAACCTTATCCATTTTGTCTAAAATTCTTAGGGCATGTGTGGAATGTGGGTTAAACCCTTGGTTTCCAAGTGTTGATGCTCAGGTTTTAATGAATAATTCAAACACAAATTTTTCAAAGTTTCATCCATTTCTAATGTTCCTATATCTTAAATTGAATAATAAAAATGTGAGAAAATATCGTTAACTAGTAATACCTTAGGTAGAATTTTTGACTAAGCTCTGCTAGGATCAAGTGTTTCTGCAATTGTCGAACTCAACTTGAAGTTAGGTGCTTTCCACTCAACTCCTCATACTAAGATCTTAGATCCTTTCTTGGTTTTATTTCTGGAGGATGCCATGCTTAGTAGGATTTATGGAAAACTTCAACTTCAACAACAAATCAAACAAATCGCTTAGATGCACAAAAATCTCTCTTTGCATAAATTCTTGAAAATTCATGGTGACAAATGAATTTGATTTCACCCTTTTTAACAAATTCCACTTTCTAATCACCATAAATGCTCAATACATTTTCTTACTTGATTAAAGCCTATATTCCACTTGGTTTGAATTAATTTCTCAACAGATCCATTCATGACTCAGTGTCCACATGATGACTTAGTTACTCCCAACCTCGCTTGGAAGGGTCTTGCAACCCGACCTAGCTCGATAAGGTCTAGAGGTTCTTTTAATGCTCAATGATCCCTTTGCATCTTGAATGCTAGCATGGATCTTTCCCTTTTTGCTAACTATAACTAATGTAAGATGTCTACTTTAGAATCTTAGTTCCAGTTATCCTTGTGGAAGATCAAGTAGAAATGCTTGAGTCACCCAATTCTTGAGTGACTTGTGCTTCATTTCTTAGACTTTCATTCTCAAAAGATTTTAGAATCTAGTACTATCTCATTTTTTTTCTGATGTTATCAGCCTTGGCTTTCTTTTCATCTTCAATTCTTCTAGTGTTCATACAATTCTTGGAGAGGTGTCCAAGTTTTGTACATAGAATATTCCAATGTGTCCAAATTCTCCACAGTAGTGACATCTACACCAAGTGTTGTAGTCCCAACCAAATATAACTTTTAAAATCTGTTCTGCTAGGTTCAATATCCTAGTTTTGTATTTAGAAGATTTGTGCCCATGCTTCTTGCATTTGTGGCATTTGCCTTCAAATTTAGGTTTCTCTATACATTCATTAGCTCTATGACCATGCTTATTGCAATTGTAGCATTTTCCATTGAATTTAGCTTTACCATTATTCCAACATTTGCTTGATTTATGACCTAACTTACCATAGTTATTGCAAGTAGATATTTTATTCTTTTTAGCTCCTTGCTTGGATGATTCACTTTCTCTTGTATATCCAATTCCTACTTTGCCTTTCTGTCTATATTAGATTTTCTCATTTAATTGATTCATGTCTACTTGAGATTTCATCATCCTCTCAATGGTTTGTATTTTAGTGTTTAGATCATTCTGTAATCTTTCATTTTTTGATCTTAGATTCATGATTTATTTATTTGCATTAGTAAGTTGATCAATGAAGTCTTCTTGTTGAAGGAATACATGTTGAATTTCATTACTCTTTCCTTCTAATTCTTCTTTTATCTTATTTTTCTCTTCCATGACTTTGCATAATCTTACTGACTAAATTTCTTCTTCTCTTTTTAGCTTCTTTACTTCTTCTTAAAGTATACCATTCTTTTCTAATAGTTCCTTGATTGCTTCATTCGCTCCATCTAAATTACTTTATGAATGGATATCTTTAATTCTTTCTTTAGTGTAGAATTTTTTATTCATTTGTACTGCAAGATATTTTCTCCTTTTTAGAGATTGAGAGAGTTGTTCCTTTGATTTCTTAAGTTTCCTATTAGCCAATTCTAAATCTAGCTTTTCATTATCAATAGCCTTATCAAGTTTGAATACTTCCACTTCCTCTAATCTTTACTCTAGTTGTTAAAACTTTTCTTTTAGAACCACAAAGATCTGATACCAATTGTTGGAAATATAAGATAGGCTAGGTTGGTGAGAGGGGAGGGGTGAATCAGTAACCTATAAAACTTAATCTTAATTCACCAGTTAATTCTTCACATCTATTCTCATCTAATTGCATACATGAAAAGCTAAAAGCATTAAAACATTCACAACACTTTGATACATAATATGGTAACCCATAAACCTTCCAAATAGAAAGTAAATCGAGGGTGGGGATGATAACCACAAGATTTAGTACTTCAGTATAAATTTGACCTATTAAGGCTTACAATGATCACTTTTGATGATCTACCCTATTAGGAGCAATAAGGACTACTAGGTTCACCTTGCAAAAAGATTTACAAATATACAATGAAGTATGCACTCGATAAAGAGATTTACAAAAGACTGTTAAGTCTACTATGTGAAAGGATTTAATTGTTCTACCTATTAGGATAAACTAGTGGCTGATCTCTAATCTACAACTTTGATTTTCTAAGTGAGATTCCTTTGGAGTGTAATTATTACCTTGCTATGATGGATAAATCTTTGCTGCTCCTTATACTAATTGTAGCCTTCTTACTTCACACTTTCTACTCTTAGTGTGTCTTATTAATATTCCATTTGTATATTTTGATGTGATACAATATATTACATATATAGCAATCCAATTTACAATTCATCAAAGTTGGCTACAATACAAGTTTCACCAAAATACACAAAGTCAGCCCAACTATAGGTACATGGGTTATGAAGACAAACTTGATAAGGTTCTGAAACCATTATCAACACTTGGCATCATCATGCACTCAGTCAATGTAGAAGATTAGCTCATACTAATCACTTCCAAGTAGTCTAAATTCAGTCTGCACTGTTGACTCAGTGAACATTATGAAACTTGACATATAAATTGATTCACTTGGTTGATAATACTATCACTGTAAGCTCGGTATAAATTGAATCACTTGGTTGACACTATATAGCTCAGTCAACACTAGATTCACATTGTTGAAGCTGCAAACTGAGTAAGAACTAGAAAATTTGATTTTAACTAAGAGACTCACTATGAAATTTGGTTTACACTGATAATCACCAACATGATAGATACTTCTTAGTGTGAACTAAATATTGTTCTTGGAACTCAGTAGCAGTTGTAGAACTTGGTATAACCTAAATTACTTGGTTAACACTATAAACTCTACTATAAGCTTGGTAGCTACTAACCATATGATTAAGTGTGTATGTGTGTTACTACTAAACAAACTTGACTGTAATGTCAACAAGATGATAATAATTAATAAAATAATTAATTATTATATGTCTAAAGTTTAGCTTAAGTAAACTAGAGGTAATAAGTGACTTTATAATTAAATCAAAATGATTTAATTAATAAGAAAATATCTTATTACTCTAATAGATATTTTGATCTTTAGAAATATATTAGAGGAGCATTTGATGCATATTCCTAAGGTGTTTGATACGTTGAGGGAAGAAAAATTGCTGATAAATCTAAAAAGTATAGTTTTGTGAAGGAGTTGGCATATGGGGTTTGGAATATCAACATAAGGTCTAAAAGAGGACCCTAAGAAAGTGAAGGCTATCCTTGAATGGTCTACTTCAAGGAGTCTAACTGAGGTAAGATCTTTCCATGGATTGATTATTTTTTTCAAAAAGTTTATAAGAGGTTTTAGCAATATTCATGGGCCTTTGAATGAAACAATGAGAGAGGACAAGAAAGAATTTAAGTGGACTGTAGGAGAAGATAGGAGTTTTAATTTTCTCAAACTTCAAGTTATAGAGAAACCTATTTTATCACTTCCAAATTTTAACAAGATGTTTCAAGTAGATTGTGATGCTAGTGGTACTATAATAGGAGTTGTTTTGAGCTAAGAAGGTTGAATTGTTGCTTATTTTAAGGAGAAATTGAATGATGTCAAAAGAAAATATTATGTTTATGATTAGAAATTTTATGCTATAGTTTAGGCATTAAAGAAGTGGAGACACTATCTTCATCCTAAGGAGTTTCTTTTGTATATTAATCATCAAGCTTTATAATATTTGAGTAGTTAAGGAAAATTGGAACAAAACATTTAACGAGTAGAGTTATATATTTATTTTTGAAACAAAGGAATGGAAAGTCTAATAGAGTTGCAGATGCTCTTAATAGAAGACAACTTTTGTTGACAAAGATGCAGATTGAGGTGGTTGGGTTCAAGGAACTCAAGAATTTGTATCTAGTGGAACCTGATTTTGGCAAAGCTTGGAAGGCTTGTACAAAACTTATTACACATGATAGGAAAAAGTGGTTGCATTTCCTAATACAAGATGGTATTTTGTTCAAAGGAAGTTATTTTTATATTCCTAGAAGTTCTATGAGAGAGAAATTTTGTAATGTGTAGCATAATCAAACTCGGACAATTATTCAACATGATTTCCCCCTAGATTATTTTTACATGTGTTTGGGGTAGCATCCCCAAGACAAGGTCAGGGGGTAGCACCCCTTGTGAGTTCCTAGGGAAACACCCTAGGTGCACTCCCTATCATATTATAGGGTGGGGTCAAGGGGAAATGCCCCTATGTGGGGTTTTTGGGGGTAGCACCCCCAAATCGAAAAATGACCTTACATTATAAAAGGCACCAATTGCTATTTTTCTATTCAATGATTTATTCTAGCCCTAATCTTGTAAGCAACAAAATCTTGTATAAAATGGATTAGGGTTAGAGATTTCATAATGTATGATGAGATAGTAACTTCTTGCGACAATATTGAGTTACAAGGGATTACAAATTGTAATAACTGGATGATAATAATATTGGACTTGTTGTTGGTGGATGTAGCCTAAGGATTGGGTGAACCATGTTAAATCCTTGTGTCTTTTGTTCTCTTTTGTACGATCTTTTTTTTATATTGGTTATATTTCCATGTGATTGTTATTTCTATCTGTGGTAAATCCTAACGAGTGGTTTTAGAGCTAGATTGTCATCATTTTTTAGCCAAGACTATCATCAATTTTTTTTTAGCTATCCTCTACAAGAAGGTCTCACAATTGAGTGGGAGTGATGGTAGATGAGGGTAAGCTGAAGGTTGAGAAGTTTAATTGGAAAAACTTTCAGTTATGCAAAATGCAAATGGATGACTATCTTTATCAAAAGGATTTATGTTATCCATTGGAAGGAAAAGACAAGAAATAGGCAACTTTGATAGATGAGGAGTGATAAATTTTGGATAGAAAGGCACTTGGAAGTATTAGATTATGCCTGGCACCATTAGTGACATTTAACATTACAAAAGAAAAAATAATGGAAGAGTTGATGCAAAACTTAACAAAGCTATATGTAAAGCCCTCTGCTTCAAATAAGGTATTTCTCATGAAGTATTTATTTAATTTGAAGATGGCAGAAGGTGGATCTATTGCCAATCATTTAAATGAGTTTAATATAGTTACTAGTCAGTTATCTTCTATCAATATCAATTTTGATGAAGAAATTAGGGCTCTCTTGACTTTGTTTTCTTTGCCTAAAAGCTAGAATGGATTAGTAGTAGCTATAAGTAATTCTATTTCTAGATCTAATAACCTTGAATTGATGATGTGATTGGTATTATTCTGAGTGAGAAAATTTGTAGGAAAATCCCAAGGTGGATCTACATCAAGAAGGTCTTTGAACACACAAAGAAGAGGTAGAATGACTGTAAGAGGAAGTAATTTTTGAAATCATGGAAAATCAAGAGAAAAATCAAAGGGAAAGATGTCTCAATCTAGAGGACCAAGAGATTATTTGTACTCTGGGAAACCAGGGCATAAGAAAAGATTGTTGGACTTGAAAGAACAATGAAGGAGACAAACAAGATGGAAATAAGGAGGCAAATGTGGTAAGTAAAAATTTTGAAGAGGATGCTTTTCTTCTTTCTTTAGGAAGTGTTGATGATTCTTGTGTTTTAGATTCTTGGAATTCATTTCATACTACACCCCATAGAGGTTATTTTATTGATTATGTCCAAGGGGATTTTGGGCTTGTTTATTTGGGGGATAATGAACCCTGTCAGATTGTTGGAAAGGGAAAAGTTAAGATTAAATTGTAGAGTGGGAATCATTGGCTCATCGATGAGGTTTGAGTAGTTACTTTTAATGATAAAATTTCAAAAGGTTCCCTTGTAGTAGAAAAAGGTGTGAAAGAAGGTACCTTATATCTTTGTATAGGTCATAGTGTTCCTTCTACTTTAATTGTTTAAGAAAAAAATGAATGTTGAGGAACACTTGTTGTAGTTGAGTAGGAAGAACAAACAATTGTTGTAGATTTTGGTACAATGCTATGACACAACAAACTTGGGCACATGAGTGAGAAAGGTATGAAATCACTTCATTTAGAGAAAGTTTTACCAGGTCTGAAATGTGTCAATGTAGATTTCTATGAAAGTTGCATGTATGGAAAACAAAAGAGAGTGAGTTTTGTGAAGAGTGTGCAGGAAATGAAAATGAGAAATTAGAGCTTGTGCATATAGATGCATGAGGACCAATTCAGGTATCTTCTCTTGGTGGATATCATTACAATGTAACATTCATTGATGATGCAACTAGAAAAGTATGAGTTTATTTTATTAAAAAAAAAATTGATGTATTTCAAACTTTTAAAAAATGAAATGGTTGGTTGAAAATGAGACTGGTAAGAGATTAAAATATTTTAGATCTGATAATGGTGGTGAGTATTGCAATCATGAATTTGAAAATTATTGCTCCTCTAATGGTATTCATAGACAAAAAACTATTCTAAGGATTCCACAAAAAAATGGAGTGGCTACACATGAACATGACAATAATATAGCATGGAAGGAGCATGAGGTTGCATGTTGGGTTTCCCTTAAACATGTGGGAGGAGGCCATCAATACTATTGCATATTTGATTAATAGAGGTCCCTCTACTCCTTTAAGTTGTGGTATTCCTGAGAAATCATGGACTAGTAAGAAGGCGAGTTATTCTTTTCTCAAAAGCTTTGGTTGTGAAGCATTTGCACATATTGATTATGAAAATAGAACCAAGCTAGAAGCTAAGTCAAAAAAATGTGTATTTCTTGGATATGGCATTGATTAATTTGGTTATAGGCTTTGGGATTTTAAAATTGTAAAATTATAAGAAGCAAGGATGTCATATTCAATGTGAAAGTGTTGTACAAAGATCTATTGTAATGACATGAGAAGAAAGGAAATGATTACGTAGTGCTCAATGATACTCCAAAAGATGATTTTCTAGCAATTCCTCATGTTCCACAAAAACTACAACAACAAATACCACCCACCCTAGTGAATGCTAAACAATCCACAAGGCTAAGTAGACCTCCAAAAATATTTTCTCCCTCTTTGTATTCTATTTTATTAACATATACTAGTAAACCTAAATATTATGATGAAGCTAAATATGTGGATACAAAGATTCAATGGGAGTCTACAATGAAAGAAGAAATTGACTCTTTGCTAAAAAATCAAACATGTGACTTATGCAAGTTGCATGCAGGTAAACAAGCTTTATAGAATAAAAGGGTTTATAGGTTGAAAGAAGAGGATGCAAGTAAGAAAATATTAAAGCTAGGTTAGTTGTAAAAGGATTTGTACAGAAAAAGGGCATTGTTTTTTATAAAATATTTAAAATGACTTCTATTAGTACTATTTTAAGTATTATGGCTATTGCAAATTTGCATCTAGAGAAAATTGATGTTAAAACAACCTTTCTTCGTGGTGATTTGGATGAAGAGATATATATAATAACCATAGGGATTTGAGGTCAAAGGTAAGGAGATCTTAGTGTGCAAATTGCATAAAAGTTTATATGGATTGAAGCAAGAACCTCGGTAATGGTGTCTAAAATTTGATAGTTTTATGCATGAGCATGGATACAGTAGGTGTCATTCACATCATTGTGTTTAATTTAAGAAGTTAGATAATGATAACTAAATTATTTTATGTTTATATATTGATGATATGCTTGTAGTTGGGTCTAACATGGATCACATTAAGGGGTTAAAACAACAATTAGCACATTTATTTTCTATGAAGGATTTGAGGGAAGAAAAAAATCTTTGGTATGAAAATCTGTAGAGATAGGAAGAATAGAAAATTGACATTATCTCAAGCTAATTATATTGAGAAGGTGTTGCAATGTTTCTCTATGGAGAATTTTAAAGCTATCAACACAACTTTACGTGATCATTTGAAATTGACTAAGGAGATGTTTCCCAAGATACAGGAAGAGGAGGACAAAATGTCCAAGGTACCCTATGCTTCCATTATAGAAAGTTTGATGTATGCCATGGTATGTACTAGGTCAGATATTACACATGTAATGGGATTTTTTAGTAGGTATATGAGTCATCTTGAAATTGAGCATTGAAATGCAATCAAATGGATTCTCAGATATTTGATAGGAACATCTACTATGTGTTTACATTTTGGGGGCTCTATTCTTGATTTGTAAGGATATGCTGACCCAAATTTGGCATGGGGTATTGATACCAAATGAAGTACTATAGGTTATGTATTTATTGTTGGTGTGGTAGTAATGAGATGAGTTTCTCGATTATAGAAGGTTAATTATTTATCCACTACAGAGGTAGAGTATGTACAGAGGCAGCCAAGGAGATGATATGGCTTCAATTCTTCATGGAAGAATTAGGACACCCACAAAGGGATAATTATTTGTTCATAGATAGCTAGAGTGTCATTCATCTTTCCAACGATTCTACTCTAAATTCAAAGACAAATCACATACAGTTGCAAGACCATTTCATTTGGATAGTTTTGGATATTGGACAGTTAAAGCTAGAGAAGATACATACATATGATAATCCAACAGATATGTTTACCAAGGCAATAAAAAGGGAGAAGCTGAAATCCTCTTCAACTTCAGTTGGTCTTTTAGACTGAATAGACTAAAAGAACCATAGAGTCTAGGGTGATTTGATATTCTAATGGGAGCTACAGTTTTAGTAGTGCTATGATCAGTCTCTAAGTGGGAGATTGTTCTGATGTGGAGCCTACTAAGACTTTTAGGTTTATTTGGCATGGTTTCATCCTAGATTATTTCTATGAGGGTTTGGGGGCAATGACCAAAGATGAGATCAAGGGCCAACACCCCTTGTGGGGTCCTAGGGCAATGCCGCAGATGTGATCCCTATCGCATTATAGGGCAAGGTTGAAGGGCAATGCCCCCGTGGGGGTTTTCGAGAGCAATGCCTTTGGAACCAAAAATGACCTCATATTGTAAAAGGTGTCAACTCCTATTTTCTATTGGAGGACTTATTCTAGCCCTAACCTTGTAAGCAACAAAAGCTTGTATAAAATGGCTTAGGGTTAGGGATTTCAATAGGAGTACTTGTAAATAATCAATCTAGAATATATATGGAAGTAGTCCTAGAAATACTTCTGAATTGAGACAGTTAGATAAAGGAAAATTAGTAGTGTTGAAGTAGAAGATTTCGCTAAACATTTCAAAAATATCCATGAGGAGGTGAAGAAGCACATTACAAGGATGAATATGTAGTACAAGGTTAAGATAGGTGCAAAAAGGAGTTATAAGGAATTTTAGCTTTGAGATTATTTCATGGTTCATTTAAGAAAGACACATTTTCTAGTGGGTACATATAATAAGCTGAAAATGAAGAAGTTTGGACTATGCAAAATAGTGAAAAGGCATGATTCTAGAAATGCCTATAAAGTGGAGTTGTTGAACAAAATATTTCACTAGTATTTAATATTTCAAATTTGACAAAGTATTATGAAGGAGGTGATGGAGATGATGTTTTAGAAGTGAAATGGAGTATTCCAATAGCTAGTTCATTTGCAAAGGAGATTGAGAAGATACTAGATAGTTGTGTTGGAAAAAGTACAAGGAATATAACTTATGAAGAGTACTTGGTCAAATCAAAAAGTGAGGCTAGTAGAAGATTCATCATGGCTAGCAAGGGAGGAGGTTAAACATCTTGGTTTTACTCTAAACACCTAAGATATGACAAGGTTCCTTCTCAAATTACCTTGGGTGTTTGATGCAAGAGCATCTTGGGTATAAGACCAATCTTGCATCACCAAAAAATATTTCTATTTTGTTTTTTAAATAAGGGTTATCTTAGTGCAGAGTTGGTGTCTCTAAAGGCTTGCTACATAGTAAGTTAGTCATACAAGCTTAGAATGTCCTAATTTGAGAGGTCGATTTTCATCTTGGATATATTAACCTACCAGTTGAGGCTTAGTGCCATATCATGAGTATTTGTGGACTTAATGTGGATTTTTGGTGTGTTATTTTGGTATAAAAACTTTAGGCACATCGTTAAATACCTTAGAGACCCCAGATGGGTTCCAAAATGGATTCAACTAGAGCTTCTGTCATTTAGGCCTTATAGATTAGAAGCCGAGGATTCCAAAATGTGGTTATAATAGCTAATCATAGCAATGGTTTGAAATTGATGGCCTTCCAAATTTGGGCCAACCAAAATTTCATAATAAGTGTCAAAGGTGTATCCAGATGACTCTATATATAATTTTAGATTTAGTTGGTCTCCAAGGTTAGTGTTTGATGTCTATGAACTTCCTAAATAGTGTAAAAATGCCTATTTAAGGAATACCCATTCATTGTCTAGGATAGCTCTAGGTGATAGTTTGCAACTTTGTGTTGCAAATTATTGTAAGGAAGGTGCCCATGTGGGTTTGCATATTGTATTTCAAAATTTTATAATTTTGCATTTGCGGTGATAATAAGAAGCCCATATTTTGTTCTCACAAATTGATGTTATTGTTTTTGTTATGTGTTTGTGGTATTAAGGGGAACACGCTTCATCAGCTCATTTAATTGGTTATTGACTTTTAAACAAGAGACACTAAGAGTCAAAGTTCCTGCTTTTAGTTAGAGAGGGAGGAAGAAAATTAGAGGTATACATAAAGAAATATAAAGAAAGAATGAGAGGAGATATGAAGAGAGAGTTAGAAGAAATGGAAAAATATGTAATATGAAAATAACACCAATTTTTGTAAATCAATCATAATATGAAATTATGATAATTATTAATAATATTTTTACACAAATATGTCTGTCTGTATGTATGTATGTATGTATGTATATATGTATATATGTAGATAGATAAATAGATAAATACAAACATTACATATACATATCACATTTTGAAATTTAATCACAATGTTAAAATAATTCTCAAATCAATTTTTTTAGCATCAAGAGCATATTGGTTGTCAAATAACCATAAACAACATATTAATTCTCATAAAATCAATGACTGTCAAAAAATACTTTTAAGGTATGGACATACAAGCCTATGCACTCAATTTGAGAACATAATTGGGTAAACATGTTCATAATGATAAAATCTCGCATCTAGTATGGAAACAAAAATATGTATGGAACATCAAATAATCCAAGCTTGAAATATGTCTAGCGCTAAGCGAATAGGCTACCCATACATACAAAACACATATACCAAACATCTCACATTAAAATCATTTTTATTATTAATAATTCCATATTGAAACATAGCTAATAATACAAATTAATTTCATTTATTTAAATACAAATCCGAGATCCATATCAAGAATATATATACCAATACACACTAACATAAAATATCATTTATATAGAATAAGTTTAAAAAATTAAGAATAAATACAAAGATCATCTATATCAAGTAAATTAAAAAAATATTTATATAAAATAAGATTAAATATCATTCCATGAAAAATAATTTAAAAATTCATATGTAAAATAATTTTAAAGATCCATTTATATAAAATGTATAAAAAAAACATTCATAATAATTAACTTGAAAAAACATTTATATAAAAATAATAAAAACATTTATACATATTAAATTCAATAAAAATAATTAATAATAACTGAAAAAGATAATTATTTATATTGAATATAAAATTGTAATAAGTTCCTCCATGTGAGAGAAGAGAGCGAAGTTTGAATTAATAAAAAGAATTATATTAAATAAAACAATGTCAATCATAAATTTGATGGTTGTACTATGTACTACCATTTATCTTTCTCATTAATTTAATATTATTGCTTTATAAATATAAGACTAGACATTTGTAAAATTCTAGGATAAAAGTCTACCAACTTTGTACCTTTCATAATGTATTTATGAGGCAAATTAGAAATTTGTTAATTAAAACATTGAAAAATGAATTTTCTCCCTATCAAAATAGTGGGAACCAATTAAAAGATGAATTAATATTATTATTTTAAAATTTAAAATATATTAAAATTAAAGAACAATAGTACATATTAATAAATTTTAAAAATACTTGAATTTGATTGGTCCATTGATAAAAATAATTGCATCTAATGAATGCAATAGTATCATGCATAATGAACTAATGGAGCAATTTTGATTATAGAATTTGCTATTTTGTACTAATGTATAGAAGTTGTTAGATAGTTTATATTTTTTAAGAAATATTTTTGGTCTATGTTGATGATTTTATGAAAGTAATAACTTTTTGTTTCTATATTTTGTTCTTAAATTGCATCTAGAAGATAGTTAAAAAATATATTTAAAAAAATTTAAAATTTAAATAAAAATCTAAAATTAAAATATTGACAAAAAGTATTCCTATGTTGGTGAAGTGATTTCTAGCCCTACTTTTTACACTTAATTGTTTGTTCAAAATAGAGCTTAAGTGCCCCTCATGAGACCTTGTTGAGGAACCTTATTATTCATCCAATAAGTCTTATGTATTTTTTTTGGACATATAGTAGCTACTTAATAAGTATTAGCATTCAAATTCAAAAAACATAATATAAATATAATTTTTTTATATAGAAACTTGTTAATTCTAGTTGTGAGAGTTTAAGTTAGAATGTTTTATCTCATCATTCAATATATAGAAGATTTGAAGTAAATAAGAATTTAATGATAACACAAACATTATATTGTAACTACTTTTTAAAGTATTATGAATGTTTCTATAAAAAAAAATTCTATATGCATTATGGATTTCTTATTTTGAACAACAAGTCTCATCTTGCATTTCACAAAATTAGTAGCCAAATGGTTGTTTCTCACAACTGAATTTAGAAAGTTTATATTTTTGACTATTGATATTGATGGAGGAAAGATAACAAAAAAAAATCTATATATTTGTGCATACTCAGTGAATAAATAGTGGTAAATTTTATTTTTGTTTCACAGAGAAAATTGAAATTTGAAGCTAGTGGTACATGTGAAGATGGAAGGTATGAGGGATGAGTTGGAGAGATGGAAGAGAAAGTGTGTTGAGATGGAGGAAATGTTCAGATTGGAAAGGAAAAAATGGAAAAAATATTTGATTAGAATGAAGGACATGTTACAAAAGATATTAGAGGATGCTCAATTGAAATTGGATAAGACAATTCAAGAATTAGATAGTGTGCCACTATTTGATGTTGGTCTCATGAATTCTAGGATGAAAGAGACTGAGGAGAAGTTAAAACCTCTCAAGAAGAGAACAAGATCAATGTTCAAGAATACTGAGTTGGATGATAGCCATACCTCAAAAAAGTTGAAGCAAATTAAAAAGCATGAGAGTTTGATAATAGACAAAGGCAAGTGGGAAAGGATAATTGTTGAAAGTAAAGATGGACAGATGAAGCTATTTGCCCAAGTCTAGTATGCTTCAATTGATCAATCAAGTGAAGAAGTTGGAGGGTCACATGCTTGTTTTGTATTGGCAGTATTTATTGCTAGCTGGTTACATGAGAACAAAAATTTCCTACCAAATAAAGACATATTTGACAGGTTGATAAGAGAAGGATCGTTAGAGTGGAGGAAACTTTGTCAAATTCCAGAGATCAATAAGGATTTTCCAAAAGGAGATTTTTATTTGGAGACTGTGTTTAAATCAAATGTATGTCCTAATTTGGTTCAAGAGTGTATTTTGGGGGCTTTTACACCTGACAACTCTACCGGAGACAAGGACATGCACTTTGACAAAATATGGAAAGAAATTACAAGTGATGTTTGTAGACCAAAAAATTTTATTGTGCGATGGGATTATCATTTTTTTGTTCTCAAAGTTGAAAATGAAGCATGCTATATAATTGATACACTAGGTAGAAGATTGAATGATATGTGTGATAAAACATATATTCTAAAGTTTGATAAGAAAACATCTGTAAATAAAGTTGGAGAAGGTAAAATTGCTAGTGAGGGACACGAATCTTGCAGAGTATATATCAAGGAATTTTGTGCAGCATTAAAAATAAGGGAGGCGATGAATGACATAAAAGATGGGCGCTCAGATTTGGACATCTTAAATAGAATATTGCCAATTGATTTCCATTTGACTCATGTGAAATGAAAAGAAAAATATTGTACAACTATGGTGGTTGTCATTCCTTAGTCTACTTTTCAAAGGGATTACTCATTTCATGTTGGTACTACACATATTATGCTACCATCTAATACTAAGATGCCTTTTTTTCTCATGTATATGTTTCCTTAATGCTTTCTAAATTAGTATCATGAAATCTTTTTATAATTCTTTTTTTTTAAAAACTTAGGTGGGTTGATCAATAGATACCATTAATGTTCAAACTTTCTTTTTCTATGTTAGATTCACTTTCTAAGTTTTGTATAATAATAATATTTTACCATAAATCAACACTACATAAAAACATGTGTATCTCTCTTAGGATTTTGTTGTAATAGGATATTTAATTTTTTCATTTATGTATTTATTTTATTATCTGATACATATTAAAAAAAAAATTGTTTGGAAATAAAAAAATTAAGTATGGAAGAATTCTTTAAAAATTTATATTATATGAAATATGTTCCATCATTATATATTATCTTGTTAAGCCGATAGATTTATAAGTGGGAGTTTTACTCCCGGTTTTTACAATTTTATGTCAGAAAATTGTCAGCCCTTACTGCACTTTTATATTTTTTGATGACTAACTTATTTTGAGATTATTTCCATAATTGATCTTTTCCTTTTATTGGTTAGTTTCTAATTGTTGAATATATTCTATGTTGCTAATTCAGTAGTAATTTCTATTTTATACCTTAGCTTCTAGCATTAAAAAATTAGTTATTTATAAATAATCAAAAAATCAATATCAAGCCTGCAAAATTCAAACAAAATTTGAATAACCAACACATACAGGGCCAAAAATTTCGCTCTTGTTTGATGTAAATTCATAATAACCTCAATATTTGGGTTTCTTTGAGCATTTGAAACAAAAAGTTGATTGGACAAAGAGAAAATTCCCTGTGAAGTTTTGCTAAATCTTGTAGATCAACTAGAATGTCTTCACTTGGAGAGTAAGTTTGAAATTTCATGTACATATATACATATATTTTTCATTATTTTTATGTTCTTTATTCATTTTTCGTCCAAGCTCCATTGTATTTCGTTTCTTACAGTCCTTGTGGGTGCTATGCAATTGGCGTAATTTGCAGCTGAGTTATATATAAATTTCAATAAAATCATTTCTCATTTTCTTGCGCTTCATTTAGATCATACATTTTCCCCTAGGTATCACAGCATGCCACAGAATGCAAGGATCAAAAATAACTATGTTGAAATTAAATAAGTTGTGTTGAAAAGGCACCCAATAGGGTTATTTGGTAGTTTTGTTATTGATCATAGTTATTTTTCTGTCAATATCACTTGCGCATTGGGAATTCTCACTACATAAAATATTTCAAAATTTGAGGTAAGTGTGATGTTTAATCCGGGGCTTGTAGATTTTGGAATAGCCCAAAATAATAGACATCTTTTTCTTGGTCCAATTCTTTTCTTCTACACATCCCTTTCAATCATAGAAATGAATGCCTACAATAAATGCATGTCCTGTACTTTTTTCCTCTTTCTACTTGAGAGATTTATTCAAAAAATGATGAAACTAGTAAAGGTTGAAGTTTTAACATTAACATGATAGAGAAGAAGATTGACTTTCCTTTTAAACATGACAAAGACAGAGAATGATCTGATATAAATGAATTGAAATTGTGAAGAACTCACCATTAGGTATGCAAAGAGGATTGAAATGGTTTGAGTCATCAATTTTTTGCTATCAGATTAAATGCAAACATATAGTAGAAGCTATTTTTCATAATAGGTACATAGGGAGGTTGGGAATTATTTTCTCCTTTGGACCAGCAAAAATGACAGTTTGATAGTTGATACTATTTTCAACAATAGATACTAATTCTAATAGTAAAGTTTTAAATTGGGCAGTTGATTCTGTTTGTCAAACAAATGTAATGAACACTATTTATACACGCTTATTTTTGTATCATAAAAATGCCAACACTATTTATGCATGCTTGTGTTCATAGATTTCCACATAATTAGAGCCACGTAGAAATTGTTTGTAACGAAGCAAAAAGATCATGAAATGGAAATATCCATGCAAAATGATGATTTTCATTATCTATTCCAATCATAGCTATTGGTAAGATTAGATTTTAAAATCCATAATTTGACTAAGATAGGTTGAATCTTTTATTAATGTTCTGGTTTTATATATACAAGATTATAACATTAATAATAAAATGAATGTCAAGAAATAATATGTATGCTTCAACTTGTTAGCTTTCTTGAATTTGATTGTACATGACATTTTAATATTAATGTATTCAATTACAATGTGTGACCTATAATCATAATAAATTAAATTCACAATAATTTATCATCTGAATGCCTTGTTTCTATTTTTCATATTTTTGTAGTATGTAATTTTTAAAAAATTTAACATAACAGAAAACATGTCAATAGACAAATACTATAGACAGCTCAAGCAACCTTCTGCTAGCTACGAATGGGTGGGCAAGCATAGGGTCATAGGGGGTTATCAGGCTTGAACTGATGAATTACTCTACCCCTGAGTTAAAAGGGCTTTTGGCCATTTCATGACCAATGGGTAAGTCTATTGCATATTCAATAGATGCCAAATAATGGGGTCTAGTTGTTTTCCCTTTCTCGGGGTGGCCTGCCTAGAGAGGAATGCTTGATACCATACCACAAACCAGCTATTGGAGATAGCTACTTCACCAGAAAGGAGTTCAGTAGACAATATGGCTATCCGGTATAAAAAGCAGATTATTCAACCAATGTTGTTACCATCAACTAGCTCGCCTAAGATGTTATGAGATTTAAACTTCTAATAAGTCTATCCATACTCCCTAAAACCACTTCCTTCAAGCTCCCCTAAGAAAAAATCACAAACAAAGATCAATGAGTTTGTCTCAATGATGGCCATAAAATATTTCTTTCACAACTTCGCCAAGTATCTCTAAAGAAAATTTTAATTACTAATACAATTTTATGAGAAAAATTAGACAAAACATGTTGGAGTATATAAAATTTAATTTAAAGTAGGATTTTTCCAATTATGTAAGAAGATGAAGTGATTTTAGTGTATGGAATTATTTGAATTTAAAGTGACTATAGTGTAATTAGATGAAGAATTTTTAATTATGAATAGGTTTTTAGGTAGTATAAGAGGATAAAGTGATTTTTATATTTGAAAACTTGGATTTAAAATTAAATTAAAATATTCATGTAAATTATATATGATTCTTTTTAAGTTCATAAATTTTATTTTATATTTACATGCATAATGGATATTGAAATAAAAATATATAGTTCTCTCAATGTAAGAAGTCCTATTGTAACAACAAGTATAGAAGTCAAGAAGATGGCTTAGAGTCATAACCCAAAATTGTTGGTATCCTTTAGATCAAATCAAATAGCACCAATGTTAAATAATATGCAACAATTTTTTTATTATAAAAAGACCATAGTTACAATATTGACCTTGGTTATAAAAATGAAATTAAAAACTATTGTATATCAATACCTCAATCAATTCAATATATCCTCTCTTAACCTCTCTTTACACATCACTATAGAGATCAAATATATGTAGTAGATATCTTTGAGAATGTAAAGTCAAATTATAAATGTCTTAAATATATTATTTTCTTTTACTTATACCATGATTTGCTAATCTTATAAGGGTCTTAATTCAAATGTCTTAAACCTACTGTCAATTTATTAAAATTATAAGAATTTGTTTTTAATCAATTATCATTTGTGTGTAATTTTTCTCACTCCATAAAATGAATCATTCCTATCGGCTTATTGTTGTATGTACAAAAATATATAACTGCTAGTATACATTGAAAAAAAAATTTAGAGCTTCAAGTATGTTAAAAAAACTTAGTCCCATCATTAAATCCTAATCAATCCAAAGAAGTTACAATTCACTATTTAATTCACTCTAACTCCTATCATACTATAGACAAATAATTAACTTTTAGAGCTCACTACAACTTTTAATTTTATATTTTTACATTGACTCAATTATTTATTTGCATACAATATTTGGTAAGAAAGATTCATATATCTTCTCTATTACTATTAGACCATTTTATATATAATCTATTTTGTAAATCAATCAATTTTGAAGCTTTGCGAATATTATCTTCATCCTGAGTATTTCATCCTAAAGACTTTTGACTCTATCATTGATTTTACAATCTGAGAGTCAAACATTGAAGTTTCATCCTTGATAGGATCAAACTTAAATATTTTCTCGCATAACAAGGTTTCACTTTTTGATACAATTTTATCAATGTCCTATACATGTGAAGAATAGTCAATGTATAATCAATATGTTGGAAACTACAATTGGAACAATTGTTGTATTATCATTGATGTCAAATCTACTAATGAGAAAAGTTGCTATTTGATTTAAATGTCATATCTATTTGATTGATGAAGAGGATTTGCAAGATTGCTCATAACAAAAGCACCAGGAGGAAAGGTTGAGTTATGAAAAGGAAGCTACAATGGACATTTGATTGGTTAGACTTTGACCAAAAAAAAAGTGATTGTTTAAATCATGATTGATGTTAAATTCTTTAAAATATGTCAAGATATATCACTTATCTAAATCTTGATCAAGCAATAGAATCAAATATTAAGGAATGTCAAGTAATGCTAGTGTTAATCGAGCCATAGTAAATGCTAATAAAATCTAGTGTTGACCAAGCATTAGTATTGAGTGAGTGATAGTTGATGCCAAGATCTATGGCAATCGAGCAATTCAGTGATGACCAAGTATCATAATTTAGTAATGGCTGAGTAAAAATATTTTGAATGTATATGTGGAATCATGGTTCCTAGTCGACTCGATTGATTTCTTGGGATATGAAAACTATTTTGAAGATAAGGTTGATGAGTTGGATCATTTAATTCAAGGAGAGGATTAGGTATCATACCTAGTGAATGAATTCGATGAGAAGTTTCTAGAAAAGAAGAAAGATGAAAAGATATAATGAACCTGATGAATTGAATCACAAACCCTAAGATTTATGGTGATCATGAAAATGGTAAAGGACCATGAACACCTATCATAGCCAAACTTTAAAGACACCCAGAGAGGTGGAGAAGAGGTACGCAATGGTGAATGCATGAGTGTGTGAACAAAAAGAGATAGAACAAAGAATCTATGCATGTTTCTAGTAGGATGGAACAAAGCTGCTAAGGATGATAAGTGAATCTAAGAAGAAGGATTAAGCTTTTTGAGAAGAGAAGAATGGTTGCTTGAAGCGTTTCCAAGAAAAAAGTGACAGAGATGAAAGGGAAGGCTTATCAAGGAATCAACACATTAACTGAAAAGAGATTTGAAACTGTAAAGTGAGTTGTAATCATACATATCAAATGCTATTGTTTTTGTCTTAATCATTGTAAATAGTTTGTATTGAAATCCTTTTAATCAAAGGTTGACCTAACAGTCATTGAAGGACTTAACAATCTGTGTAAATCCTCTAACAAGGTGACATTCTATTAGAATGTTTTAAAGTACTCTTACAAGGCCACTCCTAATAGGGTGATTAAATCCTTTAAGTAGGTCACATTTAACCATGTGTATTGTAACCTTTAACAGGGTCGACTTCTAACATAGATCACTTCAAAAGAGTGAAAAAGTGGTTACATGTTGTTGGTGATTTTTCCTAAATGGGGTTTCCACATTAAATCCTAGTGTCAAACTTGTGTTGAATTTTTTTATAGTGTTTTATATTTAAATGGTTGCATTCAACAAAGTCTATTATAATAAGACAGTGAACTACTAGTAATTTTGTTTATCAATATTTAGTAGAGACCGAGCTATAACAGGATAAGAAGAGAAGATAATGTTTAATGTTTGATTGTTCAAATGATACATATAGACCTTGAGTAACTAATTCATCCCCCTCTCAGTTATTCTAAACATTCTAACACTATATGCCCTTGTTCCTTTTTTTATTTTTTTTATTAGAATTTCAACACCTTTATCTAATGACTCCATAGACAAAATGTAACAAAGCTCATTGAAAAGATTTTGTATAAAGTCATCTTTAGCCTCTAATTGAGTTTCCATTTTCAATGACTCAAAGTGCATATCAAATGGATATAATAAGTCTTCCAACTAATTTACAATAGAATTTCTAGATTCTAATTTCACGAGAACAATCTTCTTTAGTACATTAGTTTTGCTTGTCAATAGTCCCCCACCTTGTTCAATTGTTTGTTATGTCCTTACTTTCACCTTAAGGGTACTTTCACCTTGTTATTGTTTTTTATGTTCTTAAGATTTCATGTTAGAAAAATCTATTGTATCTCTTGCCAATAATTCTTCAGTTATCTCAAGTTGTGACTATTCCTCAACATAAACTTCTAATGTCCTTTGCTCAATGTGTTCATCTAATTATTTATTTGCTTCCTAGTTCTTACATGTTCTCCATTAGTGGTCTTAATATCTACTACATTCATAGCATCAAGATCATGACATCATCAATATGTTCATCAATCTTCTTTTCAACTTCAACCTTAACAAACATATCTAAATAGTGACATTTCTTAGTCATTATTTAAAATAAAAAAATTTAGTTGACATTTCAAATTTTTAATTCATCACTTGTGGGATATATTCTCCATCATCTTCTGTAGTACTCAATGAAATAGGAACACTAAATATAAAGAGAATTGGTTGACTAATTGTGGAATTACATGTGGAATTACATGGATCATGCATACCATATTTATCTTCTCTCCTCTTTGTCCATGGTTCCTTTACATTTTAGCATAGATTTCAAAGAAGAGACTAAATATGTCTTAAAATAATTATTTAATTTTCATGTAGATATTGTATCTTATATTGGGAGTTGAATTTCTAAAAAAAAAGCACATATATGTAGCTTATATATTTTTAGCTTTAAATCTTAGCACATCTTTGTGTCTTACTTACAACCATAGTAATGACCTTTTGTAATTTTTGAAATCTTACAAGTGTTGGGTTGTTTAATGCCCATTTTTTGTTTAGTCTGGACCAAGTTGGTAGTGGTGGGTAGAGAATGTAGTTCAGTAGTTGGAGTTTGTTATAGAAGGAAAAAGTTTTGTAAAGCACATAATAGGGGTAGTATAAGGGATAATTCATTCATTCATTGGATATTTTTTTTTAAAGCATGTAATGGCGTTTCTTTATTCATTCATTGGATGTGTAATAAACCTAGAAACTTGAATTGCACTTTCTTAGGTTATCCAACCAAGAAAATTTGGTTGAGAAAAACTACTATTGGCAACTATTAACAACCAATGTCAAGGATTAAATATATATATTTTATTGAACTACAATGATCTTAGACTCGTACATCATGAAATCTTGAAAAAATATTAGAATGTGATTGTATGGTTTTAGATTTCTCTATCAACATTGTTTGTTTGCTATTCAAACTCCAATTTCAATTTTGTCTAACTGAACAAAGAATAGGAATACATATTCCTATTGTCTATTCCAGAATAACAATTCCTATTCCCCCATTCCTATTTCTATAGCCAAATAGACCCTAATATTATTATGTTATGAATCAATCTAAACTAATTTTTTATTATTGTACAAAATATGACATATATTACTATATTTGTCTCACTTGTTTTCTAGTTGATACCATTCTCTTTTAATGATCTTGACTAAACCTCGATGATCAGTCAACCTTATCATTATTATAGGGTATTAGACATCAATATTTTCTACAACATCAATGCAACTATACATTTAAATAATGACACATATCTTATGATTGATACCTCTGCAATGTCTGTATAACTATGGTTGCACTTCTTATATCTCATATATCTAGATCAACATCTTTCCTTGACAAGGAAGTTCATATATACTTATTGTCAATTCTTAATAATCTTCTTGCATCAATCATATAAGTTGTTGACTTGTAATTAATTGATATTGCCACCCTACTCCATTGTATGATGATGCAAGGCTTAAGTTAAGGACATTATATTTCCCTAAACACACGTGTAATGACCATGTCCATCAGAATGGTCATATAATTAAAAGACCAGTGTTGAAGAATCATTAACAATCTTGATTCCCTATAAAGAAACACCAAAATGAAGGACAAGGTGAAGAAATCAAGTGGTTAGCAATCCATTCAAAGTAGATGAGATGACTAAATTGAAAATATATTTGGTGGGGTAGAGGTTCATTAGGCATAGATATACAATGTTTCATAAGTTACATGAGTAGTATTCTAACCTGAGTTAAAATGTGTCAAATCTAGTAGTGCTAGTTGGAAAAAATGAATATCCATTAGAAGCTAATGGTGATTATTACACTAATTGTTCTTATAAACTCACATTCTAAGTTACATACCTATGCTTTAAATACAATCACAGAGACAATCAAAGCAATAGTCCATTTTAGAACGGCTAAAATTACTATCAAAAGTATGTGTATCAACCAAAGAATGCTTCCAACTCATCCCATAACTAGTTAGTTCTTGTTAAACAATATCTAAAACAAACCTTGTCACAATCCTAGTTAAGAACTTATTGATGAATGGTACTCCCCTTATTCAACCAAACACACACAACACAATAGAGAAAAAAAATAAAAAATTACAAGAATAAAAATAAAAATCTTTCCATTAGCTTCAATAAAATGGAAGGACATTATAACATTCCAGAAAAATAATTTGCTAGAACCACATGGGTCTTCTTGTTACAATAATCTACAAGAAAAAGTTGTATACCTTTTTGGAATTGAGTCTCAAACCCACATTTATCACTATACATGTAGCACCAATAATTGTCTTAAAATATTCTGGAAAGCACAAATTTTATCTTTTAGTGTTGAGCAGTTCATTGGTTCAATTATCACTTAAGTAATTTTTCTTTCTCTTCATTTTTTGTCAAAACTCAAGTCTTAATGACACATCTTCTAAAAATAATAACTTTTGACTCAGCATCTAACTATCTTATATAATTTATCATTCAAAATCTCATGAAAAAATTTATGACACATTCATCTAAAGATTTGTATTGGGATTTTCATACTTTTCAAAGTCACTACAGTCTTTAGATTTTAGTTTTAAGCTTCATTGGAGAAATCTTTTAGGAAAAACATTAATATCTTTTAAACTATTTAGGATATTGAGGTGATTCTTTTGCCAATCTTCTAATTTTTCAATTACACTAGTTGGAGCCTAATTTCACATCCATACAACCAAAATGGAAAAAGTACTGAAAACATGACTATGTATAGGAAAAAAATCCCTAAAATAGCTCATGACTAGTCTTCAGTATTTTTAACTTTTGTATGTAATGTAGTTATCTAAATAAAACTATGAAAACATATTTATTTTAGGGTGATGTAAAATTTTTGTTACACCTTGGATGCTCTTGCATCACACACCTAGGAAAATTTGAGATGTGACCTTCTTTCATCTTAGGGGTTCAAAGGAAAATTAAAGTGATCAACCTTTTCTTTTGATGGCCAAGATGAGTATTTAATAGGTCATCCTTTCTATTTAACTAGGTTCTCTTTATGTTGACTATTTCTTATGTTTCCACCAATACAACTATCCAAGATATCCTCTTTGTTCTATAGATAAAATAGGTCATGTTGGGATTTTTCTTATGCTTCTAATATTTCATCTTCAATACTCCCTTCATGATATTCTGTCAAATCTGAAATATTAAGTTTGTTGGGAAACTATACTTCATTAACATTTCTTGAATCACGCTTTAGAATTTTCATCATCCAAACTTCTTGAATGTCAAATTATTATATGTTACCACTAGAAATCTCTCATTTCTTAACTAAACTATGCCTTCATATCTAGTACAATATTCCTTTTATGTATTGAACTATGTTGGATTTGATCAAAAATAAGGAACTTGGTCTAACAAGAATTTTGTGAAATAGTTGCTATGCAAAATGAGTCCTTCAGCAAAATTTCTACTGTCATGACACAATATTGGTTTTCTAACATAAATGATATGAAATAGTTATGTTAAGCTTATTAGAATTTTTCCTTTCAACAAGTCTCAAGATGGAGGTTCGAAAACACAAAGTTGCAATAAGGCTTTATAACCATATTAATAAACCAAGAACTGTTGTACAAAGTGATGGGTGATAGATTTCTAGCTTCATATCAAGATGAACATACCAAAATTAAATGGTAGACTGGATAGTTACCATATAGTCCTGATATCAATGTAAATCACTCTATGGTGCCCAACTGATGGAGACACAACCCAAGAACAGAATGGACACAACAGAAAAGGGAAATTATATTAACTGAGAAAATAAGCTAGTACAAATAGTACAGAGAAAATCAACTTCAGAACATGCCCTGAGGGATTACAATAGCATAAATCTAGAGAATATTTCTCCTTTTAGCACCTCTTCTCAAACTCCACTCCGAACTGCCTTTTACAATGCCAGAAATCTCCTTAAATAGACCCCAGAGGGTTAAGGACTAGTACATTCTAGAAAGTGCTAGTAGGCATCCACCGACCAAATAGAAGGTTTCGAAAGTTGCGTTAGAAGTCGGTGCAAATCTAGAAGAATCCGAAAATGGTAACCAAACTTTCGGGAGGCATAACTTTTGAACCGTAGCTCTGATTGACAAACCGTTTACATTTTCGGAAAGCTCTCGAAGCGCTCTATGGCCCTATGGAAAAGCTTTTCTCATCCCCTACTTTTTGGCCCTTTTTGAAGTCATTTAATGCCCCTGACCTGACTTTGAAGCATTCTTAGGAGGTCTCCAAAACTCAAAAAACTGCAATAACTTTCAAACCGTTGGGCCTTTTGACCTGATTCTTTTTCTGGAATGGTCTAAATCACAATTACATTCATCTCGCCAATTCACACCTTATAGGTCACTAAAATGATGGCCAAATTGCATGCTCCTATTTTGTTGGGATTTTCAAACACACTGATAGTGGAACTGTGAGAGTTGGAACCTTTATTTGACCCAAATGGGTATCCAAAAATGTAAAGACATGAAACAGAAACTAAGTCTAAGTACATTTTTTTTTTGGGTGACACGGGATTGCCCTTATACCTCTGGATGCTCCTGCATCACCAACTATGATATGAATGTTCTCCCATTTCCACATTCAAATTTTTGGTCTTATATACTATTTTTCACCTATACATGTTGGTTTTGACTACAACCATATTCACCTCCTATTTCCAAATTTATCACTTCATGCATATGTTGGTGTGTGGCCCTATATAATTGATGAGAGAGGCTCTATAATGCTAAGTTTATGTTTCCATATCAATGCCAGGGGTATTCTACATATTTATAGTCTCTCCAATCCCTATGTATTATGCTTGATAATATCCCAACCTACTAATATGCAATGTCCTTGTAGACCTTTTGACCTCTATGAGTTGTAACTATTATCAGCTTTAACCTATCACAAGATGAGATAATCATGTGTGGAATTCACCATGGAAGAGGCATGTGTGTCATCCAGCTGCTACCATCTGTTATGCATTCCTCTACTATAGCCAGATGTTTTAAACAATGTTGTTACAACCTAATTGAGAAGTAAAATGTTACTTATGTAAGTGACTTCTTCTTCTATTTTAGGGGAATTAATCTTCTTCTTTCTATTCAACTCCAACTACCAACAACAACCTAGTGTTATTAGATCCTACTAACTTCAATCACTAATATTTCAAGGAGCTATAATCTCTTGAGATCAACATATTAATCTAGTCCTTCATTCTAAAAATGCAATGGTGAGTGTCAGGTTTGCATCCAGACTCATTATTTTCCTTAAGGGGTTTCATCCTTAGGAGTTATCCAGTCACAATAAATAAACCTTCAGGATTTTGAAGAAATATCCTATATTCATTGTGAAAATCCCAATGTAAAAGTTCTCTTTTATAACCTCAAAGTGTGGAGAGAAACAAACATCTTAGCAATGTGGAATAAAAGACTATTTCATCTTTTAGCCACTTAAGTCATTTTTTCATAAAGTAACTTTAAACAATAAAGTACTTTATATTTCAACTCAATAAAATAAAGTGTCCTTTAAATTATGATTTCCCATTTAAAATCTCCTCAACTAAAACCAAGACTTCTGTGACTAGGTGACATCCTAAATCACATGTCATTAGCCTATCTGAATGGAAAGATAGACCAACTATGTACCATTAATGATAGTGCAAAGAAGGGGACATTTCAGTTCTCCCTTCTCAGGATTGCTTTCCCTAAAGAAATCTCAAAGCTAGATGTTGTCAGATTGACTCGCTTTCCCAAGTGGCATCCTCATAAGGTAAATCCTTCCAAAAAATTAGATATTCCTTGATGGACCTATTATGTAGCTTCCTTTCTCTGACCTCTATCACCTTTGCTAGAACTAATACAAGTTTCCCTTCCTCATCGAGTGGGGGAAACTTTATGGAGGGTACTATATGTCATCCAATCACTTTCTTGAGACATGAAACATGGAATATGTTATGAATTTTGTTGTCATCAGGTAAATCTAACCCATTGGAAACCTCACCAACTCTCCTAGTAATGTGATATGGACAAAAAAATCTGGGATGAAGTTTTTTAGACCCACTCTACTTTAAGGAACTCTTCCTATATGGTTGGAGATAGAGATAAACCATGTCACCCAACTCAAAACTTCACATAGTCTTTCGATGATCAACATACATATTCTAGTAATTGTAGGCTACAAAATGTTCTCCCAAAGAGATCTAAGGATATCCTATTGATCCTATATCTAATCACTGGCTAGTGGTGCCCTGATGTCCTACAAAGATAGGTCTACAAATGATAGGGTCTCACTTCCATAGAGAGCACAAAATGGAGACATTTGAATGGTCATGTGGTAGGAGGAGTTGTAAGAGTACTCCCCTAGATACAACCACTTAACCCAAGATCTCTGATGTCCTGCTACATAGCTTTGGAGATAAATCTCCACCCATTTGTTAACTATCTTAGGGTGATAATTCATACTAGGTGTCAACTCTGTACCAGTCAATCTAAACAGTTCCTGCCAAAAAGTGTTAAGGAACTTGTTATCCCTATCACTCACAATGGTGTGAGGAAGACCATGTAAACAAAAAACCTCCTGAAAGAATAACTTATCTACTTGAGAGGCTGACCAATCTGCTGATATGGAAAATAAGTGATCAAATTTTGTTAATCTATCCACCACCACAAAAATAGAATTCCTGCCCTACACCCTAGGCAACCATGTAATAAAATCCATGGAAATACTCTCCTATTTCTACATCAAAATGAGAAGAGATTGTAATAACCTAACTAGAAACTAATGCTCTAACTTGTTCTGCTAACAAGTCTAACAATCCCTAGTATGTTGGAGGACATCATCCTTGATGCCTTTCCATGAAAATATTTCCCTAACCTATCTATATGTTTTGAGGAATCCTAACTGTTCTGCTAATGGTGCATCATCTAGAGTTCCCATAATCCTATCTTTGAGTTTAGATCCTAGTACAAGGTAAATATGATCCTTATAGAAAATCACATCATCTATTACCTTGTACCTACTATCCTAAAATTGTCTATCCATAATCTAGCGTGCTTGAGTATTCTTAGAATACTCAACTAGCAATTGAGACTTCTAATCTATTGAAATCTTTGAAATAGCACAACGTCCGCTACTAAGGGTCTCTTGGAAAGTGCATTAGAAACTACATTGTTCTTACCTTTGTTGTACTCAATGTCAAAATCATAGGCCTAAATCTTGCTGACCTACTTTTGCTATCTCTCATTAAGATCCTTATGTTCTAGGAAGTAGCACAAACTATTGTGATCCATCCTAACTGTAAATTTTCCCCCCACTAGGTATTGTATAAACTTGGCTAAAGCATGCATAATAGCCAACATCTCCTTATCATTAGTGGAGTACAATCTCTCACCATTCTTGATCTTTCTTCTCTCATAAGCAATTAGATGCCTATCCTGCATGAGAATCACACCAATATGAAATGTCCCCTTTTCTAATTTTATACGATATTTCACACCTCTAATCAGATTTTCAAAATCAAACAACTGATATCACAAAGATCCTCCAAATTTCTCAAGAAACCCCAAATCGGGTATGCCAGAAATGGTGCCAAAAGCTTCACAACTTCACCTATTATTAATAAATCTGAAAATGGCCATTTTTACAGATTTTTCAGCAGCATAACAGCCCACAAAATGACATTTCCAGATCTATATAGCCTTTACACAACAGCTCACAAATGTAAGACAAAAACTATGCTCATCGGGCTCCCGAAATTAACACAAAAATGCGCGAAAACACCACAAAAACACTAATAAACTATCTCAAAAGTTTAATCACGTCCCAATACATATATTCAGCTCTATTTTAATAGCTTAAAGTCTGAAATACAGCAGCAACCAAAACTAATATGAAATGCTCAACTGAAAACACCAAACTCATGCAAAAAACACACCCAAAAATTCACAAATCTACACTGTTCAGCACAAAGGAAAACTCTGTATGAGCATGCACATGGAATGGCTTCAAACTCCTATCCTTAGCCTTCCTGAAAACCTGCAAACTCCCATTCTTGGGTCTCTTTGGAAACCTGCAAACTCCTGTTCTTGGGTCTCTTTCTCCACAGGTTTGGCAACCTCTGAAGAATAACAAAGAATGAGCAAAAATCAAGTTCTCCTCCCTCCCCAAAATGCCTCCAAACCCCTTAAAAGAGGCCATAACCGTAACTCATGTCCAAGAGAGGTTAATGAAACATATTTTAATAATAATTTCATTTATTAGTCCAACGGTTTCCAAAGATTAACCCCCCTTTTTCTGAAACTTCACTTTCTTGGGCCTGCCTGTCTTAGCAAAGATTATTATTTTTTTATTATTTGAAAAGGGGACATGACAAGTCCTCCCCTCCCCAAACATTTCTTGTCCTCAAGCAATGGCTGAACAATAAACCAATCAATCCACCTAGATCCCAAATGTAGTCATGAACTATACTACTACCAATTAACACATGCTCCTGCAATATCCTCTGCAATATGACCAAGAGGAATCCATAATTAAACTGACAATTATAGCTCAACCAAACTCCAAAATCACCAACACCATAGTCAAAAACCCATGAGACACAAACTCTTAGAACATCAGAACCCAAGTAAAGTGGACAAATCAAACTGCCAACACAATAAATACCATCAACGCATCCCACTGGCCTATACGAAATGTACAATCCAACTCTGCAACAATGGTGAATGCTCTCATATGAAACTATACCAAGTATGGAGAATCCACACACTCTACAACTCCTGCAATCAACACAACTCTGTAGATCATCGGCCACTATCTCATAACCATAACTCCCATGCACCCCTGATGGTGAAAAGCCATCACAAGATGAACAACAAGAAATGGAACCCAAACCAAATTTTCCTACCATCAACTCCTCAACACAAGGATCAATTGCTAACTGATGTACATACCCTACTGAAGCATCACTCCAAAACTCCTGCTCTAAGTCATGTATTATCAAGCTATCAACTGCAGGACCTATCACCATGTCGTGCCCATCACAACTCTCATCCCGAGGCATCAAGCTATTCCATAACTGATGATAAGCACTAGGAACCAAAGTACATCTCTGTATCATAATCTCATTAACATGGTCATCAAAGGTAAATTGATGAGTGTACCTCACAGTGTAATGCCGATAGAATGCGCCAATCTCAGTCAGTGGCTTAGACTGTAATCCAGATGAAACTAACTGCAATTGATCATTAACCATGTTGGAATTGACTACTATCTCTGAAGATATCACCAAGGGAGTAGTATTACTAGTAGGAAGAATGCCAACTGTCGACTCACCAACATCACACATGCTCTTTGATACATCTCTAGTCTCTGTGCCATCAGTACTAGAGGCCACCACCATGTCAAGCATACAACAATCTGCTACAAAACCCAACTCAACTAAACCTGACTCTAGTGGGAATGAACCTGATATGCCAATGTTAGTATCAAGGATGGATGCATCCCCATCTCCACTGTCTCTAAAAATCTTGGCCATGGACATCCTCGGATCACCAAACACCATAGCTTGTGACTGTATAGAATCAGGTAAAGACTGTAGCCACTCTAACTCCATGGTTTCCTTAGCCAAATGAAACTATGACTCCTTGAAAGCCAACTGTGTACTCTCAAGAATCTCAGAAGTCACCTCAAGTTGCTCAGTAAGCTCACTCACCTCATCTTCCTTGGCCAACAATGCATCATATGCTGTACTGCCCCACTCCATAAGATAATCTCTGTCAGCTACCAACTGCATATAATTTTGTCTCAAAATCTGAATAGCCTCCCATAAAGAGTGGATCTCTGTCAAGGAAAGATAACTGCCTTCCTGCTCATCACTAGTAGGAGAACCCCATCCATAAACTGCTAACAACTGACGAGCAGCATCAAAATGCTGGCAAGCGATAGTAATGTCTCGGTCACTAACTCTTAACTGATTAGGCACATGATGGCACTGGCTTGACTGTCTCCTACAAACCTCCTCTGATGCACTGTCTAAAGGAGTATCCTCAAAGTCACTAGTCTCTAGAGTATTACAATCCATACCCTGTGAATTAAATCTAAAGCTCATATCAACATACGGAGTATCAAAAACATTAGCACTGTTGTCCAACTCCTCTGTACCCAAGGAAGCTAAGTCTTCAAAACTGCCCACTACATCCTCCTAGATGTCATCAATGCCAATATGATCCTGGGACTCATCTGTACACACTGCCAAATATGAAATATCATCAACACATTCCAGCAAGTATGGTCAACTAGATATATGAACAAAGCCCAACACCGGTGTATAAAAACTAATACAAACATCGGATAAGCTCCTGGCACAAGAAAAGACAACACCGTGCAATCTGCTAATCAAATCCATGGTAGCACCCAAACAATCACTGCTACCAAAAAGTGTTAATGATTTACAGTCAACTGAACCCCAAATGCCAATATAAGAATCTCGAGTCCATATCTGTAAACTAGAATTAGCTAGTAACTCAAGCAAAAACCTGACTTGAGTAATATGACTAATACCAACTAACTCCACATACTTGTCATGATGAGATAATGTAGTGACAATACTGTCTTCACACACCTTCAGCTGGCGGGATAAATCATGTGAAGTACTACTAGCCTCAACCTCATGTGACGAAGCATCTAACTGTGCCTAGTACTCTCTCTCAGAAAAGTCATGAATGCTCAATGTCTGCTCATCTACACCAGGTATCTCACCATTATGCACAACAACATCCTCATAATCATCATCCTTGAGGTCAAATCTATCTATCACTCTTTGACTAAAATCATCAAATGTAGTTACCTGATCATGACCTTGAGTAGTCATTCCATGATACCACCAATCATAGGCTGCATCTTCCAAGTGTAGACTTGCAATTTGAACAACATCACTCTCCTTCATGGGGTTAAGTGTGAAGAAGGTCTATAATTTTTGTAGCCATGCTCTAGCTAAAATTTTATTTGTTCCATCAAAAGTAGGTGCTATAAACTTGCTTATTTTATTTTTGAGCTCTCTTCCACTTATGTCATGCTCCCTTCTATACTCTTTCTTGGGCATCAAAGTGTTCATCATATCCACATATTCTCTAAAAGGAACTGAACTATGAAAGTCATCATCTAAGCCATTATAAGTAGCTCTTAATGTAATCAAGTTACCTGTAACCTCTTCCATAGGATTAATGGTTGGATTTGGTACTGGTGGCTCATCTGCAGGAAAGAAAATAGTTTTGGTTGATTTAGATGGTGTGGATTTCAAATTTCTTGACTCCTCTGAAGTGCTCCCTTTCTCATTAATAGATGCAACTCCTTGTAGTTTTTCTGTCAATATTCGCAAAGCCTCCCTAGTTTCTGCCAAACTATCCACTGTTTGCTTCTGAGTATTTTGGATGTCTTGGAAGAATTTCTTTGCCATCTCATTTGGATTAGCCATACTTTTCCCTTCCTTGGATTTTTTACTTTTACTTTCAACTGGAGGTTTGATCGAAATTTCTTTATTCTTTTCTAGCTGCAAATATCTTTTTTCTCTTTCACTTAGTTGCATGCAACCATAAATTTTGACATGCAGCTGATTAGAAGCAACATGCAACCAGCAAATTCACCAAGAACTAACATGCATATGATTAGAAGTAGAATTCAAACATAAATTTTGACATGCAAGATTTGGGTAGTTATCAAAACTGACATGCAAGATCTGGGTAGTTGTCAAAACTGACATGCAAGATCTGGGTAGTTGTCAAAACTAACATGCAAGATCTGGGTAGTTGTCAAAACTGACATGCAAACTTCTACAACCACCAAATTCACCAAGAACTAACATGAAAATTATTATAAGTAGAATGTAACCATAAATTTTAACATGCATCTGATTAGAAGAAACATGCAACCATAAATTATGACATGCAAAATCTGGGTAGTTGTCAAAACTGACATGCAAGATCTGGGTAGTTGTCAAAACTGACCTGCAACTTCTACAAACCCTCAGGCTGGCAAGATCATGGCTCTGATACCACTAAAATGTCCCCTTTTCTAATTTTATATGGTATTTCACACCTCTAATCAGATTTTCAAAATCAAACAACTGATATCACAAAGATCCTCCAAATTTCTCAAGAAACCCCAAATCGGGTATGCCAGAAATGGTGCCAAAAGCTTCACAGCTTCACCTATTATTAATAAATCTGAAAATGGCCATTTTTATAGATTTTTCAGCAGCATAACAGCCCACAAAATGACATTTCCATATCTATATATCCTTTACACAACAGCTCACAAATGTAAGACAAAAACTATGCTCATCGGGCTCCCAAAATTAACACAAAAATGCCCGAAAACACCACAAAAACACTAATAAACTATCTCAGAAGTTTAATCACGTCCCAATACATATATTCAACTCTATTTTAATAGCTTAAAGTCTGAAATACAGCAACAACCAAAACTGATATGAAATGCTCAACTGAAAACACCAAACTCATGCAAAAAACACACCCAAAAATCCACAAATCTACACTATTCAGCACAAAGGCAAACTCTGTATGAGCATGCACATGGAATGGCTTCAAAATCCCATCCTTAGCCTTCCTAGAAACCTACAAACTCCCGTTCTTGGGTCTCCCTGGAAACCTGCAAACTCCTGTTCTTGGGTCTCCTTCTCCACAGGTTTGGCAGCCTCTGAAGAATAACAAAGAATGAGCAAAAATCAAGTTCTCCTCCCTCCCCAAAATGCCTCCAAACCCTTTAAAAGAGGCCATAACCGTAACTCACATCCAAAAGAGGTTAATGAAACATATTTTAATAATAATTTCATTTATTAGTCCAACGGTTTCCAAAGATTAACCCCCCTTTTTCCGAAACTTCACTTTCTTGGGCCTGCCTGTCTTAGCAAAGATTATTATTTTTTATTATTTGAAAAGGGGACATGACACAATACCACTCCCTAAGGCATCATACTCAAGAATAAACAGTTAAGAGAAATCAGGCAGTGCTAAGACTGGGCATGTGCTCATCACCTATTTAAGCATATCAAAGCTCTCCTCTTCCTTAATTGTCCATCTAAAAGCCCCTTTCTATGTGAGGTTGGTTAGGGGAGCTACTATCTAAGAAAAACCTCTAGCAAACCTCCTATAGTGAGAGAAAAGACCCATGAATCCTCTCAATTCTAATATTTTCCTTAGTAGTGGCCAATCTAGGATTGCTTGAATCTTTTCATGATGTACCTTCACCCCATCTATACCAATCACGTAACCAGGGAAAAGAATCTTGATCAACCTAAACACACACTAGGACTCCTTAGAAAATGATGAGTACTCCTCCATGATACTAAGTAGCTCATCTAGATGTTGCAAGTGTTCATCCCAAGTTCTGTTGAAAATCAATATGTCATCAAAAAATACTAATACACTCTTCCACAATTTCTTTCAAAAGATGTAGTTCATACATGAATAAAATATAGTTGGTGCATTAGTGAGTCCAAATGGCATAAAAAGGAACTTGTAGTAACCATAGTGACATTGAAAGGTTGTCTTATGCACATCCTCCTCACAAACCTGTATTAGATGGCACCCAAATCTAAGATCTATCTTTAAGAAGTAAATTGCCCCATGTAATTGATCTAGTAGCTCATCAATGTGAGGGATTGTGTACCTATTCTTGATGGTCCTCTTGTTGATAGTACAGTAATCAATACACATGCGTAGAGTGCCATCCTTCTTCTTCACCAATACAATTGAAGAAGCAAAGGGATTGGAGCTAGGTCTAATGTTCTAATGTCTAGAAGTTCCTTAATCATCTTTTCTCTCTCCTTCTTATAATTCTTGGGATGATGATAAGGTGTCATGATAATGGGTTTGGAACCCTCCTCCAACTCGATGATATGCTCAAACCCTCTATCTAGGGGAATCCTTGGAGGTATGACCTCAAAAACCCTCTTGTGCTTATCAAACACTGGTTGAGTGTCAACATGAACCCGTTGTCCTATGTCTAAGGTAGCCTTAGAAGAAATAAAATAATGGGCTTCCCACTCCATGTCATCATGCCTCATGATTGCCTCCATCTTGTGAGCTGAAATCAACCTAGTTTCTCCCTCCAACATAGCCTTGAGGATCATGTATTTTCCATCCTATAAGAATTATAGTTGCATCTTATCATGATCAACTGTGTACTTGGCAATAGTCTATAACCACTGTCTACCTAGCATGGCATCTAACCCATCCAAATCAGCCACATAAAAATTAATTATAATAAAGAAATCATCAAAATGAATTAGAAGTCCTAACACCTTCCCTATGCATCTCATTCTCTCACCTCATGCCACTCTAACCTCAAACTCAGGAATGTCATGAATTTGTAACTTCCTCTTAGTTACCCATCATGAGCTTATGAAATTATGTAAAGCACTTGTATCCAAGAGACATATAATACATTGTACTCTCACAATTCCCTTTAAATGAAAAGGGTGTCCCCTGGGATTGCTAGAAAGTGATGCTATGATAGGAAGTTGTCCTTGGTAACCTTCTTTATTCCTCTCTCTAAGTGATCGATCCTCATTCTCTTCCTCATCACTGCCATCAACATTGTTGCCCTCCTGTTGCTCATCCTCCTCCTCTGAAAGTACCTCTACATAATGTATCTTTCCTTTACCAAGGCATCTATGATCCAGTATCCATGGCTGCAAGTGAAGCATAACTTATTCCTCTTGAGTTCATTCCATGTCTCAAAGTCCATCCTGGGAGGTGTAGCCTTATGATGGATTTTGTTCTTTTGGAATGAAGTAGACCCCAAGTATACATTTTCTTAGGAGGCTATAATATTAAAGAGGGTGACTCTAGATCATGTAAGATCTTAATAGCATCATCCAAAATGTTTTCTTTAAGTACCTTAACCAAACCTGTATATATGTCATGTAAACCATCGTTGAATAGCATTACCTTACAATGTTCTAACATGTCTAGAACCATCACTGAGATTTGTTGAAACTTTTCAATGAAATCATCTAGAGATCCACCCTATTGTAACTATGGCAAATCCTTGTAATAGGCCTCTATATCCTTCTTGTCAAAGTGAGTAATTAGCTTAGAGCTGAAAGTCTCATAGGACTTAATGAGACCATGATCTTGGGTAACCAACTCGTGATCCCACTAATCATATGCCACTCCCTCTAAGTGCATCATAGAAAATATGATGGCTTATGTCTCTACCATAGGTTTAAGTGTTAGGTAAGTATCTATCTTGTGAATCGAAGCTCTCACAAATGTCTTACTACAACCATCAAATGTAGGGAGAGATAGTTTGTTCATAACATGCTTTAAATCTCTATTTGGTGCTCTAGGTCTCATGTCTTATTGTTGTCTTTCTATCTCCCTTTTTTTATTTAAGTATTGAATAAAGGACATTTTTTTTTAACTGGGTTAAGAAAAAAGTCTCATTCATCATACATCACCATAATGTTTTCTAGCAATAAGTTTGGTGCTAGTGGTGGTGCTACCTCTTCCTCTGTATTAAAAATAGGTATTAAATGCATGTCTATGTTTCATGTGGGGGCCCTAATAGCTCAAGGTGATCCTACCATACTACCACCTCCATTGTGATATCTCGGGTCTCTCCTATTAACGGGGGTTTAATTGTTGCATAGTATCTACAAGCTACTAAAGTGCATTAGCAACATTATTCTACCCATCCCTAATAGCCTAAAATGTTTCTCTTACTCCTCATTCCTATTTAGTCTCATTCTGAGCCATTTGAACATTATTTACCTATTCATCTTGTTCAATTTGTTCAACCTATTCACCTATTCCAAAAGTCAACTCTTTGTCAACTTAATAATTGTCTTCAAGTCATTCTAGTCTAAAGACTCTACTTGTTCCAGTTGGAGATGACTAAAATTATAAAGTTTCTTACTCATACCTGGCTTTGATTTTTCATGTTTATTCCAACCTTTTATGTAGTAAATTTTCCCACAAGATGGTAGGATCTATAGCTCTAATACCACTGTAATGAACTTTGCTGGATTTGATCAAATATATGGAACTTGGTCTAATGAGAATTTTGTCAAATAGTTTCTATGAAAAATAAGTCCTTCAAAAAATGTATTACAATCATGCCATAATACTGGTTTTCTTACATGAATGATATGAAATAGTTATGTTAAGCTTATGAAATTTTTTCCCTTCAACAAGTCTCAAGATGGAGGTTTGAAAACATAAAGTTGTGATAAGGCTTTATAACCATAATAATAAACCAACATCGATTGTAAAAAGTGTTGGGTGATAGATTTCTAACTTCATATTAAGATGAACATACTGAAATGAAATGGTAGACTGGATAGTTACTATACAATCCTTCTATCAATGTGAATCACTCTATGGTGCCCAACTATGATATGAATGTTCTCCCACGTCCATGTCCATATTTTCAGTCTTATATACTATTTTTCACCTATACGTATTGGTTCCTACTATAGCCATATTCACCTCCTATTTCTAGATTCACCACTTCATGTATATGTTGGTGTGTGGCCCTATGTGATTGATGAGAGAACCTCTACAATGTTGAGTTTCTACTTTTGTATCAATCCCAGGGGTATCCTATGTCTTTATAGTCTCTCCAATCTCTGTGTGTTATGCCTAATAGTATCTTGACCTACTAATATTCAACGTCCTTGTAGACCTTTCAACCTTTGTGAGTTAAACTATTATCATCTTTGACCTGCTATCATAGGATGAGATAATCATGCATGGAATTCACCATGAAAGAGGCATGCATGTCCTCTAGCTACTACCATCTATTACGCATTCATCTACTATAGTCAGATGTTAAATAATTTTGTTACAACCTAACTAAGAAGTGAAATGTTACTTACGTAAGTAACTTCTTCTTCTATCATGGGGGAATTAATCTTCTTCTTGTCATCCAACTCCAACTACCAATAATGACCTGGTGTTATTAGGTCCTACTGACTTCAATCACCAATCTGTCAAGGAGCTATAATCTCCTAAGATTAACATATTAATATAGTCCTTCATTTTGAAAATGCAATGGTGAGTGCTAGGTTTGCATCTAGCCTCACTTTTTTCCTTAAGGGGTTTCATCCTTAGGAATTATCCAGTCACAATAAAGCAACATTTAGGATTTTGAAGAAATATCCTATATTCATTGTGACAATCCCAATGCAAAAGCCTTCTTTTATAAGCTCAAAGTGTGGAGAGAAACAAGCATTTTAGCAAATGCGAGATAAAAGATATTTCATCTTTTAGTCATTTAAGTCATTTTGTCATAAAATGACTTTAAACAATAAAGTACTTTATATTTCAACTCAATTAAATAAATGACTTTACCTTAGGATTTCCCATTTAAAATCTCCTCAACTGAAACTAAAACTCATGTGATTAGCTGACATCCTAAATCACATGTTGTTAGCCTATCTGTATGGAATGATAGACCAATTAAGTGTTATTAATGCTAGTGCAGAGAAGGGGACATTACATTTTATCTCCTTTTTTGATCTTCCTTAGTCTTAATATTCATTTTATTTATATGGTTCTCCCCTTTCATATAAACTCTTTAGGTAATCTGCAAAGTTTTTAGCTTTAGTGCTACTCTTTTCTCCTTTGTCGAACTTCCTTAATTTTGAAGCATTTCTAGGACTACTCCATATACAATCTAGAATGGTGAATTTCTAGTGCTCTCATTGATAATGTTATTGTGTAAAAAACTCTTCATGTAGTAAAATCAGATCCCGTCTCTTGGACTTAACTCTACTAAGAATCTCAATAGATTTCTTAAAATACAATATATTCCAAGCTAAGATCTTTGCATTAGCCTTATCTTTTGACATCCATTTTTGTGAGATTAAATTCTCCACCTCTTCTCTTTAAACTTGCAACATCATTTGCTATTAATTCTAAGATTCAACTTTATAGAGAGTAGTAATTTCAAATAAATTTTCTTCATTGAAAAACAAAATAAAAGGAAAGGTTCTAAGCCAAACCCAATCATTCAAGGTTTTGCATTGTAGAGGAGAACATAATTTCATTAGAAGTGTTGGAGAAACTAGGGACTTCACAAAGGTATATAATCTTTCTAAACTCTTTCTTAGGCCTTTTTTTACGTAATGCTCCTCCTATAATTTGGTAGTGTTGTGGCTTTGTAGTCAAGATCTCAAATTGGTTGATAATATATTTTTGTCGTTTAGATGATTACATTATTTAGTAGTAGTATCTTTTGCTTGTGAGTAATATTCATTGATTTTCTTAGGATTGTTCAATCTTTGTCTCTTATTTTTCTCTATGCTTGTCATTCTTAGCTTGACTGAAAATTACAAATATAAAATACTAATAAGACTATATAAAATTTATTATTATGAGTCTTGCGCCTATTTGGGATTTATGACTTTCAAGAGTAACTTGAACCTAATGGGGTGAGGATGTAATGTCCCTTCTATTGCATAGTGTTGTGGCTTTGCGTTCAAGATATAAAATTATTTATGAGTGTTGTATTCTCCCTCTCTACCTCTTCTTTGGTTGGGGTTTGGTTTGAAGGTTGATCAATGATGAAGGGAGATCCCCTTAATACCACAAAACACTCAACAAAAATTAAGAAACAAAAATAATTTTAGAGAACAAAATATGGGTTTCTTATTATCTCCACAAGTTTTGAATTATAGAATTTAAAATTTCAGTATGAAAACCCACATGGGTGCTTTCCTTACAATAGTCTGCAAGACAAAGCTATGACTATCATCTAGAACTACCCTAGACAACTTACATGCCTTCCTTATATAGGCATTTTTCACCACTCAAGAAGGTTCTAGGCACAAATCCCTAACTGTTGAGGCTGGCCAACCTAATATTGTATTATTTTATTATAATTTAATACATATGATTGACTCAAGACAATTTACAAATTACATTTCCAAATGGCCCACTTCTAGAGACCCTAAATAACTAACTGTTGACCCTTTTGGGCTATTGTACCCCATTCCAGAATCCTCAACTAAAGTTCTAAAATGAATGATTGCACAAGCACCCATAAATTGAGGTTTGATCTCATCTTGGAGCCATTTAAGCCTTCATCATTAAGCCTGAAGTCTGGATCGAAAATAATTATATTGAAAAATTGTAATAACTTCATTAATACATATTATATGGAAATAAAATCATTTGGCGGGTTGATATCTCTAAGAAAAACCTCCACATATCAGATTAGAATAATTTGAGCACATAAGATACTAAAATTAGCAAGCTTCTACAAATACCAATTCTGCACAGGAAAACTCAATGGTAAATCCATCCTTGGACTTTTATTAGGGGCCATTTAGAATACAATTTGTTTTAAATCCTCTACAGAAAGGTCTTGACCTAGAAATTTGCTATAATCAACATCCACCTTTGTAGAGATCATATCTTTGATAATGTTCTCCAAGGTTGATTGAACAACTTGCTTGTGTGAATTCTCCCAAAAAAGAATTATATACAAATTATAGAGCAAAGCTTTGATCTCTATTGGCTCGGTAAGAAATTGCTCAAAAATAGCTTGTACAATTCTAATAAATTTCTTCTTATATTTATAATTCAATTAGTCAAAAGGATATTTAGTGTCTTTGTTGCCTTAATTTTTTTCTTTTTCTTGTATTTAATCAGAAAAAGGTTATTTCCCTCTCTTATTAATCAATTATAATCTTTACATTGTATTTTTCTCATTTAAAGTGCATGCCTCGAGGGGAAAAGAATGGAGAAGAAAACCCAAATCTTACCTGGGACAATATTGTCATGTCTACTAATATAAAATTGTCACTTATTTTAATAAAGGCTTTGAGAAAGCATTCCTTCCCTTGTATTAAATTAAACTTTACATCATTTCGAGCCACCATTTCTCCATCGAAGAAGCCTTTATTGTTTTTCTTCTTTTTTTCCTTTATTTTTTAGAGGGGTAAACACTTTTGACCTAGAGCTATGAACTAGTGAGGCCACAAACGAGGGAACTCATCCCCATTAGATTTGAACCTTGATGGCAAGGATAAAAATGCAACAACTTAACCATCACAACATGCCACTATTGGCCCTTTATTTTCTTTCTTAATCCAATGTAGTTGGCTCTAATTTTTGCCGCTTTCCCTCTATGCGTATCAAATTTATGAAGTCAAGTTTCAATAAAGGCTCCATATTTGAATCTTGCCATTTAGAGGTTATTTTTTTGAAATTCCCATGCTTAGTAGAGTGCCATATTTGGGACACAAAGAAGATGAATGAAGCTTAATAGATACTAGTACTATAATTGATCGACACACGGCTATTAGTTTGCACATTCTTTGTGCATCTTCACAAATGCTCCAATTAGACAGGAGTTTCAAAGCTCTCTTGATTTTAGTTAAATCTTTTAGAAGGAGAGGTTCATTGGCATAATTGGACCCTGATCATTGTTGATTATTGATATATATAATATTTTGGGTACTCTTGCTTAGTGCAAAGAAATTGTATTTTGTTGTAGGTATGCCTAGTATGACATATCAGCTTTTAGCACTTTTGTACTTCGGCAATGATTCTGAGTTTTCTTGCTAGTTATTTCTCTGATAAGCCCTTGAACTAGTTTATTAATAAATATATTATATAAGTGCTATGTGTTAGGATAAACCACGGACAGATTTTAAAAACTACATGCAAATATAACCAATAACATAAAATAATAGATCACATAGAAATGAACACAAGGCACCAAGATTTAATGTGGTTTGCCCAATCCCCGGGCTAAATCCACCAAACAAAAAGTCTGATCTTATTACAATCCAGTGATTACAACCTGATTATAGTCTGTAATCCCTTACAACTCAATACCGCTGCAAGAAGCAATTTCGCATCACAACATAATGAAAATACCCAACCCTAAACCCTTTTATACAAGTATTAAACTGCTTTAAGGTTATAACATGTCAGCCATAAATTAGCCATAACTTTAGTGGTGAATTTACGAATGGTGAATCTATGAATAGTACCCAAAAAAAAAAAATCTGGGGTGATGCCCCGAACCCCACTAATTATGGAGTATGTACAGTACTTTCCTAATTAGTCACCATAATCTAACAATCTCCCACTTGGGGACTGATCAGGCTCCACACTAAACAACAATGACTATCTGTGAAAAAATAATTATCCTTTTGAGGATGTCCCAATTCTTCCAAGAAGAACTGAAGCCATATCATCTCCTTGGATGCCTCTATAGCAGCAACATACTCTGCCTCTGTAGTGGATAGAGCATTAATCTTCTGTAACCTAGAAACCTAGCTCACGGCTGCCCCACCAACAGTAAAGACATAACCTGTAACACTTTGCATGGTATCAATATCCCCTACCAAATCTGAGTCAACATAGCCTTGCAAATCAGTTTTAGAGCCCCCAAAGTGTAAACACTTATTGGATGTTCCTCTCAAATATTTGAGAATCCACTTGACAGCATTCCAATGCTCAAATCCTGGATGACTCATATACCTACTAACGACTCCCACTGCATGTGCAATATCTGGCCTAGCGCATACCATAGCATACATCAAGCTTCCTATAGCTGAAACATAGGGCACCTTGGACATCTTATCCTCCTCTTCTTGTGTCTTAGGACACATCTCCTTAGTCAATTTCAAATGACCATGTAAAGGTGTGCTAACAGCTTTAGCATTCTCCTTAGAGAAACATTGCAACACCTTCTCAACATAATCAGCCTGAGATAGTGTTAATGTTCTGTTCTTCCTATCTCTGCAAATCTTTATACCAAGGATTTGTTTTGTTGCCCCCAAATCCTTCATAGAAAATGCATGTACTAACTAGCATTTCAGCCCCTTAATATGATCCATGTTAGACCCAGCTACAAGCATATCATCAACATATAAACATAAAATAATGTAGCTATCATCATACAACCTCTTAAAATAAATACAATAATCTGAATGACACCTGTTATAGCCATGCTCATGCATAAACTTGTCAAATTTTAGATACCATTGCCGAGGTGCTTGCTTCAAGCCATATAAACTTTTCTTCAATTTGCACACTAAGTTCTCCTTACCTTTGACCTCAAATCCTCATGGCTGAGCCATATATATTTCTTCATCCAAATCACCATGAAGGAAGGCTATTTTAACATCCAACTGCTCTAAATACAAATCTTCAGTAGCCACAAGACTTAAAATAGTACGGATAGAAGTCATTTTAACAATAGGAGAAAATATCTCATCAAAATCAATTCCCTTTTTCTGTGCAAATCCTTTTACAACTAACCTGGCCTTAAATATTTTCTTACCTCCTTCCTCTTCTTTCAACCTGTAAACCCACTTATTCTGTAAAGCCTTTTTACCTGCAGGAAACTTGCACAAATCCCATGTCTTATTCTTTATCAAAGAGTCCATTTCATCTTTCATTGCAGACTCCCATTGAATCTTAGTATCCACCTACACAGCTTCATCATAGCTTTCAGGTTCACCAGCATCAGTAAGTAAAATAGAATACAAAGAGGGAGAAAATCTTTGTGGAGGTCTAATTTGCCTCGTTGACCATCTAACATTCACTGGTGTGTGTGGTATTTGTTGTTGCGGTTGTTGTACATGATGAAGAATGGTTGGAACATCAACTTTTGGAGTATCATCCAGCACTACATAATCATCTTCTTTCTTCTCATGTTGCTATAACAAATCTTTGTACAACACTTTCTCATTGAATATGACATCCCGGCTTCTTACAATTTTATGATTTTAAAAATCCCAAAGCCTATAACCAAATTCATTAGTGTCATATCCAACAAAAACACATTTCTTTGATTTAGCTTCTAGCTTGGTTCTATTTTCAAAATCTATATGAACAAAATCTTCACAACTGAAGGTCTTGAGAAAAGAATAACTCACCTTCTTACCAGTTCATGCCTCCTTTGGAATACCATAGCCCAGAGGAGTAGAGGGACCTCTATTAATCAAATATACTATAGTATTGATAGCCTCCACCCACATGTGTAAGGGCAACCCAACATGCAACCTCATGCTCCTTGCGCACTCCATTATAGTCTTTTTCATGCGTTCAGCCACTCCATTTTCCTATGGAGTCCTTGGAATAGTTTTTTGTCTACGAATACCATTAGTGGAGCAATAATCTTCAAATTCATGACTGCAATACTCACCACCATTATCAGATCTGAGACATTTTAATTTCTTACTAGTCTCATTTTCAACCAAGCATTTCCATTTCTTAAAAGTTTGAAATACGTCATATTTTTATCTAAGGAAATAAACCCATACTTTTCTAGTTGCGTCATCAATAAATGTAACATAATAATGAGATCCACCAAGGGAAGATACCTAAGCTGGTCCCCATAGATTTGTATGCACAAGCTCTAATTTCTCCTTTTTGTTTTCCTTCCCAGTCTTTACAAAACTCACTCTCTTATGTTTTCCATACACACAACTTTCACAGAAATCCATATTAACACATTTCAGACCTGGTAAAACATTCTTTAAATGAAGTACTTTTATACCTTTCTCACTCATGTGCCCAAGTCTATTGTGCCACAGTGTTATATCAGAATTTATAGCAGCTATTTGTTCTCCCTGCTCAACTGCAGCAATTGTTCTTGAACATTCATTTTTCTCTGAAACAATCAAAGTAGAAGGAACAATATAACATGTACAAAGATATAATGTTCCTACTTTCACACCTTTTTCTACTACAAGGGAACCTTTTGAAACCTTCCAATTTTTATCATTAAAAGTAACTACACAACCCTCATCACCGAGTTGCCCCGCTGAAATTAAATTCCTACTCAACCTTGGAACATGTCTTACCTCATGTAGTAGCCAATGATTCCCATTTTGCAACTTAATCTTAATTTTTCCCTTTCCAACAATCTAACAGGGTTCATTATCCCCCAAATAAACAATCCTTAAATCCCCTTAGACATAATCAATGAAATAACCTCTATGAGGTGTAGCATGAAATGAAGCACCAGAATCTAAAACCCATGAATCATCAACACTTTCTAAAGATAGAAGCAAAGCATCCTCTTCAGATTTTTTACTTACCACATTTTCCTCCTTGTCTCCATCCGATTTATCTCCTTCATTTTTCTTTTGATTCCAACAATCTTTCTTTTTGTGCCCTGGTTTCCCACAGTACCAGCAATCATTTGGTTCTCTCAATTGAGACCTTTTCCCCTTTGACTTTCCTCTTAATTTTCCACGATTTCCAGAGTTACGTCCTCTATTAGTTGTTCTACCCTTGCTTTGTGCATTCAAAGCACTTCTTGATGTAGATCCACCTAAGGATTTCCTATGAGTTTCCTCACTCAAACAACACCAATCACATCATCATATTTTAGGTTATTAGATCCAAGAACAGAATTACTCATAGCCATTACCAAGCCATTCCATTTTTCAGGAAAAGAACAAAAAATCAAGAGAGCCCTAATTTCTTCATCAAAATTGATACCCATAGAAGATAACTAACTAGTAATAGTATTAAACTCATTTAAATGATCTACAACAGATCCACCTTTTTCCATTTTCATATTAAATAAACGCTTCATAAGAAATACCTTTTTTGAAGTGGAGGGCTTTTCATACAGTATCGCTACGAGTTTTCATCAACTCTTCTTCCATCTTTGCTTTTGTAATTTTAAATGCTACCGATGGTGCCAAACAGAACTGAATGTTTCCAAGTGCCTTTCTATCCAAAAGATCCCATTCAGCATCTAACATAGATCCCTAATTTTTGGCTTTGCCTTCCAACGACTTCCATAAATTCTTCTGATAAATATAATCTTCCATTTGCATCTTCCATAATTGGAAGTTCTGCCCATTAAACCTATCAACCCTCAACTTACCCTCATCTGCCATTGCTCCCACTCAACTGTGAGACTTTCCTACAGAGGATAACTGAAAAAACAACTAGGCTCTGATACCACTTGTTAGGATAAACCACGGATAGAAATAAAAAACTACATGCAAATATAACCAATAACATAAAATAATAGATCACGCAAAAATGAACACAAGGCACCAAGATTTAACATGGTTCACCCAATCCCTGGGCTACGTCCACCAAATAGCAAGTCTGATCTTATTACAATCTAGTGATTACAACCTGATTATAGTTCGTAATCCCTTACAGCTCAATACCATTGCAAGAAGCAATTTTGCATCACAACATAATGAAAATACCCAACCCTAAACCCTTTTATACAAGTATTAAACCACTTTAGGGTTATAACATGTCGACCATAAATTAGCCATAACTTTAGTGGCGAATCTACAAATGGTGAATCTACGAATAATACCCCAAAAAAAAATATTTCAAACCCCACTAATTATGGAGTATGTATAGTACTTTCCTAATTAGTCACCATAATCTAACACTATGTCACTTTAAAAATAAAATTGAAAAAACAATAGAGGTTTGGATGGATAAATCAATGGGGTTAGACATATTTGAATTCTATGAGTATCAAGTTTATGAAGTCGAGTTTCAATAACAATATTAGAAGTTTGGATGGATAAATCAGTGGGGTTAGACATATTTGAATTCTATGAGTATCAATTTTGTGAAGTCAAGTTTCAATAAAAATATTAAAGGATTGGATGGATAAATCAGCATATTTGAATTCTATGAGTATCAAGTTTGTGAAGTCAAGTTTCAATAAAAACATTAGAGGATTGGATGGATAAATTAGTGGGGTTAGACATATTTGAATTCTATGAGTATCAATTTTATGAAGTCGAGTTTCATTAACAACATTAGAGGATTCGATGGATAAATCGATGGGGCTAGATGTATTTGAATTCTATGAGTATCAAGTTTATGAAGTCGAGTTTCAATAACAACATCAGAGGTTTGGATGGATAAATTAGTGGGGTTAGACATATTTGAATTCTAGCTTTATTTTGAGGGATTTCTCTGTTTTTCATTGCTTCCAAGTCATTTGCCTAACAAAGGACTACAAATATAGCAAGCTAACAAATACCAGTTTGCCACCGCTCTATGTAAGAATCTCTTTCTTTTGGTTTTAAAATGGAATTCCGAATACCAAAAAAAGAAATACATGCATGAAGGATGTGTTGGAATAATTAAGATCCCAGTCTCCACGTCACTAGTTTGTTGCACCAAATCTGTTGTTTTGTTTAGCAATTGACTCATTCCCCATTTTCCAACCATCAATTTTGTAGAACTGCAATGCTGTCAAAAACAACAAGGTAGACTCCTTCCACAATGACTTTTCATTTCCCACGTAGATGCAATGTAGTTTTAATTTAATGTAGAAGCTTCTTACCAATCCTTTGAATATGTAGAGACATTGTAATGTATTAACCAGATCAATATAATTTATTTTTTTATGTTGCTACCGTAGATTTAGTTTGTTGAGTTTCTACTTTGTTGAGTTTCATTTCTTAACATGGTATCAGAGCGTAGTTTGATTCATGGGCTATGATATGGTTTCTTACTTTGATATATAACTATATTAGAGCATCTATGATTCACGTTTTTTTGTGTGAAGTTATGTTATTTTTGCTATAGGTTATTTTTGATTGAGCAACATCAAATAAATCTTTGAGTATTTTGGAGAAAGAAAAAATAATCCGATGAAATGTTTATCAGAATCAAGTGAGCAAGTGTTTTACCACCAAGTTGAAGAAAGATCAGAAAAATGTTGAAGATTGTAGAAAGAAAGGATATTGCTGATATTGTTTTTTGTGTAGCTTAAAATATATCTTGGGTAGTTTGGGCTTTATGTTTGTTAAATTTGTGGTCCTTTATGGGAGTTCAGTGTCTAGGAATAGAAAATAGTTGGGAGATAGTATGTTAAAGTGTTTTTTCTATCACACAATTAAGATTGTCTGAAATGTATTTCTGATGTGGAATGGAAGTGTATGGATTGGAAGTAAGTGGATGTGACTATCTAACTGTGAAGGTTGTGTTGTTGTCAAGATGTGGGTTTGTAATAGAAGACTGTTGAATCAAATATCCCTCATGTGAGTATTGTACCCAAATCTATTGCAAGGAGTACATTATCAGTGTCTGACACACTAAAATATAGTTTTCTTTATTGATGAACCATTTATCTAAAAAATATTTCTAGAGAACTAGCAGACACAACAGTTGGGTACCCATGTGACTCGATAGATGGATTGTTTTTCATAAGGACTCAATATTTATTATGCATGAAAAAAGTTCAGAGCTGGTTTCCTATCACTAAAAGTCTTGAAGTGTTTGTGGTAAGCCAAAACCACTTGTTTAGATAAAAAGCCTAAAAGTCTTGAACGGTTTGTGATAAGCCAAAACCGCTTGTTTAGGTGAAAAAGCTAAAAGTCTTGAAGGGTTTGTGGTAAGCCAAAACCACTTGTTTAGGTGAATAACCTAAAGCCTTTGAAGGATTTGTGGTAAGTCAAAACCACTTGTTTGGGTGCAAAACCTAAAAGTTTTTGAAGGGTTTGTGGTAAGCCAAAACCACCTATTTGGGTGAGAAACCCAAAATCAAATCAATTGCATTAGGTGGGGGAAATCCAAATGATTATCAGTAAACTTGTTAAAAACCCAAAACAATTTTCAAATTGATAGTGATAAGCAAAACCAAAATTTTATGTTATAAATGGGTATCTAACAAGGCTTAATGCAGGGACTCATCTTATTTGAATTTCCTATTGTAATAATGTATCCCACATAAAGAATATTTAGTGGTACAAATTAAGAGAGGGTGTTGGAATAACTAAGACCCCAGTCTCATCACTAGTTTGTTGCACCAAATCTGTTGTTCTGTTTAGTCAATGTTTAGCAATTGACTAGTGTTCCCTATTTTCCAGCCATTAATTTTGTAGAACTGCAGTTCTGTCAAAAACAACAAGGTAGACTCCTTCCACAATGACTTGCCTTTTCGCACATAGATGCAAGGTAGTTGTAATTTAATGTAGAAACTTTTTATCAATCCTCTATATATGTAGAGACATTGTAATACATTAGTTGAAGCAGTCAGATCAATACAATATATTTATATTTTTGTTTATGCTGCTGCCATAGATTTACTCTGTTGAGTTTCTACTTTGTTGAGTTTCATTTCTTAACAGGATGATCAAATGAGAATTATAAGGGTGAAAGGGCAACTTGTAATATAAATCAGCAGCTTCCTCTTTCAAAAGACTGGTAGAAAAATGATCGGAAAGAAGGGCATTATAATCAACTTTCAACAAACATTCATTGGAAACTTGGGACAATTGCATGTTAGAAGAGATCTAAAATCTGTGAAGCCTACTAAATTTCCTGTCAACTACCAATTTGCAAGTAGACCAATTGAATCAATTCTTCGAATGGCTGGACTTTTTAATTATGAATAGGATCCATTACTCTGACAGAATTCCGATACAGCAACCACTTATCAAATTTTTCATTGTTCATCTTAACATAATCAGAGCAGCTATGATTGGTGTGACGTTCAACTACACTAAAGTTCCCTCAATAATCAAATTAGCATGAGGCAAATTAACCATAACTTATGTCTCTCCTTGGCAATGTTACATAAAGCAATAGGTTTGCCATTAATAAATGATAAAGCCGGCACACAACTAAGCTAGGGATCCCCTTCTCTGTCAATAACAAACTACTCAAGAAAATTAATTGTACTCTAAAAAAAATGCTCTATCATAAAATATCAAAAGACCTTTCCGTTCGTAATCAAAACGATAAGAAATGATTAATGAAGGGATACAGCTAATATGTACAGGTGAACAAACATCAATATGCATTTCACTATCACTACCTTCGCTATACGGTAACATAAACGTTTTAAAACAATCCTCTAGTCATTCAGAAAACTAGTCGCAAAAGATAAGGAAAGAGCCATATTGATAGTGTCACCTAAAACCAGGCTACAGGAAGAGCTTTAAACTCACAGAAAGCAGAGCAGTGCTCGCATTTTGCAGCGAACTTTGAGAGACATGTCAAAAATGAAATGATAAAATTCATTTTGTCAAACTCGACCACAGTGGGAGTCGAACCCACGACCTTTTGATCCGAAGTCAAACGCGCTAATCCACTGCGCTATGCGGCCCTGTGATGATTCTTGTGCCAAATTAGCTCTTTCTTACAATTTATGTTGACTATCATTCCAATGCTTATTATAATTCTATGGGACACAATTGCTCTCAACATTTTGTAGGTCTATAATGAAGCTTATATAACTACTTTTCTTCAAATAATTGTGAAAAATGAAACATCAAATTCATTCCTAAGGCTGAAAATATAGAGATTAGAAGTTGGTGACCAATAATTCTCTTTAAGATGGAGAACATTTCTGGTTACTTAGATAATGGGAATTTTAATTTGTTGATAATTTGAGAATCTTGAAAAACCTTAGAGATCATTAAATTTCTCCATCTTAAGCACTTTTTGATTAGACAAACTAGCTCCAAATCAGTATATTTCTCAATTTATAGGCACAAAATATCTATGGTAGTAGGAATACACCTGAATTAGAAAACAACTTACAGGCAAACAAGTTTTAATTCCCATGAACAGGAGAGCAATCTAAATGCCAACAAATTACAGTTCTTCCACTGCTTTTATTTCAACAATCCATGTAGTTGCACCATAATTGGATGCTTATCTTACAGTGATAGAAGATGTTGCTCCCTTATGTTTTAAGTTGTCATGATCACCCCCTAGTGGACGTCGTGGTGGGCGAATGTGTTTGCGCTGTGAGGAATTATCAACATATTTTGCATTCACACTCTTCATTTCAGATACTTCAACCTTGGTACACACAGAGAAGAAAGAGGCCATAAAACCAGTTCTTAATGAATCCTTTGTTTTCCTCACATCAGCAATTGGGGCTGGTGAGCTTTTGTTGTGTTTGGCGAGAGGCTCTTGCCAATGAACTCTACGCATTCTTCTGCATGTCTTTTGCACATCCTTCTCACCACCTTGAAACTCCATTGATAATCCCAAAACTAACTAGCTGAAAAAAAATATTGCAGCTCTTACAATTACATGAACTGGGTAGAATGGAGGTTTTATGGGCGTTTAGGCTTGTGCGGGCTTGGTTACAAGGGTGACAAAATATTTCAAACTTTTTTAATGTGAACATTTTGCCTAGGACAACGCTACAAACCTCAAATCATCGGATGATCTCTAAGGAGATGACGGTGATATCAAGTAAAGGCTGAGAATACGAGGTAGTAATATAGCTGTAATGTATTGGTAAAAGTGAAGCAGTTTGTATCAGCCACGCACAAGGTGCTTTGGCCCAACATGTCTCTCTTGTATCACGCAAGACAATCATGTTATCTTTTTCTTTTTTAAATACAGCCAGCTAACCGCAAGCGAGTTGGTAATAACTTTGACAAGAAGTTGATCATTCGCTTATGGGTGTCCTCTTCTTCGTTTCACATATGCTGTTTCTTTTAAAGCCCTATATTATCTTAGGCAACGTAAACATCATTCACATTCTATGGTCTTGCAGTTCAAATATATATAGATGTGGCCTTTTTTGTTTTTATATAACAGATTATAACAATTTCACAACAAAAGCATATATAAGAAGTTGCCTTAGGCTAAGCAGTCATATGTAGAGGGATCTACTCTATTAAATTGATTGAATATGTAGTTCTGATAAGAATGAAGGTGAGAGAGATATTGTATAATTTTTAATAAATTATTTTTATAAGAAAATAATACTATTAAATATTTACAAAAAGATTGAAATAAAATGTGACATCTTAAAGTTAACTTGAGATTAAGTTTCAAATATTGAAAGGGGGAGAATACTTGAATTATAAATGTTCAAATCTATCTTATTAAAGAATCTAGAAGAGTTATTGTCATCCATTCTTTTTACACATCATTTTAGTTTAGGTAACTAGGTACAAGCTCCCAATGAGTGGTCATACCTTCTTTATCATCTCCCTTAATGAGTTGAATCTCAATAGGTAGGTGAGATGGTGAAAGCAAAGTGAGAGATGTTACAATCAGTCATGGGACTAGGTAAAGACATAGAACAAAAGACAATCTAGAAAAAATAAAAGAAAAATACAAAAAAGAACTAACCATCATTAAGGGAAAAAACAAAAAAAACTAAACAAATAACTTAAAAAGGAAATAATAGAAAGTAAATAAAGAGGGGGAAAATGAACAAGCAAAAAAGACAATCAACAAGTGAAAAAATAAAATAAAGCAAACCCTAAGAACAAAATGTGCACCTATACGAGGAAACCAAAATTATATAGATATATATATTATATACATGCAACAAGATTAATTATAATATATATAATAAAATATTATATATATATATATATATATATATATATATATATATATATATATATATATATATATATATATATATATATATATATATATATATATATATATATATATATATATATATATATATATATATATATATATATATATATATATATATATATATATATAATAATTAATCAATTATATATAAGTAATTATATATATAAACATACCACAATATACTATAAATACACACACACACACACACAAAGTAAATGTAACTATATATACATAATGACATAAAGTACACACACACACACACACACACACATAAACACATATATAGACACACACTTACATACATATATACACACATATATAAATACATTCACTAAATGTGTAAAAATGTATCCCACTATGAAAGAATGCATGAGTGTGTGAGTGTGTATAAAAATATCTAGAATAAGAGAAAAAAATGAACAACCATAAAAATAACAGCTATCCAACTAGAACACAACCAAGACAAAGGAAAAACAAGCAAAGAAACAAACAAAAAAGGAAATGAAAAGAGAAGAGGGGTAAAACCCAAAAAAGGGGAGGCACGAGAGTGGATGGAGACATCAACAACATTTGAGATAGAGAAAAGATGAACTCCAAAAAAAGAAAAAGACTAGTCAGGAAATGAAGGACCTAAAAGAAAAATATACATAGTTTAAGAAACAAACACCAAGGGGAACTCAAGACATAAAAATGCAAGAAGAGGAAAAGAGAGAGGCAAAAAAATACTATAAGAAAAAAATGAGAGGAGAGGAAAGAAAAAGGAATAAGTGTGTTCAACAAAATAAAGAAAAATGCCAAGATGATGGTGGGTGTCAAGCATGCATAGCAAGATCTACCATGAGAGGCTTAAAGACAACCCATCATCTCGATTGAGGTTGATGGGACGATGGTTAATGAAAATAGCCTCTTTGAGCTTCCTCTTGAAGTACTTGTCCTCCTTGGAAGGGATTTGGGTATTTTCCAAGAAAATGTGGTGATTGATAGCTCAGAGGAATGCTCAACAAGAGTAGATTTGTGGATCCTATCATGTAATATATCAATACTATGCTCACAAAATTTAGTTTGAAAAGAGCGCAATGTTCCACCTATATAGGGAGTACCATAAGAGAAAAGAATCTTATACACCCCGAATAAAGAGAGGAATCTTTGGAGTCCTTGAGTAGGGAAGCTTGATTGCTTAACTTGGAAAGGGGTTTGGAGGTTACTCGAACACCCTTTCTAGTTAAGATCTTAGCATTCTTTTAGGAGACACCATCTACAAAAGGGAGAAAGGCATGCAAGGATGGCAAGGAAGGAGAGGGTTTAGTATCAGAGCTAGAAAGAAAGGACTTGGCTCAATTAAGAGCCTTAGAAATTTGTTTGTCTGATTACCCATTTAGGTTAAAGACCTTCTAAAGATGGGTCAATGCATTGTCTATGTTGTTAGCATCATAGATTCTAAGGGCTCAGAGAGAAAGGGTCTTGAGAATACCCACTTTCTGGTTGGTCTCTAGATTATTTCAACATAAAAATATTTAAAACATTATAGCATGCTTTCCTTTAGATTACAATCTAAAATTTCTTCCAAAAAGATCATAAAGTACATGTTCTACTCAAACTCCCACTCAAAATGTATTAGTTCAAATATTCCAACAACCCACAACTAAAAATAAAGATTATTCTAGACTCTAATACCACCTGTAAGGAAGTTAACATATCAAACCAACTTCCTATACTATGATTGAGAGGAGGTTTATGTAATTAAATCCTCATATCTTTATAATAGTTAAAAAAATTTAACATGAATTAAACATAAATGCAACACTTACCTCTTTATCATGATTTATATTGAGAATTTTTTTTTTAGGAATTATACCCCACACTCTAAAAGATACCTGATATACATTATTTTTAAATCAACAACTCACAATATACTTACACAACAAGATTATCACAAGAGTATCACACAAAAGTATCTAGAAGAAATTCAAATACTATCAGGCTCTTTGAATACATGATAGTACTTAAATCATAATATAAGTGCCTCTAAAATAAGATTTTCTTCTAAGGCAAAATATATCCACCATCATATCTATGACATGATGGTAAACAATCAAGATTCATAATGGAAAATTATAAATTAATTTTGTTAGGGGATCAAAACCCACAAAGGAATTACTTCCTCTCCGGTCCAACTCCCTTCACCCACATATCAACAATAGTCTTTTATATAAACAATAATTTTTATTAAATTTTCTTAGCACCTATTCATTTGAAAATATGTAAATTGTTAATGGTTTTCAATAAAATAAAATCATCTTTATTAATTTTGTAGGAATTCATTTTTAATCCATTATATGTTCATTCTTTTATTTTAATATGGATAACTATGTCTCTAATTCATCAATCTCAATCTTGTATATCATATAATGTAAAAATGAGCTAGCTTATTTTGGAGCACTTCAAAAATTGATTATGTTTAACCATCTCAAAAATATCAATTTGATGTTTATTATGTTTATTCTCCATTAGGCCCATGTTTTATATTTTTATAGCTCTTGCTCTAATTGAAAAATATTTCATTTCAAAGTTGTCAACTTTGTCTAATTCATAGAGTCCATTTTAATGAGGGCTACATAGCCTTTCACAATAGTTTTTGTGAGAGACTTCAATATTTTGTATATTTTGTAATTAAATTAAACAATGTATATTTTGTGAAGGCTCATTAAATCATAAAGTTGAGGGAAATAATATAGGGTTGATGATTTAGTGAACATGGTTGGGGTTTAACATATAGTGTTAAAGATTCATCATAGAAGGATACAACTTAGGATTGAGGGTATAAGATTTAGGTTGAATATATATGATTAAGATTTTAGCTTATAATATTTAGGGCCTAGAATTGAGGAATAGTTAGGGTTTATGGTTTAACTTTTAGGGTTTTAAGGTTTAAGGTGTATTGACTCATTGCCAAAACAATAAAAAAAAGATTGTGTTAAAAAAAATAACAAAACAAAGTTGGGCATAGTTGATCAGGAGAGAATGTAGTGTTTTGTTAATTAGGAGTTCAAATCCCATTTTCTTGATCTATATTTTTCCTTAAAAGGATAAAATTAAATATTTCCAAATTGGTTGTAACGAATCCACATGACTTAGTGGTGATGAGCAAAATTTTCAAATGGGAGGTTCAATATTTGAACATCTTTAATGAGGTTCAATATTTGAACATCTTTAATGATTTTTTGTTTAAACCAACATGAAGGTTTTGATAAGATCGCTACCTAGGTGTCATAAGGCACAAAATTATTGGTGCATAGTTAGATTAGACTATGTCACCTTATCCTTCCATGTCACCATGACACATGTGCTACCACATCACATGTGTTTCTATCATGCCACATTAGCATGTTGATCTCATCTAGTAAACCCTTATTTTTCCAACTTTGACTAGTTATAACTTTTATAAAAATTCCATTTAATAAATTAAATATAGTTCTAGAATCAACACAATGCTCACTATGAATTGGTGTAGTTATTTTTTGGATTTGAGATTATCGAATTTTCAACTTTTTTTCTTGGCCCCTCAATTCACCTATTTCACTTAACCTTGGACTGCACATAACTTGAGCATACACAATCCTCTTGAGCCCATTCAAGTTGCACTAGGATCATGTTAGTGAAATCAATGCACTGATGATATTTTTGTGAGAATCTAGGACTGTGAATTTTTCAAGTTCTATGGGTTTACTAGGATCATCCTATATATACTGATGGGACTACAAGATATTTGTATGGTTTAGGGTTTAGGGTATAGGATATAGGGTTAAGGATTAAGGGTGTATGGTTAAATGTATAGGGTTGAGGGTATAGTATATAGGGTTGAGGATTGAATGTATATGGTAGATTTTTTAGTGTTTATCTCTATGACCTATGTTTAAGGGATAGGGTTCATAATTAGGGTTATAGAGTTGGGGTTTTAAGATTAATTTTATAGAATTAAGGGCTTAAAATATAAATTTTTGGACCTGCAACATTTATATAAGTTTTATCACTTAGGGTGTAGATTTTTGGATCTAGGGTATATAGTATAGTGCATAGGATTGAGGGTTTAACATAGTGGCTTTATGACCTAGATTTGAGGGGAATAGTTTATGGTTGAATTTATAGAGTTTGGGGTTGAGGTTTGAAGGTTTATCTAAGAGGATTTTTGGTGTATAATATATGTGTGTGTGTGTGTGTGTGTGTGTGTGTGTGTGTGTGTGTGTGTGTGTGTGTGTGTGTGTGTGTGTGTGTGTGTGTATGTATATATGTATACATATACATATATAAATATATATACATACATATACATATATGTATATATTATACACCAAATATAATATATATATATATATGTATATATGTACACCAAATATAATATATATATGTATATGTATATATGTATATATATATGTATATATATATGTATATGTATATATATATATATAGATATATGTGTATGTATATATATGTATATATGTATATCTATATATGTATATATGTATATGTATACATATATATGTATATATATGTATACATATATATGTATATGTATGTATGTATATATATATGTATTCATATACATATACATATACATATACATATACATATACATATACATATACATATATATATGTATATGTATATGTATATGTATATGTATATGTATATGTATATGTACATGTATATGTATATATATGAATACATATATATATACATATATATACATACATACATATACATATATATATATATATGTATACATATATATATACATACATATATATATATATATATATATATATATATATATATATATATATATATATGTATATATGTATGTATGTATATATATGTATACATATATATACATATATGTAGACACATATATACATATATGTATACACATATATACATATATGTATACATATATATATGTATATATATATGTATGTATATGTATATATGTGTATACATATATGTATATACATATACATGTGTGTGTGTGTGTGTGTGTACACATATGTGTACATATATACATATATATATATGTATACACACACACACACACACACACACACACACACACACACACACACACACACACATATATATATATAGTTTTTAAGGTTTATAGTATATGGTTTAGGATTAAAGGTATAGGGTTAAATGCATAAAGTTGGGAATTTATTGTGTATCATTTAGAGTCTAGGTTTGAGGGGTATAATTGATTGTTCAGAGTTTAGGGTTGAGTGCATAGGGTTGAGGATCTGGCCTATGGATTTTTGTGTATATGACCTCATTATAGAATTTGTGATTTAGGTTAAAGGCCTTAAGGTTTATGATAAGGGTATATGGTTTAATATATAGGGTTGAGATTTTGATGTAAAGAGTCTAGGACTTAGTTTTGAGGATAATGGTTGAAGTTTGAGGGTACATCTTAAGGGTTGATTTACTATCATATTAATCTTAGGACCTAGGGTTGAGAAATAGGGATTTTAGGGTTCAAAGTATATGATTTAGAGTTGATGGTATATGGTTTAGGATTAGATTTATATGTTTAGGTTTTATCATACATGCATTAGGACTAATGATTGATGGATTTGAGTAAAAGTTGAGGTTGTAGGGTTTAGGGTTTAGAGTTAATTATATAGGATTTTGGGCTTAGGACCTCCCTAAAATAGGATTAATGGTATAGGGGTACCAAAGCATGTAAAATAAGAAAAGAACTTCTAATGGGGTTTTTATCATTACTTTTGAATGTAATAAGGTCATATGGACCATTAGGGAATTTATTGGGATTATATGAATCCATTTGTAAGTTCAGTAGCCTTAATAGGCATGTATAAGCCTACTTAGTCAAACTTGGTCAAAGTTAATCTAGGGAATGGGTAGAGAAGGATAATAAGATGTTTTCAACCATTTTTACTCCTTTTTGTGTGTACACACCATGCATAGAGCCAATATGCACAAAAGTGTAAAACTTGTCAAAATATTGTGTGACAACATTGACAACTTTCGTGCAACTTTTGCACAAAGCTTACAATTTAGTCCCAATGTTCAAGAAGGTTAAAATGTAAATTGGGGGATTATTTAGTAGTTTTAATAAGCCTATATAATCTCTCGGTGATCAAATTTGAAAATTTTGTTGAATATTTGGTCATTTGAAAGTAATAAAGCATTTTGATTTTGATAAATTATATTTCATCAGTTTTGCCTTAAACATAGGTTGTTGTTGATTCATTTGTAATTAAAATTATCATTAATATTTAGAAAAGTGAATCAATTTTATTTTACAACATTTTTTACATGATTTTCTCAAGTTAGTGAGGACATATATGTTCATTTTCCCTAAATATTTATGTAAACCCTTGCCTACCTAGGGTTTTGTATTCAAATGGACTTGACTTTCCACCCTTGGAAAATCATGAACTTTGCTAGAAATTCAAGTATGAAAATTTCTTATATGATTATGTATGATTTTTATAGGGAATCAAGTGACATAAGAGGTTATGGGATGTAAACAACTAGGCATCTCTATGTAACTTGTTCAACTCTCATAGCAATTGTGTTTAAAGAGAGATTGGAGGGTGAGTTAGACATGTCCTAATTATGGAATTAGTACATTATAATAAGGGATAATATGTTCCAGTGATATATATATATATATATATATATATATATATATATATATATATATATATATATATATATATATATATATATATATATATATATATATATATATATATATATATATATATATATATATATATATATATATCTATATATATATATATATATATATATATATATATATATATATATATTATTGGATAGAATTGTTCAATTGTGTGTTGTCTTTGATGTTACACAAAAGTCATATCAGTTATTAGATAGAGTCTACCGAGCTCAATTGGTTAGCAAGGCAAAAGACAGAGTCTACTAAGCTCAAAAGGTTAGCAAAGAAGGTTTATAGTGTCTACTGAGCATTCTCAAGCTGTACCTTGTGCAGATAGTTGTTACTGAACTTTCAAGGTTAAGCAAGACAATTCAGTGTTCATTGTGCTTACTCGATCATCAAAGGGAAATATGGTAGAAAATAGTTCTTCCCGAGCTCTCATGAACAGCGAAGGAAAACAATTCTTACCAAGTTCACCTAACAGCCAAAGGATTATGTAGATATTACAATGTTAACTAAGTTGAGACAGTTAATTCAAGAAATTGTTTATGGAGCAGTGTTTACCGAGCAGGGTCGGCCAATGAAGGATTTCATTATTTTGTGATATAAAGTTTATTTGATTAATGTAATATTTGTAGCTGACTAATGTATGGTTTATTGGTAAATGTAACTTGTGAATGAGCCGACTTGATAATCTGAATGGTATATATAAGAGGTCAAGTTGTGAATTCTAAGTGTGTGTATGGATTTGATATGAAATTAGTGCAAAGAAGGACTGATTATTTAGAGAGCAAATTTTGAAGGATGATCAGAGATCATTGAGGAGCAGCAAAGCTATATTTGATTAAGAAGGATCTATTGGTGGAGAATAGAGATCTGTAATCAGCAAATTTAGTTGCACCATATTCAAGTCAATTCATTGTTACTTTCTAACCATTGTAGAAGTGATTTCAAAATCTCTTAATAGAGTTGGTTTAGTAGCCATTTTGTAAATCCTCTAACAAGGTGACAGTTTAGTTGAATTGTTCTAAAGACCTCTAGCAAGACCACTCTTAACAGGGTGATTAAATCCTCTAATAGGGTCACACCTAATAGTGTGTATTGTAACCTTTAATAGGGTTGGCTCCTAACAGGGCTCACTTCAGAAGAGTGAAAATTGGTAGCTAGTTACTTGGTGGTTTTTTCCATATTGGGTTTCTACATTAAATCTGGTGTCTCTTGTGTTCATGGTATTTACTTTTGCATGCATGTTAATAATTATGAGTGCTTGAAGATCAGTAACAAGTTAAACTACCAAGTTACAACATTTTTGTAGTGTTTATCGAGTATCTGCAGTAATTAGTTATTTAAGACATCTAAGGGATTTAGATTTTTTTTTGTAGTAACTGATTCACCCCCCCTCTTAGTTACTCCATCTATAATTCCAAATATATATATATATATATATATATATATATATATATATATATATATATATATATATATATATATATATATATATATATATATATATATATATCCATTTGCGAGTGATTTCTTTTGGAAAATGGCCTAATTGGTATTTCAGGCCTAAGTGATTAGTCAATTTTGTGGTCACTATTTGGAGGGAATAAGAACCCATCTTGGACTATGTTATCAAGTGTCCAAAAGGGTATCCTAAAATATAATTTCTTAGTAGTTTTCTTGGGGAAATATTTATTTGTGAATTAAAAACTATGTAAGGAGAGCTAGTAGGAAACTAGGCCTGATTACGATACTAAACCCTTGGCACTTGGATTAGGCTCTTTGGATGGTTAGCATGAGTCAAAAAAGATTTCCTATGTCAAGATAGGTTAAGTTGAGGATGATAAATTATTATATAAATGGTTGGTATCAAAATACCCATTGTACCTAGGGTTAGGCCTATTAGGCATAATGGGTTACTTAGGGGCAATTGATATTGAAAGTTGTATCAACATGGAGAAGATATTTTGTTCATCAAAATTGATCAAGGGAGATTTTAGGAGATTGAGAAAAATCCCAAAACATGTTAGGGTATGGTGGTTTAATTGGAGGGTTTTTGTTGTGAGGAGGTTTGTGGGTGTGTTTGTTAACATTTCTTTCTTTGGGCACTCTACATCATAGTGGTATTAGAGAAAATATTATATCACTTGGGCACGTTGATATTGGTGTATGTCAGAAGAAGGGATTGAGGGAGACGATGATACAATGCCTCCTAAGAGAATGTCTCAAGATGTAGTGAAGAATTTGTTTGAGTCCAAGTTTTGGGAGATTAAAAATGCTAAGGGCAAGGAGAGGGGGTATAAATGCGATATTGATGAAGGGGAGGAAGGTGAAGAGGAAGTGATCCCTGGGAAGGTGGTGGAATTTCCTATAGATAAAAAATAATTCGCAGAAAAATTGAACCCTGTTAGTCAAAATGTCATAGTTGACATATTTGTGTTCAATGAAAGTGGGTATGTGCAGGATCATAGTCAACCAAACAATGGCCTTAAGTTGTAGTGAAAAACCAATAAATCAGGGTTATGTTAACTTGACACATAATTTTAAAGTAGTTATGGGTTTTATATCAAAAATTTGTAAGAAAAGAATCTGTAGGAAATTGAATGTAGTTTCTAAAGTACTAGGCCTTATCTAGAGAAAAAATTGTTTGATTTGTCAAAATTTTGGATTTTAATGTAGTGCTACAAAAATTTCAGAGCAAAAATAAAAAGTAGGTGTATGTCTGACTACCTTAATCAAAATTAAATAATAATATTTTTTAATATAATATACTAATAAAAAGTAGACTCATGTTGGATGTGACACATATTTTTGGGTATTTTTATTCCAACTAAATATTTAAATATGAATTTTCTACTATAACTTTTTCAATATAAAAAACCTCTCATATCTAACCACCTTAACTAATTGAAAACTTTATAATAATAATAAATTCTTTTTTTTCTTATACTAGGTGAAGCATAGAATGTGATGCAACTTTTGGATTTCAAAAATATTATACCATTTGAAAGCTATAGCTATTTTTAAATCAATATGTCAATCATTATTTTACAAATATCTTCATTAAAAATTAATTAATAAATACTTATTGAACTTAGAATTTGACAAAAATTATATCGATGGAATCTTGAGAGTGTTATCAAAAAACCCTTTTTGTCTCATTGAATTTTGATGAAAAGAATATTGTCATATGGCTACTCGAAGTCTGAATGTCAATGAAACATGTCTCAAACATGTTTTTTGAGTTGACCAAAGAGGTTTGGTAAATACCAAGCCTAATTGGGTACCCAAAATTTGGCGGCATATTTTTTTCTTTCAAAAATTAAGTGCCCAAATTTTGGAGGGAAATCAATTTGGCAAGTGTTCAACAATATTCTATATTATCATATATTAGTATATTATTATATATTAGTATATATTAATATATTATAATTATAATTATTAAATATAATATAGTAATAGACATGAATATTATTATTATATAATCTAGTAATATATTATTATTATATTTAATATATAGTCATATATTATTATTACTATATAATATAGAAATTTTTAATTTTTATAAATTATAATAATAATATAGTAATAGGGTCATAGGCTAGGGTAATCAATGAGTGTACGACCCCATTCGACCCATACCAACAATTACCCTATGTCCCTAGGGGTCCTAGGACACATGTGACAATAAAATGGGTCCACTAGGGTCGTGGACTAGCCCATGACCCCATTACACCCCTTGCATCGATTACCCTATGTCCCTAGGGATCCTAAGACCCCTAGGGACTTATTTGGTCTGTTTGAATGGGTCAAAAGGGGTCATAAGATAACCTATGACCCCTTTCGACCCATGTCATGACAACATATGTCCCTAGGTGTCCTAGGACCCCTAGGGACCTATTTGGTTTGTTCTAATGGGTCGAAAGGGGTCATAGGATAACCTATGACACGTTTTGACGTATTTCATGACAACATATGCCCCTAGGGGTCCTAGGACCCCTAGGGACTTATTTGGTTTGTTTGAATGGGTTGAAAGGGATCATAGGATAACCTATGATCCCTTTCGATGCATTTCATGACAACATATGTCCCTAGGGGTCCTAGGACCCCTAGGGACCTATATGGTTTGTTTGAATGGGTTGAAAGGGGTCATAGGATAACCTATCACTATGCTTTCCAAATTGAAGATTCATATCAATAAAAAAATGAAAAGAAATGCCATTATTATGAAGAATCCTTTTAGTTCTCTCAATAACATTGGGGAAAATAGTAGGAAAAAGCATAAGAGAGTTACTCAAAGGGTTATTACAACCTCTTTGGTAACTCATAATTTTAGAAAGGGTAGATATATGAGAAACACTTGTGTTGATTTGAACCTAAATCATACTACTTTGAGAAGAGCACTTAGTAGATGAGAGATAATTGACAACCCTCTTCAAAATGAAACATGGGCTTTTGGTGGGACACTTCCACATTTTGACAAGAAGTTATTTGATTACATGTTTTGGCACTCTAGGTCAAGAGTATCACCCAATGCTAAAGACATGTTGAAGTTGAGAATTGAAATCAAAGACCGCACGTGACATCCTAAACATTATTTGGAGGTAAGTCAAATAATGTTGTTAAAAGAATTTAGAGAGAGTCATCCAAGATTGCATATATCAAAAAGGGCTTTTGAATTCTTGAAGCCATTTTATTGTGTTCCACTTAAAATTTAAAATACATATTTTTGCAAATATCATATGGAGTTTTCTATGCACCATGAACTATTTCACTTCATCCATTTTACTTTGCATAGTAAAGAAATGTTGGAGAATTATGGTGCTAGTGGGCTTCCAAAATTATCAAGAGACTTGCTAGATCAATTTTTATGTCTTAGAGTTGATGGTTGTATCTTTTATAGAAATTCTTGCTTAAATGAGAAGTGGTCAAAATGTGGTGGCTTATCTAAGTTTGAGACATATTTCCATGAGGGGTGCAAACAAGATCTTGGAAGGAAAATAGTAAAAGAAAATGGTATATGAAACAGTGAAATACACATTGAAGAGTGGAGGTGAGGGCTCTAAATGTGAATTGGTTGCAAAATAAATCAGGGTGGCTAGTTTTATTTCAGATTTCAGAATAAAAATTTTCTACAAGTATGCAAGGTATAGTCATAAGTCTCAATAGTTGGATCAACAATTTAAAATGTGCAAATATACTTTTCCCATTGGCACTATTGTATCAGTTGTTGACTTTACAGAGTACTAAACATTGCAACTCCAAAATGACACACAATCTCAGTATTACAACTCCATTCAAATTGCTATTTTTGTCCACACAACATATAGACATGCACCTAATAGTGTGGAAGATAATCAAAAGATTATTAGAGAGTACCATTTTTACATGAGTGGTGATAGGTCTCACTCTCATGAGTTTGTGCAACATTGTGTCAAGAATTATTTTGATTTCTTATAGGAGTGTGACATTTTTATGGATAGACATGTCATTTGGTCAGATAATTCCACAAGTCAATTCAAGAATGCTAGCATGTTTTATTGGTTGTGTAGGATTCACGTAGAGAGGGGGTGCCTCATATTTGGAGTTGTTTTGAGTCTAGTCATGGGAAAGGGGAACATGATGAAGCAGGGACATATGTGAAGAGAGCTCTAGTTAAGGAGTAATTGAAGATTTCAGGAGCAGAGCTTCTTGATTCTCATAGAATTGTTGATTGGTGTAGTTCAACATTATCACAGGGGGGACTCTTGATTCAGCAATACACTGGTTCTTTTGGTTGGTTGAAGAAGGGTTCACAGGTGATAGATTAGATTGTGCTACTATTAGAGACTCATAAAAAATGCATTCATTTTGGAGTTTTGATTCTAGTACATGGAGCATTTGGACACAACAACTAGCTTGCTTTTGTCCTAGTTGTTTTTAGTGTGATTGGGATCACCGTTAGTTGAGTGAGTGAGTGGACACTGTTAGGATTAAACTACGAACAGAAATAACAATTACATACAAATATAAACAATATCAAAAAATAATAGATCACATAGAAAAGAACACAAGACACCAAGATTTAACGTGGTTCACCCAATCCTTGGGCTATGTCCACCAAACAACAAGTTTGATATTATTACAATCTAGTGATTACAACTTGATTACAATTTGTAATCTCTTCCATCTCAATACCACCACAAGAATCAATTTTTGCATCACCACACTAAAACAATCCCTAACCCTAAGCCCTTTTATGCAAGTATTTTTACCGCTTTATGGTTATAATTAATAATTACATGTCGGCCCAAAATCCTAATAAAATTTATGAAGTATATATAGTACTTTCCTGATCAGTCACCAAAATCTAACAATCTCCCACTTGGGGACTAATCAAATTCCAAACTAAACAACAATCTCCCACTCAAAGATTGATCCTGTAGCTATGTCTCTACTCCATGAGGCTCCCACTAGATCAAACCACCCTAGACTATATTGTTCTTTTATTCATGTTCAATCTAGAAGACCAATCAAAGCTGAAGAGGAAGTCAACTTCTCCCTTGTCACTACCTTTGTAAAAATATTTGTTGAATTTTTATCTATATGTATCTTATCTATCTTTAACTATCCATCATCCAAAACTGACCAAATGAAATGGTACCGCAACTAAATGTGTTTTATCTTTGAATACAGAATTGAATTCTTTGCAAGATGAATGACACTTTGGCTATTTGTAAACAAATAATTATCTCTCTGAGGATGCCCAATTCTTCCAAGAAGAATTGAACCCATATCATCTCCTTGGCTACCTCTGTAGTAGCAACATACTCTACCTTTGTAGTGGATAAAGCATTAACCTTCTGTAACGTAGAAATCTAGTTCACAACTGCCCCACCAACAATAAAGATATAACCTATAGTACTGCACTTGGAATCAATATCTTCTGCCAAATCTGAGTCAACATAGCCTTATAAATCATTAGTAGAGCCCCCATAGTCTAAACACTTACTAGATGTTCCTCTCAGATATTTGAGAATCCATTTAACTGCATTCCAATGTTCAATTCCTAGATGACTCATATACCTGCTAATGACTCCCTCTACATGTGCAGTATCTGGCCTTATACATATCATAACATACATCAAGCTTCCTATAGTTGAAGCATAGGGAACCTTTGACATCCTATCCTCCTCTTCATGTGTATTGGGACACATCTCCTTAGTCAACTTCAAATGACCAAGTAAAGGTGTGTTGACAACTTTAGCATTCTCCATAGAGAAATATTGCAACACCTTCTCAACATAATTAGTTTAAGATAGTGTTAATTTCCTATTCTTCCTATCTCTACAAATCTTCATACCAAAGATTTTTTTTTTGTCCCAAATCCTTCATAGAAAATGCATATGTTAACTAGCATTTCAGCCCCTTAATTTGATCCATGTTAGACCTAGCTACAAGCATATCATCAACATATAAACATAAAATAATGTAGCTATCATCATCCAATCTCTTAGAGTAAACACAATGATCTAAATGATACCTACTATATCCATGCTCATGCATAAAACTATCAAATTTTAGATACCATTGTCGAGGTGCTTGCTTCAAGCCATATAAAGTTTTCTTCAATTTGCATACTAAGTTCTCCTTAGCTTTGACCTCAAAGCGCTATGGCTAAGCCATGTATATCTCTTCATCCAAATCATCATGAAGGAAGGTTGTTTTAATGTCAAGCTACTCTAAATGTAAATTTTTAGTAGCCATAATACTTAAAATAGTACAGATAGATGTCATCTTAACAATAGGATAAAATATCTCATCAAAATCAATGCCCCTTTACAACTAACTTGGCTTTCAACTGTTTCTTACCTCCATCCTCTTCTTTTAACCTGTAAACCCACTTATTCTATAAAACCCTTTTGCTTGCATAAATCTCATGTCTTTTTTTTTAGCAAAGAGTCAATTTCATCTTTCATTGTAGACTTCCACTGAATATTAGTATCCACCTGCATAGCTTCATCATAACATTCAAGTTCACCAGCATCAGTAAGTAAAATAGAATACAAAAGGAGAATATCTTTCTGGAGGTTGAATTATCCTTGTTGATTGTCTAACATTCACTAGTGTGTGTGGTATTTGTTATTGTGGTTGTTGCACATTATGAGGAATGGCTGGAACATCATCTTTTGGAGTATTCTCCAGAACTACATAATCATCTTCTTTCTTCTCTTGTTGCTACAATAGATCTTTGTAATACACTTTCTCATTGAATATGACATCCTTTCTTATTACAATTTTATGATTTTCAAAATTCCAAAGCCTATAACCAAATTTCTTAATGCCATATCCAAAAAAATGCATTTCTTTATGTAGCTTGTAGCTTGGTTCTATTTTCAGAATCTGTATGAGAAAATGCTTCACAACTGAAAGTTTTGAGAAAAGAATAACTCATCTTCTTACTATTCTATGCTTTCTCTAGAATACCATAGCCCAAAGGAGTAGAGGGACCTCTATTAGTCAAATATACAATAGTATTGATAGCCTCTATCCACATGTGTAAGTACAACCTGGCATGCAACCTCATGCTTCTTGCATGCTCTATTATAGCCTTGTTCATCCATTCAGCCACTCCATTTTCCTATAGACTCCTTGGAACAGTTTTCTATCTACAAATACCATTAGTGGACCAATAATCTTCAAATTCATGACTACAATACTCACCAACATTATCAAATGTGAGACATTTTAATTTCTTACCAGTCTCATTTTTAACCAAGCATTTCCATTTCTTAAAAGTTTGAAATACATCAGATTTTTGTCTAAAGAAATAAACCCATAAATTTCTAGTTGCATCATCAATGAATGTAAAATAATAATGAGAGCCATCAAAGGAAGATACCTGAGCTAGTCCCTATACATCTGTATGCACAAGCTCTAATTTTTCACTTTTATTTTACTTCTTAGTCTTCATAAAACTCACTCTCTTTTATTTTTCATACACAACTTTCATAGAAATCCATATTAACACATTTCAAACCTGGTAAAACATTCTTTAAATGAAGTCATTTCATAATTTTCTCACTCATGTGCCCAAGTCTATTGTGTCACAATGTTGTATCAAAATCTATAGTAGCTATTTGTTCTCCCTACTCAACTGCAGCAACTATTCCTGAATATTCATTTTTCTCTAAAATAATTAAAGTAGAAGGAACAATATGACATGTACAAAGATATAAGGTGCCTACTTTCACACCTTTTGCTACTACAAGGGAACCTTTTGAAACCTTCCAATTTTTATCAATAAAAGTAACTACACAATCCTCATCACTAAGTTTTCCTACTAAAATTAAATTCCTACTCGGCCTTGGAACATGTCTTACCTCATGTAGTACCCAATGATTCCCATTCTGCAACTTAATCTTAACTTTTCTCTTTCCAACAATCTAACAAGGTTCATTATCCACCAAATAAACAAGTCCAAAATCTCCTTGGACATAATCAATGAAATAACCTCTATGAGGTGTAGCATAAAATGAAGCACTAGAATCTAAAACCCATGAATCATCAACACTTTTTAAAGACAAAAGCAAAGCATCCTCTTTGGATTTGTTACCACATTTTCCTCCATGACTCTATCTAGTTTATCTCCTTCATTTTTCTTTCGAGTCCAACAATCTTTCTTTTTATGCCCTAGTTTTCCATAGTATCATCAATCATTTGGTCCTCTCGATTAAGACCTCCTCCCCTTTGACTTTCCTCTTGATTTCACACAATTTTTAGAATTACTTCCTCTCTTAATCATTATGCCTCTACTTTTTACATTCAAAGAACTTTCTGATGTAGATCCACTTGAGGATTTTCTATGAGTTTCCTCACTCAAAATAACACTAATCACATCATCATATTTTAGGGTACTAGATCCAAGAACAGAATTACTCATAGCCATTACCAAATCATTCCAACTTTCAGGCAAAGAACACAAAATCAAGATAGCCCTAATTTCTTCATCAAAATTGATACCCACAGAAAATAACTGAGTAGTAATAGTATTAAACTCATTTAAATGATCTGCAACAGATCCACCTTCTTTCATTTTCATATTAAATAAACGCTTCATGAGAAATACCTTGTTTGAAGTGGAGGGCTTTTCATACAATTTCACTAGAGTTTGCATCAACTCTTCTATTGTCTTCACTTTTGTAATATTAAATGCCACCAATGGTGCCAAGCATAATTGAATGCTTCTAAGTGCCTTTCTATCCAAAAGATCTCATTCATCATTTGACATAGATTCCTAATTTTTGGTTTTGCCCTCCAACGGCTTCCATAAATCCTTCTGGTAAAGATAGTCTTCCATTTGCATCTTCCATAATTGAAAGCTCTATCTATTAAACCTATCAACCCTCATCTTACCCTCATCTACCATTGCTCCTACTCAACTGTGATAGTCCCACTCAATCGTGAGACTTTCCTACAAAGAATAACTAAAAAAAAACTCCTCGCTCTGATACCACTTGTTAGGATTGAACTATGGAAAGAAATAACAATTACATGCAAATATAAACAATATCAAAAAATAATGGATCACATAGAAAAGAAAATAAGACACAAAGATTTAATGTGGTTCACCCAATCCCTAGGCTACATCCACCAAATAGCAAGTCTAATATTATTATGATCTAGTGATTACAACCTTATTACAATCAGTAATCCCTTACAGCTCAATATCGTCGCAAGAACCAATTTTTGCATCACCACACTAAAACAATCCCTAAACTTAAGCCCTTTTATACAATTATTTTTACTACTTTAGGGTTATAATTAATAATTACATTTTGATCCAAAATCCTAATAAAATAGGGCCCAAAAAAATTGGGCCAATGCCCTGAGCCCCAAAGAATGTATGAAGTATGTACAGTACTTTCCTAATTAGTCACCACAATCTAATAGACACATGGGCTCCACATTATCTTACTCCATTATATATCATACCCTCTATTAGAAATGATGACATGGAAAGTTCACTTGAGCATAGCCATCTATCAGATCTTCTTTAGCCAGGACATGTCTTTGCATTGGTTGCACCACAGGGGAATGATGAGAAATCAGATTATTGGTTAGCACATTATGTAAGAGGTAAAAAAAATCTTGCACAATTGATCATAGATGATAATGGATTTGTATATCCTATTGGTTCATTTTTTGTTGTTGGAATATGGCTGCGGACATACATGCTTAGAAGGAATGAAATTCCTGCATTCAAAGACTATCAGAAGTACAAAACAATTCTCATATATTCACAATATTTTTATAAGAACAAATGTGAACTTGTTGGAGCATCAAGGAAGACCAAAAGTAAATCAAATTTTCACTGTTACTAATTCTGATCATGAAGCCCTATTGGAGACCATAAAATAGAGAGAGGACCCTACAGAAACACTTGACTAGGTATATTTACTTCTTATGTTCTTTTGTTCATAATGATTAGGTGAACCAATGATTATCTTTTTTAATATGATTATTTACTAATGTTTTCTATGATATTTGAATGTAGGTACATCATGAAGAGTAGCCATGCATGAAGATATAAACTAAATAAGGAGAAAAATGAAGAAAAATCTATTATATTTTTGACACTATGATTCTTGACACTACAATTTTTGGTAGTTGTTTATTGATATAATAATGATGAAATACTTGAGATATTGTAAATATAAACTTGTTTATTTAATGTAAGAAACAAAGATGTTTTTACTTAATGTAATTTATGTATAGGGACCAAAAAAATGATGATTTTAATTAATACTAACACCAAAATTTGAAACCACTAGTCTTGGCATCAAATCATCAATGCCATTAGCTCTGGATGGGCAAGTGAACTCTAGTGACACCCTTGTTCCAGCCATGGATAACCTCCATCATTGATAGCCACCCTATATCAAAGAGTCTCCAAAGTGCTCTAAGTGCATTTGGAGGTTGATCATCCAAGGGTTGTAACTTGGAGCTTGTGGGGGATATCAATAAAATGTTGAATGCTATAGGATGGTGATATTGAGTTCTACAATAACCTATCTCATTTTGGAGAGATCACATTCTATTTGGATTCGACACAATGATCTTTCTCGATGCCAAAACTTGCAGTGTGCCTTAGTTTATTTGTGCATCACTACGTAACTTTAAAACCACTGATCTTGGCGTCAAATTGTCAGCTCTATTAGCTTCAGATGGGCAGGTGAACCCTAGTGACACCCTTTTTCTAGCCATGAAGAGCCTATAACGTTCATGACCACCCCGTATCAAAGAGTCTCCAAGATGCTCTAAGTGCATTTGGAGTTCAATCTTTCGAGGGTTGTAACTCAATGCTCATGGGGGATATCAATGAAACATCAAATGTTACAAGACAATGATATTGAGGTCTATAAAAACCTATCTAATTTCTAAGAGATCACATCTCATTCTGATTCAGCACAATGATCTCGCTCGATGCCAAAACTTGTAGTGTGCCTCAGTTCATAGGTGCATCACTACATAACTTTGATACTATTAATCTTTGCATCGAACCATTAGTGCCATTAGCTCTAGCTACATGGGTGAATCCTAGTGACACCCTTATTCTAACTGTGGAGAGCCTCCGTCATTCACAACCACCCCATACCAAAGATTCTCCAAGGTACTCTAAGTGTGTTTAGAGGTCAATCTTCTGAGGGTCATTACATGGAGCTCGTGGGGGCTATTGGTGAAATGTCAAATGCTATAGGAGGTTGATGCCAAGGCATATGATAACTTATCTCACTTTTAAGAGATCACATTCTATTTGGATTCGATACAATGATCTCACTCGATGCCAAAACTTGCAGTGTGTCTTAATTCATAGGTGCATCACTGCGTGACTTTGAAACCACTAATCTTGGCATCAAATTGTCATCTCCATTAGCTTTGGATGGGCATGTGAACCCTAGTAACACCCTTGCCCTGACCATGGAGAGCTTCCATCATTCATGGACACCCTGTATTGAAGAGTCTCCAAGGTGCTCTAAGTGTGTTTGGAGGTCAATTTTTTGAGGTTCGTAACACAAAGTTTTTGAGGATACTAGTGAAACATAAAATGCTACAAGATGATCATGCCAAGGCCTACAATAACCTATCTCATTTTTGAGAGATCATGTTCCATTTGGATTCAGCATAGCCATCTTGCTCGATGCCAAAACTTGCAGTGTGCCTCAATTCATAAGTGCATCATTGTGTAACTTTGAAACTATTGATATTGGCATCAAATCCTTAGCATCATTATCTCTGGATGGGTGGGTGAACCCTAGTGACACCCTTTTTCCATCCATGGAGAGCCTCCATCATTCATGACCACTTCGTACCGAAGAGTCTCCAAGGTACACTAAGTGCACTTGGAGGTTCCAAGGGTCATAACTTGAATCTAGGGGTTATCAGTGAAAGTTGAATGCTACAAGATGGTCATGTTGAGACCTACAATAACCTATCTCATTTATGATATATCACATTCCCTTTGAATTCAGCACAGTGATCTCGCTCAATGCCAAAACTTGCAATGTGCCTCAGTTCATAGGTGCATCACTATGTAACTTTGGAATCATTGATCTTAGCATCAAATTGTCAATGCCATTAGCTCTAGATGGGAATTTTAGCCCTAGTGACACCCTTATTCCATCCGGGAGAGCCTCTAATGTTCAAGGCCACCCCTTACCGAAGAGTCTCCAAGGTGGTCTAAGTGTATTTGGAAGTCAATCTTTCTAGGGTCATAACTCAGAGCTCATGGGGGATATCAGTGAAACCTTGAATTTTATACAATGGTCATGTTGAGGCCTACAATAACCTATCTCATTTCTGAGAGATCACATTCCTTTTAGATTCAGCACAACAATCTTGCTCAATGCCAAAACTTGCAATGTACCTCAATTCATTGGTGCATCATTGCATAACTTTAAAACCACTGATCTTGGCATCAAATTGTCAGTTCCATTAGCTCCAGATGGGTGGGTGAACCTTAGTGACACCCTTTTTCTAGTTGCAAAGAGCCTCCAATGTTCACAACCACCCCGTATAGAAGAGTCTCCAAGGTGCTCTAAGTGCATTTGGAGGTTGATCTTCTTAGGGTCGTAACTCAGGGCTTGTGGAGGATATCAGTGAAATGTCAAATTATATAGGACATTCATGCCAAGGCCTACAATAACCTATCTCATTTTTGAGAGATCACATTTTTTTTGGATTTGGCAAGATGATCTCACTTAGATTCCAAAACTTGTAGTGTGCAACCTTAGACCATTGGTGCATCACTACGTAACTTTGAAACCATTAATCTTGGCATCAAATTATCAGCACCATTAGCTCCATATGGGTAGGTGAACCATAGTGACACAATCGTTCTAGTTGTGGAGAGCCTCCAACATTCGCGGCCGCCCCGTATCAAAGAGTTTCCAAGGTGCTCTAAGTGCATTTGGGCAGATGAACCATAGTTCCATCTTAAGGGATGAAAGTGATCATTTCAAATTAAACATTGCATCAAAATTTGATAATAAATGTTGTTAAATTTTCTTCACAAATTATTACACTTGAATTGAATATAACAAACATGATCAAAATGAATGATATTCTATAAACACAAACAATACACATGATCCACGATAAATTGAACAATACTATACTAAATTTATATGTATATCATTATGCACATAAATGACAAAAATATATATCAAAATACATGTATCTATAGGAAAAATACACAAATATATATATCAAAGTTCATGTATCCATAGTCAAATTGCGCAAATATATATCAAAATACATAGATGCATATACAAAATGTGTAAAATATCAATGTTTCTATATACAATGTGGCATATTCCATTTCAAAATGTCTCATGATGCATCCTATGACAACTATACAATCCTATGATATTGGTGGATGATCAAAATGCATCCTCTTCACTACATTAGGTGGATCAAATACCTCCAACATAAATAAAAAAGGAAAACCCAAAGTTAGACTAACTAATTTATATGATTCTATGTATCTAACATTGAATTACTCAAATGAATAATGATCATTTTTTAATGAATATTTATAGTATTAAACTTTCATCATAAATACCTCTCTCATCGACCTCCTGCGCCGATCAAGAGTCCTCTCATATGTCAAGATGCCTAGAACCTGGTTGGTCGTAGCCTATATATGTTCAAGTATGTTTGTCAGATGGATATACAACTTAAAATATAACATTATAATTCATAGCATACTAAATTTATAACATATAATCAAGAATTAAAACTATAACTTACCTCAGTCGAATCCTCCTTTGGATATAATGGTTGCATGAGCAAAGATACAAAACTCTGACATCTAGCCTCATGTGCACTAGGTGTTTCCTATGAGATATAAAAGCCTAGTTGTTAATATCATGGAAATTAGTTTTGAATTTGTTTATGAAAATAAGGAAAATAACAAATAAATGATACTTAGACATGTGATGGGGCTCTCACTGTGAATGGAAATGCCAAAGGGTCTGCAATGTCAAATTTTCCTAGACTCATCACTAGTAGCCATGCCCTATACAATAAAGAGTGTAATTAAATTTCATTACCACAAACATTTTACAAGAATGCATCAATATTTAATCACTTTAAAAGCACCTAATTACCTTTGTCTTTTCAATGGGTTGTGCCACACCCCCTGCACTCTGCCCCCCACTAATAGGTGATACTTGCAACAGAAAAGAAAGATTAGAAACTATATATGCTCCAATATCAAATAGAAAAACAATTAAAACACAAAATAATGTGTTGTAGATGTCTCAAGACCAAATGAAATAGTCAAGAGCATGACATCATCAACCTATTTGAGCTCCTCCTCAGTCATTAGCTAAACATGAACAAAGATCACATACATGTATAAGTTAGTATTGGTTAAAATTACTCTATTATAAAGATTAATTTTAAATCACATATGTCGTAACAAAAAAATGTATACATGTATCGACATAGTAGGATCCCATGCCTCTACATGCCCCTCCTCTCTCACATCAAGGTGTGTAGTCTCTTTACATGCATCTGGTGTATCCTCCTCCTCAAATACAAACTAATACTCAGAAAGATCACCTATGGGACCCAGAAAAATATTCTTGCACATTAAGCAAGTATGGGGCACACAAACATGTGATGAGCTCACTAATGATGAAATTGTGCTAGCATCATTAACATAGGGAGGCAAAACTTACCTAGCTTGGGATATCAATAAGCTATTCAATCTATGGATGGCTCTAATAGTTTGAGAGTTAGCTTCTACAATGATATCAAGATCTTGCACTGGAGGAGAGGGGGAGACATCAGTAGGGGGGATAAAAGTGCCAAATTTCTTCTATTGGGAAAAGGTTATATCCTAAGGAGCTCCTCCTCCTACACCCATGTTGGGTCTCATGCTCTAGTAGTTCACCTTGAGGTGAAACACAAATTTAGCATACATTTTTTTAATTAAATACAATGGCACCTCTAAATCGTAGTGTGGAGGTTTGTATAAAACCATCCACCAATGATCCCAAAAGTTCACACACATAGCCTCATTTGTGCACCATTTAATTGATAATTTGGGCTTTGTGTGTTCTATTGGTTTACGATTTTTTGGGTCCATAAAAAGGTTAACTATATCATTTTTAGTTATATTTAGGGCTACAACCTCATCATAGTCCAACCCATCATCGAACATGGCATGTATTTGGTCATGTCAATGAAGAGCAACATTTTGTTCACTGGTAAGTGTTTGAATATTATCCACTATGGTGTTTGACATGGAGAAAATGGGAGCCAATGCAGGTATATTGTTATATGTGGTTTGTGAAACCCTCAATTTGGTGAGATTTTAAAATATCAAATCTTCAATTCGAGGAGGTTTTTGAGGGGGTAGGGGATCATTTGGTAGATAGTTTTGAGGGGGTACTAAATCATTTGGTGGAGGGTTATGACGAACATTGTTTCCTAGTTTATTGTTATCATTTGGGTCAGGCATACCTATTAAATTGAAAAACATAATTTCTATTAAAAAACCTAAATTTCAACAATTTCTATTAAAAAACCTAATTTTTAGCAAATTTTATTTAAAATAACTAGTTTATATTAAAATTCATTTAAATCAATAAAAAATACAAAAAACATTACTTGTATCCAATACTTGTTCCTATATCCGATAGCTAAAATGAAGCAACTCAAACAAACAAACAAACAAACAAACCCAAAACTGAAATGCCAAAAATCGCTCTTGAATTTTTGAAAAAAAACTCTATTTCACATGTTTCTAGTATCTAATTCCATATCAGATACTCAATATTATATCGTATACCTGATAACAAATCAAATACCTAAAAAGGCTTGCCCCAAACTTTTTTGCGAAAAAATTCAGAGCAGATTTTGAAATGCTTTTAGATATTTTCAAACTCAACTTTTTTCACATTGCTACTTTTTGGCCTACACATACCCGAGTATACAAGTAGAAGAATTCATAGAACTGAAAGAGGCTTTGAAAAACTAATGTGAATATAAGAAGCTCCCTTAAGACAAGACGATAAGGTTGGAAAAAGAAAGGTCGAAGTGTTCAATACTCACATGGTAGAACTACATATATACATGGTGAAAGGATGAAGGAAGGGAGGAACATGATATTATCATGGGAAAGGATGAAAGCAATGATAAAGGAACATTTCATGCAAATTGACTATGAAGTACAAATGTACAAAAAATTGAAAAAATTGAGACAAAAAGATATTAATGTGAGTTCCTTATAAATATGAGTTCCATAGGATAAATTTGAGAACATGAGGAGGAAATAGAAAATGTAGTTAGATATGAGAATGGACTAAGATTGAGTATTTCAGGAAGAGATTGGTATTTTATCCTATGACACTATGAAAAAGTACTTTCAATTGGCACTAAGAGAAGAACAAAATTTGTGGAGGGGTTGTCAAAGTAATAGAAGAGGATGAGGAGGGGGAAGAAACCTCAAAGGAAGAGGGGGTTTGGGTAGCATAATTAAACAACAAAAGTCACAATAAGAAAATAGTCAAGGAGATAAATAAAGAGGTTCCAAGTTTGGAGTAAATTCTATGGGGAAAAGACCTAATGATAAAGGTAGAATTGGGGGATCAAGAAGAAGAAATTTTATCTTCTATAGAAGGTGTTTTAATTGTAGAAAAAAGGATAACTCTACCAAGATATTCCCTGAGAAAAATCAAACAAATAGGGAAGAAGGAGAAAGGAGAAAACAACTAGTCCAAGAAGAAGATTCCTAAGGTGTAAGCTCACCATTGAAACCTGTGGATCCAAAGCATGGAGAAAGTTTCCTAATGAGAACCTTGTTGAAAGGACCTGCTCCTAAAGAACCACCATAAAGGAATAATTTATTAAGTACTACATGCAAAGCAGGAGGAAATTTATGAAAGGTTATTATGGATTCTAGTTCAAAAAATAATTTAGTTTCCTTAGAGATGATTGAGAAATTAAAGTTGAAAATAGTTCCTTGTCATTTTCCCTCTAAAGTTTCTTAGTTAATAAAAGGGTAACAAAGCATTGTGGATGAGAAAGCTTGGGTAGATTTTCAAATAGGGGGAATATAAGGATAGGTTACTTTGTGACATTATTAAAATAGATTATTTTCATGTATGACTTGGTCACTCATGGAAATGATAAGAATTATGTACATGATGGCTAGAGGAATATCTATAAGATAACTAAAAATGGAGTGAATTACACCATGAATTTATTACCTGGCAATGTAGAAGAAAAGAAACATGGATCTAGTATCTTGTTGGTAGGACAAAATTATATGTTGTAGGTATTGAAGGAAGAAAACATTAGTTTTTCCTTGATAGAAAAGCCTAAGGACAAACCAAATCAGTCCAAAGATAAAGGGAAACTCATTCCATTAGAGGTGGAGGATTTATTTAAGAAGCATGAAGAAGTGGTGAAAGAAAACATATCTAACACTTTACCACCTATTAGGGATGTCATTCATCACATAGAATTCATCCTTGGAGTCACCCTACCAAAAAATGATGCCTACAAAATGAAACCATCTTAGAATGAGGATATTTCAAAGCAATTTTGGAAGATATTTGATAAGGGACTAATCAAGAAGAGTCTTAGTTCATGTGCAATACCAAAAATTCTTGTAATAGTAAGTGGAGGCTTTACATAGATTCAAGAAATATTAACAAAATTACAATCAAACTAAGATAAGGTATTTAATGGACTGTTTAGGGGGAGCTTTGTATTTTTCTAAAATAGACTTAAAGAGTGGATACCACCATATAAGGATTGAGGAGGGAGATGAGTGGAAGACAACCTTCAAAAAAAATGAAGGTTTTTATGAGTGGATGGTCATGCCATTTGGATTGAGTAATGCCCCTAGCACTTTCATGAGGATAATGAATGAAATGGTCAAACTATGGATATGGATATTTGTGATATTTTATCTAGATGATATCTTGATTTTTAGTCAAACCAAGGAGGAACATTTAGATAATTAAGAATTGGTGATAAAGAAATCACATAAGGATAATTTAATCATTAATTTGGAGAAATGTGAATTTATGAAGTAGGAACTAGTATACTTGGGCTTTTTTATTTCAAAAGGAAGTCTAAAAATAGAACTTCCTTTCCTTTTAGAACTTCCAAATGGTCTACCTCTACCTCTTTTAATCAAAATTGAAGTCCATTGTTCCATTTTTTGGCATATCATTTTGACCTCTATTTAATTATCCTCGTTAGATTCAGCTCAATAAATGTCTAGAAGACCTTGTTGTATTTTGTCATCTCTATAATTCCCTTCATTCCTCTCCTTAGGTTCATCTTAGTGATCTTCTAGGATACCTTGTTGATTATCATAGTTATCTTTGACCATGATTGTACCATTCAAAGATATATTATGAGTTGAGTATCCTTGGACACCCCTCTCTTCAAGATTTTCTTCTAAAAAAACTTTATTTGCAATTTCTTCTATGATCTTACTTTGTGTTTCTATGAAACTTCATAGCATGGTCTTCCCAATATTGGTTGAGAAAATGTTTTTTGGAGGCTACCAATGTTTTCCTATTTATCATTATATCACCTCTAAACCTATCATTTACCAAATTTACTTGTACATTAGGAGTTTTTGTATACCTCCTCCTATTTTAATGACCATTAAAAGTTTTGTCCCTAAAGATTTTAAATCATCTAATAATTTGTTGGAAATATAAGAGGAGTAACTAAGAGGGAAGGGGTGAATTGGTTACCACTAAAATAAATCCTAGGTCCCTTAGATGTCAATACAAATTAAAACTTTGATTAAATTGTATTCTGTTGTAACTCAGCAAACACACATGCACTCAGTTTACACTAGCAAATGATGTAACTCGGTAAACACTGAAATAACTTGGTAACTACTTAACATGAAAAACTTTAAGATATTATCTATGATTAATCTTAACTTAGTTGTATACATATAAAATAAATAGCATGAACACAAGTGACACCAAGATTTAATGTGGAAACCCAATTTGGGAAAAACCACCAATTGCAACTAGTTACAAATTTTCACTCTTCTGAAGTGAGCCCTGTTAGGAGCCAACCATGTTAAAGGTTACAAAATACATTTTTACATGTGACCCTATTAGAGGATTTAATCACCTTTTTAGGAGTGGCCTTGTTAGAGGTCTTTGGACAATTCAATCTAGAAATGCCACCTTGTTAGAGGATTTGCAAATAGTTGTTAAGCCAACTCAATTAAGAGATTTAGATCACTCCTAAAATGGTTAGAAAGTAACAATGAGATGACCTAATTTCTGGTGTAACTAAATTTTTTATTATAGATCTCAATTCTAGATTGTATACTTGATCTTTCTTGACCGAATGTATCTTTGTAGCTCAACAAGGATATTCTACTTATCCTTCCAATTTACTTCCTCTAACCATCATTAAATATTCTATTATGTTCCACACATTCAATCCTCAACTTGACCTTATATTTATATATATTATACATTGTCAAGTCAGATCAAATACAACTTAGAATAATTAATATTCATCTCCTTAGTTAAACAAGTGAACTCAGTTAACACTACATATTCAAAAAGTTCCTTTAGTAACCAAGTGAGCTCGGTTAACACTCAACTTCTATAAAAATTTCTTTGACACCTGAGTGAACTTAGTGGACACTGTCTTTTGAACTAGGCAAACTTTGGGATGCTCAACAGACACAGGAAACCGTCTTCAATGCCCGAGTGAGCTCAACATACACTGACTAGAGATGATATGAAATTTTATGTAACATCAAAGACAATACACAATTAATCAATTATTTTCAACAATCTCCCTCTTTGGCATTGATGGCAACACAACATGTCATAATACAATGATGTTTTATGGCAAGAATAAAGTAAGAAACATATCCTTAGTTTCATTTTGATTCTCATCCATGAGAACTCCCTCTATCAGTGTGAACTTCATCTACCTTCAACTCCCTCTATCAACAAAACTCTATCTTCAACATCTTTTGTTGATACAAAATTTTCCTTCTTTGATATCAGACCATGTTCTTTCTCTTACACATCTCTGGAAATATATACTCTCCCTCTTTATAAAATTTCTATGAGATATGATAGTAAAGTTCTCCCTCTTTGACATCTCATCCCAAAGATGATATTTAGTGAATATCAATGTACCTCATCAACTAATTTATGTACAATGTGCCTTTGTCAATACTACATCAATTGACTGATCTCCAACATTCTTTGGTTGATGCATCACTAAACTTCATTTAGTGAGATCTAGATAGAGGAATGACCCCTAACTTACCTCTCAGATACAAAAAAGCATTCTTAAGTAATGGCTTGGTGAATATATCTATAATTTTCTCTTTAGTATTCACATATTTCAATCTTACCTCTTTATCTTGTACCAATTCTCTCAAAAAATGATATTTAATAGAAATGTGCTTGGTTTTGGTATGCATCACAGGATTCTTGGATATATTAATTGCACTGGTGTCATCACAGAAGATAACCATTGAATCCTTGATCTCTATCTTCATACCTACCAATAGTTGCTTGAACCAAACAACATTAGAAAAATTACTGCTACTACCACATATTCTGCCTCTTTTGTGGACTAAGCAATACAATTCTACTTCTTACTTGTCCAAGGCACTAGTATTTTACTAAGAAAGAATGCTCCACCACTTGTGTTTTTTCTATCATCAACACTTGCTGCCCAATCAACATCTGTGAAAGCTTTCAAATTCAAATTACCTCCTTTTTTGTACCATAAACCATATTCTTCAATACCTTTTACATACCTTGTGATTCTCTTGATTAATTTTCCTTGGAATTTGTTGAGAATTTTGCCACCATACCAATTGCTAATGTAATATCAGGCCTTATGTGCACTACATATTGCAATTTTCCAATCATTGATTTGTATGTGGTATGATCTATTTTTTTGGAATCATCATTATAGGAAAGCTTGTATCTATTAGGCATAGGTTCCAATAGGTTTTGAATGTTCCATTCCAAAAAAAATTAGTATCTCCTTGATATATTTGGATTGAGTAATGTAGATACCATCTTTCTTCTGTTGGATTTGCAATCCAACAAAGAATTTTATCTCTCCAAACATAGGCATCTCAAATTCTTTACTCATCTCTTCTTAAAATTCCTTGCATAAGTCATCATTTCCTATAAATAAAGTGTCTTCCACAAATATTTATGCCAACACAATCTTCTTGTCTGGTCCTTCTTTGATATACAGAATGTTGTTATCATTTGTTCTTTGAAAACCAATCTTTATCAAGTAGTTATGAAATATTTCATACAAAGTTCTATGATCTTTCTTAAGACCATAAAATGCTTTGTGTAATTTGCAGACCATATCTCTTTTCATAGGATCTACAAAACCTTAAGGTTGTTCTATGTAGACTTTCTCATCAAGAATTCCATTCAAGAATGTAGATTTTACATCCATTTGATAAACTTGAAATCTTCTATATGTTGCATATGCTAGTAAAGTTCTAACACCTTCTAATATTGCAACAGGAAAAAAAAAATCATCATAATCAATACCTTCTTCTTGAGAATAATCTTTACATATTAACCTTGCTTTTTTTCTTGAGACTTTTCCATCTTTTTTTAGCTTATTTTTGAATACCCACTTTGTGCCAATTACATTTTTATCCTTGGGTCTTGAAACAAGAGTCCAAGTTTTATTCTTCTCTATCTATTATATTTCTTCATTCATAGTTTCAATTCAACTTTCATTATCCAAAGCATCTTTAACATTTCTAGGTTCAAATTCAGCAAGCAAACATGTACCTTTCAATTTGTTTCTTGTCATTGTTCCATCTAACTTGTCTCCAATGACCCAATTAGGTGCATGGTGCCTTCTGACATATCTTGCTAACACAAGTACTTTGGATTTGGAATTTGTTCCACTAACCTCTTCATGATCTTCTATATCAAGCTTGGGTCCCACTGTTTGTGACTCGGGTCCATTAGACTCAATCTGCTTCGACACGAGCTCAGTAGCTTCTATCTATGACTTGAGTCCTTTAGATTGTGACTCAGGTTGGACTAGTTGCAACTCAGTAGCTTTTGGATATTTTTGGGACTCATGAGGTGAGGCCTCTTGACTTCCAAATAGATTTTTTAACGTATCAGATTCATAGTAAACAAACCTTCTGTAATCCTTAGGTTCTTTATTACTTTCCTCTTCACTATTTTCTACAAATTCATCAATTCTCATATGTGCACTTCCTATGATCTTATTAGTAGTTATATTCAAACACTAGTATGGCTTACTTCTATAGGAGTATCCTAGGAATATTCCTTCATCATCTTTGACATCAAATTTATGTTTCTTAGATTCCTTTAAGATATAACATTTTCTACCAAATACTTTCAAGTAACTTACATTGGGTTTGTAACCAAACCATATTTCGAAAGGAATTTGATTTGAGTCTTCCTTCAACTGTACTTTTTTTGAGGTATGCACTATAGTACTGATTGCTTCCTTCCATTATTTGATTGCAATACTCTTTTCTATTGTTAAGGTTCTTGCACAATCTAAATGGATCTGTTCCTTCTTTCAGCTATACCATTTTGTTGAGGTGTACCAAGAGTTGATACTTGTCTCTTAATTCCTTTTTCAATATGGAATTCATTAAACTCATTGGAAATGAACTCACCACCTCTATCTAATCTTAAACATTTCTATTTCTTTCTAGTTTCTTTCTCTACTCTTGCCAGGTACCACTTAAACTTTTGAAAAGTTTCAAATTTTTCTAGTTTTAGATACATTACAAGATCATTCTAGAATAATCATTAAAAAATAAAATAAAATACTTATCTCCACTATAACTCTCTATTCCAATAGGTTCACATAGGTCTGTATGAACCAACTCTAAGACTTCTTCTAAAAGATAGTTCTTGCTTATGAAACTAGTTTTTACAATCTTTCCAATTTGACAATTTTTGCATAGACCCATATCGGGTTTCCTCAGACTAGGAATACCTCTTACTCATATGTTTTTTCTTATCTTCACCATATTATCAAAGTTCATATGACACAACTTTTGATGTTGTAACTAACTTTTTTCTACTTGAGCAATAAAACATAAACTTTCACTAAGATATAAGCTGAATAGATCACCTTTTGTTTGTTTGCCAGACCCAACTAGATTTCCTTTTCCATCCAGTAGTTTGACCTTCATGTTCATGAATTCCACCTTGAATCTAATGTTATTCAACTATTCCACACTCATTATATTATGATTTATTCCTTCAATCTAGTAAACATTGTCACATCTAAGTTCATTGGTTAGTGAGACACAACCTTTTTCCTTTTATGCAAAAAGGTCCATTATTTCCAAATCTCACACTACCACCATCATAATGTTCCATGTGTTAAAATTATGTTTTATCACCAGTCATATGATGTGAACAGCCACTATCAATAATCCATGTATCATTTTTGCTAATATGAGAGATAAGTGTCATTTTATATCCTTCATCATCAAATTCATCTTTTACAATAATATAAACCATTTCATCATCTTCACTACTATTTAAATCTTTAGTTATGAAACATGATTTCTTACCTTTGTCCTTGTAGTCTTTGTAGTTTTTGAAATCCTTCTTTCCTTTGAACTTATTGTTCTTCTTTTCATCTTTGTCTTCTCTGTTTGGGTACCTAACATCAATGTGTCCAACTTCTTCACAAGAGAAACAAATTAAAAGAATCTTACCTTTATACTTTCCTTTTCCTTTGGGATACCTTCTTGCAAGTAATGCTTCAATTGCTTCAGGATCATTGTCAGAATTTTCTTCCTTTTCACTTTCAAATTGTTTTCTTTTAATTTTTTAGCTTTCTTCTTGAGTGATACCTTGCCTTCAAGTGTAGACTTAGGATTGCTAGAACTAGGAATATAATTATCATAGTTGTCTAGTTCAAATGTTTTCAATCTTCCAACTAGAACATTCAAAGTTATCTTGTTATTTGGATCACATCTCATCTCTTGAATAGCAGACACTCTGATTGCATAGATAGGAAGAAGGGTTATGAGTATCTTGCTTACCACTATTACATCATCAATTGTTCCTCCAGAGGCTTTTATAGCACTGACATTAGCTTTGATTCTATCAACATATTTTTCTATGTTTTCGTCCTCTCTCATTTTCATCTGATCAAACTAGCCTCTCAAGCTCTCTGCCTTGGCTCTTTTCACATTATCATCACCTCCATAGATATAATTCAATTTTTTACACATTTCATGAGCACTAGCACATCCTTTGACTTCATCAAATTCAGCATAGCTAAGAGTTGATGCTATGTCAATCATCATGATATTATGATTTTTCTTTTCAGTGATTTCTTGTACAAACATTGTACCAATAGGAGCCTTATAAACAATGTTTAAGTATTTCAAACCTAAATCACTAATGGTTGCTAGATGTAACTTTATAGGTTCCTGCCATGCTGCAAAGTTGTCTTTGTTCAACCCTGGGATCTCCCTTTTGTAAGACATCCTAATCTTTAGCTTAGGTCCTTGAAACCTTTTTTTACAAGCACCAAGAAGCTCATATACCAATTGTTGGAAATATAAGAGGAGTAATTGAGAAGGGAGGCATAGTTACTAGTAAAATAAATCTCAAATCCCTTAGATGTCAATACAAATCAAAACTTTGATTAAACTATATTTTGTTTGTTAGAAATGATTTAGAATAACTGAGAGCGGGGGTGAATTAGTTACTCAAGGTCCAAATGTCTTAATAAAAATTTTTCACCAAGTAAAGTGAGCCCATTAAACTATTCATCCATCCAAGCTTAAACTTTCCTACTTTAACAAGTTACTATAAAATCAACAAGTAAGAATAACACATGAAGAATCAACACATAACACAATGATTTATGTGGAAACCCAATTTAAGAAAAACCACCAATAACATGCTACTCAATTCTCACTCTTTTGAAGTGATGCCCTATGAAAGGCCTGCCTTATTAAAGGCTACAACACATTGTTAAATGTGACCTAGTTAAAGGATTTAACCACCTTGTTAGAAGTGGGTCTGGTTTGAGGACTTTAGAACATTCACTTGGAATGCCACCCTGTTAAAAGATTTACAAATGGTTGTCAAACCAAGCTAAGTCCATAGGATTTTACCCTAGCTGACACAATTGTTAAAGAGTAGCAACAAGGGCTTTTGACCTAATACAACTCACAACTTAACTTGCAAATTTTAGGTCTTAGTTCATGTCATAACATTGTGATGGGGTCAAGCCAAATAACAGAATGGACACAATAGTAAAGGGAAAATTTTATTAACTGTGAAAATATGCTAGTAGACTTAGTGCAGAGAAACAGACTCCAAAGCATGCCCTATGGGCTTACAATAGCATAAATATGGAGATAAATTCTTCTCCCAGTACCTTCTCTCAAACTCCACTTGAAACTGCTTTTTACAATGCTAGAAATGTTCTTAAATAGACCCCAAAGGGTTAAGGATTAGGAATACATTCTAGAAAGTGCTAGTTGGCATCCACCAACCAAGTAGAAGGCTCTAGAAGTTGCATTAGAAGTTGGCGCAAAACTAGAAGAATCCAAAAATGGTAATCGAACTTTCGAGAAGCATAACTTTTGAATCGTAGCTCCGATTGACGAACCATTTACATTTTCGAAAAGCACTCAAAGTGCTCTATAGCCCTATGGACTAGCTTCAATTGTCCCCCATTTTTTGGCCCTATTCAAGGTCATTTAATGGCCCTAACTTGACTTTGAAGCATTCTTAGGATGTTTTCAAAAACTAAAAAATTGCGATAACTTTCAAACCGTGGGGCCTTTTGACCTGATTCTTTTTTTGGAATGCTCTAAATTAAAATTACACTCATCCAGCCAATTTACACCCTCTAATTCACCAAAATTATGGCTCAATTACATACTCTTTTTTTTGGCATTTACACGTATCCCAAGGTGATTAAAAACTCTATCCTAAAACACTGATAAGGGAACTATGAGAGTTGGAACCTTTATTTGACCCAAATGGGTATCCAGAAATAAAAACACATGAAATAGAAACTAAGCCTACGTACATTTTTTTGGTGACACAGGATTTCCCTTATACCTCTGGATGCTCCTGCATCACATTGTCTACCTTAGAATCTCTATAGCTTGTCCTCCTTTCAAGCTTTGTCTCTTTGAGTCTTCATTCTCGATATACTAGTGCAATCTCCTATATGGCCACTTATCAAAGCAGAGTCTCTATACTCTGTTCTTCCTTCTTCCTGATGCGTTCTTCTCAACCACTTTGCAACTTGGCACCCCAGCAACTCTTGCTTCTTGGCCTATGACTCCTTAAATAGAAGTCTGGAAAATACTTTTCACTCTCAAATCTTCCCACTCTTAATTTCAAATTGAATGGATTAGGTAGGATTCAATGAATCTACCCCATATCTTGTCCTTCTAGAAACATCATGAAGAATCCTCCTAAATTTACTCAAAAATGGTTTACCTAAAATTTTGTGCCACCGGCTCATCATCCTTATCCTCCATCTGGTTCACAAAATTCAAGGTAACAAACTTGTTGGCTTAGATCTAGCAAATCTTTGACTTTTCAAATAATGCAACAACTTGGCACTATTGAAATTTTGGTGCTCAACACATACTATGTTACTTGGTACCAACTACATTTTACTGATGCTCGGCACCTACTGTGGATTCACTCGACATCCACTATTTTTTTTTGATGCTCAATGTAAGGAAACTCAGGGACGAAAATAGCTTCCTACACTAATCTCTTAAGAGAAGTATCGTGAAAATCCTATTAAAATCTTTTACACTTACAGATTCAATATCATGTAAACAACAATATTTCAGCCGACCAAGCATAAAGAAAATAGATAGAGAAAGAAACACATAACACAAAGATTTTTCGGTGGGGAAAAACCTTTCAGTAAAACAACCCCACCCCTCCAGAACCTGCACAATGTATTATCTTCAACACAAGGTTACAATACACTTGCAATGCAAGTTCAGCAATGAAAATAGAAGACTCCAGTAGCAACTCACAGTACCAACAATACACTTTTTTGCATCCCTTCTCTTCGCAACCCTAAAAATGCTTATAACATGTGCTTTCACTTTTAGGGCTACTCCCAAAGGTAACCATATTAGGGTTTCACCATTCTTGAGAAAATAGGAACCTCGAACCCCACTATTGGGGTAGAGTGTACAGTACTCAAATTTATCAGTTGCCACATGTCTTCACATATCATTGAATCTTCCTAAAATAGCTCTTACATGTCATAGAAATCCGTCATAACCATTTTAGCGATGATCTCCTTATACACAATTCAAGATGTTGACACATCAACATTATTTGCAAGAAATACATTTTACAAAATAAATAATAAGAATAAGAATTATCCAAGGTTGAGACACCTTATTCCTAACACTCAACACCTATTACTTTCTCGACACCTAAACTTGCTTCGCTCCTTCTGTATCACTCAGCACACACTAGATTTTGCATTTTCTCAGCACTGACTAAAAATTTGCTCGGCATGATCTAGCTTGCTCGGCACTCACTAATGAACTTAGTCAAGCTTTGCAAATAGCCTTGTTACAACTTATTCTTCTAAAGGTTTCTAAGTGTGGCCAACCTCTGTATCTTCAAGTATATTATCAATACATCATTTTATCATTGTCTTAACTGATCCTTGTACTTCATTACAAAATCATAGCTCAACTTTTCCCTTAGGTACTTTTGTTAAATCTTGTTGATTAAATCCTCTTCATCAATCAACTAAGTGATAGTACTTGAATCTTATAAGCAATTGTCATTCCAGCAGATAGCAGGTTTGATATTAGTGACAAAACAATGATTGAAAACATTCTTTATCAACAATCTCCCTCTTTGCAAACAATCTTCTTTCTTCAACAATGATCTTTTCAATCAAATTTCCAACACTATTGTAACTCATTAAACACACATGCACTTGGTTTACACTAGCAAATGTTGTAACTTGATAAAAACTGAAATAACTTGGTAACTACTTAACATGAAAATATTTAAGATATTATCTATGATTAATCTTAACTTAGTTGCATACATATAAAATAAATATCATGAACACAAGTGACACCAAGATTTAAAGTGGAAACCCAATTTGAAAAAAACCACTAATTACAACTAGTTACTGATTTTAACTCTTTTGAGGTGAGCCCTGTTAGGAGTCAACCTTGTTAAAGGTTACAAAACACACTATTAGGTGTGACCCTATTAGAGGATTTAATCACTGTGTTAGGAGTGGCCTTGTTAGAGGTCTTTGGACAATTCAATCTAGAAATACCACCTTGTTAGAGGATTTACAAATAGCTGTTAAGCTAACTTGGTTAAGAAATTTACATCACTGCTACAATGGTTAGAAAGTAACAATGAGATGACTTAATTTCTTATGTAATTGAATTGTTGATTATAGATCTCAATTATGGCTTGTATACTTGATCCTTCTTGATCGAATGTATCTTTGTAGCTCAACAAGGATATTCTACTTATCCTTCCAATTTGCTTCCTCTAAGCATCATCAAATCTTCTATTATGTTCCACACATTCATTCTTCAATTTGACCTTATATTTATATCTTACACATTGTCAAGTTGGCTTGAATACAACTTAAAATAATTAATATTCATCTCCTCAATCAGCTAGAACCAACAAATAATTCAATTGAATTCAATATGCAAAAACAAGAAAATCCTTCGTTAGCCAACCCTGCTCGGTAGACACTAACTCAAAATGATTTTCTTGTGTTAACCAAGTGAACTCGATTAACACTACATATTCACAAATTTTCTTTGGTAACCAAGTGAGCTCAGTTAACAATGGTTGCATCCAACATTTCCTTCATTAATTGAGTGAGCTCGGTTAACACTCAACTTTTGTAAAATTTTCTTTGACACCTGAGTGAACTCGGTAGACACTTTCTTCTAAACTAGGCAAACTCTAGAATGCTCAACAGACACAGAAAACTATCTTCAATGCCTAAGTGAGCTCAGCATACACTGATTGGAAATGATATGATATTTTGTGTAACATCAAAGACAATACAAAATTAATAAATTATTTTCAACAATAATTATCTTCTATTTTTCAAAATCTTCTCTTGACTAGGTAAATGGTTTCCTCTTATGATTGTCCAAAATCTCCTTGTCTATTAACAAGTTATTTTCTTTTCTCAATTAGCTAATAGAAATCCACAATCAAACTTATAATTATCATTCTCTATTAAGAAAATAGAATATAATGGATCGATGAGCTTGATTTTTTTAATTAGTTAAAATATACTCATCTTGGTTTCTCCAATTATCAACTTCTAAAAATAAATAAGATATACTTCTATTATTTGGAGTATTAACTACAAATACCTAAGTTCATGTCTGTCAAATATGTCTCCTTGAAAGCATTATTTCTCTTCTTTAAATTAGTAGAGGTTTTTCTCAATGTCATTTTTCCCGTCAAATGTTCTCTTTCGTCTTTTTAATAAAAATGTTTTAAATGCATTCCCCATTTTAAGATTTAATTTTGAGATAAGAGGGAAGAGCTTTCTCTATATCCATTAATAGAAAAATCTTGGAGGAAGATATAAATACTTTAATAATAGAGGATCTAGGTTTAGGATAATCCCCAACTTGTTTTCGATAATCTCTAAAAAAATTGATGCTCAAAATTCAAGAGGTAAATTGTGGAGTTGTAACCAATAAGGATGAATATGATATTGTGATCTTTAGAATTGAGATTTAAACCATAATTGCATAATAAGACTAGAATGCTTATAAAATTATCTGTTATATCTAAAGATTGTGCCTCTTATTTCTCATGTTTTGAAGAGATCAAAAAAACTCCTTAGAGCTATCTAAATAAGAAACCTTACCTATTTTATCCCATTCATCATTTACACATCTAGCCAAATCGTTAAAAGGAACTAAAATTTTCTAGAGCTTACATATAAGAGCCTAATGATGCAAGTATTTGATTTGGGTCTGTAATATTTTCTCTAAAAAAGTAATACCAACATCCCTACTTCTAGGAAGATGCATTTGAAAACATTCTGTATGCTCTTGTTGTCTACTCAAATCTCCCTTATTTGATGACTTGTCATAGAAACCTCTGGACATGAGTCTTCTATATTTCTCTTCAAACTATTTTAATTTCTTCAAATGTTGATGGTCCCCCTACCTATAAAGAAGAAAAGATGAGTGGAATCACTTCCTATGCTAATCTTGAGAAGATGACTATGAAAATTTCAACTTAATTATTACAAAAACTTCAAGAGACAAATAAGGGCATAAATTAAATAATAATGAACACACATAACACAATGATTTGTCATGGATAAACCCTTATAGGAGAAAAACCCACACTATAATCCTTGCATAATATATTATCAAATCAATGAAGATTACAACACACATGCAATGCAAGTTCTTAAAAGAGCATCACCTCAACTCAATCTAGCAGAAATGCCACAAGCACCCTTCTACCACTTGATCTTGCAAACAAAACTCAATACTTAAGCTCCTCCCCAAGTCCTCCTTTTTATAGGATTCTCACAACCTAGACACTACATATGGTTTTACAATACCATGTGCAAAACCTCCTTAACATGTGTTGCACATGCAAGATGTGTTTTATCCAAAATTGGCATAAACTGGGTTTAAAATAGTGTCTCACATCCAAAGAATTATCCCCTATTTTTAACCCTCATAACTATCATGACAAGTTTCATATAACAGCTAAAAATGGCCTTGTTATATTGTAATATGAATAGGGCATCTTTTGACAACTCATTTTACTTTTTCCTAGGGATAAGCATGTGGTAAACCTCCCAACTACTTTTGGAACTATCTAGAAATTATTATAATGTTGAAACACATATTTTATTTGCATCCTCACACTTTTTGAATACCTTGCAAGGTTTAGGGGATCCATAGTTTCATGGACTTAGTTTTTAGGGGCTGAAAGGCCAATAGAATTTGAACACCATGTGAACTTCTCTATGCTCACGGGCTTAGTTAAAGAGTCAACAAAATTTGCCAAATTTTCTACCTTCTCCAAATTTACCTTGCCAATATCAACCATATTTCTCACAAAATTATATTGCACATCAATGTGCTTGGTCATGGCATGAAATGACAAGTTCTTTATGAGGCAGATTATGCTCTGACTATTGCTATAAATTGTCAATGTAACTTGTTTGAATTTTTTATATGAACATACCCTCTTGGGGAAAATGGATTCCTTACAAGCATAAGTATCTTTCCTATACTTCGCTTCTATAGAAGAGAAATTGGCCATAGCCTGACACTTTCTCATCCAATTGATTGCACCACCACATAATGTAAACACATGTACTAGTGGATTTTCTTCAATCAAGATCCCAAGCCCAGTTTGAATACTTGTTTTCTATTTTCTTGTATTTGTATGTTGTGTTTAATCTTTTGGTAGTTGTTGCATAGTGAAAATCCATTTCCTTTCAGCATCTAACTAGTTCCAAAACTACATGGGATTCCTTGGAAAATAAAATAGAGTTATGACTAGTTTATTTTTGGTATTCCATTGATGTGTAGTAGATTCATAGGTAGAGGTAGTAACAAAATTCCAATTTTTTGAATCACCCCCTTTCCCTTTGTGCATTTACTTTCATGCATTTCCTCTCCGTTTTCCTCAAAAAATTTAGTTTAGTTGCATTTTGATTGTAAGAAATCCAACCTTCTTTGAAGATTCAACCTCAGAGTGCAAGTCCCACACTTGGAGTTTGTTTCCATGTTACACAAGGTCACCTGAGGGTCATACCTCAAGCATGGGTATAGACTTTTGTGTCAGCAATACCTTGTAAGTATCTAAACACTCTTTTTAGTACACCTCAATGGGCTCTTCCTAAATTAGACATATAATGGGATAGAACTCACACTGCTTGGGCAATGTCTAGTCTTTTCCAAACCATAGCATACATCAAAATTCCAAAAAAACTTTGATATGGTACTCAAGTCATGTCTTCCATCTATGATGAAGATGTAGGACATTGTGAACTCGTAATATTTGTTCCCATTGTGACAAGAACACACAGCGGTCTAGAATCATGCATTTTAAATCTTTTCAGTATGGTCTCAACATACTTACTTTGGCCTAGCCAAATATTTCTATTACGTCTATCTCTTAAAATATCCATCCACAAGATGTGTCTTGCTGCACCACGTTCTTTCATATAATCAAGTTTTTTCCTATGTTAATAAGCATGTCATCAACATATAAAGCTATAACCAAAAAATGATCATAGTTAGGTTTAAAATATATACAACGATCAGTTTTGTACCACACAAATCCCAAAAATTATGTATCAAATTTTGGGTACCACATCTTAGGACATTGTTTTAAGCCATATAAGGATTTCTTCAACTTACAAACCAAGTGACTTTTATTTTTCACCATGTAGTGCTCTGGCTATGTTATATAAATTAATTACTAGTCCTAAGATAGGGAAGACACCAACAAATCTTCTAATTCTACCATAAAAAATAATTGGCATTAACACTTCAATGACAAACAATGTCAAGAAATGAGTTATCACCCAAATACACCATATCACCATCAAACTTTTCATACTTACTAAAGTGGTTTCTATTAGGAATTTTTTGAAAAGATGCACTTGAGTCTACCATTGTCATCTACATTAGTAGCCAAGGCTACAATAAAGGAATCTCCATCTTCCTTCTTAGGCTCACAATTAGAATCTTTCTTTTTCTTCTTCTTTTCTTCTTTTTGGTTCTTTCAGAAGTGAGTAGGTTTGGCACAATTCTAAAAAATCACCTTAGACTTACTAGGAGATTTTGATCTCCCCTTATTCTTGAACTTAGAATGGACATGCTACTTTTTATTATTTCTTCTTTCTCCTATTCTTCTTGGAACCCTCAAAGAATCTTTGGTATTTAGAGAGACCTTCCTTCTCATCTCCTCAAAAAATAGAGAACCAACAACATCATTCATCTTCAAGATGATTGCAGTGCTCCCTATATCCATGACCAAGCTATCCCATGAGTTTGTAAATGAACATATCAAGATCTTGCACCTTTGTTTTTAATCTATTGGCACCCCTACTGAGATCAATTGAATCACTATCATATTAAATCTTTCCAGATGCTTGAATATTTTTCCACCTTTCATTCTCAAGGAATATAACTTTTTCCTCTCAAAAATCATATTCACAAGTGATCTTGCTTGATATATCTCACTTAGCTTCTTCAAAATATTATTCATGGTATATTCTTCATGGACATTTATCATAATTGAGTCTACAAGACATAATCATATGAGACCTTTATATTTTCTATCAATTACATCATATTGTGCAGCTAAAAATGGATCCATAGGTCTTGGGACATTTTTATCCACTACCTCCCATAGATCCTAATCAATTAGCAGACCTTCCATCTTTAGCTTCCACATCTAAAAGTTTGTACCAGAAAACTTCACCACATCAATCCTCTCTTACATGCTTTTCATCTTTACTTTCCTACAATAAAGAAAATGAAGTCCTCCACACAAGCTCCCACTTAAACCTTGATTAGATCATTAAACCCTACACCCAAAAAATAGAACCAAAACTATTCAAGCTTTGATAACACTTGTAAGGAAGCAAATGTGAGAAAAATTGCTTCCTACGCTATTCTTGAGAGAAAAAATATACAAATTTCAACTAAAATGCTCCAGAACTTACATATAAGAGCTTGATGATGCAAATATTTGACCTAGATCAATAGTATCTGCTCTAAAAAAGTAATATCAAGATCCCTACTTCTAGAAAAATGCATTTGAAAAAATTCTTTATGCTCTTGTTGTCTCCTTGAATCTCCTTTATCTGATGACTTGTCATAGAAACTTTTGGATGTGAGTCTCTATGTTTCTCTTCAAATTATTTTTCTTTCTCCAAATTTTTATGGTCCCCCTACCTATAGGGAAGTAAAGGTGAGTGGAATCACTTCCTATGCTAATCTTGAGAAGATGAATATACAAATTTCAATTTAACTATTACAAGAACTTCAATAGACAAATAAGAGCATAACTAAAATGACACATAAAGTAATGATTTATCATGGGGAAACCCTTAACAAAGAAAAATCCTACATTATAAGCCTTGCATAATATATTATCAAATCAATGAAGATTACAACACACTTGCAATGCAAGTTCTTACAAGAACAACTCAATCTGGGAGGAGCTTCATGAACACCCTTCTAGCACTCGATCTTGCAAATAAAACTCAATGCTTAAACTCCTCCCCAAGCCCTCCTTTTATAGGCCTCTCACAACCTAGAAACCACTTTTGGTTTAACAATACCACATGAAAAACCTCCTTGACATGTGTTACACATGTATGACTTGTGTTGCCCAAAATAGACACAAACTAGATTAAAAATAATGTCTCATGTCGAAAGCATTACCCCTTTTTTACCCTTATAAATGTCATGGAAGGTGCCATATAACATCTAAAAATGGTCCTTCCATATTATACTATGGACAGGGCATCTTTGAAAACTCATTTTACTTTTTACAAGGCACAAACATGTGGAAAACCTCCCACCTACTTTTGGTACTATTAGGAAAATATTGCAAGGTTGAGACACATGTTTCTCAACATTATCGATATCCCTACATGCAAATTTTATAAAATGTCAATATATAGGAGTCAAGATGCTCATTTGGGCACTGTGGTTTCTCTTGAGAATAGCATCTTCTAATGTTGTGTTTTTTTATTTATCCTAAAGGCTTCATCTAAAGAAGAAATTCTTCTCTCAATCTTCTCTTTGATTTAACCGAATTCTTTCCATTAGGTCACATTTGTTAAAAATCAATCTCCAAACCTTGTTTCTCCCTAGATGTGGATTGTTATCTCCCTACATGAGCATTATTTACTTCCTCAAAATTCCCATGCTTCTTGTTGCAAATTTTTCACATCATCACCCCATTGTAAATCGAGACCCCTTAATTTTGCTCGTAGTTGTTAGGTTAGATAGATTTTGAAATTATGTTTGGCAATTTAGAGCTTTAAAAGACTAAGGGAAATGGAGAAATCAAGTGGTCAAGTTGTGATCTTAAGTGGTAATGTTAAAATTGAAGTTTGTCTAGGTCATGTTATAATGGATTGAATTTAAAATCCCAAGTGTATTTAAAAGGCATATTCCATGCATAAGGGCTTTAAATCCTTCTAGAAAATGGTTTTCCACACTTAAAATTCCTAAAATCATAAGAAAAACCAATTTTTCATTGTAAAAGTGAACAAAATGTAGACTTAACATCAAATTCCCTAATTATTTGATAAAAATCCAGACTATGCATGACTTTCCCTTCATATTTTGATCAAAATCCAAACTTGACATTAATTTCCCTTCTTATTTTGGCATTTTTAGAAGAAAATTAAGCATTGGAGGTCAAATCCAAGCATACTATGAGATTCCACCTCTTTGGATGATTTTTTCTTGAAAATTTTATAAGTGTTTCAAAAATCTAGACTAGGGTCATTTTTTCCAAGTAGGCATGTATGGATTCCAAAAAATAAATTTTGTGTCAAATTTGACCAAACTAAGGCCATTTTTCTCTAAAGGACAATAAGGATTATGGAATATTTTCTAAGTGTCAAAAATGTTCAGACATGGGTGTTTTTTCCCTCAAAGAGAGTATGGAATGTGGAAATGTTTCTAAGAGTTGTCCTACCTAGGGTTGGATTTCCCATTTGAGGATAAATCATGAAATTTTTCTAACTACCAAGAATGTCCATATAATGGTGGATTTCCCCTTGTGATGGAAAAATGAGATCAATTTTTTATGTGTAAGGTGGTTTTATCCAAGCCTAGATCAGTTTCCCCACCTTGCATGAATGGAGTAGGAGTTTAAACATGAATTTAAGTTAATACAAGTGGTGGACTTAGTCAAATGTAGGAATCCTAGCATGGATCGATTCCCCAATTATGGTAATTACTAATTAATTAAATTTAATGTATTCAATTGATAAAGTCAAATTAGAACCTTCTAGAAGGGGATAGATCTTTTATCACATATTGTTTCTAGGAAGTAAATAAGAGGCAAAAACATGTGTAAAAAAAAGTTGTTCTTATAAACATGAATATCCTCAAAAGGAAAAGATTGAGCAAGGTGAAATTTAGAGAAATGCTCCATAAGAAGCAACTTCATCCTTTAATTGTTCCACCTCCCCCAACATCTCCTTTCATCCATGTCTGATTTCAAGCATTCGGGCAACATCTTGCAAGGCATTGAAAGACTTTAGAAGGCCAAAGGAAAGGAATTATCAATCCAAGATCTTTAGATTTTTGAAATTGGTGATTTTTTTAGAAATTCATGAAGAAAAAAATAAATTTTCAAGATTTCCAAGAACTCATTCTAAATTAATCCCCCATCCTTGAGCATCAGTTTGGAGGTCATTATAAGGCTAAATATGAGGTATGCAAGCCCAGATATGAAAACTTCATGAACATGGGCAATTTGTTTTAACAAATCATAGAAAATAAGAAAACGTATTTAAGCATCCAAACTTGTTTGAAAATTATTTGGTGACCAATTACTTGCATTTTCCAACCATTTTCAATCACTGAGACAATAAGGTAAGAATAATCTGAGCAAATATCTAAAGACTAGGTTTGAAGTTCACATTTTTGCATATAGATTTATTTTTTTCCTAGTGTACTCCAAATTTTTATTAGACCATTTTTTCATCATTACTAACACTACTTAAAGCTAACTGCAAATGTGAATCACATATATCCTCAAACCCAAATCTTAAGCATCTTACACAAGGGTGAATTTTTGTAAAAGTCTTTGTAAATCATCCCTTCACCAAATCATTGAAAGGGTTGTTTCTGAGTGTTATTTGGGTGTTTGTGCACAAAAGACACCAATTTTGAGGGTCAACATCATTTAGAAATGGAATCTTTTTTGGATTAAAAGAAGTGATAGTCACAAGGAAGTGAATAAAGGAGGGTGGAAGACAAGTTCAAGCTCAAGGCCAAGGATAGCAATGAAAGAGTACATGTCTAAAGTTTGAGCTCAAAGGAAAAGATTTCAATATTATGCATTTTGAAACTAGAACAAAGGAAAGAAAATTCCAAGATCAAGTTGAAGAAGTTATCCCAAGATCAAACCTTCATCGAGCAACAATATAAGGAAAATGCTAGGTTGAGAACAAGAAAGAATTGAAGGAAAAGATTCCCATCAAATAAGTAATATAGATGATGATCAAGTTACAAAAGCGAATGGATTTAATATACCAAGGAAGATATTCACGAGTTCAATGAAGGCTCCAAGGATCAAATCTAAAGATGAAGAAGACAAAGAAGAGTTCCAAATGATGAAGGTGGAAATACCAAGGGTTCAAGCATTGTAAATTCCAACCATCCAAGTGAAATAAGTCTCAAAATGATGAAGAGTTCCTAAGGAAAAAGAGGTGGAATTAAGATAAAAAATGCAAAGAAATGAGGCACACATTATCGTAATGATGACTTGTATGATGAATAGGAAACTTTTTTGCTTCCTTTTGGTCCTCAAGTCTTTGAATTTTCTCATTGACTAATTTGAGGTGCTTCATTTCTATTGGCTACTTTTGGTTTCCCTAGTTAGGTTTTGTAATGATTTGATCTAAACCATTAATTTCAATTCAATATTGGTTATGCATTGTAATTGGGGCTACTATATAAACCCCATGCCTCTCATTTGTAAATAGGAATTGTTGGAGAATTATTGCTAATATAATACCAAATCTGCTCTACTTTTCATTGGTGTGTCTCACATAGTGAATCGTTGTGATCAAGTTTGCATTATTCCATGGTGATCCATATTTCCTCACATAGCTTAGGATTTCATCTCATGTTGTTTAATTGTGGTTTAGTTAGATGAAAGAATTGTGGATGTTTACTTTCTTCACTCAAATATAAACCAAGCCACTAGCCTCTTGCTGATGGTAGGAGTGCCTTATGTGGTGATCTCGTGAAAGTACTTAACTCCAATTAATATCCAATCTCTAGTTTGCATCCATTGATCGAATGCATTGAAGAGGGTAGATATTGACTTGAAAAACATTTTGAGTATATCCTTAGATGTTTGTGCTATGTGGGTGGAGTCGTTGACAAACCTACATATATTAGAGTCCATGTTCATCCATACTTCATTGCATTCATAGTTAGAGGTAGAAGTAGTTGTAGAATTTATGTTTAAGTTAAAGTGGAAAAGTTTAAAAATCAAACCATATTTTCATTGCACATTGTGAAGCTAAATATTTAGAAGTACAAACAATTGATACCCATTTAATGAACAAGTATAAGTACCCTAAGTGTTTACCAACAAATCATATTATATCACAAAGAGAGTATCCACAATTGAAATAACCTTGAAGTCATTTCATGATTTTACTTTGCAAGCTTAGTATGAAAAATGACCTTATATCAAGAGGATTAAATGTTTTTTGTTTCACCTAGAAATAATGAGTATTTGATTATGCATGTTGTAGTGGAATAAATCTTACATCAACACTTCCAAGCATTCTAACTTAATAAATGCCCAAAATTTCTTCTTGTTGGCCTCAATGTGTTGGAATTTGAAAATAATAGCCCCTTGTTCCTCTCTATATTCTCCCAATGAGTTTTCCAACTTTTTGGGTGGACATTTTGCAAATGATATTTTGGTTGAAATTTAGTCACAAAATAGGTATACCAGCCACAACGTGTGAGATAGAGTCTCTCCTACCTTAAAGCAAAGGCTCCCCCTTCTCACCATTCCTTGGATCAACTCAAGGTTAGAAAGAAGTTTAGAGATTTGAAAGGGTATTACCAATATTATTTTCTCTTAACTTTCTAAAAATAATATACTTACTCATGGAACAAGTAATGGGAAAGATGAAACCTCTAACTACACTTATATCTATAGTTGTAAACAATGATACCATTAAACCGACACTAACTCAAAGGCTAGTGAAAGTGTACTAGTTTGGCTCCAAGTCTAGTATTAATCTATGCTATAACAATGACCTTTACTATTGGGGCACAAAGACTTCCAAAAGTAAAGAATTCTAACTATTTTTGTGAACTAAGAAAGAGATACAAGCTATAGTCAAAGCTCTTAATCTATGTATCTCTACAATCACTCCTAGTCAAAGCTTCGGCTCTGATTTCTTCCTAACTTTGTATACTCAATTATCAAGAAGGAAAAAACACATGAATAAAAGATAACAAATGAAAATCATAGTCAAAGCTTCCAACTTACACAAGTCACACTTGTACTTAATCAAAGTTCAGCTTCAATTGTTTCTTTGTATTCACTTTTCTTTCAAGATAGTACTACACAATCAAAGTTATGCTTGCACAATTTCTCCAGAGCTCTATTGCATACAATAAAACATAATTTTTACAATGAGGGGGCACTCCTTTATATACGCAAAGGATTTTATTAAAAGGAGGAAAAAGTGGAAGAAGCTCAACCATCTTTGACCCAATCTAACTAATAAGAGATATTATTAGACTACATGTCATAAGGACATGAAAATCATATGTAATTACATAATATCATGTAATGCATCCTCTTCAATCGATAAACAATAAAAAGAGAATAAAGAAGATGAAAAACAAGTGAAACAATCCTAGATTGTTCTTAAGTGCCTTAAACTTGATCATGACATCATGCACTATAGGAAGATCTAAGATTTTTATTATCTTTGATATAGCTTCTATTATGACTATGTTGGCATATGTTAATTTTACAACTTTACAATTTGTCATGAGAGAATTGTGTATGTTCTTTGCTAAGGATTTGTACAAAGAAAACCTATTCATTGTATGAGAACCAAAATCTACATAATCTAGATTAGAATAACTTTGATTGTATATTCTGAAGTCATTTCCTCTATTGTGACCAAGTTGTCATGCTCAGTAAGAACTTGACATCCCATTTGTTCAAGGTTGCACATTACCTCAGTTCAATTGACTAACAATCTTCTAGGGCTACCTACAACTTTGTTACAAGTTTCCTTAGTGTATCTTCCTTGTAACCCATGATTTTTTAACACGTGTAGAACATTTTGCAAGATGGAACAACATCACATGCAACTAGGCCATCCAAATCAGAATTTGGAAATTTCATCCCTATCACACAGTTTTTCCTTGAAGGTGTTAGCTTCCTTATTCAGAGATGCAATTAGGTCATGTAGAATCTCTTCAATACCTCATATATGTTCAAGTTTTACCACATCTATGATGGCCTAAAATCCTTCAGAAAAAACTTCTCCAAACCAAGTTTTTGTTGCTTCCATTATTTGCTTCTCTCAAAGTGTCTGAGATGTAGTGACTGCAAGTTGCAAAGATTGTTGTTGAATAATCTCATTTATGAAAGCAACCTCATGCTTGAGTTGATTATTCTTCTTCCATAACTCATGATTTTTGTTTGATACATTGAAAAGTGCATCATGAGCATCTTGTAGACAACCCAACTATGATTTCTTACCAAGTTCAATTTTGGTGAACTTGTAATTTGAATGGTTAAGCTCTACAACCATTTTTTCCACCAATGGGTCAATAACCTCTACAAACTTAGTCTAATCATAAACAACTATGATCCTTGAAAAAATCTTATCTTTCAAATATTTGGACTTGGTTTTCTTGATAGGAAGATTATCTGGAGGTAACACAACCTTCTTTCTTTTCATGGTGATCTTTCCCAACGATGCAGGCAAACTAAAACCTTCATTTGTTGAATGAAGGACATTAGCAACCATTGACATTGATCTTGATTGTATTTCCATGGATATTGAGCATGCTTAAATTCGTACAACTACACCGAGAGGTACCTGATGAGAAGATTCTTTCATGAATACTTCAAAACTAGTTATTGAAGTATCAAGTTAGGAATCTTGACCTTCTGTGAATGTTGGGAATACGTTCTATGAATGGTGGGAAATATTTAAACATATTTCCTAAATTCTTGCACTTCTTAGCTATGAGAATAGGAGGATTCATTGAAGAGATAGGAAGTTCCACTATATTTACTTTTGAGGTAGGGATGGTAGGTGTGAAAAAAGTAGAGAATGAATCCTCATCATCATCTATCACACCTAGAAAATGTGTTTCCTAAATGGATGGACCTTGCTGATTTATTGGGTGTGGAGGAGATATGATCATAACCTCCCCTTCTTCCTCTTCATCCTCCTCATCAGGTTCTTCTCTAGATTCCTCCTCGTCAATTTCTTGAGCTTGCATAGGTGCTTATGAAGGCTCTAGAGAATATTTAGACCCCATTCCACCTTGCAATTTAAACTTGAGGGATTTAGTTGAAATGGAGGAAGATGCACCATCTTTGCTTGAAATTTCTAGCTGAGATTTCCTTCCACATGGTCTGCAACTACCACAACCTACCTTGAGCTTAGGATTCACCCTCTTTAGATCTTTTATCTTTAACCATTTATTGGTATTTGCCAAGATAGAGTGAAATATATCAAAAATAGATATGCCTTCTTTGTGTTGCCACTATATAAGAAAAGGACATTGTTTGTCAAAACCAACATGGTGTTATTATGGATCAAGAACATTTTCATTATCTTCAATCTAGAGATTGGATGGAATTTTGAGAATGCTAAGATCTATGATCCACTACAAAGTGATTTCATAGTAGTCCATCCTCATGATGTCCAATTTTGTGTGCAGGTCAATCCAAATGTCCTTTATGTGATGGACATGGGTGAACGCTCTTTTGATCATTGAGTGCATTCCTCGATAATAAAAATCATACCTAGCCTTGAACCTCTTTAATGTGATAAGATGAAGTTTTGCCTCTATATTCTTCACCTTATAGACTGAATTGATCATATACTGACCAATTACTAAGGGCTTGGTTGCAGTGATACCAAATCCTAGCCTATGTTGAGTATTCTTATATGACTATACTCCCATAAGTTGTTGGTCTAATTCCATCAGTATGATCTTATTTGTAGCATATCTTGGCAAAGTATATGGTTCTCCTTTGAAGTAGCTAGCTCTCAAATGAGTGAAAGTTGGAAACACAAAAAAGATAGCACCAAATTGATTAACCCTATTCCAAGATTCATCTAACACTCACTTGATTACCTACTATTTAGCAAACAAACACTAGAAATATCAAAAAATAACATCTTGGACTCTCCTATAGTGATATTTTGTATTTACCAAGGTGATTTGATCATGGTAGTCCCAAATAGGAACTTGTAACTGATCCCCTTTAGTGGAAAGACCCAAGAAAGATCCCATGGAAGCAACTATGTAGACTAAGTAGGAGTTCATTTAAAATGGCTCTGAGGTTCTCATATTAAGAAACTACTCACAAATAGTGGTATTGATAAGCTCATGCCAAAAGATAGGTTCTTCATTATCAAAGATCTGAACGATAAATTTGTACATCTATAGCTCAAAATCATTGGAATCCTTAAGACCACATATTCTACTAAGGAGAGTAATCAAGTCTTTGAATTTTGGCTTAAAACTAGGTCTGTGAAGGGTTTTAGGCAATCTTGAGAAATTGTTTCTTTTAGAATACAACCAGTAGGAGTTTATGTATTTTTGATAAGTTGTCTTATTATCATTCCATTTCTCTTGTCACATCCACACATTCTACACTTTGAGGTACCTTGAAGTTCTATACAATAACCTATGGATCAAGGCTAATGATAACCTTCCCATATACATCTTTGATATTTTTGGACTTTGGGCTAAAATGCTTTGCACATCCCAAACCAAAATCCAATTTAAGGGCAGCCATAGGGAAAGTAGACACCAAGTGAATATTTCTCTTCTTAATACATCCCATATCTCAATTTGTAGGGGCTTCAATCCTTTGCAAGAAATCATCCATGTCAGCATGCACAATCTTTGTGTCAAAAACATTATCTAGAGGTGATAAAACTTGAGATGCAATTGCATGAGCTAATTATTTGTTGTATTGGTACTTCATCTTTCCTTTGGATTTTGAGGATGAGGGCATATCTTGTGCTACAAAAATGAGAACACATCATCAGAGGATATTGATTCCATAAAGATGTTGGTTCTAAATCAGAAACAAAGGATCTATGAAGGGAAAAATGCTTGGAGTATGATCAAATACTCAAAGATCTTCTGTAATGACCATGAATGAAATGGTAGGCATATGCAAAGGCTGAAATGTGAATCTAGGAGATGAAAGCATGTGGGAAAAGATGAGTCCTTGTGTAAATGATTTGAAAAATGAAATTTAGGTACATGGAAATGTGCACAAGTGATGAATTTTGACTTTTAAAGAGTGACCTTTACTTTTAGCCTAAATTGGGTTCTCTAGATGCAATTACATGTTAAGTAATTTACATGTAATCATGACTTGATGTAAACGAGCAATTGGGTTTGGAGGATGGAAATGCATGTGAGTGAGAATGAAGAATGAGATTACATGTAGGTGTGGATGGAGGATGAGATTACATGTAATCGCATATGGGGAATGATATGCAATGTGATATAGCATGTAATGAGGAATGCGGAGTGAAATGATGCATTTGCATGAAAAGGTCAAAAATGGAATGAAGTGAAATGCACTTAAATTCTTGGGAAAGAACTTGCAACTTCTTCAAAAAGAAAAATGAAAAAGCAAGAAAATAACCAATGAAAACAAACACATACCTTTGATTTTGGACTCAAACATGTCAACAAGAAAGTTTCTCTTTTATGCAAATTTGAATTTGGATTTTGGGAAAAATCCAAGCATGTGAAAATGATGGTTTTCATCTTATTCAAAGAGAATTTGCACTTTTCATGGCATATATTTAGACAAATGTGCAAAAACAAGCCATAATATGCATACAAATAGCAAGATAAGCATGAATTAATGAGAAAAGTTAAAAATGTCTACATGCTTGGAGATCAAAGAACCAAAATAGGAAGATTGTTAGGCTTGAAGATAAATTCTCCTCCAAATTCGATTCCACAAAGAACACAATTGACTCTTTCAACCTTGCAAGTGATGGATGATTGTTGAGCAATCAATGGACGTTTTTGGCATGAGAATCCCAAAATATGGTCAAAGATCTCCAAAAATCAAACTATTTTTGCTCAAAATTGTATAGAGGGATGTTTTTGACCAAAAATGTGATTTCTCAAAGACATTGCATGGTATGTTTGTGACATTAGAGGGAAAAAACGTGATCCATAATGGAAAAGGCATGTATAAAAACTCTCAATTGATTCTTCTTGGGATAAAAATGCGATAAAAAAAACCGTAAAATAAACTCTCTCTTTATGGAAAAAAATGTGGCTTGAAATCACCACAAAATGCAGAAATTTTGGCACAAATAGCAATGTTTAGGGCACAAGAATACCAAAAGTTGCAAAAGGGACTTCCTTCTCTTGGATTTCAAGCCATGTTTTGGGTAGATCTAGGCATTTTTGGGAGAAAAATGTGTTATTGAGGAGGAAGAGCATGAAGTTCTATTCTTCAATCTTCAAAATTGGGTTCTATTCTTGCATATGTATATATTCCAAAGGCAAATTGCATTCTTGAATATAGAGTGCATATTCAAAATTCTTCAAACTTGGTATAAGTACAAAATCACACTCTACAAACAAGTTTGCATATTTTAAATAACATGAAAAGCTCTTCATTGAAATCACACTCTTCAATGGGCACTATATGTTTTAAAAATGTTCCAAGATGCAAATCGCACTCTTGGAGGGTCATTGCACATTTTAAAATTAATGCATTTACATGTTTAAAGTGTTTTAACATGTCTTTTTTAGTTCAAAATCATGACCTCTAGAGGCATTTACATATTTACATGTAAATGGGTTGAAAGACATGTAATTGAACAATCTAAGTGATCAATTAAACACATGTCTAATTGATTTTTGAGGAAATATCATTTAATTGGGACAAAAATAATATTTGCATAATAGAATTAACATATAATGAGCAAATATCATTTCAAAAAGTAATATTTAACTTATATATTTTAAATAAAACATAAAGTTACTCAAAAATAAATCAAACTATATAGTTAATAAAGTCACTTCAGTGAAAAATTAAAAAGTAAACTAAGTTAAAAATATAACATAAAGTGCTCTATAGTTACTTTAAGTGATAAATTAAATGATAAAGTAACTTAAAAATATAACATAAAGTGATTTTATGGTATATTTTTCAAAAAGTGAATGCCAACATTAAAATATAACATGATATTTTAAATCATGCAATTGCACTTGGAAAGTCCACTTTTGAGGCACTAAAATGATCATATTTATTGATTGCCAACTCTGATTAAGCCCTAAGATAGACCAAATCAAAGGGAAAACCGAAGGAAATGATTTGAGAAAAAAAGACCAAAAGCTAACAAACACACTCAAAAATGCAAAAAACGACATTGCAGGCTTCAAAAATAGAGCATACGCTAAACAAACTAGAAAGGTAAAAAGACTTACAAAATCTCCAATATAAGGATTCATTATATCAATTAGATTCAATTGATTGATTAATGTTATCCAATTAAATAATGAACTAACTCAGAGAACTATGGAATTAAGTTGAAAAAGTTTCATATTATTACCTACATGTTGTGGTGACAAAATGTTGGACAACACAACTTAATCATCTAGTAGAGAGAAAAATTTGGGGTTTTTTGCTAATGTTAGGAACCTCACCTCAATTGTACGAAAAACCCTCTGCTTCAAATAAGGTATTTTTCATGAACCATTTGTTTAATATGAAGATGGAAGAAGGTGTATCTATTGTAGATCATTTAAATGAGTTTAATACTATTACTAGTCAGTTATCTTTTGTGAATATTAATTTTGATGAAGAAATTAGGGCTCTCTTGATTTTGTGTTCTTTACCTGAGAGCTAGAGTGGCTTGGTAATGGTTGTGAGTAATTTTGTTTATGGATCTAATACCCTAAAATATGATGATGTGATTGATGTTATTCTAAGTGAGTAAACTCGTAGAAGTTTAAAAAAAGCAAAGGCAAAACGATTGAGAGACGAAATAATTCTAGAAATCATGGGAAATCAAGAGGAAAGTAAACAAGGAAAGAGGTCTCAATTCAGAGGACCAAGAGATTGTCGATACTATGGTAAACCTAGGCATAAAAAGAAAGATTGTTGGATTCAAAAGAACAATGAAGGAGACAAGCCAAAAGGGAACAAGGAGGAAAATGTCGTAAGTAAAAAATCCAAAGAGGATGCTTTGCTTCTTTCTTTAGAAAGTGTTGATGATTCTTGGATTTTAGATTCTGGGAATTCCTTTCATGCTACACCCCATAGAGGTTATTTTATTGATTATGTCCAAGGGGATTTTGGGCTTTTTTGTTTGGGGGATAATGAACCTTGTCAGATTGTTGGAAAATAAAAAGTTAAGATTAAGTTACAGAATGGGAATCATTGGCTACTACATGTGGTAAGACATGTTCCAAGGTTGAGTAGGAATTTAATTCAGCAAGGCACCTCGGTGATGAGGGTTGTGTAGTTACTTTTAATGACAAAAATTGGAAGGTTTCAAAAGGTTCCATTGTAGTAGAAAAAGGGGCAAAAGTAGGCACATTATATCTTTGTACAAGTCATATTGTTTCTTCTACTTTGATTATTTTAGAGAAAAATGAATGTCCAAGAATAATTGTTGCAGTTGAGCAAGGAGAACAAATAGTTGTTATAGATTTAGATACAACGCTATGGCACAACAGATTGGGCACACGAGTGAGAAATGTATGAAATTACTTCATTCAAAAAAAAATTTACCAGGTCTGAAATGTGTCAATATGGATTTATGTGAAAGTTGTGTGTATGGAAAACAAAAGAGAGTGAGTTTTGTGAAGAGTGGGAAGGAAAATAAAAGTGAGAGATTAGAGCTTGTGGATATAGATGTATGGGGACAAACTCAAGTATCTTCCCTTGGTGGCTCTCATTATTATGTTACATTTATTGATGATACAACTAAAAAATTATGGATTTACTCTTTTAGACAAAAATCTAATGTATTTCAAACTTTTAAGAAATGGAAATGTTTGATTGAAAAGGAGACTAGTAAGAAATTAAAATGTCTCAGATTTGATAATGGTGGTGAGTATTTTAGTCATGAATTTGAAGACTATTTCTCCACTAATGGTATTCATAGATAGAAAATTGTTCCAAGGACTCCATAGGAAAATGGAGTGGCTGAATGCATGAATAGGATAATAATGGAGTGTACAAGGAGCATGAGGTTGCATGCAGGGTTGCCCTTAAACATGTGGGTAGAGGCTGTCAATATTGATGTATATTTGATTAATATAGGTCCCTCTACTCCCTTAGGTTGTGGTATTCTAGAGAAAGCATGGATTAGAAAGAAGATGAGTTATTCTTTTCTCAAAACCTTTGGTTGTGAAGCATTTGCACATATAGATTATGAAAATAGAACCAAGTTGGAAGATAAGTCAAAAAAAAATTATATTTTTTGGATATGGCATTGATGAATTTGGTATAGGCTTTGAGATTTTGAAAACCATAAAATTGTAAGAAGCAGGGATGTCATATTCAACAACAAAGTGTTGTACAAAAATTTTTTGCAGCAACATGAGAAGAAAGAAGATGATTATGTAATGTTGGATGATACTCCAAAAGATGATGTTCCAACAATTTCTCATGATTTGTAACTATCGCAACAATAAATACCACACACCCTAGTGAATGTTAGATGGTCAATAAGGCTAAGTAGATCTCCAGATTGATCTTCTCCCTCCTTGTACTCTATTTTACTAACAGATGTTGATTAACCTGAATGTTATGATGAATTTGTGCAGGTGGATACTAAGGTTCAATGGGAGTCTGCAATGGCAGATGAAATGGACTCCTTACTGAAAAATAAGACTTGAGATTTATGCAAGTTTCCTGTTGGTAAATAAGCTTTACAAGATAAATGGGTTTATTGGTTGAAAGAAGAGGATGGAGGTAAGAAAGGATTTAAAGCCAGGGTAGTTGTAAAAGGATTTGCACAAAAAAGGGCATTGATTTTGATGAGATATTCTCTCCTATTGTAAAAATGACTTCTATTTGCATTGTTTTAAGTATTTTGGCTACTGAAGATTTGCAATTGGAGAAGCTTGATATTAAAACAACCTTCCTTCATGGTGATTTGGATGAAGAGATATATATGGCACAGTCATAGGTATTTGAGGTCAAAGGTAAGGATAACTTAGTGTGTAGATTTAAGAAAAGTTTATATGGCTTGAAGCAAGCACCTCGGCCATGGTATCTAAAATTTGACAGTTTTATACATGAGCATGGATACAATAGGTGTCATTCAAATCATTGTGTTTATTTTAAGTAGTTGGATGACGATAGCTACATTATTTTATGTTAATATGTTGATGATATACTTGTAGCAGGGTCTAACATGGATCACATTAAGGGGCCAAAATGCTAGTTAGCCCATTCATTTTCTATGAACGATTTAGAGGAAACAAAACAAATCCTTGGTATGAAAATTTGTAGAGATGAGAAGAAAAAAAAAATTACTTTATCTCGGGCTACTTATATTGTGAAGGTATTGCAATGTTTCTCTATGGAGAATGCTAAAGTTGTCAGCACACCTTTACCTAGTCATTTGAAGTTGACTAAGGAGATGTGTCCAAAGACACAAGAAGAGGAGGATAAAATGTCCAAAGTACTTTATGCTTCAACTGTAGGAAGCTTGATTTACACTATAGTATGTACAAGGCCTAATATTGCACATGCAGTGGGAGTTATTGGTAGGTATATGATTCATCTAGGGCTTGAGCATTGGAATGCAATTAAATGGATTCTCAAATATTTGAGAGGAACATCCAGTTAGTGTTTACATTTTGGGGGCTCTACTACTAATTTACAGGACTATGTCAACTTAGATTTGGTAGGGGATATTGATACCAGGTAGAGTACTACAAGTTATGTATTTATTGTTGGTGGGGCAACAGTGAGTTGGGTTTCTAGGCTACATAAGGTGAACACTTTATCCACTTCAGAAGTAGAGTATGTTGTGACTATAGAGTTAGCCAAGGAAATGCTATGGCTTCAATTCTTCTTGGAAGAATTGGGACACCTTTAGAAGGATAATTATTTGTTACAAATAGTCAGAGTTCAGTCATCTTGTGAAGAATTCTAATCTACATTCAAAGACAAAATACATACAGTTGCCGTACCATTTGATTCAGTCAGTTTTGGATGATGGATAGTTAAAGCTCAACAAGATACATACAAATGAAAATCTAGCAAATATGTTTACAATGGTAGTGACAAGGGAGAAGTTGAACTCCTCTTCAACTTTGGTTGTTCTTCTAGACCAAAAAGAATAAAAGAACAATAGAGTCCAGGGTGTTTTGATCTAGTGGGAGCCTCATGGAGTAGTGGCATAACTGCAGGATCAGTCTTCAAGTAAGAGATTGTTGTCTAGTACAGAGCCTAATTAGTCCCCAAGTGGGAGATTGTTAATTTTTGGTGACTGATCAGGGAAGTACTATACATAATTCCTCATAATAATTTTGGACTTTTTTTTTGGTGGATGTAGCCCAGGAATTGGATGAACCACATTAAATCTTGGTATCTTGTGTTCTCTTTTGTGTGATTTATTATTTTCTGATATTGTTTATATTTGCATGTAATTATTATTTATGTTCCTGGTTTCTCCTAAGAGAAGGTTCAAATGCATGGTTGAGGCTCTAGATTTAGGTTCAAGGTTTAATTCAGAATTATAACATGCAAATTCATTGGTTCAGGAGTTTAGGTTCAAAGCTCTAAATCTGAAGTTCAAAGTTTAGCTCGAATGGAAAGGTCAATGCAAAAATGATTCAAGGTTCAATCACAAGATTCAAAACACAAATTTGAATTTATAGTTAGCTCCAAAACCTAAAGAAAAGGGATGAGTCTAGTGAATTTAATGGGAAGAATGGAAATGGTAGAACTCCTTGGCAACACCATTTCAGGAGAAGTGATAGTCATCAAGTGATTGGGATACTTTACCAATCCACTAAACTAGGAAACAGTTTGACATAGTGCAGAGTCCCATGAGACTCTATAGTGAGAGCATGCAATCCATTTGATAAAATGTCCAAGGATATGCATGAAACATGATGCATAGAACTTATGGTAATAGCATAGATCCAAAGTTCAAAGATCAAATGTTCTAAATGCAAAAGTAGTAGTTCAAGCCTGACATGCAGATTCCTCGATTCAAAATGCAAATTTTAAGTTGTAAGCTCACAGATTTCTAAGGTTTAAGATGCATAGTTTAGATCTGCAAGTTCTAAGTGCCACAATTCCACTCAGTAATTCAAATTTTGAGGATTGAAATTTAGAAGTATAATTTAACAATTCAAAATTCAAAGTTCACTACTAGGTTAACAAATTCAAAGAGTCAAGCTTCTAGTTCATGGTTCATCTACTCACCATTTCAAGGTTGTTGATTCATCTAAGCCATTAGTATCAAAATGGTGCATCGTAATATCATATGTGAGATTATTTTCAAGATAAGGATAAATGCCATATGGAGCCGAGCTTGGAAAATATAAAGGAAAGTGTTTGAAATGATCTAACTCATGAGGCTGAAGACTTTGTATTAAGAATTCAAATAGGACAAATAAATTGGTGACTAAATTGATGCTTGATGCATGTCTTTACTAGCAAAACTAAGCAAGAAGCAATGGTAGACACCATATCAATGGACTTCATCCCCTTTCTAAGCCTAGATGCATGCACATAATCGAGTGTCAAGGAGCCTGTGAAATCAATACATATCAGTCCTAGTTAGGAGACTTTGAATCCCTATTGGGAGATTCCAACCCTATTAGGAGTAGGTTCCAACCCTATTAGGAGTTGTGCCAACCCTGTTAGGAGTTGTAGAAGATAGATGGACCCATTTCCCAAATAGCTTGAAGGAAAGACCAATGAACCAACTATCCAAATGATCTTTGTATTATTCCTTGCAAAATAATAGGAATGAATAGTAGAACTCCTTCCTCTTTCTCTTTCCAATCAACCAGACTTGTGCTCCTTCTGATCTTGTAACCAGATCACTGTTAGGAATAAGGTGTCTCAACCTTGGATGATTCCTATTCTTATTATTTGTTTTATAAATTTATTTTTTACAAATAATGTATTTAAGTGTGAGTGTACATGTCTAGTTGGCATGTTGATGTGTCACTCCACTTGCATGTGTCGGCATCTTGAATTGTGTGTAAAAAAAATCATGATTGAAATGGTTGTGACAGATTCCTATGATGCATAAGAGCTATCTTTGGAATATTTAATTGTGTGTAAGAAAATCATGACTGAAATGGTTATGATGGATTCCTATGATGTGTAAGAGTTGTCTTTGGTAGATTTAATTGTGTGTAAGGAAATCATGATTGAAATAGTTATGATGGATTCCTATGACGCATAAGAGCTATCTTTGGAAGATTCCCTAAAAATGGAAAATGCATTATATAAGCACTTTTAGGGGTTGTAGATAGTAGAGTGTGAGTAGTGTATTGCTGGTTGCTATTGGATAAGTCTTGCATGTCCTAAAGGAGCTTGCACTACAAGTGTGTTGTAATCATTGAGTTGAAGATAATACATTGTGCAAGTTTTGGAGGGGTGGGGTTATTTTACCGAAAGGTTTTTCCCCACCAGTATATCTTTGTGTTTATGTGTTATTATTTCTTTATCTATTTTTATATTCATGGTTGACTATAATATTATTGTTTACATAATATCGATTCTGTAATTGTAAGGATTTAATAGGAATTTGCACAATACTTGCCTTAAGATATTAGTGTAGGAAATTGTTTCCACACTTGAGTTTCCTTTCAAGTGGTATCAAAGCTTGATCATCTTTCGATCCTAGTTTTTGGGTAGGGTTTTTTGAGCTAATCTCAAGTTGAGTGGGAGTTTTTTGTAGAGCATTCTAAATCTAATTTGTAGATTGAGATGGCTAGTTCATCATACGAAAAAATGGAGGTGAAGAAATTTAATGGTAATAATTTTGAGTTGTGAAAACTCAAGATGGAAGACTTGCTTGAAGATCATGATCTATGGGAGGTGACTTCACTTGATGTGAGACCCGCAACAATATCTCAAGCAAATTGGGATCTCAAGGATTGGAAAGCTAAGGGTCTCATTAGACTCTGTCTAGTTGATTCAATTCTCCTAAATGTTCTTGATGAGAAGACTACAAACAGTTTGTGGACACAGCTTGGGTCTATGTATCAGGCCAAATCTCTAGTGAACAAGTTGTTCCTAAGGAAGAATTTTTATTCTCTAAGAATGGAGGAAGGAGGATCTATGATAGATCATCTAAATGCTTTTAATTTATTGATTGCATAGTTGACATCATCTGGTGTCAAAATAAAGGAGGAGGATCGATGTATGACATTGTTATGTTCCTTGTCAGATTCATGGGACCATCTTATGATGACTCTTGGAAGTACTTTAGTCACTTCTAGAATGGATGATGTGGTGTCTTCGTTGTTATCTGAGGAGATGAGGAGAATGTCATTAGGTTTGGCTAAGGAAGCTCTTGTTTTTCATAGTAGATCCAGTGATAGAGGCAAGAAAAATGACAAAAAGTCTAGAAAGGGTAGATCCAAATCCCATGGAAAATCAAAGAATCGTGGAAAGTCCAAGGGAAAATGCTAGAACTATGATAAGGCTGGGCACTTTCGTAAAGACTGTAAAGAGCCAAAGAAAAAGAAGAAGGCTTCAGATTTAGGTTCAAGAAAATCTCAAGAAGATGCTGATGCTTTCATTGTAGCCTTAGCAGCACATGCATCTGATGATGTGTGATTAATAGACTTGAGTGCTTCTTTCCACATGACCTCTCATTGAAGTTGGTTCTCAAAGTATGAGGTTTTTGATGGTGGAAAGGTGTACTTTGGTGATGATTCTCGCCTAAAGATAGTTGGATGAGGATGGGTCACTATCAAATTTCTTGATAGATGAGTAAAGGGGATCAACGGGGTAATGCACATCCCTAGTTTGGCATGAAACCTATTATCTAGTAAGTATGTTGAATGATGTAAGTGTGCAAGTTTTTTTTTCTAAAGATGGATGTAAGATGATGAGAGGAGCTATGGTGCTTGCTAAGGGTACTAGGAGAGGTACTCTATTTCAGCTTGATCCATGCATTTCTCAGTGCAATAGCTATTTCATTTCAAAGAAGAGAGTAGCTATCACTTCATCCTCACCATCTGAACGAGCAGTAAAGAAGATTGTGGTTATTGGTTCTGGTGGTAGTGCAGGATGTGTACCTAAGGGTGCAAACACATTGGAAGGAAAGCTTCCTGTAGAAAAGACAATGTTGTGGCATATGAGATTTGGCCACATTGGAGAGAAGGGTCTCAGAACCCTAAAAAACAAGAACATTGTTGAGGGGTTAAATGATTGTAATCTTGAGTTTGACTTCTATGAATATTGTGTCTATAGTAAAAAAAATCATGTTCAATTTTACTCTAATTCTCACAAATCTTCTAATGTTTTGGATCTTATTCATTCCGATGTATTTGGTCCTATAAAAGTTCCTTCAATCTCCAACTCTATATTTTTTGTATCTTTCATAGATGATTATAGTAGAAGGACATGGATTTATTTCCTAAAAATTAAGACACAAGTCTTTAGTCAGTTCAAGGAATTTAAAGCCCTTGTAGAGAATTAGACTAGTGAGAAGATTAAGTGTGTGAGAACTAACAATGGTGGTGATTTTTGCTTGGTAGAGTTTGAATAGTTTTTTAAAGAATGAGGTATTGAGAGGCATAAGACAACTCCTTATACCCCACAAAAAAATGGAGTTGTAGAAAGAATGAACAGGACACTAATGGAGAAGGCTAGGAGTATGCTTAGTGGAGTTGGTCTTGAACAAAAGATTTGGGTTGAAGCTGTGGCCACTACTTGCTATCTGGTTGAAAGATCTCCTACATCAGCTCTTGTTGGTAAGACACCCACGGAGGTGTGGTCTAGTAAGAAGCCTTCAATTAGACATCTTTTTGTTTTTGGTTGTGAAGCTTATGCACATGTTCCAAAGGAGAAAAGATCTAAGTTGAAAAACAAAGCTGTCAAATGTATTTTCATTGAAGACAGTGTTGGTATGAAAGGATACAAGCTTTGGGACCCTATGACTAGTAAGGTGTTGTATAGCAAAAATGTTATTTTTTTAGAGAGCTAACATCTTCTTTTATTGTGCTACAACGAGATGAAAAAGAAAAGAAGGAAGATATTGTTTAGTTGCCTCCTACCCCTAAGAAGATTGAATAGAAAGACCATGTTGGGTCTAATGATGAGGAGAGCTCTAGTAGCTCTAATATTTTAGAAGAAGAGGAAGAACAACCTCAACCTCAACCCTTGAGGAGATCCACAAGAGTAAGAAAACAGCCAGACAAGCTTGGTTATTCTATGTTAGATTTCAGTTGTGCCTTTGCTTTGATTACTAACACTAATGAGCCTAGATCTATGAAAGAGGCTTTGGATATAAAAGATGTAGGTTCCTGGATTGAGGCCATGGATAATGAGATGGCTTCATTGGATAAAAACAAAACTTGGGACCTTGTACCTTTTCCTAAAGGATGAAAACTTGTTGGTAGCAAATGGGTGTTCAAGAAGAAATTCTGTGTAGATGGCAATGTTGAAAGGTACAAAGCTAGATTGATTGCAAAGGGGTACTCACAGGTAGAGGGAATAGATTATGGTGAAAGATTCTCTCCTATTGCAAAGTTGACATCTATTAGATTTATGTTATCTCTTGTTGCATCATATGATTTAGAGATAGAACAGATGGATGTGAAGATAGCTTTCCTTCATGGTGATCTGGAGGAAGAGATTTATATGTCATAGCCTGAGCACTACATTGTTAAAGGTAAAATAATCTTTGGTTTGTAGATTAAAGAAGTCTCTGTATTGTTTGAAACAATCTCCTAGGATGTGGTACCTTAAGTTTGATTCTTTTGTGTTGTCAATTAGATTTGTAAGATCGAAATCAGATCATTGTATTTATTTCAGAGTTAAAAATGATCACCTTCTTATTGGTGCATTATATGTTGTTGATATGTAATTGTTTGGGAAGGCTAAGGGTATGATTTCTAATTTTAAATCTTAGTTGTCAGCACAGTTTGAGATGAAAGATCTTGGGGCAGCAAGGTACATCTTGGTTATGGAAATCAGTAGAGATAGGTCTAACAGAAAACTTTGGATAAGTAAGAGTATGTGAAGTCTGTGTTAGAAAGGTTCAACATGGCAGATTGTAGACCATTGTGTGTTCCTATTTCTATGGGAACAAAGTTATCTGTAGATGATTGTCCAAAATATCTTAATGAGGTGGAGGACATGAGTAGAGTACCTTATGCTAGTGCAATTGGCAGTCTTATGTATGCTACGGTATGTCCTAGACTAGACATTGCCTAAGCAGTGGGAGTTATGAGCTGGTTTATGGCTAATCCTAGGAAGATACAATGGGATGTAGTTAAGAAAGTATTCAGATATTTGAGGGGTACATTAGATTGCTCCATTTGTTATCATGGTAACTCTTCTAGAGCTCTGCATTTAGTTTGTATTCATGGGTTTGTAGATTCAGATTGGACTGGTGATATTGATAGCAAGAGATCCATCAGTGCTTATGTGTTCACTATGTTTGGTGGTGCCATCATTTGGATGAGTAAGCAACAACCCATGGTTGTTTTGTCCACTACAAAAGTTGAGTACATGGTTGCTACCCATGCTTGTAAGGAAGCCATTTGGCTTAGGAGATTGTGTTCTAATATTTGTGTTGATGTAGGACATGTTATTATTTTTTGCGACAATTAGAGTGCTATTTTCCTTGCAAAGAATCCAACTTTCCATGCCAAGACGAAGCACTTTGATGTGCAGTTTCACTTTGTGAGAGATATGGTGGAAGATGGAAAGGTAAATTTGGAGAAGGTAGATACTATAAAGAATGTTGCAGATGCATTGATGAAATCAGTGGGCACAGAGAAGTTTAGATGGTCTTCGGAGTCTATGGGCCTTCTGGCCTATAGTGGTTAGTTCTTGTTGTGTTCTTGTTACTCTTACAAGGTGTTCAACAAGTGGGAGAATGTTAGGAATAAGGTGTCTCAACCTTGGATAATTCCTATTCTTATTATTTGTTTTGTAAATTTATTTTTTGCAAATAATGTATTTAAGTGTGAGTGTACATGTCTAATTGGCATGTTGATGTGTCACTCCACCTGCATGTGTTAGTATCTTGAATTGTGTCTAAGGAAATCAAGACTGAAACGGTTATGAAAAACTCCTATGATGTGTAAGAGATATCTTTGGAATATTTAATTGTGTGTAAGAAAATCATGACTGAAATGGTTATGACGAATTCCTATGACATGTAAGAGCTATCTTTAGAAAATTTAATTGTGTGTAAGAAAATCATGACTGAAATGGTTATGACGTGTAAGAGCTATCTTTGGAAGATTCCCTAAAAATGCAAAACACATTATATAAGCACTTTTAGGGGGTGTAGATAGTAGAGTGTGAGTAGTGTATTGTTAGTTGGTACTGGATAAGTCTTCCATGTCCTGAAAGAGCTTGCACTGCAAGTGTGTTGTAATCTTTGAGTTGAAGATAATACATTGTGCAGGTTTTGGAGGGGTGGGGTTTTTTTATCGAAAGGTTTTTCCCCACCAGCATATCTTTATGTTTATATGTTATTATTTCTCTATCTATTTTTGTATTCATGGTTGACTGCAATATGATTGTTTACATAATATCAAACCTATAATTGTAAGGATTTAATAGGAATTTTCACAATACTTTCCTTAAGATATTAGTGTAAGAAGTTGTTTTCGCACCTGAGTTTCCTTACAATCACAACTTTCGCATCTAATAATCCCTTGGATCACTTATTTGCATTCAACAAACACTCTACTCCTTTTTGCACTTCACATTCAATACAATAATCACCACTTCCATTTATTACTTACAAACAAGGAAAACATCTTTCCTTTATACCGTATCTTCAAAATATTTCCTTGAGTTGGCCTTGAGGCATTCCCAATTAATTATAATAAGATAATTAATTAATTTACAATTACAATAGCATTGTCGGTTCACAATCTATAATAAGATAATTAATTAATTTACAATTACAATAGCATTGTCGGCTCACAATCTATACAACTTCTTAAATGTGTGACACTAGGGCTTGTGCATCTGCTAATGTCACCATCAGACTTTCATCAATCACTAACTAACCACATATCAATAGATTATATCACTGCCAAAAGATATAATTCAAAAACCAAAAACCATTTCTCGGGTACTCTATCTCTATATTTCTCTCTATAAATCAGGTACTTTTTTTGTACGTCTTTGACTTGCATACTATGCAATGAACCTTCACATGAAGACATTGTACTAAACATGTCCATGAATGTGCATCACCAGACAATCAAAACATTGTCTATACAACTAAGATCTATGTCTACTACTATGGCATTCTTCATAGACTTACTACTATGTTGACATAAATGATAAACACAATCATAAATGCAACATGTCCATACTGTCCAATGCTTAAGATACTCCCCCAATGTAGTATTATCAGCATTCATGCTAACAATCTCCCCTTTTGACATTGATAGCAACATAGATGAAAAACATCTAAGTTCCAAGAATACTCTTTTTTTGTTGTTGTTGTTGTTCTCATCTTTTCAAATCCTCTTCATCAATCAAATTCAAAATCCTCTAGAACACTACTCTATTCTTCTTTTTCTTTAGGATCGGCAACAGTTGTTCACACTAAACAACTTGCAATACATCAGAATTCCTTATGTTGCATATCTCCCTCATAGAGATATTCCTCCTTCTTGTTTACATGAATCTTTCTAAATATCCCTAATAAAATAGAGATTTCTCATGCACTCTTCTCACCATGCATACTTAGGAGATTTTTTCATGCATATCCTCCCCCATCGACATCAATGAAAAAGGCCTCATTGTGTCAATTTTACTACTCCAAGTCTTCAACCAACTCAAGTGTCTGAAGACACTATTCAAGACCAAATACCAAGAGTCTTTAATGACTCATCTCATCACAGATACTCCCCCATATAGGAAGCATCAGCATTCAATCTAGTCTAACAATAGTGATTTGTATCACTTGACTAATGCAATCTCTACATCATCTACTCAGAAGTAGGTAGGGGCATAACCCCAAGTATACGTCTCAAGTACTCAAATGTATCTTTAAGTAAGGGCTTCATAAAGATATCTACAATATGATCTTTAGTACTCACATATTCTAGTCTAATATCTTTTTTCATTGCCTTCTCTCTCAAGACATGATACTTAATAGATACATGCTTAGTCTTAGAATGCAATACTAGATTCTTAGATATACTTACTTTACTTGTGTTATCACAGTATATGATAACAAGTTTTGCAAACTCAATCCTGATATTCTTCAGCATATTTTTCATCCACATTACTTGATTACAATTGTTTGTTCCTGCAATATACTTTGCATCAGTCATACTTTGTGAAATGCAATCTTGTTTCTTGCTCAGCCAAGAAACCAATCTTCCTCCAAGAAAAAATGCTTCACCACTGGTGCTTTTTTTGTCATCCATACTGCCTGCCCAATCCACATCATTATATGCACATAGAGTCAATCACTCAATCTACCATACCAAATTCCATAGTCAGATGTTCCTTTCAAATATTGAAATATCCTCTTCATTGTTGCATAATGATACTCCTTAGGATCAGGTTGAAATCTAATTACAATTCCAACTACATTTTCTATATTTGGTCTAGTGTGAGTCAAATATTGCAAACCTCCAATCATGGATATGTACTTCTTCTGCTCAATTGTAGGTGTCTCATTCTTGCTAGATAACTTGTGACTAATTATCATAGGTGTACCAACAAGCTTATAACTTTTCAATCCAAATCTCTTCAACAAGTCTTTCAAGTACTTAGCTTGTGAAATGAAAATACCATCATTTTTATGCACAATCTCCAATCCTAAGAAAAACTCCATTTCTCCTATCATGCTCATCTCAAACTCATTCTTCATCTCTTCAAAAAACTTAACACTTGCTTCATCTTTACCTCCAAATATGATGTCATCAACAAATATTACTATTATCAACAAACCATTCTCAATTTCTTTCAAGTACAAGTTATTACATGTCGTACCTTTAGAAAATCCAAACTTTGTCAAATAGTTGTCCAGCCTTGCATACCAAGTTCTAGGTGCTTGATTCAATCCATATAGAGCTTTCTTTAGTCTATATACCATATCTTTGTCTTCTTTCATAGGAAAACCTTCAGGTTGCTCAATATATACCTCTTCTTTGAGTTCTCCATTCAGGAAAGATAATTTAACATCCATCTGATATACTTTGAACTTCTTATTCGTTGTATAAGCCAAGAACATTCTTACTGCTTCCATTTTGGCTACAAGGGCATATGTTTCCTCATAGTCTATGCCTTCTTGTTGTGAGTAACCTTTGCATACAAGTCTAGCCTTGTTTCTCATAACTTCACCTTGTTCATTCATCTTGTTTCTGAATAGCCATTTGGTTCCTATTACATTCTTGTCTTTAGGTCTAGGAACTAACTCCCATGTTTCATTCTTTATAATCTGATCTAATTCTTCCTTCATTATTTGAATCCAATGATCATCTTTACATGCTTCATCTGCACTTTTAGGTTCAACTTGAGAAATCAGACATATCTCCTCATTAACTCGATTTCTTGTCATCACGCCTTTTTCTTTACTTCCAATTATCTGCTCTGGAGGGTGATTCTTAGTCATGTTCCTATTAGGGGTAGGAGTTGATATCTCAACTCTTATCTCATCTCTAGGTTTAGACCTATACTCTCCTCTTTGCTCAAAAATTTTCACATCATTCTGCAAATCATTGTTAGTCTCAAAGAAAACTTCTACATTCTGTCTAACAATTCCAATATTATCTTCTTCTTTATCTAAATTGTAATCTAACATATTTTCCTTAGTTCCAAATTTTTCATCAATCTTTACATTTTCGCACTCAACTATTGTCTTGGTTTTGTGATTAAAACATCTATATGCCTTACTTCTCAATGAATATCCAAGAAACATACCTTCATCATTTCCTGGATCAAACTTACCAATATCTTAATCTCTTTTAATATAACACTTTCTTCCAAAGATTTTGAAATACTTAACTAATGGTGAATGACCAAACTATAATTCATTAGGGGTCTTATTCATACATTTTATGATATGTACTATGTTCATAGTGTACATTGTTGTATTGGTTGCTTCTCTCCAAAATGTCATAGATACATTATTCTTAAACAGCATTGCTATTGTTGCCTCTACTACTGATATGTTTCTTCTTTCTATAATCCCATTTTGTTTAGGTGTCCTAGGTGAAAATAATTGTCTCTTGATTCCATTCTCTTTACAAAACATATTAAACTCTCTAGAGGTGAATTCTCCTCTATTTGATCTCAAACATTTTATCTTAACACCAGATTCATTCTCAACTCTATTCTTAAATACCTCAAACTTTTCAAAATCTTTAGACCTCTCTTTAATAAATGCTACCCACATCATTCTAGTGAAATCATCAACAAAAATCATGAAATACATTTCACCGTAGAATCCTCTTGATGTAGAGGGACCACTTAGATCTGTGTGAACAATCTCTAGCTTCTCTGTGGTTGTGAACTTCTTTTTGGGAAATGATACCTTCTTATGCTTAGCCAAAATACATTCTTTGCAAACAACATTAGTAGGCTTTATTATCTTAGGCAAATCTCTGACTACAAACGTGCTACTAACTTTTACAACATTATCAAAGTTTATATGACAGAATCTCCTATGTCATAACCAACTATTACCCACTTTAGCAACCAAACATGTCATTTCAGTGGGATTCAACTAAAATACATTACCTCTTGACCAAGTTCTAGTTCCAATCATCTTACCATCTTTATACTTGATTGTGCAAGTCTTTTCTATGAATTGCAATTGATACCCTTTGTCCACCAACTATCCAACACTCAACAGATTATGCTTTAATCCATCAAAAAAATAAACAGCATCAATGTTAGTTCTTCCATCTAAAGTAATGGATCCAATCCCTATAATATGATAGGTTGCATTGTTACCAACTTTAATAATACCTCCGTCATAGTTTCTTAACAAACTTATTCATATCACTAGTCATGTGATGTGAACAACCATTGTCTATTATCCAATCAGATTTCTTTTCAACTTGGGAAACTTGACCATTTTCTTCTCTAATTTCTCTATCAAGCTCATCTTCCTTAATAGCTACAAATCCTAGCTTGTCATCACTTTCACTCTGACCTTTTTCATCAGATTCCTCTTCTTCATTAGCATACAAGAAATTCCTAGGTCTTCTAGGATTAAATTTTCCCTTATACTTTTTCTCTCTTTTAGGACATTTAGATACATAATGACCAAACTCATTACAAGTCCAACCATCTTTTTATCTTCTCACAAGAAGTGTTATACCTTCTTCAATCTTCTTGTCTTCATCAGATCTAGTTCTGCTGCTACTAGAAAAATCTCTATGTGTACTTGCACTTCTAGACAAATTTGATCAAACATTTAAGGCACTGAAAGTTGTCTCCACTCTTGTCAGTTCTCCTGATTTTCTTAGACCTACTTATTTTGCTTCCAATCTTCCAAGCAATGTTTCCCTAGTAAACTCCTTAGTATAGGGTATAAGTAGTTGAATCATCTGAGCTACTTGCCTGAATGGTGGTGTCAAAGTCTTCAAGATCTTCTACACAATCTCATCTTCTTTCTTCTTTCCACCATATGTCTTGATATCTACAACAATCTCCGATATCCTTCTAATATAGCTTCTTACATATTCATATTCCATCATGTTAGCATTTTGAATTGCACATTTCCAATTATGTAATCTTACTCTTTTTGTATGTGTATCACCTTCAAAAATAAATTCTAATATTTTCCAAATCTTATGAGATGTTTCTAATGATTTTACCTAATTGTATTCATTCTCTAGAAGAGCTGATAGTAAAGCTTCTCCAGCTCTCATGTTGCACATGAATAGAGCTCTCTCCGCTTCACTGCATTCTTCAAGTTTCCCTTCTTCGACAATTGTCTTTTTCACTCTTTGTCAAGAGCCAATAACTTAGACCCATACAAAGAAGATGAGTTGTAATGCCCTACTAGGGAACCCAAAAGAAATTAACATAAAGTTTCACTAAGTTTTCCAAACTTTTTTTTCAAAGATAATAACTTAACAATAGAAATAATATAGCAAAAGCATTAACATACACATAAGCACATACCATAAAATAGATTACAATTCTTAAGGGTCCCATGACATTGAATCACATTTAAGTTCAATTAATATTAAAACCAATATATAACACATCCATATTAAAGAATAACTAAAAGTACGAATCCATTTAAATAATATACAATTATCCTAAATGCCACTTGGCAATAAATATGATGCACAATCATCCATTGTACAAGTCACAGGGTGTGAGAGCCTAAAAGAATATACATCATAAAAATAGATTACATCATCTCTTAAGATCCATGAATTAAAATACAATACAATAGGTATAACCATCCATCATAATACACAAGAATAGAACGAAAGGAAACACAGAACAAGGAACTCCAGCCACGACATCGAACTATTGGATTTCAATGGTATAAAAAAATTGCACTGCCACCTGACCTCGTGGAACCTAAATGGCCCACTCCCACTGCACTAAGGAGATAAACTCAAGTCCCATATGAATAACAAACTCAAAAGTCAAATCCAACACCTAGGTGAAGGAAGTCTTGAAAGAAAACTAGCTCAAAGGTACCAAGACATAGATGACATTTAAACCCAAAGGCAACAAAGACATGTAGGAAATCTACTATGCAAGTGGGTGAGTACCATCGCATGAGCCAATACCCTGGTAGCCATTATGGACTCTAGATCCCCTAGTATCTCTATGTGGCATCAATATCCTTTCTTACAGACAAGGCATACTAACAAGTCAACTCTACAGTTACCTTGGCAATCTTTTAATACTCTAGACCCCCTAGTGACTTTTTGTGTTTCCAACATTTTATTAATTCATTTTAAACTTATTTACTGAAATGTCGTCACTTATTAGAATAACCTACAATGGGTTACTCGTCAACCTCTTTAGGGCCTTGGCCTCCATTGAAAGCCACTTCCCAACATGACATACAAATAACCTACCCTAAGCTCAACAAAAGCAAAAGATCTCAAATGACCATAAACTACACATCAGTTCTCAAACAAGCAACTGGAATGTACTAAAATATTAATGATCATAATCACATATCCCACCAATACGATCGTCCTAATAGGACTAATCCAAAATCAATTACACAAACTGAATCCATGTCATAACATGACATCACCAAAAACAAATCATATAATCACCTCAGTCCTATACAAGCAACTGAGAAGCAATCAAGGATAATTGATTGAAAACTCAAAGGTTATATCAGGAAAGTCATACAATTCACCTCAGTCCACACAAGAAATTGGAAAGCATATCAAAACATCTGATCAAACTCATCATAGCACACACATGACACATCACCATGGTCGAGTATAAAAGATCGTAATGAAAACATCATCATGACATCACACAAAAAAAAACTCCCAAGCCTCTAGTAAACATCCTAACTGGCCAAAGTTAAGTCAACCCTGAAACCAATATTAGTAAATCACACATTCCATAAAGTACATACAATGTAACTTTCTCAATACATAAGGTTTTGAAAACACAAAGGTTTAATTTTCACTGTGGTTTCAAGCTTTCATTTTCATTTCCAAATATTACAGTTTATAATGTTTTCAATCTCAATCAAGGTTTCAGTTTTCATTTCTCTAGTTGTCAGATTCACTAAGGTTTCTGAATTCATTAGAATCTCAAACGATTCAACAATTCATATAAAGTTGTTTAAACATTATTTCATATTTCAATTCATTATCAAAACATAAGATTCAATAAACATACACATTACAGTTTTCATCTTTTCAAACATGACAGATTGATAAAATTTTCGTTTACAACCAGAGTTCTAGTTTTCATTACCAAAGTATCAAAACTACTAAGGTTCTCGAATCATTAAATTTTCCTAGTGTAATAAATCATTTTCATATAAAATTGTATCATTAAGCAAAACCCGAGTTTACCAATTTTTCCATTCTTACAAAACAATAATTATTTAATTAAATCATTATTAGATTTATAATAATTAATTCACAAATAACATAATTGGTTTTAAAACAGAAAACCATCCCCAAACTCGTCATTTAAAACTGACATATAATCTAAATTCATAATTATAAAATTAATTAATTAATTAATTAATATTATTACACCTTAAGTCTAATAATAATTTAATTAATTAATAACAGTTTAAAACATTGTTAACTAAATTAATTAATATAACAATTTTATATATATATATATATATATATATATATATATATATATATATATATATATATATATATATATATATATATATATATATATATATATATATATTCAGCAATACCTCCTACTACCTGGCTAGCAGTAAATGCCACTGACGAGGAAGGAAAATGAAGGAGAAGGGGGGTGGGGAGTTGGTGGCCCCTGCCCACCCAAACATTATTATATTATATTATATTATTTTAAAATAAAAACAACCCCCCCCCCCCCCCCCCAAATTCACTTTTTTTATATTTAATAATGTAAATACATAGTAATTACAAATTACTGTGTAATTACATTATTATATATATTTTGTTTTATTTGATAAAATTTTCAATATAACCTTGGTATAGAAACTCGAATCAATCAGTCAAAATCTATAAAACAAAAATTGTTTTTCTTTTCAAAACCCACAACCTGATTTAACAATTCAAAACAACCCTTCAAATCCATTGAACAAGGGTTTCAAAATGAAATGAAATTCACCAATATTATCAAGAAACGAAGAGTGATAATTTTAATACAAGGGTTCTCAAATTTTCAAAGCAAAAACAAATATTTCTCAATCAAAGAACAATAAATTTGCATACAAAGGTTTCAACCCATACAACATTTTGAAACAAGAATACGCAACAGACACGGAGAAGACTTTAGTTCGAAGAACAAAAACTACTATACAAATAAACCACGAGATCCTACCTGGATATGATGCTAAAACGACAATCGCACAGAGCATGCAAAAAATTCTCGTTTTCTGAAAACCTCCTCTGAAAATTGCTCCTCCAAAACCCTGATTATTGCAAAAATGAGCTATAAATCTCTAATAAAGCATTCTCCCCTAAATTTAGAGCTTCGATTGTGCAATCATGCGAGAAGACTCGTTGATCTTTATCGTTTATTATACTTTAATTTTCATGCACAACCTTTATGCAATTTAATTAAAATAAATTTTATTAAATAATTTTCTTTCTCTTTAATTAATTTGCGAGACATTTTTAATAATATATTTATTAATTTAATTAATAACATCAAAGTTTATTGTTAAAATAAAACTCTTAAATAATTATCATTAAATTAAATAAATATAATTATGTAAAAATTAGAACTTTAATATAATCTTTTAAATTTAATTCCTTTATTTAATTAATTTCTCAATTAATTAAATATAATTAAATATGAATTTTCTTTATAAAATTTTCATTAAATTAAATCAATAAACTATCTTTTAATTTGATTTAATTGCAACTAAAAATCATCACAAATCCACAAGATGAACTATGAAATCCAATAACAAAGTAAAACAAACTCGAAGGTCAAAATCACAAATTCATGTCACTAGACCAATTCGGACGGCTAAACAACTCAGATACTTGTCCTACTTTCTAGGACAATCAGCTTAGGCTTAGGATTCAAACTCAAGAGTCATCTCCCCACTTATACCATTGAGATATTACGATAGGGTACGCTCATCCTGGCAATTCAGAGAAGTCGATACCCGATACCTGCAATTTGCATAAAATCCACACATGTACAAACACATATATTCTAAACTAAATAGGCAATGGCGAGGAGTGGTACATCATATAGAACCCAACTAGCAGGTGACTATGACTCCCTCCCTCAACCACATTAAGAACGTCAATCATAAAGTAAAATAGACAAGTATGAAGTAAGTGTCCATAGAAAATGCATATAAATCATTCATCTAACCATCATAAGATAGCTGAAATCACTAACTGAATATATATATATATATATATATATATATATATATATATATATATTGAAAGGATAAATATAAACACATGAAATAACCAAATAACTCATCAGATAAATCAACTGAGTATGAAATAACATCTAAACAATCTGGTAACCAAATACCGGTAATCATAAAATGCAATCCAAAAAGTCAACTAGGGTCAGGCATTACATGAGTCTTCATCTTCTTCTTCCAACTATCATAGTTGGCCCCATCAAATCTAGGACTGTCCTTTCTAAAAAGATTTGTCATTGATCTCTCAAAGCTGTTAAGCTTATACTTCAACGACTTGATGCTCTGATACCAATTGTTAGAATATTTAGTCCACCAATATAATTGAGAGGGGGGGTGAATCAGTTATCCAACTAATATCACAATTATCAACCTTATTAAACTTTAACCATATGAGCAATATAATAAGAAACCACAACAAGATACTCATGCACAATAACACCACATATGTTAACTAGGTAAACCCTTGATCAAAGGGAAAACTCTGATGGGGATGGTACCCACAAGATGTTGTACTAATATAAATATTTCTTGTTACAGGATGGACCTTATTAGAGTCTATAACAAAATTCAATTCATATCAGTCCCTATCAGGAGATTGCAACCCTCTTAAGAGTTGTGTCAACCTTGTTAAGAGTTGTAGAAGATAGATGGACACACTACCCAAACAGCTTCAGGGCAAGACCAATGAACCCACTATCCAAATAATCTTTGGATTATTCTTTGCAGAATAATAGGAATGAATAGTACTACTCCTTCCGCTTTCTTTGTCCTATGAACTAGACTTTTGCTCCTTCTCATCTTGTAACCATATCACAACTTTCGCATCTAATAATCCCTTCGATCACTTACTTACATTCACGAAACACTCTACTCATTTTTGCACTTGGCATTCAATACAATGATCACCACTTCCATTTATTATTTACAAACAAGGAAAACATCTTTCTTTTATACCACATCTGTTAAATAATTCCTTGAGATTTAGTTAATAAGATAATTAATTTACAATTATAATAGCATTGTCAGCTCACACTCTATACAACTTCTCACACGTGTGACACTAGGGCTTGCACATCTGTTGATGTCATCATTAGACTTTCATCAATCACTGACTGACCACACATCAATAGATTCTATCACTGCCAAAAGATATAATGCAAACATCAGAAACTGCTTCTCAAGTACTCTATCTCTATACTGCTCTTTATAAATTAGGTACAGCTTCCATACGTCTTTGACTTATGTATTGCACATTGAACCTTCACATCAGGACACTGTACTAAACATGTCCATAAACGCGCATCATCAGACAATCAAAACATTGTCTATACAACTAAGATCTCTATTTGCTACTCTGTCAGTCTTCACAAACTTACTGCTATGTTGACATCAATGACAAACATAGTCATGAATGCAACATGTCATTACTCTCCAATGTTTAGAATACTCCCCCAATGCAGTATCATCAACATTCATGCTAACACCATTAGCAATATGTTTGACAATACATCACCATGACACTTCCCTCTACCATGAAAGTTGAAGAAACCCACATGTGATTGTTGGGAAATACTTGATATTGGCTTTGTCCACACTGAGAATCATCAACAACAAACCTAAATATGCCCGACTCCTTCAACATCCTAAAAGATGTCACCTTGGTAATTATGAAGATGATAAATATATCGAAAGGTGAGAAAGGTTTAGTAAAAGTATTTAATCATAAAGGAAAGAAAAATATTAAATCACTTTTCAAATGTCAAGGGAACATCTTTATTGTTGACCACAAATGATGTTCATAAAGCAAAGAGGTGGAGAAATAGAAAAGGGAAGAAATAATTAAAGGGTTTCCAAGAAACGATTACAAGAACTGAAATACAACTAGAGACATTATTTATTGCAAAACTTAGATGTAATAGGGGTTCTTCATTTCAGCAGTCCTCAAACTACCAGGGAAGACATATTTGAAATGTTGATTGTAACAGAGAATGAGTTGGTTTTATTTTATATATTTTGTTTGTAATTGCAAGGGAAGGTTATCGTATGGTTTTCTATTATGTGTTCATAATAAAGATAGGTTATGTTTATCAAATCTTATGGTCTGAAGATGTAATTCTTGGATCATTGTTGATCATATGGTCACATCTTTCGTGTTTTGAATCCAGTCCTGTGGTTATTTATAGTTGTAGAATAAAATAATATTTTTCTCCATTTCTCTATGATGTAAAGAGAATTGAATAATTGGTCGTATTGTTGTTTTCTATTATCTCTCTCTTTACTCTATTCGTAAACTTTGTAATCGCATTCATTTCATGTTGATGGGTGAGTGTCAGCAAACCTTCATATCTCCAAGTTAAAGGCATAACCAATTTATCTAATTTGTTGAATATCTTTTATGAGGGAGTTATACCTCTCAATTCAGAGGAGAGTTATCAATCAATGATAACTCATCCAACTGTTAGTAGCTTTTTGTTCTTCTATTTGGGTGTTTTGAGTCATATTCTGCAATTCTTTTCGAAGAACAAATCTGTTTACTAACATATTTTTGGTGACTTTGTTGGGGACTTGAAAGCAAATATCGATGTCTGACATTCCGTTGCTCAGTTTTCAATTTATCTCTTATGTGTAGGAGATTGGTGACTGTGAAAATGATCATGCCGAATAGAAGCAAATGAAAGACAAAGTATTGCAAGACTTCTAGGAGCATTGTAAAGAACGCATTTTGCAAGCTATGAAAATAAGCCTTAGCCTTGAAGATGATTACACTTATACCCTGCTATGGAGGAGCTTGTGTTATAGATTTCACAAGCTGAAAGATTTGGAAGAATGCAAGAAAAGAGTGCAATAGCTTGAGAAGGAGCTAGAGGTTGATAATGATGCTCCAGTTACTCTAGTTCCATCCCTCTCCTATAGCTACCTTGTTATGAATGAGCAAAGGATTCAGCAAGAAGCCTCTCAACCTTGTGACGAGAAAGTAACTTGAGATGGAAGTGAGTTGGAACTATGCCCCAAAAGTCAGCCCTATTGTTCTAAACGTATGCTTAGAAAGGAGATTCTTGAAGTAAGAGATCATGTTGATGGTGGTGGAAAAAACTCAGCCTCAAAGATCACCAAACAGCCTAGGAGGTACCCCTTGTGAAGATGAAACCACAAAGAGGCCATCCTTATCTGCTGGAAAAGAAACAATGTAGCCTTATGGAGATCAAAAATCAGCAAGAAAGGAAGGTATAAGTGAGGAAAGCCTTTCAGATTTCATTATTTTTCCCAAGTTTAAAGATGTCGGTAGTTGTTCTTTCTGTAGTAAGTTTAAGGATGAATGCTCTCAGATGTATGAACAACCAGAGTTTGAAGTCTTGTCTTCTACTTGGGATAAAGATAAGTATGGTTCTTTAAATCAGCCTATTGTAGAGTCTTTCCCCTCGTATGACTTTTCTTATGCTGAGAGTAGAATTAATTCATGCCTAGCTGCAAGCTTTATAGACTCTAACTATTTAGCAGAGGAAAAGAAATCTGAAATGGGTGTAGCACTTAAAATAATGAGGATGTTGAAGGGATACAACCTAAGCCAACATCTACTTGCTTGGGCAGTGATTTTTCAAATGAAGAGGAGATTATCAAAAGGTTCTTGTCAGCAATCAAACAAGAATATTTCGAAGGTAAATGCTCAAATAGTAATGATGCAATCAGCCTGGATAAGGAGTTTTCAAATACAGATGCAGCAGCAAGCAAGATAGAGTAAGAATTCACAAACTATAGGATAAAGTTACTTGGAGTATGCCTAACCCGTTATATCTACCAACGAGGTCTTATGAGCACATAGACAACCCTCTATTCCAGATATCATCTTCAAGTAAGAAAGATTGTCTCTTTGCTCTTGGGATAGAAAGTGTTGAGACAAGTGTGAAGCAAGGAGAATGCCAAGTTTCTAAGGTAATGCAGCCCCAAGAACTATTGGATATCTCAGCAAACACATTGCCTGATGTTGAAAAAGTTGTTCTCTGATCCTTCCGAGCTGACAAAGAAAGAGTTTCTTCTACGAAAGCTCCAGCTATAAGTCCTTATTTCTCAGTTTTAGATCAAGGATTTCCAAATTTAGTAGCTTCAAGTGATGATGAATTTATCCCGATCAAAGTTGATCCCATGTTTGAGGAAGCTAACTTTTATTTTGAGGAGATTTTCAATCATGAAGATCCTCTTACTTGTGTTGATCCCAAGAGTGTATATATTGAAAATGATATAATCTCTTCTTTGGAAATGTTTGAGCAAGCTTTATTTTAGTTGGGTGTTGGAAAAGGTCTTGGAAGTTCTCTAGAAAAGGCCCAAGAAAACTCAAAATTATAATGAGATGCGGCTCTTTGGGCGTGGTGATTGGTTGATAATGCCAGTGCACATGATTAGTTTTGGTTTTCAAGATGAAAAGTTTGCTTGATGGGGATTGTGTTGCATTACGCTATGCCAACGCAATTCATTGTTCCAAAAAGGATCATTCTTGTCGCAACCAATAAATGGTTTTGTGTAAGTCCTCCCCAACTCTAGTTCTATGGTGAGTTCTTCTCACCTATATATATTTGTAAATGGCTTGTCACTTTATGAGCTTCTGGTGGTGTTCAATTTATATAGATGGTTTTTTTTTCTTGATGGTAGTTTAGGTGTTTTTGGGTGTTCCCCTGCTCTTCCCTTCTCCACAAGCAATCCCTTTGATCATTGTTGTATGACGAATCTATTTTCCCAATGGCTAAGCATTGCTCTTCTACCAGAGGTTTTTTGGTCTTCATGTCCCTTACAGTCCACATCCCCAGTCAAAGCTAGTTGTAAGCATGCTTTCAGTGCCTAAGTTTTTAAACCTTGCAAATTGGTCCTGTGGAGAAATTGTTTTAGTTTCTTGTGAGTTTTCTTGCTGACATTGTCATTGTAAAGTTTGATTTAAGAAGGATTGGTGTTCTAGGATCACATTGAACTTGAACTTGAACCTTAAAGTTCAAGGTTCGAAGGTTCAAATGCATGGTTCAAGCTCTAGATTCATGTTCAAGGTTTAATTCAAAATCATGGCATGTAGATTCATTGGTTCAGGAGTTCAAGTTTAAAGCTCTAAGTGTGAAGTCAAAGCTCAATTCGAAAGGAAAGGTCAATGCAAAGATGATGATTCAAGGTTCAATTCATAAGATCCAAAACACAAATTTGATTTCACAATTAGCTCCAAAACCTAAAGAAAAGGGACAAGTCAGGTGACTCTGATAGGAAGAATGGAAATTGTGGCACTTCTTGGCAATAGCATTTTAGGAGAAGTGGTAGTCATCAAGTGATTGGGATACTTTCCCAATCCAATAAACTAGGCATCATTTTGACATAGTGCAGAATTCCATGAGATTTTACAGTGGGAGCATGCAATCCATTTGATAAAATGTCCAAGGACACTCATGAAACATGATGCCTCGAACTTATGTTAATGCTATAGATCCAAAGTTCAAAGATAAAATGTTCCAAATGCAAAAGTAGTGGTTCAAACCTGAGATGCAGATTCCTCGATTCAAAATGTGAATTTTAAGGTGTAAGCTCACCAAGTTTCAAGGTTTACGATGCATGGTTCAGATCTGCAAGTTCCAAGTACCACAGTTCAACTCAGTGATTCAAAGTTTGAGGATTGAAATTCAGAAGTACAGTTTAAAAGTTCAAAATTCAAAGTTCACTACTATGTTCGCAAATTCAGAGTCAAGCTTCTAGTTCATGGTTCATCTGCTTACCATTTCAAGGATGTTGATTCAGCGACGCCATGGGTATCAAAATGGTCAATGGTAATATCATATGTGAGATTCTTTCCAAGTTAAGGATAAATGCCAAATGGAGCCGAGCTTGGAAAAGATAAAGGAAGGTGTTTGAAATGATCTAACTCATGAGGCCGAAGACTTCGTATTAAGAATTCAAACAGGGCAAATAAAGTGGTGACTAAATTGATGCCCGATGCATGCCTTTACTGACGGAACTAAGCAAGGAGCGATTGTAGACACCACATCAATGGACTTCATCCCCTTTCTCAACGTAGATGCATGCACATAGTCGAGTGTCGAGGAGCCCGTGAAATCCATTAAATCCTGGCCTGCTAATCCAAAAACCATACTAAAATCTTTGGGTGGAAAGCAAATGATGAATGTGCAGTCGCATATATGGATCATAACCGCATGAAAATTATGATGGAACAACCTCGAGGTTGTCTTTTACAATCCCACATGGAGAATGTCAAGTCAGGTTGCATGCTTTGCTTCATGTTTAAGCAATCAGAGATTATAAAAGGACAACACTAAATCTGTGTAACAAAGGTCAACCATGAGATGCTCGGTGGTGATTGGCAATGAAAGTGACCTTGGATAGATAACGGTTGAAGTAGTCTTCAATATTGGATCGCAAATGGGCCCGAGGCAAAATATAGGTTGAGAATCATTCTCAGAGGCGTGGTCACGAAGGATTAAGTCTAAAATATCATGTTTGAGATAGAATATTGCTCGTGAACTGCTTGACAAAATGCTCAGACTCCATTAGAAGACACAGGCGCCCCCTCTATATTCACATCATAAGCCAAATCGTATCATCATGACATCGTTGTGTAACTGGAAGTCAAAGCCTGCCCTTCGTGTTAGGAAGAAACCCGATTTGCAATATGAAAGCATTACCAATCTTTTGGATCCCACGGTTTGGTACTGCTTTGGAATAGTGATCCGATGCATGATGGATAGATAAGGCATGATGAGGTTAGAGCAAGAGTTTCCCCTTGGAAAGGGTTACTGATTGGGACACTGCTCCTGAGAATTTAGCATAATAATCTTTGCATTAACCAAAACATGAAGAGGAACATTTCACATTGACTACCATTTCGGTCTTCATTGAGAATTTTAAGAGGATCGAGATTATAATGCTTCTGTCAATCAAACATCACACAAAATGCACAGTAAGATATAATCCTATGTATCTAATGTCGCTACAAAGGATGAAATGCTTGCGGTGAAGAAGTATGTGGCCTGTTGGCCGATCGTCAAAGCTTACTCTTTGCGTTTGGAAAACTATTTGAGGTTGAAAGAGAGGCAATCCTCATCAAACAATTTTTGACTGGAGAAGAATATGCCTGACAGTGAAATGTAAGGGCCATTAGCAATATGTTTGACAATACGTCACCATGACACTTCCCTAAACCAATGGAAGTTGAAGAAACCCGCATGTAATGGTTGGGAAATACTTGATATTGGCTTTGTCCACATGGAGAATCATCAAGAGGAGACCCAAATACACCCGACTCCAACATCCTAAAAATGCCACCTCAATAATTATGAAGATGATAAATATATCAAAAGGTGAGAAAGGTTTGGTAAAAGTATTTAATCATAAAGGGAAGAAAAATATTAAATCACTTAATGTCGGGGGAACATCTTTATTGTTGACCAGAAATGATGTTTATAAAGCAAAGTGGTGGAGAAATAGCAAAGGGAAGAAATAATTAAAGGGTTTCCAAGAAACGGTTACAATAACTGAAACACAACCCAGAGACATTATTTATTGCAAAACTTAGATGTAACAAGGGTTTTTTTTCAGTAGTCCTCAGACTACCGGAGAAGACATTTTTTAAATTCTGATTGTAACAGAGAATGGGGAGTTGGTTTTATTTTCTATATTCCGTTTGTAACTGCGAGGGCAGGTTATTGTATGGTTTTCTATTATGTGTTCATAATAAAGATAGGTTATGTTTATCAGGTCTTATGGTCTGAAGATGTATTTCTCCAATCGTTGTTGATCGTATGGTCACATCTTCGTGTTTTGAATCCAGTCCTGTGGTTATTTATAGTTGCATAATAGAATGATATTTTTCTCCATTTCTCTGTGATGTAAAGAGAATTGAATGATTGGTCATATGGCTATTTTCTATTCTTTTTCTCTTTATTATATTCGTAAACCTTGTAATCGGATTCATTTCATGTTGATGGGTGAGTGTTAGCAAACCTTAATGTCTTCAGGTTAAAAACATAACCAATTTATCTAATTCGTTAAATATCTTTTATGAGGGAGTTGTACCTCTCAATTCAGAGGAGAGTTATCAATCAATGATAACTTGTCCAACTGTTAGTAGTTGTTTGCTCTTCTATTTGGACGTTTTGAGTCATATTTTGCAATTCTTTTTGAAGGACAGATCTGTTTAGTAACAGTAATCATGGAATAGATCCTCTTTTAGAGTACCCTCTTGCCTTACTAGTCTACTTTATTTTCCAGTGAGATATTTACCTCCAAAAGCCCAGAGCTTGCTAAGGTCATGTCTGCAAACTTTGTTCTGAACAACTCTCCAAACATGCTCCTTCCACTGCTCCAGTCTTTGGATTTGCGCAAAGATCAGCCTTTAAACTGTCCTGCTTTGTAGGCAAGAGAATGCAGTCAACGGCTAGGACATTGGAACCCTAGCCCTTGCTGCAAAAACCTCGTTGCACAGCTCCCTCCCTCCCCTCTGTCTTGATATATTGAGTCTCTCTTTATTGCAAACTCTGTGTGTCTTATGGCATCACTTATGTGGCCATCAATCCTTTTGGTGGGCTGTTCACACATGCATTTTAACCCATGAAGCCTCTTTGATCCTTCTCTGCAACTTCTGAGCCTTGTTCTCTATTGATTTGCCACTTTGTACACACAATTCTCCATTTTTAGCAAATCGTAACATCTAGGATTAGCTATGCCCATGTTAAGATATTAACCTCAGCTAAGGAGCTATCTTGAGTCAAAACGGCATTAATAACATATATAGCAGATTGGCAAAGTATTGGGTAATTAATTTCTACAAGTGGAATTCATGAGAACGTGATTCCTGTGAACATTGCAAAAAAAACTTTTTTTTTTATGTGACCATACAAATTCATGTGAACTCATATTTGCTAACTATAGAAACAAGTGGCATTGACAGTTTTCATGTGAACTCATATTTGCTACTATAGAAACAAGTGGCATCGACAGATAAAACTTGCAAATTTAGGCTTCACATCAAATGTAGCCAACGGAAAAGGAACGCCATCATGTCTGACAAAACCATAAAAAGTAAAGCATATTAAACATTAAGGTATAAGATAATCCCCACAACTACAATGAATCTATTGACGTATTATCATTTAAGAGGAAATTTAGCATAAAATACCAAGTGACCATGAAACCTGTAAACAACAAAATCAACTGCTTTGGCATATGTAATGAAGTTAATCAGTAATTCAATGTTCAAATATTTCAAATGTCAAAAAAATGATCAACTTATGGAGATTCAGATGAAATCATTCTGAAAAAAATTGTACTGAACTAGACGTCAGATTTGGAAAAAAATGATCAACTTATGGAGATTCAGATGAAATCATTCTGAAAAAACTTGTATAGAACTAGACGTTAGATTTGGGGGTCAATATTTATGTCTTTGCCCCACACATAAATCAGGGTATACATTTATGATTTAATGATACAATGTCACGTGGAAATGAAATTATATGAAAAAGGTAACAATGAAAAACACATTTAAACAATTGGGCATAACTTTAAAGTCAGTAAAATCAGACAAAAGAATTAAAAATTCTAGCAACTCCTAGCATGCAGACCTGGTCAGTAGTCAACTTAGCATATTTAGATACCTGGAAGAACTTTTGCTTATGTCGTAATATAAACAGTGAACTACTAGTTCCAAGCTTAGATACCAGTGCGCTCAGATTTGCCCCGGATGCTGGTGCTGGTGCGCACGGATGCGCCTGGATTCTGCACCAATGCTCTCTCGTTCCTTTCATACTATTTTACTGGGATCCAAATGCTTTCAATTTGCAGAATTCAAGTCGTTCCTTTCATAATATTTACTGGGTGTTTCTAGGTGCTAATGCATGAGCCCAAATTGAATTTTTATATTGGAAAATGCATTCCCTGTAAATGTCTTGTTGCAGATAAATACCAGTGAGCAAGTTTAAAAAAAATCTGAGTGTGATAACCGAGATAGTTACCTGAATAAACATTGCAAGTGCAGCTGATTTCTAGAAATAATATTTTATTACACACACACACACACACATCCAAAATCTCTATAAAAAAAATCCACGCATCCAAAATCTCTATTAAAAAAATCCACACATCCATGCATCAGAACCCCACACCAGCATCAGAATCAGAACCAGAATCAGTAAATTAGGTTCCAAGTAACACATTATCCAAGAACAGTTATGACTTGTATAAATCTAGAAACTCTAGTTTCACGTGAATAAAAACAAACTATCCACTTCTATTTTAACCATAGTTACACCACCCTGGGGGACGGGGGGACGGCGAAACGGGGGGACAAGTTTCCGGGACGGGGGGACAGAGGGGCCTTAATTTGGGGACGGCAGGGGGACGGTGGGGGGACGGCGGTAGGGGACAAGAGGGGTGTATATATCTATGCATATGGTATTTAAAAATGTTAGTTATGAAAATATGTATTGCAATATAGGATGTAAAGATGTAAAAGAGTGAATACTTGAAACATTGCATTGAATTGGAACATCGAACATTAAACATAAATAGTCGAATTTGCAAATACTGAATAACAGGATGTCCCCCATCCTTGGTGGAGGTGGTGGAATCTAGTGGCACTGCTGGGGACGGGGAGACGGAGTCCCCAAGTCTCCGGTGCGTTGAAGTCTCCGAGACGTCGGGCAAAAAGGGGGGGGACGCGTCCCCGTGTTACTATGATTTTAACTGCAAATATTTGCAAGCATCCAATGAGGTTTGAAAAACATTGATGGATATTATAATGCACTTACATTCAAAATCATAGGAATCTTTGAGTTCAAAGCATTAAAAATTAGGAAGTTTCCACTTCTGAAACTAATGCTAAACTTCATGGAAATCAATGCAAGGCTGCAAGGCTCCAATTCCAAAAAAATTAAAGCTCAATTTTGTATTAATATAGAACAATAAATTCACTTGATTAAATATAAACTTCCAAACTTTCTATTTATAATTTATTTAGATTATTATTTTCTGTTAATGGATTGCAACAACATAATCCCTAAAAGGCAGTTACATCACCATTTCAAAATTGCATCTGCCATTTTAGAATCTCAACTCTCGCATTTAGGACAGTACACTTTTTCCATTACAAACTTCCAGTCATTATATTACAATAGATTTACACTAACCAGATTTATTAGGTTGAATCTCCATTATGCTCGACATCGAACTATCCACTTCTATTTTAACCGCAAATATTTGCAAGCATCCAATGAGGTTTGAAAAACATTGATGGATATTATAATGCACTTACATTCAAATTCATAGGAATCTTTGATTTCAAAGCATTAAAAATTAGGAAGTTTCCACTTCTGAAACTAATCATGGCAATCAATGCAAGGCTCCAATTCCAAAAAAATTAAAGCTCAATTTTGTATTAATATAGAACAATAAATTCACTAGATTAAATATAAACTTCCAAACTTTCTATTTATAATTTATTTAGATTATTATTTTCTGTTAATGGATTGCAACAACATAATCCCTAAAAAGGCAGTTACATCACCATTTCAAAATTGCATCTGTCATTTTAGAATCTCAACTCTCGCATTTAGGACAGCACACTTTTTCCATACAAATGTCCAGTCATTATATTAGAATAGATTTACACTAACCAGATTTATTAGGTTGAATCTCCATTATGCTCTTGACATCGGGAGCATAAATAGAGTAAACCATAGCCTGCCTTGATGCCACTTCCAATTGTGATTTACCTTCCTTGAAAGCATAACAAACAGCATTAGGATCAGAAAGATCTCGATTTTGTTTACACCCTTCAATTGTTCGCCTCTTGATGTATTCTCGAATATTGTAATCTGGAAACCTGCGAGCTGTTCGCAGCAAAGAGCGAATCAAAGATCGGACCTCTGATGTTGATGGCAGATGCCCTACCATAGTTGTCATTGCTAGACCTTGTGTTTGTAGTATATACAAGATCTCAATATGCCCTTCAAAACAAGTCCCAAAAAATCAGCTTTGTGGCTCAGACCTAAGACTAAGTATCTTATTAACAGGTATAAGTATGTATTTATAGAGCAGTTAACCACAAGTTGAAATTGACAAAACTGGTCCACTCCAATTTCTACACTAACTATACTGGGATAATTAATGCACATCTGTATAAAGTTATAGAATCAGAAGATGAAAAGAATAACATTAATGATTCCCCTAAAACACTTTATATTAGTTATTTTCCATGTCAGATTGAGAAAAAAATTTCTGATCAAAACGTTGTGGATGGGAACAAGCTTCAGTAATAGATTAGCAGCTTAGAATTTTACATTTTATTACCCTTTTCCCAAAACCAAGTTCGTTCAATTCATAATCAATTGAAAAAGGTATGTCATACTAACTTCGTTTTCTATATCATGTGTGGCTGAAATGAAAATCTAAGGTAAATGGTATGAATAACCAATTATTCTAAGAAAGGTACAAGAAGAATGATTGATCAATCTTTGCATGATAAGTTTTAGTGTCCAAAGAATGATGGGTAATAATGCAAAAGGCATTTTTCATTTTAACATATTATTTGGATTATCTCCATTTAACATGATTTTCTCTTTAACTCTCATATATGAACCTTGCAAGCTCTACAACAGGAATGCTTGGGCAATGAATATAGGGTATGACATGATGATGCAGAAAATGTGATGAAACTAGAAATAAAAAACATCGTAGTATTAGAATAATCATAGTATAATACCATAGAATCAGAATGGCAAAATCTTCTTGGATATTTCAACAAGCCCATCTTGTGTGTGCCCAGCTATAATGGGCCATTGTAGTCAATGACACCAATTCATGTTGAGATTTGAGGTAACAACAATCATCAATGCAACTGGCAAAGCACGTGATGCCCTGCATACTGTTATCACTGTGTGTGCTTTGCAGCCTATGTAACAAAAAAAATCAATAATGCAGCAATCAGAAGACTGACACCTGAAACTAATGAGTATAAAAAATAAGATAAAGAGATTCCCTAGTAAAGGTCAAATCAAAATGTTGAAAACATTTAATCAAGAACTGGTGATGAAAGCATGCCACCATTCTAATCACTATTTGTAAAATGTCGATAAAGAGGATGAAGAATGTTTGTGCCTGAAGCACATGCACTTGTTAGTATACTGGTCAGTCAAAGCGCTGCCAGGGGTGCTTATAAAAGCACTTCGCACATATCACAATGTAGATAATACCTTGAAGGCTTTTAATCAGTTTGCTTCCAAAGAACATGTTCCTGGTGCACAGACATACATGGTCCCAGTTGATGTTCTTAATTATGCAAATAGAAAAGCAGTTCCGTATTTTTTAATTAAGCAAAAATAGGTTTTGAAGGGACCCTGAAGCCCTTTACATAGAAAAGAGGAGTTCCACATTAGGTCATTACAAAATTCTGATTACAACTAAATTGAAAGTCAGAATTTCATTACAAATAGAGGTGAAGTTAGAAGGGCATTGCTCCTAAAGAAATATTTCAAAAAATGATTTTATAATAACCCAATGCTGAAATTGAGATAGAACTGAGCAGTTTGCTGCTAGAATCTTTAACACTGGTACTAATTTACCATTTTCTGTTCATATTAGATTCTTACAAAAGAAAGCACAAGAGATCTTCTGGCAAGAGAAGTATATAGAGATTGGCAGGAATCATTTTAGGGTTGCACCTTACAATCAGCAGGAATGATGTTTTAACCAGGTTTCTACCTATGCAATTGTACATCTGACATTGATAATGCTGGTATTCTGATTTTTCAAGCAGTCCACATATTAACACAGATGCCATCCAAAGTGATGGTGAACATCATAGTTGGCAAACTCTCACTCGGCAACAACTCGCCAAGCCCCTAAAAGATTATTCGGGAAAAAATCGGCCAGCTTTTTAAAAAAACTCCAAAAAATTCGGGAACCTAAAAAAATGGCTAAAATTTAATTAAAAATACTTTTTTTTTGCAAATTTCAATGAGAAGATGCATTTAACGAGTTAATTAAAGAGAGCACAAAAGAAACAAGCAGAGTTTTTATATATATATATAGTGGGTACATATTGCATTCCCATGCGGAATGCTGATGACGGGAAGCAAAATAGTAAATAGTTTCTGTCAAAAAAAATAACGTTTTTGGTTTTAACCTGTCGCAGCCGAATCATTTTGTAAAACTCGCCAAGCTTTTTCCAAATACTTGGTGATTAAACAGCAAGTTTTTTGAAAAAATCAGTGATTTTTTTTTTCTGCAAGTAAAACTGCCAAAAACTTGCCACCGAGAAAAACTTGGCAATTAGTGGCAAATCACCAAGTATTCGGCGATTATGCCAACTATGGTGAACATAAAGATTGAAGTCACTTGAATGTGGACAACCATATTCCACAAGGACTGGAGGATGCCCCATTCTTCATGGTGACATTACCCAAAGTCTTCCTTTTGAATAGATTTTCTATGATTGATTAGGAGGTTTAGGAAACTCTTCATGCATGACTCTCCATGCTCAAGTCTCTTTTGTTATTTATACATACTTGTACTACCTAGGCTATTGATTTGCGATACCCCTAACCAGGTATTACCACTTTCCAAAAAGAACTTGTTTATGAACTTAGAGTATGTCAATAATTGCTACTATTCTTAGACTAGATATAGTTTAACACAGATTTAGCAATAACATAACAATAGATGTTCCTATTGTGAGGTTTTCACACCATCACCCCATTGCAAATGGGACCCCCTTTTTTTGCTCGTAGTTGTTAAGCCGGTTAAGTTTTAGTGGTAAGTTTGTGCGGTTGAGAGCTTTAAAACAGAAGGGTAACACTATAGCCAAATTTCCAAGTTGGGATTTTGAAGTGGTCGCGTTAAAATTGAAGTCTGTAGGGATCATGTTATAATGGGTTGAACTTAAGAATCATAAGTGTATTTATATTTTGGCTAGTCAATTAGTCCAAAATTCAATATAAAGGCATGTTTCATGCATAAGGGCCTTAAAATCCTTGTAAAAATTGATTTTCCACACTTTAAATGACTAAAATCCTAAAGAAAATCAATTTTTCTTTATAAAAATTCAAAAAACCCGGACTATACATGAATTTACCTTCATATTTTGGCCAAAATCCAGACTATACATGATTTTTCCTTCATATTTTGGCCAAAATCCAGACTATAAATGAATTTCCCTTACTAAAATGGCATTTTCAAGAAAGATTCTAAGTGTTGGAAGTCAAAATCCAAGCATACGATAAATTTTCACCACTTTGGAGGATATTGGCTTGAAAATTTTCGAAGCATTTGAAAAATCCCGACAAGTGGTGATTTCTCCCAAGTTTGAACTTGAAAATTTTCCAATTGTTGAAATTGTCCAGGCTAGGGTCAGTTTTCCGTTGAAGGAAGTTCAGAGCTCGAAATTTTTCTAAGTTTGGGAAAAATCTAGACAAGTGGTGATTTTCCCCCCAAGTGTAAACTTGAAATTTTTCAAGTGTTGAAATTGTCTAGACTAGGGTCAGTTTCCCTTGTAGGAAGTTTGGAACTCAAAATTTTTGCAAGTCTAGGAAAATCCAGACATGGGTTGTTTTTCCTCCAAGACCAAGAGTGGAACATGAAATATTTTCTAAGTCAGGAAATTGTACAGACAAGGGTCATTTTTCCCAAGGTAGTGAGTGTGGAGTCCAAAAATTTTCTAAGTGTCAAATTTGTTCTAACTAGGGTGATTTTTCCCTCAAGGAGAGTTTGGAAGGGTGGAAATTTTTCGAAGTGTTGGAAATGTCTGGACTAAGGTGGATTTTCCCTCCAACAGCAAAATGTGGAAAGATTTTCAAAGTGTTGAGAGTGTCCATAGAAGGGTGGATTTTACCCCTTGTAATAACAAAACAAGATCGAATTTTACCAAGTACATAATGAATCCTATCCAAATCCTAATTGAATTTCCAACTTTACAAGGATGGAGGTAGAGTGTGGATGTGACCTTCGGGTCCGTGGATGATGTGTTGGAGAGGGAAATGTGGACTTGGCCTTTTTTTTGGGGGGGGGGCAATCTATACCTGGGTCGTTTTTCCCTTTTAGGGCCCTTTTTACCATTGAATAAAGTAAATAAAGGGAAATTGATAAGGTGAAGTAAGAAGCCTCTAGCAGGGTATCAAACTTTTATCCCACATTGCTTGTGGGAGGCAAATCAACAAGCTGAAACCCTTTAAAAGGCCATGAACTGAGAGAAGAAATTCTAAGGATTTATAAAGGCAAAGGCTAAGTGGCTGAAAATCTGGAGCAGGCAACCAAGTTGAAGCACAATCAAACATTGGTGATAGGAGTCTAGGTGAAGAAGAAAGGTGGCTGCCATTTGAAGAGGCCTGACATTGCTAGAGTCTGAGACTTGTGGAGTGTATTTTTGAGACATTGAAGGCCATTGGAAGGCCAAGGACAGAGATTGTACAGTTCAGATCTGCAGACTTCTGAGTTTGGTAAAAAAAAAAATTAGAAACCCATGAATTTTTATCAGGTGTCCAGATTGCCAAGCACGCATTCTAGACCAATTCCCCATCCTTGGGCATCTATTTGGAAACCATTTGAGGATCGAATCACGGGTAAACAGGCCCAGATCTGAAATTTCATGAACGGGCGATTTTGTCAAAAAATTCACCAAAAATCAACTTTTTTTCCAATGTGTCCAGACTTATATGCTGAGTCTTCCCCTGCCCACTGCTCATCATTTCAAACCTTTTTCGGACAGTCAAAGTCTGTGGTAAGGCTGCCATGAATAAAAATCTGAAGACTGGGTCTGAAAATCCTAAAATCTGGGTTTTTTTTTGATGTTGTTATTTGCAATCTGATCCTAACCTTGTTGCAGGCTTTTGGTAACATCTTAAAGCAATTCTAAGCCATCTGCAAGTCTGAAAACAAAAGTTACAGAACAAATATGAGGCATCCATGTACAGGGGCAATTCTGAAGAAAAATACCCATAAGTGACCAACTAGAAAGATCGTCTTAAGGGTCATTAGTAAGTGTTAGGGGGCTTGTTCTTCTGCAGGGATCACTAACCTTTAAGACAAATTGCCAGTGGATGTATGTTTCACACATGTCTTCAGACTTAACACGTCCTATCCTCAGGAGAATTTCAGAATAATGATGATGAATTTGCCATTATGTTTGATCTCCAACTTGATTCTTACTCCATAGTGAGACTTTGAGTCATAATCTAAGATAAATTCGGACTCGTATGTGGGCATTTTCAGACTTTCAATGGATTGTCTTCAGAAAATCAGAACTTTGCTGAGGTCTGATTCTATTATTCTAACTTCTAAGTGATGGATTATTGTTCTAACTCATGGATAAGTACAAACTCGGGTTCCAAACCTTAATTACAATTATTGTGCGTGGATTTTGAGCATGGTTTGGATCAGTTACAACTCATTTTCAGGCTTGTCCTCAGAATGAGTTTTGATTAGTTTTGATCATGAACTTGGTTTTAGCACTTGATGGTTTTGTTCATGGTTCACCAATGGGTTCCTAAAACATGGACTTTGCTTAGTTTGGAATGCTGGGATCATCATAAGAGGAATTAAAATGAAATTGCAGACTTGTCTTCAAAAGTTTTAAGCATTCCAAGTAACTAGTTCATTGTCATGATTGGATTGTTATTTGCTTCCAAGGTCTTGTTTGAATCTCAGGTCATGATTTGTAGTTAATTTAATAAGTTAGTAGGACCGATTCAAGGATGTTATCGTGAGTGATTTGAAAATCAGAATTCATAAGTTTGTCTAAATATTAAGGATCTTTGGTCTCTTGATATTCTTGCTTGCATTTCAGTTGTTTCTTTCCTTGGATTAATTCCTTAAAACTAAGTGTGAGATTAATTTTTTAATCCATGGATACATTCAAGCTCTTTCATGATCTAGACTGAATATTTTCATGAGTCTTTAATCCTTACTAACTTTGAGCTTTGTACTAGGAATCATGTTCGGACCAAGAGCAGGGATACTCACAAAGAAGTGAATAAAAGATGTTGGAAGACAAGTTCAAGCTCATGGCCCAAGATAGCAATGGAAGAGGACTAGCCTCAAAGCAATTAAGTTCAAAGGACCGCACTTCAAGATGATGCACTCCAAAACTAGGGCAAAGGAAAGAAGCTTCAAGGATCAAGCTGAAGGAAGTATCCAAAGATCAAACCATCATCAAGCAAGGAGATAAATATGAGGTTGAGAGCAAGAAGGAATCCAAGGACAAGACTCTCATCAAGGGACTGATCTTAATGATGATCAAGCCACAAAAGGAAATGGACTTAATATGCCAATGAAGAAGTTAATGTGTTCAAGGGATTTCTCCAAGGATCAAATCCGAAGATGAAGGAGACAGAGGAATTCCAAACAATGAAGGTTAAAATACCAAGACTTCAAGCACTGTGAAGTCTATCCATTCAAGAGAAAGAAGTCCAAAAGCGATGAAGAATCCCTAGGGTAAGGTGGTGGAATTAAGACAAAGATTGCATTGAGAATTTAAGAGTTCATGGAGTTATAACATGGAGGCCTTCCTAGTACTGACATGGAGGAACTTAGTGAACTTTTGTTTAAGTTCCTTGATTTTGCTAGAAAGGAGAGGAACAAAGAAGTCTACTTCTTAGGCGATGACTTGTACGATGACTTGGCGGCTTCCTTGTTTCTTATTGGTCCCCAGGCCTTTGAATTTTTTCATCGGTTCATAATGTGGTGCTTCATTTCTATTGGCTACTTTTGGTTGCCCTAATTAGGGTTTGTAATAGATTAATCTAGGCCCTTGATTTTAAATCAATCTTGGTCGTTCATTGTAATTGGGGCTCCTATACAAACCCCACCCCTCTCATTTGTAAAGCAGGACTTGTTGGAGAATTGTTGCTAATATAATGCCAAATCCGCTCTACTTTTCATTGTTGTGTCTTGCATGGTGAATTGTTGTGATCAAGTTTGCATTATTGCATGGTGATCCATATTTGCTCACTTAACTTAGGATTTCATTTCATGTTGTTTAGAAGTAGTTTAGTTCGATGAAAGAATTGTGGATGTTTACTTGTTTGACTCCAATATAGACTAGGCCACTAGCCTCTTGCCAATGGTGGGATTGAAGAGAGTAGATATTGATTTGAAAACCATTTGAGTATATCCTTAGAAGCTTTCACTAGGTGGGTGGAGTTTCCGACTAAGCTACATCTAGTAGAGTCCAAGTCCGTCCATGTTTCCTTGCATTCATAGTAGAAGTAGGAGTAGTAATAGAGGTTAGAAGTTTAAGTTAGAGCTAAAGTGGAAAAGTGAAAACGTATTTTCATTGCACATTGTGAAGCTAAATCTTTAGAAGTGCAAGCGGTTGATGTCCATTGAATGAATAGCGTAAGTCCCCTAAGTGATTACCAGCAAATCACATTATTTCACTAAGCGAGTATCCACCTTTGAAGGGAACCTTAAAGTCATTTCATGATCTTACTTTGCAAGTTTAGCATGAGAAATTACCTTAAATCAAGAGAGGATTGAATATTTGGTGTTTCACTCCAAAACATTAAGTGTTTGATTCTGTATGTTGTGGTGGAATAAAACTCACATCAACAGTTCCCAACCTTTTTAAAAGAGATAGATGAGCCCAACCTTTTTAACAGCAGTAATATTGCACTGTATTTATTGAATGCCAACCTTCAGAATACATACGACACCTCAAGTCTTACCATCAGCATTGGGATTGTCAGCAACAACCTCAATATATACAAAAGATTGGACTCCTAAATGTTGTGTAGGAATCAAAGCTTGTGCCCATGCTGAACACAGATATTCACAATAGGCTTGTGAACAGTAATCACAATGCAAATGTGAATGCTTGTGTTGTGAGTATTTGGGGATATTACAGTGCTATCAAAGTTGAGAATCCTGTGAGCCTAAGGGCTAACAGGAAAAGAATTGTTTTCAGATTGCTTTCAATAAGTAAGCAGCAGTCATTCATATTAGTTCCAGCAGATAAATAAATGAAATGTTCAGTTGATACGATACTCAAAAAAGGATATCAATATCTGTAGCAAATTCCTTCTTAGAAGTATATAAAATTGAATTGGCCCTTCAGTGTCTTGCTGTTACAAAGTGAAGTCTCTTCAATGTCTTGACCCTTCATTATCTTGACTCTTCAACGTCATCTCCCTTCAAAATGGGGACCTTTCATTGTCTTATATAGCAAATAGATTATTTATGTATTTCAAATTTTGGAAAGAAAGAAAGCTCCCAATGCTATAACATCAACACTCCCTCTTAGCTAGGAAGGTATCTTTCCAGATATCCCTCTCATTGAGTCTCTCAGCATGATACCCACAATGGCTACACCCATCTGTGGAAAAAAGGCTTATCACGGTATTGCTCAACATGATAACATCATGGAGTCACTCACATGGCATCCACCATGGCTACTCCCATGTGTGGAAAGAAGCATATACACAAGTGCCCGCAATGGAATTACTCAGCATGATAACATCATGGAATCTCTCAACATGGCATCCACCATGGCTACTCCCATATGTGGAAAGAAGCATATACACAAGTGTCCTTCATGTAATCACTCAACATGATGTCGTCATGGAATCTCTCAACATGACGTCTACCACAGTTCCTCCCATGTGTGGAAAGAGGCACATCTCTCAAGGGCTTTCACCTCATATTCCTCCGTCTTAGAGAAATATGCATTAAAAATGCAACATCTCTCAAGAGAATTCACCTCATATTTCTCTATCTCAAAGAAATATACATTTAAGCATATAATAAAAGAAATTGATACTGAGACTCCCTCTCAGCAAAGAGTCCCTCTCTCAATGACAATAGGATACTCAAACTAGAATGACAGAGAGCTTCACACAACTTTGATTATCACAATAAATTACAATTGGTTCCAACCTTTGACCAAACAAGGAGCTTTCGAAGGCACACTGCTTCTCAAGTTTGTTGATTCTCTGCAAAGGGCTTGGCACTCTCCATCTATCTGAGCGCTCAAGCTCCCTCTAAAATTTTCTTGAGCCTAAAGAAACCCTCCCTCTTCATCTCATTGAGCTTTTCCTTTATGTAATTAATAGTATTCTCCTCGACTTCGTAATATTCTCCAGTGCATCAATTTGAATCTCTTCCTCTAACCCTGCACAAAGCAGATGGTTATGAATAAATTCAAATGTCAACAAATCTTCTAATCTGATAAGAAGGAAGAGTCGATGCAAAGTATTTGCACCCTTGAACAAGGCAATATCTAGACATGCTTTGCTCAATGCAAAGAAGGAACCCACCGATTGCAGTCACATCCAGAAAAAAGGTGTCCAAAAATTCTTGCTCAAGCTCAAGTGAGATGAAAATTCAGTGTCTTTGTTGATGAGACCTGGCTTCCATCTTCAGTAGCCAATACAATAGTAAAAACAACGCAAATGCCCAATGTGATCTGTTGATTCTGCCAAGGTTTCCTTAATTATGTCAACTCAATAAGTCTGGAATTGCACCACAATAGTATCTCTGCCAAAATTAGAAAGCCTAGGTGATGAATATTAAAACATCAAACCTAACAATAGAAGGTAGCTTCCATTGGAATATTTGGGCCAAACATCAAATAATAATAACAATTGCAAATTATCTTATTACATAACTATGATAATTATTAACCTACAGCAGCTGTAATTTTTTATACTTCTTTCAATTATCTCGAGGAAAATAAGAAACTTGCATAATCTCAAGGCAGACCTATAATACTTGAATTAAATATCCCAAATTAAAATATAAACTCTCACAGCAAACATAATATTAGAATTGATAAAAGGACTTATCTGCATAAGAGATCCAATATATTGAAACAAAGGAATTTTATTCAGCCCTTTGTGGCAAAGTATTGATCGGAAATCTTGAAATGTTTCACACCTAGTCTTCTGCTGGTGACTTTCGGCATTCCACTCAAACATACCAATTTCCACAAACTAAAAAGGCTGCTCGAAACCTTAACAACATTGTAGCAATCAGTTTTGAAGCTAAGCCAAACCCAGATAAGTCTTTTGATCTCCTCCACTACTTGGTATAACACCATTCACACCCAACAACAAATATTCTTTTCACTCGGTGCCATGAAGTGACATTTAATATTTATTTAAATTCTAAAGCAGAACAAACATCCCTAAATGACCCAGAAATACTTGTACAAAAACTGTTGTTTGCATCAATCTTCTAAGAGAGGTGTGCCACTAGGAGTGGAAGCCCAACATCCATTTATAAGAAGAGTTAAATCTCAAAGTATTTGCAATGAAGATTTTTTAAGAACTCGATAGAAATCAATCTCCAGAAGACCAAAAGAATGAAGTTGCAAATTCCTTACTTGGTACACATCAATTTTATCAACCGTTCATGAGTAACGCTCTAGCAATCATGGCAAATATAGAAAATGTTTTTGTTTGCAATGAGGAGAAATAGATTCATGTCTCAATAGCCTCTCCTTACGACATTCCACATACAGAATACCTGAAGGCATGAAGCAGCATCTCATATACAGGTCTCCTGTGCCAGAATGATCTAGAGTAGTTAAAGACTCTCAAGCCTTTACAGCTTCACTTTCACATCTAAACGGAAAATGCAAATATGGTATTGACTTTGCTATTTGCTCCAGCGTTTCTATTCAATCGTTCAGGAATCATGAGAACTCATCAACCTCAACCTTTGATCATTCAACTTGCAACTTGGAACACATCAAGTGAAAACTGATCTCAATATGAAAATTCCTCATTGACATCATACAGGCAATGAGGTGGGCCAAACACCTGCACCATTTGGCCAATACCATGGGTTGGTAATGCTATGATGGTCATGGCAATTTGATCACTCCACGTACAGATTGCCTCCAGAAGAGCATTCCATCCCTGCTCGTTTGTTAATTAGCCACTCTGTTGCAATAAGATCCCCAATTTACACAGCCAAATGCAGTAGAAGTTAAGTCTGTTACTTGTTGTTATCAACTTGGCTCTGATACCATGTTGGAGATTCATACCAGAAATAAAGATGAACGGCAAAAAAATTAATGCACAATAAGACACGAATTATCCTGGGAAGAGCAAAAATATCACTTATATATTGATGAACAAGCAAAAGACTGTTTTACAATGTTCAGAACTAGACGGAAACTTAAGCAATGATCATTACCCCTATGATCCGCAAAAAATAAGTGAGATACTCATTTGATATAATACTCAACAAAGAATATCAATATCTGTAGTGAATTCCTTTTTGAAGAATATATAAAATTGCCTTGGCCCTTCATTGTCTTGTCGTTACAAAGTGATGACCCTCCAATGTCTTGACCCTTCCTTGTCTTGACTCTTCAATGTCTTGTCCCTTCAAAGCGAAGACCCTTTATTGTCTTTGATAAAACAATAGATAGCTCCCGATACTATAACATCAACAATTGAAATCCTATATACCAGTTGAAAACAAAGTTAAAAGAGTCATCATTTAGGAAAAGGAAGAAGTCAGTAGTGTTGCCTATTTTTTGCACCTCCAGGTCAAAATAGCCTTACACCAAGTCTTATGCCCATAACAAAGGTTTTGTGTGTTGAATGCGAGTCCCATGCCCTTGGTGCCTTCAAAAAGTTTCATTAAGTTCTTTAGTAAAGGGTGGCCCTTGTTTTTAAGTTCATTTTTTATGAAAAGAAAACCTTCATGTTGTGTGCTTTTCTTCTAACAGACATTTGAAATTGAGTTTTCTAATAATTACAAAGTTCCATTTGGTGGGATAGAGTACTTGGAACAGATTAAAGTTTTATGAATTTCAAAAAAGAAGAGAAAAGGCAGGGAAAATTCAACGGAAGGAGAACTTGGCTCAGGGCCCAGCAAGAATCCGAGGAAAGAGCATAATTTCAGTTGTGTGCCTTGTTCGTAGCAGCAACAGATGCTCAGATTTGCATCGGAGGTTTGAGATGGACCAATGCTTGGTCAATACAGACAAACAGCAGTTACATATCAAAAAGCATTAGTTACCTTCATGAAAAGCCACCTATTTCATTGAGGGAACAGCACATGATGCATTTGAGAGCAGAGAATGCATGAGCAAGGGAGCAGCATTTTCCTCTGTTTGGAGACAGTGAGTTTTATTAAAGGATGTCAGGTTTTGATTCCAGAGAGCAGCTCTTTTCGTCAAAGGGAAATCCTATATCCTGAAGAATGTCAGTCCCACCAATGGACATTCACAAGCTCGTTGAGTGGACAACACTCTTTTACAGTACAATGCATGACTGCATAGATCAGAGATCACGAGTTATTCAAAGGAAGAGCAGCAATATTCCATTGATGAAAAACAAATATACATGTCAAAGCAGTTTATAACAGGATAGTACAAGATATTTCAAGCCTTCGTGAGAGGTATAGTTTTGAGAAAGCCCACAAAACCTAGAGCACTTTAAGTGTTTGATTCTTTTCATGCACTGTTTCAAGATTTTTCACTATTTTTATAGGGTTCTGCTGTTTCATTTAAAAGCTCTTCTTTGGCTCTTTAAAGTTTTAGGCTCTTTATTGTAACCCCCTCATAATACATTTAATCGATTAATATTTAATTGACTACTATTTATCAATTGATATTTACCAGCTTAATTGATTAATACCAACAAATATAATTATTATTGATCATTGATATTTTAGCAACATATAATTGATTGAAATATTAACTAAATATAACTGATTGATTAATATTTAACATTAACTAAATGCTGATAAAATGTTTAATATACTCCATTATTATTATAAGTATGAAGCATACAATTTAATTAAACCATCGCTGCTTTAAGATGCTTGTATGAAGCACTGTGTTTTAGAAAAGGGGTCCGATTGGGGAAGTGCCTTGAGTGTCTACTTCAAACCCATCAGCAAAGGAAAAATACGGTCAAACCACTTCAAAGATACGACAGGGAGTTTAATGCAAGAATCGCTGGAAGGCAACACAGATCAGAAGGACGAAGGGAAGAATAATTCAACAGTTTGTGAACACAGCCATTAGATATCCATGTTGCTGTTTGTATATACATGGGGTTGCACATTATCAATATCTTGTACTATTTCACTCAATCTGATATATATCTGGATGAAATATTTGTCGGCACACTAATACACACACACACACAGAGAACATTGTATATTATACATTGGTGTTCATGATATGAAGAAAGATGATACAATTCGCAACTGTAATCAGATCTATGTTAATTAGAGAATATATGCCATGTCTCCTTTTGATTAAAATTGGATTTGGCAAACATTAATCCATTTATTCTCCCATAGTTTATTGGACAAACTTAAGTAAAATAATTAATTTAATATTTAGAAATGTCCAAATATTCTATGTAGCAAAATGATATTCAAATAATAAATCAATTTTTTTGAATCGCTTAGTGGGGTGTTGGAATTTGTCATTTAGGGGAAAGTTGTTGGGGATGAATTTTAGAATGTTTCCCCCATTACAAATGGAGGAGAATCTTTGATAGCTCAATGACTTGTTTTGGCAATAGTCATAATTAAATTACAAGGAATACAAGAGGTGGTTTGAATTTGAGTTTGTGCCATTTCGGAAGTTGCTACAAGATGAATTTTAGAAAGTTTGCATTGTTACAAGTGGAGGAGAATCTTTGATTATTCAATGACAACTTTTAACAATTTTCATTATTAAATTAATAAAAATTCCAAAGTAGACAATTTGAATTTGGGTGCCAAAATCTTTTGTGCATAATGGACACAAATTTTGAGATTTTGGTATAGTTTGGGGTTGTTGATTATCATTTTATACTCTGAAGCTTCTTAAATGGGTGAAACCCCATTGAAAGAGAAAGCTTGTGGATAGAAACCCATGAGCATTGTATGAGCAGAGGAGGGATACCCTTGTTCGTAGAGGACATTCTCCTTGAGATTGCATTTGGGTTGAAGGAAGTTTGGTGGATTGTTGGTTGCTTTTATAACTGTTTCCAAATTTACTTTGGGTGTTGTTTGAAATGTTTTTTAAGCATAGTTTTGTAGAATTTATGTTGTGTGAGGTGTTGATTTTTATAAGATTGTTTCTGCAAATGTAATAACACTGCCATTATATCAGTGTGTTCCAAATGCAGATTTGAATGACTTATAAATATGAAAGGACACGTCTCACTAAGAGACATGTCTCTATGGTTAATCATCATTAGATAATATATTAACAATAATATATACATCACCATATCCATATATATAATAAATATATTATTTACTATAATATATATATATATATATATATATATATATATATATATATATATATAAGAGTATTTGTCTAAATGATGATTTACAACTATTCATAAAAGAATTATCTGTAGGTCAATTTGATCTAGCTTAAGCTACAACCTTAACACTCCCTCTTAGCTAGGGAGGATCGTTATAGAACACATTATGCTATCAAGCATATGGAGAGATATCATCTCAATATGATATTCCTAGAATGACATATTTAAGGATATCAATATATATCCATCAACTTAGATGCTATCTTTCAATATAATCTGAAGTATGATTCAACAAGAAATGTCAAACATATGATATTCATCATACTTATATTCTTTTGGTATGTGCACTGGTATCAAATCCATGATGCCTACCAAAGGAATATGTTACATCTTAGAAAGATATGTGTTATCTGATCTCCGACACTCTAGGACAACAACTGAATGTAGTCTATCAAATAACAGCCATGATCTCAAGGACAACTTGAAGTAGTCCATCATGACGAGTATCATGATCTTGAGGTAGGATTTGATCAATATGATCATCTCATTAAATGATGAACTGAATTTGAGGCTTATCAATAACATATTATGTGATATAAACACTAGCATCAACATCATGATACCTACCAACAAATATATTATTATAAATCCTAGAAAGATATGAGTTATCTAATTTCCGGCACACTCCGAGACAATACCGAATGTAGTCTATCAGATAACAACCTTGATCTCAAGGACAACAAAGTAGTCTCTATTATGACAAGTATCACGATCTCCAACACATTCCGGGACAACAACTTAATAAAGTCTATCATGATACTAGATCAAGAACTCAAGAGCAACAAATATAGCATCATGATCTCCGGCACATTCCAGGACAACAACTTAATGTAGTCTATCATGATACGTTCGTTATCATGATCTCCGGCACATTTTGGGACAGCAACTTAATGTAGTCCATCATGATAACAAGTAATCAAAATGTCATGATCTCTATCATGACAAATATCATGATCTTCGACACTCTGGGACAACAACTTAATATAGTTTATCATGATACATTCATTATCATGATATCCAACACTCAAGACATCAACTTAATGTAGTCAATCATGATAACAGGTCAAGACATTGTTAAGATTGTCACCTTACAATAGCGACCATACACAAACATCGATGAAAGATTGTTCCCTCGTGATATTTTCCAACAGAATCATCTATTAACTCACATGATATCCACCATGAACCAAGTTAGAGGGTGGATCCACCATAGCTGCTCCTAGAGGGTGGAATAAAGGTTTTTACCTCAGACTTCTCTCTCACATACCAGCATACTTTACAAAGAATTCCACTTTGAACTTCTCCCTTATAGGGGAGAGATCATTAACAAGGGTTTCTATGTGCAGTGTAAGGTTAGCTTGATCTTCTTTGTGGATGCTTAACTTCTATAACTGAATGTGAATTTTTCCATGATGGTGTTCATTTGTAATATGAATTTTTCTCACAACTTGTGAAGATTGCACTTCATTTGTGAAGTTGACTCGTTGAGGCAAAGTGGGGTAGATCTCCCCAAAGCAATTGTTATTTTTAAAGTTCTTAGGATTAGAGTAGATATGTTAACCTGATTCATTTACTTTTAACAAAATTTGTGTAGACACTTTAAGTCCTCATCATTGCCAAATCATTCAAACAGCTTCCAAAACCAGTATTGTCCAAGTCATCTTGAAAGAAAATTGTGTACGTCCTTTTGTATTATCAGCATATCACTACGACCATGCAGCCTATCCATTTATCAAGACCAAACAAAAAAGAACCTTGGAATCACTTGTATGATCTTTCGCAATCTTAGCATGCATGGGATTTTGCTAAGGAGGGGATAAGAAACCTTGGTATTCTATTTTGTGTTGGTGTAGTGACAATAACACCCATCAATGCTTACTAGCCTCAAAATACTGAAAACATGAGGCTTACAAATATTAAAGACATGGTCAAGGACATTTATCTAGACTTCACCAAGCAGATTGATGGCACTAAGAGGCAGCAAGAATCAGATTTGCAGCAAGATCAATTGGCTTATTAGGCTTACCCCCATGAATAGGATTTTGAGGCACAACAAGGACATTCTGAAGAGAATCTTACAAAGGAGATAGAGCTGCAAAAAAAGAGCAGATGAGACTTTTGCTTGGTAAGTACAAGACCTAGAAATACAATCAGCTCCTGAGCGCAACTTTTCAAGCTTCATGCAAGGTCTTCCAAGTTTGACATTCCAAGTTTTAGAGGGCCACCTTCATTGCAAGAACTTGTGCTTAAGCAAGAAGCCCACCCAGCTATTACCTATCCAAATCCATTTTTGGGAAAGAGGTTCCTATGTTCAAAGCAATATGCTTTATACAAGATGAGCCTATTAAATAGTAAGCCTTCTAAACTTGAAATTTCAAGTTTAAGGACTTATCCTTCATTACAAGTTCAACCTATGGTACCTCGAGAGAAACCTTTTCAAGAGCCTGTTATATTTCATCATATCCCAAAAATTCCCCAGATTTCTTTACAAAATGAATCTTATCAAGAGGGATGGATTAGTGAGAAAAATAAGGGATTTTATGAGGTAGAAGAAAAGGCTCTTGCTAGTAATACACTTGTGCATGACTGTCAAGATGAAAAATCGGATCTGTCGCAAGTAAGTGATGAGTGTTTACAGCTAGAATAGCAATTTGGAGGAACTGTGGCTTCCAAAAAGAGAATCAATAGAATGTTTTAATGAGCTTCCTGGTTTTGTTGACCAAGAAGACAAGGATCATTTGGACAAGGTGTTGTTCTTTCAAGAAGCAAACAAAGACAGCCTTGCCTTCAAAGATGAAAAGGGTAATGTGGGTGGAAGAGTTTAGTGAGTAGAGAAAAGTGAGAAACAGCACCCTATTTCCCAAAATGTGGACCTGAATATTCTTTCAACTCTTCAAGAATAGAGGCATGATGTTGAGGTAAGATGTAATGTACATAAAAGGATCAATAAGAAGAAAGATCATTTTTCCAGCAGCATACAAACAAAATTGTTTAAAACTTGATGAAAAGTAACCATTTCCTAAAGAAGCAGCTTATGAGCAGCACAATCAAAGGGGTCAATACATGGTTCCATTTAATTCACATGGAACTACTCATTTCAGCCAGCAACATGATATCAGGGAAATGGTTCATAGGCATGAAACAAGTGTTCCCAATCAGAAAAATGATGTCAAGAGAGCAGCCCGGCAACAAGAGACAAGCATTGAAGTTCCAACTTTCATTCACAAGAGGTTGTCCTATTAGACAACTATACAGAATGGGGGTAACTATGTATCACAAACCATGCTTACACCCAAGTATGAAAACACGGTCAAAGATTGAGCTAAGCATGACCTTGCAGTCAAAGAAGAGAATGCTCTCTCTATTTATGCACTTCAGTACCAACTGAAACAGGTAACAGAACAAGCAATTGCAGCTACTAGTTGGATGCCTTGGTCTTCATTTCTAATCAATTGTCTTCAAACATAAAAAGCATTTTATGTTGAGAACAAAGGGGATCTATTTTAGTCAACCAGTAAATACTTTTGTTTGAGCAAAAGTTATTCTTGGTTAGTATAGTTTAGATCAAGATTTTTCATTCCTCCTAAGTGCTGATGGACATCTTTCACTTTAGTTCTTCGCCTTCCTTAAGTGATGTTGCACAAGTTTGTCTATTTTAAGTGTGTTTTAAACATTGTTCATTTCCTTCAAGTGCTTGAGCACAAGTTGCTTAGGTCTGGTTTGAAGATTATTTGTTGTTAGTGTTTGTTAACAGCAAAGTTATACAGGTCTGTCCTAGGTTGTTTTTAGACCTCTTGACCCTCTTATGTCGAATGGATATCATAAAGGCTACTCTGCCTTCATGTTTAGCAAGTGAACAACTCTGGGAGTTGCCAAAATATTGCCTATTTTTCCCACCTCTAGGTCAAAATAGCCTTACATTAAGTCTTATGTTCATAATAAAGGTTTTGTGTGTTAAATGTGGGTACTATACCCTTGGTGCCTTCAAAGTTTCATTTGATTCTTTAAAAAAGAGAAACCTTTATTTTTAAGTTCATTCTTTCTAGAAAAGAAAAGTGCATCCTTTTCTTCTAATGGGCATTTTAAGTTAAGTTTTCTAATATTCGCAAGCATTTGGTTGGATCAATCAGAAATAACAGCAGTTTCATATCAAAGAGCATTGGCTTCCTTCATGAAAAGACAGGTATTTCATTCAAGGAGCAGCTATTTCTGAAAAGACAGCGATGTTTTTCAGAAAATAAGTAAAAAGGTAAAAATAACTTTCAAAGGGACAAAACCCTGGCCCATGGCTAAGGGAGAAACCAAGGAGGAAAGAGTGTGATCTCAGTTGCATGCCTTGATCATGGTGACCAGAGGTTCTCAAATCTGCATCAGAAGATTGAGATGCACTAGTGCTCGGTCCATGAAGACAAACAGCAGTTTCATATCAAAGAGCATTGGTTTCCTTTATGAAAAGACAGCTATTTCATTCAAGGAGCAGCACATATGCATTTGAGAGCAGAGAACGCATGAGCAAAGGAGCAGTATTTTCCTCTGTTTAGAAACAGTAAGTTTCATTGAAGAATATTGGATTATCATTCCAGATAGAAGCTATTTTCATCAAAGGGAAATCAGATATCATGAATAATATCAGTCCCACCAACAGACATCTACAGGTTTGTTTAGCGGATCTCAGTTGTATGCCTTGTTCATGGTGGTCAGAAGTTCTCAAATCTGCATCAGAAGATTGAGATGGACTAGTGCTTGGTCCATGAAGACAAACTGCAGTTTCATATCAAAGAGCATTGGTTTCCCTTTATGAAAACACAGCTATTTCATACAGGGAGTAGCACATATGCATTCGAGAGCAGAGAATGCATGAGCAAAGGAGCAGCATTTTCTTCTGTTTAGAAAGAGTAAGTTTCATTATAGAATATTGGGCTTTCATTCCAGAGAGCAGTGCTTTTCATCAAAGGGAAATCAGATATCATGAATAATGTCAGTCCCACAAATGGACATTTACAGGTTTGTTGAGTGTATTACAACATTATAATGTTTCTTTAATGAACATCTTAGTTAGTATTTAGTTTATTAGGTAGTTTCTATTTTATCTTTAGTTCATGATTGTTTCTTCTAGAAACATGGTCTTTCTAAATCTTTATAAGGAGTTTTCGTCTCCTCAATTTAATACAACATTGATTTACCAAAACATGGTATCAGAGTGTAGGAATTCATAAAATTTGGCACATTTTTTAAGAGCCTCTTTTGATCTGGAATTTCTTCCAGAAAATTGTTTTTCCATTTTTTAAAGTAAAAATTGTTGGAGGTATTTTATGAAAATTGTAAGCTTGGTCAAGGGTTTTAATCGCATAATTTCTTGGTTTGAGCAAAAGTCTCTGATTTTTTAAAGTTGCATGTTTGTTCATGTTGCTTGCATGTGCATTTTGTGAGTTGCATGTACTTCCATTTTACTTGCATGTGGTGTTTTACCACATAAAAACTCATGTTTCACTGTATGAAGGTTTCTCTGATGAGTTTATAATTTTTTCCTCAAAACTTATCTAATGGGTTCTAATAAAAAAAATCTCAAAAATTATCTATTGGGTTTTACCATTTTTCCTCAGAAACAAAGGTTTTTATCCTCCAATTTGTGTCTTGAATTCTGTTGCCTGCTTTTGATCTATATTTTACCTCAAAAATCGTGTCTAGTTTTCCAATTTTTCTCCTAAAAAATTGTGTATTCTTGCAGACTGCTGAGTTGCAATGCTCATCTACAAACAAAGGTTTGGTGATTTTTTTGAAAATCGCAGTTTGAGTTTCATCTCAGCGTCTTTGGCTATAGGGAATAATAGCTTTGTTACACAACATCAGATTGGGCAGCTTCTTGATCATTAAGATTTTGTAGATCCAGGAAACATCTCAACAATAGCAAAATGTTTTAAAGTGTTTGTGACCAAAAATACAACAGTTAGACAATAACCATTAAAAAAGGTAGTAGAATTATTATAATGTTTCTTTAATGGTCATCTTGGTTAATCTTTAATTTATTAGGTAGTTTCTATTTTTATATTTAGTTCACGATTGTTTCTTTTGATAACGTCATGTTTGTCAATCTTTATAAGGAGCTTTCATCTCCTCTATTTGATACAACATTGATTTACCATTATAGAGTGGACAACACTCTTTTACAGTAGAATGCATGATTGCATAGACCAGAGACGACAATTTATTTAAAGCAAGAGCAGCTATATTACATTGATGAAAAACCACTATACATATCAAAGGTGTTTAACAGCAGATTACAAGAGATTTTCAAGCATTTGGAAAAGGAAGGGTTTTGAGAAAGCCCACAAACCCAACATCACTTAAGTGTTTGATTCTTTTCATGCACAGTTTCAAGGTTTTTTAATATTTCAATAAGTTCTGCTGTTTCATTTTAAAATCTCTTTCTTTGGCTCTTTAGGGTTTTAGGCTCTTTTGGGATTTGAGCAATTTTGAGGATACATAACTGTTCTAGCTTTTGGAAAGAGTAGTTCAATAGGAGGACAGCTTGAATGTTAAGAGAGAGGCTTGAGCATTCTTTGAGGAGCTCTTTTTTTCACTGATTAGAACAGAGGTGTACTTGCTTGGGGAGATCTTTCATTGTTCGAGAGTATCAATGACCATTCCGTGAGATTGACTGTTCAAACTTCAAAGGGATCATAAAGGACAATGACCTTGTGTGAATCAAAAGAAGCAGAAGGCAAGATATGTTCAATTTGGCAATAAGGTTTTTGATGCAGGAGCATCCTTGGGTTGTTGGCAACCTTGCATCGCCCAAAATAATGTTCCCTTTCAGTTTATCTGTATTCTGTTCCAGTTGGGCAGTTTTCTGCGTTTTAAGTAGCAATCAATCTAGTTGGCTCGTTATCTTATGCGATCCATATGGTGTGTTCTAGACATCTTGGAGATCTTGTGTCTAGATGTGCAACTTGGTCAGATGTTTCCAGATAAAGTCATCTTATGATTGGTACGTTCCTATTGGCTCTCCTGTTCTAACAGCCAGGTAGGCAAGATTCGGCTTGCGATGGAGATTTACGTTATGCAAAGCTTTATGGCACATTATTATATGTTCTGATACATGTGGCCGACCTCCTTGTGTGTTCATATGGATTTGCATCCTGACCTATATTATTGAAATACATTTCTTTATAGATTGTTGATCAGATAAGCTGACTTGTGGTTGGCAATCTTGTATATAAGTAAGGTAGTAGTTCTTGTTTAGGAGGGGCAGCTGAGAGGTAGCAGCTGCATGGTAGAAAGTATAGCCAAGAGATCCAATAGTGATGATCGGGAATAAGGCTTATGTCCTTAGTGATTTGGCATGTTTGTTAAAACATCTATAATCTGAACTTGCGGGCCAATTTGATGTAAATATCGAAGATCATTGTTCCCTATGTGCTGATGTTGTTATTGATTTGTTTTGTCATTTCCGTTGTGTTGTCTCTAGCTGCAAGGTTGGACATCTCCATTAGAATTTCTCCTCACTTGACTGTGTCAGTTTTCACCGCAGTTTGTAGCCTAAATGACAGCATATAGTTATGATAGGGGCAGCAAACAATACATTTGGGAGGAATCAATGCAATTTCTGTAACTATAATTATTGATTTGATAAGAAGGATGCATCCATTGCTCTAGGAGGGATGAAGTCTTATCATTGTTCTAAAAGGTCTTCACTGTTGCATCAAGAGAGATCAGCAATGTCAATAGCAGTGGACCATAATTATGACAGTAACATGCATTAATATCATAGTACAGGCGGAGGCTATAATAGAAGACAACCTTTTGTGTAAATGAAAGACAATGGTACCATACAAACTGTGTAATAATGTAAAGAAAAGTCATATGGAATGACAACATTGATATTAACTATCAAGACACTGAATAAAAATACAAAACACTGATATATATGTCAAAGTGACTGTAATGTGTAGTGATCATGCCTAGAGTTGAAAAATTGAAATGACTGTTTTCCAGATACCAAGACAGTGGTTACTATTACAAAGCTGAAATAGTAGTGTTTAAATGAAAAGACACCATCATTCAGGGGATAAAAGTGTAATATATAATAATAAAGCAATGAAACTATATGAAATAGTATATGTTTATAAGAGAATCAGAAAACACAAGTTTCGCAGCAGACTTACAATGAACAACAGCGGATTCTATGGATAACAACAAGTCATGAACATGAGATGTTAATCATGGTGAAAGAGACACAAAAACACATTTTCTTGAGTACTATCTTGAGAGAAACAAGTAATCCTCATATTAAAGCAAAGATAGAGGTAAAACTAGAAGATCTGTGCTTGATAAAGGTGAGCAGCATTAAGATAGATAATGCCGAGATTGGAGCACCGTCTTATTGAACATCAGAGATAAAAGATATCACAAGACAACACAAAGATCACAATGCAAAACCATGAAGAGCATGTTCAGTATGAAAGCCTATGATGAAAGGATGCAATTATGTCCACAGGAACAAAGGCCAAGGAAACATTGTCTTTCACATTCCTGTTTTGCAGCACTGGACAGACTCTTCACCAGATTTTAAAAGATACACTATCATAAGAACAGTGAGAGAACAAACATGATATAAACAGAGGAAGGGCAGTGACAAGAAAGCGGTACTCCACTACGCCCAAAAAGACATGAAGATAGTGATAAATGAAATATGAAAGACTGTTTTGTATATGAAAGACAGAAGACAGTGCTGATCTAGAAAAGTTATGACTGATCTAGAAGAAGATTGTACTGTTCTAGGCAGTTATAATGACTTCATTGATGCATATTCAAGGTTTTAAAAAAAATCATGGTTATTGTGAGCATAGTTTAAAAACTTGATATCGGCAATATCTCAGCCAGCCCAAATTTTTTGAAAAACTTGGAATCGGCAAAAAAAACGGCAATAAATCGACACTTTTATCGAACATTTGAAAATATAAAATTTCTAGAATATTCTTAAAAATAAATACATATACACCAAATTTGTAGAACATTTAATAATTTGAGATATCCAAGTTGAGTTAAACCGTAATTCATTGCAACTAAAACTTAGTTAGCGATAAAATTATAAATCTCAAAAAATTAAAATCTATTAAATCTATTAATATATATTATAAATCTACTAAAATCTATTAAAATGTATTATAAATATTGAATATATTAATTATAAGTTAAAAAAAAAAAAAAAACAACAATATTAATTAAATATTATAGTAAATTTAAAATAGTAGATTTGAATTACATAAAATTACTAAATTAATAAATACTATTATAGTAAAAATGAAATAGTAATTGTTAAATCATATATATAAATAATAATATAATATTACAGGAAATTTAACAATTAAAATATATCTTTAATTTTTTATTATTTATCAAACCATAATATTTTACTTTTACTTTTACAAAATAATTTTAGTACCGTCGAATGGCCACTCTAGACAATGTCATTGAGTCATCGAATGCAGGGGGCTCAAGTGGTTCACCGAAGCGACAAGATGATCTGTTTGCCCCCTGGAGGCAAGCCAAGCAATGCCACGCTAAGTCAAATGCAGGTTTCGAATGCAGAGTGCAAACAAATGGGAGTCGACTAGGTTGCGACGAAGACGAATGAGAGTTGGAATGTCTTTTCAACGATATCTTTGAGCGAGTTTTTGTATTCACGGTGATATATTCTTAAATATCCGCTGCGATTTTTTCCCATATTTCGCTGCCGGTTTTTGGCGCAATTTAATCGCCTGGGTTTTTGCTTGGCAAAATATCGCGAGAATGGCGATATCTCACCGAATTTTTAAACTATGATTGTGAGCATGTCCATGTTTTTAAGCAGGGATTACCAGTAAAGTTCAAAAGTTTGAAAAGAGCAAGCCTAGCCTGTTATGACGCAAAGATGTCTTAAAGAACAGTGGTACACTGTCTTGTAGAGCAGAAGGAAGAGTAATATAGGAAAAAAATTCGTGAAAATGGCGAGGGAATCATGTTCAATGATAATTTTTTCACCATTCCAAACAAGATTTTCACTTATTCAAGGTCACAAGAGTTGTTTGCATGGTCTCAAGAGTTCCTTCTACTGTCTCAACTACTGTAATCACTGTTCTAAAAGGTCATTCAATACCCTGTTAATCTTTGCTGTCCTTAAAAATGTCCAGTGACTCTGGTAAATGAGATAGTAAGCATATCATATCAAAGAGGGATGGTAAAATATGTAAAATACTCACATAACATGTGAATCAAGATGAATACTATCCAGAGTCATTTGCAAGTCTTCGTACACTGCAGTGTAGCACAGAAATCAGGTTCACTGTCCTATAAAGATTAAAGAGAAGTTAAAGAATATTCATTATGATAGCTTTGAACCAGCAAAAATTTCATCTTAAGATAGTTGAGAGCAGATATGTGACTGTTTAACAGTGAGATTAAGCCAAATACGGCAGGATCTTGATTTTAGGGAGGTGTATCATGAATGTAGGCCCTTTAGTTGAGAGATACCAATAGCCCAAGGAGCCCTTTGGTTTTCAAATTTTTGAGATATCATGAATTGAACCTGATTTTATGGTCACTGAAAGTCAGTGCAAGAGATTATTCATGATTTTTAAGGGTGTGACAAAGTTGAAATTTTGTGTTTCAAAAAAATGTAGTTCACATGTCAACGTTCTCAGTCCTAATTTCAGGGACAGAGACACAGCTGCCAATGTTTCTAGTTCAGCTGCACCTACACACCCCAAATCAGGGGAGATGACATAATATAGAGTCAGTCAAGGACCTAATTTCAAGCCTTTTCCTTTCTTAAAAGGCAGCAGAGGTCCTCTTCTTAACTAGTTCTTTCTTTTCCCTTTTGCATGTGAAAGAGGAATACATTGTAACTCATGTTTCTAACTAGTGTAACAACAAAATCCATTTCAATTCAATATAGTGCAGCAATTGGTCCTTCTTTAAGCTTCTTGTCTACTTCTCCAATGAATGAATCAATGTGCTTTTTGTCATTTATAGTCAGATCCTCTAAATGTTGTCTTACTCAAACATCAACAGTGCAAGAACAACATAGTTAGCGCTGGTCATAGTTTATGTTTGATTGATTTTAGCCAAGGTCACCGGGAGACGGGGAGACTTGGAGGTCTTCGGTACCGGTACGGCAATTTTACAAAAATAGGAGATGGGGGTACTTGGAGATGGCAATTTTTTTTAATAGTTAAAAGAGTCTAATACTAAATATAAAATACTAGTACTGTAAAACTAAAGAAGTAAAGTAAATAATAATACTAATGTCAAATTAAAATAGAGTCAAATATTTCAACACTCACATAATCACATTACTGTATCTCATAGTCATACTTGTTTTCTGAATATTGCATCTGATTATCATCATATCAGATTGAAAATCGCTGAGATTATCATTACATGTTCAAATTTTAAATTCAAAAAAGTATAGTTTGATGTTAAATTGCTGATATGCAAACAAAAATGAACAAATTTGGTACTAGTAAACAAAAACCAGAATCTATTTAGTACTAGTATGTTGATGGTAGTATCATCTACTCCACAAGGTTGTGATCATCCATCTCAAGGTCTTCAGTTATTATGCTCTCCAAAAAATCATTTAAATCGTCATTGGTCTTAATTTTTGTATTAATAGCATTAAAATGAGGGCTAAAATACATAAATAATTTAATATTATATTTTACATTTATTTTTATTGGAAGACTTCAAGGAGACTTCACTTTTTGGATTAGGAGACTGGGAGACTTCAGGAGACTTTGTCATGAAATCTCCAACCTTTTTTGAGGTCTATGGAGATGTTAAAAGTCTCCGAGATGCGTCTCTGTCTCCGAGATGTGTCTTTTAGGGCAGAGACAGGTCTCCACATAACCATGATTTTAGCAGGTTGAGGTTTAAAAATCATCATTTTCATTCATGCAAATGTTAAATTCAAAAACTTCCTATGAAATACATATGCCGGACATGTTTTGATTAAAGTTTTGAGCATAGATAAATCTTTTAAGTAGTTAATTGTGAATGAGTGCAATAAGTAGATCCTATAAAGTCCAGTGTAGCACCCCATAGGCAATAGTATTTCACTCCAAATCTGTCATTTTTTCCTTTTCTTTGAAAAGATGTAGTTTAGGTGATCCATCAAGGGAATCATCCCTCTCTCAAGATTCACCCCCTCTTGGCAACCCACAGGCCTAGTTTCACTCTCATGTTTCACTGAATGGTTGAACCAAGTTTAACAAGGGTGCACATTTAAGTGACAACAAGCAGATGAATAAGCAGAAACCAATATCAATCAACTCTCATGTTGTCTCTGTAGTTACTAACCACCTCCATATACACAAGCAACAAATGGGGACCCTAAGGTAGGTAAGAAATTAATCACAATACAAATATGAAAAGAAGATGTAATGAGGAACCTTAAAATGTATGCTGCATGGCTAAGAAAGGCCAAGAAAGTTAAGTTGGTAGCCACTCATATGAGAGAACGCCTACAAAACTTTCAGAAAAAGGTGGCTAACAGTGACTATAAAGAGCAAGCTTTTAGGCAACAAAGCTCAAAACTTCAATGAAAAGCAAATGTGATGAGAGCGTAAGAAGAAAAATCAGAATTAAATTGAAGTTGAAGAAGAGACGAAAGTACAAGAAAATGTGTACTCAATGCAACTGAGCAGAAGATTTGACTTCTAATTCAAATACAAACAACAAAGATCATGAACTAGACAAGAAGATGTTCAATGAGGCTATATACCCAAAGCATGACAGGAAGGGCAAAGTTACCAAGACCAAAATCATAAAGGGGAAAAAAAGTCACTAAATAATAGTAGCAAGGATGACTATGAATGCAGTCCACAAAAATTACTAGGGACAGCAGAGGAAAACATCACAAAGAGTCAAAGACTTAGCATTCGGGGGCAATATCATACACAGGTGCACTCAGACAGTGCTAAGATAGAGATATAACGTGAAGAAAAATGCTAAAAGCGTAAAGATTATTATGAGATCAGAACCAGGAAGAAATTTGTGAGTACAAGGCAGAGGTCTTCTACAGAATAAGGGCAGTAAAGACATTGTTATAAAGTACTAGTCATTAAGCTTATAGGATGGGAATAGGTTAACTTCAACAGAGGGCGGTTTCAAGCTTAAGAGGAAATTCTCTATGGCATTGCAAGTGTGAAAGGTATGGTGACTAGGGCTAAGACAGTTAGCAAAAGAAGGTAGCAGACTTGAGACAAAGGTGTAGTTCATGCATGTTAAAATGTGATAGCAAGTGGCAGATGAAAATCAATTATAGTAACATGAACAATTCTTTTGGATAGTAATATATAGTGAACGGTCCATAGAAGACAATGGATAGCTGTGAAAAAATATGTCAAATGTAGCAGCGGTTAAGTGCAAGAAGACAGTGCTTGTAGTGCACTAGTCATGTAATGAAGAAAGGACAGCAAGAAGATGAACAGCAGCAAAGAAAGAATGATAAATGACAGTACAAAAGATAAAATAACAGTCGAAACATATAATGACAGTCAAAACACAGTTGTCTGTGCAAGGGATAAGAGTCATCATTATAATGTTCAAAAAGTGACATGGCCGTTGGAAAGTGATGGGATAAGTAACAGCCTATGGTTATAATATGTGATAGTGTAAAAGAATACAAAGTGGAAGATGTCATGTGACAGCTATTTTTAAAGAGCAATCTCCTCAAAGGTGACTGTTAAAAGGTTAAACAAGTGCCCGATAAGACCAGCAAAAAATAGAAAGCCAGGTAATATGTTCAGGTAAAGAGGACATCTGCTCATGATAGGATAAAAGACAGCGACATAATAATTGGTAAAAGCTCATGACAATGTATGATAGTTGTGGCTTCATCCTTGACACTGATATGATGTCTCTACATGTCTTCAAAATAAAAGTGTTGAAAGATTAATAAACTAATGGATGGGTTAGGAGAATAAGTGTTGAAGAAGTTTAGAATATCATTTTCTAAGGATCAATCCCAGCAGTAATTATCATCAGAGTTCACCCCATTCAATATAGACTTTCCTAATGAATGTAACTTTTCCCTAACACCATCATGGCATGAAGAGTCTTATGACTTTTCGATAATGCAGGCCATAGTCCTAATAACTGAATATTGTTGTGAGGTTTTCACACATCGCCCCAAAATCTTGGGGACCCCCTTTTTAATCGCCTTTAGGGCCAGTGGAGAAGGTTAGATGTATTTTTCACCCGGTTTCAACTTGATTTTCCAGAGCTATCAGTTCTATCCTTAAGCCGAATAAGTTCAAAATTGATTTCAACTTGGCAGGATAAGATTGTGAATTTTGTACTTAGACGATTTCTTTTGAAAATTTGGATTTAATTGTAAATTTGAATGATTTTCATATAAGGAAATTTTTCGTTAGACTTAGGTTCTTGGAAAATCTTATTTTTTTTGGTGAAATAGAATTTAATTTTGTAAGATGAAGTTAAATTGCAAAATCGATTTTTACTCTAGAGGCAATTTTATTTTTTGTCATAAAATTTTAATTATTTAGCAAAATCGATTTAGAGAAAAATTGCAAAAATTGGCTTTAATAGATTAAATTTGCCTTGAAAGCTTTTGGTATTTAATGAAATTGGTAAATTAATATTAAGAAATGGCTTTTGATTAGCCAAAATTCAACTTCAAGGATGTATTAATTAGCAAACCCTCATTAAATAGAAATTTTTAGCATCCCCAAAGCACCATTCAATTTCGTTTTGCAATTTGTGGTTAATTATTAAATTAAAAGTGCAGTTTTTATTTTAGAAAATTAAAATTTTGGCAAAGTATTTAAAGTGGGCCACTAACTTAGCTTTAATTTTGGTTTTTTTTTCCTCTATAGGACCAAGTCGGCCAGCCTGGGAGGAAGGTGAAAGCTGCTATAAAGGGAGTCCCCTCCCATTTCATTTTCATCAATTCATTTGCTCCTCATGCTTGGGCGAATTTGAAGCAAGGGCAGATTTCCAGACTTGGCCGAAATTGGTGGAAAGCAGTTTTTTGGCGATTTTTGGGCAATTTCTCCATTGCCATTGTTGGGCGATTTGTCTAAAGGCCAGATTTTTTGCATTTTGGGGATTTTTGCTCCACTTTGTGGGCTGCGATTTGTGTGCCCTAGGTGGCAGATTTTACAGATTTTGCTCCTTCTTTGCTTGGGCAAATTTTGTGGGAGCCGAATTTTGTGAGGGCCGAAATTTGTGGAAGACAAAATTCTGATTTTCTAGAGGGGCTGCAATTTTTATATCAGATTTGGGCAATTTTGTTGGGAGAAGAGATACATATGAAAGTTTGATTTTTGCATAGAACGCAAGTGTTGGATAAGCTTAGAGGCTTTGTTTTCTAATTTGCAAAGGGATTTGTAATTCTTTGATGTCATATCCCGGGTTCCGAAAAGTTGCTGTAAGATTATTAGTTAAGGTGAAAGTCATCATCTAGAGTTGCAAGGAGTGCTTAAGCTGACATCCATTCTTTCGCTCTTTTCTAAGAATTGCACTACTTGGTTCTTCTTGCCTTTTGGTCCACCACTCTACCATCCCGTAATAGGGCGACGAGCATGGAGGATGATAGTGCAAATAAGAATCCCAAGTGGGCAAACGCTAAGAAAGACAAAGAGGATATGACGCCCAAAACTTCCTTCTTCTCGAAAATGAAGAAAATAACCGATACTAATATCGCTACAGTGGACATGATACGGATGAGGGACAGACTAAAGGAAGGACAATCCCCCTTGGCGAAGAGGATATACAAGAGCGGAATTGTACATGCAGCAGCTTTTCCTCCTACTTTGCCTTGTCCTAAATTGATTATGGAGTGTGCATCCAGATTTGATCTAGACAGTAAATCCATCATTTTTGGCGAAGGGAAGAGAGTGTTGGCCAACATTGGCGAACAAGCAATTGAAGAGACATTTAATATTCCCCAGAGCAAGGGCATGACAGTTGTAATGGAGGATCAGGCGGCCAAATCATTTCAAGGTAACCAAGAGGCCTACTTCTCACATCTAAAGCGGAATTGGATACACGAAGGAAGGAAAGGAGTTAACAAATCAACAAGGCTTACAGTAGCAGATTTCAAGCCAGAATATGGCGATCTCATTGTTCTTCTCAGCCGGATCATGGGCCTAGCTCAAGCTATGCAATTCGAAAACTGGATGTACTTCTTCATTGATGAAATTGAAAAGGGAAAAGGAAAATTTGATTGGGCTAGGATCATAAGTGAAAATTTAGAGTTGCAACTTAGAACAGTTCAAAACCAAAGGCAATTCTACATGGGATCCTATCTGTTTTACTTAATTGCTAGATTGTATGAGAGTCCGGGACTTAGGGCCTTAGGAGAGAATGGTAATGGACCGGGGCAATATTTGGTGCATGAATGCTATCTGCAGCTTCATTTGCACAATAACAAGGATTACAAGATGTTTTGCGATGCATTCGCCATGAAGACAGTAAGGGTATTACAAGGGGCGCCTGCTAAGAGACTTTCATCGGAAGCAGAAGCAAGGATTAAGAAGTTTGGGAGTTGGTTCATCCAATTCCCGCAATTCACATACATTAGAGTGGCAGGAAGTACAGTTTGTCCCAAGAGGCTTCCAAGATACCCGCCCGACAAGGTAGTTTTGATGGAATTGGCTAGGCAGCTTGAGCACTATGATAGAGTAATGAGGAATGAGGGGAAAACAAGCGTTTCCTTCTCAATTATAATTGGCAATGATAGTTGCCCAAATCGGGCCGCCTTTGAGGCTGCGGAAAAGGAATTGGAGTGGTATCATCTAGGATGGTACAAAGCAAGGCAAGGATTCGACCCTGTTGGTCTTATCAAGGCATCTCATGGAAGCGAATTTAAGCATGTTCCCACTATAGAGGACTTTTGGGCCAATGCAAAGGATGATTTTCACGTGAGAAAGCTAGCTTTCTCGAGATTGTCGGTGAACATGATGAGAGATATCAGATGGAGAGGCCTTGATATTCCCGATCAATTGGAGGATGATCGTAGTGTGTTGAGAGAAGACTATGAGACAGTAGTTGGAACAGAGTTGAATCCAGTGGATTGGGACGATCATCAGGATCCTTCCTTGGAGGCAGTCACAAAGACAGTAGATTTGCATACCGAGTCGTGGTATAATGCCAAGTTGAGAAAGCTACAAAGACAAAAGGTTCTCCTTACTTATGAGATGATGAAACCGAAGGAAGGTCTAGTAGAATCAATCGGACAGAAGGGTGAAGGAAGTGGCCGGCAATCGGAGACAGTTAGAAATAGCAAGAAGAGGGCTTTGGAGGTAGAGAAAAGCCAAGAACGTTCGGAACCTCCAGCCAAGAGACAGCGGGCAGCGCCGTCAAGGGAGAGTATAACTAAGGCTAGAAGCCAAGAGGTCAATTCGAGTGATAAAGGGGCCGCAGTGGAGGTGAGCTCTGATTCGGAATCAAGTGGCTACAGTGAAAGTACGGAGTACTCCCCTCTCTCGGAGAACCAGCAAGGAAATATGGCAGAAACTAGTAGAGAAGAAGATGGGCCGATTGATATTGAAGAGATAAGTCAGGCGTCTAAGGCCGTTGGTGATGCTTTGTTGGTCGAACCGAATCCGGATTTGGGGAGATGCACTGCACCACTATGGTTAAGGCAAATGCTTATGCCGAGAGGCGAGGTGGTAATGGCTCACGCAGTTGATGATATCCAAGGACTAATAGAAAAGGATGATAGCGAGAACCAAAAACAGATGGCAAATACGGTGGCAAGGGTAATCAGAAGCGACAGTGATGGTCACCGAAGGGTTCAGATTGCTATACCAACAGTCAATAAGGCAGCGGATGAGATTGCAGCCCGGGAGTACGAAATAGTAGAACATAATTTGGGAAGAAATACAGATGATATGGAATGTGAGGAGGTTCAGGAAGGCATAGCATCAATCAGAAGTAAGGGGTTGGATCTATGATACAATCCAAGATGGGCGAAATTTCTTGCCCTCCTTTATCTCAACATTCCAGTCATTGGTGACTGTTAGAAACAAATTCAGATTATTTGAAGAGGAATGGAAGAATTTTCTTCCCATCAAGGATTTGGTTATTCCTAGGCTGCAGGCGTTCATTAGGCTACAGGAGGCATATTTGGAAAGAGCCCGGTTGGTTGATGAGAGAGGATTGAGCATAGTTGAATCTTGGTATGTCGCATTGACTACCAGATTCAGAACACTTGAAGAAATTCATGATAAGATTGCACAACACGGCCCAAGTGTCGACACTTCCATTTCGACCATGATGAGCGACGTTGGGGTGGCGCTTGATTTTGAGGGTATTAGAGAGGAGGATGTCAGTGAGACAGGATTTGGATCGAGATTGGATGAGTTAGGAAAGGCTGCCGTCAAAAGGAAACATCTGAACACCCTTTCCTCACTCAATGCTTTTATTGGGTTTGCAAAGGAATATGAGAAGGATCACGAAAGGATACTACAAGCAGCAAACAGCGTGGCAAAGTCAGCAGAACTCCGAGCGAAGCACACACCTTGTCCTCCTATGGAAGAAGTTAACGAAAGGCTAGCTAAGTTCATTGCCTTAGCTAAAAGAACAAAAGAAAAAGGAAGAATTATATTAGAAGATCATCTTATGTAAGCCCAAGTGGCAACTTTCTCTTTCTTCTAGAATAGGACAAGTGTTTGTTTCTGATTGGCCACCATTTTGGTGCCTTCTCATTGGTTGCCACTTTTGCACTTTTTTCATTGGTCCATTGATGAGGTGGCATCTTCTCATTGGCCGATGGGGTGGCAACCCTAATTAGGGTTTTTGGATCCAATCTGGATCGTCGATCTTGTTTTGATCTCTACCGTCCATTGTATTTTGGACCTCTATATAAGGCCATTGGCTCTCATTTGTAAGAGGGGGGTTGGAGAAATTGTTGCGAAAATAATACCAAAGTGCTCTCTTTTTCATTGCATGTTGACTAAGAACATTGGGTGTTATTGCATGTTTTCTACTTCCACATAGTTAAATTTTCTTTTCAAGTTGAAGCAATTTCATTTCAAGTTGTTAGAGTAAGAGTAAAATAAAATGGATAGTTGCATGGTAGCTTTGGTAGATGTTTGATAGGGGTCAACACTAGGCCACTAGCATCCTAGCGGCTGGTTGGGAGGCTTTGTGTGGTGATCTAGTTTACTTTCCTTTGAAGCGTTGCATCTATGGAGGTAGGGCCGCTGGTTAGCCTTCATTAGATTCGATCCCCGTCCATCTGCTAACCTTCCATTCTTAGGAGTAGGAGTAGTTGAGCAGCCAAATTTCATGCTTAGAAGAGGTTAGTTAGAGAAGTAAACCAAAACATCGGCATTCTCACCTTCCATCGCCATTCACCCTATATTGCCATCATCGCGCCATCAACATCATCTAGCATTCACACCGAACCACCATCTCCATTTTCTCACCAAGATCCAAATTTTTCTCAAACAAGAAAATGTAAGGCCGCCTACGTGATTACCAGCAAATCACATTGATAAAACTGAGCGAGTATCCAACGGTGTAAGGAACATTGGAGTTATACTCATGTCCCATGAGAGATAACTTTTCAAGAGAGGAATTGTGTATTTGATATTCTGTATCAAGCATCCAATTACTAATATGTTATGTAGTGACACAAAACTCGCATCAACATTATCTGGCGCTAGAGGGAGGGCAAGAAATTTTCCCTTTTGAGAAACTTTCAAGATAAGTATGAAGAAGAATGGTGCTTCCTAGATCAAATCAACCTAGAGCAACTTGGAGAACACTTCAGGATCACCTTGTAGCCAGTTTGGGCTCAATTGCTTGGGAGGAAAGTGAAAACACCAGAGAGTATTTGGACACCATTGAAGTATTGAATCAAGAAGAAAGGAAAGCAAGAGCTATTGAAAGGAGAATTCAAAGGAAGTTGGAACGCCAAAGAGAATTGGAAAGGAAGCTTGAGAGAGAAAGAAAGGCGCAAAGACAAGCTCAAGCTATTATCAAAGAAAACTCGAATTAGAGAATCACTTGAGTCGGGTCTGAACTATATTCAAGCTGGATAGAAAGATTGGATCTTTTTCCCCTGAAAGATTTGAGAGATTGATATCGGATAAGAGACAGAGGATATTGAGAAATACACCACACCAAGAAGAAGACTTACTTGTGTTAGAATCTCCCAAAAGGTCAAGGAATCGTCAGGTAGCTGATATCTCAAACTTAGCTAGCTCCTCAAGTGGTCAAACAATCCAAGCTTTGGTTAATTCGCCAGTTCAAGTTCAAGTTCAAGTTCAAGCCAATCAACCAACAATGGCTCAACCACCATGGATTCAAAACAATGCTTCACCCATTTCATTCCAATAGTACCATGATCTACCTAAGAATCCTGAGGTTTTTTGCTCCAAGTTTTTTGTCAATAACCCTAACCGCACAGCAGAAGAGCATATCAAAGTGTTTCAAGAGGCATTATGCAACAGAAGAATTCAAGAAGAAGATGTTGCATGTAGGCTTTTCCCCTATTCATTGAGTGAGGAACCATATTACTGGTTTGTCAATTTGCCAGCATCATCAATAACGGGATGGGTTCAACTCAGGGAAGCCTTTATTGCAAAGTTTGGTATGCCCACCACACCACTGGAGTTACATAGAATGTTTGTGGACATCAGGAGACGTGATAAAGAGTCAATAAGTTCCTTCAATGATCGTTTCCATAAGGCTTACACGAGATTGCAAGCTCCTTACACAATAATAGAGGTGGGTGCATTGGAAGCATACTACAGTGCCTTAGACAGCCAGATGGCTATGTTCACAAGGATGGCGAATCCTGCTCCTATAACGTTAACTGAGGCTTACACTAAAGCAATTAAGATTGGGAGGCAATTAGGCCAACAAGGAATAGAACCTCAAGGTGTAAGGTATCCGAACAATCCAGTTCCACAACTTGCTTACCAAGCTCCTACAAATCAATTGGTGGTACACCCGGGCCCTCCATTATCTCAAGCACCACCCTCAGTACCAGTTTATCTACAAGGTGCAGGTTCCTCCACGAGGACACAAGAAGAGAAGGATGAGATGAAAGAGTTGATTGACCAAGTCAAGAAGCTATCCACGGAAGTCACCTATTTGAGAAATCAGAACAATCAACTCCAAAGTTCCCATAGAAACAACCAAGGAAGCAATTATCAAAACCAAGGGAATAATTACCAGAATCAAGGTGGAAGTTATCAAGGAGGGTATCAAAGAAACCATCAAGAAGGGGGATACCAAAGAAATTATCAGGATAGAGACTACCAAAGAAACAATCAAGGTGGTGGTTATCAAAGGAACTATCAAAACAACAACTATCAAGGTAACAATCAATCACAAGACCAAGGATATAGCAATCAGTCTAACCAAAGGAAGACTTGGAACACAGGCCCAAACAATGGAAATGTGGTGTCGCCACTTGATAATCAGGCCTCAGCGGACAGTAGACCAGTAGATAGAATATTTCTAGCTGAGTCCGCTATGTCCAAATATTGCAGATTTCATGAGACTGATTTACATTCGGAGTTAGGATGTGCTGAGTTCAAGAGGGCATCTAACCTGTTTCAAAACATAATAGATGAGTCAAATAGTCAGGAAGATGTGAAGGTCACGGGGTATGAGATTGTTCCATCCCCGGGATATGATCAGTGTTTGACTTTTGAGGAGTTTTCATTCCCGCCAGAATTTGAAGCATATAAAGAGCACCAAGGAAGATTTCCACCCGAATCAGCCAATGGGCCAGTTAGTGAGGTGATAAATCAAAATGAATATAACAATGAGTCGGATTTTTCTTTCCCACCTTTGGAGGATAGTGTTCTAGTTCAAGGAACAGGTGGGAATCAAACATTTCAACAACCGGCTAGCAACGCAAGATTTTATCAGAGAAACAACAGGAGGAATGATGGACCCTTCACATCCTCCATTCCCCCGAATAATTTCAATACACCTCCACACCCCAATGCGAGCAATGTACCAAATGCTTCAAGGGATGCCCCTGAATACAGACAGAGTAACCATAGCAGTGGGAATGGACAACAGAATTTTCAACAGGGTACACAAAAGAACAATCAAGATGTTCAAAGATCACAGAATGTCCAGTCGACACAAGAAACAAATAGAGGAAGAACGGGAAATGACACTGTCAATAACGAAGAATTGAAGAAGTTGGGACAAAGTGTGACAGAGGAGATGAGGAAGATCAAGATCAGTCTCCCTTTGTTCGAATTACTGAAGATAGCAGAGGTTAGGGATACGTTCCTTAACAATTTGAAGGATAACAAACCACAAGGATCTCAAACTCAAAGTACAGTAACACATACTCAAGGGAGGTCTCCTAATTCGGTGCATGTAATCCAAGACGCTCTAGGAGCGAATATGACAAATTCATCTCAAGAATTTTCGTATGGTGAGGGGGAGAACCCTACACAAGAGGTTGCATATGGCGACATTAGCAGTTTCAATGGCCAGTTAGGGCCTCAACCAATTTATGTGGCTCAAAGATCGACGCCTATAGAACAACAAACTCAAAAGAGTCAAAATCCGGTGAACAATAAAGAAAAGGTGAAGAAGGAAGAGATTACTCAAACAATAGATTTCGGAGTGAAGCCAAAGCAAGCACATAAGACACCTGTGGTATATTATCAAGGGAAAGAGGAACCAGCCCCATTCTTGTTGTCAGTAAGGATGTTCGGGAAGTTGCTTCACAATTGTTTGATAGATTCAGTCATGCCTTTGAACATTTGCAGAAGGTTAGGAATCACGCCTTTGGACTCCAACAGAAGAGTTACTCAATTGGATAAAACGGAAGTGCCAGTGGTAGGAGAATTACACAATATACATATGCAGTTGGCATCTGATCCAAGGATGGAACACATGGTAGACATTTCAGTAGTGGATGTAGCCGATACCTACGGATTGATCCTAGGGAGAGATTGGGCTAGAAAATTGAATGGATATATGGCTACTGACTTCTCCCACATGTGGCTCCCATGGAAAGGTTTGGCGAATCAAATCAGAATTGATAGCACCCCAAGGTTGAGATTGACAGTGACCGAAAATGGGGAGTCAAACGAAATATTGTTTGTGGAGACAAATATGAGCACCTACAGACCAAAGAAAGTAGAAGTATTGACAATGAATATCATAAGCAAAGGAAGGGATTCCACTGAGATCCTGATTGAGTCAGATCCAGATGCTTCGTCCGATGAGGGTGAAGGCATGTTTGAAAATTTCAAGAATTTCGTGACTAGGACCGTGCAACAAGGAATGGAGCTGGGTAACCGAACACCAGTGAGAGACTTATTATTACCCAATTGGTGCAGAATTCACAATGCATTCCACTCGGAGTTATCTTGCTCTCTGTGTACAGTAGCCTTAGAACAAGTGGAAAAGAGAATACCAGGGGCTCTAAAACGAGAAGATCAACATGGTAAACAGAAGGTTGAGATTCAACAAGTTGAGAAGGTTGAGATTCAACAAGTTGATGAAGCAGAAAGCAACATGATGGGTGAAACAAAGAACCAAATTACACCACCCAGTGCGGAAATAAAAGAAGATGATGAAATAGACGAGTCGGAGAGTCTCCAAAAGGAGAAGCATCTAGAAAGAAATGGAGTATGGACTCTAAGATTCGATGGTTCCAGAACCAAACAAGGAGCTGGAGCCGGATTTGAGTTAGTCAGCCCAACAGGGACAACATATTTAGAGGCACATAGATTGCAATTCTCATGCACTAACAATGTGGCAGAATATGAAGCTTTGATTTTAGGATTGTTATGCGCTATCAAGAAAGGTGCCAAAATACTACATGTTCTTGGGGACTCATATTTGATAATTGAGCAGATAAAACGGAAGTTCGCCTGCTATGACAAGAGATTGAAGAGATATAGAAATAGGGTTTGGGATTTGATAGAGGACTTCGATGCCTTCAATATCAAGTTTAGCTATAGAGCGAACAATCAGGTGGCAAATGCCCTCGCACAGACTGCAAGCTCGCTGGCACCAATTAAGTTGGATGGTTTGAAGAAATTCAGAGTTGAGTTGGCATCGGTTCCATCAGTACCAGACAATGTCAAGAATTTCCAAGTGTTTGAAGATGATAGACATATCCTCAAATTCTTGACCAATTCAGATGTTTTCACAGCGCAAATCATAGATGGTGAAGTGGATGAAGAAGCAGAGATTGATGCAGAAGGAATTATGAGCTTAAAAGAAAATACTATTCCAAAGGGGATTATTGAGTTAGAAAGGATATTTGACATGGACCAGTTCCACAAAATGCAGTATCAACCCACAGGGGGCGATGAGTGTGAAAAAGTTAATTTGGGGACAGAAGATTGTCCCAAAATAGTTCACATTGGGAAAGTTTGCACACCTAAGGAGAAGGCAGATATATTGAGTTTGATGAAGGAATTCCCAGATGTAATTGCTTGGGGATATGGAGATTTGAAAACATATGATCCTTCTATCATCACACATACAATTCCACTGAAGGAAGGGAGTAAGCCATTCAGGCAGCGGCAGAGGCCAATCAATCCTTTGTTAGAACCATTGATATATCAAGAAGTAAAGAAGTTGCTAGATGCGCGGATCATTTTCCCAGTGAGACATTCAACGTGGGTCGCCAATCTTGTCCCAGTAAGGAAGAAGAACGGAGAGATAAGACTATGTGTAGATTTCAGAAATTTGAACAGAGCCTCAAAAAAAGACAATTATCCATTGCCATCACTAGACGAGGTTTTGCAAATTGTAAATGGAGCCCAAATGATGTCATTTATGGATGGATACTCGGGATACAATCAAGTGATAGTCGAAGAAGAAGATAGGTTAAAAACGGCTTTCACCACGAAGTGGGGAACATTTGCATACAGAAGGATGCCTTTTGGCTTGATCAATGCAGGCGCAACATTTCAAAGAGCCATGGATTATGCTTTCAAGGACTTAAAAGACAAGTGCATTATAATCTACATGGATGACATAACCGTATTTTCAAAGAACAGAGAAGATCACATTCTGGATTTGAGGAAAGTTTTCAGGAAATGTAGTAGGTATGGAATTTCTCTGAACCCGAAGAAATGTATGTTTGGAGTCACCGAGGGTAAATTGCTAGGACATATAATTTCAGAAAGAGGTATCATGATAGATCCAGAGAGGGTGGAAGCAATTTCCAAACTTGGCATGCCAGGAAGTAAGAAGGAGCTCAAATCGTTCTTTGGAAAGATCAACTTTGTGAGAAAGTTCATATCTGCATTTGCTGAGATCGTGAAGCCAATGAATGACATGTTGAAAAAGGATGCAAAAGTGGATTGGACTCCAGTAGCTAAGAAGGCATTTGAAGAGATAAAACATGCTATCATCAATGCACCAGTTCTAGTGAGTCCAGATTATGAGAGGCCATTCAATATATATTCTTTCGCCTCTGATCATGCATGCGCGGCTATTTTAACACAAAAGAATGAAGAAGATGAAGAGCACCCGATAGCCTTCATGAGTGCACCTTTCAGAGAAGCTGAATTGAATTATCCAAATGTGGAGAAGCAAGCTTATGCCTTGGTGAAGGCAATGAAGAAATTCAGGCACTACATCTTGAGAAGTAAAGTACGTGCAATTGTACCTGATATAGCAGTGAAGACGCTACTAATGCAGAGTGAGCTTGGAGAAAGAAGAGGCAAGTGGGTCGCCACTATCCAAGAATATGACATAGAAATCCTACCAATGAAATTGGTTAGAGGACAACAATTGGCACAGACCATGGCATCAGAGGGGCCTGGACTTGTGCAACAAGTTTATGAATTGGAGGATGTACATCCCGATGAATGGTACCGGGACATAACCAACTATTTGTTAAATCATCGGTGCCCTTCACATTTGAATCCAGTACAGAAGCGAGCATTGAGATTCAAGAGCAGAAGATATATGTTACAAGGAGCAGTATTATACAAGCAAAATCATGAAGGGATATATTTGAGATGTGTCGGAAAGGAAGAAGCCAGAAATATTTTGGAACATTTTCATGATAAATGGGGAACAGGACACGGATCAGACTTGGCCACAGCACATTGGATACTAAGAGAAGGATATTATTGGCCAACTTTGTTCAAGGATACTCACGAGCACATAAAGATTTGTCATGTTTGCCAAACTTCGGCAAAACGACAAAGGAATCCGGCAATGCCTGTGCGGCCAATCATCGAGGTGAGACCTTTCGCGATGTGGGGACTTGACTTCATCGGTCCTATCAATCCACCTTCCTCAGCACAACACAGGTATATTCTAACCGCAACTGACTACTGTACTCGGTGGTCAGAAGCCCAAGCTTTCAAGCATTGCACTGCTGAGATTGTTATCAAATTTTTAGAGGAAAGAATTACTACCAGGTTTGGGTGTCCTTCTGCTTTTGTTTGTGATAATGGTTCTGCTTTCACTTCTTTGAAATTTCATACATGGGCATTTGATCATGGGATTATTTTAAAATTTTCATCAGGTTACTATCCCCAGGGAAATGGCCTAGCAGAATCCACAAACAAGAACCTTTTGACTGTGATTGGAAAACTTTTAGACAGGAACCCAAAAGATTGGCACACACAACTGAGATACGCTTTGTGGGCAGATAGAACAAGAGTTAAAGAGTCCATAGGGATCACACCTTTTCATATGGTTTATGGACAAGACCCTGTATTCCCAATTCAATTGAAAATTCCAACTTTAAGGTTCATACAGGAATACTATGATGAGAACGAAGACAGAGTCCAAGTCAGGTTGACTCAACTGATGCAGTTAGATGAGAAAAGAGACGAAGCCCTGGAAAAATTTACAAAACATCAAGGGATAGTAAAACGTTGGTTTGACAGAAAAGCACAAAACAAGGCCTTCAGGATTTCTGACTTGGTCTTATATTGGGACAAAGCCCATGAAAAGAAAGGACAACATAATAAATTCGACAAACTTTGGAAAGGTCCTTTCCAGATTGCTGAGATCATCGGAGATAATGCATTTAGACTCAAGACACTCACTGGAGGAGATGTCCCATTGCCCGTCAATGGGCAATTCCTCAAGCACTATTTCCAAGCCTAGGACTCTGTCTGGAGCCCTTTGTACATAGTTTAGGTTTGCTTTCAGTTGTTAGTTTAGGTTTGCTTTCAGTTCTTTAGAATAGAGTTTATCTTGGACCATTTGGCCCAAGGGTTAGAGTAGTTTCCCTTTCAATTGTTTAGAGTAGTTTTCTTTTAGTTGCTTAGTTTAGGTGTTTTGAGGGAGCTTGAATTTGATTTGCATCAAGTCATTTGACTTGAGATCTTTTTGCTTCCCTCAGTCGGAGAGTAGTTTTGGTTTTGGACCTTTGCAAGTGCAAAGGAGGGTTCCATGTTATCACTCAGGGGCGAGGTGTGTAGATTTTATATTATATTGGGACAAAACGGAGTCTGCCTTGTTCATTTCTCGAATGCATTTAACAAGGTTCAGAGATTAAAGGATGTGTTCAGTCGTTGGTCTATGGTAGGACTTGTACTAAATTTGGGTTAGACTCTATAGAGGTTCTTAAGTTATCTTTTGACATGGTTACAACATTCTACTCACACTTAATTGCTCTGAGTTCTTGGTGTTTTAAAGTGAAGTTGGACTTAGTAAAAATCATACGCCTGCTTCAGCGCCACTGTGGTCTTCCAAACCCTCCGCAAGCTTCATTGCCTGCAAACCAAACAAAAGATTGAAAAGAGAGAAGAAAAAGAGAAAATATCAGGAGAAAAGAGAAAAGGCAATATTAAAGTGAAAATAAAGATAAAATTTGGTTAAAGGGTGTGCAGTCATCTCTGTCGGTGCTATAAAGATAATCACTAAAGGCAGAACCGTGATTGTGGTGCCACAGCGATAACTCCGTCGGGGCTATAGACGCCTGACTGGCAGCGGAGCTCTATCCGGGTTGCTTTTGAAGTAAGGATATTTATAATAGCTAAGTTTAATGGATCTGAGAGACTATCAACTTCTTGTCGAGCGGAGAATAAATCATTTGCACACACGTGAGTAACTTATGGTCAGAGTGCTTAGGTTCGACTTGAGAGTCCTTTCCCTTGTTGAGTGCTCGTCCTTAAGTGATTTGCGGATAGGCCATCCTGAGATTTTGTTCTAAGTTACTTGTTTCTCGAAATGTTCAGGAACATTTCACCCGTGGAGTCGCCAGATGTTGTGAGGTTTTCACACATCGCCCCAAAATCTTGGGGACCCCCTTTTTAATCGCCTTTAGGGCCAGTGGAGAAGGTTAGATGTATTTTTCACCCGGTTTCAACTTGATTTTCCAGAGCTATCAGTTCTATCCTTAGGCCGAATAAGTTCAAAATTGATTTCAACTTGGCAGGATAAGATTGTGAATTTTGTACTTAGACGATTTCTTTTGAAAATTTGGATTTAATTGTAAATTTGAATGATTTTCAAATAAGGAAATTTTTCGTTAGACTTAGGTTCTTGGAAAATCTTATTTTTTTGGTGAAATAGAATTTAATTTTGTAAGATGAAGTTAAATTGCAAAATCGATTTTTACTCTAGAGGCAATTTTATTTTTTGTCATAAAATTTTAATTATTTAGCAAAATCGATTTAGAGAAAAATTGCAAAAATTGGCTTTAATAGATTAAATTTGCCTTGAAAGCTTTTGGTATTTAATGAAATTGGTAAATTAATATTAAGAAATGGCTTTTGGTTAGCCAAAATTCAACTTCAAGGATGTATTAATTAGCAAACCCTCATTAAATAGAAATTTTTAGCATCCCCAAGGCACCATTCAATTTCGTTTTGCAATTTGTGGTTAATTATTAAATTAAAAGTGCAGTTTTTATTTTAGAAAATTAAAATTTTGGCAAAGTATTTAAAGTGGGCCACTAACTTAGCTTTAATTTTGGTTTTTTTTTCCTCTATAGGACCAAGTCGGCCAGCCTGGGAGGAAGGTGAAAGCTGCTATAAAGGGAGTCCCCTCCCATTTCATTTTCATCAATTCATTTGCTCCTCATGCTTGGGCGAATTTGAAGCAAGGGCAGATTTCCAGACTTGGCCGAAATTGGTGGAAGGCAGTTTTTTGGCGATTTTTGGGCAATTTCTCCATTGCCATTGTTGGGCGATTTGTCTAAGGGCCAGATTTTTTGCATTTTGGGAATTTTTGCTCCACTTTGTGGGCTGCGATTTGTGTGCCCTAGGTGGCAGATTTTACAGATTTTGCTCCTTCTTTGCTTGGGCAAATTTTGTGGGAGCCGAATTTTGTGAGGGCCGAAATTTGTGGAAGACAAAATTTTGATTTTCTAGAGGGGCTGCAATTTTTATATCAGATTTGGGCAATTTTGTTGGGAGAAGAGATACATATGAAAGTTTGATTTTTGCATAGAAGGCAAGTGTTGGATAAGCTTAGAGGCTTTGTTTTCTAATTTGCAAAGGGATTTGTAATTCTTTGATGTCATATCCCGAGTTCCGAAAAGTTGCTGTAAGATTATTAGTTAAGGTGAAAGTCATCATCTAGAGTTGCAAAGAGTGCTTAAGCTGACATCCATTCTTTCGCTCTTTTCTAAGAATTGCACTACTTGGTTCTTCTTGCCTTTTGGTCCACCACTCTACCATCCCGTAATAGGGCGACGAGCATGGAGGATGATAGTGCAAGTAAGAATCCCAAGCGGGCAAACGCTAAGAAAGACAAAGAGGATATGACGCCCAAAACTTCCTTCTTCTCGAAAATGAAGAAAATAACCGATACTAATATCGCTACAGTGGACATGATACGGATGAGGGACAGACTAAAGGAAGGACAATCCCCCTTGGCGAAGAGGATATACAAGAGCGGAATTGTACATGCAGCAGCTTTTCCTCCTACTTTGCCTTGTCCGGAATTGATTATGGAGTGTGCATCCAGATTTGATCTAGACAGTAAATCCATCATTTTTGGCGAAGGGAAGAGAGTGTTGGCCAACATTGGCGAACAAGCAATTGAAGAGACATTTAATATTCCCCAGAGCAAGGGCATGACAGTTGTAATGGAGGATCAGGCGGCCAAATCATTTCAAGGTAACCAAGAGGCCTACTTCTCACATCTAAAGCGGAATTGGATACACGAAGGAAGGAAAGGAGTTAACAAATCAACAAGGCTTACAGTAGCAGATTTCAAGCCAGAATATGGCGATCTCATTGTTCTTCTCAGCCGGATCATGGGCCTAGCTCAAGCTATGCAATTCGAAAACTGGATGTACTTCTTCATTGATGAAATTGAAAAGGGAAAAGGAAAATTTGATTGGGCTAGGATCATAAGTGAAAATTTAGAGTTGCAACTTAGAACAGTTCAAAACCAAAGGCAATTCTACATGGGATCCTATCTGTTTTACTTAATTGCTAGATTGTATGAGAGTCCGGGACTTAGGGCCTTAGGAGAGAATGGTAATGGACCGGGGCAATATTTGGTGCATGAATGCTATCCGCAGCTTCATTTGCACAATAACAAGGATTACAAGATGTTTTGCGATGCATTCGCCATGAAGACAGTAAGGGTATTACAAGGGGCGCCTGCTAAGAGACTTTCATCGGAAGCAGAAGCAAGGATTAAGAAGTTTGGGAGTTGGTTCATCCAATTCCCGCAATTCACATACATTAGAGTGGCAGGAAGTACAGTTTGTCCCAAGAGGCTTCCAAGATACCCGCCCGACAAGGTAGTTTTGATGGAATTGGCTAGGCAGCTTGAGCACTATGATAGAGTAATGAGGAATGAGGGGAAAACAGGCGTTTCCTTCTCAATTATAATTGGCAATGATAGTTGCCCAAATCGGGCCGCCTTTGAGGCTGCGAAAAAGGAATTGGAGTGGTATCATCTAGGATGGTACAAAGCAAGGCAAGGATTCGACCCTGTTGGTCTTATCAAGGCATCTCATGGAAGCGAATTTAAGCATGTTCCCACTATAGAGGACTTTTGGGCCAATGCAAAGGATGATTTTCACGTGAGAAAGCTAGCTTTCTCGAGATTGTCGGTGAACATGATGAGAGATATCAGATGGAGAGGCCTTGATATTCCCGATCAATTGGAGGATGATCGTAGTGTGTTGAGAGAAGACTATGAGACAGTAGTTGGAACAGAGTTGAATCCAGTGGATTGGGACGATCATCAGGATCCTTCCTTGGAGGCAGTCACAAAGACAGTAGATTTGCATACCGAGTCGTGGTATAATGCCAAGTTGAGAAAGCTACAAAGACAAAAGGTTCTCCTTACTTATGAGATGATGAAACCGAAGGAAGGTCTAGTAGAATCAATCGGACAGAAGGGTGAAGGAAGTGGCCGGCAATCGGAGACAGTTAGAAATAGCAAGAAGAGGGCTTTGGAGGTAGAGAAAAGCCAAGAACGTTCGGAACCTCCAGCCAAGAGACAGCGGGCAGCGCCGTCAAGGGAGAGTATAACTAAGGCTAGAAGCCAAGAGGTCAATTCGAGTGATAAAGGGGCCGCAGTGGAGGTGAGCTCTGATTCGGAATCAAGTGGCTACAGTGAAAGTACGGAGTACTCCCCTCTCTCGGAGAACCAGCAAGGAAATATGGCAGAAACTAGTAGAGAAGAAGATGGGCCGATTGATATTGAAGAGATAAGTCAGGCGTCTAAGGCCGTTGGTGATGCTTTGTTGGTCGAACCGAATCCGGATTTGGAGAGATGCACTGCACCACTATGGTTAAGGCAAATGCTTATGCCGAGAGGCGAGGTGGTAATGGCTCACGCAGTTGATGATATCCAAGGACTAATAGAAAAGGATGATAGCGAGAACCAAAAACAGATGGCAAATACGGTGGCAAGGGTAATCAGAAGCGACAGTGATGGTCACCGAAGGGTTCAGATTGCTATACCAACAGTCAATAAGGCAGCGGATGAGATTGCAGCCCGGGAGTACGAAATAGTAGAACATAATTTGGGAAGAAATACAGATGATATGGAATGTGAGGAGGTTCAGGAAGGCATAGCATCAATCAGAAGTAAGGGGTTGGATCTATGATACAATCCAAGATGGGCGAAATTTCTTGCCCTCCTTTATCTCAACATTCCAGTCATTGGTGACTGTTAGAAACAAATTCAGATTATTTGAAGAGGAATGGAAGAATTTTCTTCCCATCAAGGATTTGGTTATTCCTAGGCTGCAGGCGTTCATTAGGCTACAGGAGGCATATTTGGAAAGAGCCCGGTTGGTTGATGAGAGAGGATTGAGCATAGTTGAATCTTGGTATGTCGCATTGACTACCAGATTCAGAACACTTAAAGAAATTCATGATAAGATTGCACAACACGGCCCAAGTGTCGACACTTCCATTTCGACCATGATGAGCGACGTTGGGGTGGCGCTTGATTTTGAGGGTATTAGAGAGGAGGATGTCAGTGAGACAGGATTTGGATCGAGATTGGATGAGTTAGGAAAGGCTGCCGTCAAAAGGAAACATCTGAACACCCTTTCCTCACTCAATGCTTTTATTGGGTTTGCAAAGGAATATGAGAAGGATCACGAAAGGATACTACAAGCAGCAAACAGCGTGGCAAAGTCAGCAGAACTCCGAGCGAAGCACACACCTTGTCCTCCTATGGAAGAAGTTAACGAAAGGCTAGCTAAGTTCATTGCCTTAGCTAAAAGAACAAAAGAAAAAGGAAGAATTATATTAGAAGATCATCTTATGTAAGCCCAAGTGGCAACTTTCTCTTTCTTCTAGAATAGGACAAGTGTTTGTTTCTGATTGGCCACCATTTTGGTGCCTTCTCATTGGTTGCCACTTTTGCACTTTTTTCATTGGTCCATTGATGAGGTGGCATCTTCTCATTGGCCAATGGGGTGGCAACCCTAATTAGGGTTTTTGGATCCAATCTGGATCGTCGATCTTGTTTTGATCTCTACCGGCAACCCTAATTAGGGTTTTTGGATCCAATCTGGATCGTCGATCTTGTTTTGATCTCTACCGTCCATTGTATTTTGGACCTCTATATAAGGCCATTGGCTCTCATTTGTAAGAGGGGGGTTGGAGAAATTGTTGCGAAAATAATACCAAAGTGCTCTCTTTTTCATTGCATGTTGACTAAGAACATTGGGTGTTATTGCATGTTTTCTACTTCCACATAGTTAAATTTTCTTTTCAAGTTGAAGCAATTTCATTTCAAGTTGTTAGAGTAAGAGTAAAATAAAATGGATAGTTGCATGGTAGCTTTGGTAGATGTTTGATAGGGGTCAACACTAGGCCACTAGCATCCTAGCGGCTGGTTGGGAGGCTTTGTGTGGTGATCTAATTTACTTTCCTTTGAAGCGTTGCATCTATGGAGGTAGGGCCGCTGGTTAGCCTTCATTAGATTCGATCCCCGTCCATCTGCTAACCTTCCATTCTTAGGAGTAGGAGTAGTTGAGCAGCCAAATTTCATGCTTAGAAGAGGTTAGTTAGAGAAGTAAACCAAAACATCGGCATTCTCACCTTCCATCGCCATTCACCCTATATTGCCATCATCGCGCCATCAACATCATCTAGCATTCACACCGAACCACCATCTCCATTTTCTCACCAAGATCCAAATTTTTCTCAAACAAGAAAACGTAAGGCCGCCTACGTGATTACCAGCAAATCACATTGATAAAACTGAGCGAGTATCCAACGGTGTAAGGAACATTGGAGTTATACTCATGTCCCATGAGAGATAACTTTTCAAGAGAGGAATTGTGTATTTGATATTCTATATCAAGCATCCAATTACTAATATGTTATGTAGTGACACAAAACTCGCATCAACAAATATCAGCCAATTTTATTGAAGAAATAAAGATGGAAGGAAATATAGCGTTCAAAGGTACAGTGGGCAGGGTATGTGACAGTCCAATGGCAAGAGAGCCTCAAAGGGAAAATGAACAAGACAGTACAAAACATGATAGTGTTACCAAGGAACTTTTAGAGGATAAATGATAAATGTAAAAAGACGTGAAGATAGAAATTTTCGAGTGCAATGGCAGACTTGGTTTTATGAATCCTGTACTCAACTGTAATTAATGTTGGTGTGAATATGGTTAATCACACGACTTAAAATTTGAAATTATTTGGACTTACGTGGACTTCTAGATTCTCCTTATAATGGGTCATATCTCATTATTAAATTTTAGTTACTTGGCATTAAATACTGTTCATATGCATTTAATTTTGGTTGCAGGCTGTTAGCTTCTACCTGATCGCCTCCTTGTTTTATATACAAGGTGTTTGTACATTCTAATTACCTCAATACCTCGTATCTCAATTTCATTAATCACTCGTTGATGAAATAGTATCTCAGTGCAGCTTCTCTCTACATTGTGAAGGTTCTTTGGCTCGTAGGTTGCTGTTCTTGGGTGCTACCAACAGCTGACAAATTAAAGAATAATTGAAGATTTTATGACTCAGTTTGGGGCTGTTGGGAGAAACTTTAATGACCATTTTCAGTTTCATCTAACCCAAGGCAGTATCAAACTATGTAACACGGGCACTGGGTATGTCAGGACAGGGAAAAAAGGGCTTCAATTTGGTGACATCAGCGGGGACAGATGGGGGGTAGGGGGTTGCTGTAATACACTATACATATAGTACTTGAAATGTTAGTAATGAAATGAGAACTAATAAATTATAATACCAGATACTTGACCATAGCAAAATTGCAACATAAAGAATACAGTATACTCGAACATTAAACATTGAAGTATTCATTTTGAACATTGAATATTGAATTACCAATTACTATTAAAATTTTGAAATTTAAAAATTCAAATTATCGGCAAATAGAAGATTCTGATTTATATTATATCAAAAATATCATAAAGATGATTACAGTGAGTAGAATGATATCAAAACAAGTACAAAATCCTGTCAAAATGTAGTGAAGGGAGGCCACATTAAACATTGAAGTATTCACTTTGAACATTGAATATCAAATTACCAATTACTATTAAGAATTTGAAATTTAAAAATTCAAATTATCAGCAAATAGATGATTCTGATTTATATTATATCAAAAATATCTTAAAGATGATTACAGTGAGTAGCATGATATCAAAACAAGTACAAAATCATGTCAAAATGTAGAAGGGAGACCTCTAATCATCCCCCAAGGCAAACTCCTCATCACTCGAACTACTGGGCTCACGGTCAAGATCCGCAAAAGGAACACCAACCAGCCCTACATCTGTAGCTGCTGCAATCTCATCCTCATCAATTTGTGATGGCTCCTCTAGCTCTACATCCCATCATGTTGTTGGGCTCTCCTTGTGCAAGTGTGTCTTAAGGTACATGAAATGCAAGGCACTATGTAAGGTCAACCAGCGATGGGGGATGTGCAGACATCCCCAAGATGGTTGAGGCACACTTGGGCATCCCCCGAACATCCCAAGGAACATCTAAATGTCCCCGTGACGTCCCCAGTAGCAAGATGGTGACAAAAAGGCGGTAGTGGGGAGGCTTGGAAACACTAAGTCTCCGTCTCAAAGACATCCCTCACCCAGGTTCATGGGGGTTTAGGATCCCATGTTACACTAGTGTCAAACCAACAAAGGCATATAGAGACTATATTACTAGATTACCTATCATTTTGGGAAGCTAGTAAGGCAGTCTGCCCAGGTGGAGCAAGAATACACTGGGAAAAAAGGAGCAGATGTAAAAAAGTGTAGGGGAGCTTTTGACTCTGTTCCAGTAGTTGGAAACCATTTCCAAGCATCAAGCGACACCTAGAACCAACAAGGCAAAACAAATGTCTTGCTCTTTTTATTGCACATGTTACAAACACTTATGAGGTCATCATAGATTATCTAGACTCTCAGCACTAAGTCAGTTATTTCTTGCAATTACCGGAAAAACATTGCAACTTTTGGAAGTTCTTTAAGCGAAAGATATTGTATTGTGGCTCAATGACCAGTCTTGAAGACAGAAATCTGCAGGTGACTTTTCGTTTTGAAAACAATATCAAAGCAATTCAGACTTTGCACTGCTGTTAATAAATCTGTTTGTCAATATAAATTATAAACTCAATATTTTCCTTTTTCAAGACTACTATTTTATGTTCCATTGTTTGTTTATCTTTAGTTCTGAGATTTCTTGTCAAATCATTAATTGAATATCTGATTTGCAGCACTTTAGAAACAGGAAACTGTAGATTTGGGATTGTAGCTTGTGTTACAGTTGGAACTGTTGGAGATTGTAGCTGCGATAGAGATCTTTGTCTCTAGGAATATGAATGTTATTATCGTTATGGTCACCTTCAGCTGAAGAGGACACTTATGATTAAATTGTAATATTAAATATAAAGACACGTGTCATTCAACATACAAGAAGTCATGGAAATACGAAGAGTTGTATTTGAAAATAAAAAGTTATGTTTTGGAATTTGTAACGACCTTCGATTGGCATGTGAAGAGTCTTTCTTTATGTATACATATCACGACAAGTAAAGACATTGTACACTTGAACATTTCATGATCAATAAAGATATATTTTTGTTGTGTGGCTGGGTCTTTCCCTTCATTCTTTAAGGGTTTTCCCAGGGTATTTCTGCATGTCTCTTGCATCTTGTTTGGTTTCTTCTCATTGCTGATTATCTTTATTTGTGGGCTCAAATTTTCAACACGGTATCAGAGCTGGGATAGATTAACAGCATTAATTGAGTCTTTTATTCATTAGTCTGTTATTTATTTCATATTGCTATTTCTTAGGCAATCTAGGAGTGTTGAAATGCTTTTTACTGCAAGATAAATTATTCATTCTTATGATGAATTGCCTTGAGCTTCTTCAAGAATTGAGATGCTTTGCGGTATCAAGTCATGTGCATTGTATATGTTAGTTCAGCATTGTGTGGAGCTCGGTTGTTATCTTTTATGTTTTTTATGTGGCTTTTCTTTGATGCAGTTTCAAGGTATGTCAGATAATATCTTGGCTTTATGCATGGTCATCAAAAGCTCAATATTTGTGTGCATGATCTTTCTATTACGAAGTAATTGGAAAATATTTGCTTGTTATTAAAAGTGATCAAGAGATCAATGTATAGAAGAGACTGAAAGATGTTTCCTTAAGAAACAATCGTAAAGGATAGACATTCAATTCTAGAATAAGAAAACTAAATATTAGAAACACTCTAATATTTATAGAAGATTACAATAGATAATCATTACATACTAAACGGATATAATAGACACTATCTATTATCTTAATACCCTCCGTTAATGGTTAATCTATCCAGAGCACAAAGTTGTCAAAAAGCGCAAAAGGCAGATTTTGGCTGCTCAAAGTGCTCTGCACCGTTCGCTGTGGGCTGCGAACCAGATTGCATAGATAGGGCAGCTAAGCGCTTGCGACATTCAACCTTCATGTGCCCAAACTTGTGACAATAGTTGATGTCTACTAAGAAGACTGCTGATAGTACTTTGGATAAAGCTCCAAAACTTTGTAGATGAGCATAATGCTCCAAAACAAACCACAAAAAGCCATGATTTTTTAGGTGGAAAATCAATCAAAACCCAACATGATTTTTGTGGTGAAAAATCAATCAAAACCCAACATGATTTTTGTGGTGAAAAAAATCAAAACCCAACATGATTTGAGGTGAAAAATCAATCAAAACCCAACATGATTTTTGTGGTGAAAAATCAATCAAAACCCAATATTACAAAGCTTCATTTTTTTTTAAGGAAAAAATTACAAACCCACAAAGAAATCCCACATAACTTCGAGAATTACAGAACCAGAAATTTTTAAGGGAAATTTATAAAAACCCATAAGAAATTTGTTTTAAGGAAAAAAATATGAAATCTTAATAGAAATTTTTTTTTGAGGAAAAAAATTATGAAAACCCACTAGAATTTTTAAGGGAGGTAAACCACGAGACTTTGCAAGGTAAAGCAACACATGCAAACAACACGTGACCCATAAAAAGTAGAGACCCATAAAGTAATTTTTTCCTTAAAAAAAAATGAAGCTTTGTAATATTGGGTTTTGATTGATTTTTCACCACAAAAATCATGTTGGGTTTTGATTGATTTTCCACCTAAAAAATCAATCAAAACCCAACATGATTTTTGTGGTGAAAAAAATCAAAACCCAACATGATTTGAGGTGAAAAATCAATCAAAACCCAACATGATTTTTGTGGTGAAAAATCAATCAAAACCCAATATTACAAAGCTTCATTTTTTTTTAAGGAAAAAATTACAAACCCACAAAGAAATCCCACATAACTTCGAGAATTACAAAACCAGAAATTTTTAAGGGAAATTTATAAAAACCCATAAGAAATTTGTTTTAAGGAAAAAAATATGAAATCTTAATAGAAATTTTTTTTTGAGGAAAAAAATTATGAAAACCCACTAGAATTTTTAAGAGAGGCAAACCACGAGACTTTGCAAGGTAAAGCAACACATGCAAACAACACGTGACCCATAAAAAGTAGAGACCCATAAAATTTGAAGGGTGACCCTCAAAAAGTAGAGACCCATAAAATTTGAACGGTGACCCAAAAGAGAGCTTGAAAAAATAAAAAAGAATATGTTGTCGATTTTTGGATTGATTGGCTCAAAAATCGAGGCACCCAAAAAAACTGACAACAACCCAATTGAGTTCTTGAAAAACCAACGAAGAATCTAGAAACAATTTTCTCTTCTAAACCCGAAAATTAGTATTTTGAAGAAAAATAACCTTGCTGCAAAAAACCCACAAAAAATGGCAAAAATGAGTAGAAAAAACAGACGGATTTGGACAGAAATGGGTTGTAGAACCGGACCAGAAGTTGGCAGATTCAGATCTCTCAATACGAAAAACCTAGTTGGAAGCAAATATGCATGTAAATAATTTCCAAAATAAAAGGCAGATAATTTCAACCAAGAAATTATAATTATTTTCGAAAAAATTTAGAGTATTGGCTCTAATACCATATTACGAAGTAATTGAAAAATATTTGTTTGTTATTAACAGTGATCAAGAGATCAATTTATACAAGAGACTGAACAATGTTCCTTAAAAAACAATCATAAAGAATAGAAACATTCAATTCTAGAATAAGAAAACTAAATATTAGAAACATTCTAATATTTACAGAAAATTACAATAGATAACCATAAAAATCGAGGCACTCACAAAAACTGACAACAACCCAATTTAGCTCTTGAAAAACCCACCAAGAATCTAGAAACAATTTTTTCTTCTAAACCCAAAAATTAGGCTTTTGAAGAAAGACTGCCCTACTGCAAAAAAACCACAAAAAATGGCAAAAATGAGCAGAAAAAACAGACGGATTTGGATAGAAATGGGTTGTAGAACCAAACTAGAAGTCGGTGGATTCAAATCTCTAAAAACGAAAAAACCTAGATGGAAGCAAATATGCATGTAAATAATTTCGAAAATAAAAAGGTAGATAATTTCAACCAAGAAATTATAATTATTTTCGAAAAAATTTAGAGTATTGGCTCTAATATCATATTACGAAGTAATTGGAAAATATTTGTTTGTTATTAACAGTGATCAAGAGATCAATTTATACAAGAGACTGAACGATGTTCCTTAAAAAACAATCATAAAGAATAGAAACATTCAATTCTAGAATAAGAAAACTAAATATTAGAAGCATTCTAATATTTACAGAAGATTACAATAAATAACCATTAGATACTAAACAAAGATAATAGAAACTATCTATTATTGTAATACTTTCAGGAGTTGATTGTTTGATTATTTGTTATGCGCGTTTACATCTTCTCTTGTATGTCATCAGTAATTGTGGCATGCGTATGTTATTTTGTCTCTTTCTAGCACTGCCCTTTTATGTGATGGTTCATGTGTCTGGGCATTTTCCTTTTCTTCTCAGTTTGTGGTCTTTTATCCACGCTGGCAGTCTCATTCCTGTTAAGGAGAGTTGTGGTCAAATCTATTTTCTAGAGAGCCTGAGATAATTTTGTTCTTATTGTTTTTAAATGGATCGTTCTTCTTTTCTTCTCGTCGTTTCTCTTCATATCTGTCGGTGACAATATTTTAGTTATTTCGTGGCTTTGTTTGTCTATTATCTTAGCATCTTGGCAGCTTTTTTGTCTTTTTGTATTCTGTCTCTTCATATTCCCCGCTCATGTTTATGATCTCATCAGATTTCTTTCTATTTCTTTCCACATCGTGTGCATTGGCAGTTGTGGCTGCATCGTTCAGTCTTTTCTCATTCCATGTCTTTGTGTGTCAGTTCCTTACTAATAAATTCAGGAAAAATGCCTTTTGTATATCATTAAAGTTTCTTTTATTTAGAATTCCGCCTGAGTCTCCTTTTGTAACATCAAGTTGGATGTCAGTAGTTCTTGTAACTGTTATCTCTTGTCAATTCCTTATTGGCATTTATTTCATTATGCGTTCTTCTATAACAGCAGTCGAGGCACATCAACTTTGGTAAATTTGACAACAATGGGCTTGGGTATGATTGTGTGGGAGGAATTTGCATCTGCTTTGTATGAATAAGTATTTTATAATTTTAGAGACCAAGTCCAAACCTATCATCCCATCTCCTTCCCACAAGAGTGCGAAGACCCTCAGAAATGAGAAGTGATGCCAATCTATCGATGCCTTACATGCTAGTGTTGACATTGGTTGGGTGTCTTCTTTTTCAAGTGGAAATCTACATGCTACTGTGCAGGCTGCATAAGGTTGAGCAAATTGGAACAACTCATTTTGTGGTTTCACCTGCGATTATGAACTTCTGTGTGAAGTTCACAGAATTAAATCAAGAGTGACATTATCGTTTGGTAGTGCTCTGTCTACTTTCTTTTACTCAGAGATTCAAGTGTCAGGGGGTTCTTTTGATTCTGAAGAGTCATATATATTTGGAGTTTGTGAAGCACGAGCTTGTGCATAAGCCTGAGCATGAGGAGAAACATTCCAAAATCGATAACAATGGTTGTTATCTCGATAATAATCAACTGTATTCATCCCGGATACGGAAGATAAAGCTGCGAAAGAAATCGGCATTGATCATTCGAGACCTGTATGTCAATTAGATAAAAGAAATGTTGCCTATGTAACAGGTTTCAGACACTCTAGTTTTCAAGGAGCATTTTTTTCTTTCCCTACATGTTGAGATTAATAAATCAAGGAGATAAGTTTTTTTTAACACCCTTAAATACTGAATAGTAGGCAATTTGTTTTGATCTCTCCGATAGGATGACCTTATGAGTTATTTTTCTATGTAATAGAGGATGCAATAAAAGGAGATGAGGATATTGCATTGATGATTGCATTCCAAGGGAACTTGTGATTCAGAGGGAGATGTTCAGCCTCAGAGGGAGGTTACATCATCTATCTAAAAATAGTGATCATAGCTATTTCTGTTAAGAGGGAGTGCTTAGGGAGTGCTTATGGAATCTTATATATATATATATATATATATATATATATATATATATTGTTAATATTTTGATATTATAGATTTTGAGACTTTTGTTAAAAAAATGTTTCAGCTATTGGTTTTATGAGTTATTATTAATGTGAAATTAATAATAAGTTGTAAAGACAACCTGATAACTCTTTCACTTATGATAGATTCATAGTGAGCATCACGTAGAGAGAGTCCATGATGTCATCACATTGAGAGATTTTATGATGGGAGCTGGAAGTGATGTTGAGAGAGTCCATGACTATATCACGTTGAGAGAGTCTGTGATAAAATGTTGGCTGTAAACCTTTTACTTGTCATGTTGAGAGAGTCCATGACTCATCATGTTAAGCGAGTCCGTAATGAAAGTTGATTATGTTTCCTACAAGTTTGTCATTTTGAGAGATTACATGACAGCATCACATTGAGTCAATCCATGATGAAAAGTAAATGTGATTTTTATACATTTTTCATGTTGAGTGATTCCATATTATGAGTAATTGTTACAGGTCTATCATGTTAAGTGATTCCACAATTATTAACAATGAGTAAATTGTTCTCTTAGTGTCATGTTAAGAGATTCCATGACAACGTCCTAATGAAAGCTGGATGTGTTTCTTGCAAGGTTTTTCATGTTGAGTGATTCCATGAATTTTACAGGATCTATGCGATAAGATTTATCATTGACAATTTGGTTGCAGCCTTGTGTGATTGTTCTGCTAAAGTTCTCTCTGGCTAAGAGGGAGTGTTGGAGATTGTAGCTGCAATAGATATCTTTATCTCTAGAAATATGGACGTTATTACTGTTATGGTCACCTTCAGCTTAAGATGACACTTATGATTAAATTGTAATATTAAATATAAAGACGTGTCATTTGACATGCATTAAGGCATGGAAATACAAAGAGTTGTATTTGAAAATAAAGAGTTATATTTTGGAATTTGTAGAGACCTTGGGTTGGCATGTGAAGAGTCTTTCTTTATGTATAAATATTGCAACAAGTGAAAGGCATTGTGCACTTCAACATTTCATGATCAATAAAGATTATTTTTGCTGTATGGCTGGGTTTTTCCCTTCATTCTCGAAGGGTTTTCCCAAGCTATTTCTGTGTCTCTTGCATCTTGTTTGGTTTCTTCTTACAGCTGGTTATCTTTATTTCTGGGCTAAAATTTTCAACAGAAACAGCCATTGTTGTGAGAAAACGCTTATCATTTCCTTCTAAAACTGCCAAACACTCACACCTCTCCACAAAACATTGACACATAAGAACACAAAATACATTGAAACTGTGCATTAACAGCTGAACTATTGAGCATTTGTATGTAATGCAGTGACAAATGTCTCACAACAACCTAGTGCATCACTTATTTAAAATTTAGCTTTTATTTTTTTGCAGTTTCTTTCTTGTTTCCCAGCAAAGACTAGCTTAGGTAAGTTTCAAAGAAACCAGCCTTCTCTGGAGATTCACTCCAACCTATCCACAACCCACAGGCCCTGGAGTGTTTCCATGTATAGCTAGATTGCTAGGTTAGGCACTTAGCAACAGTGAAATCTAAGTGATAACACTGACACTTGTAAGTGAAAACATAGTAGAATGAAGAGTTTTACTCACTATCATGGAGTTTTCTCCATGTTGTAGGGTATCTCCAACCGGAACTTGTTGTTTCAGTTGTGTGACACTTCTTTACATCTTCTCTTAGCTTTCTTTTGCTCTTTGATGCATGTTAAGGGCCTTAATGTGTTGAGTTTTGTGGATCGATTTCTTGTGATTGATATAAGCAATGTACTGTGCTTGTATAGCTTTTTGTACCTACAGCTGCTGTGGGTACTTGTGTTACCTTGTGATTGATATGTTCACCGCAGCAACAGTAGTAAATATATATAAGAGTGGGGAGTCAAGCTCACATAGGGACATGACCCCCACATAGGGTCATGACCCTACATGGTTATACAAACTAATTATAATACCACTCGATAATCACATAGCCTGCCGAAACTATTCAATGGTGTCTACTGTTATATACAATACAATATTCAATGAAATGATATCATCATATTCAATACAGCATTCAATTGATAATATGTTATTGGCCCAATCCAAATAACATAAGTGTTTAGATAATTTACTAACCAGATCATTGGGTAAGTAAATACATCAATCTGCTTTATGCAGAATATAATATATTCACTTATAATTGAATCATTTGATATATATATATATATATATATATATATATATATATATATATATATATATATTCAATTATAATATATTATGAGCTTCAATCCGAATGAAGCTATTTTCTTAACACTCCCTCTCAGCAAAAGAGGATTAAATCAACCATCATAAAGATATTCTCTTGATACATGCACAAGCAAGAGAATAATATATATCTTTAGAAAGATATGAGTTATCTAATATCCGGCACTCCGGAACAACGCTTATATGAAGTCCATTAGATAATAATATTGATCTCAGGGACAACAAGGTAATCTCTCGTACCACAGTTATCACGATCTCATACACATTCTGGGACATCAATTTAATGTAGTCCATCATGACAACAATCTAGTGTAGTCTATCATGATAATAGATCAAGAATTCACGCACAACAATTATAGAATCATGATTCCCGACACCTTTTGGAACAACAACTTAATGTAGTCAATCATGATAATCTATCAAGAACTCAAGAAAAACTATCTCAATATCATGATTTCTGGCACACTAGAGGACAACAACTTGATGTAGTCAAACATGATACGTTTGTTATCATGATCTCCGGCACACTTCGGGACATCAACTTAATGTAGTCTATCATGATAACAAGTCAAGCTATTGCTAAGATCGTCACCTTACAATAGTGACCTCACAAATAGATCAATGAAAGATCGTCACCTTTCATGACGTTTTCCAACATAATTATGTAGTAACTCAAAAAAAATTTACCATGAACCAGATTAGAAGGTGGAACAAGGTCTACTTCTCTCTCACGGAGAAAAATATATTACAAGGAATTTCACCTCGAAATTTTCTTTCATAGAGAAGATCTCATTAACAAAGAATTGCACCTCAAAATTATCCTCTACCTACTCCCTTAGAGGCTCTTTCCATCCAGGGATGCCTATGATAAACTGTTGGACTCCCTCTGAGTCTAATATCAATCTTCTAACTTTCTAGTGATAAGTCGTTTCTTCCTCATGATGTACACAAGGGTAGGCCCATCAAAATCATGCAGTCACACACATGTATTTTTAGACTCCCTCTGAATATCAATCTTCTGAGTTCCTACATTGCCTTTAAGGAAGTGTCAGACTCCCTCTTAATGTAGAAGGATACTCATAATCTCAATTATCAAAGATATTCTCTTCAAAAACTTCACTTTATCTAGCTTAATCATCAAATGACTAATGAATTCTAGATCACAACTTCTTTGGAACTACTATCATAAGCTTGAGTTTTGCACAATATGCATAATGTACCATTCTTATTTTCCTGCAAGATCATCTTTAAGTATAAAGGAAAAGATCAAGGAAAATAACTCATATAGTACATATAGAAAAAAAAATAAGAGACTATAATGAGTAGATAAATGTAATGCTTCAGAATGATAAATGCTAATTTGTACATCAACATCCTTGATATTAATTTCTCCAATGAAGGTCCATGTGCATCAAATCAGAAAATCCCTTCAATGGGAATGAAACATTGGTTAAGGTAATTATTCAACCCCCCATAATGTAAAATTCCCACATTTTTTCAGGGATAGATCATTAGATAGATCATCAGAAGAAGTTAATGTTTTCTTCATAAGTCTTTATCCCTTCTGGTAAAACATGGGACAAAGATCCACATGTGTATGGCTAGGGCTTTCCGTTTACTGGTCCCTCTTCTATGTCCTCCTTTAGATTCTAAGACTCAGTAGGATGCTATTACAACACTGCTAAACATCTCTGTTAGCGACACCATAAGGCTCTCATAATGGTTGTGTCGAGTGTTACATTGCTCCATACTTAGGATTAACATTGTTTTGTATATCATTTTTCAAGTGACTTGAATTTAGTGCCAAGAATTAGAAATACACAAAATTGGCAAGAGATAATTTCAATGGAATGAATTCACCTGATGCTTCTTCCTCCAATTTCCATTGCATTTGAGATGTCTGTAGACAAAGTGTGAGTAGGTGTCTTTCAAATTTTCAACACGGAGTACAATACTGGTGTCACCACTTTCATACGAAATTAGTGCAGTTGCGATTATTAACTCTAAACTTGTCATTATATGCAACTCAAAAATCTTTATTTGCTTCTTTTTAGTTGCCCACAACACCAACTCCAACTCTTAGCTTGATCAAGACTCATCAATTCCATAAACTTCAACGTTGACTTACACTAGTTTTGTGTGGTTACTTTCCTATGAGCTAATCTTACTACAAATTCATTCATGATGTGTTAATTGGATGTTGCGATGATTACTTTTCAAGGTCCGGAAAAACTCACTTCTCATGCTTCACAGACCATCTCTGAACACCGAATTGATTCACTTCTTTAAAAAATATTGCTCGTTCAACAAATACTTAACTTTTGAATAATAAGAACACACGTTCCTTCAAAATTATTGTTAATTATGAATTTAAGTCCCCATCTTGACTTCACCATTTCCAATAAGGCTCCCAGGCTTCAAGCTAATATAGAAATTCCAATATAGATTCCTTCTAATGTTAAGAAAAAATCATGGCCAATCATCAACATAAGTATAATGCCTTTCAAAAATATTATTCCCATCTCTTGACAAGCAATTAATAATGTCCTCAACTTCTAATGTTTCATTATAAAGTACTTTCTGAATACGACAACGTATTCTCTTTGTCAATAGATTGCCATATGCCTTCAATTTGTAACTCCAATATTTCCTAAATCATCTAACTTGCACAACACCACTTCAAAGTGAGTAGCGTGGACAAATAGTTCAATGACCAGTCAAAACATTTTCCTTTTAGGAGACAAGAACTTGTGTTGTTTGGTTCACAAATTTGTAAATGCTCATTATATCTTCATACAAATATCCTTCTACATTGCTTAATTAATATTATTGAGGATTTGACTAATCCGATGTGATCTCCATAGCTCCAAATCATTAACAATGATTGATTACAATGTCACTCCACTACGATGCTTGTGTCAATTTCTACAATGTTGACACCATTGAATAATATGTATATTGTCCACTTTGGGATATTTCCCCAATCAGGAAATCTATATTTGTTGTGATGTTGCCTCCATAATTTGCACTAGTCAATCTTTGTTGATTTATTCATAATACCTGATGCTCCATCTCTAGTTCTCCATTTCCACTAACATCGCCTTGTCAATTACTCTGCAATATTTATTACATAACATTGAGAATTTGAGATGTTTGGCATATACAAGAATTTGTCCGCCTTCAACCTTGTTGCATCGTATGAAATAACATTTTGATAGTCGGCATGTTGTTGTTTTGGAAAAAAAATGTTGCAACTCTGTTCTGATTGAAGCATATGGGTCAACCTCCAAATGTCTAAGTTATTCCCTACTACTCAATGTAATTTGTCGACTTTAGCATTGACTAACACTTATCTGTATTACCAATCATCATTACTCAGATGTCTAGTCCATATGTACATTTTGCTGGCTATGAATGTGCAAATGGAGTCTATTTTTTGCTGAGTCACCAATAACATCTATGTCAATTCGTTTATCCCCTTTTCCAACACTCAGTTTGTAAAGTCAAATGATGCTCCATTGAGGGCACTGGTATAAGAGTCGTCCATGATATAATTTTGTCTTGGAGGATCCTTATTCCCTCTACGTTGCAAGATTGTCTTCCTCTTGTGGTGTTGCCTATCCAACATGGCTTCCATAACTAGCAACGATCTGTCTGCCTTGAAATTATCCCACTCTCCAACTCCAATCTCTATCTCTATCTTCACCGGTTCCTCTTTTGCTTTTCTTTTACATTGGCAACCTGGCTCTGATACCATGTTGAGTTTTGTGGATTGATTTCTTGTGATTGATATATGCAATGTACTGTGCTTGTATAGCTTTTTGTATTTACTGCTGCTGTGGGTACTTGTATTACTTTGTGATTGATATGTTCACTCCAGCAACAGTAGTAAATATATATAAGAGTGGGGAGTCAAGCTCACGTAGGGACATGACCCCATGTAGGGTCATGACCCTACGTGGTTATACAAACTAATTATAATACCACTCGATAATCACATAGCCTGCAACCATTCAAAGGTGACCACTGTTATATACAATGAAATGATATCAATTATCATATTCGATACAGCATTCAACAATGATATTGACTTGCCATTGATAATACATAAATTTCATTCATTGATAACAGCAACCAATATGTTATTGGCCAGATCCAAATAACATGAGCGTTTACATAATTTACTAACCAGATCATTGGGTAAGTAAATACATCAATCTGCTTTATGTGGAATTTAATATATTCGCTTATAATTGAATCATTTGATATATATATATATATATATATATATATATATATATATATATATATATATATATATATATATATATATATATATATATATATATATATAGAGAGAGAGAGAGAGAGAGAGAGAGATACTTGTGTACATATATATAAATATATGTTAATTCAATTATAATATATTATGAGCTTCAATCCGACTGAAGCTATTTTCTCAACAGAATGAACTACACAATATTGCCATAGTTGGGGGAATAATAATTGTTTGAAGATTGTTTTCAGGGGGGTTTCTAAAGGAGCACCCATGGGCCGTTGCTTGTGAAATAATGTGTGGAATATAATCCAAGTTTACAGATCAGGATAGAACCCCTAAATATTTATTTACCATGTTGCAGCTGTGTGTGAAGATCATATCATGTTCTCCAGAAGAAAAACATTCGTGAAAAAATCCTTCAGATCCATTCTCCGCAGCCTGAGCCAAAATTTACTATGTTTAAGTTGTATGCGTACAAAAGTCATATTGCTTTTGGGAAAAAACGAAAAGAAATATCAAGACCCACTTTCAATGGAATGAAAAAATAAATTCTATTGGGCAGTTGGTTATGACTGATAACTAATATCGGTCGAAGCAAAAGACTGAGAAACTTCCCAGCAAGCATGCCCCGGAATGTAAGCATGGTATAATTGATGGGCTGCAAGGGAGCATACGATTTGAAAATTACTTGACAAGGAAATACACTGCGATTTTTCTCTTGTTGCAAAGCCAGATCATTTGGAAGCCCAATGCAGTCCATTCTGCTACTATTGTAAAAACAAAAGAAACTCGATATTTGATGCATGGAGATGGACGGTTTGCGGGACTGCGTATAGCTTACAACTCATTGCATTCGAGTGGTATTCCTAGTTACAGAATTGGAGTGATTATTCACAGTAAACAAACAAGTTGAGTTTACATTTACTGCCGAACTTCAGGAAATTTTACACATCTTGGTGCAAATACTAGCTGACTTAGTGATGTTTCTTTTATGGTTCCATGATGGTCTTTTATGGTTATCTGATTGGACCAGCAACCATTCTCCAAAAAAAATCACCGATTAACAATCCACAGCGTACAACCCAAACATTTGCCAGAATTTCATTGCAAGAGAAAAATGTTGTAGTAAAATCTTTAATTTCAGAAAAAAAGGAAAGAAAAAAGAACTTCAACTGAAACTTAAAAACCCTAAGCCCGATGGTTTAAATCCTTCAACTAATCGCACAATAAGCTCTTCAGTAGCCGATTCTTACATATATCGTTGAGTATCTATGGTTTGCGGGTATAGAGCGTGTAAATTGGATTAACCAAATAACGAAAGATCTTGTTTTAAAACTGTACAAGAAACAACAGCGACACAGCAATAATTAGAGATTTCTATTACTCCAAATTTTGAGTCACATACACAAGCCAAAATAAAATCGAACCTAGTAGCTGATTCGCTGGTTCTAACTTTATTCAATATCCGATCTGCGCAGCGCTCCTGTGGCTCTGGATGCAAAATAGAAATTACCTTCATATATGACATATTTATATCCTTTATTTCAATTAAAATTATTTTTGTGTAATAATTAAATGTTTTTGGATATTTAAAGTGTTTTTCTTTTTCTTATATTAGGAGGTACTCTCCCAACCTAGCCCCAACATTAAAATTGTATAAATTGTAAAGGAATTTTTATATATAAATATAATTTATGAGTTAGTAATTATTTAAGTTTTATTAATGTATAATAATATGTGAGTTCATACGTGTTAGATTATAAGTTATTTGTTTGAATTTTGTTTTAGGAAAATACTTTTTGGAGGGGAATTAGTAGTTCTTTTAACTAACTTTTTCTATTCTCACAAGTCTAATAATCATATGTATACAATTCACATGTCACTTATAAGGGAAAATACTCAAACAAGAAAGTGTTTTGCAAGCATGAAGGAAAAATTTGTATATTGCAATGATGTTATAATTACAAAAGATTTTGTTGCTTTTGTAGAAAGCAACGAGGATAAAAATAGAAAATCTACTCAATCTCAATAAGGAATAAAAGAATTAAGAAAAAAGGTGACTTAATTAATTAATCAATGTGATTAATTTAATTAATTTAAATCTTTTTCAACTATTAATAGCCCCCTTAAGATAAACTAGGTCTGATGAGGTACCAATCAGAACCAAATCTCTTTAAAGTGGAAAAAAGGAGAAAACTCTCTAGGGAAAAACTCCTTTCAAAAAAGAGATGGAAAAAAAGTACAAATGCAATGTCTGGAGGGACTCTCACAAAACTATAAGTACAACCAAGCCCCCTGTGAGAGAGGATTGTGACTCTAAATTGTCATAAGAATGATAGAACCCCTACATTGATGGTCAAACCAATGTGGCTCCAATGTGGAAGAAATGAAGGAAACAAACAAAGAATAGGGAATTGTTGAATTTGAGGTGAGACTAGAAGGTCTGGATGATACTCAAAAGACAATGCATGAGAATATTGTAAAGGAATCTCCAATGAATGTGGGATAACAAATGTGTTGAATATATTATTTGAGATGATATGAATGCCCTCTAATATTTCCTCAACAACTACACTAGGTGGCTCGATGCATAGAGTTAGAATGACATAAGTTCAAGTGACTTCACTTCACTTCAACAAGCTTTTGTGAAAAAATAGTGATTCTTCAATAGTGGAAATGGTGGACCAAAATGAGAGAAAGAGTAGAGATGAGAAGATTTATCCATTATCCCTATTTCAATAATATTGCTTTTCTCACTGTCTTTGATGTGAGTAATTGTATAGGTAGAGAGAATATTAGAGAATAAAGATGGAACAAATAGTACATCATTGAAAGAATTGTCATCAATGTCAATAAAACCTTTTCCACATATAGTTGTATTAGTATTGGACTCCATCAAAATGTGTGGGGTAAGAAAAGCCTCGTAAGAAGAGAACAAATCCAAAGAGAATGCCATGTGGTGTAAAGCACTTGAAACCAATAGTCATCTAGAATAGTATGGACTAACTATTGCACATAATGCATGACCCTTTCCTTTATCCTTCCTATTTATACGTAATGGTGATGATCAAGAAGACTTGTGAGAAGTAGAAGAAGAAGGAATGTCAATTTTTCTCTTCATACGAAGAGAACAAACCTAAAATTTATTTTGCATATCCATATATCTTTTCTCACAACAATAACACTCGTTATGATTGGCTTTTTACAATAACTACACTTAGGTCCTTTTGTCCTCAGTTTTCCCCCTCAGGAAGGTGTGCCAGAGGGGTTTTGAGGACTAGAATTGTAGTGCCTACCCCTAGTTGACTTTTCGTATTATTGTCAAACTCTGTTAGGCCAACTTTATGTTTATGTTTGATGATCAGTGACATTTATTATCTAGATTGTTAGATATTATTTCATACTTAGTTGATTATATGATGAGTTATTTTGGTACTAGTTATTTCACGTATGCATGATTGTTCTTCGATGATGATGATAGTATACAATGATTCCAATTATTTCATAATGATAGGTAGATGGATTATTTATATGTGTTTTCTATGGATATTTGCCCCATATTTGCATGTGTATGTTGTACATGTATGTTTTATTTTATGTATGATGTTTTTGATATGGTTGAGGGAGTGAGTCGTAGTCACCTGCTAGTCGGGACATACACGATGCACCACTTCTCGCCATTGCCTGATTAGTTTAGAAAATATGTGTATGTACATGTGTGGATTTTATGTAGATTGTAGGTACGGGGTATCGACTTCCTTGAATTGCCAGGATGAGCGTACTCTACCGTAGTATCTCAATGGTAAAAAAGGGGAGATAATTCTTGAGTCCAAATCCTAAACTTGAGCCAATTGTCTTAGAAAGTAGGACAAGTTATCTGCATTGTCTACCCTTTCGAATTTGTCAAGTGACATAACTTCATGATTTTAACCCTTGAGATGATTTTTTGTTATAATTAAATCAATTTAAAAGAATAATTAATGATTTAATTTAATAGAATTTTTATAAGAAAAACTTGATATTTAATTATATTTAATTATATTTAATTAATTGAGAAATTAATTAAATAAAGAATTAAATTTAAAGATTTAGTTAAAAGTTGTTTTTGGGTGTAATAATATTTATTTAATTTAATAATAATATATTTAGGATTTCATTTTTAAATAAATGTTAAATATTATTATTGCTTAAGTTAATAAATATTTTTATCAAAAATGTCTTGAGAATTAATTAAAGAGAGAAAGAAAATTATTTAATAAAGATATTTTAATTAAATGGCAAAAAGATTGTGCATGAAAACTAAGATATAACTAAATAATAGAAGAAAGGGCTTTTCATGTGATTGCACAATCAAAGCTTTAAATTTGGGGAAAAACTCTTTATTAGCAATTTAGAGTTCATTTATCAAGAACTAGGTTTTGGAGGAGCAATTTTTTGAGAAGAAGGGTTCAAAAGAAAGGGGATTACTTGTGTGCTCTATGCATCTGTTGTATTGGCATCAGATTCAAGAGAATCTTGTGGATTATTCGCCCAATTATTTTTCATTCTTCAAATTCTTGTCTTCTTTATGTTTAGATAAATATGTTTTCAGAATTTTAGATTTGGTTGAAACCCTTGTGTTGAAATTTATTGTTTTTTTGTTCTTGATTTTGTCTGTGAACGCATTAATTAAATTAAAACCCTTGTCATATATTTTAAATGTTCTTCGTTCTGAGATTATTTGTATATGAGAACTGAGATTTAGAAACCATCATTTTTTTTAGAGTTATAATCTAATCAAGAAGGGTTTGGAAAAGATATGAAGATTTGAATTGAAAACATTGATTGATAGCTATATTTTTCCTAGTGGATCTGTATTAGAAATTTATTCAAAAATATATATATGTTAATAAAAATTACCACAATAAAATATTTACTGTGATAATTTTTATCACATATTTCATATTAAAAAGAAATTGTGAAATTGCTTTTGGAGGGGACAACGATTTATGTTTTTTTGTTGTTTTGAAAATATTTTTAAAAATATATATATAATAAAATATCAAAGAGAGGAGGGGCTGTGAACTCCCCCCCTCGGCTCTGTGATGACACAACGCTGCCAAAGTAGTTGCCGCTACCGAGATAGCGGGTTGCCAAGGCAACAAGCACTGCTGAGACAATGGGCTGCCAAAGCAGTCGGCCTTTAAAAGGTCTCCCCAGATGTTTGGGGTTAGCAAATTCTAATCGCTTTTTCAAAATTTTAAATTTTTTTATTAAATTTTTATATTAAATTTAATTAATAAATTTTAAATTATGTTGATTAAAATTTATGTTATTTAAATATACTAAATGTTATTAACTATTTAATACTCAAAGTTATTAATATTATTAATATTAATAAGATTATTGCTAATATTATTATATTAATGTTATTTTGTTTTTTATTTTTATTATTATTATTAATAAATAATATATATCATATATATTATTTTATTATTAAGTAAATAATTATTAATATTGATAATTTAAAGGATAACCCATCACAATCGAGAGGTACGGGGTTCGATACCTCGCATCTCCATTTGCATGTCATTAAAAGTTTTTATTGATAAAAAAAGCTCTGCGAATATGCCAATAGCGAAAATTCCAATCCTTCATTCAGGCCCGAATCGAGGATAGAGGGACAGAAGGAGACACCCTAGGAACTCTCACGTGATTGAAATAACCAGGCAAGGATGCTCTCCAGCGAACCAAAGCAAGACTCATTACAAAAAATTTGGAACTATAGATACAAGGTTCGAGGTCCCTACGGCCAACAGATTTAGGGCACTGGATAAATCAACAGTGGCAACAATTAACTTGAGTCAGGAAGAAGGGCTTCCAGTAGCCAAAACCAATATGGAAGCCCCCTCTGATTGCAAAGATCAACATGGAAGTCACCCACAATTGCCTATTTTTATGGTAGATAAACTTGATAAACAGATCAAAGTTTTTAATATGACGAAGTATTTTTATCCAAACCCATTCATATCCGAAATTGTACAAAGGAATGCCATATCTTATCTTGACCTTTCATTTGCTGAATTTGATATGAAACCAGCTTCCCCTTCATCTTATATACCTCCTCACAAACGGCATACCCAGAATCCCCAATCATCCATCCGCAAGTATTCTCCCGAAATGCTGCGGTCAAACCCCCCTCGATAAACCTATTCACATCACCATCGAAGATATTGATAATTCTTGGTTTGAATGTCAATCAAAAGGGATCTTTGCAATTTGGACTAGTCCTCCCAAAGATATCCATCCCCTAATGGATTGGCTTTCAGGTAACTGCCAGGAACAGGTAAGTATTTTCCACCACGATGAAAACACTTTGTTTTTAAAATGTGAAGAAGAATCGATTAAAAATGAATTTATTGTTGTCTCTAAATATTTCTTTAAAGGTTTATGTGTAAAATTTGTAGAATGGCTTCCAAATTTCCATATAGATAGGGTGGATTGTATGATTCCGTTATGGTTCTCCATGGTATCTCTCCCTCCAGAGCTATGTGATGTTGACATTATTATTGAGATAGGCTCTGCAATAGGTAAAGTTATTGCTATTGACGCTTCCTTTTTTAGTTGCAACAGTGTAAAAATTCTCATTAATCTATATATCAATCACCCTTCAGAGTTTCAAAAGAAAATTATTACCAAGAAAGCCTCCTATGTTATAAGCTTTCAAGCTTATAAAGGGAAAATCATTGATATTTTGAAATCTAATAGTAAGCATAGTAACAACGTTGAGGTCCTTCCCCTCAACACAAACTTCAAGAACAATTTTCCAAAGCTAAGTTCTAAGATTGTCAGTAGAAACAAAAATCAAGAAAAACAAATCAAACATCCAGATCTACAGATCGTTCAAGCTCCTCAGATAGGGCAGAGGAATTCATTGAAAAGTATAATTTCAAATAAGATAGTAAGCTCATCAATAGCCTCAAAAGAGGATTCAACAAAGGATATAAGGGTAGTGAAGAAGGGTGTTTCCCCAAAAACAACAAGAAATTTAAGGAAACGGGAACTCGAAGAAAGAAATACAAGACTAATAAAAGTGGATATGATGGTTTAAAGAAACAGTTTTCAAGCGTCAGAAGGAATTGTAACAAAGAAATGGAAGAGCCAACTGGTAAACAACACAAGGATTATAAGAGAACTATAGCCACAGAAAGCAAAGATTGTCAACAGGGAAAGATCCATGATCCTCAACAAATAGATGATCCAGAAGATTTCCAAGAAGATCAAGTAGAAGAGATAGAAAACTGCATACTATTCACTTCGTGCAGGGATATCAGTATTCAAGAACCTCAAAAGGATGTAAGTTCACCAAAACCTAATCAGCCAAGGATTGAGGATAACATGCCAGAGAAGCCCAAAGAAAAAAATAAGTTTTGGCAAACTCCAGCAACTACCTACAGCTCTCCATTCACTCCTAACAATAGACTTCAGGATCAAGATAAAGACAGTGACAAAGAAGCTAGGTTAACAATCAAAGAATTTTAGGAATTCTTGAACAAGGAAAATTTCTCAGATACATATAACATCACACTAGATGTGTCAGAGGAAGAAGGGGAGAAGATTAATCAACTCACTGATGAATTAGTCCTAGCTTTTAGCCCTGAAGATTATGACAATACTATAGCAGAGCAGAAGCAAGAGCTTATTCAGCGAATTTTACAGTTAGGGGGTGAGGATTACACTTATGCAGATCTCAGAAGAGATATAATAGATATTCAAATGGAAGACTTGGCAACAGAATTCGTCAGTCACAAGAGTCTAGCTAAACAGATTCTAACAGAAGTCGAACCAAAAGAGCAGGATCAGTCCATAATAGGAAAAAAGGATACAACACAGATCGCGGAAGTAAACCTGGATCAGCTAGGTATCTACATGTTCCAAGAAGGACCTAAATCACCAAATTGTGGCAGAATAAAGGGTAAAAGAGGCAGAAAATCTCTAAAATTACTTCGAGAAGCAGAAGGCCTGAGCAAAGAACAGCAGAAGATTGATCAGATTTTCCACAATGGGAAGGGGAAGCACCTTCCTGGTCAGGTATGAAGATCACTACTTGGAATGCTAGGGGTCTCAACGCCCCTAGCAAAAAAAGGTTATTAAAACATAACCTAAAAAGTTTTAACTCGGATATTGTTCTTATTCAAGAATCTAAATTAAAGTCTGTAGAAATAGATAAGTTTAGCAGGATGCTTGGAGTCTGGCGGTCTATGTTTCAGGAATCTTCAGGGGCATCAGGGGGACTGGGAATCCTCTGGGACCCCAGGAAGGTTAGTTTTGGCATCCTTAATAGTTCCAATAATTGGATCAGCGGTAAAGTACAAAGCTTAAAATCAAAACTTAATTTCATTATCATTAATGTGTATGGTTCGGTTAGTAATATTGATAAAAAACTAGTATGGGAAGAAATTGGTCAACTCTTGCATAGTCATAATAACGAATTGTTTTTATTAGGAGGAGACTTTAATACCATCCTTAACCTCAATGAAAAGGTAGGTGGTATTTAGATGCTATCGCAAGCTTCTAAAACATTTAAAGAATGGTGTATCGATCATAACCTATTTGGCACTCCTACCAATAATGGCATATATACATGGAACAATAGAAGAAAAGACTTTGCTTACATAGCAGAGAAACTTGATAGATTTTTGCTTAAAGGGGATCTTGATTCCTACAACCTTAATTTTCATTCTTCTATTCTACCTACTGCAGGATCAGATCATTTTCCAGTTAGATTTGAATTCATAGAGCCCCTTAAACCGGTCAGAAACCCATTCAAATGTGAGAAGATGTGGTTCCTAGATCCTAATTTTCTCGATAACATAAAATCTTGGTGGGACCAAGAGAGCTTCACAGGGTCTAAAATGTTCATCTTCGGTAACAAATTAAAAATGCTTAAGGAACATATCCTAAGATGGAATAAAGAACAGTTTAACAACATTTTCAAAGTAAAATTGGATATAGAAAACCAACTTAAAGAACTTAACTCGGAAGTGATTAGAAAAGGTATGGATAATAAGAGTTTTCTCCTGGAAAAAGATTTGTTAGCCAAACAAGAAAATATTCTAACCAAAGAAGAGATATTTTGGAGACAAAAATTGAGAGAAAGATGGCTGGCAGAAGGTGACCGCAATACTAAATTCTTTCATAACTCAACCATTTACAACAGAGCAAAGAACAGAATCACGAGTGTCAAAAATAAGCAAGGAATTTCAACTGAAAAGCCAGGAGAAATTGCGAACATCTTAGTTAATCACTTCAAAAACTTACTAAATAACCAGAATGGCTCAAACTATAGAGCGCAAACTAGCCTTCTGAAAGTCATCCCTAAAGTTGTTGATCAGCAGGATAACATTGATCTGAACAAAGCTATCACCTTAGAAGAAGTTAAGAATGTGGTTTTTAACATGAATCTGGATAAATCTCCAGGTCCTGATGGATTCCAGGCTTTCTTTTTCCAAAAATGTTGGGATATCATAGGTGTTGACCTTTGGAAAGCAATCGAAGCTTCCAAAAATGGAGGCTCTCTCCTGACTGAAATTAACTACTCCTTCATTGCATTGATCCCTAAGAAGTCTGATCCGGATTCCCCAGGAGATTATAGACCAATAGCTTTATGCAATACTGTCTATAAAATCTTTTTCAAGATTATAGCAAACAGACTCAAAAAGATCCTCCCTAAGATTATCTTGGAGGAACAAACTGGTTTTATGCCGGGTAGATCCATTCTAGATGGCATCATCACCAGTCAAGAAATGATTCACTTTGCACGAATAAACAAAGAAGCCTATATGCTTATGAAACTAGATATCCAAAAAGCATATGATATGGTGGACTAGAGTTTCTTATGTAAAACATTAGAGGCATTTGGGTTCTCACATCAGTGGATTAACCTAATTTTTAAAATTATTTCTACTCGTAAAATTTCAGTTCTCATTAACGGAACTCCAGAAGGTTTTTTCGACATATCTAGAGGAATTAGACAAGGGGACCCCCTATCCCCCTCACTATTTATTATTATGGCGAAAGCCTTTGGAAGAGCTGTTCAGGATGCATATAACAGACAATAGATCTCAGGTATCACAGTCTCCAAATTTTTTCTAATATAACCCATCAACAGTTTGTTGATGATACTATATTGCCCGAGAAAAGTACGACTGCTGAAGCTCGATCACTCAAAAGCATTATTAACCTGTATATGGAAGCCTCGGGTCAGAAAGTCAACAATCACAAATCTGAAATTTTCTTTATAAACACACAGAAAGAAGTAGAGGAGCAAATTTGCCGGATCATGGGTTATAAGAAAGGAACCTTCCCTTGCAAATATCTTGGTATTGCTTTAGAGAAAGGTGCTAAATCGAGTAAAGTGTGGGATGATACCCTAGTAAAACTAGATTCCAAGCTAGATACATGGAAAGATAAATGGCTAACTAAGGCAGGCAAATGCACCAAGATTAGGGCAGTCCTGTCAGCCATTCCTACTTACTCGCTTTCTTGTCTCCCTCTTTCTAAGCAGAATCTTAAGAAATTTGAGTCCAAGATGAGGAAATTTCTTTGGAACGATAGGGATGGAGACAATAAGTGGGCTCTCATCAAGTGGGAGCATATTTGTAAACCCAAAGAACTTGGGGGTCTAGGGGTCAAAAACCTTCAATGGCAAAATAAAGCTTTGGGAGAAAAACTTATTTAGCGTCTCTACAAAGAATATAATAAAAAATGGGCTAAGATACTCTATAATAAATATCTCATCCCAGAGGATCCGCTTTCAATTTTTAGAATTGTCTCTCCTCCCAAAGGGTCAAAATGTTGGAACTTCATGATAAGATGTCGTAGTCTGGTTCATAAATTTCTAACATGGGATGTAGGTTTGGGTGATGAAGCCATGTTCTAGGAGGACTCCTGGGATGGTAAACCACCTCTCGCTATCCAACTCAATGGCTCGACCCTCCTGAATAAATTAAAAACCCTCTGGGGCAATAGAGTTAAAGATTACAAAATTCTGGTAGAATCAGAAGGCTCACCAAAATGGTCTTGGAAATCGATCAAAGGGTTAGGTTTTGAAGATGATATTTCTGAAAGCTTTGATAAGCTATTGGAAGGTAGAAATATCAAACTAACAAACAAAGAGGATACCTTAATTTGGGTTGCTGCCAATGATGGACAATACACTGTTAGTAATGGTTATAGGGCTATTGTCAAAGCGAAACAACCAAAGTTTGTGGACATCCCATCACAACTATGTTGGGATCCATCTTGTCTACCTAAAGTCGGATTTTTTCTTTGGCTAGCTATCCAAAAGAGGATCCTAACTATGGATAGACTATACATGCTTGGATTTCAGGGTCCCTTCAGGTGTGCCCTTTGCCATTGTAATTTTGAAAATGCTGACCATCTTTTGTTTAAATGTTCCTTCTCTCAAAGTTGCTGGGAATGGATTAGGTGGATGCTAGGCTGGTCTACACCTCTTCCGAATTCCTTAGCTGACTTGCTTTTTGGCTGGACCACGAATATGGTCAAGGGAGTCTATAGTATGCTTTGGAACATTTCCCCTTCCATCATTATTTGGGAAATCTGGAAGGAGAGGAATCGACGTGTTTTCCAAAACTTGGAACTCAATCTGATAGAACTTATTGTCAAAATTGAAGCTAGTATAGTAGAATTGGTCAACTCCCACTTAAGTAATTCAAGACTAGAGGAAGGTTCCTTTTTAGATTGGGACGGCCTCATGAAGAAGCGATGGTCAAAGTTGATTAACCCCCGCCCTTACCTACATTAAGAAAAGTATAGAGGCTAGGAAAATCTGCAAATGGGAGCCTCCACCGATTGGATGGGTCAAGCTGAATTTCGATGGAGCTGCGCGTGGTAACTCGGGTATAGCTGGGATTGGTTGCATCATTAACAATGAGGTAGGAACTTGGATAGCCAAAAAAGCTATGCCTATCCAACCCACCTCAAATAATATAGCAGAATTGGAGGCTCTTCACCAAGGGATTCAGTTATGCCTTAAGCTCAATTTACCCAAAGTTATCATTGAAGGTGACTCTCAAATTATCTTAAACGCTATTAGGAAAAGATGAACCCCCAACTGGTGTATGCATGGAAATGCAACCTATGCTAACACACACACTTCAACACGGTCCTTATTTGCGAATTCATCGCGGAATGAACATTGAATTGTTCATCCGAAATTTGCCCTGCAAAGCGACCTATTGCCTTCTATCTAAAGGGATTTTGCCTGTTAATATCCTCAAAATCGAGGTGTAGACAACCAGACCCTCTAAGAACGAAGGATTTGACAATGAAATTAAGCTAAGAATGATTATACAGATTAATCTAAGAAATGAAAGATGCAATGTAATCTAAGAACAAATGAAGCAAACTAGATTAAGCATATGCATGATTAAACTAAAATGAAAATGTATGCAAGAAATGTAAGTAAATATGAGCATGAATTTCAACAGCAATTCGATAGCAAATCAATTCATCCTCTCCAAAATGATGAGATGAGGGTCTCTTAAATAGAGTCTCCTGGAATCCATCAACGGTTGAGATCGATTCAGATCAACGGTCAAGATTGAAGATGAGTTTCAGTCATAAAGGGAGATTCCCAAATTAAAGGGAGTTAGCAGACTTAATTTGAGTAAAATAAGGAGTTAACTATTTTAATTTGAGTAGAAAAAGGAGTTAACTGAGTTAACTCATTTTTGATCAATAGTGAACTGGAAATTCCCCTTTTTGAACTGAAGAGAGATTTTGTTGAGATATTTAATTTAATAAAATGAAATATGCTCTCATAATTACTTTTTCTATTTAATTAAATAATCTTTAATTAATTAGAGATACTTTTGTTTAATTAAATAACTTCATTTAATTAATTAGGAATGTCTTCCCATTTAATTAAATAACTTTGTTTAATTATTTAGAAGTAAGTACTCCATTTAATTAAATAATTTCTTTTAATTAATTAGAAATACCTTTCCCATTTAATTAAATAGTTATATTTAATTAATTAAGATAGGCATATTTATTAAATTAAATAAATTTAATTCCATAGTACATTAGCCTTAGGATATAATTATAATTTAATTAAAGTATAAATACTTAATAATTAAATTAAATATTAATCGATAGGTTTAATGTGACTAATACGAGTAAATACTATAGGAATTAAATAATAAGCATGATGAATGTAGATTTAGGTTTTCTGCATCTGACAATTAAGTCAAGTAGCGAATAGCAGAATGAGAATTGCCTATTAGAATAGGACTTTGAAATTATCAGGAATAGACCAGAATTGGTATAATGGAAATGAGCCAATTTTGGGGTATTACATTTTGCCCCTCTTTGAATGAATGTGCGAGCAGCATGTTTAATTCAAAGAAAATCAGAAAGCATGATGCAAAGATGAGATTGGTTCCGAAGTTGATGACATGGAGACCAATTGATAAGTTTTTAAGGACCATCTCTAGAACAGAGCTTAATCCTAAGGGATACAAGTAGAACACTTAGATACCTAATAACATTTAAAAGACTACTTCCAGAACAAAACGTAATTTTTTTTTTGAGGATCCAAACAGAACGTCTAGATACCTGAAATTGATAACATTTAGAAGATTATCTCTAGAATAGAGCTTAACCTTCAAGGATCCAGATAGAACACCTAGATACCTGAGAGTAATAGTATTTAGAAGATTATCTCCAGAACAGAGTTTAATCTTCAAGGATTCAGATAGAACACCTAGATACCTAATATTGATAAGCATTTAGAAGATTATCTCCAGAACGGAGATTAACCTTCAAGGATCCAGATAGAACACCTAGATACCTGAGAATGATAGCATTTAGAAGATTATCTCTAGAACAGAGTTTAATCTTCAAGGATCCAGATAGAACACCTAGATACCTAATATTGATAAGCATTTAGAAGATTATCTCCAGAACGGAGCTTAACCTTCAAGGATCCAGATAGAACACCTAGATACCTGAGAATGATAGTATTTAGAAGATTATCTCCAGAACAAAGTTTAATCTTCAAGGATCCAAATAGAACACCTAGATACCTAATATTGATAAGCATTTAGAAGGTTACCTCCAGAACGGAACTTAACCTTCAAGGATCCAGATAGAACACCTAGATACCTGAGATTGATAAAAGATAACAAGGTCCCATCATGAGTCATAGAATCATCCCCAGAACGAGGTTTGATCCTCAGGAGTCGGGGTTTAGACTGTCCCAATACCTGTCCATCGAACTCTGAGAAGAGTTGTTATAAGGTTGATCAATTGATGAAAAGATAAGATAGATGGCAGAGATGTCAGATAGAAGGGAACAAAAAGCCCCAAGTGATGAGATGCCCCAAGTGACTAGGACATAAGATGGGAACTAGATGCCCCGAGCAATAAGTATTTAATGATGTAATCATCCTGCCCCCTCGGGAGCAAAATCGAAAGATGACACACCAGAAATATGATTTGAAGCAGTATATCATGTCAGCAGAATCTAGAAGGGATTAGAACAATCTAAAGATTGGGTTGATTTGGAATGATTGCGAAGTCGCAAAAAATCAAGTTTGACCAAAAGTTGACCAGAGTCAACCACAGTTGACTTAAGTTGACTATTTTCAAAATAAATTTTGAAAATATGGAGAATGTAAAGTTGAAAGGATTCCAAGAATCATAAAGTATCAGAAAGATTTTGGGCTGCACAAGCGTTCGATCACGTCGGTCCCCAAAATTTTAAAACACATTTTTAAGGCTCTTAGGTGTGTCAAATTTTGAATTTGATCCCGAAAATGGATCCGGAATGGTCCAATTAGCCAGGGGTGTGATTTTTGCGCAAATTCGAGCACTTTGAATAATTTGGTCAACACCTATATAAAGGCTCGAAGGGTCATTTTCAATTCATTTGAGCTTTTGTCTTGTAGTGATTTTGAGCTCTGATATAGACATGGCAGTGAACTTGAGATATCATCGTTTTGAGCGCTCCAGACGACACAGCCGGCCAACAGACTACGGACCACCAGTGAGTCATCGATCTTCCATCTTCGTACTTTCATTTTCACGCATTTCAAGTTCATTTATGCACGTTTTTAGCATGTTTTAGGATGTTCAATTCTTTCTTCACGCGAGACCAATCTCTTCTTGCGTGAAGATCTTTCTTCACACGAAGAAATAGTATGTGTTGTTTCTTCGCGCGCGGTCGGAATATCTTCGCATGGGGCGATTTTGGCTTCGCGAGAAGATGGAGATTCTTCGCGCGAGGCAATTCCTGTTTCGCGATCTATCTTCGCACGAGGAGATCTATTTTCGCGCGAAGGCGAGATTTTTCGCGCAAAGAGAACTATTTCGCGCGAAACCATATGTCTTCGCGCAAGATTTCACCAATCTCGCACGAAATTCTGTGCCAGTTTTGTGATTTTTACATTTAGAAATTGCATTTTATTTTGTTTTGATGCTTCGATTGGACTTGATACTGATCGTTTGTTTGTCATTTTATTTTTTGTTGTGTGTGCAGGAGGTATTCGGAGACGTATCATTTAGATCTCATTATTCGCCTTATGGAGAGTTATTGCAGAGTTTGGATGACGCAGATCGAGCACACATTGCCCAATTGGGTTTGTCTTCACTATGCCAGATTCCAGTCGTGATGGTGAATCACGATTTACTAACTGCATTGGTAGAGCATTTCCATTCAGAGACGAAAACATTTCATTTGCTGATGGGTGAGATGACCATCACACCAGAGGACATATGGAGGATCTTGAGGATCCCCTTTCACGGTGCCCGCGTCATGTATGATACAGTGCCTCGATTAGGGACAGAGGCACTATCCATTGTTTTTGAGAGAGAGCTACCGAGAGGCAGGGCCATCAGCTGGGATGAGTTGATGCATACTTATGGACCTACACACAGGTTAGCATCTGTGTTGGGTATTTTCTTGAGCTGCTTCCTATGTCCTGACAGGGACAACATGGGTTGGAGTGTGGATGGGGTGTCATGCTCCGTAGGATGGTTGAGGCACCTGAGATCTTTGGGTGGGGTCAGTGCATGTTGGCCCATATTTTTCATGAGATGCATGAGGTTGTCTTCCATGAGAAGAAGACCATGGCAACAGGTGTTTATGTCCTACAGATCTGGGCCTGGGAGCATCGCCCTGTATGTAGGCCGATTTTTTAGGATTCTCGGGAGCCCATGGAGCCCTACATCTGTAGATATCGAGGGCATATTACCCAGGCCCACCTGGGTAAGACTGAGCATTGGCGGACACATCTCGATGACCTGGTGTCTGTTATATGGTGACCCTGGAGAGAGACAGAGGTTTGGGATGATGCCTTGAGAGAGCTGCCCTGGATGTTTAGTTATCGATCGCTGGTAGGCAGGACGAAATCAGTCATAGAGAGATTTGTCATCTCACGAGTGTGGCGGCAGTATGGCCGACCATAGGACATTTCAGCTAAGTACTGCGCCTATGCCAGGGTGTAGAAGGATATAGAGCGGGGATGGCCTCCACGGATGGATCCAGGACAATCCATGATAGATATTCGCAGCCTTGTTGCAGTTCAGTGGGACTACCTACCAGAGGTAGTAGATGCCGGGATGACGCCTGCATATCAGGCATTTTTTATGAGCCATCCATTCCTACGCTTCACAGATCCACTAGGGATGGTAGGGCAAGTACAGGGGTAGGGACAGGTACAGGGGCAGGGACAGGTACAGCCACAGGTGCTACCACCGATCTAGCACCGGGTACAGTAGATACCTATTCCCCCACGACAGATGGGATCAGACTCAGGTGCTAGGGGCAATGGAGCGGGACACAGTCGACGGAGGAGGTAGAGGATAGAGGAGCAGGCCCCTCAACAGGAGGTCCCACAGTAGCAGGTACCTCCACCGCAGCAGGCACCTCCATAGCAGCATGCACCAGAGATGGTCGATGAGGATATGCCGGATCAGCCGATAGGTTAGGTACAGGATGCGGTATGGTGGTACCAAGAGCGGGTTCGTGCAGCCTCCCGACAGTTGGGAGAGTTGCAGATTGCAGTGGTAGTTAGGGATGCGCAGCTAGTAGAGAGACAGAGAGAGACAGATCGCCAGAGAGAGCGCACGGAGGCTGCAGAGCGGAGGCTAGAGCTGGCACAAGATGAGATCTGCTTCCAGTCTGCTCGAGCTACATATTATTATGCTACATACACTAGTGCAGTACCTGATGAGACATTGCAGGTGCAGCAATTCTCTCAGTACGCACGAGAGTCCAGAGGTGCACGACCTCCTGTCAGGCCAGATATGCCACCACCGCCTCCGCCACCTGCTGCCCCTGTTCCTCCTGCTCCTCCTAGAGGCAAGAGTTCGGGACAGAGTTAGACGCTCTATGCCTAACTTTTATTTTGATTTCTGGCTATGTATCGATTGGTGTGCCAGCACCAGATGTATCGTTTTTGATCGATTGTGCTCGAGTAGCGCCCATTTTTTTTTGTACTGACCCATTGTTTGATATATATATACAAGATTTTGAGTCGAGTATTCCTGTGTACATGTCATTGTCTATTTTGTTTTGCTCTGATGTACATGAGATGTATGTTTAGATAGAATGCATATGTATGAACTGACATCTGACATAGTGTTGTGTGTTTTTGTTTGACAGTCACAAGTATTCTATTGAGGAGCGAGAATTGACGAACCAAACGCTTGTGCTACCGTGGAAGAATCTGATGCATGTGGAGTATGAATAGAATTACCATCGAATTGCATGCTAATGCAAATGGAGTATGTAATGCAAGAGTATGTTAAATGCAACCCTAGGTCTAGTTACCAAGCCTCGACGATTTATCATCACTGGATAAAAAATAAAGCTCATATGTTATACAACTCTCACTGACATTGCAATCATGAAAATATGAATATAACATATGTTATTGGGATGTCGGGATTAAATATAAGCATTCGAGGCACAAGAAGCCAGAATGACCAGAACATTTGTCCCTTTTAATGTAGCAAGTTAACATAAGCATCAAAGCATGAATGCTAGGATGACCTGAATGTTGCTTGCATGACAGGCACACCAAACACATGGGAGATTCCTCTTATGCAAAGTATTCAATATTCATGTTGTCCGCAACGACTCTTGCGTTCGTAACCTGAGACAGAAGTGTGCTAAATATACTCGCAGTGACCCGTACGTTCACTTAATAGGACGAGTATCAGTATGTACTATAGCATGAAGAGTTCACTCGAACAAACAAGGAGAAGAACCAATATCATTGACATATCTGTATAAAAGGAGTTGAGGTACACACGGCCATCCAATATGAAATGGAGGCTCTTATAGTGGACACCCCTCTTATAGGAATAGATCAATTTATTGGAACTAAATCGCAAACAGAAAGCATATAAAAAGATCATGCCCCCAGTCATTACTTCTCTAGTCGAAGATGACATCATCGAGTTGGTCGAGGAGATATGATAAAGCAAAACAAAGCAATAAAAGAAAATGCTCCGCATATCCAAACAAGTATATCATTGAGTTTAATGTTTTGGGGATGATGTCAAGTGTCAATGTCCAGAACATGTAAGAAAAAAACCTCTTTAGTAGGGTGACAACAGTAGGCAGACACAGTCAGAACAACTGGTGACTAACGCAAAAGAGATCTTCCAAAAAGGAATCTTGAGACATGACCCAAGCGACGGTAGGCAGACACAGTTGTAACAACTGGTGACCGTTGCAAAAGAGATTCTATGAGGAGAATCTCGAAAAGAGTGACACTAGCGATAGCAGGCAGACGCAGTCAGAACAACTGGTGACTGTTACGAAGGAGATTCTATGAGGAAAATCTCGAAAAGAGTGACACTGGTGACAGCAGGCAGATGCAGTCAGAACAATTGGTGACTGTCATGAAGGAGATTCTATGAGGAAAATCTCGAAAAGAGTGACACTGGTGACAGTAGGCAGACACAGTCAGAACGACTGGTGACTGTCACGAAGGAGATTCTATGAGGAGAATCTCGAAAAGAGTGACATTGGTGACAGTAGGCAGATGCAGTCAAAACGACTGGTGACTGTCGCGAAGGAGATTCTATGAGGAGAATCTCGAAAAGAGTGACACTAAAGGGGAAATGCCCCCGAGCTATGACAAGACTCAATCCATGGATACATGAACAAGAAAAGCAGGAAAGCAAAAGCATGAAAGTGACTAACAAGAGGCGCTTGTTTACCAAGTTTTCACCTTCTTGGCAGGATTTTTTTTTTTTTTTGGTATTACAAAGGAACCTATTGCTAGGTTTTTATCAGGGTAACGACTTTTTCAGGACTTTTTCTGATTTTTAGGATTTTTTCAGGACTTTTTCTGATTTTTAAAATTTTTTCAGGACATTTAGATATGTACAGAGAGCTTGCTGAGATTGAATCAACTGTAAAACCGCTTCAGGTGGAGAGTGTTCATAGGCTCTTTAAGCACTTCTCCTTCAGTTGTGGAAAGTTGATAGGCGCCAGATCCATATACTGCAGTAATGATGTAAGGACCTAGCCAGTTTGGTTCAAACTTTCCCTTTTGCATTCGTTGTTGTTGATTCTTAGGATTTTCTCTTAGGACGAGATCACCCAGCTGGAAGTCATGTAGCCTAATTCTCCTATTGTAGCTTCGTGCCATTCTTTGTTGATATGCTCGTAGATGATCACAGGCCACTTGTCATCGTTCATCCAACAACACAAGTTCTTGAAGCTGGGCTATCCTATAGTCATCATCTGTGATAAGGCCTTTCATAGAGATTCTCAAGGTAGGAATCTCGACCTCTATCGGAAGCACAGCATCTGCCCCATATACCAACGCAAAAGGAGTCGTGCCCGTTGGAGTTCTAATGCTTGTTCTATATGCCCACAGGGCTGGATTGATCTGGAGATGCCAGTCTCGCCCTAACTTACTGACTGTGCGATGAAGAATTTTGAGGATTGCCTTATTGGATGCCTCAGCTTGGCCATTACCCTGGGGGTAATAAATGGAAGACCAATGTTGTGTAATTTTGAATTTCTTGCACAGTTCCTTAAGGTCTTTATTTTTGAATTTCCCTCCATTATCAGTAATGAGTGAGGACGGTATACCATATCTACAGATGATGTAGTTTGTGATAAAAAGTGCTACAGTTTTGCCATCAGCAATTGTAAGAGGGACTGCCTCTACCCATTTCGTGAAATAATCTGTAGCGGTGATAATGAACTTATGCCCATTAGAAGAGGTTGGGTGAATCTGTCCCACCAAGTCAAAGGCCCATTGTTGAAATGGCCATCTTGTAGTAGAGGGAATCAATTCTCTAGCTGGAGCATGAATGAGATTCCCGTGTAGTTGACACTGTTTGCAGGACCTAGCATATTTAATAGCTTCTTGCTCCATTTTAGGCCAGTAGTAACTAGCACGAAGGAGTTTGTGAGCTAGTGTTAGGCCATTGGAATGAGATCCGCAAATGCCTTTGTGAATGTCAATTAGCGCACGTTTGGACTCGTCGGGTTCTAAACACCTAAGAAGTGTTCCGTTGAGACCTCTCCTATACAGATCGTCAGCAATAATGACATAATGTGAAGCGTTGTAGATTAGGTAACATTTCTCATTTCGGGTCAGACCTTTCGGAACGGTTTGATTACGAAGGTAGGAATAGATGTGATGGTAGCGGGATGATTCTTGTCCTATAATAAAATAGATCATCTTGGAATCAGGTGTGTCATAGGCTGGGTAGTGTAACGCTTCCACCAAGAACTCATGTCGGAGATCATTTTTTGGCATTTGTAGAAGGGAGGCCAGAGTGGCCATGGCATCAACCGCTTTATTATCTGCGCGCGGAACTTGTTGGAAGGTGATGTGTGCAAAATATTTCGTCAAGTCATCAACCATGCACTTGTAAGGAACTAGTTTTTCATCCTTTGTTTGATACACATCATTTACTTGGTTGATGACAAGCTGAGAGTCACCGAAGATATCCAATTGATCTACTCTCCATTCAGCTGCAATTTTCATACCATTGATCAAATCTTCATATTCAGCGATGTTATTTGTACAAGGAAACAAAATCTTGTATGCTTTGGGCAATGAGTATTTCTGTGGTGTGATGAAAAGTAATCCAGCACCTAATCCTTGTTGCGTGAAGGATCCATCGAAGAACATAACCCATGTATGGTGAGTGAGTGTTAGAATTTACTCATCTGGAAAATCAATGTTTATTGGTAGAAGACTCTGTATTGGTGCCTCAGCCAGCTGGTCTGCAATTGCCTGTCCCTTTATAGCTTTGCGTTCAACATATTGGATGTCAAACTCACTTAGTATCATGACCCATTTAGCCAATCTTCCTGTGAGAGCTGCCTTGCTAAGAAAATACTTTAATGGATCTATTTTAGCCACAACCCGTGTAGTGTGGGCAAGCATGTAGTGTCTCAACTTTTGGGAAGCAAAGACAACTGCCAAGAAAGCTTTCTCAATAATACTGTAGTTTTTCTCATAAGAGACCAATGTTCAGCTCAAGTAATAAATAGCTCTTTCTTTGTTATCATTGTCTTCCTGAGCCAACAGGATTCCCAAAGATGTTTCAGTAGCTAAAATGTATAAAAGCAAAGGTTTCCCATGCATAGGAGGCATCAGGATTGGTGGATTGACAAGATATTGTTTAATCTGTGTTAAGCTTTGCTCACAATCCTAACTCCAATTGAATTTCACACCCTTATGTAAGGTCTTTGTGAAGGGTTGTGATTTATTCACGAATTGTGAAATAAATCTGCGAATAGATTGAAGCCTTCCCTGTAGTCCTCTCATATGACTGATGTTTCGAGGTGGTGGCATGTCCATTATTGCTTGTACTTTTTCTGGATCTACTTCAATTCCCTTTGCAGAAACAATATATCCTAACAGTTTTCCTGATGTGACACCAAATGCACACTTCTTAGGATTGAGCTGAAGACTAAATTTTTCCATACGATCTAGGATTGGTCCCAAATCGTGCAAATGGGTATTGCGTTTAGCGCTTTTGACCAAAGTATCATCAACATAGTCCTTCATAGTTCTATGCATCATGTCATGGAAAATTGTAGTAACAGCTCGCTGATATGTAGCTCCAACATTCTTTAAACCAAATGGCATCACATTCCAACAAAAGGTTCCCCATGCACATGTGAAGGTTGTTTTCTCTTGATCTTTTGGTGCAATTTTTATCTAATTGTATCTAGAAAAACCATCCATAAGTGAGTACATCTCATAGCCAGCTGTCATGTCCACAATCATATCAATATTAGGGAGTGGGAAGTCATCTTTATCAGTAGTTGCTTCTGAAAGATTGTCAAATTCATATTCATGAGAATCGGTGCTACATGGTGAGAGACTATAGAACTCCCCAATAGTGATAGGGACATACTCTCCTTTAGCTTCTAGATTCTTACACAAATACTCAATATGGAATGACTGACTAGATTCTCCCTTTTCTGAATGATATTTGAGTTGCTCAGTATTGTCCTCAGAAGAATCACTAGTATCATCCAAAGTGCTAACACATGGCACAAAGTCATCTGGCTCAGCAAAGAATTTAGCAAGATCGTAAGGAATAGGATGAGGGTAAGAATCCTCATCATCAGATTCTTCCTTTTGAGTACCTGATTCAGATTGTGACTCATTTTCAGATGAACTCTCAGGTACGGGTATGAATTTATTGGATCCCAAATGGAAAGGGACCTTCTTGAACCCCAGGCCAGTTGTATCACTGTTGCTTTGAGTTGTTGCTTTGACAGGATCTATTAGACCATTGTTATTGCACCCAATAGAGCCAATTCCCTTGTAGCCAAAACGCTTCATAAGCTTAAGACCAGGTCCATACTTCTTAGGAGTGATTTCTTGAACTTGTTCTATTAGGTCTACTGGAGACTCTTCTTTGTAAAGCCATGCAGCAATGGCTCTATTTTCGCTTTCATCTTCTAAGGGAATTGTAGCTTTGACAAAAGAGCCATTAAACTTGGTTTGAGGTGCCAACACGAATGGCTTCTTTGCTAGTGAGGGTTTCCCAAAATGTCGAGGGGATTCTGGAATTGATGTTAATGATAACACTGGTTCCATGTGGTACTCTCCCATACCAGTTTCTTTCAATTTAAATGACTTCTCAATTTGTTTTAGCTTATTGTTGTGACAATCAGTAGACTCACGGTTAGCAGGGACGAAAGATTCAACAGCTTTGAGCATATTGCAAGTGTAGCTAGTAGTTGCAGGAATAGTAACTTCAGAGCCATGAAATGGGAATTTAATGCATTGGTGGTATGTGGATGGCATAGTGCGCATCTCATGTATCCATGGCCGTCCCAACAGAATGTTGTAGGCTAAGGGAATGTCAAGCACCTGACAGGTGACATCCCTTTCGACAGGACCGACGCGAATTGGTAAAGTCAAAAGACCTAGTGACTTTCGTTCTACTTCATCGTATGCTTTAATAGTGATCTTTCGTCGAGGATCAATAGAGTCCTTAGAATAATCCAATTGTCTAAGCAGATCCGCAGAAACAATATTTAGGCCAGCGCCATTGTCAATGAGTACCTGACGAACACGTGTCTGGTGGATCATAACCTCAATGTGTAGAGGCTGATTGTGTGGGTGATTCAGTGAGTTGTCATCCTCCTTGGAGAAGGTCATAAGATGAGGTGAGGTCAGGTGACCTACCATGGATTGAAATTGTTCAAGATCAAGATCTTGAGGAACGTTTGCCTCAGTGAGGGCTTTGTCCAAAATTTGCCTATGAGCGGGCGAGATTTTAAGCAGCTCAAATATAGAAATGTGAGCATTGGTTCGTTTCAATTGATCTAGAACACTATAACTGGTTGCAGTCAAGTTTGTCGTGTGTTTTGCACCTTTACCGGATGGACCAACAAGGGCTTTGTCCTTGTGTTGTTCAAGATTTGAAGTAGGAGGTGTAGGGCCTTTGAGCACCAATTTTGCATGAGAGTGAGTAACAGCGTTAGCACAGTGTTGCGAAGATGTATTATCCATGTTATTGGAAGTAGGGCCTCTCAAGACAAATGGTGTCTTAGGTTTATCGTTATCTTGCTTCCCCTTTATGGTAATAACGTCGTAGTATTCAAAATCTACAGGTTCAACCATGTGAATGACATTGTCATCATTGGAATATATATAGTTGACCTTATTGTAGGGTTCTGGTTGCGAAGTCTCTCCTTTTTCATAAGGTGGGAAAGGCTCTTTGAATGCCTTGTGGTCTGAGTTTTTGTTATGTCCATCTACCACAAGTTCACCAGCATCAATCATGTCCTGGAATTTATGATGTAAGTTTATACAGTTGATGGTTTTATGTCCCTTGTTTTGGTAATACTCACAAAATGAGGTCTCATTCCACCATGGTGGACGTGGTTGTGGATCATAGGGACGAGGGTTATCCATTGGTGAGATAAGCTTGTGTTGTAGAAATGTTTTGTAAACCACATCCAAATGTTCTCCTAAAGGTGTATACTCTCGCTTGGGTCGTGCTGCCCATGAGTTTCTTGGTTTGTTCCCAGACGTTTTATTGTCAGGAGGAGGCTTCTCAGCACTTTTGGCCACTTTGAAGCAGTCTGTGAGATTAAATGCTGCTTTAGCAGGTTTTGGTGTGACATTATCAACAACCCCATCATGTACAACTTCTCGATTCTTGTTGATATGTTTGGTTTTATCCTTGTTGGAAGTGGAACTTTGTTTTGAGTCTCTCTGAAGAGTGAGCTCACCTTTCTTGACCATAAATTCTTCGATACAGATAGCCTATTTAATCATGTCTTCAAAGGTACGTGGACCTTGTAGTTGGACTCTATACTCGAAATCAGGTAAGAGGTTATCAGTGAAAATGTCAAGCTTCTCCGTTTCTGGGATTTTATGGGAGTACTTGGTATAAAGCTGTCTCCACTGTTGGAGGAAAGTGAGAAAAGGCTCACCAACCTTCTATTTAAGGTTGCATAGATCTTGAATATTTACAGGATGTTGAATGTTATGAGAATATTGCTGAACAAATGAATTAGCAATTTTGTCAAACGTCTTGATACCAGGAGGTAAATGTGAAAACCACTCCAAAGCTTGACCACCTAGGCTTCTAGGGAATAAATGCATGAGGTACGTTTGATTGTGTATAAACTCCATAGACAAAGCACCAAATTCCTGCAAGTGATCTTGGGGATCAGTAGTACCAAAGTACTTGTCATATTTGGGTAGTTCTACACCTCTTGGAAAAGGTGGCATGTTTATACTTTTGTCAAATGGAAATGAACAAAGAGCGTCCAATGTGTATGTCTTTTTGGGTTTCTCTTTCTCATGCATCATCTGAGCCAATTGGTCTTGCATAATTTTCAGTTGTTTTTGGAGTTTAGTGGTCTTAGTTTCTTCTTCACGTGTGATAATGGTCTCGACATCGAAATGTGTGGGCAGTTTAGCTCCCTCTTGGGCGAGTTTGAGAAAGTACTTTTCTTTCTCTTTGTTGATTAGGATTCCCATGACCTTCTAAAAGTTTTTGTCTCTTCGACATCTTGCTATGTGTTTAGGAAGGATTTCCACCTCTTCTTGTTCTTCATCAGTGTCATTTTCTTTCTCTTTCTCCTTGTCATCCCTAGGTTGTTCTTGATATCGACTATGGCTACCCGGTTCAGGTTCACGATTAGTCATTATAGGAACTCGTTCAATTTCCGTACGTTGTGTTTGAAAAGGGTCCGTGGAGAAAGGGTCATACATTGTGTTTGAGAATACAGGACTCCTACTTGTCTTAGTATCCTTTTGGTAAAAAGGATTCCCAATTTGTTGCAAATTTGAAAATGTTCGTTGATCTTGAGATGACCTTGCAAGTGAGGAAGATCGTGAAGATGCCTCACTAGCCAAACTGGATATAGATTGCATAGCGAAAGGTAAGCTACCTTTACTGTGATTACGACCCCTAGCACGACCACGTCTAATGTTATCAGGATAAAACACGTTGCCGCTTTTGGTTTTGACAGTCATAGGCAAGGACAAGAAGCTAGAACCTAGACAAGGACTATACTAAGATTGAGTCTCAAAAAGGACAAGATAGTAGCAAGAATGCTGTTCACTAAGGCACAAATGGTCTGATTTAAAGGCTAGAACAGCTAGAGATTATGACCACTGTAGCACAAAGTATGGCAAGCATTAAGACGAGGACCAAGATTACGTATGAGACGAGACTAGTCAAGGTATAAGACACAAGTTTTCAATTAAGCGAAGTGTCGCTGCTCCAGGACTGTTTGCAAACAGAGAGCGATAAACGGATGCAAAAAAAGACAGCGTGTAGGCTGCAGATAGCTAGAACAGACCCATATTGTAAATGTTGATACAAAATTTCACGTGAAAAACCTTTACGGGTCACGCGAAGAAGTTTTACGGGCCGCGCAAAGATGTTTCTGTCTCGCGCAAAGATCAGTGACAGTTTTTAATTTCGCGCGAGAATGTTTTTGGATCGCGCAAAGATGTGCAACAGAACTTTAATTTCGTGCAAGGGCAAAATGGCTTCGTACGAGAGCCAAATGATTTCACGTGAGAGCAAAATGATTTTGCGCGAGACCAAAATGATTTCGCGCGAAAGGACATAACAGTTTCACAACAACGACTAATTTTGACAAAATTTTTGATCGATCCAATAACCAGGCAGATAAACAGGCATGTAGAACAGCAAGCAAGTGATTTCAAGCACGTCTGAAAACAATGAGCAAGGGCAAAAGCAACCTTGCGCATGAACAATCAAGTGACTTAGTTTGTGTTAATCCCTAAGAGATCTATTTGTGTACATTTTCAAAGAGTTTTGCAATCATCGCACACATTCTTAGAAAAATAAAAGTTGGCTTCTCTAAGGTATTTAATAATGGTTTGACTCTGCAACTTTTATGGCTCACAGGGGTGACCTCCAATCCCGGCGCACCGAGGTTTTGACACAGTTTGAGAACTTAATCTTCAAGAGCTGCTAGGGAGATCTGACAACCCACAATGAACCACACTCGTGGAGATTTCTTCCACAAGGACATTTATATAGCGGTTGTCACTACCATGGCGAAAATGGCTATTACCGCTTGAGGTTCCGTCATCACAATTTTCCCTGTAGAGGGATTGTCTGCTACGGTTAACCCTCTCTAAAGGTGACCGACTCACAATAGTATACCACAAGGGGACTTAGCTTCCAAATTCAAGGTTCTGACACCTTTTCACCTTTAGCCCAATCAAAGCAAACAGATTAATCCGACACGCTAGACTAAGATTATCTCCTAAAGATCTATGATATCATCTTCCTGTGATCTATCAACCTCTCCGGAGAAAGGATGCCTTAATCAACAAGTCAAAGATTCATCTATCTACAAGATGCTCAAATTATCCTCCCCACCCATAAGGAATCCGTCTTAGAGAGGAGTTTCACTAGGAACCCACTCCCTCAAGATCCACAAATGGTGTTCATGGGGGCTTAATTACTATGTGTGTACAGATGTTAATTCCTGAAAGCAAATCTATCTAAAAGTAATCAAAAAGCACAAGGTGGTACACTTAACGCTTTAACTAATGTGAGGTGAGTCCAAAGATGTGGAACATTTAACCCCTCACACAAGCCAAAACAAGTCCACAACTCAGAAATTAGTGAGTTCTAAAAAGCACAAAAGGGTTGCCTTGTGGAGCCTTTAACGCTTATGTCCTGTAGACCCCTCCCCTATTTAACATGGTGCTGAGCTTGCAACCATAGGGTGGAACGAGGGGCCGGCGGATTAGCAAGTCCAATAACCCAAGATAGCTAATTAGATCTATCACTAAAGACTAAGCCTGCTAAATGAATACTAACAGAGATCACACCCTAGTATGAGTTTATGCATGTGTTGTAAAATGAAAATACAGAAGAAAACACACAAGCTCAACACGAAAGATGTTTGTTTTAGATCCAAATGAAATGTTATCAACTGATGAAGATTACCTAGTGATCCTCGCAACGCGCTTAGTAGATTTTTACCTGTTTCTGACAACTTTAGCACGCTTTTCCCATTATTCCACAAACTGCTGCTATGCTGTTAAAAAAAATCAGAAAACACAAAAACACTAGAAATTGCGAACAGTCAGTAGAAAAATCAGAAAACACGCAAATCAATGCAAAAAAAATTGCCTTTGTCAGCAGAGTTTCGCGCAAAATTCCTGACAGTCTGCGCGAAGAAGTTTTATGGCTTGCGCGAAATCAAATTCGGCTCGCGCGAGATTAAATTTACTCGCGCAAAATTAAACTCGGCTCGTGCAAAGAAACAGGTCTCGCGTGAAGATTCGCGCGCCAAAGAACTTTCTCGCGTGATGCGGAAAGAATCTTCGCGTGAAAATGAATAGTTTCGCACGAAGATTCGAACATGTACGGAAGCGTATGGACAGAGAACAAAAAAATGATTTAAAAAATACAGAAAGAGGCTAGAAAAATTGATTTTCAGGCCCCACGGTGGGCGCCAGAAATGTATGCGTGGAAATGCGGCCTATGCTAACACACACACTTCAACACGGTCCTTATTTGCAGATTCATCGCAGAATGAACATTGAATTGTTCATCCGAAATTTTCCCTACAAAGCGACCTGTTGCCTTCTATCTAAAGGGATTTTGCCTATTAATATCCTCAGAATCAAGGTGTAGACAACCAGACCCTCTAAGAACAAAGGATTTGATAATGAAATTAAGCTAAGAATGAGTATACAGATTAATCTAAGAAATGAAAGATGCAATGTAATCTAAGAACAAATGAAGCAAACTAGATTAAGCATATGCATGATTAAACTAAAATGAGATTAAACTAAAAATGAGAATATATGCAAGAAATGTAAGTAAATATGAGCATGAATTTCAACAGCAATTCGATAGCAAATCAATTCATCCTCTCCAAAATGAAGAGATGAGGGTCTCTTAAATAGAGTCTCCTGGAATCCATCAACGGTTGAGATCGATTCAGATCAACGGTCAGGATTGAAGATGAGTTTCAGTCATAAAGGGAGATTCCCAAATTAAAGGGAGTTAACAGACTTAATTTGAGTAAAATAAGGAGTTAACTGTTTTAATTTGAGTAGAAAAAGGAGTTAACTAAGTTAACTCATTTTTGATCAATAGTGAACTGGAAATTCCCCTTTTTGAACTGAAGAGAGATTTTGTTGAGATATTTAATTTAATAAAATGAAATATGCTCTCATAATTACTTTTTCTATTTAATTAAATAATCTTTAATTAATTAGAGACACTTTTGTTTAATTAAATAACTTCATTTAATTAATTAGGAATGTCTTCCCATTTAATTAAATAACTTTGTTTAATTATTTAGAAGTAAGTACTCCATTTAATTAAATAATTTCTTTTAATTAATTAGAAATACCTTTCCCATTTAATTAAATAGTTATATTTAATTAATTAAGATAGGTGTATTTATTAAATTAAATAAATTTAATTCCATAGTACATTAGCCTTAGGATATAATTATAATTTAATTAAAGTATAAATACTTAATAATTAAATTAAATATTAATCAATAGGTTTAATGTGACTAATATGAGTAAATACTATAGGAATTAAATAATAAGCATGATGAATGCAGATTTAGGTTTTCTGCATCTGACAATTAAGTCAAGTAGCGAATAGCAGAATGAGAATTGCCTATTAGAATAGGACTTTGAAATTATCAGGAATAGACCAGAATTGGTATAATGGCAATGAGCCAATTTTGCGGTATTACAACTGGATCTAAATTCGCATCTAGAAGATATTCTCCTTGTATTGGATAAGTTGGAAGAGTATAGGATTTGTCACATTTACAGGGAAGGTAATCATCTAGCAGATCAGCTAGCTAATTTAGGAGCAGATGGAGTCAATTCCCTGCTCGTTAATAAGGAATTCTCAAATGAGAACTAATAGTTGTCTTAATAGAAGTGTATATTTTAAGTCTCTATAGTTAATTTATGCCAATCAATAGTACTTAGCTTTCCCCTTCTTTAGTGACCGCACTAAAGAACCTTTTCAGTCATCCCCGCTTTACTATTTTTAATATCTTGGGTAACCTATCTTGGTATCACGAGTATGTGAAGTATAGTCTAAATGATTTAGGTACCCTTGTCATCATTGTTGTGTAAGCCGTAGCATGCTGGCAGATCACAATCTTGTATTATGATCTCCCCTTAAGCGAAGATAGTGTGTTAAGTACGTTGCATAGGTAAGCTTCGACTTTTTCATTAAAAGGCTTAAGAGAGTGTATAGCTTATGATCTCGTATAGAAGTTTCCCCTTGATTATTTATAGGAAATATTGCCAGTTATTCCCATCCCCAATTTCCCAGTGTAATCATGGAATCCAACATTCACCTGTTTCATGCCTCTAAGAATCGGACTGTGGCCTTTTGTGGGTCGGTAAAACCAGAAAGGTGGAACCGTCTCTTAAATCCGGTGGATGACATGACACGCTTTGCTATTTGCAGAGCTCTGGGAGAGGGAGTGTTTGATTATCAATATACCTGGAGGACCAATGGTGACATTATCGGGTCCTTCATCGGATGTTTGGTAAGAGCTAAAATAGAGGTGAACGACATAGTCAGTCTCTATCGTAATCTATTTGTCCCATCATGGAGAAAGGGTCTGGAAAAAGCAGTATTCAGCATTGATGATAAGTTTAGGATCCCCCTCCCTGAAAGATACATGAGTCTTCCTGTAGGGCACCTGGACCTTATCACAGCTCCTTGTCGCCAGTCTCTGTTTATCCGAAAAAACCTTGCCTTCTATAAAGAATGGCCAAAAATGGAGGCAAGCCTGCATTTTCTTCTGCATTGGCGAGGGATCATCATAGAGGAAAATAAAGACTGGCTCCTTAGATACCTTCACCGTTTCAACACTTATATCAAGCCGGGGGTGTCTTTTGACAATCTGAATGATCTGGAATTCATCACTCCAAATTCAGAGAAATTAAGCAGGATGAAACACGACTACATATTTCCTCCAAATTTCCAAGTCGAGTATCCAAACGACATGGTGCATGTGATTATGGTGTTTTGGAAGGAAGGAAGGGGTCAGGCTAGATAGGTGCTAGCTTCTGGTTAATTAGTATATTTTAGAAATCCTTGATGTTAATTTTGGTAGCGATTTTGATACTACGCATAATTTAGCCTAGATGCTTGTCCTTCGGAATTAGCCATTAGTATATAGTCTGTAAATCAGCATGGTAATAGTATATATGTTGGTATGTAAGTGATGATCAACAATCTGTTGTAAACTGGAGTGACAACATGCAATGAAATATATATAAAGGTTATAAGTACTAAGCATTTTGTATTTCATGCTCTGCTATGTTCTATACTCTCATCTTAGTTGACTAAAATTCTACTCCTTTCTTTGGAGGAGGCTTGTGATAAAGGTTTATATATGTGGTCGCTCTATGCCCAATTTACTTTGGTTCATTTTGCTATTACTTTTACAACACCTGTATATGAGAGATCTCTAAGATTAGAATTAATCATATGAAATTCTCAGACTTTTAAACTCTAGGCTCATTAAAATTCATAAGTAACCGATATAGATAAAGTGTTAGCATGTGAAAACTACAATAAGGATATAATAAATCTGGCGGTGGTTCAAGTAAGAAATGTCTCAGCAGAGGTAATTGATAATTACATTGCTTTCATGGATACCCAACAACTCCCAATTTTAGTAAATTTCTCAAGTTAAGCAAATTAGGTGAAATCTCTGTGATTGGTAATCTATGTAATCCAGGTTTAATAGGGATAAGACACCTTTACCCTAATTAAAACTAATGAAATAAAAGTGGGTGGATTTAGCACAGATGTTTCATTTGATAATCCCTTTTCTCCACCTTTATGAATACTGATTCCATCAGTTACTTCCGGATGATATCATTAAAGAGGTTCTTTGTCTCTATTACTGATTAAGTTATGATTTGTAATTATGGGATAAGTTATGTCTGAAAAGTGGAATCTCAGCTCAGGCCTCCTTTCCCCCTCTTCATGTTGCTTAATAATAAGGAGGATATCCTATCAAATAAATGGCGTTATTTTATTTTTTGATTACAGCATTATGGTCATTTTGTATGTTGCTAAGATAATACCTAACTAATAGTATAGAGCACTGCACTTCTGGCTCATTTTTTCTTGAGTTTCTTTTTAGTTAGCTAGTGTTTTAAACTTGTTATTTAGCTAATTTGGTTGCTAGGTGTTTAGCCCTCTTCTGATACGTTACTAACCTTAGCTTGAAGTGTATAGTATTTTTAGATGGTTGAATGTAGGCAGGAAATATGGGAAATTGTAAACCTTTTATGATTCGCCATCCTAGCACCATTGGACAGAGACAAAGGAATTCTGTAAAGTGTAATTACCAGGGATATAACCTAGGAATAAATGTAACAGTAGGTAATCTATTTCACTGGGGTATGCCCCTTTAAAATTGTAATAATATAGGACAAATTGTCTCGAGCATGACTGGAGGTTTTCTTCTCCGTTCTTTCCTACCGTTGCCCGTTTGAATAGAGATATGTTGGTGTAATGCCTTTATTTTATAATATAGATCAAGGCTTTGGACGTTTATCGATCAAAAAATATATATATATATATATATATATATATATATATATATATATATATATTGATAATTTAATAATAGTTAATACAATTGTAATAATAATATTTAATTATGAAGTTGTAAATATATTTGGAAAGTAATTTTGAAAATGGTAGTTGGTGAAATGATTATTTTAGTAAAACTAGGGTTATTTTGTGATAGTTCAATGTTATACGAAAATGATTTCTGTATTAGGAGAAATGTAATTCATCTTTTGATAATTTGAAAACCTTAGTAATTTTGTTGCGTTGGTAGTGAAAACTTGACAACCTTTAGTGAAAATTGTAAACTTTATCAAACTAAAAACTTACAACGAAATGAAAACTTGACAACCTTTAGTGAAAATTGTAAACTTTATCAAACTAAAAACTTACAACGAAATGAAAACTTGAACCTTACTATTAGCTCAAACTATATGTTTTCAAAACCAAACAAAAATTATAAAACTACACTGTCAGATATATGTTTTCTTGTGTGTTGGCTTTGGGATTGACTTAGTTCTTTGACCAACTCAGGATGTTTACTAGAGGCTTGGGGGTTTGTTCTGTGATGTCATGATGATGTTTTGTATACAATTTTTTATACCCAAACTTGGTGATGTGTCGTGTGTGTCTATGATGAGTTTGATCTATTGGTGGTTATTGTTTTTCATTGTTCGTATGTGGAACTGAGGTGAATGGTGTGACTTTTCTGGTGTAACCTTTGAGTCTTTGATCACTTATCTTTGGATTGCTTCATAGTTGCTTGTTTAGGACTGAGGTGATTATTAGTTATTGTTTTTTAGGTGATGTCATGGTTTTGTATATATGTACTTGATTTTGGATCAGTCTTGTTAGGATGATTATATTGGTGAAATTTTTGATTTTCAATCAGTCTTATTTCAGTATTTTTCCAGTTGCTTGTTTAGAAGTGACGGTGATTTATGGTTGTATGAGACCTTCTACTTTTACTAAGCTTAGGGTAGGTTATTTGTATGTCATGTTGGGAAGTGCCTTGCAATGGAGGTTGGAGGCCTAAAGAAGTTGCCTGGGTAACCCATTGTAGGTTATTTTAATAAGTGATAACACTAAATTAAATGAGAGTAAAATGAATTAATAAGAGTCATTGTTTTTTCCTTGCCCATGCCTCGAGTGCTAGTATGGGCTAGGATGGGAGTAGAGAGGGTGCTTGGTTGCGACCTTGCTTTGTTAGTATGCTTTGTCAGTACGAAAGGATACTAGTGATGCATAGAGTCACTAGGGGACCAAAGTCCAATCAAGTTGCCAAGGTAAGCTTAGAGTTGGCTCATGCGATGACACTTGCCCTCTTACATAGTAGATTTCCTACGTGTCATTGTTGCCTCTGGGTTTAGATGTCATATATGTCTTGGTACCTAATGTAGACACCTAAATCTGATTACACAATAGGTAATCATATTCAGTCATCTCCTAGGACATTACTGATTAAATATTTATTATTTAATTAATTAATCGGCATCCCCTAGTTAATTAATTGATTTAACTAACTATAGTCTAATTGATAAAATTGAACGATAGCCCAAAATCAACTTATCAATTAAATCCCCATTACTCCATTAAATTAAATAAATGTCCAAATCTATTTAATTTAACCCCTCATCCCACATTTATTAAATAAATCATTTAATAAATCACTCCAAACCCTTAAAACATCCATAAACCCTATCTTTACCCCTAGTCCAACCCATTCACCCATACTAATCTCACTTAGCCTCCTAACTAACCCATCCCATCAAAGCTAAGTCACCTTCCCCCCAACCTCCTTTCTAAGCTAAGCTTAATCCCCCTCCTAAACATATGCACAACTTTAAGCAAGGGTTAAGACTTGTTAACCCAAGCCAAGTCAACAAGTCTCCCTTAACCCCTTCCATTCCTATCCAAGAGCATTAATGACTCTTACATGTCATTAATGCCTCTTACATCCCTCTTACACACTCATCCTCCCTCATTACTCCTCTTGACCCCCCATTTTGACCATCCAATCCCCTTGTGATAGTTGTCACAAGGCTAGAGCCTTAAAGAAGCACAATCCATGTGCTCTCCTTTGAATGCATCCTAGCCCTCCCTCACCATTCTTCGATCCTTCCATCCTAACCATCCATCTCTCTACCCCTTGGCCTATAAATGAAACCCTCTCCCTTCACAATCCATCATCCACCTTCCATGCAAAGTTATCATGATATTTTGAGAGCCTAAAAACTACCAAAATACCATCATAATGTTGAAACCCCTCCATGCTTCCATTGTTGAATCATTCATCCACCCTCGTACTTGATCATCATCCATCAATCGAAAGCTTGAGCATACATCTCTACCCATCAGGGACACAACTACGCACTACTACATTTGACCCTATTTTTCGACCAAAAATTTCGACCATCAATTAAAAAAGTTTAGGTTGGTCGGATTGTAGAAGGAAAGTTTTCTCTTTTTTAAAAATCTAACCCGTGTTGGTCAAAATTTTGACCAACACGAGCTTTAACTTTAAATCATTTCACCAAGTGCAGGAAGGAGCCAAAGTTTAAGTTTTAATTTGCGAAATTTGTCATGAAACTGAGATTGAGATTGAAGAAGCTAGTTTGGTGAAGAGGCAAAAATGGTTGCACAATTTGATGTTTCTGATTTCCTATTGCTAATCTCCATTCTAGAGGCGCAGGAGTCGAGCATAGGAGGTAGATCAGGGTTTTTTGAAGCAAGAGATGACGTTCAAAAGGAGGAATGGAGGGCGTAATAAGCACAATCATATTTCTAGGTTTGCCTGTTCTTTCTTATTTTCCTGTCCTTGTTTTTGTTCTTGCTCTTTTTTGATAACTGGCCTTGTATGCTTGTGTTTTGTTCCCACGTTTACTACAAATTTTCATTTGTTCTACAAAATTTCTCCATCAACCAGATACATGTAACTTCTAAAACTTGCCCCTCAATTTATTCTTTGTAGGGTTTGTGAACTGGCCTCAACCAGATACATGCAACTTCTAAAAAATTACCACCCCCCAATTTATTCTTTGTAGGGATTGTGAATTGTTATGTCTAATGTATTCAGATTATATTTCTACTCATGTTGAATATGGTGTACAATCTTTTGCATATTTTACGTTTATTATTTATAATTATATTTACAATGCTGTGAAATTTCCATAATGCTAAGGAATGGTTGCTTCTCTTAAGAATAGAATCATCTTAGGGAACAAAATGTGTTTGTTAGTTTACGATTCTAGTGTAGGCTTTTCACCTATGTTATTATTAGAATTTACATTTTCTAGTAGATATAATATAAGGTATACTTCGGACACTATAGCATTAACCGTGGAGTAAAAGTTAAAGCATGGATATAACCTCTTTTGACTCATTCACATTTTTGTTGTTGATATCTTTCTATTTTGCTTTGGTTTATACGAAGAGATACTTGGAACTCTAATAATTAAGCTACAATAGATGGTGAGCAATGAGAATCAGTGACAACATACATAAAATTATTTTTCTTGTTTGTATAGACCTGTTCTAGTGTTCCTGTTATAGAAAAAATACTGTTAGTTACAACAAGTAGGTATTAACTAACATATTCATCAAATAAATATCTAAATATAATTCATGGTTGATTACAGGTATCAGTGACATTTCTTTATAGTTCCTCTATTGTTCCATATTACTGTCACACCTTGCAAACCTTGTTCCGTGGAGTCTATGTGTAAAGCTCTTTTGTACTTAAAAGTGTAGATTATTAATTTGTGATATTTTTTGGGAGTATCAATTATTCATATCAAGCCATGGTAAAAGCTTCTAGAGATGTAGATCTAACAAGAGTGACTGTTTTAACTTTCCAGATATTTGCACATACATAATAGTCATCAGCCTACATAACCAATTGGGATTCCTTTGATTAATAAACAACTATGATGTTGATGGAGTTGCATATGGAATAGAAACTAAAAGGAATAAACCACCTTGATATAAGACAGGATCGATAGTTTGAGAATAAGATCACTTACATAACAAATTGCTATAAATATGTAAACATGTGAAAAGAAGCTATAGCCTTCAATTCAACATTAATTTGGAGATTGTATATAAGTTTTTTGTAACACGAGTTCTTGTTGTAGTGGGAAGCTAATCATATTTTACTTTTGTGGACTGTGTCTAATTTTTAAGCTGTTCTATATCCTTCATTTGTGCTTTAAAATTCATAATGTCCTAGTGTAAGGTTGTGAATTTCATTTCATTTTGAAGGTTGCTACAAAAGAAATTTCAAACATTATATAGGCCTCAGTAAAATATGTTTGCAAAGTGGGACATGTTCTAGATTTCAAGAGATTAGTCATAGGTAGTATTGAAATGTTTCTTCTACCTCTTGTAGTGCAGGCATCTTGTATTTGCTTTGTCAGGCTATGAGAAAGATTTGTGTTAGGAGACTTTGTGAGAAAATTTTACATTTTCTTGTTTCTACATACTATTGATTCACTTATTAGACTATGTAATATGCTGTTACCACCTTTAATAAATCTCTCACTGTAATGTCTCAGTCACAGACTCACAAGTGGAGAGAGTTTAATAGGCATAGTTTTTGATTGAAGTACGAGAGCCAATTGACCGAAACAATAGATCAATGAAGGAGAAGGAGAGTTAAAAAGTAGTAATATTAAAGCTTTAATGATTTCATCTTGTGCACTCACTTCAAATATCCACACCGTACTGAGGAATTGTGGAATATTTGCATCAAAACCAATTTATCATAAGCCTTAGTTCTATTAGTGACCTGCCTAATATGTATGATGATAACAAGTAGATTATAACAGTAGAACAGAGAAGGAAAAATTTAAACATGAACAAGATCATAAATCATATGATGATGACATATTGGAAATGATAAACTTATTCTTGAATAATGATAAAGTTTATTGTTAATCAATATTCTATCAAAGTTTCAAATTGATTAGGTATTGAATTAAGCTTGATAAACAACGAGCTGATACACAAACAAAAAATTGGAAAAAAATTCAGAAATCTCAATCAAGGTCCTTAGCTATCATGCTCTCTACCGATTACCTGATACTTGGGATATGTGTACCTGGTACTTGGGTATGTGGGTACGAGTTCCAGGGGTGTGGGTACAAGTACCCATGCAACGTTGATAGTTTATCAGAACACCAATTTTTTTTTCTTGAAAGTGAACTTTGGTGTACAAAAAGCAATCAAAATAATTCTAATAATCCTAAGGTACAACACCCTTTTATTTTTCTTGGTCTTTCTTATATGCAAGTTCCCTCATTAGAATCCATTATTGTTTGTCTTTAGAGAGAGAAAATATAAATTGGTAATGGCTGGAGTAGAACGTGGCCTTAATTTGGTCGAGGAAGATAGCCCTTAGGCATTTGGTAATAGAACATGGGCCTACTTGAGTGATAGGCCATGTAATTGTACAAGATTATAAATGATTGAATATCAACCTTCTACAGAAAAAATGGTAAAATGCTACTTCAGTGAGCACTCCATCATGAGGTGGAGGCCTACCTCAAGTTTTTAAATGCCTAAAAAATGAAAAAAATACTTGCTTCCTTTTTACCATAGTCTTATAGTTTCTTTCTATATTTGCAACTCTGGAAAGTGCCAGATAGTTCACTGGAGAAAAGGTCACAAGCAAGAATGTCAACCACCAAATAGCAGCACTAAATCTGATTTTCCAATTCCATTCAAGACAGATGAAGTTAAATCTTTTGATGTGAACATACAAGAGGCAAGAAACTGCAGTTCTGGATCTCAAATGTTGGGTTCTTCTATTAGTGCTGAAGTTTCTAAAACCTCTGCTTTAGGAGTGATTGATTTGCAAAAGACTAATTTTGAAGCAACAGAAGAAATCTCAGAGATTTTAGTTTCTAATGCAACTGAACCTAGAGAACCAGTTGTTTCTGTTGTTGAACCTGAAGTAAAAAACTTAGATATCCATCTATCAAGTAGCATCTCAACATATGTCTATGCAAAGACTTCTCCCATGGATGGCAAGCATGGCTGTTAATGTACACTCTCGAATTGTTGCATTACAGGTACGAAGGCTTTACAAGATTATGTCAACTCAGATACTAGTAGCTCCTGTGAAGGAATCAGTCTTTCCTCTGAAAATAATGTGAATCAAGTCACCTTCCTGGCAGATGAAGCAAATATTATCCCTTGTTTCAGTGAGAGAACAATCAAAATGTGTGATGATCCAGTCTCTCCCAGTTTCATAAAAAATGTGACAGGGTTTCTAGTTTTTGAATAGAAAATTAATAGGTCTTTGAGCTACACTTATGATCTTTTGAATTCTAGTGGGTTTATTACTGAAATAACTCCAGATAGTACACATGAAGGATCTAAAACAAAGAATAACATCTGTGACCATCCTCTTGATGACTCTTCAAGTACTGATCATCATATTGTTGATACTGTTACTTTTGAAAATCATATTTCAGATACTGTTAGTGAGTTATGTCATGTGGATGTTCCATTTTTTGGAAACTCTGATATTAGTATCTTTAGTTCTGCCATTTCGAGCATCAATGTCCCTTTTCTTCAGATTTCTACTAGCTTAGGTTCAGAAGGAGCTTTGCTAATCGGTGATCCTAGTTCTAGCTCATTATTGAATTTCATTAAGTTCCAAATTCAGGAGCCAAATGAATCCAATACAAAAATTTCAGAAGATGAACTCCAAAGTTCAAGCACTTCTATATCTAATAGCACAAAAGAAATGTCTCCTCAAACTGTTGTTTGTTCCTCTCAGAATAAGAAAAGGGCTTGAGGTTGCACCGTTTCTAATAAAGATGATTCCAACATTGATGATGACTCAATTATTATGCATAGTCGGGATCCCACTACCAATGGTCTGAATATAACTAAAAAGAAATCTGCATGGAATTCTAGATCTCCAAAACCTGTGACAGAAAATACTCCAAAAAGAACACATGATTTTTTAGTAGAACATGCCAAGGTAACTCAGATTTTGCTTGAAGTGTTCACTATTATAATTTTTGAATAAGTATAGTTGGCAAATTACAAAAAGATCAAAGTAGAACCATTTTGTTCTCAAACAATGTCCTTCATTTTCATGGATTTTATCTTCGATTGTAATGTTTTTTCATTTTGTTTAAATCACCATTTTCTAAATCAGGAGTCAGATGAGTATAATGCTACAATTCCAGAAGATGAACTTCAGGGTCATAGCACTTCCATGTCTAATGGTGCAATGGAAATGTCTCCTCAAACTGCGATTAGTTCTTCTCAAAATAAGGAAAGGGCTTCACGTTGCACTGTTTCTAACAAGGATGATTCTGACATTAATGATGACTCAATTTCCATGCATAAATTAGATCCCACTACCAATTTTTTGAATAGAACTAAAGAGAAATCTTCATGGCACTCTAGATCTCCAAAACCTGTGACAACAAACATTGCAAAAAGAACACATGAATTTCTACTAGAACCTCACAAGGTAATCCAGACTCTACTTGGAGTTTTCACTTTTAAAAGTTGCGAATAAATATACTCGACAAATTAAGAAAAGATCAAAGTAGACCCAATTTGTGTTTTCAAACAAAGTCCTCCATTATCATGAATTTTATCTACAATCATAATGTTTTTATTTTATTTTAATCACTACTTCTCTGAATAAGTTTATCATTTTATCAGTTACTCTTCCCATATCAATATTTTACCAAGCTTTTCAACTGGAACAATCTGGAACTTGCACCTCGTGGATTGATTAATTGTGGAAACAGGTAATCTTAGCATACGTGAGGTTTTTATTCAGGGGGAATGAGAAAATATTTGCTTCATTTCTGGTATCCTTAGGTTATCTGTAAAATATTGATTTAATTGCCTGTTGTGGTTGCACTCAGGCACATTTTCACATTGTATCACATGATATTAAATAGTAAAGTATATGTTTAGAGATAATACAATTTGATCTTTTTTAGTCATTTTACGTAGATCTGTACTTACTGCACATTATTCTTATCACTTAAAAAGTCTATTAAAAAGTAGTTCTTTATTGAGGTCATCTACCTATATCTTACTTAAAGAGTCACTTCAGGAATTAGTTTGCCCGAATTGCATATTTCTGGAGTTCGTGTAATACTAACATTTAAGAATAGAAACATAGCAGTTAAAACATGTAAAATTAAGACATAGTTTTATAAAGTTGTGACACATATAAAAATGTCAAAAATAACTTGGAATACAGACACATTTTATATTAGGGTTCAGCTTGTTGTTGCCCATGAAAGGTGGGTCACATTTTTAAGTTTAACCAATGCATGCATAATACATCTTCTCTTTTCAGTCTCACAACTTTTTATATTTTTTAACTGCAATCAATGTTGTACTTCCCCATAAAATGATCTTGGTAATTATTTGGCTTAGCAATTTAATGATGCTAAATCTCTGTTGATTATAGCCTTGGTATCTATAATTTTGAGACAGTTACCTGTAAGAGTTTATATATATACTTATTAGATGTTAACAAATTTGCAATGATTTCCAGGCTACATTTTTTCAGTTTAAAATGAGTATGAGTCAACGATTCCAAGAAAATATTTGAAATCTTCATCTATAGACCAGGGATACATGTTTTTCAGAAAATAACTTTCAAGATGTGAAGATGTGAAAGCAGAAGATTCCATATTCAAAATTCACATGCTGATCAAAATAGATTACTAGTAAAGTCTTCCTTGGTTTTGGATGTTGGTAGTTCAATAATCTCTTTATTATTATGCTCTAGGATTTGATACCTTCACCTTTATGGATGGAATGTTGTCATTTGTTGAGTAGCATAGTTTATCTTTGGAAGGATTGAAGTCCATTCTCCATTCAGACCTGGCATCGTGGTGCTAACTTCCAAACCTTTTTTTGTCTTAAAATTGATGTTGGCCTTGAAGATAGGCGATGACTAGAAAGGCTTGTTAGATCTGGTTTTGGGAGGCATATAATCAATTTACAATGTTCTTTTTCTGGTTTATTTCAATTGTATTTTTGCTAAGCATTCCAATTGAGTGGTTGAACTTCTTTCTTGTAGGTATTTCAACGTGTAAACCTTAAATTGGCCCAGGTTAAAAACATCTAGGTTATCTGGATCAATCTAACATGATATCCATGTGGCCTTGTGTTCTTGTTGCCTGACATTAGAAGTCTTTCAATAAATAATATATTTTAATAATTGATTTTTTTTTTTCAAAGATAATGTTTAGTGCCATGCTAATTAACATAATCAATTCACAGTGTTCTTTTTCTATTTTATTTCAACTATATTTTTGCTGAGTATTTCAGCTAAGTGGTTGAACTTCTTTCTTGTAGGTATTTCAATTTTCATCAATGTAAACTTTGAATTGGCCGAGGTTAAAGACCTCCAGGTTATTTGGATCAATTTGACATGATATCCATGTGACCTTGTGTTCCTCCTACCTGACATTAAAAGTCTTCCAATAAAAAATATTTTAAATTAATTGACATTTTTTTACAAAGATAATGTTTAGTGCCATGCTTGTTAATGCTGCTACTCAGGAAATAGATTTTATGTTTATTGACGATGGATTCCTCAATGTGTAGTTGTACAACATAGCTTTTCCTCCAAAATAATGATCAAATTGGTGCGAATTGTGTAGCCTTCAATGGATGCAAATGAAATAGAAAGCATCTCTCTGAGCTAGTTATGTGCATCCATTTAATGAATTTTATATCATATTAATGAATGTTATGTGATTGTATTGATTGAATGTTATAGTTCATAAATGGATGAATGAATGAATGAAATATGTAATTAGATGATAATGGGTACTTTAGATTGATGTTAAGGGGAGGGGGGTGAGGCCGGATGAGCTTCCACCTTCACGTGGTTGGCCTTGTTAAGTAGATAATATTATAGTATTCTTGAAACCAAGTGAAGATCAAACTAACATAAAATGGACACTTTGCATGTCGTAGGTCTAACATACAACTAATTTACTAAGTTTCATGTTAAGACTAAATTCCTCATAGTTTTTATGCTACTCAAAGTCTCTACTTCAATCCTAAGCATATTTTGCTAGCTGCATGGTATTTTTCTTGAGGGCTGCTTTTGTAGATGCTTTCCATTTAATATATGTTGCAACATTTGGGAGCATATTTTACTTTTTTTACTTTATAATATGAGGGTAGATTTTTGGATTAAATATCAACATAACGATTTTCAAGGACATATTAGATTTGTAATTGGAATAGCTACAATATGTAGGGTCTAAAGCAGGAAGTGATTATAGATCTTGTTGGACAATATCATACTTATAAGTAGCGCGTGATGCATCTTGTCGATACAACTTTGTAAGTTACATTTTCTATTTATGATTTTCATTTGGAATCCATTATTTTAGTTCTGAGATGAATTTGGTAAAATTCTTTTTGAAATGAGTGGATGAGACACCTATCAGCCAGCTCACTAGATAGACCTATAGAGACTCAAACATTGAGAGCCAATACTTGAACAAATAGGATTAACAAATATGTTAAATAAATTTGATCCCTTTTCATATGTGCCTACAAGGCTTTGATACAAACACAATCACCAACCTTCGCTATTCGTTAGGACAATATACTTAATGAAGAGTTTGAGGAGGCTTATACCACAGATGTTGTTTTGGTGTGCGTATCACTAGAAACATTCCTTCATCTTTTAAATTAGGCAAAAATGAAAAGTCACAAATAAGAGTTTCAGGGGTTTTAGTAGATCTCTTCCATTTCCAGATGATAAGATGAGAGATATAATTGAACACTTTGCTGAATTGAATTTGAGTTGGGTGTATTATGCCTCAAGAAAGGCAGTTTTCATTTTGAAGGTTGACCCGCAGGTGGTCTATGCCCAACCCCCATGAAATAGATGACAAGGGTTGGACTCCTCTTCATATTGGAGCACGTAAAGGCGATATGAAATTGGTGAGTTTTTGTTCTTTTATAGACATCTTTGTTTCACTTTGAAAGGGCTGATTTTGTTTATGTTAGATAATGGATTGTTCATTGTATTTGATTTTCCATTATTTATATATTACTCGAATCTTGAAGACAAATATATATGTGTAAACAAGTATACATGATTTTGTTTCTCAGATTTATAAACATAAAAGCATCCTTTCAGATGTAAAAAATGTTATAACCACACATTATTTTTTCTTAAGAAGATATAGATGTAGGATAGGGAGGATCACTTAGTACCAAAGAAAATCACACAGTCAAAATTTTATTCTATGCTGTTGCAAGAGTTTGGTGAGTAGTTCAAACATTGATAAGAAGTCAAAAAAGCACTTACAGTTTGCAAATTAATAGTTAACCATATTAATTCCACAGAAAACAATTGCCAGTGTGTGAGTATGTGTGATTTCATATTCTTGATGATCATGGATTTTCTGCAGGATTTACTTCCCTTTCCCCGGAGATACTCTCTCTCTCTCTCTCTCTCTCTCTCTCTCACACACACACACACACACACACACACACACACACACACACACACACACACACACACACACACACACACACACACACTCAGGGAAAGCACTTCTCCTGCATCCACTGCATTAACCCGGTATATGGTAGTCGGATAACATAATGTGTATACATATATCAACACATTTTTTGTAAAATATAATGCTTTTTATTAACAAGATCATCAAAGGTATAATTTTATCATTTGACATAATTTATCCCTGTGAGGATAAACCATAACTGTTTCCTTAAGTAGTAGTTACTAGATTTGCATAACTTGGCTTAGGTACTCACATGTTGCAGTAGCAAGTTGAAGACATCATGTAGGTCTAAAGATAATGAAGATAAGTGGAGCTCTTATATATGAAATGGTAGGGGTAGGCTGCAATTGATGAGAGGAAGACATCATGCAATTGGGGTAGTGCCAAATGTGTGTGTTGTGATTTTTACACTACTTTTGCATGGGGCTGCTTAAACCAACACCACCAAAGTGGCGGAAGATGCCATAGATGTGGAAGAAATCCTGAAAGATCATACCAAAGTGATGTAGAGTGGCATGCAAAAGGTGATGGATTCCCACAAAATTGATTCAAACTCCCAAGGTTCCTATTAGGTTCTAAGACACCTTAAAGGGCAAATACCACAAATATGGAATAGACCTTCAACTATCTCTTTGAACCCCACAAAGTGTTTCAACAGACTCAATATGACATGTATAAATATGTTTTACAATCCCAAAACCAAGTTCATGCACAAACCCAAGTTACCCCTCTTGACTAGGCTACTCTCTTCTTTGGATCAACAGACCCTGTTTTCTTGACTTTTCTCCCAAACTTTACAAAAAACCAAGCAAAAAAATATGATTTTTAGATACCCTTTTCAGATTTTTATAACATATTAAAAAATTAGATATCGTTATTTTGGATAGATTGTACATAATAAGGCAGTTTTGTCTCAAAATTAGGCCTTTTAAGCCACTTTTACAAAGAAAGTACCCTTTAAACTTATCCCCCACCTCTCAAACTTTCTACAGTATGGTATTTTGATGCCAAACTAAGGATTCCTCAGTCTTTTTTCCAAGTTGACCTTTCTAAGCATGCTTTCCAACAAACCCTCTCAATAAATGGCATAAACAAGGGTTTTACGGTTCTCCCACTTTCAATAACTTCTAGAATCTATTCAAAGATGGAACACCATATTTGGGACATGCCCTAACTCCTACAAACATAAAAACATACCCTTATTAAGGCAGATTCTCTATTGCTATACCTATGGCAGCCCTTCAATGCACTTTTCAGCCAACTCCCACGGTGTACACCTGCAATTTCACTTCATTCTTGTCATGAAAAGGTTAGTGGCCTATCATACATGTTAAGAGGTATCCATCCTATGAGAATCAGACTAGAACATTCATAGGATGGACCCAAACATCCTTGAAAAGTCACAAAATAGATAGAAAATGTTGTATGCTTGTGATAGCCAATGCAAACCAGAAAGTATTATCCTTTTTAGAACCTAAAAGTGTATTGATCATGCAAAAAAAAATTTCAAAGAAACCTTCAAAACATCTTCTTATCAATCCCTAAATCGGTTTAATGCCAAAGAAACTCAGAAAACAACAAGTTTTGACAAAAAATGAAAAGATTTTATTGCTTTCCTGTAACAGTCTGTACATCTTCCACTATAGGTTGTACCAGCACATGTTAATATATTCAAGAGTTAGTTTTCAAACTCCTAAACTGACTTCAATTCGTTTTACTAACTATCTCTTTATAAAATTCAAATTAGAAGGTTTCCCTCCAAAATACCAAGTTTAAAATTCAAATTGCAAACTATGGTTTCTATGCATTTTCTAACCTTCTAACTTATGCTACTAACTTGGAATCATTCCTATGACCTTATTAAAGGCCTTAAATCAAGAAACTATTCCCAACTATCCCTTATGGCTCATTTGGCCATTTTTACATTATGTTGCCCATAGGGCTTTATCAGGACCTTTTACAACATTATAACTTTTTAAGCTTCCATGAGCCATGATTGGTGCAAGGATTGCCCAATTGACCCTACAAGATGTTCCAAGACCTCTATATGTCCTTGAATCTCCAATATGCCCTTGATGAGCATGGGATGCTCCTGCATCACAAAGAACTTACGAGCTCTTCAATCTTGAAAGGTTTCTTTTCAAGATGAAATTTTCCATCTTCAATTTTACCCATGTCAAGCACATCATTCAATATCTAAATCATGCAAGATGATGAAGCATCCATCATCTAGAGAATCTCCTTATGTTTGTTAGAAAGGTTACTTGTAAACATATGGTCAATACCCAACACTCTTATTATTAAAAGGTACTCTTATTTCATGAAAACTAAAATTTAAAAATTGCTTAACACGATCTATCTTCTGTGGGTGTTTGGCCTTGTTTTGTTGAAAAGTTTGAATTGCTACACTCTCTTTCAATCTGCATTTTGAAAGAGACTCTTCTTGATGCAGAGATACTTCACACAACCTCCAAAAAACTATTTCCATGACGAGGAGCAACTTATAACTTAAGTGAATCTACAAATTGGAGACTTCCCACATGCTAGCTTCTATGCACAGTTCTGAAAACTCAAGCCTATTAATGACCAAACACATTCCAAATTTTCCTTGTATTATCATTAGATGGGTTTATCATAACCACAATCCTATCTTTACCCTACTGTCAAATCTGGACATCGATTCTATGCATAAATCTTTGTTGTAGAACTTTACTTTGCACATTCTGATATATTAAAATTCAATAGCAACTTTATAAACTTACCTTGGAGATTCCTATACTTCTTCAATTTCATTCCCTATTCACTATTGGAGGACCTTCACAACAACTTCTATATTGAGGAGAAACTCAACACGTAGAAAATTTAGGGCAATTAAAAATAACTCATTCCTCTTGTACTTTGGCAAATAGTTTGTCACCGAGCTCCTGCATCCCATTCAAAGATACATCAATCTGCATGCTCAAAAACAAATCTTTTTCATCAAACCCTCAAACAATGTCTTTCAGTTCCATGTAGAAAAATCTAACCATTATCCATTTGGTCAATTTGCACAAACTCGACACTAATGATATCTAGCCCCGAAACTTGGATTATCTTTTCCAATATGGAAATCTAAGGCAATTAGTTATCTCAACCCTTGATTGAACTTTGGAGTACAATCTCCTTCAACATGCATTTTTTTTTGTAATGACACCATGATTCGACTACATTTAACTATGTATTTTTTGATCTTGAAATGAGATGAACATGATTGTGTAGATGACTTGATTATTTATAAATTTGCTAGATTTGATACACACTCTTTGTTGGATTGCAGGAGGCAAAATGGTTTCAAGAAATCTGAGATTGGTCCAAAGGAAAGTCAATTGAAGGAAGAAAAATAAACTAGAATTCCTTGTGTCGTGGTGGGATCTACAGCTCGGACTCTCAGTTAATCAGTTTTTATTGATTTTCCTGTCAAAAAATTCAGATTTCAAGTAGTGTTGTGCCTTATCTTCTTCTCTGTCTTTGTCAACAGTTGACTTTGATTGCTATTGATTTATTTTCTTTTAATTTTTTCATGATTTCTCCTCTTGTCTGAACATATCTTGGAATCTATGACCTTTTTCTGTACTTCTTCCTTGTGTAAATATTCAACAGTTAAAGTCAAATGGCCAATTGTTCAAATACATAGATCTAATGAATAAAAGGGGACCAAGGTCTAATCCCATATCCTCTCCAAAATGAGATTGAGAAGCTTCATATCTAGTCAATATGGAATGATAAGTCATGTTCCGCATTGATAAGTAGGAGATATTTTCCACAGCAAGTCAAATTGTGATATTGCTATCATGATTTAACTCATGAAGCATAGGTCAATGAGTTTGACTAAAAAAAAATTACATAGTTAAATTTTGATCGTGATATCACAATGTCCCATATTACTAATATCATGGCTACTTAGATTCTTAACAAATATTTCCTAAGGGTAATCATATTAATTCATACTATTTGGTTATTGAGAGTGTCAATGTCTCGGTGTGCATTTGTAGTGGTAATCTTACTAGTTAGCAATTTGTATGATGCTTGTTGGTGGAATTATCATGTGGTAATGATTATTCAAAGGGATATCTATTATATTATTAATTATGTGTCTCACTAGGAAATTTATAAGGAGACGTTCAATGTAGATGACTATTTCAACATTGGTATATTGCATCCAGCTAGAAGCCACATTAGAAATAGAAGATATTAAGCATTTTATGTGTGGTGGAAAGAAAACATCTCAATTTATAGATTCAGTAAGGGCTAGAAAGATTGATGATGAATCCAAAAGCTCTATAGATCATGCAGAGGACTACACACAGTCATCTGGAAGGATAGCTTTGCATATCAATGAGGAAGTGAAGAAGCCACATGTATTAAGTGGCCATTCAGAAGAGAGTGAGCATCCACTTGACTATACTGACCATCCAAGTCCTAAAAAATATGGTGCAAGTGATAGTGAACAAGTAGGCTGCATGTAAATTTACATGATGGAAGAGAGCTTCTTGAGTTTTAATAGCCATTGCAAGCATCCCAGGTCACTTCATGAAAATGTTAGAAACAGATCATTACATGTACCAATTCCTCAGCCCCTTTTGTCATTATTGGACCTTGCAAATATCACCAAGCAACCTAAAATCCGAAACTCTCAAAGTTAATCAAATGAAAAGAAATCACTATGGCTTCTCATTCAAACTCCTTTCCTGTTCATTTGCTAGATAAAAATTGGAGTCTAGATTAAGATAGTAGCATTTCATTCTATTATTCATTATTATAATGATTTTGTAAATTACCTCATTCTATGTACTATGATAATTATATTTTCTTATCAAGAATGTATTCGTGACACTCAATTGCTTCAGTTCAGTGGAGCTGGCTGTATACTAGTTGAAACATTTAGTTGAAACATTATGTGACACACAGTTGTAGCAAGAAGTCTACTGTTGCCAGCTGGACACAACTATTGTTGTAATTGTCAATGACCATAGCTGCAAAGGATCAGTTACGTATTTATGTTTGGTCTCCTTTTGTGTTCTCTAAAATGTTGTCTGTTATGAGCAAAGTAATTCTCTTGGATGCTATCTAAATACTTAGCTATTTTTTGGCATGGAAATAAGCAGCTTACTTTGTCTGGCTGAAAAAATTCCTTATCAATCACCTTTATGATGGAAAAACTTTATAAAAGTTTTAGTACTGAAGCAAAAGAGGAGCCATTCAAAGTTGGGCTTCTTAATTCATGTTACTTTTGTAGTGCACAATTCATATCATTTGTGCTTTATGCATTTGATTATTTAACAACAACTGATCCTAATCATGTGCCATGCACATCATTACTTAAAAGGAACCAATCTAAATACTTGTAATTGACAACTTCCCCAATTAAATGCATTTTAACACAACTACAATTGGAAATGCATAGATTGCTAATGATTTGTATGACACTTTTTCTAATACAAGTTGGTTGATGTTCAATCCTGTACATTCTTATGTTTTTTGATTTCCCAAAATAAAGCATGTTCCCCATCTTAATAAGGACCATTGAAATGGTTAGTCCTGCTACACAATTGAGGTCAAAACTTCAAATATTTATACAAGTATTCTTGAAATTGAATTTGACATTACTAGATCCATAGTAGATTTTGTTCCATGAGCAAAGTTTTACTTCCCTCATGTTTATGATCTAAAATTTGAATATTCTCATTCAAATGATGAATTGGCAATACAATCTGGGGTGATACTTCATCATGTATATTCTCATAAATCATGTATCATTATATTCTATCTATTTATTTTTAGCTTCAATTTAATACCTTTTTTCTCTCTCTGAAGCTCTTTTTTTCTTGTCTGTAAAAAGACGGTCATGTAATTTTTAAACATAAAGAATTAGTTTCTGGCTAGATTGTTATTCATGATCTTTGCCTTTCCACTAGTCTATTGGTAGTTGCTTTGCTAACGTGTTGCTTCAGTTCCTGATATACACAAAACCTCTTGCAGCCTATCTACTCCATGGATCACATTCTCAAAAATGTATGTTATCATTTCTCAGTAGATTTATCCTTAGACACAGGCATTGCAATATTAGTTGTGGCTTGCAAAAACAATAACCTATACTATTTGCTGGGTCTGCTCAGGTCAGAAGAAAGACTAGTGCTTCATGTGTGAGCTTGAGTTTCTTGTCTCGAGGGTGAGAAGAGGAGATGGTGCCTTATCACCAATTAGAATACTTTCTAGAATTAAAAACATTGGCAATCACCTTGGATATGGAAAACAAGAAGATGCTCATGAGTTTTTGAGGTAACATGAATTGCAAAGTGCTTAGAGTCTTTCAATTTTTAAATCATACTGACATATATCAAGATAGAAATGCTCATAGAAAGGAGTATTTAAGGATATGCTACAAATTATGTGCACACAAAAATTAATCTCCATTGATGTGCTTAAACATACTTACATGGCACACGCATGCATGCTCGCGTGTGCGCGCACACACACACAAATTGATATCTTATTTTTGTAGTTGATACTATGCAGTCGATATGCCTTGGTGAGCTGATTGAAAGAGTCAACTCATTGAGGTGACTGGGTGGGAGTGACTTGGCGAGCTGACTTGGAGAGTTGACCTAGGGGATGGGCTTGGTGAGAAAAATTAGAGTCGACTTGGTGAGAGCACTTGAATTGTCGGCTTGGCGAGCAAACTTGGGGACTTGGTGGGACATGTGGGCGAGTCGACTTGGTGGGCTGGCTTGGCAAGCCGACCTTAAAGAGTCAACTTTGTGAGTTTACTCAAACAATCAACTTGGTGAGATGACTTGGTGGGCTTGGCGAGCTGACCTGGTGTGCGTACTTGAACAGTAGACTTGGTGAGCTGACTTAAAGAGTCAACTCGTTGAGATGACTCGGTGTGGGTGACTTGGTGGGCTGACCTGGAGAGTTGACCTAGGGGGCGAACTTGGTGAGCGAACTTAAAGAGTTGACTTGGTGACCGTACTTGAATTGTCAGCTTGGCAAGTTGACTATGGGAGTTGGCTTGGCAAGTTGATATGGCGAGTCGACTTAAAGTGGCGACTTGGTGGTGAAGTTGGTGAGCTGACTTATCGAGGCCACTTGGTGAGGTGACTTAGCGAAGCGACTTGGTGAGCTGACCTACTAAGTGTACTTAAAGACTGACCTTGATGAGGCGCTTTGGTTGGGTGAATTGATGAGAAAACTTAAAGTGTCAACTTGGCATGCTGACCAAGTGAGTTTACATGGTGAGCGAGCTTAGAGAAGCAACTCTATGTAGCAAGGCGGTAAAACCACTGGGTGAGTCGACTTCATGAGCTGACTTAATGAGTCACCTCATTGAGCTGACTGGGTGGGGGTGACTTGGTGAGCTGACCTGGAGAGTTGGCCTAGGGGGTGGACTTGGTGAGTGAACTTAGAGAGTCGACTTGGTGAGCATACTTCAATTGTCAGCTTGGCGAGCTAACTTGGGATGTCAGCCCAGGGGCGATCTAACATGGTGAGTGGGCTTAAAGTGGCAACTTGGTGGGGCAAGTTGGCGAGCCGACTTAGCGAGGCCACTTAGAGACGTGACATGGTGAGTTGACTTGGTGAGCAAGCTCGATGAGCGGACCTAAAGATTGACCTTGATGAGGCACTTTGGTGGGGTGACTTGATGACCAAACTCAAAGAGTCAACTTGGCGAGCATACTTGCACTAGTGCATTTGGGTTCATTTTTCAACCTTCATTGATCAAATTTTCGACCAAATTTGACCAACCCATTGGTCAAAATTTTGACCAACTCACTGGTACATGATTTGTCTCAATCATATAACTAATTATATATTTTTCATATTAGTTACTATCAGTGTTTTTCAGGCATTCTATAAAACAGTTCACATGCCTTGCGTATGATATGACATTTTGCATGCATCCTGCACTCTCTCTCATCTGGCTAATGATGGATTACATAGAGTGATCTGAAACCATGATGCTAAAACACACACAATCAAATCCAAAATGAACTTGCACTACAAATGGATTGTGGAAATCCGATATTGGTAAAATTGCATGCATGTCTACCAGGACAATCACAACTTAAACATATATTTGTCCTCGTAGACATGCATGCAAAATTAACAATATCAGATTTCCACAATCCATTTGTAATGCAAGTTCATTTTGGATTTGATTGTGTGTGTTTTTTAGCATCATGGTTTCATATCACTCTCCGTAATCCATCATCAGCTGGATGAGAGAGTGCAGGATGCATGCAAAATGTCATATCATACGCAAGGCATGTGACTATTTTATAGAATGCCTGAAAAAAATTTACACCTACCTGTTGGTAGAAATTTCTACCTTCATTGGTCGAAATTTCTACCTTTATTGGTCGAAAGTTTTGACCTTTATTGGTCGAAAGTTTTGACCTTCATTGGTCAAAATTTCTACCTTTATTGGTCCAAATTTTTTTCATTATTGGTCAAAATTTCTACCTTTATTGGTCAAAATTTTCTACCTTCATTGGTCAAAATTTCGACCAATTCCTAGCAGAACTTGCACCATGGCTATGGAGGTTTTTCGACCAACATATTGGTCAAAATTTTGACCAACCAGAAGGTTGGTCAAAATTTTGATCAAAAAAATTTTGACCAATGGGTTGGTCAAATTTGGTCGAAGTTTGGTCAAAAATTGGGTCAAAATTTCGACCAATAATGGTCAAAATATGGTCTCAAATGTACTAGTGATGTCATCGTAGGCTATACCGTAAGGAGCCTACCACTCTTGGTTTGCTTCCTTTTGTGGTGATAATCCCATCCTATCATAAGTGTTAACTACTTTGGTTGTGTTAATACTTTCATTATTAGATTAGTATTCATTTTACACTACTAGATTAGGTAATACATTTTGGCACGTCCAATGGGACCTCACATTCGGGTCACTATGATCATGTTTTTGTTTGCTATATGTTAGACTAACCAAATTGACACTTTGTGCTTATATGTATATGCAGGTGGTTTTGTTAATATTTTTGTAGATACATAGGTGTCTAATTGGAAATCGCGCTCCCAACTATAAAATTGATTTATGATTTAAACCACTTCCATATGCACTTTGTTCACAATCCTGCCACCTTCGAATCGCAAACTTGCAGTTGCGGGATCGCTATCATAAACCAATGGGAACACAAACTCGTGAAGATGGGATTGTTGTTTGCCTTCAGCCACCATTACCATGTGTCACTAATTGCATCCCTTGCATTCTTGCCAACCTATTCTCGCGGGAACATTATTTTTTACCGACAAGATCACTAGAAAAGATTAGCAGGAATGCTTAACATAGTTAGTCAACCTTAAAAACTCACTTTTTCTCTCTCCAATCAAACCCACTAACCCATCTATTTGCAGGAACACTCTGCAACTTTTTAACCTGCGACCTATTTTTCTATTTTTTTCACTAGTCCCTATACCTCAATCCAGCGACTTTTAATCACATTCCTGCGCCATGAGATCGTGACCTAAACCCACGGGTTTGTGGGTTTGACCAACTAGCGGTACTTTTTGACATTTCTCTATTACAGGTACCTTTTGGAGCAAAACACTAACAAGTTTTTGCAGGTTTTGCCATTATAACTGTGTTTTAAGGCTTAAAATTGAACAAATCTTGCTTTTTCATGGAATGAATGGCTAAGTCTTTAGAGCATTTTTTTTCTCTTTTTTTGACTGGATTGCTTGGATAGTTTAAATAAATAATTCACTCTTGAATTTCAAATACTAAAAATTGAACCAATGTGATGAACACTTCATTTTAAAGGTGCAAATAAATATTGTGTGCAAACACCTCAAATTAGTGCTTAAAATGAAATCATGAAATCTTGAATGCCTTAAACTCATTCTTATTCCCTCCTTTTCAAAACTTTCACACACAATTTACCTTTTGTTGACTTGATTTCCTTTTGTTGACCATTGTTGTAAAGTTGGAAACAAACAAATTGAATGTTAAGCTCATGTGTGTCTTCAAAAAACTAATTTGTTAGGATACACTAAAAGCATCCAAATAGAAAAGAACCAAGGGCCTTGCATGTTTTGAGATTGTGTACTCTAGCACATCTTTGTCTTCTCTATTTCCTGCATCTTAAAACCTTAAAGTACACGATGCATGTACTAAAAGTTGTTAGCAAGATCATCCACAACAACCTAGGAGTGCCCTAGCAAGTTTATCCACCTCTAGGAAGCACTTCCCCTTTTGTGAGAAGCTCAAATTGGTAAAAAGTCTGGTGGGTATATAAATAAGGGGAAAGGTAAAGTTACTTGCTCTATCACCCAAGTTTGGGCGGTGTGTTTCTGGGGTAGCCTGAGGTGGGAATACTTTCCCACAATTTCAACATGTCTGGAATAGATTCTTAGGTGGATCGCATACATAACAACCATTGGGTGAGAAACCATAGACCCATTTACAACCCCATTTTAGTCATTCTTAATTTTATTCATGGTATGTTCATTCATGGTGCAAGGGAAACAACATCCCTCAAGATTACTCACCATTGTGCTCCCCTGGCAGAGGCATAAGGCCACTTGGGTTTCATCTCCAAGGGTCGTTGTTCCTGCAGAAGGGGGACTTCTATTTGCCATGCGTTGAAGATTCTTTGATGTGTATCATTTGTCAATCAACTCTTGTATCGACTCACCTCTTTGATGAGAGGGACATATTGCACTAGAATCAGGAGACATCAAGTTGTGGGCCGTTGAATAGCATGTTGCAACCAAAATTTGACCTTAGGGATAAAAAATGTGTTTGAATTGTCTTATTTGTGCTTAAGACCCATGAAAAACATTTGTAAAATATACACAGTTCTATGGTTACTATCAAATCCTTTTGCTTAAGAGATCTCTTGTTTTTCTTTCTCAAAGTTGCTTTGTCCTTTAAAAAACTATTTGTTCACAAATCATCACATTGGAAAAGGTCTTATCTTTTCTATCCCAAAAAAATAAAAAAGTTGTTAGCAAGTTCATTCGCAACAACTTTGGTTTCATTGGTCCAACTTCCCCCTTTTTCAAAAAACTATCCTTGTTATCTCAAAAGCAGTTATTGAAAAAGTCCAGTTGTAAACAAACTTGTCCCTCTTTGGTCCAAAGGTTACCATTCTTAAAATACCATTGTTACATATCCTACTTGACCGAAAAGTTTCCTTGCAAAACCGAAACTCCATTTTCAAAACGAGGTCATCCCTATCCTTGTTGAAAAAGATTGTTAGCAAGTTTATTCCCAACAATCCTAGGCCTAGTTGTCCCACTTTACTACTTATATCCTAAAAATGTCCCACAAAAAGACCATTTTACCCAAGAAAAACATCTTTACCCAAAACCATCATTTTCTTGAAACCTAGTTATTCCTCAACTGATTTATATTTTCAACCCAAGGTTAAAAGGTATACTTAGCATAGTCACTACCTCTAAAAACCAATAGTTGCAATCAAATCCCTTAGAGTTATCTTATGTTAGGCCAAACCAAGAACAAATTAAAAAAAGCTAAACTTTTACAAATACCAATTTACAAGGAAATAGAAGCAAAACACAAAAAAATACCCCCAACCCAAGGATTGCCAAGCTAGACCAAATTTAGAAAGATGGTGCAGACATTGCATTACAAACTGAGTGGGATTAGAAAATTCAAAACCTAACTCTCTGACGAGGTGTCAACCATAGCCTTATCAACAACTCTAGTGTTACTCACTTTGATTAGGTCCTTCTTTTTTCACACACACTTATTCACTTATCTCCTCATAAGTTTAGTCTTTCACATAAAAGCACTACCCCATACAAGCATTTAAAATAGAATCATCTCCTCCCATTTTGTCATCCACCTTAGGCTTTCAAAACCCTCCACATGCATCATTAAGACCTAACACCCTCCACTAATTTACTCACCTACTTAGAAGCATTTATCATCACTTCATTAAGCTTTGTTTCCCTAAAAATAGTTTCCCTCCATCTCACCATCATAGTCATCCTTGAAACCAAACATTTTCTAAGATAGGTTGTCACTTGTGTCCCACATCACCTTGAGCCAAAGGTTGGGTTACACATTTGATCCTTCTCTATCTTCCAAAAATAGACATTAGGCTACCTTAGGGTTTGATACCACCATCACATTTTTTAGGATCACACTTAAGGGAAACACAGTCTCCTTCATTTAGTACAATATCATTTAGGTTTCTAAGGTATCATTAAACACACTTGTACCTACTTTTCTTTGCATCTCAAGAAACCAATCCACCCTAGTTACACTTAGGAAAATCACTTCGTCATATACACTTAGCATCATCCTTCTTGCATTTCATCCTTAGAAAATTATCCTTTCATAAATGGCTTGTAAGAGCAATGAATGGGCTTGTAAGAGTCTTTATGGCCTTGTAAGAGAATTCATGGTTGGGTGGTTGGGATATTTTGGAGGGAGTTGAGATTGTTGACTTTGCTTGGCTTAGGAAAGTCTTAAGCTTGCTTAGGGAATGTGACAAGGTTAGGGGGGGGATTAGAGGTGATTTAGGATTAGATTAAGCTTGTTAGAGATATGCAAGTGGATGGCATTTAATGAGGGTGGGTGAGTTAGTAGCTAAGCTTGGTTAGTATGGGTGGATGGGGTGGATTAGGCTAAAAAGGGGGTTTAGAGATAGGCTTAGGAAAAGTCCTTCTAGAAGAGTCTAGAACTTCACAAGGTTTTGAGGATAAATAAAGTTTATTTATCTCAAGGGTTTGGGTTGAGAAAATATTTATTAAAACACTTTTAATAAACATGAGGATTGATATTTAACCTTAGTTAAATATTTTGAGTTGGGATTAAGGGTAGAAAATGATGGGATTAGCCTTTAATCAAAATTAAAGAAAGATTAGGAGATTTTGGAAGAGGTTAGTGGTCTTCAAGAAATTGGCCAAGTTTGGGCAAAAAACAAATTAAATATTTATTTTGGAATTTTTGGTCAATTTATTAATTAAATAATTAATAAATAAGAAAATAATATTTAAATAAGATTGAAACATTTTTGGGAGGGATTCCTTAATTAAATATTTTTAATTAAGACAAGGGGATTTAATGGCATAAAAATAAATAAATAAATTAATAAATGATTATGTCATCAGGGACTTTTTTTAGAAAATAAAAATACTTTATTTTCTAAAGGATTTTTAGGTGTCTACATTTTGCCCCTCTTTGATGTGATGCCACAAGTGGCATGGCATCAAAGATAAGAAAATAAGATGCCCAAGGCTAGAGCAGAAGAGGAGAGAATGGATTGCGAGATGGCCCCTCAAGAAAGCGGCAAGAACAGAAACCGAGGCTCGACGACTTCTTGAAAAAAAATAAGAATCTGGGATGGGATGAGCGAGGAGACTTAGATTGGCAAAGAGAAGGGGCTGAATTAGCTCAAACTCTCACTACGAGAGAATGATAAAGGGAGGTCAGAGGCATAAGAGGAAGCAAGCTTAAGACTTTAGGGAAGGTGGAGGATGAAGGAGCGGAGCGCCATAAAAAGGAATCTAGGATAGAGAGAAGGATGAGGGGATTATAAAGTTGATGCAACATGATTTCAAAGAGTTAGATTGGCGGAAGATGGGTTTCAGAGATCCCTAGGACTAGGATTGTGGATCTCAAAAGATGAGGCTTAGTGGATTGATTGGATTGGTGGATCCCTAAGACTAGGATTGTGGATCCCTAAAGCTAAAAATGAAGATTGATTCAAAGAGATACTGATGCATAAGCTGGGGTAGGAGAGATAGATGCTGGATATGGATGGGGGATAATGGAGATGAAGGGAAACCATTGAAGCTTTTTGGAGCAGGGGGATACTTCAAAGAGAAGTACCACCATGTAGTTGAGCACTAGATTTGCTATAGGACTGTTGGTTAATTGCCAAGGTTACCAACAACATCAAGACTGTGTCACCAACCGTCCAGAGGACTGACAGACTGACTCGAAACAAACACACAAGGATTGCCCCAACATTACACATGAAACCCAGAGGAAATAGTGTGGAACCGACACTAGGTAACCCATAAGCAAAAAAGAAAAATAAACAAAAGACCTAATCAAGACCTTACACTCAGATTGCCCCATTCGCAGTATACCATGATATGGAAGATCATGGCAACCTTGAGGAGGGAACAAAAAGATTGCTTGGAAAAGATACTTCAAGACCCAAAAGTGAAGATTTCAAATCAAAAGAAAGTGAAAATCCAAAAGAGAACCGTTTGCCAACAAGATTGGTGGGACAAGGTACTAACGGACCAAGATCAGACATGAAGAAAGCTATATCCTACAAGGATCTATCAGAGAGCACCTAAGCTGATGGATCTGGAGGAGTGATGTGTCTGGCAAGCTGAACTAAGAAGGATAACACTTTGGTGACAGGAAATCTAGCTAAAGGATGCATTGGAATAACTAACCAAGGGTTGTGCGATGTGTGCAAGATGCTGATCAAGGAGGAAATGACATGAAAGCTGGATAGATACAATGGTACTAAGCTAAAGAGGATGTACAAGCTGACAGACCAAGATAGGTTACAAATGTACAAGTTGTTCATATTTTGATTTTTGTGAGATGGAAATGTTTGTGAAGGGTGGGATTTCTGTGATAGTTGATAGGCGGATAGGTAGACGGTTTGCGAAAAGCTTAAGTGAAAATGGGATTCTTTGTGTGCATGTGATAGGATACAAGCTAGGATACAAGCTTTGGCATCTAATATAGGTTAGAATATGGTACAAGCTTTGGACAAGAGTTGGATGTACAAGCTATGATACAAGGGGGGATACAAGATTTACAAGCTAAGGTATAAGATTTATAAACTGTATAGGAGGTATTTACAAGCTGAGGTACAAGATTTACAAGCTGTATAGGAGGTATTTACAAGCTCTATTAGATTTTGGATATTTGGTTGGAACACCAAGGGAACAAGCAGGTGTTTTATGGGATGGTGAATGGATCGATGAGGGATAGGATAGTGATAGATAATGGATTAGTCTTAGTACACAAGGTGCCTGAATTACCAAGTTTTCACCAAGGTACCTATCCAAGGCGCTTGAATTGCCAAGTATTCACCATTGGACGCTTATTTCTCTTTACTATTTTTTTGTATTTTTCAAAAGATGGGTATACCAAGGATTTTCAAGCATAGAACTTCTTGAGATGAATGATGTTAGTACGATCATTCAAGAGTTCTCCTTCTGGTGTAGATAGCTGATAGGCTCCAAAGCCAAAGGAGGCAGTGACAACATTAGGACCAAGTCAAGTAGGTTCAAACTTGCCTTTCTTTTCTCAATCGACTTGGACTTTCATATTTTCTTTGAGGACCATGTCGCCTGGCTGAAAGTGTTGTGAGAGCACCTTCTTGTTGAAATTCCTTTTGAGACAAGTTTGATAGACTGTGAGATGATCATAGGCTTGTTGTTGCTTCTTGTCTAAGAGATCTAGCTGGGTGAGCCGAGCTACTCTATATTCTTCATCTGATATTTGCCCCTACAAAGATATGCGCAAGGAGGGAAGTTCAACCTCTATGGGTAGTATTGCTTTGACACCATAGACTAAGGAGTATGGAGTTGTTCCTGTGGATGTACGAAAGGAGGTTCGATAGGCCCATAGGGCTGGATTTATTTGTAGGTGCCAATCGCAGCCAAAATCATTGACAACTTTCTTTAGGATTTTGAGGAGGGTTTTGTTAGTTGCCTCTGCCTGGCCATTACCTTGTGGGAAATATGGGATAGAAAAGAGGTGATAGATACAGAGGGAAGTGCATAGTTCTTCCATGTTGAGATTTTCAAAGTTACCTCCGTGGTCGGTGAAGATGGTGGATGGGATGTCGAAGTGACAAACAATGTGGTACAAGATGAACTTGGAGACCTGAACTCCTTTAGCTAAGACTAGGGGGACTGCTTCTACCCACTTAGTGAAATAGTTTGTAGCTGTTATTATCCATTTATGTCCATCAGATGAGAGAGGTGTGATAGTTCCAACTAGATCAAGGCCCCAACAAGCAAAAGGCCAAGGTGGTGCAATAGGCTGTAGATCCTGTGCTGGAGCGTGCACAAGATTTGCGTGCTGCTAACATGGGAGACACTTTCTGACAAAGTTACATGAGTCTTCTTTAATGGTAGGCCAATAGTAGCCTGCTCTAATGATTTGTCGTGCTAGGACAATACCACTCGTGTGGGCACCACAAAGTTTGGAGTGTACTTTTAACGCCATCGCAGCCTCATTTTCATCTAAACATCGAGAGAGAGTATCATGATAACCCTGACAATATAGGGTATTGGCTATGATAACATAGCAAGATGATTTTTGGATGAGGTTTTGGCATTGGGTACGTGTGAGGTGAGGGGATATGATACCATCGTTAAGGTAAGCGTGAATCTCATGGTACCAAGGGGATTGGGGACCAACCAAGATACAAACACAGTTTGAATCCTCATTCGCATAGGTGGGTGTGAGGAGCTGTTCGACTAAAAACTCATACTGTGTAACTACTTGGAGAATTTGCAAGAGCGAGCTGATAGTAGCCATAGGGTCTACTGGTTTGTTCTGCATTCGAGGCACTTGTATAAACTGAAGCTTTGTAAAATGATGGGTTAGCTGATCAACTAGCTCTTTGTAGGGTAATAGCTTTTCATCTTTGGTTTGATATTTATTTAGGGCTTGCTTGATGATGAGCTGAGAATCGCCAAAGATTTGTAACTCAGTGATGTTCCATTCTACAACTATCTTTAATCCTACTATGAGAGCCTCATATTCAGCTATATTGTTGGTGCTAGGGAATTGTAGCTTGAAGGGTTTTGGAATGTAATCTCCTTGAGATGTGACCAACAATATTCCTGCTCTTGATCCATGAGATGTGTGTGAACCATCAAAATAAAGTTTCCATGGGGGCTATTCTTCAATTAGACAGATATGCTCATCTGGAAATTCTATGATCAAAGGATATGTATCTACTAGAGGTGCATCAGCTAGGTGATTTGCTATAGCTTGTCCTTTGATTGCCTTTCTGCCCACATACTGGATGTCAAATTCGCTAAGGAGCATAACCCATTTGGCCAAACGGCTTGTAAGTGCTGTTCTAGAGAGCATATACTTGAGAGGGTCTATCTTGGAGACTAGTTGGATGGTATGACTTAGCATGTAGTGGCAAAGTTTTTGAGTTGAGAAAACAACTGCCAAACAAGCTTTTTCCATAGGCGTATAATTGAGTTCATAACCAACTAGGGTTCTACTGATGTAGTAGATGGCTCTTTCTCTGCCATAGTCATCGAGCTGTGCTAGAAGTGCCCCTAGAGTAGTAGGCGTTGCTGATATCTACAAGATCAAGGGATGACCAGGAACTGGTGGAACCAAGATAGGGGGATTGGTGAGATACTGCTTGAGCTGATCAAAGCTGCGTTGACATAAATGATCCCACTTGAAGTTTTCATCCTTCTTCAGTGAATGTGCAAATGGCGTACACTTATCTGCAAGCTGGGAGATGAAGCATCAAATGGATTGAAGCTTTCCCTGAAGAGTGCGAAGCTGTCGCAGTGTTTGGGGAGGAGGCATGTCTAAGATAGCCTTGACCTTCTTGGGGTCGATCTCTATACCTTGTTTAGAAACTATAAAGCCTAGAAGCTTGCTAGATGTGACCCCAAAGACACACTTCTTGGGATTCAACATGAGATGATATTTGGCTAACCTATCAAAGACTTTCTCTAGGTCAGCAAGATGATCCATGAAGGTATGAGATTTGACCAAGATATCATCCACATAATCCTCCAAAATGCTATGAATGAGATCATGAAAAATGGCTGTCATAGCTCTTTAATAGGTAGCCCCAGCATTCTTTAGGCCAAAAGGCATCATGTTGTACCAAAAGGTTCCCCAAGGGGTAGTGAATGTTGTCTTATGCTGATCCTCTTCTGCAATCTTGATTTGATTATACCCAGAAAATCCATCCATGAGGGACAAAATTTCATGTCTAGCTGTAAGGTCTACAATCATATCTATGTTGGGTAAGGGAAAATCATCTTTTGGACAAGCTTTGTTAAGATCTCTAAAATCAATGCAAATTTTAATGTTACTGGAAGGCTTAGTGACAATGACCATGTTGGAGATCCACTCTGAGTAGTCGATAGGTCGGATAACCTTGGCAGCTAACATCCTTTCTAATTTAGCTTTGACTAGTAATGCCACCTTGGGGTGCATTTTTCTAAGCTTTTGTCTGACGGGCTTGATCTTTGGATCGACTGCAAGATGATGAACTACAAGCTTTGGATCAAGTCCTTGCATGTCTTGATATGACCATGCAAATCGGCCAATGTTATCTCTTAAGACCTCAAAGAGGAGATCAACTTGGTCTTGTGATAGGGATGTAGCAATGTGAACAAGTTTGGGGATCTCTAAAGAACCGATGTTGACTTCTCTAGTATCCTCAATTAGAATAGAAGACACCTCTAGTTGATTATCTTAAGGAGGCAATGCTAAATCCTCATGTTCTGCTTGTGGCTTTGGATTTTCTTGCTGAGGGGTTCTCTTCACTGCCTTAGCTAGTCTCAGATTCACCTTAGTTCCAATTTTGGGTGTATCGAAACTAGGTTGGAGATTTTCTCCATAAATACCCCTGGGGATCTAGCTTATAGATATAGGCAAAATTTGGATTTGTTTTCTTGTGAGGTGTTTTAGCTCCCATGAATCTCTAAAGCGCTTCCTCTAATGTGAACTCATCAATGTGTATGATGCTTGGTTGGTCCCAATCTATGAGTTATGGATGGGCGAGTGGTAGGTCAATGAAATGGATGGATAGTTCTTGGAGAATAGAGTCTCTGAGGAAGATTTGGTCTAGGATATCGTCGTAGGCTCTCTTTTCAACTTCCTTAGGAATGTCTTCGATTTCGACAAGGTCACGATGAATGTTCGGAAAAGCATGACCTTCCATATTGGTGCCCCCAGTTGTGGGTATGCCAAAGCCAAGACCTAACTTCGATTCCCACTTGTGTGCATCAATCGGGCACTGCATGCCTCTTTCTTCTGGTCCTAGACCACCACCTTGATGGTTCCATTTCTCAGTGATGAGCTTATGTTCTTGGGGATACTTCTGGCTGAAGTGATCAAGGCGTGCTTGATTTCTTGGAGGTGCATCCTTATGTAACCAATTGTTGATATTTGGAGTGAGCTCCTCATGAAGAGGGATTTTCGAGGATACAAAGGTTGTTGGGCCAAACTATTTGTATCGAGGAGGTGGAATCTCCTAAGCTTTGTGATATGTTGGTCATCCATGGGCATGTGGATCAAGTGGGAGTGCTCCGACAACAAATGCATCTGACAAACTATACTCTCCACAGCCTTTGTTTTTGATCTTCACGATAGACATGATGGAGGCAAGGATGGTTTTTGGGTCATTACAAGTGTGGGATGAGCTGGTGATGGCTGTGCCAATATCAATTCTAGGGCAATGGTTTGTATATGAGGCTTCAATTGCATTGTAGTAAGCAAAGGGTTCTGGATCGACATGGATGGTTACCTCAGTGCTTTGATGCAAAAATTTGATGCACTGATGGTAAGTGGATGGAACGACTTTCATGGCATGAATCCATGGGTGACCAAGGAGGATGTTGAATGGTAGGTTTAGATCAATAACATGGCAGAGTGTTTCTTGGATGATTGGCCCAACCTTGATTGGCAGCAAAATAGTTCCTTCTATGGTTCTTTCCAAGTTTTCATAAGCTTTGATGATGATAACTTCATTGATGATATCTGCCTCAGTATACCCAGCTTGTTTTATGAATTTTAGGGTGCAAATATTCAAGGCTGATCCATTATCTATCATTACTCTTTTTACGGCAAAATTGGATACCATGATGGCTATGTGAAGTGGAAGGGTGTGATCTGGCTCGACCACGGGTATGTCAGTGGGTTTGAATGATAGGGAACATGAGGAGGATAGGTGTCCAATGAGACTACAAAAATTAATAGCATTGATATCTGAAGGGACACGAGATTCTATGAGAGCACTGTCAAGGATGTTTTTGTACACAGGACTAGTGCGGAGAAGGTCTAAAATGGAGATTTGGGCTGGCATGTTCCCAAGGTGTTCCAATATATTGTACTAGCTTTTTGATGGAGTTGATGGTGCTGGTGACACTGGTGGACCTGCAATATTAAATCACGCTCTTCTAGTGGTGACTACACACTCATTGTTTGGGCCTTGGATATTGATAACATTGACAGAAGGCTCTTTCTCGGATATACAACCTATGAGGCTACCATAGTCTATATAGGATGAAGTGTGGTCATTGTTCTTCCCATGCTGTTGGTTTGGTTGGCGGTTGTTGATGTTTTTGTTGTTGGTTTGGATAGGTTCTTTTCTAGGATTTTGGTTGTTGTGAGGAGAAAAAGCATTTTGATAGATATGTAAGCCTGCATTGGGAGAGGTTTGGGCACCAACGGTGATTTCTTTCCAATCAATGAGGTCCTACACATAATCTTTCAGTTTCATGCATCTAAGGGTAGTGTGACCTTTTACCCTATAAAATTTGCAGTACTCATTATCTTTGTACCATACAGCTTTGGATTGGCTTGGGTCAATTTGCTGGGTAGGAGGAAATTTGATGAGGTTTTCCTTAGTCAATTTATCAAAAATGACATCCAAAGGTTCACCAAGGGGTGTATAATTTCTAGGTGCAGGTTGGAATCTGGGCTTTTGCCCTATAGCTATATTGATGGCATTAGCTTGATTGCTAGACCCTTGAAAGTTGGGTCTTGGATTGTGGTTTTAACAGCTTTGGTTATTCTGCTATTGGTAGTTGATAGCTTGTTGATTTTTTGGTTGATATGGTGGGTTGAACTGGTTTTGGAAAGGACCAACAATATTCACATGTCTCGTATGGGTAACCCCATCTGTTGCAACATGCTTGTTTTTGTTCCAATACCTAGACTTGTCATTTGAATGTGTTTGATTTTGGTTGGCCTCCTTGTAAATCTTGACCACACCATCTTTAATGAGTCCTTGCTCAAGGATCATTCCTTTCTCTTTGATGTCTTTGTAGGTCTGCAAACGGTTCATGGTCATGTGGTGAGCCAAGCTAGGATGGGCATTATTAATAAACATTTTCACCAAATGGTGCTCTAGCAAGGTGCAAGATATGTGGGTGGTAAGGGTTTTCCATCTTTGCAGATATTTGGGAAGGCTTTCTCCACCTTTTTGCTTAGTGTGGACAAGATCAACTACTAATAGCTCTGTTTCAACAAGATGGGCATATTGGGCTACAAATGCCTTTGATAATTCAGCAAAATTTTTAATTGTGCCATAGGGGATTCTATAAAACCATTCAAGAGCTGGTCTAACCAAGCTTTTGGGAAAGAGATGCAAGAGAAAGACATCATCGTATTCCACTTCTTGGCAGTGCATGTAAAATTCTTTGATATGTGTGACAGGGTCTCCTTTTCCTCTAAATTTGTCAAATTTGGGTGTCTCAAAATGCTTGGGAAATGGTGTCATGGTAATGGCTCTGTCAAATGGGTAAGGACACACATTCTCAAACTTGAAAGTTTTTGGATCATTTCCCTCCTAGATGTTTTTCAAAGCTATCTTCATGGCTTCCCATTCTGAATTAATGGGTGATGGCTAGGGTGCCCCTAATATAGGAGTGCCCTGAGGTAGGTATGCGCTAGATGGGGCAATGGAATATGGATGGCTTTGAGGTATGGGCTGGTAGGGATTGTACATGGCTTGGGCAACTGAATGGTGGATGATGGGTTGCTGAGGTGGAGGTGGCACATATTGCTGCATGTGCTGCGAGGCTTGCTGCTAATATTGGATTTGAGGTTGGGATTGAGGAACATAAGCTGGCTGTGGGATAAATGGATTGCTTTGTGGAGGTAAGGTATAAGATGGTTGTGAAGCTTGGGGAAAGGATTGGGGAGCTTGTGGAACTTGACTTTGGATTTGAAGAGTTTGACCAATATATATGGGTTGTGCCCCCATTTGGGAAGGTATCTGCATGGCAAAAGAGGCCAAGTAATTGGTGGTTGGTGGTGGTGGATTTCCTCCTAGAAGTGGCATAGAAAAATAGTTGGTAATAAGAGGTAATGGATTAGTTGGTGGTGGGAATTGAAAGCTTGGAAATGGAATTGATGGGGTTTGATAGCTTGGTGGCTGGATTTGAAAGCTTGGTAGAGTGGTGGCAGGAGCTTGGGTCACTTGAGAGCTTGACATAACATTGGTAGTAGCTTGTGGGGTTTGATAGCTTTGTGGAGTGAGGGTAGTAGCTTGTGGATTTGTGGCTGATGGTACTGAGCTCCAAGGACCTAGTGAAAATGATGAAATTGTGCTATGAGCTGAGGTAAACAAGCTAGGGGTGATGAAAGGTTGATTACTTGGCCCCATGGGTGGCATCTCGGTTGTATATTGCTGAGGTTGGCTAAAGATACTAGCACTGATTTGGGAGATGGGTGGATTTGGAAGGCTGGGTTGGAGAGCAGTAGCAACAATAGTGAAGGGAGTGAATGATGAGGTGTTTTGAGTGAAGGGGGTTTGGGATGGAGTGGTATGGACCAATGGTGGAGTCGTGGTGGCTGGATTGGCTTGCAGAAGGGAGATTTCAACTTGGGTGGAGGCTGGTATGTTTGGGTCTGTTGGATCATATGGAGTGGGTTGAGGCTCTTCTTTTGGCACATATTGAGGATAATTTGAATCATAAGAGCCTATTGGGAGTGGTAGTTGCTCAAACAGTGGGTGAGATGGTTCTGATAGGGGAGGAGGTCTTCCAAAGTCGAAGGCTCCAATGTCGTCCCTTTGAAAGTTAGCCATGATTGTTTCCTTGTTTTTGTCTATAATGGCATTCACCAATATTGTATTTCCTGGTTGGTTCATGAAAGCTTCAATGTTAGTAGGTGATGGTATGGTGTTCTCTGGGCTGAAGGATGGTTGACTACTTAAGGGGAGCGCTGCTGTTTGATCCAAATGACAGGGCTCCATTGTTTCCTTCTTCTTGGCTAAGCGAGTGACAGGTGGCATGAAAATGCAGAATGTTTCCTATGGATGAGATGCAACAATGTTGACGGATGCAAAAGGGGAAGGCTTTTCTATGCAAAAGATTTCCTAGATTGAGGCAAAGCTATATGACAAAACCTAAGGAGTATTGGGTTGGGGATTCTAACTTCAAAGATATGTTGCCAAATCATGAAAGGTCTGCTTTCCTATGTGCAAGCTTGGTGGTGATTGTGTCAACTTAAGGATAGACTAATGATCCTTTAGGAAGAACACAAGATTGACCACTTGTGGATCCCAACCTTTAGCTCAAGGTGATGAGGGATAACAAGTGACAAAGCTTGACTACCCTAGACAAAGCTTTGTCAAAGGGATAACCTTGGTGAGATTGGTGGATTTGGAAGATGTTAGGAATGGAAAACTTTTGGCAAGGTGACAACAATTTTGAAGGCTTGGATGTGAAGTTTTTGGATTGTTGGCTAGATGGTTTGGTTCTAAATGAGATGGATGAGCTAAAATGCTTAAGGGGAGGACTAAAGATGGCTGGCTTACCTACAAGGATGACTCTAAAGTGGAGCTTATGCAAGAAGATGTGGAGAAACAAGGGGGTCTAATAATAGAAATCATGCCTAGTTGGTAATGCATAAGTAGGGTTAACTCTTGGATGTTGGTGAAGTTGGATGGTGCGATCTAACCAAGTGTCTTGAAGGGCTTCGTCGACAGCTTTGTCCTCTACTTTGTGGAGTTTGGCAATTCGAGGGCTTGGTGTTATTTCCTTTCTCTTGGCTGAAAGTTCTTAGTATGCCTGAGATGGCTTGAGTTTGGCTTTGTGAAAATTCTTTTTGGCTTTGGGTTGTTCTGACATAAATTCTTGAATCTGCTTGGCTTTGAGAGATCTTGGTTGTTTTACTTCGACTTGCTCAACTTTTTGAAACAGGCAGTGACTATGCTAAGTATGCCCTAAGTTAGGATTGACCAAGTTTGGAAAACATTCATTCAACAATAAAAAATCAAGCAATAGATAAGAACAACCAGATAGAAGTTTTTGATTATTAGAATGTGATACTTGCACCAAGGAGTGTGTATGTTTTACAAATATTTCGTTCAGTCACTTCAAACACATTAACACCATAGATGGTTGTTTGCAAGGCTGACAATTGGTTTAGCTAGGAAATCCTCGATATACCCAAGGTATGTGAGGCCCAAATCCATAGATAAAACCAAAAAAATGTCACATAGCCGAGAGGAGCGATAACCCACTTCTCCTCTTTCACTTCTCAAGGGTATAAAGTTTCTTGAGGCTTAGCCCGAATGACAAAATTTTGATCCCAAGAGAGGTGTCTTTAGATTCACCTCCCAAATCTTTATACTCCACCGAAACGCTAGAGTTGAGGTCGTCCCAAGGGGTGATGAAATCCCCAAGTAGGCTTCCTAAAAAGAGAAACAAGGTTTTGGATCCTAATCTTATGCACCCAAGATGGCCTCGAAAGATGACAAGGGGAGAGAAGACTTGGATGACCTTGGGCTTAAAAATATGTTTGTTCTTTTACTGACTGACTCTTATGTGCGTTGATCTAAACCTTGCAAACACATGTTTAGGATGCAAATGTTCAATTCCAATTTTGAAGCATCAACAAAAGTAAAATCGATCGAAGAATGCATACACCAAGAAGATTTAGGGTCAACAAAAGTAAACTCGTGCGCCCAGAGGCCCTCCACATCAAGAGTTGTTTAATTTTTATGCCCAAATGAAGTGTTAGCGAGACTAATGCGCATTCAAAAAATTTTCTAACTTAGAAAAACTAATAAAAACTCAAGTAAGTGGAGTTTGATTTTTGTGGAGCACTTAACACCCTTTTAGGTAGACTCATCCCCATAGATGGCACTGAAATTGCAACCAATGGTTAATTTGATGGGTGATTAAAGAGGGTGAGTCCAACTACAAACTCACTCAAAGCGTCTTTAATTAGTTTTTGTAAGTGAGAAGATTAAAAAAATGTGAATTTAGGTTCTTTTTATGCCCAAAAATTGAAGTGTGAGATATTGCAATGATGAATTGATCCTTTGCATTCAAGATTGAGTTTGTTTGTTTTAAATGTGCATTCCAAGAAAAAATGATTTTAATCCATGGCATTCAAGATTGATTTAAGCGACATACATTGAAAGACAAGTGTTTAAACATTCAAGTTCATTTTAGCAACATGCATTCAAAGACAAGTGTTTAAACATTCAAGTTCATTTTTCAAGAGAATTAAACCATGTAAGGAGAACCTGCAAGAAACATGGTTAGTGGTTTCATAGATGCTCCAACCTGCAAAGCTACAAAAGCCAATTTGATTAGTCACTCAAAAATCTCAAAATTTGAAGCTTAACTATGAAGAAAATAAAATCAACTTTTTTTGTTCTTTTTCCTAGGCATAAAAATGCTTAGAAAAACTTCTACTCTATGGAACGACCAAAAGTTAAAATTTGATTTATACTCTTTTTAAAAATAAAAAATAAAAATAAAAAGTGCAGGAATAGAGATGTTAAAACAAAAATGCAACAATAACAGTCGAAGATGACAGTTCATCAGGTGGAGACGCCAAACTACGAAGAAGCTGATCTGCGGAGACGACAAAGAAAGAGGTGGAGACTACAGTTCAGTTTGGTGGCATAGAAAATAGGAAACCAGGCAGAAATGCTAAACTGTGGAGATGACAGTTCAGTTTGGTGGCAGTGGAGATGACAGAAGATTAAAGGCGGCGACAGAGACGATAAAGTATCTAGCGGAGGCGCTGAACTGCAGAGATGACAGATAAGATTGTAGAGACGACAGTTTTGGTGGTGGCACTGACAACAGAAGACCAGGCAGAGACACCAAACTATGGAGACGTCAGTTTGGCTGTGGAGATGACAGAGTATCAGGCATAGACGATAGTTTGCAGGCACAGACGCCAATCTGCAGAGACGACACTGTGCAAACAAAACTGAAATGCACAAATTTTTTCAAATTTTTTTATTTTTTTGATTATTTTCGAGTTTTAGAGGGTATGTCTTTCTCCCAAGTGTGTCCTTTAACCTACAAAAACAAGCAAAACACCCTACAACCCAGTCAAAAAACAACAAACGTTAGATGGTTAATTTATAAGAACAAAACATAGGGTGAAATGGATGAATGAATGACCCATAGTGGGGTCTCACCGGGCATGCCAAAATGTATATACTAATATGTTAGCAAGAAACACTAATCTATTAAAAGACCAAAGCATTAACTAGCATAAAAATCATAACATATAAGAGAGACTAAAGAGGAACCTCTAATTAGGAATGTGAGCCAAATGAATGGACTCTCCCAATAGGAATTAGCTCTTTGCTTGGTAGATGAGTCTAAATGAAGGATTAGTATGTATGCTAAAAGGGCTTCAAGTTTGCTTCAATGGTGGAGATGAGTAATGGAAAATTGGAAGCTTTGTGAGCTCTCAATTTGGCATTATAAGGGTATGGTTAAGGGCTTTGGCTTCCCAAACTAGCATTATAACTTTAATTCAAGGATTGTGTTGAAATGGCTTGGGAGGGAATTCAATTTATAGGCAAACGACTTGAGGGTTTGAGGGCTAAGATGCAAGGATGGGAAAATGGTTAAGGAGGGCTAGGATTGCATGAGAGTAGAGCACATGGATTGTGCTTCCTTACAGCTAATCAGGGAGTGACACATGTCACAAGGTGAGTGGATGAAAGAAAGGGCAAGGATGAGTCAACAAAAGAGGCTCAAGAGATAATATCTTCATAAAGACCCTTTATAAATGACTAGTAAGAGCAATGAATGGGCTTGTAAGAATCTTTATGGCCTTGTAAGAGCATTCATGGTTGAGTGGTTGGGATATTTTGAAGGGAGTTGAGATTGTTGACTTTGTTTGGCTTAGGAAAGTCTTAAGCTTGCTTAGGGAATGTGACAAGGTTAGGGGGGGGATTAGAGGTGATTTAGAATTAGATTAAGCTTGTTAGAGATATGCAAGTGGATGAAATTTAATGAGGGTGGGTGAGTTAGTAGATAAGCTTGGTTAGCATGGGTGGATGGGGTGGATTAGGCTAAAAAGAGGGTTTAGAGATAGGCTTAGGAAAAGTCCTTCTAGAAGAGTCTAGAACTTCATAAGGTTTTGAGGATAAATAAAGTTTATTTATCTCAAGGGTTTGGGTTGAGGAAATATTTATTAAAATATTTTTAATAAACATGAGGATTGATATTTAACCTTAGTTAAATATTTTGAGTTGGGATTAAGGGTAGAAAATGATGGGATTAGCCTTTAATCGAAATTAAAGAAAGATTAGGAGATTTTGGAAGAGGTTAGTGGTCTTAAGGAAATTGGCCAAGTTTGGACAAAAAACAAATTAAATATTTATTTTGGAATTTTTGGTCAATTTATTAATTAAATAATTAATAAATAAGGAAATAATGTTTAAATAAGATTTAAACATTTTTGGGAGTGATTCCTTAATTAAATATTTTTAATTAAGACAAGGGGATTTAATGGCATTAAAATAAATAAATAAAATAAAAAATTAATTAATTAATAAATGATGAAGTCATTAGAAACTTTTTTCAGAAAATAAAAATACTTTATTTTCTAAAGGATTTTTAGGTGTCTACAACTACTCCCATTCCACAAAACACTCATCCAATCCTCACTCAACCCTTAGTACCTACCACATCTCAACCAACCCCAAGTGTATCATCTGCATCTACTTCCACACCTGCTTCACAAAATCCCCCTTTTACATCTAGCAACACTATGGTTTCCCTTTCATCTCATAGCACATCCACTTCATTTACTACTGGCATGCCTCCACTAAGGTTAAATACCTCTTCTTCCATCCCACCCAACATCACTATCAATCCATTTGTTACTAGCCAAAGTACTTCGGCCTCATTCCCTTTAGGGCCTTGGAGTGTTGGTGTGACACAAGGGCCTGCCACTATGTCCATACCTCAGTTGCTATCATCCTCCACTCCTCAAGTCTATTCATTACCACCCATGACTAGCTATTTTTCTATGCCACCTTTGGGTAGTAGTCAAATCGCCCCTCCATTACAATATCCTGCTATGAACACTTTTCCTCATATTAATTACCTTGCCCTTGTTAATACTCAATTTCTCTCTCAAGCAGGAGCACAACCAACATGTATTGGGCAAAGTATATATTCCCAAAGCATGGCCTAGGTATTGCCAGTGCTACCATCTTTTCAACCACATTCATCACACCAATAGTATGCCCAAGTATCTGCACAAAATTATCTAGTAGGGCAACATCCTCATACTTACCCCCTCACCAATAGTCTAACCAATAGATACATCAATATGCACAAATTACATCCCAACAACCCATAGCATCCATCCCGCCAGTCATGCAGCCTATTTTTCCACAACCACCATATAACAGTCAGTGTTTCCCATATCAACCTTCAAGATTTGCTATGTATCCCAAACTAGGGGCACCTAGACCAGCAATATCTGTTACCCCACCTATAAACTCTAAATGGGAGGAAACAAAAAATGCTCTCAAGGCCCTCAAAGATGGGACAGACTCCAAAACTTTTAAATTTGAAAATGATTGTCCATATCCATTTGACAAAATCATCATAATGACACCATTTCCTAAACACTTTTGGATCCCCAAGTTTGATAAATGTAGAGGGAAAAGTGCTACAATCACGCATGTCAAAGAATTCTATATGCATTGCCAAGAAATGGCCTATAATGATGTATTCTTCATGCGACTTTTTTCAAAAAGCTTTGGAGGACCAGCCCTCGAGTGGTTTTGTCATATACCCCAAGGCACCATTAAAACCTTTGCTGATATTTCTGAAGCCTTTGTGGCTCAATATGCTCATCTTGTCAAGACTGAGTTATTTGTAGTGGACTTAGTTCATACCAAGCAAAAAGGAGGAGAAAGTCTTGCAGAATACTTATGTAATACCCCAAAATTGGCTCATTGCCATCTCAACCAATTCTGGTCTATTTCTAATCAATCTTAAAGTCCTATTCTAATAGACAATTCTCATTCTGCTATTTGCTAATTGACTTAATTGTTAGATGCAGAAAACCTTAATCTGTATTCATCATATTTCTTATTTAATTCCTATAGTACGTACTCATATTAGTCGCATTAAACCTACTTGATTTAATTATAATTTAATTATTAAGTATTTATACTTTAATTAAATTAAATTATATCCTAAGGCTAATGTGCTATGGAATTAAATTTATTTAATTTAATAAATACGCCTATCTTGATTAATTAAATGTAATTATTTAATTAAATGGGAAAGGTATTTCTAATTAATTAAATGAAATTATTTAATTAAATGGAGTACTTACTTCTAATTAATTAAACAAAGTTATTTAATTAAATGGGAAGCCATTCCTAATTAATTAAATGAAGTTATTTAATTAAATAAGAAAAGTGTCTCTAATTAATTAAAAATTATTTAATTAAATAGAAAAAGTAATTATGAGAGCATATCTCATTTTATTAAATTAAATATCTCAACAAAATTTCTCTTTAGTTCAAAAAGGAAAATTTCCAGTTCACTATTGATCAAAAATGAGTTAAATGAGTTAACTCCTTTTTCTACTCAAATTAAATCAGTTAACTCCTTATTTTACTCAAATTAAATCTGTTAACTCCCTTTAATTTGGGAATCTCCCTTTATTACTGAACCTCATCTTCAATCCTGACCGTTGATCCGAATTGATCTCAACCGTTGATGGATTTCAGGAAAGTCTATTTAAGAGACCCTCATCTCTTCATTTTGAGAGGATGAATTTGGAGAATTTGCATCGAATTGCTGTTGGAATTCATACTCACATTTGCTCATATTTTTACATACATCTTGTATTCTTAGTTTAAATTCATCTAGCTTAATAATGCATACATTTTTAGCTTAATGTCTTTTATTTCTTAGATTAATTGCTTGCACTTCATCTAGATTACTTGCACATTCATATAGCTTAAATTGCATTCAAATCCTTTGTTCTTATAGGGTGTGGTTGCTTAAACACCTCGAATCTGAGGATATCTGACAAGCAATTCCCTCTATATAGAAGGCAACAGGTCGCTTTGCAAGCCGATTTTTGGATGAACAATCCAATGTTCATTCTGGGATGAATCCGCATACAATGATCGTGTTGAAGTGTGTGTGTTAGCAGAGGCCACATATTCATGCATACATTTCTAGCACCCACCGTGGGGCTCGAAAATCAATTTTTTTGGTCTCTTTCTATTTTTTAAAAATCATTTTTTTGTTCTTTGTCCGTACTATTCCATACAGATTTAGGAATCTTCGCACGAGGCTATTCATTTTCGCACAAGGATCCAAAATCTTCGCACGAAGATTCTTTCCGAATTGCGCGAGAAAGTTCTTGGGCGCGTGAAACTTCGCGCGAAACTTGTTTCTTCACATAAGCCGAATATAATTTCGTGCGAGACAAAAACAACTTCACGTAGGCTTCGAACAGTTTCGCACAAGACAAAAATAACTTCGCGCAAGCTCAGAACAGTTTAGCGCGAGACAGAAATAACTTCGCGCAAGACTCTGCTGACAGATGCTATTTTTTGCATTGATTTTCGTGTTTTTTGGTTTTTCTGCTAACTGCTCATTGTTTCTCATTTTTTTGTGTTTTCTGAAATTTTGCAACAGCAATACAAAAAATAATTTTTTAAAGTTTTTTATCATTAAAAAAAAAAAAAAAAGAGTATAAAACGAATTTTGACTTTTGATGTTTTCATAGGTTTTAGCATTTTCTAAGCTTTTTTATGGGTATAAAAATGAACAAAAAACGTTAAATTTTATTTTCCCATAGTTAAGCTTTAGTTTTCACTAACATGTTTTCTCTTAAGCATCTTTATATGCATTTTTTAGATTTTTTTGCAGCATAACAGTAGTTTGCAGGACAATTGGAAAAGCGTGATAAAGTTGCTAAAAATAGGTAAAACATCCACTAAGTTCATTGCGAGGATTACTAGGTAATTCTCTTTAACTAATAACACTTCATTTGGAGCTAAAATGAACATCTCTTGTGTCAAGCTTGTGTGTATTTCCTTCCTTGTTCTCATTTTACAACACATGCATAATTTGATACTAGGTTGTGATCTCTATTAGTTTCATCTAGCAGGCTTAGTTATTAGTGATAGGTCTAATTAGCTATCTTGGGTTATTGGACTCGCTAATCCGCTGGCCCCTCATTTCATCGTGTGGTTCCAAGATCAGCATCACCTTAAAGGGGAGGGGTCTACAGGAAATAAGTGTTAAATGCTCCACTAGGCAACCCTTTTGTGCTTTCTAGAACTCACTAGTTTATGAGTTGTGGACTCGTTTTAGCTTGTGTGAGGGGTTAAATGTTCCACATCTTTGGACTCACCTCACATTAGTTAAAGCGTTAAGTGTACCACCTTGTGCTTTTTGATTACTTTTAGATAGATTTGCTTTCGAGAATTAACATCTGTACACACATAGTAATTAGACCCCCATGAACACTATTCGTGGATCTTGAGGGAGTGGGTTCCTAGTGAAACTCCTCTCTAAGACGGATTCCTTGTAGGTGGGGAGGATACTTTGAGCATCTTGCAGATAGATGAATCTTCAACTTGTTGATTAAGGCATCCTTTCTCTAGAGAGGTTGATAGATCACTGGGAGTTGATATCATAGATCTTTAAGAGATACTCTTAGCGTAGCATGTCGAATTAATCTGTTTTCTTTGATTGGGCTAAAGGTGAAAAGGTGTCAAAACCTTGAATCTGGAAGCTAAGTCCCCTTGTGGTATACTATTGTGAGTCAATCACCTTTAGAGAGGGTTAACCATAGCAGACAATCTCTGTACAGGGAAAAATGTGATGACGGAACCTCAAGGGATAATAGCCATTTTCGCCATGGTAGTGACAACCACTATATAAATGTCCTTGTGGAAGAAATCTCCCCGGGTGTGGTTCATTATGGGTTGTCAGATCTCCCTAGTAGCTCTTGAAGATTAAGTTCTCGGATTGTGTCAAAACCTCGGTGCGCCAGGATTGGAGGTCACCCCTGTGAGTCATAAAAGTTGCAGAGTCAAACCATTAATAAAAACCTTAGAGAGGCCAACTTTTATTTTCTAGGAATGTGTGCAATGATTGCAAAACTCTTTGAAAAAATACACAATTAGCTCTCTTAGGAATCAGTGCATACTAAGTCACTTGATTGTTCATGCACAAGGTTACTTTTACCCTTGCTCATTGTTATCAGACATGCTTGATATCACCTGCTTGCTGTTCTACATGCTTGTTTATCTGCTTGCTTACTAAAACGATCAAATTTGCTGTCTGTTAAATTGAACTTGTCTCAAAAATCTGCCCAATATGTCTAAAAAGTTCATAAATCTTGCCAAAATCAATCGCTGTTCTGAAATTGATCTGCTTTCTTGCGCGAAAACTTTTTTATTCTTGAGCAAAATCATTTGGTCCTCGTGCAAAATCATTTTGTCCTTGCGCGAAATTAAATTTCTTTCATGAGTCTTCGCATGACCCTGTGAGCTTTCTCACGTGAAATTAAAAACTATCACTGAACTTCGCCCGAGATAGAAACTTCTTCGCGTAGCTTGTAAAAATTCTTCGCGCGACCCGTAAAGGTTTCTCGCACGAGATCTTGTGTTAGCGTTTCCACTTTTGGTCTAATCTAGCTATCTGCAATCTGCATGCTACCCTTTTCTGCGTAATTTTATCACTTTCTGTTTGCAAACATTCCTCAAATAGTGGCATCCTACTTAGCTAATGACTTGCGATCCATACTTTAACTAGTCTTGTCTCTTAGTTATCTTGCTCTTGTCCTTTAGTGCTTGTTGTACTATGTGTCATGATAGTCATAATCTTTGGCTATTCTAGCCTTCAAATCAGATTATTCATACCTTAGTATACTGCACTCTTATCTTGCTTTTCTGAGATTACATTCTAGTATGGTCCTTGTCTAAGCTGTTGCTTTTTGTCATTGTCTATGACTGTGGCAACTTGACTTATGTTCTAAAACTTGGCTATCACTACTTGAAACATAGTACATCAAAATGGCTAACAAAAACTGTGCTAAATCCAATATTCCTAGTGAGGAAGAAAAGCTACTTATTGCAAACATGAAGCAACAAATCCAATCAGTAAAAGAAGAGGAAAACACATCATCAAACAAATTCTCCTTGAGAGAAATTTTCCCTTCCTTCTATGATAACCAAAAATCACATTCTTGTGATCTTGAATCCAAGATATCTGAGAACACTTTACAAACACCCAAGAAATCTAGAAATATCTTTGAAGAAAAACCTTGGGAACCTAAACCAAAGCGTGATTTCACCCCTTTGGGAAGATCTTATGAATCAACCTTGGAAGAACTTCTTGAAGAAAAACTCATTACTTTACCTACTCTCACTTTGGCGAGAGTTTCCTTTATGAGTAACTATTGTGCCTATCATAGACATAATTTACATAAAACTTCCCATTGTAAGGAGCTGAAAAATAAGATCCAAGATCTTGTTGACAGTGGCATAATTCAAAAATCTAAGCTCTCAACTACTAAAGATTCTACTCTCAAGAAGAATCAACTTCATGAAACCATGTCTAGTAGTGGTTCAAACACAACTTCTACTTCCTCCAACATACGTCCACCTTCTAAATTGTCCAATCTTTCCAACACATATTCACCAAAAGAACTCACTACTCCCCCAGTTGACTATGCTTACCCTCAAGGACTACCTTTAAAGGAAACTCAAGCTAATCTTGACTTAGCTACAAACCTCTCCCATACTACACAAAGAAAAGATCCAAAACCTCCATGTGTTGCTCCTCCTATTATCCCCAATCCAACTATTCCTCTATTGTCCCTTCAAGACCCTGTTATGGAGACTCTAGAAATATATTCGAATATAGATTCGGATACTCCCTCATCCTTGGATTTGGTTTCATGTCAAGAGGACCACTTAAATGATGAAGAAACAAGTGTTGATCAAGACCAAGATTCCTTCATCCCCTTTCAAGTCTTCCAAGATCTTGTGCCTCCATCTCAAGAGCCACATAGTCCTCCATCTCCCATGTCATGCACCTCTACTAAGCAAGATCAAGATATTCCTTCCACCATCCTTAAGGAGATTACAAAAGACCAAGAAAAGGATACTTTTCGTATGTTACCCAAAATTCCTTTTGAAGAGAAAAGTGTTCCCTCGCTCTCTTATTCTACCTCGTTACATTCACTTCCAAACTATGCTCAAGCTTTAAATACTCCTATCAAAGGTATTGTTCCTATAATAGTTACACATATATCTATTGATGGCTTTGGTCATATTGCTCACTCTAAAGATGTTGATATCCATACTCATGGTCCATTCACATCTTCTAAATCTATCCTTGGTCCCTAGCCATCTAAGCTAAAATCTTCAAGTCTTCCATCCATATTGGGACCTTATGTTCCTCTATCTCCTACTTCCACTCTTAGCTCATTATACATTCCTCCTACCCTACCCCAAGATTAACAAAGATGCACATACTTGAACTCTTCACATTCACCTTTCCATCTAAACTAGTCATATTGGCCTCATTCATCCACAAGTCCCAAGTCCTTTGGAAGAAATTTGGATGATCAACTCAAACAAAAGTGCATGAATCCATCCTCAAAAGTTCACTATGTCTCCCCTAATCAACATGTGAATGTCAAGAAGAAAAAAAAAAAAGAGACCGCAAAGGTCCACTATTCAAAGAGCTCAACCAAAGAAAGTATGGGTTCTTAAATCTGTTATTGAAGAAATGCATTCCAAAGCATCTAATGAAAAATCAAAAGCTATATGGATTCCCAAGTCTCTTTTGAAGGACTTGAATATTGAAAACAAATCAAAGTTGACATTCAAGCTTCCAAAGGCTTTCACTCCAGCTTCTTCCCAACATCTTCCTAAAAAGGTTTCAAAGCCTTCTACTCCATCTTCCTCCAAAATGGCTTTTCTACCTCATATATCTAAGCCTCAATCTATTTCATCCATATTTCCTCCATCATTCCACTACCCTTCAAGGTGTGTGTCAATGTTGATCTTGCCTAATATCTCATCCACCCTCATGAGATCCTCTAAATCTTATGCCTACTTTCCATCCTTGCTTGTTTCAGTCTTCCAAAACCAACAACCTTATCCTCCATCTACCTCTCATTTTCCTATCATTTCCCTTCCATTACCTTATTAGCATCTTTGAGTGTACTTTGCTATGGCCTTGGCTTATCATATCTTATCTTACTTATAGGCATGCTATATAACTTGAGAACAGCTTGAATTCTTTCCAAAAACTCTGAAAATCCCAAAAAAGAAAAAAAAAAGAGAGAAAAAAACAAGAAAAAAGAAAACAGAAAAAAAGAAGTGCCTTGGTGAAAACCTGGAAACAGGCGCCTTGGTAGCAAAAGTAAAGAAAAATAAATCTGTCTTATGGTGAAAACTACTTCTTGTGGCACCTTGGACAAGTGCCATGATGAAAACTTGGTAAACAGGCGTCATGCATAATTCTTCCATCCATGACATCCTATCATGATCTTGCTTATCCTTCAAATGTCCTTGTCTCAAGTCATTCACTCATAACCTCCATAACAAACTTTTTTGTCCTATTTAGTTAACCCTTTGGTCTTGATCAATGAAAGAAAGAAGAAAACTCAGTTCTTACCAATCTCTTGACATGGTCATTTTCTTTGTGACACCCATCATTACACCATGAGCTTATATTGTTATGTCTTTTTCCCTAACATGGGTAATCTTGTGAAGGCTTTCCTTGAGGGTAAAATTCATCATTTCATACTCCTTGCCTATCCATCTCTGCTTATCCACTTGCTTGCTACTACATCTTATCCTATACCTTGCTAGACACTGAAACAAAATCAAGGTGATCCTTCTTGAGAGCTAGTAATCTCTGAAAAAGTTCTAAATTTTGAAAATTCCTGAAAAAAATCATAAAAATTAGAAAAAGTTCTAAAAAAATTGTTACCTTGGTGAAAACCTAGCAATAGGTGCCTTGGTAACACCAAAAAAAGTGAAAAATCTCAAAAATACAAAAAAATTGAAAAACAAAAACAAAAAAAGTGCCATTGGTGAAAACCTGGAAATAGGCATCATGGTAGCAAAAAAAAGAGAATCTTGCCAAGAAGGTGAAAACCTGGTAAACAGGCACCTCTTGTTCCCAATGCTCCATCTTGCAGCGCATCTTCTTGCTATTCTGTACAGTCGCTTTCATGCTTTTGCATTCCTGCTTTTCCTGTTCATGTATCCATGGATTGAGTCTTATCACAGCTCAGGGGCATCCCCCCTTAGTGTCACTCTTTTTGAGATTCTCCTCATAGAATCTCCTTTGCAACAGTCACCAGTGGTCCTCACTGTGTCTTCCTACTATCGCTAGTGTCACTCTTTTCGAGATTCTCCTCATAGAATCTCCTTTGTGACAGTCACCAATTGTTCTAACTGCATCTTCCTACTGTCGCTAGTGTCACTCTTTTCGAAATTCTCCTCATAGAATCTCCTTCGTGACAGTCACCAGTTGTTCTAACTGCATTTGCCTCCTGTCGCTAGTGTCACTCTTTTTGAGATTCTCCTCATAGAATCTCCTTCATGACAGTCACCAGTCATTTTGACTGCGTCTGCCTACTGTTGCTAGTGTCACTATTTTCGAGATTCTCCTCATAAAATCTCCTTTGCGACAGTCACCAGTTGTGCTGATTGTGTCTGCCTACTGTCGCTAGTGTTACTCTTTTCAAGATTCTCCTCATAGAATCTTTTTTGCAACGGTCACCAGTTGTTTCAGCTGTGTCTGCCTACTATTGCTCGGGTCATGTCTCAAGATTCCTTTATGGAAGATCTCTTTTGCATCAGTCACCAGTCGTCCTGGCTGTGTCTGTCTACTGTCGCTTAGTCCTTCTTAGGTTCTTCATCGTGAAGATTCCTCTTTGACCTCAATCACCAGTCGTTCTGACTGTGTCTGCCTACTATTGTCACCCTACTGAAGAGATTTCTTTCTTACATGTTCTGGACATTAGCACTTGACATCAATCTCGAAAAAATGAACTCAAAAATGATATACTTGTTTGGACATGCTGAGCTTTTTCTTTGTTTGCTTTGTTTTTGCTTTATCATATCTCCTCAAGCAACTTGATGATGTCATCTTCGACTAGAGAAGTAATGACTGGGGGCATGATCTTTTCTTGGCTTTCTATTTGTGGTTTAGTTCCAACAAGTTGATAAGTTCCTATAAAAGGGGTGTCCACTATAAGAGCCTCCATCTCGTATTGGATGGCCGTGTGTACCTCGACTCCTTTTATATAGATACGTCAATGACATTGGTTCTTCTCCTTGTTTGTTGGAGTGAACTCTTCATGCTATAGTACATACTGATACTCGTCCTATTAAGTGAACGCACGGGTCACTGCGAGTATATCTAGCACACTTCTGTCTTAGGTTATGAATGCAAGGGTCGTTGCAAACAGAATGAATACTGAATACTTAGCATAAGAGGGATCTCTCATGTGTTTGGTGTGCCTGTCATGCAAGCAACATTCAAGTCATCCTAGCATTTATGCTTTGATGCTTATGTTAACTTGCTACATTAAAAGGGACAAATGTTCTGGTCATTTTGGCTTCTTGTGCCTCGAATGCTTACATTTAATCTCAACACCCCAATAACATATGTTATATTCATATTTTTATGATTGCAATGTTAGTGGGAATTGTATAACATATGAGCTTTATTTTATATCCGATGATGATTAAATATCGAGGCTCGGTAACCAAACCTAGGGTTGCATTTAACATAAGCATGCAATTCAATTGCAAATCTACTTTCACCTTCTCTAATGAGGGATTGTTGATCTCTTCAAAGTATCATGTTCTTTCATGAATTGCACAAATGATTGATTAATCACCCTCTTGGCTACTTTGGTTGCTCTGAACCCATTATTTGGGATCGAATTCAAAATATGACACACTTAAGTGGCTCAAAATGCATTTTAAATTTTTTTTGTGCAATCCAAATCTTTCTGATACTTTGCAATACTTGGAATCTTTTCAACTCAAACTTGGTCTTTTGGATCTAGAAATCACTTTGGATCAACCTCCAAATTTCTTCAGATCGTTCTGATCTCTTTATATTTCTTCAGATCGTTCTGATCTCTTCATATTTCTTCAGATCATTTTGATCTCTTCATATTTCTTCAGATCATTTTGATCTCTTTATATTTCTTCAGATCATTCTGATCTCTTCATACTTCTTCAGATCGTTCTGATCTCTTTATATTTCTTCAAGATCGTTCTGATCTCTTTATATTTCTTCAGATTATTCTGATCTCTTCATATTTCTTTTGATCATTCTGATCTTTTCTTTATTGTTCAAATCATTCTGATCTCTTCTACATTCTGTTGAATCTCATATTTCTTCTGTATCTATTGCTATATTGCTTCACATCTATTTCTGGTGTGTCATCTTTTGATTTCACTCCCGAGGGGGTAGGATGATTACATCATTAAATACTTATTGCTTGGGGCATCTAGTTCCCATCTTATGTCCTAGTCACATGGGGCATCTCATCACTTGGGGCATTTTGTTCCCTTCTATCTGGCATCTTTGCCATCTATCTTATCTTTTCATCAATTGATCAACCTTATAAAAACTCTTCTCAGAGTTCGATAGATAGGTATTGAGATAGTCTAAACCTCAACTCCTAAGGATCAAGCCTTGTTTTGGGGATGATTCTATGACTCATGATGAGGACCTTGTTATCTTTTATCAATCTTAGGTATCTAGGTGTTCTATCTAGATCCTTGAAGGTTAAGCTCCATTTTGGAGATAGTCTTCTAAATGCTATTATTCTCAGGTATCTAGGTGTTCTATCTGGATCTTTGAAGGTTAAACTCCGTTCTAGAGATAATCTTCTAAATGCTATCAATTTTAGGTATCTAGATGTTTTGTCTGGATCCTTAAAGATTATGCTTCATTCTGGAGATAGTTTGTTAAATGCTATCAATCTTAGGTATCTAAGTGCTCTACTTGGATTCCTTAGGATTAAGCTCTATTCGAAAGATAGTCCTTAAAAGCTTATCAATTGGTCTCCGTGTCATCAACTTCGGAACCAATCTCATCTTTGCATCATGCTTTCTGATTTTCTTTGAATTGAACATGCTGCTCGGACATTCATTCAAAGAGGGGCAAAATGTAATACCCCAAAATTGGCTCATTGCCATCTCAACCAATTCTAGTCTATTTCTGATCAATCTTAAAGTCCTATTCTAATAGGCAATTCTCATTCTGCTATTCACTACTTGACTTAATTATCAGATGTAGAAAACCCTAATCTGCATTCATCATATTTCTTATTTAATTCCTATAGTACGTACTCATATTAGTCGCATTAAACCTACTTGATTTAATTATAATTTAATTATAAAGTATTTATACTTTAATTAAATTAAATTATATCCTAAGGCTAATGTACTATGGAATTAAATTTATTTAATTTAATAAATACGCCTATCTTGATTAATTAAATATAATTATTTAATTAAATGGGAAAGGTATTTCTAATTAATTAAACAAAATTATTTAATTAAATGGAGTACTTACTTCTAATTAATTAAACAAAGTTATTTAATTAAATGGGAAGCCATTCCTAATTAATTAAATAAAGTTATTTAATTAAATAAGAAAAGTGTCTCTAATTAATTAAAGATTATTTAATTAAATAGAAAAAGTAATTATGAGAGCATATCTCATTTTATTAAATTAAATATCTCAACAAAATCTCTCTTCAGTTCAAAAAGGGAAATTTCCAGTTCACTATTGATAAAAAATGAGTTAAATTAGTTAACTCCTTTTTCTACTCAAATTAAATCAGTTAACTCCTTATTTTACTCAAATTAAATCTGTTAACTCCCTTTAATTTGGGAATCTCCCTTTATGACTGAACCTCATCTTCAATCCTGACCGTTGATCCGAATTGATCTCAACCGTTGATGGATTTCAGGAAAGTCTATTTAAGAGACCCTCATCTCTTCATTTTGAGAGGATGAATTTGGAGAATTTGCATCGAATTGCTGTTAGAATTCATACTCACATTTGCTCATATTTTTACATACATCTTGCATTCTTAGTTTAAATTCATCTAGCTTAATAATGCATACATTTTTAGCTTAATGTCTTTTATTTCTTAGATTAATTGCTTGCACTTCATCTAGATTACTTGCACATTCATATAGCTTAAATTGCATTCAAATCCTTCATTCTTATAGGGTCTGGTTGCTTAAACACCTCGAATCTGAGGATATCTGACAAGCAAATCCCTCTAGATAGAAGGCAACATGTCGCTTTGCAAGTCAATTTTCGGATGAACAATCCAACGTTCATTCTGGGATGAATCCGCATACAATGACCATGTTGAAGTGTGTGTGTTAGAAGAGGCCACATATTCACGCATACAACTTACAATGTTGGCAAACCCTCACAACTAGGATCTCATGTACCATCCCCAAATGTCACCTTATCAAAATGTTCATTAACAATGCACATCCTAATCTTTCCCATCACATGGTTATGAATTGCTTACAAACATACAAAGACATTAAGGAAAAAGGGATGGGACTCGAGCAAGGGCTCATCAAAGATGGTGTTATCAAAATTTACAAAGAAAACAACCAAGACCAAGGTCCAAGCAATGAAAAACCATGCTATTGGAATAAAAATAAGAACATAGTTATTGATGGCATCACCGACACTCGACATGTTCATATCATTGGGGATACATCCAACATTCCCACCACATTTTTTCAATAACAACCTTATCAACAACGACCACCTGTATATCAGTAACCACCTATGCAGAACAATCAACAAGTACCCGCCCATCAAAATCAAATAAATGCCATCACACTTTTGGTTGGATCTAAACCATGTGTTTAGAGACAAACACACATATACACTCCATTGAGGGAGCTCCTTGATGTAATCTTTGAAAAACTATCCAAGGACAACCTTGTTTGATATCCAGAAACACAACCCTTGGAATCCAATCAGTCTAGGGCATCTTGGTATAAGGATAATGAGTTCTGCAAATTCCATAATGTTAAAGGACATACCACCCTCAAGTGCATGCAACTCAAGGACTATGTCCAGGACCTTATTGACCAGAAGGAGATTACAATGGAAGCAAAAGCCTCACCCAATGCAGGATTATTAATATATTGTTGAGCTGTCATTATGCACGATGCTAAACGATAGGAATTCTTTTAAACTCCTCTCTTGAAAAGTCAATCTTGTGAATCAACTCCAAGGTTTCGGGTGATCTTGCGACCTACTGGAATCCACTTAGTTGAAGATAAATTCTTTTGTTCATGAGGAGGCCTTTGCTAGTTTGAATGATTTTGGATGAGATGTAGAATCTATTCACTGCTTCAAAATAAACACGCAAAAAAAGAACTATGTTTTTGTATTTTCTATTTATTTATGAATGCAATCTAACAATGCAACTAATATTAATTTCTAATTTAACCAAGGGGTTAGTAAAGAAAATAACAAGTACTTTAAAGAAAAATAACATGAAAGTAAAATCCTAATGGACATAAGCTACATAAAACAACACGTCTGCGAGTTAAGCTTTCAAAGAAATCAACGGGTAACCAATGAAAGTAGGAGCAGCACTTCTTTGATTCCATTGATGCAATCGTCGATGGGAAACTTAATAAATGTATGATGTTTCACTCTTCATCAAATCAGAAGGCCACGAAAAGTGAACTCATGTGAGACAAAGAGTTATGCAGGCACAATTTGGTGATTTCTTCTCGAGCTAAATACATCAACAAAATTTGTTAAACCGTAGCAAACATCAAAATTAAAAGATTTCACAACCAGAAATAAAACAATAAAATTTTGGCTCAATCACAATTCCATGAACATAAATTCACAAAACAATGACACATTTAGGCAAGAATCACTACACTCTAAATGCGAGTACCAAAAGCATAATATTATTACAAAATAATGGCATCCTCAATTACATATTAAAATCCTATATTTATAAGAAACCATCTCCTCAATTTGTGTTGAAAGTGAGAGATATCTTCATGCAATAATATGCTTTTAATTTATTAAAACAAACTAATTATATACAAGCTAACAATCTAACTGGTGCTTAGTAGGACTCCATCCATTTTTATATTTATTAATTGGATGCATGAGCCTTTACATGTCATAAAACAAAGAAATTATGAGAGAAGAAGAAGAAGAAAGCCTTCAGTCGAAGTAAAGTGTTTGGAAGTATCAAAAATATTACCAGGTGTCTGTCGGAGTTAAATTACTATCAAAATGTGTTTTCGATGCATAGAAAGCTCTAATCTTGGAACTAGCAGTTAATTGTCGGTATACCTCTTGGAAAGTGCACCTTCACACCTCTGAATTCTCCAAAAATCTTCCAACACTTTTTGCAAAAAAGTGCAGCAATGCACCTCAAAGGTCCATAAATGCAAAAATTTCACCGAGTGTCAAAATTGAAATTCTGGCTTCTGGGTTTTGTCCCCCTTCACACCAGAGCTATGTTTGGATGCTTTCCCTTGAATTTATTAATAATCTTGGTGACCTTGGCTACATTTGGTAGATCTAAGGCATTATATTTATCCTTAACCTTTTGCCTGTAGTTATCTACCTCTATATGGGTCTCAACAAAATCCCTGAGTTTCGTATCTAACTCTAGTAAGCCTTCCTCTATCTTGAAGGCCTACTAAATGTCATCATCAGTAGAAAATTCTTCAAAAATATTCTTGAATTTATCGACTACTACCTCTACTAGTATCAATTTCTCCTATGCATCATCTTCGAATATGTCAAGACATGCATCACTATAATATTTCTCCACTTCCAAAATTTTCTCTCGGGCTTGGTCCTTGAGCCGATGGATCTCCATGTGTAATGATTCCATTAGATTATTACCATCTGCTATTTTCTCTATCTAATCATCAAGCAAATCCAACTCTTTCGTAGTATATACACCCATAAGCATTCTATATCTTTGGCCCTTTATTGCCTGTAGTACCTGTAAATCTTTCTGCCAGGTATGTACCTCATCCATAATACTAAAATCCTACTTCAAAATTGCTACCATTTTATCCACATTTTCTTGCATAACATGAAGAAGCTTTAGATTTCCCTGGATGATCATAATGCCCTTTTCCTCAAAACTTTTTTGCCATTGCTGATAGGCATTCAAAAATGGATCCAACTATACTCCTCCCTCATCTCTTCTCTCGATTGCAGCATTCAGAGTCTCCTCGGGGTGTTCAGGATCCAAGGGACCAACAATTCCAGCTAAATATCTTTTTAGGATTTGATTTTGCCTATGAGGCATCATCAGTTCTACTCCTTCTTGTTCCAAACTCCTAAATACCTCCTTAATCCCCATTATGACCATCAACTTGGCAGTATCCAATGTGGGCTTTCCAAGCATAACCTCTTTGATTTGATAATCTTGTGGAGTCAGATCTTCTACATCAGCATCAGGAGGAGGAATAGCCACTTGTGCAAATAAATCTTGATTTTGATCATTCTTTATTAATGCTAATGCTCTAACCTCTTTTGATGGGGACTTAGGGCTTTCTCAGGACCTCAATCAACTCAATCATATCCTCTTCATTGATGTTGAATTGTGTCCTTTTACTTCTTATCATTTCTTTGCATAACCACCTTGGGACTCGTTCCACCGAAGGCTTGCCTCTTGAGGATGGAGTTTGTTCTGCCACCCCTTTTCCCTTATCGCTCCTTTCCAGGGTTCTTTCCCTTTGTGATGGCTCTCTGTCTATAGCTTCTATTTTAGTGGAGCCTACAATTCTTACCTCGATGTCCTGGGAGGCTTGTTGAGGATATTTGACCATTTTTCCTTCCTTGGGCACTTCATCAGTTGACATTTGATGTGGCTCTTCCTCCTGCTCCTTTTGAATTTGTTCTTCTTTTGTACCTGGTGGAAAAGGAGTACTAGAGCCTTTGTCCACAACTATGACCTATAATGGGGATGGAGGAGGAAGCTTAGGGCCTAGTGATTTTGGTGGCATTTGAGTCCAATCTTCTTGTTGAGGCTCATTGGTTGGCGTATCTTGAATCTTGTCTCCCACCAATTCAATGTGTATGAGCATGAAATCGAAATCTAAAATCTTAAATATGTCAATGCCCTCTACATCCTACTCATCAATCTGTTGATGCATTTCATCCTCTAATATAGTTGTTTGTAGAGGTTCTTCTGGGATTGATGGCGGTGTAATAGTAGAAATTTTTCTTCTTTCTTGTTCTGTGGCCGTTGCTAGCCATGTTCTTCTATTTAAAGGCACATTATCCTCATCATCCTCTTCTTCTTCTTCCTCTTCAAGAATGGGTTCTAGGACAAATGGGAAAGGCACTACCCTCCTGATCACCCTTTACCTTTTCTTGACCAGAGTCTTAATCTTTCTTCCTTTCTTGGGGGTAGAAGAGGATGCTTGTTCTATCTATTGAGTTGGAGAAACCTCTTGAATCTTAATGTTCATCCCCATTTGGCTTGATGCAGTAGTTGGTGGAAGTTGCAGGTCTATCTGAACCTATGGTGCCCCAGTATGCTCAAACCCTTATACATTTACTTCTTCTTACTGTGGGGGTGCCAGGATTTCACCTTCCTCTAGCTGGACTCTTTGAGGAGAACTCTTCTTTCTTTTGCCCTTTCCTTTTCTCTCCTAAGGATGACAGTATCCAACTGGTAGGTCAAGTTGGTATTCCATTTCAAGCCTTATTAGTGACCGAGTTGCAAAGGTAGGGATGGTGAGTTTCTTCCCTCTACCTTTGGCTAGGTGGGCTTGTGCATGGAAAATTACTATCTTAGGTATTGGATCAAGTTTAAATGGTTTCTTGATCCAATCCCGTGTCATTTTAATGACGTGCCTCACCCTATGGTTAATATCAGAGTTCTCTTCTCTGTCAACCTCAACATTCACTATGGGTCTTTGCCCAATTTTATCTGTGTTGAACAATAGATCAAGCAACTCCCTAGAGTCTTGTTGCAATATTTTCAATGTGATCTTTATTTTTAAGGCCTTTTCTGCCAAGTACAAAGTCATCCTACAATAATCCCTTATTCAGACATCATAGTTGTTTGTAACATTCATCTAATGATTTTCAATGGCTTCTTCATGCTGAAATTCCTTGCTTGATAGATATTGTACTCTCCCATTGTTATCAAAACATGGCCGCAAAGAATTGTACTCTTCCAAGGGATACTAATCCCATTCACACTCAAAAGAAGGAATATCTTGCTTCTATTTCACCTAAAAAGGTCCTATGGTTAAAGGCCATGTCCAACAATGTTTGTGTTGTTTTATAACTCTGTCGTACGCATACTCAATTTGTTGAGCAATCTCTAAGAGGATAAGTCTATCACATGGGTATCTTGGGAGCTTCTTTGGGTTGACAGTGGTACCAACTACTCTTAGATATGTAAATGTTTTGAATTGGATGTAATATGCTCCAAGTACCATTATCTATGCCACTGCATGCTCTGATAACCTAATCTCCTTCTATGAATCGGATGATGGCAAATATGAATGCATCATTCATGATTCTGTATTCTTTACTTTTCTCTGAGAGCTTCTTCCTTACCAACTAAGGGTACACAATGTAAGGACACACATTTGGATCTTGCATGCTACCCTTCCCGTACAATCCTAGATAGTCTATTGCCCTCGCGGCTAACAAGTATACTAGATATGAAGTCATATAGAACTTCCTTTTGTTCTTTACTACCTCTAGCTATTCACATAAATTCTCACTCAGAGTAGAGGCCCAATCAAGTGGCATCTTTGCAGTCTTGATGGTCTTGATAAAATGTATCATACAGATATTCAAATGTCCTACTTTTGGCAAACCCATAATCCTACTCAAAAGTATAATTGCATATCCAATTTCTTCTTTCATATATCCTCTGGTCATGTCAACTTTGTCAATCTTATTTCCCAAAGGAGTCTTTAGCTATAAGGTAGGATGACTGAATGATCTCAGATGCCTCCATAGTATGCTCTCGGTACCACCTTTTTGCTTGTTCATAGGTAAGCTTGATAAATTGATCTACATGTGGAAGATGGAATACCCTCTCAACGTTGTTGGGTCAAAGATCAAGGACAATCTCGGTAGTATTGATCTTCACAACTTTCTCCTTAGAGACAAAGTGTTCGACAAGTGTCATCATGATCTCTGAAGATTGCACTGATACCAGGTGTGACACTGCATTGACCAATCCTGATTGGATAAGTGCTAAGACAATAACATACCTCTCAGTGGGTTTGTTGCAAATCTTAAGAAATTCCCCCAGATCTATGTATCCCAATTCTATATCCTTGATTTTTGAGTAGTCATCCTGGAATCTCGATTTTGTTTGAACGCCTTGGAACTTGAAGACCTTTGGTTTTAGAGCCATTTTTTTGCCTGATGAAGATTTCATTATATCTACACAAAAAGGATGCCCATTAGTCTAAGATTAAAAGAATATGGAAAAAATTCAAACCCTAATGTTTAAAATGGACAAAATTTGCAAAGAAAAACTACTCAAAAACATAAAAACTTTGTGTTTTACCCATAAAATTCAAAAAATTGGTGCACTAGGTGCACCAGGAAGGTGTGTCTAATTTGCAACATTTTAATTTTTTGAAATTTGTTTGAAATCTTTAGGTGCACACAATCACACCTAAACCTTTAACACTTTATGTTTGGGGTTTTTTTAGTTTTGTTTTAAAAGTTTAGAGTCGGTGTGCATCAATGCACTTGAAGAGGTGCACTGATATGCACTCGACTTCAGGTTTTTAGAGTTTAATGAATCTTTTTATGTTTTGTTGTTTATTTGGGTGAGCACTTGCGCACCAAGTTAGGTGTGCTAGTGCACACCCAACCTGGGTCTCTGCCTTTGTTTTAAGTTTTATGTGATCTTTTAACAAGAAATTGGTGCACATCAGCGCACCAAATTTAAATGTTATGCCATTTTTTCTTTTCATAGGGTGTGGTTAAGCAACATGGTGCGAGTTTTGCAAGTGCGGAGCTAGTTTGTGCAGAGTTGCAGAATGGGAGCTGGCAAATGGAGGAAGGCACAAAAATAAACAAATGCGAAGGTAAGTGAAGGATGATTGGGGTGGGGGCTTATATAGACCCCACCTACCTTTGGTGTTGCACAGGTGTGCAACTGCACTATTGCACATCACCAAAGGTGATGTGCTTTCCCCTATCTTTGGCACACTAGCGCACCAGATTAGGTACATTGGTGCACCTTAAAATTTTTCTACTTTGACTCATCTCCTTGTCAAGAATTATGATTTTCTCGGCATCTGGGTTTCTCCGTCGGGATCTAAACACAAGCTAGGAGACTATACAAGACCTCAAAATAACTCAGACCTTGGACTAGGGCCCCAAAAAATAAATTAGGGGGTCCCCATTTCTGATTGAAATGGGGCGTGCATTGTGGAACCACAACATGTACCAAAATGCTTTTCCTCCCCACAACACAAACGTAGGTAAAGCGCCTACAAACACTCCTGCCAATAAACCCAATACCACTCAAAACAAACAAGGAGATAATTGAAACAAGTCTCAAAACTATACCTCAAGATACTTGGACTATGGGAGCCTCATTGGATGCATATCACAAGTTGAGCCTTCTATCAATATTATAAGCATCAAAGGCCCAGACACCCACTATGCGATTACTACTCAACAAGCTCGACTCAATATGACTGGCCCATCTGTGTCTACACCATCAAGACTACCTCCATATAGAACACCTTATTAGGACCACCCTCATTAGAACCACAGTATAATATCTTGGAACACCTTGGAAACATGCTAGCTCAGATTTCCATTCTAGATCTCTTACGAACAAGCCCACTTTATCAAGAGATCCTTGACAGTACTCTCCATCAGTCACGTGTCCCCACTGACATAAATATCTCTAAGTTCTGAAACTTGGTTTTCCATCTTTCTGCATCATGTTCTTTGTCCTTCAAGACCTCAAAAATCCAAACAGTTAAACCTGATCATATCCTTCCACTTCGCATAGCTATCATGGTTTTTGACTTTGCAGTCAAATGGATCATGATAGATAATAGATCAACTTTAAATCTATGTAATTTAAAATTCATCAAATAGGTAGGATACACTGAGGCAGATATCATCAATGAGGTAATCATCATCAAAGCATATGACAACTTAGAGTGCACCATTGAAGGAACCAACTTGCTCCCTCTCAGAGTTGGTCCTGCCACTCAAGAAATAGTTTATCACATAGTTGATCTTAACCTTCCATACAACATCCTCCTTGGCTGACCATGGATTCATGCCATGAAAGCTGTTCCATCCACATGCCATTAGTGTGTCAAATTTTTGAATAATGGCACTAAGGTAACCATACACGCAGATCCTAAACCCTTTTCTTATTGCAATGCGGTCGAAGCTTCATACACCAACCATTGCCCTAGAATTAAAGTTGGCCACACCACAACTAGTTCCTCTAATACTTGCCATGATTTGGATACCATTTTAGGCTCCACTCTTTCCACAGTTAAGATGAACTACCAAGGTTGTGGTGAATACAATCTCATATATACTTTTGTTGTCGGCACCCTACCACTTGATCTGCATACTCAAGGGCACCTAACACTACAAGGACCAAGGCCAGATACCACCTCTCAACTCAGATAGTTGGGCCCTACCACATTTATTACCAAGGGTATCCTCGATGGAGAGGAAATCACGCCAGACATTAACACATGACTATACAAGGAGCCACCTCCTAAAAGTGAAGAACTTCTTGATCAATTTAAACAAAAATATCCCTAGTCACATCACCTTGCCATTGAGCAATGGGATTATCAAGGAGGTCATTTGGGCCATTTGGAATTAGGCATTAGGTAGCCTGTCAAAGCATACCAAGAAAAGAAAAATAAAGGCTTAGGCTATGGACTCACCATAACTAGGGGCACTACAAAAGAAGGCCATGCCTTCACAAACATCCAAAACAGTCCTGTTGAGGTCGAAGACATTCATGAAGAGGTAGAAAAGAAATCCTATGATGATATTTTACTTCACAAAATTATCCTAGGAGCCTCTGTGCTCTGCCAATTATCCTTAAATCTCATAGACCTACCACTTGCTCACCCCAAACTCATTGATTGGGACCAACCGAGTGTTGTCCATGTTGATGAATTCTCTATAGAGCACGCACTCCTTAAATTCATGGGGGAATAAACATCACATAAATAGCCACTGCCATCATCAACATATGTCTACAAATTGGATCCAATAAGTTACTTTGGGGAGGAAGAAATCTCTAGTCACAAAATTGAACTAAAAAATGAAACAAAAAAGAAAAAAAGCAAAAGCAAACCATCCTCTGGTGAAAAATCCTCTAAGAGCCATTGAATGATTCAAAAAATAAAAAATAAAATAAAGGACATATCAGACAGTGAAAACCTCTTAGAGGCACCCAAGGGTGGAGATTTCATCCTTCCCCCATAAGATCATAGGCCTCCCATATCTTTAGTCTTGACAAAGGAAACTAGACTGGTCAATATCAGTTTGACCAAGATACCACAGATCACATATATTATGGCGTCTCTATCACTTGAGTAGGAAGATCTTCTCATCAAAGTCCTCTGTGAAAATGTTGGTCACTTTGCATGGTCCTATCAAGACATACCGAGGTTGGACCCCAGGTTAGTAGTCCACCATTTGGCCGTGGATCCAAAGACCAAACCTGTCAAACAAAAGCTCCGTAAGATGCACTCCAAAGTTGCTTTATTGGTTAAAGTGGAGTTAGAAAAGTTGCTACAGGCAAAGATCATTTGCCTGATTGACTATTCAAGTTAGATCTCCAACATGGTACCTATCACAAAACCTTCTAGTGATATCATAATTTGCAAAGACTTTAGAGATCTCAACAGGGCTTGCCTAAAGGATGATTTCTCATTACCAAACATAGAGATGATTGTTGATCTCACCGCAAGCCATGAACTCTTATCACTCATGGATGGTTTCTCTGGATACAATAAAATTTAAATAGTGGAGGAAGACCAACATAAGACAACATTTACCACCCCTTGGGGGACATTCTATTATAACATGATGCCATTTGGGTTAAACAACATCGGGGCAACATATTAGCGTACCATGACGGTCATCTTCCATGACCTCATCCATAAAACTTTTGAGGACTACGTAGATGATATTTTAGTCAAATCTCTTAATGGCCTTGATCACTTGTCTCATCTTAAGGAAGTGTTTGGTCAATTGGCTAAATATTGTCTCATGCTCAATCCTAAGAAATGTGTCTCCGGTGTTACCTTAGGAAAACTCCTTGAATTCATTGTATCACAATGTGGTATTGAGATTGATCCTAAGAAGGTCAAGGCCATCATGGATATGGCTCCTCCTAAGACACTTAGACAACTTCACTCTCTTCAAGGAAAGCTGCAATTAGTTAGCTAATTTATCTCATAGCTCACTGACAAGTGTCAACCATTCACACATTTACTCAAAAAAGATTAGAATTTTAGGTGGGACCTCATTTGCTGATGCAATTTTGAACTAATCAAGCACTACTTGGCTAATCCACCTTTTTTGGTTCCCTTGGTTGCAAGTCATCTGCTTATATTATACATCACAACTACCCCCACAACACTAGGTGCTCTTTTAGTGCAACTTGATGATATAGGAAAGGAAGGGGCTATTTACTACATCAGCCATACTTTAGTTGGATATGAGCTCGATTACACACCAATAGAAATAACTTACTTAGCCATGGTATTTGCCACTTAGAAGTTGCATCATTACATGTTAAGTCACACTATGTAGCTGATATCTAAAATTGATCCATTAAAGTATATGTTGTCACACACAGTGCTCACAGGGTGCCTAGCTAAATGGGTCATGTTGCTTAGCAAATTTGACATCCAATACATTGACAGAAAGGCCATCAAAGGCTAGGCTATAACAAATCACTTGGAAGATGCACCTTTGGTTGTAGATCACCCTCTCATTATGGAATTCTTATGGAATTCCCAAATGAACACCTTTGTTTAATAGATGAACAACCCTCCTAGAAATTGTACTTTGATGGATCCTACACATCCCATGGCTTTGGAACCAACATACTCTTGGTCACACCTCAAGGAGATTACATTCCTAATCTTTTAAACTATAGTTTCAGTGTACCAACAACATGTTAGAGTATGAGGCCCTTATTGTAGGACTCAAGATAGTAGTTGAGTGGAACATCATAGAGTTATAGGTCATCAGAGATTCACAACTCATTATCAAACAGGTTTTGGATGAATATCAAACCAATTGTGACAAATTGCAACCTTACAAAGAGTTGGTAGATCAATTGAAGGAGCATTTTACTTAGATTTATTCCCTATAGATACCTAGATTGCAAAATAAGGTGATAGATGCCATGGCCACTATCAGCTCACTTTTAGAGATCCTGCAGGAGGCTACATAGTATGAATTCTTAGTTGAGCAACTACATAGGCCTGCATATGAGAATGATGAATCAACATGGGTCTGCATCTTGGTTGGTCCCTAATCCCCATGGCACCACAAAATTAATGCTTACCTACAAATGGTATCATATCTCCCCATCTCACATGAACCCAATGCCAAAACCATATTTGCAGAGCATCTTGTTATACTATTATAGCTCAAACCCTATATCGTCGTGGCTATCACGATACTCTCTCTCAATGTTTAGACCAAAACAAGGCTACAGTGGCTCTCAAACAAGTACACACTAGACTTTTTGGTGCTCACACAAGTGAGATAGTTCTTGCTAAGAAAATCCTATGGGAAGGATATTATTGGCCCACCCTAGAGCATGATGCATGCGACTTTGTAAAATAGTGTCTACCCTGTCAACAACATGCTAACTTAATTCGAGCCCTAGCTCAAGATCTCCAACCTATTGTGCCACCATGGCCATTTGCATGTTGGGGGTCTGACCTTGTTGGTGTTATTACACCTCTCTCTTTAGAAGGACACAAGTGGATGATCATCGCCATCGATTATTTCACTAAATGGGTAGAAGCAATCCCCCTTGTCACTACCATAGGAATTCAAGTGGCCAAGTTTATTCTTTATCATATCATATGTCTCTTTGGCATCCCGGCTACCATTTTTACTAACCATGGAGGTAATTTCAAAAATCTCAATATGGAGGAATTGTTCACTTCCCTTCATATCCATCACCATTTTTCTAGCCCACACTTCCCACAAAGTAATAGCCAGATAGAGACGACTAATAAAACCCTACTCAAAATCCTAAAGAAAGTTGTCAATGATTCTAACTATAATTGGCATTTACAAATCAACCCCACTCTATGGGCCTACCACACATCCTTTCATACATCCATAGGCACAACCCTATATTCTCTGGTTTATTGTGGTGAAGCAGTATTACCTATTGAAGTTGAACTCCCATCCCTACACATTTCTTTGTACGGCCAGATATTAGATGAGATTACCCAACTAGAATTACTTGATGAAAAAAGGTAATAGGCCTATGACCACCTCATGGTCTACCAGAATCGCCTCAAGTGCAACTTTAAATAGGAAGGTCCATCTGTGCCAATTTCAAGAGGGAGACATGGTTCTCAAAGAAAACATGAAGGTACAAGTTGACTGAGAAAAGAAAGGCAAGTTTGAACCCACATGACTTGGTCCTTATGTGGTCATAGCTTTTTTTGGTTCAGGGGCCTATTAGCTATCCACACTTGAAGGTGAAGTCTTGAATGATCCCACCAATATCATTCACCTCAAGAAATTCTATGCCTAAAAATCCTTAGTGTATCTTGCTCCCTCAAGGAGTAGAAAGTGGAAGAGAAGAGGAAATAGAAAACAAAACAAAAAAAATAGTAAAGAGAAATAAGCATCCAATAGTGAAAACTTGGCAATTCAAGCACCTTGGATAGGTACCTTGGTGAAAACCTAGCAATTAGGCACTAGGTGTACTTAGCTTTTCTATTATCTATTAATGATCTACATCTCCCCCATCACCCCTTCACACCTCATCTTCCCATTCGTCAAGGTGTTCCAAGAAGTTTCACCCTCACAATCCATGACCTCACATCATATTTTTCAGCACTCCACCTAGATCATGTATTCTACCATATTCTGATGTAGCTATCCTACCCTTGCACCCTACCGCGTGTGTCATCTTTGGTGTATCATATCCTTGTAACAACAACAATATCATATGTATCATATCCTTGTAACAACAACAATATCATATGTATCATATCCCTATAACAACAACATTATTTTGTGTATCATATCCTTGTAGCACTAGTAGTATTATATGTATCATACCAATGTAACATTAACTATATTGTATCAATACTATCTCCTCATCCTAAGCTTTTCCCCATCGTACACACACCCGATACTTTATTTTGTCATAAGTCCCTGTGTCAGCCACCTGTGGTATAGTCTTGCTTGTAAATTTTCAAAGTCCTTTAGTAAAACCCGTATCAATAGCCAGTTATCCATAAAAGGTTATGGTTGCCAATTTTATCATTATCTTAACAATACTATCACTATGTTTCTCTAGGAAGTATCCTTTCTCCTATTAGCCTGTCAGTATCCAGTTATCCTGATCTCTTTGGAAAAAGGTTACTTTATCATGAATTTCTATTAAATATTGGGTTTTTGTGTACTTTTATCTTTCGGAAGGGATGCCCCAAGTAATTCAGTTGTTCCTTCCTCAAGGTCGCCACGATCTTCTATATCATGGTATGTTGTGAATGGGGCAACTCAAGAGCATGGTTTTGCCCAAGGTCATTTTCTGCTTGTGAGTCAGTCAGATATCACCCTTGGGTAAAAGCATAGATCTGTGTCACCGTTTGTGATACAAAAACCTGTTTTGGTCAAATCTCATTTCTCTATCAAAACTCAATTTAAAAAAAAAACAAAAAATATCCTTTTGTAGATTTCAGATTCAATATCATCATTATATAAATTTTTGAGCGTTTTGATTAGTTATAATATGCTATAATCTAAAAATATTATAAGTCAATATTTCAACATTTCAGAAGATGCTCTCTCAAAAAATGAAAAAAAATAGTAAATCATATAAAAAAAATAAAAAAAATATATTTATCACTAGAGGAGAGAATCCTGTTCATGAATATGTAATTTTTTTTCAAGAAGGTATAGATTTGATAGGGAAGTTTTGACGGGAGGAAAAAACTGTTGGATTCTGACAAGGTTGAACTTGAGTACTTATAACAAAGAAAATATACATCAAAAATAATTATTTCTTTTTTTGTGCACTAGCTATACATGTCATCTATAAAATATTTTCAAATCATAACAAAAAAAGATGATTTGCACATACTTGTTTGACGAGAACTACATCCTATATTTTTTACAGTTTAAAAAGGGACTTCAAAATAAAATAAAATGAATAAATTCTTAGTCAAAAAAATAATAAAAATTATAGGCATAAAATTCATACAATTCTACACATTTCATCAATTTACATCATCTTCATATTTTAAATGCAAATACCATTTTTTTTGTCATTAATGTTGAACTATCACATTCTCATATCACTTTTCTTTATAAAAGGTGACACAGGTTTGTGCTTTTACCCCCTTGCATATCCAAACATGTTTTCATTCATGATCACATGATGCAGTTGGGGACTATAGTTTGCTTGTGGATTACCCAACATTGTTTCCACGCTGATTTCTATGGGACTCATGTGTGATGTTGGGGCAATCCTTGCATGTTTGTTTGAGTCAGTCCTATGTAATATTGGGGAAAAGGATGTGACATTCCTAGTAACCTTGGCATGTCCCTAATATTCCTATATCAAATAAAGCACTCACACTACATGGTGGTACTTCTTTACAAAGTACCCCCCCTAAAGCTTTCGATATATACCCTCACTCTCAACCATTTCTCCCATACAAAGAAATATTTTGTTCCTATCACCCTTACACACATCAAACTAGTCTCATCCTCCAAACACACCCTCCTGTCTCTCCCCACTCCGTCAAAAAACTCTCTTCTCCTATCCCCTTTTCTTGTCTTTCCCAAAACTCCTACCCAATCCCCTTCTGTCAAACTTCCTACACTCATTGTGTGTTTACAAGTTGTGCATACCCTTTCCCTCCTTACACCAAGGTCATAACCTATCAATGATATGCTACACCATCCCCAACAATGGTGCCACTCATTGAAATATATCAATTCCATTTCCTTTTCCTCACCACATTTTGTTCATCTTCATTATCATACTATTTCCCAACCCTCATCCCTCAGCTAAGGTTTCACCATCATCCAAAGGCATTCTTTATCATCAATCACTATCCTAAACCTAGGTGCATTTACCCTATTTTCTCTCATCATGGCTAGAGTTATTTTTTCAATTCATTTCCCATCATCATATTCTTAGCAATCACATTTCTCATATTTTTCAAAGATTCATTCTTTATCATCATTCACCATCATAGTTTATGTTGTTTGTCATATTCTCGAATCCTAGTTTTCGATTCCTTTATCATTTTTTATCCTCATCACTTATGTTTATTTGTATTATCCACCATCATAGTGTTAAATATATTTACCATATTGAATCCTCCTAGTTTTTGTTCATTTATCATGTCTATTATCATAGCTAGGATTTATCGTTTCACATGTCACCATCATCAATTAACATCATTTCTTACATGTTAGGTATATTTCTCATGTTTGCTCATCCTAAACCTTTAGTTCATTTATCCTATGTTCTCATCATAGCTTTGAGTTTATTTATCATAGTTTATCATCATGATTGGCATTAATTTTTATTATGCTTCATTATCATAAATCTCATGTTCAAATTATCATAGTTTGAGTTCATTTTATCCTAAAGTCATTATCATGGCTTATGTTCCTTTTATCATTTTGTATCATAGTTTCAAGCCACTTTTTAAAAACATAGCCTATCCTCATAAGTTCACATCCACTTTTATTTTTATTTCTTATCCTACCTTCATGTTTCATCTCTTAGGTCATGTTTTTTATCATTATTCTTTTCTCAAAACATTCATTTCCAAATTATCTTTTCCCACAGTTCATACATATCACATTCATTTCTTAGGTTTTTTTAAACTTATTTTCTCGGGTTATCATAAAAACAAAGCATCATCAATACAAATTTTTCAAAATCTCATCATAAGGCTCATGACATCCTGCATCATAAATATATAAACACTATCCATCATAAATCACATCATAAAAGACACATCCTGCATCATAAGTCATATCCTACATCACAGCCTATCAACACTATCCATGCATAACACATCATAATGCCCATAACATTATGTATCATAAAATATCAATACAATCAAATCCTATCATCATCAAACATCATATCCTGCAGCATAAGATAATTAGTGGTATCCATACAAATCCCATCATTAGCAACATATCTTGCATCACAAACTATCAGTCACATCATATATCTCATAAACACCACATCCTACATCAAAAACACATCTGTCTCTCATACACATCTAAAACCATCTACAACATAAACATAAGCCTGGCATCACACATCCATATCCCACCACAAAGAATGATCCGCTCTATATATATCTCATCCACAAAGAATAAAGAATCAAATCACCCATGCTTGAAAAAATACCAAATGTCCATCATAGTCCAAATATCCAATGTCCATATCATACGAATGAATCCTATCAATACATTAGGTTTGTACCCTCAAAAATACATCAACTAGTAGATCCAAACAATAACATATGAAAAATCAGCATATCACTGATCTACCTCCTCTGTCGCCTCCTCATCATGAGACTCATAGGTGTCCCTCTTTGCCCTTGGTGCTATTGGTGGTGGAGGTGGTGGTCTCATCCATCCTCCTCATATACCTGAGCTATCTGCCTCTTCTCTCCTCCCACTCATCCCCATGTCTCACCTCTCACTTTGCCCTGTCCTATGGCTCTGCCCTATACGCTGAGACTTGTCTATCCTCTATGAGCCCCCTAGTGCTCCATCTACTCTCTCCCCCTCCACCCTACATGCCTATGTGGGTCCCAACTATCCTTGACCATGTCGGTCATCTATAATGCTCTATCTAGTCTATTGGGGTTGCTGCATGGTACCTCCCCTGATAAATCCTGCTCTCTCTCTCTCTCTCACACACACACAACTCCTTCACCTCTCCCCATAATCTCCTCAACTCCTCCATCCCTCCACCCACTACCACCTGCGCTCTCAAGGTTGCCATATCCACCACCAATCTATCTCTCCTAATGGAGGGCGTCCACCCTTGCCTATATTGCCTGCCTCTCTAGGCTCACCACCTCTAGCCTCCCCTCCAACTGCCCACCTTCCACCCACAGTGTCCCCACCTCTATCTCTACCTTGTTTTCCTATCCTTGTGCCACATCACACTCCTACTGCATCTAATCCTGCTCTATCTTGAGTTGATCTCTCTCTAGCTAGGTGTCTCGTGACAATTGACTGGTGGCATCATGGGTCTACTACAAGGATGCATATCGGGCTGCCCATCCATCATCCCTTCCCCCTGATGAAGAGCCACCCCCATCTCCTTCGCCTACTAGTCTCTATGGCCTTTGCTCCTCCTCCCCCTACGGTCTCCTCTCCTCCACTGGCCTCTCCTCTCCTCTCTCTAGCTCTGCCCCTCACTCATCTCCTCTCTCTAGCTGTACCTCTCTCTCCTCCTACCTCCCTCCCCTCCACCTTTGCTATGCTAGTCCCTCCTCCTGTACTATGACCTCTGCCTGCTATCATAGTCCTCTTGCTACATATATGCCCTATCACACTACTTAGGCTATCTCCCCTGCCACCACTGCAACTCTCATCACCTGTGCTCGACCTAATAGCCATAGCTGCTAAAACTAGTCTTGGTACTCCTAAATGGAGCCTGCATCTGTTGCCTTGCCAAACCAATCCCACTATTGTGGCTCTAACTCTTGCCAGGCCTGAAGTAATGCCTTCCTCTGTAGTGCTGGCTCATACATAATCACTAGCTCTTGAGTAACTCATTGGTACCAATTTGGCTCTCTTAGAGCCACCTAAACCCATCCAAACTGCTGCAAGGTCCTATCTAGCTGGTACTACTCTACGATGTACTCCCACCGCCTAAAAATGAAACATGGTGATATGGTATATGACAAATATTATCCCTCCTTCACCCATGGCTCCAGACCTATATATGGTCTCCATACCACTGCCCTAATCTCATCAATCTGGACTTGCCAATAGTCCACATCCTTCTACGGTGGTAGGTCAAAGGCTCTCCCTAGTTGTAAGCCATTAGCTCATCTACCTACCTCTCTCCATCTGATTAGCCTGAATGTCACAATGTGCTCCCATGCCCAAACCTGTAATAGTGTCGAGAACCCTATACTCCTCCCCTACCATCTAACCCCTTGATACAAAATTTGGTATAAATCCTGATATAACTCTATTAGCATCAATGACCCCAAGGCTATTGGGACCCTCACATCGACTATTCACATGATAACTGGTGCCAAGGTAACTCTTGTTCTACTTATATCTGGGGCAATGTACCTTGATATTAACTTGCACACATAGAAATAGATCAGCCTCTTTGTGGTTACTCAGCCCAAGCGCTCATCTAGTGCAAACTGCCCTTTCCAAATTTGAAATGCAACACCCAACCCTACCAACCCCTACACTGCTACCTTTGGAGTCATCTCTCTTATCGCCATCACTGACATCCCCTGTACTGGTAATCTAAAAATCATGTATACATCCTCCAATATCACTGTCATCTCCCCTATAGGCAAGTGGAATGTGCCTATCTCATTGTGCCATTGCTCACACAATGTTGTCACCATGGCCATATAGGTGCGCGTGTGGGGTGATCTCTCCAAATATTTTAGACCAATACCCTCAATCCTCACCCAATCCACCAGCATCAGCTACTCTCTAGTGTGTAGTATGGTCACTTGTCACTCACATGACACTAGAGTGTATAAAGACCACTACACAAAAACCAATCGCAGATCAGTATTCCTTTCCATAATTTGCATACCCTAACTTTATGCCCAATCCCCTATCAAACCCCTATCTTGTCTACACCCTTTCCCTTTTCCTGTGTTCCTGCCATCATGTTCCCATGACTACTCACAAATTTGTGATCCTACTCACCAATGTTCTCGTGAGATCGCTCTTTGACTTTTGACCTCTTAGCCAATTTGACCCACATTCCTACCAGTGCATTCCCATGCAAGTTAAACCTTGTGATCCCGCAGACCAATGTTCTTGTAAGATTGCATTTGCAACTCCCCCTCCTAGTCAAATCCTATCTCATTCTTGCATTGACCCATTTCCTACTACGGGATCACATTCTCGTAGCTCGATTCACATTTTTCCTGGCAAGATTGCGTTCTCGCTACTGTCCCAACAATCCTGTAGAAAATTTCTACCCCAAATTTGCAATCCCACGAAAATCTTTTTTCACACCTATTTCAACCCTTACCCTAGCCATTTTTGCGGGATCGCGATCCCACTGATCCCACAAGTGATCCTGCCAGAACTGTGTCTGTGGGAATGCTCTAAACTGAGACAAAATAAAAAAATAATAGAAGGTTTTCGGCCCTACTGAATGATCTGGTGTTCATCATACTCACACTCATTGCACCACATCCAATCAATGCTTAGGTCATCCAATCACAACCATCGTCTCGTCCAACTCAGAGCTTCTAGTAGCACTATCTCCTCGTCTGTCTGAAAGCAAATAAACCTTTCTAGCCCCCTTCTAGCCCCTGATAGGCCCCTCAAAATGCCCTATCTTCTTTTATGACTCCTCTAGCAACCTCCTTTTGCCCCCTGCCCTTTTCCATGTTGCCATTTACTATTCTTTGTACCTTCTTTTAGCCCTTCCATATCCTCTTGTAGCCCCTGGCTTATTGCAACTTTTTCAAGAAGCCACCATGCCTCATTTTCTTTCCCCATTGCCTTCTTGAGGGGGCATCACATAGTCCATTCTCTCCTGTTCTACTCAAAATTGGGACAACCACTTCGCTTTAAAAACTCTTCTTCACATTGTTTATATTCAAACATTTTTGGAATAGTGTGGTCCCAACACTATGTCAAAGAAATCTGATTACACAATAGGTAATCATATTTAGTCATCTCTTAGGACATCATGTAATGGGCACCCCTGGATGTCCCAAAAAACTAAACCAAATTGCTGAAAGGAATTATGTCAAACAGTTTGCATTCAACTTCTTAAAACCCCTTATAACTCCAGAAATCAAACGTTTATTTGTTTGTTGTGTTTCATGCATGGAATTGGTATCATACAACATAAACAAGAAAGGAACTACAATAATATGCAAAGTGGAAATGAACTGCTGCTAATAAAATGTTATTTTCAGAATTCATAAAACCAAATACATGGCAGATTTATCAACTCACTAATTACTTCAGCAATATTGTCATAATACTCCAGCCCATGCTTACGAACTTGCTGCTGCAATACTTTGTCCTTCAATCAGTCCACTACTTTCGTAATACCATTCCCTCAAAGCGGCATAAGCGTCGGACAAGTAGTGAAGAAGATATGAGCGAAATACCAAATCTGCCTGCAGCCGGAAATGCAACTAAACTGCCTGATAATGAAGCCAAAAAAAAAGAATTCCAAAGGCCAAACCCCAAGGGAATGACGTCTAGAATGTTACAAGAGAGGATAGACGTCCTCAAATGCCAAGAACTGAGCTGCAACTCACATACCAATTTCTTCTCATATTCAACCTGCCTAATGAAGCCACAGATGCTTCCTTTTATTCTATTCCCACGGGTCCGCTCAACTCATATGGGCAATGTGGGATAAAAGATGTTTAATATAAAACATATATTAAAATACCCCTTATGTCTCCCTTGGGTACACATCACCATAAAATAAATATTAAAGTAACACTTTAATATTTTACAATTAAATTAGACGTTACTTTAATAAAAATTCAAGCATTAAAATGTATTAGCAATCGAACTCCGAATAATGCGAGTGATAGCTCATCGGAAAGCTCTCACCGAGGAGTATCGAATCCAATCACCAAAATTGACCTGCACTATGTCCTGCCGACTTACTAAAAATAGTAAGTATGCCTGAAACTGAGTAAATCAACTTCATTTTGGCCCAAACTGGAAATGACTAGGCCAAAACACTCCAAGATCGCATTAAACCCTTCGTTAGCCCTCGGGACCATGTAGAACAAGGCTAACACACACACACTTGGTCAACTGCTAAACCTATAGCTCCCAATAGAATGTAAAACCATCCTAGACTCTGTTGTTCTTTTATTTTATTCAATCTAGAAGATCAATCGAAGCTAAAGAGGAGTTCAACTTCTCCCTTGTCACTAACTTTGTAAACATATATGCTATATTATCATCTATATGTATCTTTTCTATCTTTAACCATCCATCATCCAAAACTAACAGAATAAAATGGTACCACAATTGTAAGTGCTTTGTCTTTGAATGTAGAGTATAATTATTCACAAGATGAATGAAATTCTGGTTATCTATAAAGAAATAATTATCCTTCTGTAGGTGTCCCAATTCTTCCATGAAGAAATGAAGCCAATCATCTTCTTGGTTGCCTCTGTAGTAGCAACATACTCTACCTTTGTAGCAGATAAAGCATTAACCTTCTACAACTAAGAAATCCAACTGACTACCGACCCACCAATAGTAAATACATATCATGTAGTACACTACTTGGTATCAAGATCCCTTGCCAAATCTGAGTCAACATAGCCTTGTAAATTAATAGTAAAGTCTCCAAAATATAAACACTTATTGGTCGTCCCTCTCAAATATCTGAGAATCCATTTGACTACATTCTGATACTCAATCCCAAGATGTCTCATAGACTTGCTTACAACTCCCACTACATGTGCAATATCTAGCCTAGTACATACCATGACATACATTAAGCTCCCTATAGTTGAAGCATAAGTTACCTTGGACATCTTATCCTCCTCTTTTTGTGTCTTTAGCACATCTCTTTAGTCAATTTCAAAAGACTAGACAAAGGTGTACTGACAACTTTGGCATTCTCCATAAAGAAATGTTGCTACACTTCTCAGTATAATTAGCTTGAGATAATGTCAATTTTCTATTCTTCCTATCTCTGCAAATTTTTATAACAAGGATTTGTCTTCCTACCCCCAAATCCTTCATAGCAAATGAATGTGCTAATTGTTGTTTTAACCCCTTAATGTGATCCATGTTAGACCCAATTACAATCATATCATCAACATATAAGCATAAGGTAATGTAGCTATCATCATCCAACCTCTTAAAATAAACACAATGATTTGAATGACACCAAGTGTAACCATGCTCATGCATAAAACTATCAAATTTGAGATACCATTTTTGAGGTGCTTACTTCAAGCCATTTAAGCTTTTCTTCAATCTCCACACTAAATTCTTTTACCCTTTGACCTCAATTCCTTGTGGATGTGCTATATATATTTCTTCATTCAAATCACCATGATGAAAGGTTGTTTTAACATCAATTTGCTCCAAATGTAAATCTTTAGTAGCCACAATACTTACAATACTACGAATAGGAGTCATTTTAACAATAAGAGGAAATATCTAATCAAAATGAATACCCTTTTTCTGTGCAAATCCTTTTACAACTAACCTAGCTTTAAATATTTTCTTACCTCCATCCTCTTATTTCAACCTATAAATCTATTTATTTTGTAAAACCCTTTTACCTATAGGCAACTGACATAAATCCCAAGTCTTGCTTTTTAGCAAGGAGTCCATTTCATCTGTCATTGCAGACTTCCATTGAAGCTTTATATCCACCTGTACAACTTCATCATAACACTCAGGTTCACCAAAATTTATTAATAAAATAGAATACAAAGATGGAGAAAATATTTCTATAGGTCCATTGACATAGGGTGAGCATAGGATAAGGGAGAATAAATTTAACTTAAGCCTACCAACATCCCTGCTCAAAGTTGCACACAGAAGCTATCCAAAAATTAGTGAAACCATAGAGAACACAAGGCCAGATGCAACATATTCATAGATGTAATAATTCAAATTCACATGCAAGGAAACCACAACATGCACAACTGTGAGGCCTTCTAGGATACAACCATATACAAATAAATTAATGAAACTAGAATCAAAACTTGCATCTTCTATCTTCTATTCTCTCATATTTTATCTCTCTTACATCTAACCAAGATGCTTCTTTTTATAGCCAACTAAGCCACAAGTTGGCTAGTCAAGCTTTTAATTACAATATAGGTCCAAGCTTGGAAGAGTAACCAAAATCCAAGAAAAGGATAATATAAAATCATGCTTACTTAAAGGTAGGTCCACACATGTGCTAGGAGTTGAACCCCAACTACACAAGATGCCATGTCATCATATGAAACTATGCGAATTGAAACGACACACCATTCTACCTAAAAATAGCTAGAAATAGGGATCACAAAGAATGACACAAAAATTGAGAATTAAGGAATGTTAGAACTTGCACACTTAGGAAAAGGGTCTTGAATAGATTATCGATAAGGTGACAAGTGCATGAAACTAGAAATCAACAACAACAATGACTACCTCGCCAACAACTGAGTGGTACAAAAAAGAAAAAATATTTTTGAATGATGTAATATTTTTGAAAGACCCAAGATGCTCTTGCATCAGACACTTAGGGTTAATAAGAATTGATATCTCATTAGACATTACTGGTGTTGTGACCTGAATCATAAAGACTCAACTTAGCTTGTGTAATCCATGAACTATCTTCAATTGGCTTGTAGTCTTTTCTTATGGTGCCAAAATTATTCATTTTCAGATTACTGTAGGTACCAATTGGAAATCTATTCTTCTTTAAGTGAATCATAACCTTATCACCAACTTCAAAAGATTTATGTCTCTTCCTATTATAAAGTATTCATGAAATCTACAAATTCCTCAACTTCAATAGTTATTTTTGTCTCAAGATTTAGATCTCTCAAATTAGTAGTTCCTTTAGAATTCATTCCAGTAACAATCTGAAAAGGTGTTTTCTTAGTATTGCTATTCACAAAATTATTATATGCAAACTCTGCTTGTGCCAAAATCAAATCCTAATTAGCAGGCTTATCTCCAACCAAACATCTCAACAAGTTACCTAAACTTCTATTTACAACTTCAATTTGTCCATTTGTCTGCAGATGACATGTAGAACTAAACTTTAACTGTGTATTCAAATTCTTCCAAAGTGTCTTCCAAAAATAACTAGTAAACTTAGTATATCTATCTAAAGCAATAGTCTTAGGCAACCTATGCAATCTAACCACTTCCTTAAAGAATAATTGACCCACATGTACTACATCAAATGTTTTCTCACAAGGTATGAAATGATCCATTTTTGAAAATCTATCAACTACTACCATAATAGAATCATTACCCCACAAAGTTCTAGGTAAACCAATAAAAAAATCTATATTGATATCTTCCCAGGGCTTATCAGGTACAGAAAATGGTGTATATAATCTTAAATTATGATTGGTCCCTTTTGTTGTTTGACAAATTCTGCATTTTCTCACCATCTTTAACACATTCTTATAAATCTATGGCCAAAAGTATCTATTCGAAATCAAATTTACTATCTTATCAATTCTAAAATGTCCATCAAGTCCACCACTATGATTTTCTTTCATGACATTCTCTCTCATAGATCCTCTAGGTATACACAATTAAATACCTTTAAACAACATATCTTCCTAAATGAAATAATTAGTTCACTTATCTCATACCATCTATTCTTTACAAGTTTTCCAAGGTTCTACAAAATCAAGATTAGCTTCATACAAATACTTCAAATCATTATAACCAAGTACCTCAACTCTCATTTCTATCAACAAATTCCTTCTTTTGCTCAAAACATCAAGAACCTTGTTTGACTGCCCACTCTTCTATTTCAAGGCAAATGAAAAGTTCCACAAGAACTCCACCCACTTCATATATCCCTGATTCAACTTATTCTGACTTCCCAAATACATTAAGGCTTTATGATCTGTATACAACACAAAATCTTTAGGCATAACATAATCTCTCTATTTCTTCAAAGCTTGAAGAATAGCATAGAATTCTTGACCATAAACTGAGTATTTCCTCTTAGCATCATTTGAATTCTCACTAAAGAAAGCTACTAGTCTTTCTTCTTGACTTAAAACAACCCCTATAACACTTCTGCTAGCATCACATTCAACTTGAAAAAATTTACTAAAATCAAGCAAAGCAAGTATAGGAAATTCTGCAATCTTTTGTTTCAATATTTTAAAACTCCTTTGTGCTCCATGTGTCCATTTGAAATCCTTTTTATCTTCTCTCATAGTCTCAGTTATATCATTAAAAATAGAAATGAAATCTTTGATAAACTTCCTATAAAAACTTGCCAATCCATGAAATGATCTTACCTCTCCAATGCTCTAAGGTGTAGGCCAATCAAGAATAGCTTTTACCTTTTTAAAATCCATCTTCAAACCATCAGTTCAAATAACAAAACCAAGATACATAGATTATTTCTTCATGGACGAGCATTTCTTCAAATTAATTAACAATTTCTCCTCCTTCAATCTCTGCAATACTTGGCTGACATGCTCAAGATGTTCTTCTTTAGTTTTAGTGAATATCAAAATATCATCAAGATATACAATCAAAAATTTACACAAGAATCTCTTCAAAACGTTATTCATTAGCCTCATTAAAGTACTAGGTGTATTAGTTAAATTAAAAGCCATAACCAACCACTCATACAAACCCTCATTAGTCTTAAAAGAACTTTTTCATTCATCTCCATTTCTAATTCTGATATGATGATATCCACTTTTCAAATCAATCTTTGTAAAATACTTTTCTCTACTCAAACTATCAATTATGTTATCCATCCTAGGCAAAGGAAATCTATATTTTACTATTATCTTGTTTATAGCTCTAGAATTAGTGTACATTTTCCACTATCCAATCTTTTTAGGTTCTAACACAACAAGTTCTCTACAAGGACTCAAAATTTCCCTAATCAAACATTTCTCAATAAATTCTTGTACTTGTCTATTCAACTTAGCCTTCTTATCAAGTGTTAATCTATGTAGTGCTTTATTAGACAAACTAGCTCCGGGTATCAAATTCATACAATGACTTATGCTTCTCATAGATGGTAAAAAATCTAGTACATTATTAGTAATAATGTCTTGAAACCTCACTAACAAAGAATCAATCTCATGTACATGTTCTAACTCATCTTGTTTCTCAAATTTTCTAGGAATCCAAGAAAAACAAATATTTTGTTCCTTTACATCTTTTGCAAATTGATTACCTTAAACCAAACATACTCTGACTATGGTACAATGATTCTCCTCAGGTTTCTATATTAAATGCAACAATATTTGTTTCTTTCCATCTATCCAAATAGTATACTAATTCAATCTACCATCATGCAAAGCTTTTTTATCATACTGCCATGTTCTACCCAAAAGAATATGACAATAATCCATAGGCATAATATCACACAAGACTTCATCATGATTATTCTCAATTTTGAATTTAACAAGGCATTGCTCACTTACAAGTAATTTATGCTCCTTTTGGATCCAAGAAACTTGATATGGTTTAGGATGTCTCAATCTCTGTAGCTACAACTTGTTAACCATCTTCTTGAATGCCAAATTTTCAGAACTTCCATTATGAATGATTAACTTGCAACATTTTTTAACTATTCTACATTTGGTTTTGGATAAACTTCTTCTCAAGATAAGTTCTCATCAATTTCCTCATTTCACAAGATGCTTCTTAACATTAGTTGTTTCAACAACTTCCTAACAAGTCAAAGTGTTTCTATGGTTACCTCAAATCTTCTTTCCAGAGTTAGCACATTCAAAAGCTCTATGTCCTTCTTCACCACATTTATAACAAGTTCCTTTAAACAAATATATTTTGTCTCTTTTTCTACTATTATTATTCCTAGAGTAACCAATATAGATACCTCTATTGTTATTACCTCTTTTACCAATAGGTTCCTCCTTCCATTTTGATTTTCTTTGCATTGCATTTGTAAGAATTTGGCATAGCTCTGATACCATGTAAAAATTTTCCTTAGGGAAAGATTTACCCAAGATTGTAGAACTTGAACACAAGCACAACTATAGACCAAAAATAAGTATGATCAATATATTAGAGTATGTCCTCATACATTGCTCTGTATTGTATATGCAAACACACTAGGAGTGCCTGTATATAAAGGCCTCTCAAGAAGCACCTAGAATGTCTCTAGAAAGAACTAGTAGATAAGATAAGCATGACAACTAAGCACACATCTTATCCATCATTCTAGATGAGAGGATAAGAATGACAAAGTGTATTTCAAGTAGAGATGTTGTAGACACCATGTGCATAAAAGAGGTGTGAACTCTTGTGCTGTCAACATGACAACTCACAAGAGTACACATACTCCTGGGTGACCAATAAATAAATATTAAAATAATGCATTAACCTAAGTAAACTTAAGTAAGTGTAAATAGTAAATACTTATTTACACCAATAGTGTTGTTAGATATACTACTTTCTCCATATGTTCTACCTATTCTTCTTTGAAATTTGCCACCTCTTCATCTTTGTCTCTGATCATGTCTCTTCACCAATCTTTCTTCAACCTTCAAAGTGTACCGATGCCTCCTCCACACTATTCATCTTGACATAACTGATCTCATCTTTAATTGATGTTCTCAAATCATTTAAGTATCTAGCTACCTTCTCAACTTCATCATCTACATGTCTAGATCTTATATCCAGTTTGTAAAATTCCTTAGTATATTCTTTCACACTCATATCTTTTTGCCTCTAATTTTGCATGTTTCTCAACTAATTAGCTTGATAATCTATAGGGGAAACTTTTTTTCATCTTTCCAATAATCTTCATCCATATCTTGATCTTTTCCCTTCCTCTTTTTTGTCTCTCAATTTGTAAATGCTCCCACCAAAGTGAAGCATGACCCTTCAACTTTGTGACTACTTTGCTAACCTTTTTGCTATCAAGAGTGCTTTCACACTGAAAGTATTTATCCATCTCAACAATCTAATCCAATGTTGCATTAGTTTCAATTCTTTCATCATAGCAAACAACTTCAACACTAGGTCTAGAGTTAGCCCTAGAAAAAAACTTTCAAAAGCCTCTCTTCTTCTTGTTCAACCTCAGGTTCAAGATTAGGATTCGATGCTACCTCTTCATCATCACTAACATCTTCAAGATGTACACCTCTTCTTTATGTTGTCTCTACAACTTCAAGTCTTGTTTCAATCTACCTCAATATGTCCATAATATCATTATCATCATTTCATCTACCTCAAACCATCTTGATAGTACTTCCTACAAGATTGTAACCTTGTGCAAGTTATAGGTCAGATTTCAGATCTACCACCCTGCAACCAAATTCAACAAGGTTCTCCATGATCCAAGCCACAAGAAAGAACCATGATCTGATACCACTTGACATAGGGCGAGTATAGGATAAGGGAGAATAAACTCAACTTAAACCTATGAACACCCCTGCTCAGAGTTACACATAGAAGCTATCCAAAAATTAGAGAAACCACAAAGAACATAAGGCCAAATGTAGCATATTCATAAGTGTAATAATTTAAGTTCACATACAAAGAAACCACAACATGCCCGACTATGAGGCCTTTTGGGTTGTGGCCATTTACAAATAAATTTATGAAACCCGAATCTAGGCTCACATCTTCTATCTTCCATTCTCTCCTATTTTATTCCTCCTACATCTAACCAAGCTACTTATTTTTATAGCCAACTAAGCCACAAGTCAGTTATTCAAGATTTTTAATTACAATATAGGTCCAGGCTTGGAAGAGTAAATTGAACTCCAAGAAAAGGATAATATAAAATCATGCATACTTAAAGGTAGGTCTACATGTGTGTTAGGAATCAACTACCAACTACATAAGATGCCACATCATCATACAAAACTATGCCAATTGAAACAACATGCTGCACTAGCTAAAAATAGCAAGGAATAAGGACTGCAAATTTTGACATAGAACTCAAGAATTAAGAAATTTTATAACTTGTGCACTTAAGAAAAGGGTCTTGAATAGATCCTTGATAAGGTGAAAATTGCATGAAACTAGAAATCAACAACAACAATGACTACTTTAGAAACAATAGATTGGTACAATTTTTTTTTTTGGATGATGCAAGATTTCTAAAAGACCCAAGAAGCTTTTGCATCATCTACTTATCCTTGTTGATCATCTAACATGCATTGGGGTGTGTGGTATTTGTTGTTTTGGTTATTGCAAAGCATGAGGGACTACTAGAACATCATCCTTTTGAGTATCATCCAACACTACATAATCATTTTCTTTCTTCTCATGCTACTGCAACAAATCTTTGTACAACAATTTATCATTGAATATGAAATTCCCACTTCTTACAATTTTATGATTTTCAAAATCCCAAAGCCCATAATCAGATTCATCAATGCCATATCCAAAAAATATATATTTCTTTGACTTAGCTTCCATCTTGGTTCTATTTTTAGATTGTATATGTGTAAAAGCTTCACAACCAAAGGGTTTGAGAAAATAATGACTCACCTTCTAACCAGTCCATGCTTCCTCTAGAATTCCACAAATTAAAGGAGTATAGGGACCTCTATTGATCAAATATACAATATTATGGAGAACTGCAACCCACATGTTTAAGGGAGCCCAACATTCAATCTCATACTCCTTACACACTCCATTATTTGCTTGTTCATGCATTCATCCATTCCATTTTCCTTTTGAATCCTTGGAACAATTTTTTGTCTACAAATACCATTAGTGGAACAATAATATTCAAGTTCATTCCTTCAACACTTACCACCATTATTAGATCTGAGACATTTAATCTTTTTACTAGTCTCATTCTCAACCAAGCATTTCCATTTCTTAAAAGTTATAAATACATCAAATTTTTGTCTAAGAAAATAAACCTATAATTTTCTAGTTGCATCATCAATATATGTAACATAATAATGAGAGCTACCAAGATAAGATACATGAGCCAGTCCCCATACATATGTATGCACAAGCTTTAATTTCTCATTTTTCTTTTTCTTCCCACTCTTTACAAAAATCACTCTCTTTTGGTTTCCATACACAAAACTTTTATAGAAATTCATATTGACACATTTTAGACCTGGTAAAACTTTCTTTGAATGGATTAATTTCATACCATTCTTACTCATGTGACCAAATCAGTTGTTCCACAATGCTATAGTAGAATCTATAATAATTGTTTGTTCTCCCTGCTCAACTGCATTAATTGTTCCCGAACATTCATTTTTCTCTAAAACAATTAAAGTAGAAGGAACAATATGGCTTGTACAAAGATATAAGGTGCCTAATTTCAGACTTTTTGCTACTATAAGGAAACCTTTTGAAACCTTCCAATTTTTATCATTAAAAGTAACTATGCAAATCTCATAACCTAGTTTCCCTATTGAAATTAAATTCCTAGTCAACCTTGAAATATGTCTTACCTGTTGTAGTAGCCAACAATTCCCATTCTATAACTTAATCTCATTTTTTCCCTTTTCAACAATTTGACAGGGTTTATTATCCCCAAAATAAACAAGCCCAAAATCCTCTTGGACATAATCAAGAAAATAACCTCTATGGGGAGTAGCATGAAATGAAGCCCTTGAATCTAAAATCCATGAATCATCAATGCTTTCTAAAGAAAGAAGAAAAGTAGCCTCTTCAGATTTGTTACTTACCATATTTACCTCCTTGTTCCCTTCTTATTTGTCTCCTCTATTGTTCTTTTGAGTTAAACAATCTTTCTTCTTATATCATGGTTTCCCACATTATCAACAATCTCTTGGTCCTCTGGATTAAGATCTCTTTCCCTTTGATCTTCCTCTTGATTTACCATGATTTTCAGAATTACTTCCTCTCTCATTTGTTCTACCTCTGCTTTGTGCTTTCAAACCACTTCCTAATGTGGATCCACCTGAGGTTTTCCTATGGGTTTCCTCACTTAGAATAACACCAATCATATCATCAAATTTTAGGGTATAAGATCCAGAAACATAATTACTAACATCCATTATCAAGTCATTCTAGCTTTCAAGCAAAGAATACAAAATCAAGAGATCCCTAATTTCTTCATCAAAATTAACATTTACAGAAGATAATTAACTAATAACCATATTAAACTTATTAAATGATTTGCAATAGATCAACCTTCTACCATCTTCATATTAAATAAGTGCTTCATGAGAAATACCTTGTTTGAAGTGGAGGGATTTTCATACAACCTTGCTAGGGTTTGCATCAACTCTTTTGTCATCTTTATGTATGTAACATTAAATGCACTGATTGTGCTAGGCATAAACAAATACTTCCAAGTGCCTTTCTATCCAAAATATCCCAGTCCATGTATGTCATAATAGTCAATTTCTTGGATTTTCCTTCCAATGGCCACCATAAATCCTTTTGATAAAGATAGTCCTCCATTTGCATTTTCTAAAACTGAAAGTTCTACCCATTAAAATTCTCAACCTTCTACTTACCCTTGTTTGTCATTTCTCCCATTCAACCATAAGACCTTCTTATAGAGGATGGCTAAAAGAATGACCTCTCTTTGATACCACTTGTTAGGATTAACAAGACAAAAAATAACCAATATCAAAAAATAATAAATTTCACAGAAGAGAATACAAGACACAAAGATTTAACGTGGTTCATCCAATCCCTAGGTTGCATCTACCAAAGAACAAGTCCAATATTCTTATTATCCAGTGATTACAACCTAATTACAATTCACAATCCCTTACAACTTAATACCACCACAAGAAGCTACAATCTCACCATACATAATGAAATCCCTAACCCTAAGCTATTTTATAAAATATTTTTTTTTGCTTACAAAATTAGTGCTAGAATAAGGTGTCCAATAGAAAAATAGTAGCCAACACCTTTTAAAATAATAAAGTTGGTCAAACTTTTGGGGGTACTGCCCCTGAACCCGACAAGAGGCATTGCCCCTTGACCCTATCTTGGGGACACTACCCTAAAACCCCCACATTAATAATCTATGGGAAACTACACCAAATAAAGTGAGAAAAATTAACATCTGAGCCTAATTATGCTCCACATCACAATAGGTATAGTGCTTCATTTTGTTGATGAGTTGATTCTTTCATACTTCTTATTGATTGCTTCAACTTCTCTCTCATTTAACCGATCTAATCTAGGGCAATCCTTAGTTCCAATATGTAATTCTCAATCTATTTATTAGGTTTAGACCTTTCCATACCTTTGGATATTTTCTCTTAAATGGTTAATCTCCATATAAGAGACTAAGATTTGATACACATTATTTGAATACTGAGGAAAGGTGAGATGTTGGGGGGAGGGTGTGAATCAGTATCTTTGAAAATATTTTCATCTAATGAACATCTTCATCTTCTTTGCATGTATAACCAAGATAACTTAATGTATGAAATAATGTAACCAAATCAAACATATATCATAATAACCCATCACATGTAATCATCAACACATAAGACATAGATTTGGTCATGCAAAAATCCTTGGTTAGAGAAAAACTATGGTGGGGATGAAACCCACAATTTTTTACCACTCTAACATAAACATTGCTTAGTTAGAGCATACAATATAGTTTCTTTGAGTGACTTACCATGTTAGGACTAATTTTATCCTATTAGGAGTAATATAAAGACTTGTCAAAGTCTACCTTGTGAAAGGAAAGGATTTTAACAACACTCTTTAAGTGTGTACTCAATTAGGATATTTTAAATAAAGACTATTAAGTCCACTCTATTAAGAAATTTTATGCTACAATGGTAAGAAAGTAACAATAAAATGATCTTCCAATAAGCAACTTAGTTTTTGTAATTAGATGCAATCTTCTTTGTTATGTAAATCACCCTCTTGTGCCAAATTTCACCCAATTTGCCCCTTGTTTACTACTCGATAACTCTACTATGATATAACATAGCCTAATATTCAAACTATCAATTCTCCAACCTTTTAGTTTGATCACATTCTCTCTTTATATAGGAATTCTATCACTTCTATCATATGTGACCTAATTAGGGTTTGGAAACTTCTAAAATGCATGATTAAATATATCAACGATCCATATTCATCCTTATCATCAATAACATTATGCATTTATTCCATTGGCTTGTAGTCATGTATTGGGATCCATAAAATCACACATCAATCCTAATGAATCTTACCTAGTTGTTGTCTCAATCCATGTAAACTATTTCTTGGCTTAGTAGGATTAGTTACATCAAATTTTGTGCATTTTATAAATGTTTATGTGCATTCAATGTTGCTCGGTAAACACTATCTTCTCTTCTTGGTAATATGCTATCCCTTGGTAAATCTCATGCTTAGTCATAAGTATGTTCGATGTATATATACTGTTCAATAAATTTTGCACTTGGTAATCATTAAGTTTGCTAACTTTTGTTTGGTGTCCAAGTTCACTGACCTCTTTGTCTTATATTACCCGACCTTCCTTGTCATCATAGTGTTGCACTAATGACAAAAATAAGTGCTTATAGAGTAATAGGAAGAATTATTATTCATTATTATTTATAAGGAATAGTGGTGAGCTTTTCAAGTTAAAAAATATTTTCAAGTGTGTGGGTGAGCTCTATGTAGTATTTTAGATATTTTTCTTTCTCTCTCTCTATGATGTGCAAGTGGTGTTGGAAATACAATAGGGAAAGTAAAATATGAGGGGTGGGGTGAATCAATCCTTCAAATATTTAACCCTTAAAATATTCACCACACATCCATCTCACAATTTGCATGTAAACTGAAATACCAAACTAAGCATGTTCATCCATAGCATGAAATCAAATAAACATTCAACACATATATGACACAAGATATTTGGTTACCTAGAAACCCTCCATTGAGAAGGTAAAATTAGGGTGGGGATGACAACCACAAATCTTCACTACTATAGTTGTAAAGTGTATCCAATGAAGGTCACAATATTTGATCATAAAGTATGATCTACCCTATGAAAGGTCTTCCCTGTTAAAGGCTTACAAGATTGTTGGATCTTACCCTATTAAAGGATTTCAACACCCTATTAGAAGTGTGCCTAATTAAAGGACTTAAAATTACAATGAAGTAAGCACCTTATTAAAGGCTTTACAACAACTTGTTAGGACTACCCTATTAAGAGATATAATTGATTCACTTGTTAGAATGTCTCAATAATGATCCTACGGTTAGCACTCTACTGCTAGATACTAGATCACCTCTTTGCATGTATCTTTGATCCTCTCTGATCATATGTATCACTTTTTCCCTCTAACTTCTTTCCTCTATTCTCCTCTAATTGATTCTACAATTCATAACTTGATGGTTATCACAACTACTTAGTCACCATGAATGCTTTTTTTTCGCATGCAAACTTATCTCTTTGCACAAATAATGTTTTAGGGTTTTCCTTCCTTAAGAAAACCTAGGTGACTTAGGGTTAGGTATGAATCAACAATTTTGATTCATCCATTTTTTTGCTTAATCCATCCCTTTAACTGATTGGTTGCATGTACTACATAGGGATCCTCAATACAGATTCATTCTTATCATCTAGAATCGTAAAACAATCCTTAAGTCGGCCAAAAAATGGTTTACATAGAAGTTTGTGCCATTACAAAAAACTACGTTCAAAACTATTTTGCTCGACACTTGAAGTCTCTAATGCTTGGCATCCGCTATATCTTCAATTTTGTAACTTGACCTCTAAATGACTCAACATCCATTGATCACTCAACATTTGAATCAATTGGCATCAACTATTTGCTCAACACTTGAGTGACTCAACACTTACTATTTGCTCGACACATACTATATATCTCGCTTGACATACACTATCAAAAAACTTATGCTTGACATAAATTACTTGTTCAACATGAACTAAGTTCTATCTAGTAAATGACTTAAGTTTATTGTCACTCATATGCCAACACCAATCTTGAGATTAACAAGTGGGACTTTAATGCATTTGGTTGGGTAGTTGGTGGATGTGACATGAGGATTAACTTGGGTTGGGTTATGACTTCTTAATCCATATGCTTGAGTTTGTGAAAATGATCAGGGTGAGATTAAGATTAGATTAGAGGAGGATTAGGAGGCAAGTGGGCATGTTAGATAAATACAAGTGGGTTAGTTAATAAAATGGTTTAATTAGTTAATTAAATATGATTAGCATGGGTGAATGTGTTGAGTTGAGTTAAAACTAAGGATTTAGGATTGGGTTAAGGGTTAAGGATACAAAGCCTCCTATGGTTAAGTTATTTTTCCTTTAATTTTAAAAATTCATTCTAAATTAAAGGTTGTATCCCTAACATCATTAGAAATAAAGTTTATAAAGGCAATCCCCATCATTATAATCTTTGACTCGAGAGGCTCAAACTTATGAGAAAAACTATATCTTATGTCCCTATCATTTTCATGGCCATTTAAACAAGGATTAGTAACCTTCCCCAATATCATAAAAGGAAAACAAAATAGAGAAAAATAAATAACAAAAAACCCAAGTGGGCTAGTTGGTGAAGAAAGTGTTACTATGAGGAAACTATAGACTAGGAGCTTATACCAAAAGAGCCAACACAGACAAAATAATTTTGAAAGGGGAAAGGAAAAAATAAATCTCCTTGTGATATTATGAATGAGACAAAGCCTCTGTGTGTGTGTGTGTGTGTGTGTGTGTGTGTGTGTGTGTGTGTGTGTGAGAGAGAGAGAGAGAGAGAGAGAGAGAGAGAGAGAGAGAGAGAGAGAGAGAGAGAGAGAGAGAGAGAGAGAGAGAGAGAAGCTTATTGATCATAACACACATTATGATGTGTTCAAGAATGAGAAAAAAGTGTCTCTTAAATAGATATGAGGATGCAACTCCCAATTATATGAATGCCACCAACCATAACATGTGTGTGCAAAGTGTCAACATCCTCTTAAGGAGGAGAGAGAGTGTGAAGCTTATTTATCATAATATGCATTATGATGTGTTGAAGAATAAGACAAAAGTGTCTCTTAAATAGATATAAGGAGAGGAGTTGCATATGCAACTCCCAATTATATGAATGCCACCAACCATAACATGTGTGTGCAAAGACATCCTCTTAAGGAGAATTAGATAATTTTCTTATTAAGGGAATCAAAAAAATATAACTTGAAAGAGAATGAAGCTTATTTATCATAACACACATTATGATGTGTTGAAGAATGAGACAAAAGTGTCTCTTAAATAGATATGAGGAGAGGAGTTGCATATGTAACTCCCAATTATATGAATGCCACCAATCATAACATGTGTGTGCAAAGTGTCAACATCCTCTTAAGGAGGATTAGAAAATTTTCTTATTAAGAGAATTAAAAAAATATAACTTTTCCTCACAATTACACAAGAGGACAAAACAAGTTATAGGAATCCTTGGAATATCCCTTAATTATATAATACATCCAAGGAAAAAATAGTTTTCTAACAAAATGAAATGTAAATGGGTTTGGTGGAAGTAAGTTATGGTAGTTACAAACTACTTAGCTATGTGTTCTTTAAAAGAAGAATAAACCTATTATAAAGGGTTAGTTTGCTTCTCCTTGGGAAAAATGAAGATTTTATAACCAAAGATGAAATATTTCATAGTCGAAATATATGATGGATTTCCTCATGAATTTCATCTTTCAATAGTAGTTTGTGCTATGATAAATGGAATGATTTGTATGTCATATTTTAGAGGAATATTGATGAACAATATTTTATCAATATTTAAGTTATTTTCTTGAAGATTATGAGAATAATTTTTGTTTGAGTACTTTCAATATTTAGATATCTTTTGTATTTGTAAGCACTTGTTTTAATTTCTTTTATTATTCATAGAAAATGAATTAATAGCCTTTGTGCATTAATAAGATTTCACATTAGTTTAATTTATTCATTTTTCAAAGAGAAGTTTAATTAATTATAAATTTGTATTTGAGGGAGGTGCCCCTTTTTGAAGCAGAGGAAAATAATTCTTTTCATAATGATTTATCCAAATGTTGCAAGATTTTTTCATAGTTCATTGGGAAAATTGGTGAAGCAAGAATAGCGACAAATTACTTTCTAACATTTCTATAAAAAAGTCCAACTTTTAGGAGACATGACTTTTTACCTAGTTATTTGATTGACAAAGTGTTTGTACTACTAGAAATATCTTTTAGTAAGCTACAACCTTGCTAACTACCTTTGGTCATCGCCCCATTTTTGGGGCCTAAAGGGCCATTTAGTTTCTCAAACCTAAATCTAATGATTTTTTGATGGGTTTTCAAAAACTCAAAACATTGTTAACTTTCAAATGGTTAATTATTTTGACTTGATTATTTTGCCCAAGTGTTTCATTTTCCTTTTAAAAAAATTTCTAAGCTTCCCTTAAACTCATGTACCCATCCACCTTGAAATTAAAGCCTGCCTAAAAAATACTAGATTGGTCTAAAAACTATAGCTTAAGGATTTATAGAGTTGGAATTGAAAAGATGCAAAAAAAAAAGAAAAAAAGAAACTAGTAGTAATTGTTATTTTTGGGAGATGTAGGATTTCCCTGACACTACTCAATGCTCTTGCACCATTTCTCTATTTTGTGTCTAGGGAAATCTCAACCTCCCATGCACCAAGTGCTATTTTGATATCATAGTATATTTAAGCTACTTTTAAAAACTTTAGTTGTCTTAGATTTTCTCCTAGTCACTCTAAGATCTAGTCGTATATAGCTATTATTTTTTTCTTCATTGTACTTAAAGAAATATTCTCATTTATAGGATTTCTTTTGAGGTAGACACTGCAGGCATTTGGGATACAAGGGGAATGATGGACTTCCAAATTATTCATTTTAATTCATTCATTGTAGCTTAAGCTTTGTTATTCTTCAAGTACTACTCTACCATCCTCTCATTCACCAATTTGGTGGCTTCCTTGAGGCTCCCAAGTTTACTCCATTTTTTTCTTACTAAGATTGATCTTGTGCATGTATAACCATCTAAAATTTACTATGACATTTGACACCAAATTTTGATGGCCATTCATCACATTATCCAATGGCCTATCATTAATAATTTGACCAATTATGTTGTTGAACCAACATCATAAATTCTAGCAGGAAATACAACCATCAAAATGCTAACATGCTAGCAAGTCATCAAAATTGAGATATCAGGATGTTGATGACTCTTGCCATCATAGTAGAACTAGGAAGTGAAACTTTTGATGGCACCTATACCAATGGTCATCTTTCAGAGATATAACAACAACAACCATCAAAATAGTTTGTGGAGGTAGATTTTAATTGGTGTGTGGACTGATAGTTTAGCATCACAATTCCAAAGAAAAGAAGTTGAAAAAATGACAAGGATGTTATCATGAGCATTGCATCCTCCTTAGACCCTCCATTTGCATGTCATCATAATTTTGATGGTCAACAGTTGGCATAACTAGCTAGGATGCTATCAAAAGTAAGGCATCCTCATTGGACCCTTTGTAAGATTAAGTTTTATGGTTGTCAAAACTCTAAAAAATTTTACATGGTACTTTTGAGGAAGGAAGTCAAGGGTAATAAAACACAATCCATATGCATGGATAACAGAAAAAGATAAAAAAACACAATTTCCAACACATATTTGCACTTTTATTAGAGGTCTATAGGTTTTTTGGGTTATAGACCATCACAAACATCATAATTGTGATCGCTAAAGTAGAGATAATTCCCTCAACAAACTTGCAAATCAAAAAAACTAAAAGACTACTAATCAAAATATTTATGAACTCCCCTATTAGAAAACCACCAAGGAGTTCTAACCACCAATAGTTTTTTGAATTTCCTCAACATATATAATCTTACCTATGCATATAAGAGTTTCCTAGAGAAGGTATAAGCACATGTAATGAGCACAGAGATTTGTTGAAGCATTGTTGGGAGCTTGACCTAGTATCAAATGTACTAGTGATTATTTTGTAACATTTGGATACTAGTATTAAATTGTGGCTGGGTCATTTCCCAACAATGCTTCAAAAAATTATGTGTGCTTGTCACCTGTGCATATACCTTCTCTAACAAACTCTTACACATATGTGAAGGTTTTATATCTTGAGGATATTTAGAAAATTATTTGTGGTCAAAACTCCTCGGTGGTTTTCTAATAGGGGAGTTCTTAGCTATTTTGGTTAGAAGCCTTTTGGTCTTGAAGGAAGATAGTTCATAAGAGGTTTATGATGTTTGTTATGCTTTAGTTCCTAATAATCATGTTCAGAAATCAAAAGATGAAACACCTATGGAAGTCAAGAAGTTACTTATAGAGTACAAGAGAGATGATATTCTCAATAGATTACCACCAGTTAGAAGTATTCATCAATGTATGAATTTGATTCCAAGAGCTAGTTTTCCTAACAAAGAACCTTACCAATTAAACCTTGTAGAGAATGAGTTCAATAAACAAGTTAAATAGTTATTGCAGAAATGTTTAATTAGAGAAAGTTTGAGTAATGTGAAATTCTAGCTATTAGAACATAAGAAAAATGGTGAATGGAGAAAGTGTACTAATTTTAAAGCTATAAATAAGATCATAGTGAAGTGTCAGTTTCCATTGCCAAGGATGGATGACATCATTTTGTTTAAGTAGAGAAAAATACTAGACCAAGGTTGATTAGAAGAGTGGCTATCACCTAGTCAAAATCAAAGAGGGAGATGAATAGAAGGTTTCTTTCAAGACAAGAGAAGGTTTGTATGAATGATTGGTTAAAATAATGCACCTAATACTTTTATGAGGCTGATGAATGAAGTTTTGAAGAAAGTATTAGGAAAATTTGTGACTGTATATTTGGATAACATTTTGGTATTTAGTAAGAATAGCAAGGATCATTTATTACATTTGAGATAGGTATTGTAGAGGTTGAAATAGAAGTAGTTACAAATTAACTTGAAGAAATGTTCTTTCATGAAAGAGGAGCTAATATATTTTTTATTTGTGATATCAAGTAATGGTTAAGGATGGAAATTGGAAAGGGTAAAGAAATATTGGAGTGTCATACACCTGAGTATTGGAGAGGTAAGATATTTTCATGGTTTGGCTAGTTTATATAGGAACTTCATTAAGAATTTCAGTTCTATTCGCAATGCTATGACCAAGACAATAATAGGAGACAAAAAGGATTTCAAATAGACACATCGAGCTAATAATTTTTTTGAGACATTAAGCAAAAGGTTGCAGAGTTACCTATTTTAACTTTTCTCAATTTCTCTAAGCTATTCCAAGTTGATTGTGATGCAAGTGGTAGTACAATAGGAGTTGTGTTGAAGCAAGAAGGTAGATTGGTTTCTTTCATTAGTGAAAAGTTGAATGATGGCTCTGAGATATGTCAAATTCAAGAATTAAGTTGGTTCTTATTTGTATTAGTCATAACCAGGAAGGCCTTACAACTTGACATGTATGATGCACCTATCTAAATAAATGATTGATCCTCCTTTTTATTTCTTATTTTTGTGGTATTGCTTCTATGTGTTTTAGATGCAAGGCCAGACATTCCATCTTGGGGTTCTCCACCCTTGGTACTATGTCACTTGTTCTTCCTAATTCTCTATATCACTTTTTAATATAATCATTTTTTTTTAAGGCTTTAAATTGTTTTCCACATTAAGGTGACATATAAATTTATTCAATGTCTAGATGGATTAAACATTGTATACCGAGACTTAGTGTTGATCCCTAAGGAAAATTTGTCTATTAGTATCAAACATTTAGTTATTCATAAGCTAGAATTGGTCAATTATCACTATGACCGAGCCATCCTATATAGGTCGAGCCATGTATTAAAGACTTGTATACATTTCAAGTTATGTGTCAAGCAATACTTACTACCATGCAAGTCTGAGGTCATCGAGTACTCTAGTCATTGCTAATTTTTTCATTGAAAGTAATAGAAGTCAATTATTACAGAGGCTGATAAATTCAGTATATGAGGAGTATAGTTAAGGCTAAGGGATAGCATAATGGAAAAGTTTATGCTAAGTGTCAGTATGGTATAAGTGTTGAACAACCCAATTTTGCATAATTGTTTGGAATGATACGTAATCTTATGTAAACATTTTTTATCAAGCTAGAACCATGTTTTATAAATCAAGGAGTTAAATCACATCCAATGGAGGATCATTAATCCCTATTTAAGGAAATCCACCAATTAGAAAATTACAAGGACTAAGTGGAAAAAGAAATTAATATAGATCATTGATTGGGATCTAGAAGGTTCACCCAAACAACTATTTAAGAAGGGCTTATGACTTGATTCTAAAGTGTGTGTTTGTGTGCACAAGTGTGTGATCAATAGGAGTTTGAATATGAAGTAGAGAGGTGAATTAGACAAAGTGACCGAGTAGTGCAGTGAATAATTTTGAGAAAAGTTATAGAAGATCAATCACAAAGAGGTGGTAATACATTCCATAGAGGAGATCTGATATCAACATTATAGTGCAAACCAAAGGATCAGGTACTAAACATTCTAACATGTGTTTTGGGGTTCAAATCTCTCAATAAAATACCTTTAACAAACTTTTATAAATTTCTTCATAGAGTAATCATTTAGCTGTGATGTTTAAATCCTTTAATCAAGGTAGGATTTAACAGTCTTGTAAGCTTTTAATAGGCAAAACCCCTTATAGGGTAGATCATCATAAGTGATCAAACATTATAGCCTTAACATGCACAATTTATTGTTGCTGTAGTGAAGATTTTGCGGGTGTCATCCCCACTATAGTTTTACCTTCACCTTGGAGGGTTTTTGTGTTACCAAATCTATGTGTTAATGTATTATGTGTTTATGAGTTTTCATTTATCCAGTTAGAAGTTAGATATGATGTTATGTAGTAGTGAATGATTACATTGATATGAGGTTAATGTTAAAATGAGGGTTTACGTGAAGACATTAATTATATTTTATATTTGAAGTATTAAAAGTTTTATAGATCTTGATTCACCCCCTCTCAATATCTCACTTTCTCTATTAGATTTCCAACAATTGGTATCATAGAAGTGTACTCCTGAAATAAGTCTAACCACTTGGGAGTTAAAGATATTGAAGATGGAATCCTAAAAATTAGGAAATATCATTGAGAACTAGAAGATTGATGTTCAACTTGCATTTGAACAAGTCAAGATTGCAAATGAGACATTGACGTAATCCTTGAAGAGGAGGAAAGAGATAGCAATTCAAAGAATGAAACCCAATACAAAGAAGAGACTCTTGAAGAACTATTTGATGAAGGAAATTCTAGTGAATCTAATGCAACAATAGTAGATCCATTGGAGAGGAACAACATTCTAAGTGAAGAAGTTAAAGCATTGAAAAGAGAACATGAGATACAAGCTAAACAAAAGAAAAAGGCTGAAGAAGACAAAGCAATGGAAAATGAAGACAAAAGATAGATGGCTACAAGACTTGATGAAAGGATCAATAAAGTACTAAAGATGACTCATAGTCAGTTTGACATGATTAATCAATTACTAAGTGCAAATCATGAGATTTTAAGAAAGGAGCTAGAGATTGTAAATTTGAAATATGAGAATGAAAGATTGGTGTCTGAGTTGAAAGATGAAAAGTAATTCATTGATAGGTTGAACAAACCTAAAGAGGCTATGAAATTTCTTAGTAAATAGATAAATTCACCAAGAAGACTTCATGCCACCTCTAGACTAGGCCATGTCGAGTTCCTATCAAGTGTTGAGCAAGGAGAATCACCAAAGAAACGAGAATAAAGGTACATGAATGGAAAACCAAAGAACAAGAAGCCTACATGATATCATTGTGGAAAACTAGCCCATACAATTTTTTTTTGTAGGAGGAAGATTGCTAAGTCAAATCCTAAACCCAAATTTAATTGTTATTACTTTAATTGCAATAAACAAGGTCATCAAGCACATGAGTGTAGATAAAAGGTCAATAAGAGACCAACTACTTCTAGATTTTAAGGTTACTATTATACATGTCAGAAGTATGGTCATAAGGAACAAGATTATATATCCAAAGAAAAGAACAATTGGAAACCTAAATGTCAAGGCAAAGTACCTAAGAAAGGTAATATCATAAATTGGGATTACAAGAATTGGGTGAATTGTCAATATTGTGGAAAATATGGATACATTGTAGTAAATTGTGCTAGAATACATCTTAGAGGAAGATACAGGAATTGGAGAAATTTTGGAATAGTATGTTTCACTTGTCAGAAGGTTGATCACCTAAGAAAGGATTGTATGAACCAAGCGACAACACCCAATGTTGAGGAGAACAATGGAAAGGCAAAGGTCATGTTAGTTCGAGATTTTTTAGAGTCACCATTTCTTTTGTTTCTTTTTCTGATTCACTCTTGATTTCATTGTTTATTTTGAACCATTGGTTCTACCTTTTGTCAATTTATCAATTTGAGATGCAATAAACAAATTCTAGTGACCCATTTAGTGAACCTTTTTTATAATGGTATCTCTCTCTCTCTCTCTACCTATTATTGACCAAGTTTGACCCATAAAACCTCCATGACAAATGTATTTTCTTTTATCATGTCAAAAGGTTCAAAGCTTCTTTAAGTAATCCTAAACCACTTTGTACTAGTTTTAAATGGTACGAAGCAGTTCTGAACCTCTCTATACCCCTTGAATCAGGCTCAATAGTTTAATGGTTCCTTTGGTTCAACTTATCTTTGGTTCTCATACAACACTTCCTAGTGGGCCCTCACTAGACATGCTACAAAATTCAAGGAAAATTGAGCTATAGCTAGATGAATCAAGCGACAACACTTTGAATATTGGACCAAATCCTAGACAAGTTACATACATTGAGATAAACCTCATAGATTTAGATGATCTAATAGATTCAAAGACCACTTCTACAGACCTTGATGAATTGTTGTTAGAAATTGAAAATCATAGAAAAAAGGTTGTAGAAGAAGATGTCGAACACAGTCATTTGAAAAAAGAAAAGGAAGCAATCACCATGAATTCTCTCATAGAAAGAGAGGCTCTGCTTAGAAGGATGGAAGCTTTGAAAGAGAAAAATAGAAAGTTAGAGGAAAGATCTTATGCTTTACATTAAGACATTTTTGGAGATGTTGGAGAGATAAGGTAAAAAATCCAAGACCAAGAATGTCTTCTAAGAGAGAAAGATGAACCTGTCATCTCACAAGTCCAACCCTAGAAACCTATAGAGGAAAATGTCAAAGATCTGACTATTAAGAACCCTGATAAAGGAAAGAAAAAGGTTGTAGGGATACAAATCAATGAACCCCAAGTTGCCTCTAAAAACCTTGTCATGTCCAAACTTGATTTAGAGTTAGAAAAAGAAAATAAAGAAAGGGAAGATCTGGCTAAAGAACTGGACAAGGTTGAAAATGAGGCCCAGGCCACAGATACAAGAAGAAAGATACATTTTCTCAAATCCACCTCTAGCTTAGAATCTTGTCCAAACGAGCTCTCATAAGCCATGCCTTCTATTCCAATTTGTGGACTTGTAGTGGCTAGCCAAAATTTGTCTCAATTAGTACCAACTTCCTCTTCCACAAATACTGGCCAAATATCTACTACTTAGCAAGCTCAAATACCTACATAGACCCAAGGGGCAGGAGCAAGTACTTCAAATGTCATAGGTTTCCAAAAGAGACCTATCTATATGGAGAAATATAAGAAAATGTCCTTTGTAGGTATCCCTAGATTTCCTCATCCTATCTCAAATGATATGAGAGATAAGGTCACTAAATTCTCAAGAATAATGCTATAACTAGTGAAGAGCATCTTAGAAAATTCACTATTATGTTGAATGACTATGAAGTGGAGCATGAGGATGTAGTTATAAAATTGTTTATGCACTCACTTAATGAGGATGCAAGGGATTGGTTTAGAAGATTTCCTGATGACAGTATTGGTTCTTGGGATGATTTAGAAATGTTGTTCAAGGAGAAATATGGTGATAACGCTAATGCAAGTTTCATGTTGAACGAGTTCAATAAAATTAAAAAAATTTAGAATGAGTCAACATTTGATTTTAATGTAAGATTCTAGAAGGAAATGTATAAGTTATTTCAAGTCATGAGACTAGGTGATAATGTGTGTCTCACTACTTATTTCAATGTCTTGGATAGCAAGATAGCTTATATTATAAGAGATAATAATCCTAGAACATTAAGGGATGCTTTTAAGATAGTTCTGTCAACATTAAAAATAATAGAAAAGCATTTGGTAAGTTGGAAAGGAGAGATGATCCAAAATTATTCAATCTTAGGGGAAACAGGAAGGAAGGTGACAAGTCTTTCATAAAAAAAATGCTCGAGGATGATAAGATGGATTAGGTTTTAAATTTGCTAAAGAATTTGAATCCTTCATCAAACTTTGCAATTAAGCCTAATTCTAGTGAAAAACCACAGTTTAACAATAGTTATAATAGACAAACCAGAATGAAAAACTATCCATACAAAATACAATGGAAGGATGGCAAGCCTATTCTTAACCCAACCCAAGGCAAAAAGGATATAAGTAAATTAGATCCACTATAGAGAAATTCTATAAATATGATGGGGGAAATGCCTTGGTGCATTCTTTGACAATCCCCTCATTCTCTTGACTATTGTGTTGTTGTCCAATCATTATCTAAAAATTAGCAAATACGGCCTATAGAAGGTGAGGAAGAAAAGAACCATGAAGATGTGTCATGTAATATGATTAATTTATGTGATAATGGTGAAGAATATGATATAGAAGAATCTAAGATTGATGTTAATCATCAAAGAAATATGTATCAACTGCATCACCAGCAAGTGTTTTTAGATGATGAAAATTAAAATGATGATAGGATGTGCAACATGATATCAAATGTGGAGCACATGAATTTGAGGAAGCTATCTAATGAAGAAATTGATAGAATAACTACTGAGATGGTGGCCCAAGTTCACAACACCTGTAATCTCAGAAATAGAGCAATAAACAATGCTTTTGGAAAAGCATTTGGTATCTTCATCAAGGACATAACTCATAAAATGGATGATGGAAACAAAGAGGATAATCCAGTGATAGTCAAATCAAAGATAGTAAGAATAAGAAATGGGAACCTAAAAAGAAAGTGTAGTTCCAAGGTGTAGAGGTAGTCAAGATGAATACACATGAAAATAAATTAAATCTTGATGATATTAGACAAGTGGAGGAGCTTATTGTTCAAGCACAAGAAACCAAAGATAATCTATTCAAACCTCTTGTATATGATCCTGTTGACATGATTTCTATGTTATCACAAATCACTATTAAAGTCCCTCTATTTGAAATGTTTAAGATAGAAGAACATCAAAGTAAAGCCCTCTCCTGGTTAGGAGGAATTGGAAATAATAATATTGTTGAAAGGGAATCATCAATATGACAAGAAATACCACTTGTAATAAAAGAAAAGGAAGACAAAGGAGTCATGTCCCAAATATCTTAGATGTATTTGGATAATTCATCTACTACATATATAGAAAATATTGACCCTTTCTTCCTTAGTCTAATTATAAATGACAAAACCTTGAAGAATTGCATGATTGATTCAGGAGCCTCAAATACTATCATGCCATTTAAGATCATGGAAGCCCTTGGTTTAAAGGTAGATACAAAATAGGGTAGGTGTAGGGCCATGGATGCTAGAGAGGTCCCTATTATAGGAATAACTAATGCATTACCATTTAGACCAGTTGATTATCCTAATGTTGACCTGTCTATGACTATCCTATTAGTTTATATTCCTCCACACAATATGGATTGTTCCTCTTAAGAAAGTAGAGCAATGTAATGGGAGGTAGCCTATAATGTGATTTTTCATTTGCCACATTTCACATAGGATATAAAGCCATCAAGGTTGACAAAGAGCCATGAGCTATCAACATGATTAAGGATAACATTGATACATATGCTACTTGTTTTCTAGATAAATAGGTAAATGGTTTTAAAGCTGAGATCACCATTCAGGAAATTGAAAAGATAGTCCCATAAATTTCACAAGAAGTAGCAAAATGCATAGATTCTTAGAATATTTGGACTATGTATTTTGATTTTGCTAATTCTAAGGAGGGCCCAAGGGCTGGAGTAGTCTTCATATCTCTAGAGGAAAATACATTTCGATATTCATTCACCCTGAACTTTTCTTGTACCAATAACATAGCAGAATATGAAGTGCTTTTACTTGGATTGAAAGTGGCCACAAACCATGGTATAAAGAAGTTGCATGTTATTGGTGATTTATAATTGGTAGAGTCTTAGATTAAAGAGGCATATGCATCCAAGAACAAAAGGTTGAAATAGTACAAGAATGTTGTTTGGGATTAGATTAAAGAATTTGATGCTTTTGGGATTTATCTGATGGATATAAGTAATAACAAAATGGCTGATGTACTGGCTAATGTAGCCATTAAACTTGATGACATATCATTTTTTGGTGTTTACAAGATTGAGATGTAGAAAAAACCATCCATTCCTAACAACATAGAAAACTAGCAGGTATTTGAGGATGATAAAGATATTTTAAAGTTTCTTCTAAATGAAGATAAATACCATGGCGAGGAACTAGGTTGTAGCACTTTGGTTGAGAATAGATGGGAAAGAGATCATTTTTGGCCAAGAAATTCTGTAGCTAACAACAAACAAGTGCCCAAAGGATTAGTGGTTTTAGAAAGTGTCTTTGAAAATCAAGACAAAGTGCATTTAGAAGTTATGAACAAGAAACTACAGGAGCTTGAAGAAGTGAACCTTGGAACATTTGAGTCACCTAATAAAGTGTACATAGGTAAAACTCTATCTCCTACCATTAGAAATTTTTTGATATCTTTGATTGATTTGTTAAGGAAATTTAGGCATGTCTTTGCATGGTCATATGATGACCTTAAAGCTTATAGGGAAGACTTGTTTCAACATGTTATACCACTAAAAGAGAATGTGAAGCCCTTCAGACAAAAGAAAATACCTGTCAATCCCACATTAGCCCCCAAGATGCAAGTAGAGCTTATGAAGAAAAGGGATGGGGGGATTATTAAGCCCATTAGACATTCTTCATGGGTGTCCAACCTAGTGCTAGTTAGAAAGAAAAATGGTGACATTAGGCTATGTGCAGACTTCAAGAATTTGAATATTGCTTCCCTAAAAGATAACTATGGCCTGCCAACCATGGAAGCCATGCTGCAATAGGTTTTTGGTTCTAAACTAATATCCATGATGGATGGTTTTTCTGGTATAACCAAGTTTTGGTTGATGAGAAGGAGCAGTTCAAGACAACCTTTACAACTCCTTGGGGAACATATGTATATGTTTGGATTCCTTTTGGCTTGATCAATGTAGGAGCTACATTCAAGAGAGCCATGGATGTTTCTTTCAAAGAATACATAGATATATTCATGGTTGTCTACCAAGATGATTTGACAAGTTGTTCCAAGAAAGCTGAAGATCACTGTAAGCAGTTGGAAAAAAATCTTTATAAAAGCCTTGGAATATGGAGTCTCATTAAACTCGAAGAAGTGTACCTTTGGAGTAATAGAAATAAAATTGCTTGGCTATATAGTGTATAAAGATGGAGTTAAGATTGATATAGAAAGAGTGATAGCAATAGATAAGGTTCCTAAGCCTAAAAATATCAAAGGTCTTCAGTCTTTCTTTGGCCAAGTCAATTTCTTAAGAAGGTTTGTAACCAATTTTTCTAAAATCAATAGACCTATTTCAAAAATGCTTAAGAAAAGGGTAGTAATTAATTGGGAAGGTGAGCCATCTATTTCTTTCCAAGAAGTCAAAGATGCCATAAAAAATGCACCAATATTGATTATGCAAAACCTTTACATATTTTTTCATTTGCATCTTTTCATACTATTGCAGGAGTCCTACTCCAAAAGAATGAAGAAGGTTTTGAAGAAGCCATTGTATTTTTTAGTAAGTCATTCTAGCCTATAGGGTTAAAATATGAGATTAATGAGAAATAGGGATATGCTCTTGTCAAAGCTATGAAAGCTTTCAGGTGTTATCTAGTTGGTGCTACTGTTATAGCTTTTGTGCCTAGTGCAACAATCAAAGACATATTTTCCCAAGAAGAAGTATTTAAAAGAAGGTGCATATGGATTAACATAATCTAGGAGTTCAACATTGAAATTCAAGTTACAAAATTGGTTAGAGGCCAAGGGTTAGCAAAAATGATGACTCAATCAAATTTGGATGCTAATAAGATAAATATTGTGGATGAAGACCATAGGTCAAACACCTGTGATATGGATAACTGTGATTGGTATAGAAATGTTATATACTATTTGAAAAATATGGAAACACCATCACAATTAATTGATAATGAGAGAAGGTCTGTGAAGTTACAGGCAATCAGATATATTATTGTCAAAGGGAGCTTGTGGTGGAGAAATTTTGAAGGAATACCGTTGAAATGTATTTATCATGAAGAGTCAGAAAGGTTACTCATTGAAATGCATTCAGGAGTATGTGGAGGTCATTACATGGAAAAAACTACTACTCATAAGGTAATGATAGATGGCTTCTGGTGGCCAAGCTTATTTAATGATGCACATGCTTTGGTTAGGATATGTGATCCTTGCCAAAGATTTGCTAGAAAGTGAAAATTCTCTAGAAATACCCCTTTGAAGTCAGTAGAAGTGCAAGAACCTTTCCAACAATGGGGAATGGACTTCATAGGTGAAATATCAAGTAAGTCCAACACTAGTTATTTGTGGATTTTAGTAGCAACAGATTATTTTACAAAATGGGTAGAGGCCATTCCTACTAGGAAAGCTACTAGCAAAGTAGTAAACAATTTTATGTTAAATAATATAATAATTTGATTTGGGTGTCCTGAAAGGATTGTGACTAACAATGCTATGTGCTTTAGATCAAAGGAATTCATAAAATGTTGTAATAATATGGCATTACAAGGTCAACATCATCTCCCTATCATCCACAAGGGAATGGGCAAGCTGAATCAACTAATAAGAGCTTGTTGAAGATTATCAAGAGGACATTGGATGATAATAAGAAGGCATGGGATTCCAAGCTTCACCTAATAGTTTGGAATGATAGAGTGAATGTTGAAAAGGCAATAGGTGTTTTAACTTTTGATCTAGTATATGGAATCCAATTTAGAATGCCTCAAAATAACTTGATAGGCTGACACAATTTTATCTAGATGTATGATGATGATATAATAAATGGCATGAAGGAAAGAATAGATGAATTGGGAGGTTTGAATGAAATTAGGAAGGAGGCCTCTACCAGAAATACCAAGTTATAGTTGCAAGAAAAACACCTATATGACAAGAAGGTAGTGACTAGAAAATTTGAGCTTGAAGATCTTATCCTAATGTGGAATGTAAGGAGTGAAGACAAAGCTAAGCATGGAAAGTTTAACCCAATTTGGCTCAGTCCATACTTGTTGGAATCCACATGGGGTGAGGATTCATATATTTTGAAAGAATTAATAGGACACATGCTTGAATTACTAGTTCATGGACAATTCTTGAAGTATTTCTGGTGAAGGTACTTTTCTCTCCATGAACAATAGTTTAAATTTGTGTAAAAATTGTAATTTATGTATATATGTGTGCCTTTCTATATGGAGCAATTAGATTTCATCCAAAGAACAAGGGAGTACAAGAAAGTGAAGAGAGAGACACATGGACCAATGAATCGTATCAGTCATATTCTTGAGTTTGGAATGAAGAGAAGGATAATGCTCCATAGCATGGGACACATAATCAAATATATTTGTTGTGTTTTCCTATGTGTGCATTTCTCTCTAACTTTTTTTCATTTTCCAAGTGTGTGGTTTGCTCAAACCAAAAATTCTAAATCCTTGTATAGATGCTAGCCATCCATCATCTCCAGCCAGAGCCATTGTTGGCCTATATTCTTCACCTAGTTCTAAATCCTAAAAATTCATTATGAAAATCTAGTTCTTATCCTAAGTAGTTAGGGTTTTCAAATTTCATGGGAAAAATTTCCCTAGAGAAACCCTAGTTCATAATCCATACCCTTGTTTTGATTAAAAACCCTCCTCATGTTTTAAATGTTTTTTTGCACTTACAAAAGACCTTTGAAATTCTAAAGTTGTGATCATGTGACCAAGGTAATCGCATGGTCATCACATTGTCTAGTTCCTAACATTTTAATGTTGTGACCATATGAAGCAGTTAGAAATCCCTCTAATCGCTTGATTGCAGTGGTTAGCTACATAAGGTCACTTTACAGAGTGAATGAGAAAAATGGTTAAGGAGACAACAGTCACTTGGTCACAAAGGTAAAAGCGATGTTAGAAGTTTAAGCAGAGACCGCATGAAAAGAGGTTATTGCTCAGTTGTAACCCTCTTGCAGCTCAAAAATCTTGACACGTGGAAGCTTCTGAGAAAGGCTTGTGGATTATAAAGGTGAAGTTATAGGTGCTAATGTGCAACCAAGGTTATGAGAATGTTAGACATTGTTCCACTACTTAAAGATCAAAAGGTTAAAGTGATGAAGTGATTCAATGACCTGTTGGGTGATGCGACGTGCTCCCCTGCCCACAGGTGGTTAATTATGTGGTGTTCCATGTTCACTAACAGTCATGGCTTTTGGTGCAATGGCAAATGGGCCCTACAATTGGTATCAGAGCCTAGTTTTGGCCTGGTCATGGGTTCAAATCTCCCCGGTGCCTTCCCGACCCGCGTAAGCACCTAGTATGCGCATCGAGGGGGAGATTGTTGGGTGATGCGACGCGCTCCCCTACCCACAGGTGGTTAATTATGTGGTGTTCCATGTTCACTAACAGTCATGGCTTTTGGTGCAACGACAAATGGGCCCTACATGACCAACTATGATTGCATGGTCAGAGCTTGAAAAATATAAGATTCAGAGATAATAGTGAAAGAGAAAAATTGTTAGTGTAGATAGTTAAAAAATTTGATTGCGCAGTTGTGAGGCTTAAGTGGTAACAAGAAATATAAGCTACAACTAGAGTGATGGGGTTATAAGAAGTAAAATAAGTGTTTGTTTGCACGATCGTACGATTAGGAAATGAATGGTTAAGTAATGTTGTGACTTGGCAAAGCTATTGAGTATGAGGCAAAGAGAGATTGATCATGTGGTCACAACATTAAAAGAGATCAATCAAATATAAATGGTTTTGCATGGTCATGAGTAAGAAATGCTTAAGTTAAGAGTAAAAAGCAACCATGTGACTCAGTTAAGTAGATGCTAAGATCTATGAAGGCACTCAATCACACGGTTAAGTGCATAAAGCATAAAAGGGTTGCAAAACAGTGATGAGGATTAGAAGAAATGATCATTGGGTCATAGGCTTAAGATGTTAAGCTTAAAAATTGACCACAAAGCAGTGACCAAGGGCACTCACATAGTTGCAAGAAAAGTTTTCAAATGATAAGAGAGCCTTGCGAATCCATTAATAGATAAATAATCTATAGTGTTCGCATGGTTGCAACATAGGCTATTAATATAAAAATGACTATTGATAATTCATGATGATTAAAAAGGTAAGTACTATCTAAAAAAGTGTAAGAAAGATTTCAAAAGGTTGGCAGTAGATGTAGATTTTGACGCTTTTGGAGATTTTGAGAATTCCCATGCATGCTAACTTAAAGACACCATAAATGTTGTTCTATGGCTCAAATTGCTATTAAAGAGTTGATGTAACAAACTTCTAATTACAACATTCACATAATTCATAGCTAAAAAGATTGAGAATGAAGAGTTTTCAAAGTTTTTCAAATTTTGCAATTGTAAAGAGTTGTTTGAAGAGTTGAATTCAGAACAATGGTACAAGAAGAAGGAAATATAATTGCTCAAGTAAATGTAGAAGAAGTTTCACAGGGTGTTGAGCAATCTAAACCTAAACTAGCCAGCCTATATGCTGGGAAATGGGTGTCAATCCTCCCAGGGTCATCCCATGCATAGATGATGAACTCTCATATTTTCAAGGACACATATAGTTTATGTAGGGATGTCATTGTGCCAGAAACCAATGGAAATGAAATTTTCTTGTATTTCTTCACTAAAAAACTTGATAACCCACCAATTTGTAACCCTTGGATCAGGGACTTGGTGAAAATAATTATGCTAGATGTCATAGTGGATGTAGACCTAGTAAAAGCTTTAATAAAGTCTTATAATCCAACCACTCATGGTTTCCATAAGAAAGACATGAGTATACTATGCAAACTAGATAGAGAGACTTTCATTAAAGTCTTTGACCTTGGTGAATCAATGACAAGACCTATTGAGCAAGAGAATATGAATGAGACCTTTAGTAGCTATAATTTTTTTTTCACTGGTAAGGTTATGAATATCCCCAAGGCCAAGAAGGAAAAGGGAGAACTACCAAAGAAGGTGGGAGACTTCATGCCACTAGAGTTTTTTAGTAGGTATTTTCAATACATTGTGTTTGGGGTTGACAAAGTAATTAGACTGGATGGAACAATGAATGCCCCTGGATATATCTACATCATGGCCCTAGATATCCAAGACTCACATCACAATGTAGGGTATGACTTTGTGACATGCATACTTAATGTAATGCAGAATGAAATTATTACTGCTCAAAAGGGAGATATGGGGAACTTCAAGTTCTACCATTATTCATTACTGATGCACATTATTCTCTATAAGAATATAGGGAATATCAATCTATATTTCATTGAAGGGATTATTATCAAATCCTCTTCATCAATAAAATAGATATGATATTTAGATCAGATAGCAACATGTCTCATCAGTAGATTTGACATCAATGAGAATACAACAATCGTTCCAATTGTAGTTTCCAACATCAATTTCATCTACGATCATTTTTAGATTTAGATTCACTTTCTTCTTAACATTTCTTCTCTTTTTTTGAACTTCCAATAGTTAGTGAAGACTTAAAAGTATTTCAAAGTGAAACCATACTATTATCATAATTGCTTAACTCAAAAGTAGTCAACTGACCAACTAAACCATCAAGTGTCAAATCATTATAGCTCTTACTTCTTGAATTGTAGAATTTTTTATAGCATAGATAGTCATGTGAATTCTAAGAAATTTACTTACAATTTTAGTGTCACTAATAATACCTCCAAAAGCTTTGATTGCACTCTCAAATTTCTTGATTCGGTTCACATAATATACAACATTTTCACCTTCTTTCATTCTCATGTCATCATACTTGCCTCTAAGACATTCAACTTAAGCTCTCAACACATTTGGAACTCCACCATGTACAAGTCCCAATTTTTCCCATATTTTCTTAACATTTGTGTAGTTCTTAATTTCATCAATCTCGACATCATTAAGGGCAGATGCAATCTCAATCATCAAACTATTATGATTACTCTTCTCATTCATTTTTTCTACAATCATAGGAGCAACAGGTGTGTATTCATTATCCAACCAATGTGTAACATTATCTCTAATTCTAGATAGATGTAGCCTCATTTTTCCTTTACATTTTCTCCTGATTTAGCTTTGGTACCTCTCTCTTATACATCTTATGATCTTTAGCTCAAGTTCCTTTAAACTTTTTGTCCAACCATTGCACTCTGATACCAATTGTTAGATAACTGAGAAGGGTGGAGGGAGGGTGAATTAGTTATGTTCAATTATCCTCCCTTTAAATAATTTAATACCAATAAACTTTCAAAAACATCAAAAGAAATAACTCGGTGATCTTATTCAACTTTACAGTTAATACTTATAGTCAATTTACTCCAAACTATTAACTCACTGTTCATTACATTACCAAATATGAATATTATAACTCAATTATTACCTAGTTATTATCAAATTTAGTATTAATTAAATAACTTTAAAATCAACTTGCAACATAAAAACATTCACACATTTGACACCATGATTTTTAATGTGGAAACCATGTAATGGGAAAAGTCACCTAGGATTGGCAACCCAAAAGTTTCACTCTTCTAAAGTGAGCTCTGCTAGGAGCCAACCTTGTTAAATTTTTACATACACATTGTTAATGTATTTTGGTTAGAGGATTTTAACCAAAAGATCATCTAGATCTTATCACTCCTCGATCCTATCTAAAGAGTGGTCTGCTCTAAATGGCTTACAAAAATCACTAATCGATGTTACAATATAGGATACAAAAACTTTTTAGGTCCACTTGGTTAAGATATTTTTCTACTACAATTGAAATAATGTAATAGTTCAAATGATGTATTAGGTTTAGCACTACCTTTCTGGTTTAGATCTCTATTCTTCTCAGTCTCTTTATGATCTATTTCTTTTGATATCTTACTGGTTGATTCTCACCTTCCCACTCTCACTTTGCACTTAACTTAGTTTGGTATTTTCTTTACTTTTCTTGGTTCTCCTTGCTTCTTTCAGCTTCTTCTTCTCCAATAATAATTCACATCCATTCAACAGTCAACCAACAATCAAAACTTGTTCTAGCTTCTCCTTAACTATAGTTTCTCTGCTTCTATATTCTTCTAGATTTTTCTGCTTAACCACAATCATCGATCTCAAATTCATACCATTTAGTCACTTGGAAGATATAATTTTGTGCTCATCCTTATCCTTCTTCAATCTCCATCATTAGATCTTCATTGTATTTTTCCACTCGTAGATCTTGTCACAAACTTTGACTTTAGTCTTTGAACTTCTCAAACATTCTTTAATTTATCAAAAGGTAGCCTCATATTCAATTTCCTTAACTTTTTATTTTAGCTATTACTTGGTGAACATAATATTTCACCAAGGTAAGACACAACTAACTTAAGACTAAACTTAATCAGTTAACATTGAACTTTTTAACTCACTTTGCCAATTGCTCAATGATAAATATAATCACTTGGTGAACAATGTCTTCCTTCTTTAACCTTCTCACTCAGTGTAATTTGTATAACTCATTACATTACAAGATTACATGGTTGTAAAATAATCAATCCAATGCTACATTATCACTATCAACTCATTCAAGTTCCCATTCAATATCATACTTATCAATACTTTGTCATCAACATACTTTCTTCAAATCCTCTTCATCAATCAAATGATATACCACTCTATTGAGTTAGCATAATGTCTAGCCAACTAAGACTTGAAATCAATGACAAAATAACAATTGATATGACTCTTTTACATACATGCATAGCATTCTCAGTTACATCATCAGTTGGGGCTAACATAATCTACCATCATGAAAAGCTTATCTATCATATTGCCAAGGTCTACCCAATAGAATATGACAACATTCCATAGGCATAATATCACACAAAATGTCATCATAATAATTTCCAATCTTGAATTTAACAAGGCATTGTTCACTTACTAGTAATTAATTCTCCTTCTAGATCCATACAACATGATAAGGTTTTGGGTGTTTCAAAATATATAAATACAATTTATTAACCAACTCCTCTAATGCCAAATTTTTTGAACTTCCACTATCAATGATTACTTTTCAACATTTCACAGTAACCTTATATTTGGTCTTGAATAAACTCTTTCTCAAAATAGCTTCTTCATTAGTTTCCTCATTCCATATGATTCTTCTCAACATTAAATTCTCACCATGCTCAAGTTCATTAAGTGATTCAACAACTTCTTCACAAGCCAAAGTTTTTTTTCTACTACCTCCAGTCTTCTTTCTAGAATTGAAACATTCAAAGGCTCTATGTCCTTCGTCTCCAAATTTAAAATAAATGCCCTTAAACAAGGATCTTTCTTCTCTCTCACCACTATTGTTCCTATAGTAATTAATATAGTTACCTCTAAAATAATTACTTTTTTTACTAGTAGGTTCCTCTTTCTATTCTGTCTTACCCTTATCCTATATTGTACTATCATATCTTCTACTTTCTCCATAGGTTTTTCCTCTTCCTCTTTGAAATCTACCACATCTTCCTCTTTGTCTTTGATCATTTTCTTTTCCAACTTGTCCTCAACCTTCAAGGCATACCGATATGCTTCTTCTACGCTATCAAACTTAAAATAAATGTCAGAGTAATTATATATTTTCTAGTTAACTCTATTTTACTTAAAGCTAAACTTTAGGAATCTAATAATTAATTCTTTTAATTATTATCATGAAACCTAGGTTTTATCTTTCAGAGTTTGGATCTTCTTTATAAGGATTGATCTCTTTGTAATTTACAACACATTTATTTCATTCACTTTTGATTCATATTAGTTTCTATTTTTGCTCATCAAGAATGTCTCATCTATAGATCTAGGAATTCTAGCCTCCACAACTTTTTCTCCTATCTTTCTATGATAGGTGTTTGCATGTAGGTGATTCTTGTGAGCTGTGGGTTGATCTTTCATAAACTTCAACATGGTATCAGAGCTCTAGACTTTCATACCCCTATTCTTTTTATGAGATATTTGGCTTTGGTTTTTAGATCTGTTAGAAATATTAATCTTTCTTTGGATGTATATAATTGAGATATTCCAAGGATCCCTAAATGTAGTTTTTCCTATTGTACACATGTGGAGGACATGTCATTTACTTGTTCTTTAGTCCACATGTGAGGACAACTCTTTTTTGTAATTACTTTATAAGGAAAATAGTTATTCCTCCTTAAGAGGACTATGACACTTGTTATGCACACACTTATGAATGTGGCAATCATTCACATGGAAGTTACAAATAACTTCTCTTCTCATCTCTTTATAAGAGATGCTTCTCTCTCATTCTAACAACACACAATCACAATGAAGTTCATGTAATGAGCCTTTTGGCCCCACATTATCTCATTCTCTCTCTATCTCATCATTCTTTAGGCATTTGCCTCATTCATATAATTCACAAGGAGTTTTCTTTGCTTTCCCCTTTCAAAATCCTTGTCTCCTCTTTTGTGTTGATCTTGTAAAGATCATATAAAGTATGGTAATTATTTTCATTACAAACTCTGTTGGATTAATTTAAGGTTCTTTATTTTTAAATCATTTCGATGTTATTATTTCTAACATGTTATCAAAGCAAACTAATCCTTGTTTTGAGTTTAGTGATGAAGGTTGAGGCACACCTTATTGTGACCTAGGTATCTCAATATAAAAAAATAATTTTTTTTGCTCTTGTTTTAACAAGTAGCATTTATCAATTTTAGTTTAATAGTATTTTTTATTATTATTAAAATATTTAAAATAAAAAATACATTATTATTTCCCTAACATTTTATTGCAGGGAACATTTAAAATAATCTTATTCATGATTAAACCTTGATTCATTTTCATTTAATAGGTCTCAACCTATTCATATTATTTTTCTGAATATATATATATATATATATATATATATTATTTAACCTTTTAATTTTTTTTTAAGATTCTTTTAATACGTATCTATAGTTTTTTTAGAAATTCTGTAAATTTCTATTCTTTACAAATAATCTCCTTCTTGACATCTATTACTTTTTTAGTAATTCTCCTTTGCTATGATTTCTTTCTATTACTTCCTAGCTTTTGTTTTTTTTCTCTCCTCTCTCGGCTTCTTTAAGCTCCTCCCTTATCTTCCTTGATGTTGTTTTCTTTCTATCGTGCCTTCATTTCATAACTATTGATGCCTTCTTATGTTTGTTCCCACCCTTGTCTGCTCCCTCTATGTTATTGCTGTGACCTCCTTCTCCTTGGTGATTACTATGACCTTCCTTTCCTTGCTAGCCTATGTGTGTTGCTGGCCTACTGTTACCTCTCCCCTTGCTCTCTTTTCTATCATAACTCCTCCATTATCAGTTTTTTTGGTCATGCTACAATCACACAACTATCCACACAAGCAAAGCCTCCCCTGTGGCTACTCTCTCATTCCTTGACTTCACCTAGCTGTGCCCTCTACCACCTCCTCTTTTGTCCTGCCCTTCTCCTCTTAGCCTATGACCTACTCTGCACCTCCTATTCTACTACTGCTGCATGCCCTCCTCTTCCTTTTGATGTTCTCTTGTTGCTCGCCCTACATTCAAGGTCTAAGCCACTCCTTCCTTTGCATGTGTGAGTCGCTCGCATGTCCTTTTTAAGTTTTTTTTTTTAGATAGCTTTTAGTTAACTATTTTTATAAGTTTTTTTAAAATTCTAAGCAAGGTTTAGTATAAATTTTAAAGGTTTAATATAAAGTTATTATTATTATTGTTCTTTAATAGAGTTTTTTGTGCTCATAAAGTTTAATATAGCTATATTTTTTGTTTGTCCTTCTCTAAGCCAACTTGAATCTAAAGTTTTTTATTTTATTTTAATAATAGATTTTGAGAAATTGATTTATTAATTAAGTTGTATTGGTCATTAATCTAACATTTTTCTTTCATTAATCATTTATAAGGTTCAATGTGGTCACAACGTAGGTTATAAAATTGATTTGTAACCTCTATATTTGGCCTTTTGATCATATTTGGTATTGGTTCAAAGTTATAAATGATAAGTCATAAAATTCTGTTATAAGTTATAAAATTAATTTGTAACTTATAAGTTTGGTTTCATATAAGTTATTTAGTTTGGTTTAATTCATTTTTTTAAAGTTACAAGTTATTATGTTATATATTTGACTTTTTTAGATTTAATATTGATTCCAAGTTATAAGTTATAAATTATTACATTATAAGTTATAAAATTCATTTATAACTTATATGCTTGGCATTCTTACTATTAGTTACTTAGTGTTGTTTAAACATTTTAAATTCATTAGGATTCATATTCATACTTAGTTAGACATGTCTTCCTTTAGTTTTTCAACATTCTTTAAGTTTCTATTTTAAGTTTTCTGTATATTGCTTAGTTAATAATTTAATAACGGTTCTACATCTTTTTGTTTCCTTAAGTTGCAGGCGTATTATTCCTCTAACATCTTTTTTGTAGGGTTGCATTATTGGTTTGTTACCAAGTCTATTTAAAGATATTCCTTGCCAAGTTTTAAAAAAAATATATTGACATTAATCTTTTTAGAATAATTATTCATAGCTTTATCAATAAGGAACAATTATTTCATATTAAATTTTCATCCTTACCAACACTTTTCTTTTTAGGGCATTTTTTTTCATTACTCTATTTCAAATAAAGAAAAGTACATTAAGTTAGTCTATTTTTTTCTTTCTCTTTATCATATCTAAACCTAACACTTGTTGCTTGCCTAACCCTTCATTCTTAACTCTAGACCCAACCCCCTACACTTGGTTTGTAGAAACCACAGATTCTACAATAACCAATATGTTGTCATCCCTTGAAGTAACCCTTCATCTGAGGAGCAACCCTTCAGTTCTCACAGTATCAAACTACCACTAGGATTGCATCAAATAGTGCATATGCTCTAGCCACCATATCTACTGGTAGTAGCCAAACTATATGTATCATTTCCCTTTCAAAATACATTCAATTCCTTAGTCTCAATCCTATCCTCATTGTATCCAAAAGGGACATCTGTACCATATCCTCGTCAAATTTCTTGATGGGAACAATTCATCCCACTCATGCCTTTGAACCATGCAACAAATAACCACTAAGTGCCTCATCCAATACTGTCACATTTACAAATGATGGATTTATGTAGATCTCTTGAATCTTCATCAATGTCATGTACTCGGGTAACATATCATATATGTTTGAGTACAATATGGATAATACTTGAGTTTGATAGATTGGATGCAATGCCCTTGGTCTCAACACCCCATCTCCTATTATACACCTTATTGCATGCTCCACCTCTCCAGACATTGCTTGAAATAATATGTTGAAATCTCCCCTCATGTATGTTGATTCCAGAGGAAATTCCCATGTTAAAATGGGAATCATCACTCAAAAATTTAGCACTTTGTGATCCATCTCCTTTCTGCACCTGCATCAATATACAAATTCATAAATATAAGTTTTTTTATGACAAATAGCTAATATTGATTACTCTACTATCATATGCATTACCTTCACCAAGAATTAGTTCACTTGAAGATTTGTCTAACCTTGAATAAGGCTCCAATCACTTCTTTCAACTCCATTCTCTTTTTTTGCAACTTATAGCGGCTCCTATTTCTATTTTCTTCCTTCCTCTTCAATTACATTGTTGACCACCCAATGCATGTTATTGGATTTCTTTGGCTCACTTGCAACTATCTATTCTAGTTATATTCTTTTGTAACTACTAACTTTGCTATCATTGCTTTAACATCTCTGCACATATATATATAAAGATAATATTTTTTGTACATGTAATATTTTTAACCAAAGCTTTCTCAGCTTTCATTATTCCAAAAATTTAGTTACTTTTTTTAAATTTAAAAAAGTACTTTATTTGGTTTGGCAAGTCATTCCTATGCCATTTGTAATGATAATACATTTTTTTGACTATGATTAGATCAAATTTCATTATTTCATTTTATCAAACTTCTATAGATAATTACTATTCCAACTTAAGATATTTTGTCTTTGTTCGAAATGATCATTCTACTTGAAATATAATTTTATTGAAGGATCCCCTCAATGTTTTTTATTAAAGGTAAATCACAATTTTCTAAAGTATTGTGACTTATCAATTGCATATATTTATTTAAGTATATATGGGTGCACACATATATGCCCAGATAAATATATAATTTCTTATGACTATGATGATTCAAAAATTAGTATATTCCTTCAGAAAATGAATTAAGTACTTTGTTTACCCTCAATGTAGTTTTCTACCTGATATCCATATATTGTTTATTTCTCATTGATCTTCCTTGGATCTCTTTATTTACCTCAATTTTGTTTGGATGATGAGTTGTCTTACACATTTTCCTTCATTCTAATCTATTGATTTGCACATAGTTTCAACTTTATGCTTTGACACTTTATGGTTTTATACCATTGTTTATATGAAGTTACTTTTCTATTGAGTTGCATAGGGAGCCAATTTTTCAAGATGAACTATGTAGGTCCCCTCAGTATAACTAATACATAGTTTCCTTATTTGGCCCATGGAGTATCCCTCCATCATATATTGGTGTGCACTCTTTTTATGGAGTTTCCCTCCATTTGTTTCTATTTGTTCCACTTTGAAAGGATAATATTTTTTATGGAGTTTCCTTCCATTTGGTTCTATTGGTTCCACTTTGAAAGGATGATATTTATATGGAGTTTCCCTCCATTTGATTCTATATGCTCTACCTTGAAGGTTGATATTTATGGTGTTTTCCTCCATGTTGTTCCATTTTGTTCCTCAATGAAGAGGATGTTATTATTGGACTTTCCCTCCAAATTTAGATGGTTTGATCCAAGTTGAAGGCAATATGTTGTTAATCCTCATAATACTTTCCTTTTTTTAGTATCCTAACAAAAAATTGATGTGATTATACTAATTTGATCAGCTTCTCTCTCCTTTTAATTTAATTTATATATTAATGTGATAATGCTCTGCATACACTATTACTTAGATCACGACTCATGCACATTATGGAGGGATATCCCCATTAACTTGCAATGAGATGATTCATTAAGTGGACTGTATATATCCACGTGGTTGATGCAATGTTGATGCAAGTATCATTAGTTGGCCTTCTCTGTGGTCATTAGCGCATTAGTATAATATACTTTTAATGAGAACATTGATCAAGCTTTTTACTCAATTTATCCTTGTTGATAATTTTTTGAGCATAGAATTTATGTTGATATTAGGTTATCTCCACTGCTTTGTGGTAACATGTTTTATTTTCTTCTTTGTTTCTCTATGAGAGTTTTCTTATCCTTATTCAAAAGGATATCTAATTTGTATATAAGATGAAATAATCCTTGTGGATGTCTTGTTTCTTGTGTCTATTCTTTTTAGGTGATCCATTCAGGCACATACAAGACATTATTATTTGGTGTACATATCCTATGTAGCATGATTCAACTTGCAAATGCAACACATTTCTCTTAGCTCTACAAAGATTTCAATTTCATTGTTAAAATTTGGGTTTACAACCCTTGGATATAATCTCCCAAGTAAAGATTAAGCGGGGGGGTGGTAGAAATATTAAGCTTTCCTTGGATGTATTTAATTGGGATATTCCAAGGATCCAATGTAGTTTGTCTTATTGTACACATGTGGAGGAGATAACATTTACTTATCCTTTAGTCCACATGTGAGGACAACTCTTTTTTGTAATTCCTTTGTAAGGGAAATAGTTATTCCTCCTTAAGAGGATTATGACACTTGTTATGCACACACTTATGAATGTGGAAATCATTCACATGGGAGTTACAAATAACCCCTCTTCTCATCTCTTTATAAGAGATGCTTCTCTCTCATTCCAACAACACACAATCACGATGTAGTTCATGTAATGAGTCTTTTGGCTCCACATCATCTCATTCTCTCTCTCTCATCATTCTTTAGGCATTTGACTCATTCATATAGTTCACAAGGGGTTTTCTTTACTTTCCCCTTTCAAAATCCTTGTCTCCTCTTTTGTGTTGATCTTGGAAAGCTCATATGAAGTATGGTAATTATTTTCATTAAAAACTCTCTTGGATTAATTTAAGGTTCTTTATTTTTAGATCATTTTGATTTTATTATTTCTAACAAGATCTAAGATTTCAAAGGTTTTTTTGTATTGGATCATGGGGACTTTTGTTTTGGGTCACTTTGAGTCCAAATAGATACCACTGTTATGCTTAGAGCATCCAAAAAACCCCTATTTCCATATAAAATTTGTTTGATTTGGATAAAGTTGTAATCCATGACAATTTTTTTGCACCTAAGTCATTTGACCTAGGCAATAATTTAAGAGATAACAATTTTTAATTTTATTTTTAGGGAAAAAAAAAAAGTCTTAAAAAATAAAATAGAGAGGTACATTGATTTTTTTTAGTGCTTCATTAAAATTGCATGTATTTAGCATGCACTTTTTTTTTTAACAAAGTGCATGCCAAAGTCAAAGCACTTGAAAAGTGCTACCAGAAAATAAAGGACACTTGTCAATGGGCCAAGAAACTTTGTAAGATTTCCTACTTTGGGCCCTGTACTCACCAAATTCTAGCACACTCCATGATTTTTGGTGACCCGCACCATTTTTTGACACATGAGACCCACCCAAGTGGACCGCTCATATTTTTTGAGCACTTGTGCACTTTGCGACCTTGAGTTCTCCACCCTTTGCACTTTGACTTGCACCTGTGGGGCATGCAAACACACTGGTACAAATCCAATTGGCCACTATGATTTTGGTTTCTAGGCCATGCCTTTATTTCATATGTTGACCCACTATCAAAGGTTTTTCTTCCATTTTCAATGATCTTCCCCAAGAATTTCTAGCCCCCAATGTGATTTCTAACTGATTAAAGAGCACAATTTAAAAGTGGAGACAAGTTGTTTAAGGGAGTCTGGCATTTTACCGCCCCCACCCATGCCTAATACCTCTATTAGGGCCATTCACCACCTCTTCCTACCTATGCCCTTAGGCCTTGCACATGAAAGCTTAAATTTGTCTTTCAGCCCTATGTTTATATACCATGTGGAGTTGTGTTTTCCTTTTGGACCTACATTACCTTTTTTTTTGTGGGCGAGGTGGGGGGGGGAAGCAAAATTTATTTGGCATTTATTTTTACATCTTGGACTCGTGGACATTAAAGGATGGCTGGGCCAATATTTTGGGAACCTATATACATGAAAAGCTTATTGCACCTACATTTTTTTAGGATCTCAAACATGGGAGGCATATTTTTTTCTACCAATCATTGTTTGTGACATGTGACAGTAATATGGCCACTAGGTATTTTATTTCTCAGCTTTGACTTCTTTTTCCTGGTCACCATGATTTTCCTGGCATATTGGATTTTATTTTTTCAACATGGGAATTTTTCATGCATTTTTTTCCTTGATAGAGATTTGACCATCAAATTTGCGCTAGCCACTTGTTGATGTCAGTGCCATGTCAACACTACATCAACCTATTTTCCCTCTTGGCTCTGTTTGGATATACCTTCACATTTTTTCTCATATATCAAGCATATAAAATCTAATTTCTGCAAATGAGATATCACCAGAAAGATGATTTTGAGCTTGTCACGATGGTATCAATAAATTTCTATTTTAATGCATTTATTATTATTTATTTTGCCATCAAAGTTAGGAGTTCTATTTTGCACTCTGGGAGATATATCTTGAGAATTTGATCTTCAATTTTAGAATTCTTTATATTGTTGAAAAGATCTTTCAAATGTATTTCTAGTGATACTAGTTATTTTTCTTGATTTTTCTCCAAGCACATTCTATTCATTTTTTTGGATTCTAGTGGATAGCTTGGTTGTATTAGGTTCGGGGAACGATTTTGTTAGTTCAAATAAATTTTCATGGGTTGTACCATCTATTCTACTAGTCTTATGTCTCTTCTAGTCTTTGTATACATCATTTATATATATTCTTGCAAACATATTGAGATAAAGTGCCATGTTCCATCTATATTTTCATTTCAATTGTTTTGCCTTATTTTGCCTTCTGATTTGAGCAATGTCTTCTAAGGATGCTCATGTAGATTATTGTGCGATTTACCATATCTTGGGCCTTATTGTACATGCATTACTCTAATTAAAGTGCCATGGGGGGGTTGTTTTTTTCTTTGTTTTCCATCTTTCTTTGTCAGTTTGTATGCCATCCATAACATTAGCCTCATGACCTATCTAAGATTGATCACCTTAGTACACACATCTATATTCTTTTATGCATCTTGATCATGGTTCTTTGACATGTAATTCTATTAGCCCACTTTTTTAGTTGGCTATCACGTCACCCTTATTTGTATTAGGGTAGGTTCTTCTATTGGTTCTTATACTTCCTTGGTTTGATGGAGTGAGCTATGCATTTAGTATTTGTTTCTATGTACTAGGTGGATGCAATGGTTGGGTACCAATGCATTTCAATGAGATAGAAGATTTACCATATATACACTTTTCTTTTTGTTCCCACTTTAGTTGTAACCTTCCATGTTTGATTGATCAACTCTTTAGGTTTCAATATTTTATGCCATCTATATCTTTACGTTTAGTTGTTTTCCTTTGTGTACATCCTGATTTGAGTAGTCTCTTTTGAGAGCACTCGTGTAGATTGCAGTCTTCTCTACCTGGTCAAGTTCTATTTTAGTGGAAGTTCTTCAGATCAACAGTTACTTTTGACAGAATTTTGTAGTTGCTACATTCTTTAGTGGTGTTCTACATGATCATATTTTATTCTTATCTCCTTGGACATTCTCTAGTTTGGAGGCTTCTTTAGTCCTTCACTAGTTCTTTCAACATTCTTTCCATCTCTTGTTGGAGTAGGGTTTTTCCCATGTGGTTTTCTCTATTCTACTCTTTATCAAGATTTGGTTATGCTTGGGTACCTCATCAGGTTTTGTTGCCGAGACCCAAATCTACTTTCAGTAGTAGTTTCTAAGTTTTTAGCTACTCCCTAAGTTTATCTTAAGGGGGGATGTTAGAGTAATTATATATTTTCTAATTTACTCTATTTTACTCAAGCTAAACTTTAGGCATCTAATAATTATTTCTTTTAATTATTATTATGCAACCTAGGTTTTACCTTTTAGGGTTTGGATCTCCTTTATAAGGAATGATCTCTTTGTAATTTATAACACATTTATTTCATTCACTTTTGATTAATAAAAATTTCTCGTTTTACTCACCATGAATGTCTCATCTATGGATCTAGGAATTTCAACCTCCACAACTTTTGTCCTCTCTTTCTATGATAGGTGTTTTGATGCAGGTGATTCTTGGGAGTTGTGGGGTTGATCTTTCATGAACTTAAACAATATATAATCTAATCTTGAATTGATGTCCTCAAACCATTTAGGTATCTAGCCACTTTCTCAACTTTATCATCCATATGTCTAGATCAAATATTTGATTTGTAGAATTATTCAATATATTCTTTTATCCTAGATTTTGCATTCTTCTTGACAGGTTAACTTGGTAATCTACAGGAGGGAACTTGTTCTATATTTTTCTAATCATTTTTCTATTACATAACTAAGAGTGGGGTGAATCAATTATGACCAATTATCCCACATGCCTTTCAAATGCTTTAGTAACAATTCAACTTCATAAACATCAATAGAAATACCTCGGTGATCTCATTCAACTTCATAATTCAATCTTGCAATCAATTTACTTTAAACTATTATTTCAATATTTATATTATTATTAAGTATAAAAAATGTAACTTAGATTTTACCTTATTGTTACCTAGTTGTTATCGAGATGCAGTATTAAGTAAATACACTGAAAATTAACTTGCAACATAAAAATATTCACACATTTGACACCATGATTTAATCTGGAAACCCTATAAAGGGAAAAACCACCTGGGACCGACAACCAAAATAATTTCACTCTTCTGAAGTCAGCTCTACTAGGTGCCAACCTTGTTAAAGGTTACATGCACATTTTTAATGTGACCTTGTTAGAGGGATTTAACATAAAGATCATCTAGACCTTATCACTCCTTGATGTTTTCCAAAGAGTGGCCTACTCTAAAGGATTTACAAACATCACCAATCAAAGTTATCATATAGGATTTCATAGACTTGTTAGGTCTAGTCGATTAAGATATTTTTCTACTACAATGATAAAAAATTAATGGGTATGTGCAGGATCATGGTGTGCCAAAAAGTGGCGATCTGAAAAATATGTAGTTTTGAAATGCCTCAAAGAATTTCAAAATCTATTCCAACTTTTTTCCCACCCATCCTAATACTAAATGAAAATAATTAATACCTCCTTTATAATTCCTACTATATCTTTCGATACCAACCTTATATGGTCATGTTTAAAAGATCCCGAAAATGTGTTTTTGGCATGTTCTTATGTGTTTTTTTACTTCAAGCATGTAGCTGACGACTTTTTTTAAACCAAAATTTGATGTAATGAAAAGGGTTTCTTAAGAATGTTCTTAGCTTTTCATAAATGTAAGGTTTGTCAAATTACTAGTTCAGTAAGTAATTATTATTTATTTTCTAATTGATTTAGCTACAAAGTACTGATTGACATACTAATTGAAAAATAACTATAACTTTCAAAATGTATAATATTTGTGAAATCCAAAACATGCATCACATTCTATGCTTTGACTAGTATAAGAAAAAAAATAGAAAAACTTAATTTGGATTTTTTTGAACTAGTTAAGGTGGTCAGACACAAGAGTTTTTTAATTCTGAAAATAGTATAGTAGAAAATTCATAATTAATTATTTATTTGGAATTAAAATTCTCAAAAATATGCATCACATCTAGGCACAAGTCTACTTTTTATATCTAAAATTATATTTAAAAATATTATCATTTGATTATGATTAAGGTGGTCAGACATACACCTACTTTTTATTTTTGCCCTAAATTTTTTGTAGTACTGCTTAAAATCCAAACTTTTGACCAATCAAATATTTTTTTCTCCAAATAAGGCCTTGAATTTTAGAAACTAGATTGAATTTCCTACAAATTATTTTCTTACAACTTTTTGATATAAAGTCTAGAACCACTTTAAAATTATGTGTAAAGTTTACATAACCCTGATTTGCTGGTTTTTCACTGCCACTTAAGGCCATAGTTTGGTACACCATGATCCTGCACATACCCTAATAGTCAAATGATCTATAAGATTAGCACTACCTTGCTTGTTCAGATCTCCGTTATGCTCTATCTTCTTCTTTTTCTGATCTATGCTTAGCTAATTCACTTCTTAACACTTTTTATACTCTAACTCTTCTTTATCTTCCTTATGCTCTTCTTGATTCACCTTGCTTCTTTCATTCTCTTCTTCCCTACCAATAATTCCCATCCATTCAACATTTAACTAGCAACCAAAACTTGTTCCAATCATCTCCTTCAATAGAAAACTTTTTACTTCCAAATTCTTCTAGGTTTTATTTCTTAAGCACATCCATAGAACTTAGATTCATTGTATTTAGTCACTTAGAAAATATAACTTCAATTTAACTTGATGTTCATGCTTATCTTGTTTCAATCTTCATTATCAGATATTCATTCGGTTTCTCCAATCATAGATCTTGTAACTAGTTTTAATTACACCTTTGAACTTCATGAACATTCTTTATTTTCACCATAATTCAGCCTTAGATTTTATTTTTCTAAAAATTTTCTTCTACCTCATACTTAATAAACATTACATTTCACTTGGTTAACACTATAGTAGCTCAAGTAATACTATACTCCCTCTTTCACCTTGTCACTCGGTGTAGCTTGTTTAGCTCAGCGAGTACATAGACTTCATCATTACATTACATTATTACATGATTTTAAAACAATCAAACAAATATTACATTATCACTATCCAACTCATTCAAGTGCCCATCAAATACCATATTTATCAACTCTATCATCATCATACTTTCTTCAAATCCTCTTCATCAATCAAATGATATGACACTCTATTAAATTAGCATAATGTCTAGCCAACTAAGACTTTGACATCAATGAAAACATAACAACTGATATGACTCTTTCACATACATTCATAACACTCTTAGTTACATTATTAATTAGGACTAACAATCTCCCCCTTTAGCATTGATGACAACACAAACTTATAATTTTACGTTACAAAACATTACATAAGATAGTCACATGTATGTATTGACAAAAATACAAATTTTAACCTCTTTAACTTGATTTAGATTCTCTATAACAAATTTCATCATTAGGTGTACTCAGTTTGTAGCTTTAGCAATATCATTCTTCAACATTCCCCCCTTAGGATATGTTCTCTCTATGTTCAACAATATCTTCAATCTTTTGTACCAATGTATCATTATCTCTTCCTTTGTTCTTTTCTATCCACATACTCTCTCCCTTTTTAATTATTTATACTCTTCCCCTTTACTTAATTTCTCCATCACATTCTCATTACAAATTTTTCCCCTTTTTTTCTTATCTCCACAAATTTTCATTATAGATTCTCTTCCCCTTTGACAACAATGAGAAAGGTAATTATAAGTTCCAATGTTAAGATTATAAAACCTTGTAGTTTTATTTTGTATCTTGCATGTACTAATTGCATGAATTTCATTACAATCATTTTCTCACCTTCATAATTGCTGCTAAAGTGTGAACTGTTGCATCAACTCCACAAAGATATTTCTATTCATCCATGAGTTAATGCAATATGCATATTTAGCTAGTGAATTTTGGATAGGGGAAGGACCCATAGTTTACCTCTTAGATGATTAAAAGTATCCTTAGGCAATGATGTGGTAAATATATCTATAATTTTCTCCTTAGACTTCACATATTCAAGCCTTATTTTTCTTGTACTTTCCCCCTCAAATAGTGATACTTGATTAATATATGCAGCGTCTTTGCATATATTACTAGATTCTTTCATATATTTATTGCACCAGTGTTATCAAAATAAATAGTATCATGCTTGATTACCTCCTATTGCATTCCTTCCAACTATTGTTTAATATAAACAATACTAGAACAATTAATTGCAACAAAAACATACCCAGCTTTAGAGGTAGATTGTGAAATGAAACTTGGTTTCTATCTCAACCATGTTATCAGTCTTTCTCCTAAAAAGCAAGCTCCACCACTTGTGCTTTTTATATCATCAACATTACTAGCCTAATCAACATCGGTATAAGCTTTAAGAGTAAAGTCACCATCTTATTTATACCATAATCCAAAATCTTTAGTCCCTTTAAGATATTTAAATATCCTCTTGACAATAGTCATGTGTGCTTCCTTTGGGTAGATGAAAAAATTGCAATAATTCCAACAACATGTGCAATATTTGGCCTACTTTGCAAAATATATTGCACTTTACCAATCATTGATTTGTATAATATCTCATTTACCTTTGTAGTAATATCTTCTTTTGACAATTTCACTCCACTCACCATAGGTGTATCGACTGGTCTCGACTCATCCATTCTAAATATTTTTAGTATTTCCTTTATGCAGTTAGACTAAGTCACATAGATACCATTCTTTGTTTGATGAACTTGTAAGCAAATGAAAAATTTGATCTACAAAATATAACACCTCAAATTCTTTACTCACTTGTTCATAAAATGACTTACAAATCAAATCATTTCCACCAAATATAATGTCATCCACAAAAAAATTCAGCAATTAACACCATATTTTCAGATTCATTTCTCAAATATAGATTAGTGTTCTCACGCATTCTAGAAAATCCAATTTTAATCAAATAAGAATGTAACATTTCATACCATGCTCTTTTGATTAGGTTTAACAAATCCTTTTGGTTGTTCTATGTAGACTTCTTATTTAAGTATTCCATTAAAAAATGTAGATTTAACATCCATTTGATATACTTCAAATTTATTGTAAGTATCATAGGCTAAAAATGTTCTTACTCATTCCAATCTTGCTACAGGTGGACAAGTATCACCATAGTCTATTTCTTCTTTTTGGGCATAACCTTTGTAAACTAGTCTTGCTTTTTTTCTTACACTTCTCCATTTTCATTCACCTTATTCCTAAAAATGATTTTATTTCCTATTATATTCTTGTTTTTAGGTCTCGGTACAAGTGTCCATGTGTTGTTCTTCTCTATCTAATTAATCTCTTCATTCATAACATTTATACAATCCTCATTATCAAGTGCAACCTTAAGTGTTCTAGGTTCAAAATTAGCAACTAAACAAGTGCTATCTTTCAATTTACTTTTGTTAGGATATTCAGTAGCAAAATGACCAACTTCATTACACTTAAACATATCAAGGGTAATTTACCTTCCTCTTGATAGTCTCCCTACAAGCAATACTTCAATATCATCCATATCATCTTTAGATTAAGATTCACTTTCATCTTTACTATTCTTCTTTTTCTTTGAATTACCAATGGTTATTGAATAGTTAAAGTAATTTTCAAGTGTAACAATATTGTTATCATAATTACTCAACTCAAATGTAGTCAACTTACCAACTAGATCATAAAGTTTTAGATCATTACCAAGAATATCTCTAACTTCTTGTACTGGAAAAAGTTTTATACTATGAATGGGTAAAATAGTTCTAAGAATTTTACTTACAATATCAAAATGACTAATAAATCCTCTATTAGATATGATTTCACTAGAAACTTCTTTGATTCAATTCACATACTACAACATTCTCATCTTCTTTTAGTCTCATGTCATCATAATTGGCTCTTAAACTTTCTTCTTTATCTCTTAGCACATTTGGGTCTCCATCATGTACAAGTGACAACATGTTGCACATTTATTTAGCATTAGCATAGTTCTTGATATCATCAAACTCTAGGCCATTAAGGGAAGATGCAATTTCAATGATTAGACTATTATGGTCTTTATCCTCAACCATTTTCTCCAAGGTCATAGGAAGAGGTGTTTCAGTACATTTGTTATCTAGCCAGTAAGTAACATTGCCACCAATTTGAAATAGATATAGAATCATTCTATTTTTCCATGAGGAAAAATTCTCCTTGTTTATCTTTGGTAACTCTTTCTTTTACATCTTTGGATCTTTAGCTCAAGTTTCTTCAAACTTCTTCCTCTAAGAACTGTACTCTAATACCAATTGTTAGATAACTGAGAGGGGTGGGGTGAATTAGTTATGACTAGTTATCCTAGAGGCCTTCCAAACACTTTAGTACCAATTAAAATTCATAAACATCAATAGAAATAACTAAATGATCTAATTGAAATTCAAAATTCAATTTTGTAATCAATTTACTTCAAACTATCATCTCACTATTTCTATTATTACTGAGTATCATAAATATAACTTAGCTTTTACCTTATTGTTACTGAGTTGCATTATTAAGTAAATACCAAAAAAATCAACTTACAACATAAAAACATTCACACTTGACACCATAATTTAACATGGAAACCCTATAAAGGGGAAAATCACCTAGGACCGACAAACAATTTCAGTCTTTTGAAGTGGGGTCTGCAAGGAGCCAACCTTGTTAAATATTATATGCATATTTTTAGTGTGACCTCATTAGAGGGTTTTAACATAAATATCATCTATACCTTATCACTCCTTGATCTTGTATAAAGAGTAGCCTCCTCTAGAGGACTCACAAACATCACTAATTGATGTTATCATATAGGATTTCATAGACTTTTTAGGTCAATCCAATTAAGAGATATTTATGCTACAATGATAAGAAAGTAACCACCAAATGATCTATATGATTACAACTACCTTTCTTGTTCAAATCTTTGTTCTACCATGTCTTCTTCCTTATCTGATCTCTTCTTGGTTGATTCACTTCTTCACACTTTCAATCTTCTATAACTCTACTTGATCTTCTGTATGCTCTGCTTGGTTCACCTTGATTCTTTCCTCATCTTCTTATCAGTTAATAATTCATTTCTATTTAGAATTCAACCAACAACCAAAAACTGTTCCAATCATCTCCTTAAATAGTGAACTTTCTATGTCTAGATTTTTCCAGGTTTTGCCGCTTAACCACATTTGTAGATCTCATATTTATTATATTTAGTCACTTAGAAAATAGAACTTTCATTGGACGTTATGCTCATCCTTATTATTTTTTGATCTCCATCATTAGATCTTCATTACATTTCTCTAGTTGTATATCTTGTAACTAACTTTGACTTGCACCTTTGAACTTCTTAAACATTCTTTATTTTCACCATAAATTGACCTCAAATTCAATTTTTTTAAACTTGTTCTGTAAGGCCCACATTCGTACCCTATTATAAATGTAAGGAATGAATATGATTAGGAGTTAATTAGGTCATGATCGACATTTTCATTATTAACAATGATTTATAAGATCCTATTAGAGACTGATGTAGATTTTGATTATTAAAAGGTTGATACCCTATCCAATAACATTAGGTCGATAAGATAAGACCACATGAAAATGAGACTCAATGTGTTCAAGTTGAGAACCTCATCACAAGATTCAAGCTATGATCTACAAGGTAAAAGGGAAAGATAAATTAACATTTACTCTAGTGAGGACAACAATGAATGTAGGATTATAATGACAACAAGACATATGATTACATTCAAAAATTGGTTTTAAATTATGATGACATAATTATGGAAACATTCTAATAGTATGAGGAATTAACCCTAGAAACTCACACACAAACCCCTCATAATGTGATTAAGGGATATTGCTAGAAATCTTGACATGTTTAACTTGATCGAAAGGATATTAGTTAACAAGTCTACATATTAGTGATTTTCATTTAGGACATATATACTGAGATCCATTTTATATGTTTTAATGATTTAGTAGATATGACTTCAATGTTTCATGATTATAAGTATGGTGATAGAGTTTAGAATGGAAATTTCATTATGTTAAGAAAGATAAATGTTGATACACATATTTTGATTTTACAATGTTTTGAATATTTTATGGAAATGATTAGATGAAAGTTAATTTTATATATTATGCGAATTATGTGATATTGGATTATTCTGAACTTATTTGTATGTATTCTTATAATATTTCATTGGGCTACTGATGTTTAAGTTGAGTGTGCAGGAAAGTTGAACCATGGAAATTATTTGGGAAAACAAGGTTCAAACCTATGTGAACACAGTAAAGCCAAGGTGAATCTTTGGAAGATTCAAAACCTCATTTTAATGTGATTGTGCATGGGTGTTATAAGTTTAAAGATCATGATTAATTAACAACATTTCATCATGATGTGTAAAGTATTTAAGGTGTGTGTTATTTGAAACTTGTGTTGTTTATGTGTAAATGACATGTAGGATTTTGGGCATGAAGTCACTTAACCTAAACTTAATCCCATTATGAAATCAAGTTAACCCACCTTGGAGAGTGTTAGGATGAGTTACCTTTATGATGAAATTCAAATTAAATTTGATAGAAACTTTAGAGAGATTAAAAGTGGTTCCCAAGTGTTATTTTGAAGAAAATAAGTTACCCACATGGTAGTAGTATTGGTTGAGGGTCTAAATATAACCATAAGTTGGCCTAGGGGACTTAGGAGGCCCTCTAAACTAGTCATTTTCAAGCCAATTCGAAAATATAAGTGTCACATGACTTTTTCCCTCATCCCTCCACTTGGGTAAGTTTCTATTGGTAGAAGGCACAAGGGTGTAAGAGGGGTAGGTGAGGATGGAAGTGGAAATCTTTTTAGAGAGCTTGTGCCAAACTTAGGGGTGGTTCACCCACTCTCTAATTGTAGAGATAGATAGGGTTTTGGGAGAGGAAGCTTGGAAGCCAAGGAAGGAATGATCTTGATCACCATTTGATCACCATAGCTTGGAAGGAGGTTAGTGCTTCATGCCAAGTTGAATTTGGAAATACTAAGAGTGTTTCTTGTAGGATCTATGTGTGTGATATGGAATCATGTATTGTCATTGAAATCCTTGTGTTGTGTTGTGTATCATTTTTCATGAATTTTCTTGGGGTTTCTTCTTTGGTTTCCTTGTTTTGTTTGAATGTTGAAATTTTTTCATGGGTGTGAAGGCTTCACTCACCCTTGGGAAGGAAGAGAAGCCTTGGGTGAAGGGGTTAGTTGGGCTTGAAATATCATTGAGAACCTTGGAGAATGGGCTCCATTGTATGCCATATTAATTCATAACTTGTTTTGGGGTGATAAGGAAAATGATGGTGTAGAAAGAAAGTTTATGGAGTAAGGGTTTTCAAGGATGCTATAGTTGATGGTAATATGTTTAGAGAATGTTTGTAAAAGCCCTGAAAGGGCTTGAAATTTGTTGTTTTGCGAAAGCTTCGAAAGGGCATGAAATTTGTTGTTTTGTGAAAGCCTCAAAAGGGCATGCAAATTGTTGTTGCAGATATGGTATGATATTGCAAGTCTCCTAATTTAAAGCTCACCTTCACCCAATGTTTATGATTCCATTTGTGAATCATTGTGCAAACCTTGGTTGTGGTTGTAAGTGTGTTGCAAAAATGTTGTGTTCTTGTTGTTCTTGTTTTGTGATATTGTTTTAGATGTATCCTATTTGAACCTTGTTTCCCCTGGCGCAGGGGTGGTCTCCTTGAGGCCTAGGTTGGGAGGTGATCCTCCATGGTTCCACAATTTTTGTTCCTTTATTGCAAGTCTTGGCTTGAAGCCTTGGACATTTGGAGTTTGTGAAGTTCTACCTTTGCATAGAAGAAGAGCACGTTATTGCAATTGCATTGTAATGGAGGAAAACTCCAATTTGTTTTGTCAAGTGGATCTATTTGTATTGAAGGAATGATGCTTTAGTCTCATACATATGTCAATAGAGAGAGTAGGAACTATCTTTCCTATAAAGAACCTTCCATTATGTATCTTGAAGATTCTGATTTCACCACCTTATTGTTTGCTTGATATTGTGTCAAATGTAAGTCTTGAAAGGGTCATGAAGGAAAAGTTACATTGTTGATGATGTTGTTTCTTTACTTGGATAAAATGTATTTAAGAAAGAAGATTTTGTACCATGATATACATTGAGAGGTTTAATAGGATGGTAACATTTACTAGTCATATTTCTTCAAGTCTCTTATGAAAGATGAAGAAATAATTGCATTCAATCTTGAATCCTATTGGTGTGGATTTTGTTCAAATTAGATAATCAATATGTAGTCATAATGGAGATATAACCAATTCAACTAGAATAATTTTTTTTGAAGTTCATAGAATTCCATGTAGATAATGCATTGTCTCTCATATAAATGTATCCTACAAATTGAAATATTAGTAATAAGGAAGTCAGGGATAACTTTAAGAAACCCCTCCCGAAAAAAAAGCCTAAAATGCTGGCGAATTCAACATCTTGGGGACAGGAAAATTTTAATATCAAGGGTGATTTTTTTGTTCCATATAGGGAAATAAAACATTATATGTTGGCAATTTGTTTCTTGCCCTAGAAAAAGTCATTTTAAATGTGGCGAATTAATATTTTTTTCACTGACGGATATATAAATGATGGCTATTTTTTCCCTTGCCAAAAATGAATTAATAGTGTCAAAGGCGAATTACTTGTTTTGTAGGAAAATGAATAATAATGGTCTTGGCTAATCTTTAGTGGTAAACTGAAAAATTGTTTAATCTGAAAGCAAAATTTGCACATGTATTGGTTAGTGACTATACTAACTACTGAGTAGTCACTTTCAAGTTTCAACTTGTGTACTATGTTAGGTGTGTTATTAATAATGTCGTAATATCATTACGTCAGTGTCAAAATTACCAAGTTGACTATCGTCACTTTTGTTACGTTAATAGTAAATACAATAGTTTTATTGATCGTTGATTAGTTAGAGATCAATGATAGTAGATGCATCTCAGGGCCACTCACTTGAAAAGATTTGGAGTCACACATAATTTTTCGGAATGGAGACACGTGGAAAAGTTTACATGGAAATCATTAATCATGTCAGGCACTATTGATTGTCCAACATTAATGTCAGCACATTTTGGCATTTCACACACTTGAAAATTAATAGGAATACGAAAAGATAAGATATGGAAGATCGCGAAGGCCAAAGAATTAGATGCAACTGCAGTCTGCCATTAAATAGGCTCTTCAATTCCTCTTTCAATACCATTTCTCATATTCTAATTTCTTCAATCTGAATTTGGTTTGTAGTTGCACTTTGCAGAGTTTTTAGTTTCTTGAATCATAGTCATGGATACGCCAATTCGTCTGAAATGCACTAATATGGCTCTACAAAAGCCCTTTCTGGGCAAAATTCTTGATGATGTCCTTGCCATGGTTTGCAAGGTAGATGGCCGAAGTCCTTTTATCCGCCATGCTATATGCATGGTACTCGGCCATGAATTTTTGAGAAATGATAAGAGGTACCATGTTTCCACGGATATTACCTCCCGCTTCCTCGCGTCTCTTCTCGACCTTGGAGGCAGGAAAATAGACATGTTGATGCTTCTGTGTAACATTTTTAAGGAAACCTTTTTAGAAGATGATGTCAAAATTATTGTATTGGCCGAGCAGGTATCGGGGCCAGGTATTGGCATCCCTTTTGTAGATGTATTAGAGTGCTAGGAGGAAGGCATAGGGTGCATTATACACAAGCATCCTTTCTTGCTCGGCATGAACAAATGACAACTGACTCGCCATTGGAAGTGGGCGCAACTCAGAAGAGATTTTTTATGAAAATAGTTGTTGTTGAACAATGACATCAGTGAGACGAACTTCACATGGCTGGACGAGTTCAGTGACATCATCTTCTCTAATAGATTCCTTGCAGATGGAATTGAAGACCTTTCTGATTAAAGGCTCCAATTCCTCAGCCCCTCAGCTTGCTCATGCTTCCAGCCTCCCTAGTTCCCTGGTTCTCTATTCAGTGTTCCCTGTTCCCTTGGCCCTTTAGGGAAAAAAAATGATTTGATTAGGGTAAAAGTTTGCCAAAAAAATGTTTTCAAGATATCTGTATTTTTCTTTGGATTGGGCCCTGCCCTTTTTTGTGAATTATGAAATAGTAAAACCAGGCTGATTAGTGATTTAATCAGCTATTTTGAATATGTAAGCTATGAATCAATATTATGTACATTGTACAGTCTAAAATATTATCAATGAAAATAATAGTTTTTGGCTTCTCAAATTGTTGTTCTTCTTAGTCTACGACTTTGTAAGTTTGTTTCATATTTATGTGTCAAATTTTTATAATTTATGTGTCAAATTTTTGTTTCATACCTATCTTGTCACCTATTCCTAACTTTTTTTTCATAATGAAATCTTTTAAATGATGAAGAATAGTTTATAAACAATTATCAGAATTTTCAATATATGTTAAATTTTAATAATTTATAGATATTATAACTATATTATATTTTAAATTTGAAACTAAATAATAAATATGAATAAAAATAGAGCATTTGCAATTATATTTTTAAATTATAATTATAACCATATCATATACATATAATATAATTAATTATACTATATTATAATATAATATAATATAATTATAATTTATAACCATATAATATTTATATAATATAATAATAATAACAACGAGTATGACCATCTCAGATAATCATGGATTCTGTGACACATGTCATGATTTCAGATGAATTTGGGTAAATGGGAAAAGATTCTCCAAATCGGCTCGAAATTCATCCTAGGTTGTCGATCTATCGGATTGAGTCTACTATCTGAGATGGTCATTATATATTTTATTAAATTTATTATTATTATTATATTATATTATATTATTATATTATATTACATGGCTATTGTATTACACTAATCTAATGTGCTAGAAATACTAATTGAATGAAAGCATTTACACATTAAACTAACATAACATATAAGAGAGACAAAGAGAAGACAAACTCAAATGAGAATGTGAGCCATGGATAGGCTCTCTCAATGAGCTTGTTCTCTTGTTTTTGAGATGTGTCTATGTGTAGATTGGGGATGTATGCTCAATTGCTTGCCCAAAGTTGTTTCAATGGTGGAGATGGGTAAATGGAAAATTGGTAGCTTTGTAAGCTCTCAATTTGGCATTGTAAGGGTATGGGTATGGCTTTTGGCTCTCAAAAGGGCATGATAAATTTACTCAAATGGTTGTGATTGAAATGGCTTGGGAGGGGATTCAATTTATAGGCTAAGGGCTTGAGGGATGGAGAGCTAAGATGCAAGGAGAGATGAAGGCTTAAGGAGGGCTAGGATGCACTCAAAGGAGAGCACATGGATTGTGCTTGTTTAGCACCAATGGGAAGGTGACACTTGTCACAAGGAGGATGAGTGTGAGAGGGTAGGGTAAAAGGTTGGTTAAAGGCATGATGAGTGGGGTTGAGTATGTAAGAGAGATGTAAGAGGAATGAGTGTGGAAGAGGGAAGAGTGTGGAAGATGGATGTAAGAGTCATGAGTGGGCTTGTAAGAGTCTTTTATGGTTTTGTAAGAGCACTCATGACTTGGTGGTTGGGATTTTTGAGGGGAGACTTTGGTTTGGTTTAGGAAAGTCTTAAACTTGCTTAGGGAATGTGACAACATTAGGAAGTGGATTAGGCTTGGGTTTAGGATTAGATTAAGGATGTTAGAGATGTGCAAGTGGATGGCATTAATGAGGGTGGGTGAGTTAGTGGCTAAGCTTGGTTAGTATGGGTGGATGGGGTGGATTAGGCTAAATGGAGGATTAGGGATAAGTTAGGGTTTTTTAGATTTGAGAATTTTATTTATCAAATATATTTATTTAATAAATGGAGATTTTTGGAATTAGATAGAAGAATAGGATTTTATTGATAAATAATAGGTTATTTGATTTATCAATTAGGACTATAGATGATTAATTAAATTAATTAGCTAGGGATGGCAAATGATTAATTAAATAAAAATTTAATTAATGATGCCTTTAGAGATAACTAAATAGGATTACTAAAGTGGTGTAATCAAATTCAGGTGTCTACAGTTATATTTATATTTTATTATATGGTTAAGATTATATCATATGGCTATAATTATATTATTTTATATTATAGTATAAATAATTATAGTATATGTTCTATTATATAATAAATAACTATAATATATAATATTTATATAATATAATAATAATAATAATGACTCAAGTCATTGACAGCCTAGGAGGAATTTTGGACCGATTTGGAGAATCTTTTCCCATCTGCCCAGATTCATCTAGAATTGTGACACGTGTCACGATTACGAATGAATCTGGGCAGATGGGAAAAGATTTCCCAAATTGGCTTGAAATTTCTCTTGGGCCATCGATGACTCGATGATTCTTCTTCTTATTATTATTAATATTTATATAATATAATAATAATATTTATATAATAATAATAATATTATTATACCATATAATATTTATATAATGTAATAATAATAATAATGACTCGAGTCATCGACAGAATTATTATTATTATTATTTATATAATATAATAATATTATTATTAATAATATTTATATAATAATAATAATATTTATAATAATAATAATATTTATTATAATAATAATAATAATAATATTTATTATTATACCATATAATATTTATATAATGTAATAATAATAATAATAATAATGACTCGAGTCATCGACGAAATTATTATTATTATTATTATTTTATTATTAATATTTATATAATATTATATGGAATTATTATTATTATTAATAATAATATTTATATAATATTATGTGATTATTAATATTTATATAATATAAATATTATTATTATTAATATTTATATAATATTAATATTATATTAATAATAATATTATTATTAATAATATTTTTTTATAATATTATGTCCAATAATTTCGTCAATGAGTCGAGTCATTAATATTATTATTATTATTACATTATATAAATATTATATGGTATAATATTATTATTATTATTATAATTATAATAATAAATATTATTATTATATTATATAAATATTAATAATAATAATAAGAACCATTGAGTCATCGACGGCCTGGGAGAAATTTCAGGCCAATTTGGGGAATCTTTTCCCATCTGCCCAGATTCATCCGAAATTGTGACACGTGTCATGATTTCGAATGAATCTAGGCAGATGGGAAAAGATTATTATATTATATTCTATAAATATTATATGGTATGATATAATAATAATAATAATAATAATTCTAGAGTCATTGATGGCCCGGGATGAATCTAGATCAATCAGATTGAGATGGTCATTATTATTATCATTATATTATATTATTTAATATAATATAAATAATATTATATATAATATTATATTAAATAATATAATATAATAACAATAATAAATTTAATAACCATTTGATAGTCTATAGATTGACGGCCCAAGATGAATTTCGGGCCGATTTGGGGAATGCTTTCCCATCTATCAAGATGCATCTAGAATCATGACACGTGTAACTTATGTACATCACTACATTATTTAATATTAATTTTGAGTCTTGACAATTTATTACGGTTAGATGTACATTGTACATAAAAGTTAAAACCAATAATTTCTTATTACTTTCATTTTAACAAATAAACTTCAAGTATTACCTTTTTAAAGTATGAAGTTGAGAGTTTTGGAACGTAAGACGAGAGTCCAATTATCGATAGAATAGCCATAGGGTTTTAAAATTTTAAATTTTCAAAGACTAGCAGTTGTGTTTTGGTTTCTGAAGACTGAAAGTGTGAAACTTGGGTATCAGACGACAACACCAATGATCCAATCTCAATTCTAGGTATTTAATTTTTTTCAAAAAAATTCCATTGCGATTTGCAGCAATAGAAATTTTGATTTTAATTGTCTTAGGTTTACACTTTACAATTATTTTGAATAGGGTCTGAAGTCTAATAACGAGTAGTAGCTAGGCATGGGCAAAACAAAGTCAAAAACCTCCCAAACGAGTGCACCCATAAAGGAAAAGAACACCATTATACAACTCAGACAAGTGCTACAAACCCCAGGTTTCACCGATGAATGTCATGATATTTTTGATCTTGTTATCCATGGAGATTCTAGAATCATGGCAATTAGACATTCATTGTTTAGTAAGTGGAAAGATCCCCAGAAGGGGAGAATTTATTACAAATATAATAGTAGTATTGGTGCATATACAAATAAACTAGCTGCTCTGGTTATTGGATTAGCAAACCTCGCTGTACCTGAAGTATTCCCTTGCCCTGAAATTGTAATGCTATGCGCTCAGAATTATGATGAAAATAGAAAGGCAATTGTAAACCAAAACACTTAGGAGTAAATTTTATCAATAACTGAGAGTGAATTTTTCACTCTGTTAGACCTAAGGTTAGGGTTTAGAACAGAAAGCTCTAATGAGCGCATTGACTTGGATAAACTAGCTCAGGCTTATGACAAGCTAGAAAGAAGTTTTCAAGATTCATATGTTAAGGGTTTAATACCCTCAACATCCACTAGTAGTGTTACTGTTACACTAGACAAAGACCATAAGCCTCCTTATCAGTATGATATTTTTGTGCCATGGGTTTAGAATACTATTTCTTTGTTATCATTTTGCCTGGGAGTGGACAGTAACAAGGAAGTGGAGACCAGTGTTCTTGAAATGATTTATAATATCCATTGTCAAGGTCAGTCAGTTGACAATGTAGCAGTAAGATATGATTTTGTTTGGTACATTGTTGAATCTATGCAACAACAATTAGTAATGATTAAACAAAGTACAGCTACAGGCAAGACGAAGACATTTAGGTTCACAAGTTACTTGTGCTAGTTTCTTTTAGCAAAGCATCACCCAATATTTGAGATAGAGAACAACAAGCTTGATATTGAGGTCTATAAGTTTGATGAGAAAACCCAGAAGAAATCATAGACACCAAATCCAGTATATGAGTGGACACATAAGATGAGGATGACTGCTAACAATAAAAACTACAACCATTTTGTAGACTTCTTTTTGGCACCTATTTACCAAAAAATCACAGGCACTACAATGCCTAGATTGCCTATGTCTTGTAAAGATTGCATTCAATTGGGAAGTCAGATTCAATTGGCTGACTGGTTCTTCATGGAAGAGTACACTGTCTTAAGGTTTTACGGTTCAATGGTTGAACCCTGCAAACTTCCAATGCATGTTATAGAAAGGGTTTTTGCATTGGAATATGTAAGGCATATGGAGAGTGCAGATGAACTTTGCAGTGGACAACAAAAGAAAATGATATTTCCTTCCTTGCCTTTCGCAATTGGAGGCCTCACATTTGAGAGAAAGGCTTTCAAAGTGGTAAATGAATTGGTAACTTTTTTTGGCTTTCATTTTGTTAGTCACTGGAATTATGATCCATTGAACATAATAAAAACAAGACTTATTGCCAATGGGAACTCTGCAAGCAAATATCAACACCAGGAGATGCCATTTATAGAAAAGTTAAAAAACAAGGATTCATGGGATGAGGTTAAGAAAGAGATGGAGAAACATGCAGCAGAGAATAATATTTCAATGCAACAACTGTCATCCCAAATTATGTCATTGCACATATTAGAATCACACAAATCAGGTCTCTGACATACTTAAATTTCTATCAGAAAGCACCTGAACCTTCTAAGAAGTCTATGTCGAAAGCAATTAAAGAGGCATGCATATCTGAAATATGGTGTCAAACCAAGATAACTAAGTTTGGGAAAATGAGGAAAAATTTGGGTGAACCAAAGACATCAGCAAATTTTGAGGAAATTGATGAGGATGACCTTTTCAACACTTATTGGGATAAAAAGCATCCAACTATACTATATCAACTTGAGAGTTGCAGTGAAAGTGATATTCAAAGATAGGAGGACCTCCAGTCTGATGCTGACATTCAAGGTATTGAGGATTCTGGGTCAACCAGGGGCAGAGATATTATTAAACTTCAAATGAGTGATTCTACTAAACAAACATATGGTAAAGGAACAACTATGATACAAAAAATGGGTTATGTAGGTATAGGGCCCATTGGTGCAAGTGGTGATGGGATTTGGAATCCAGTTCTAGTACCGAACCCACCCAAAAGAGGAAGTAAACCAATCATTGGAAGCTTCAAGATTGAAGATGATTCATCTAAAAAGGGCAAAAAACATTATACTTCTGCTTCTAAAGGTCATCCCAAAACATTATTTGTTAAATCTTCAAATCTAGTTGTAGTTGATCCCACTAGCACTGGCACTGACACTGGCACTAGCATGGATGAACCTTGTGCAAAAAAGCAAAAACTTATGACAATTACACTACAAGAAATGTCAGCGGTTACTTCAGCAATGTATGCACCAGTGGCTTCTGTACAAAACCTTGAAAATAGTCCTAAAATGCCAGGATTTGGAATGGGCCATCTTTAGTATGTTGGCAATCCTCAAAATATAGTTGTAGGTGGAGTAAGTTTAGCTGGAGATGGAGGAGCATCAGCATTCAATGATATAGTTGATAATTCACCTTTCAAACACTCAATTGTGTCAGAAAACCCAGATTTTAGTTTGAACGAGTTTGCATCAAAGTTTGAACAGACAAGCAAAAGAAATAGACAAATTATGAAGACTTTGAAAAGTGATGCAGTTGCTGAATGTCAGGGATCTACTAACAAAATATTTCCAACATATGATCCAAACAATGAAATGATGAACTTCATGGCTATTATGCCCCTGGGTAGAGATAATAATCCACCACAAAATGTAATAAATCATAATGATATACAAGTTACCAGTCTTCAAATGGATTTGTCAAAATGGTCTACTCTACACTTCTAAAAGTGGAGAGGGAAAACAAAAGGCTTACAAATCAAATAGAAAAGTTACAGGCAAACCTTGATAATGTGAAGGCGAAGGAGAAAGCAGCAGACAATAGGTTCAAAAAATTGCAAAATAGGATAAAGAAATCTTCTCCTACAGAGGCAATTGTCTAGTAAGAAAAGATGAATGAACAAGTGCAACATTTGACTAAAGAATTGGATGAGCGCCAAAAAAGACTTAAGAATGAACAAGCGTCTACTGCATAGTTGTTCAAGTCTATAGAGAGTAGTGCACAGGTCATGAATCAATTGAAAATTGAGCTGGAATCAACTGCCAAGGAAAATAAAATTTTGAAGGATGAATGGGAGAAGGAAAAGAAAAAAATGGAGTCTAGGGAAAGTATGATTTTTAATTTGCAAAAGAAATTGGGGAATGAGAAGAAAAAAGAGGAGTCTATTGCAAAAACAATCCACAATTTGAATAACCAATTGGAGAATATGAAACAAAAAAGTTGTCAACTAAAAAAACTATTAGTGATTTGATGGAGGAATTGGAGAATGCAAAGAAAACAGAGTCTAGTGTTACTGCAAGCACTAACACAATCCACAAATTGAGGAGGGAATTGGAGAATGCAAAGAAAAAAGAGGAGTTAGCTGCAAAGCAAAACCTCGATTTGAGAAAGGAATTGGAGAACACGAAGAGAGAGGATTCTACTCAAAGTCTCCATGATTTGAAGAAGGAATTGGAAAGTGCGAAGAAAAAGGAGGAGTCCACTTCAAAGACAATCCATGATTTGAAAAGGGAACTCAAGGAAAACAAGAAAAAAGAGGTAACTACTGCAAATAAAATCCAAGATTTGAAGAAGAAATTGGAGGATGAGAGGAAGAGAGGAACTGATTGGCAAAGGCAACTAGAGGAAATGTAGAAAAAAAGTGAAAAAGAGATGTCTGAAATGAAGAAAAAGGTGGAGAATGTAATGGCAGAAAATAGAATAACCTCTTCCAAAGACCATCATGTGAAGGATACTATAATAAACACAGTTAAGCTTATGAAACAAGAAATTTGGGACAAAATAATGATGATCAGTGATGGTTTGGTTGAATGGCTTGATTTAAATAACAATCTTAGAGTTGTCTTTGAAAATGCAAAAAATGATTTTCAGGGTAAAAGACAAATCTTCACCAATTCCTTAAAAGATCTTTCTGACCAAGTTCTCAATAAACTAAAGAGATCCAATGACATGGATTTGGAAAACCATGGAATAAACAACCACTTGGATGCTTGTGTAATGGCCATTAATGTCTCTCAACATTGTGAAGAAGTAACGCGAATTGGTGAATCGCTCAATTCTGCTTCCAAAGAGTTGATGAAGATGAATAACACCATAGTGAACTTGCTAAATGTTGGATTACCAAATCCTACTAGCTTATAAAGCACATTCATTGGAAATGAAAATTACATGAAAAAGTTGCAGGGCAGGATGAATTCTCATTTAGGGGAATTGCCTAAGGAATTCATTCTGGAGAGAATTGCAAGTTGCATCAAACCACTGTCAACAATGAGTGATGCTATAGATAGATTCCTCCTATCATATGATTCTATCTCTCAGAAGTATTTTTTGTTGATAAGACTACAAATAATTAGCTACAACCTCAAAAAAATGGGCTTCCAAATGATGTAGAATGGAGCGCCCTAAAGAAATTCAGTGAAGTTGGGTCATCTTCTCAAACTATTATTATTGCTATCAGTGGCAGTCATAGCTGATAGCACTAAGTAGTAACACTGTAAAAACTTAGTAAGTGATAGAACTATAATCATTTTGTTACTTGTTGCTCTTTAATTTCAAATTTTGGATTTAATTTCAACTTTGTTTAATGTTAATTGTTAGAGGAATCAAGAACCAACATATCAGGATAGTTGGGCAGCTAGGCACTAGCATAGTAGCATACTATGGCATATCAGGAATCAAGAGCCAGCATATCTGATCATATATACAATTAAAACCCAACCTACAACTATTATTGCTCCCTTGTATCTGCAAAAGGGAATTCATGGTCTTTGCAATTTGACATTGAGTCATTTGCAAAGGGTTGTAATTTTTTGTAATTGACAATCGTTAAATGTATTATGTTACAGGCTGATTTGTAATTATAAATTATAATAAAATTTTTTTTGAATGGAGCTTATTCTGTTAAATGCATTATGTTACAATTTCTTAAAGAAAAAACTAGAATCAATGAAAATCTCAACATTTTAAAAAAATGCAATCAATGAAAATCTCCACATGTAAGTACTAAGTTTGTAACATCAACATGTTCAAAAATAAATAAATAAAATTAAGCATCTATAAAGAGATAGTGAATGAAGGCTATAAATTAACTTCTACAAACATGTTACATAATTAATTAGTAGGTAGAGTCTTAGATTAGAGCTACTAGCCTACTACTTGACTCACACAGAAGGTTGAGAAGCTGCTATAGTTTCCATTCTGCCTAGACCGGCTCAACATCACTATCATCAGAATCCTCCTCATTTATTGCATATAACATTTCATTATTTTTTGTGTTTTCTTCAGATTCACTGTCAGCGTCAAACTCACTATGCATGCCAAATTCAACACCAACTTCATTCCTTTGACTTTCAATATCACGATATGAACCACTGCCACTGCCACTATCATTGCCACTTGAGTTTGAAATGTTGGCAATCCCTCTTCTTTGACATCACTTTCTCCAAATGCTGATAGCCCTGTTATAAGGGAAACTTTCTACCTCATACCTAGAATTATAGAGCCTTAGAAAATTACCCAAATTTTTGTCTAATTTGTTTCTAACCTTTGATTTAAGGAAGCCCAAAGTATTGAAAACTCCCTCATCCTCCACTGAACCCAATATCATTGTCAAACATAAATTGGTAAGCTTGAAATATTCTTGTATTGCCTCTCTCAACTGATTGCTCTCACCAAGGTTTTTCCAAAGCTTTGTTACTGTTCCCTCTTCATTTGGGTTATCCATAACAACATATTGTTCCCTCATTATGTTTGCAAAAGAGTATGATTGATCTCTTAGTCGAGTTTCATATAAAATTTCATTTATGGTGACTCCATTGATTACTTTAGGTGTGCAAAAATGCTGAATCAGAGTCCTCATCCTTCTTCAAAAATTAGTTGGACTGTTTAGAGACCAATATTATGAAAAACAATTGATATTGCTTCCAGCAGTTCCTCTGGAGGGAATTTGAATCTGATTTTTGACGACAGATTGTAGCAAACTCGCTTGATAGAGTCAAGCACAGAGTCTTTGATCTTCTTGAAGGCTTTACTTGTAACACGTGAAAGTACCTTCTCTTGTTCTGATTCAACTTTGCTTCCTACTTTGTTGGGGTTGATGCAGGCATAGTACTGCATTGGTATGTCAACTCCAAGTACCCTAGCATATACCTCATCGTTTGCACCAATATGTAAAAAGTTCCCAAGATTGTTCAAATCTGAGATTTCTAAACACTTTTCAAAATTTGTTTCATCTAATGGTAATAATTGGTACAGAGTATCTAGGCTACTACATGTCATTTTATGCAACTTATTATATTCTACAATGTACATAGCTCTTTGTTGAACCTTTTTTATAATATTTCTCATGTCTTGTAGCATGGGGAGAATAGCTGCTAAAGTTAAGAGTACCTTAACATTAGTTAGGCTTGAATATAGTCAAGCGAATCTATCTCATATAGAGTGGATAAGTCCAAGCAATGACGGGTATTCAGACATTACTCGATGCACTGGTCCATCCAAAGATATCCATCTAGTATCATTGTCTTTAAGAAGCTTCCTCCCATCAGTAAGTCCTGCAGCAAAGTGTTGAAATTCCCAGACTCATTTTGGACTTCGACACAAGTATTGGTAAATCTCTTTGATCAGAGATTCCACTTTACTTACACAACCAAAATCGCTAACAATTCCAAAAGCTAGATTCATTAGATGGGCCATGCAATGAATGGGAATAGCGTAGGGTGCCAAATCATTCTTGATCTTTTTGCAAAGACTGGCTTTATGACCTTGCATAACCAAAGCACCATCTGCTCCAACACACACCAACTTTTTGGCAATCTCCATGCTATCCAAACCTCTAGATTCAATTACAATAGTCTTTAATAATTCATATAAATTTTTAGCTGTCGCACTACGATTCAATTTAGCAACAGATAGTAGAAATGGTTGACGAAAAATATTGTTTATAGTATAAACATGCATGCACACCCAGAAAGTATTATCAATTGCTGTAACTTCATCCAAAGAAAATGCAATGAAATCTGAGTTTTTTATAGATTCCTTCATATCTTCTATTTCAACCTGTGCAAGACATTTAGCCCATTCCCACCTGCTGTTTATTGACCAGTGATTGTTAGGATAGTTTTGAGTTTTCAAAAGATGCAATAATGCAGTCATTGTAGGGTAGTCCATCATAGGGCATCCTCTACTCAATATATAAAAGACCACACCTAATTGAACTACTTTTCCCATATTTTGCACTTTCGTTGCTTTCCCAATGAAATCTTCAATGGAACCTTTTACTGCAAAATGCTTCTCCTGTATTTGCTGGTGTAACTCGTATATTTCAGCATTCCTAATATGCAGACAGTTCTTTGTTTTCCAAGTTAGCACAAATTTTTTGACTCCATCTATAATTTCCTTCCTGTAAACTTTACCGACATGCTTTTCTATGGTATCAATTTTAAGCTCGAGCCTCTTCTCCTTCTTTGTTATCTCTATGCAAATCTTACATCTGCATTTTGCAGGAGGCTTTCCATCATTTGGATTGGGCACTGGTTCAATGAACTAGTACTTTTCCACCCATTCTAACTGAAAATTCCTTTTGGACAGATCCCAGCGAGATCGATCTTTCTTCGATTCCAATTTTCTTTTTTTCCCCTTTTGTGCATGAACCTGATTTATGGAATCATTTTTGGTTTTCTCAACCGACTGGTCCAAGACTGACTCCAACTCTATAATCTCAATTTGTGACTCCCTACTCGGGAGAAGTTCCTCTAGATCTTGTTCAAGTTCGTCTTCAATTGAGATATTAGGTTCACCAACTTGAACTTCAATACTGTTTGAGGGTCCAACTTGTGATGAATCTCCTTTTTCAGTAACCACAGGAGATCTAACTTGTGAATCTTGTAGGTTGCCAAAATTTCCACCACCAAAATATGCTGCTATGGTTCTGCATTTTGGTAATGGTGGTTTCTCTTGGATTTCAAGGATCGGACCCCTCTTGTTTGACATGGCAAACCGATAAGGGTTGCAAAAAAAAATCAACTTAGTTGTTGAACAAAATACTTAACTACTTAGACTACATATAATATAAATAATATGATTCATTCTCAAAAAAAGGGTACTACTACTATAGCACTATAGTCTACGATACTACCCAATATAATTCACAAACCTAATACCTATAGGCTATCTTAGCATGTGAGATGTCCAGTCACCAACGGACACTGGATAGTGAAACTAAAAAAATAACCAGTACCACTTACAAAATAATTTAAAAATCACTTGCCTTTTACAAAAACCAGGTCCATGAGTCAATGGCCAATGCACTCAGCACTTTGAAAGTTTGGCAACAATAAGAAATGCTAGTCTCCAGACCAGAAAATAGCGAATTGTGTAGAATAATAATTTCTTATACTCTAATCTAGGTTGGCGAATTAGGTGGGATTAACAAGTAGGAATGTCAAATGCAGGTGAAATGCACCTTTCGATGCAAGCCTATAGTAGGAAATAGTTGGCTAAATGTGGTGGGTGATCCACACACGTTGATAAAATGGTTGGCGACACCCAACCCAAGGAAAAATTAATATGGTTGTAGTAATGGGGAAATAACATCAGCCAATAAGAAACATCATGCAAAGGTTGGCGAATTGTTTAAAATAAATGTATCCAAACTGTATATCGCATTGGTGATTGCATCGATATTTTTGACCAATCATGTGATAACTAATGGGCAAGCACCCCAAGCATTGGACCCAAATATGATAAATATTTGACGACGCGGTTGGACCCAAATATGATAAATATTCACCAAATGACGATTGACTCGTCAGACGGGATCGCCAAAAGGCAAAGATTCATCGCTAAAGTAATCCTTGAAGGAAGTTGATATATATAGCAGCTATATAATTCACTATATGAAATGAGCATTGAAATTCATAGTGATATGACCAAATCATAACAATTCAATTATGGGTACCCATAGGGAAGATGTGAAGAGAATTAGACAATATAAGTTTATTTGCTTCAACAAGGCCTATAGGTGCTTGAAAATCTTGCTGGAAAATGTATGGGAAAACCAAATATTGCCTCATCTTATTACAATCCATTAAAATAATGGACCTTGAATTAAATATGATATATTACAATCATGAGGAGAAGGAAATGTTGTTATATTCAAATGGACCCATCATAATAAATGAAGAAATATATTTCTTCTCCTAACCCATTCCCTCCTACCTATATGTACCACCTCTCCAACCCAAGCATAAGAAATAAAATATATAAATACAAATGACTAGGTAGTGATGATGGGATTGTTCCCCACTCTAGGCAGCCATGTAGATGTTGATTTATGCAACCAAAAAATCATGCCTTAAATTTGATTCTGACATGATAGACATTCCTCCTTATATGCTTAGTTGAGAGATGTTTGAAAAGGATAAAATTTACTAAGCAACCACTAGCTGCTCACCTACCCATGCATGGAAAAAAGGGACATGGTCTTTGTTAAAAGCCAACTTAAATATTCATTTCCTTATGTCCTAAATGGGTCTTCTCCTTCTACTAGCGCCTCAAACTAGGGAGGCATATTAAATATGGTGGATGGAAATCTTGTCAAACCATCCTCCCACCTCTCCAACCACCATGCCATAGTAATTACGTGGGCAGCAAGGGAAGGGGTAGGCAGCCATGTGAGGAAGCACGTGGGAAGTTTAGAAAAACAAATTTCATGATTGCAAGACATGACCACTTTTCTCCTAGGCACCTATCCTTGAGCATGGGAAAAGGTTGATGCCTTGGATCCTCCACCACTCACACCTAGTTGAGGAGGGATAGACATGCAACAAGGAAAAATAAGGGGGTTGAGCATAATAAACTAGTATGTATACATTTTATTATCATTGAGGAATTTATGTAGTCATTTAGGCATTGATGTATGTGTTTATTAGTGTTAACTTTATATATTAGATTATGTTTAGGGGACTAAATCAAATTCTTAATCTCAAGTATATCATATATAGGGAATTTATGGGGGATGCATTTAAAAAATAAATTGAATTATCCATATTTATTAGATAATTAAATAACTATGCGATAATGGATATACTCGAGTTAAGGGGTTAAGTAGGTATTATGATAAGCATAACTAGATGATGATTAGTATCATATTATACATAATTAAAGATGTTATGTCTTAGTATTTTATTAAATATAATTAAAGCATATCAAGTTTAGCATCATAGTAAGTATATTTCAATTTTAGTGGTTTGGATTTTATTTTGTTTTTACAGATTGTGTAATCATGATTATAGTATATTTTGTCCATATTTTGATAATTGGATAATTTTAAAGAGTAATAGATGTACCTTAATTTTAAGATAATTTAATTATAGTATATTTGATTATAAATATTTTGGAAGTATAATAAGTTGGAAGGGATAGTATGGAGTATGGATGGTGGTTTTATTCTATAAACATTATTAATGATTAGGGTAATTTTAACTAAAATTTTCACTAACAATGTTAGTAAATAAAGTAAGAAGTATAGTAAGAATGGTAGGCACAAGTGATTACTAAGTAATAATATTAAGAACAATTAAATAATAACAATAATAAACATATTAGAAACAATATAGAATGTTAAGATGAGATGTGTGGGGAGCTTGTCTAGATTGGTATATTATGTGATGAAATTTTAAGTACATGTAAAACAAATTATCAGGGCTTATAATCACACCACTTCATGGGGAAACTCAAAATCCAGTTTTGAGTAAACAAACTTTGTACCATTCACATTACTCATCACCTCCAAGTTTAAGGAATGATTAAGTTCTTACCTTCAGTTTTCTTAAAAAAGAAAAAGAAATAATAATACTAATAATAATAATAATTTTAAGAGAAAATAGATTATTGTGTTTTGCCATGTTAAATTGTGGGCATGACATGCTCTTCCAACTCATAATCGGTGAACATTACATTGCACTCAGGTAATACATCACTCAGTTAACATATGAATTACTTTGTTGAAACACTAGTAGCTCAGGCAATATTGTAATCCTTCTTTCACCTTGTTACTCAGTGTAGCTTTAGTTGAAGGATTTGAGAAATATGTAATACAAATCCATAAAACCCAAAGAAAACTTGCATGCAAGAACCTATCCTAGAGAAGAAAAAGAAAAGAAGAGGCAAGGGTTTTGCTTTGAAAATATGAGAACTATATTATCATACTGAAAAGATGAGAGATAATTACAAAAGATCAATCCTTATATAAGGAGATCAAAAATCTAAAAGGGAAACCCTAAGAGGTAAATGACATTTAATAATTACTAATTAATTATTAAATGAAAATGCAAAGTGCATAAAGTAAAATCTTAAGAAGGGATTAAAGGTAATTTAATAAATGAAATGAAATTAACCTTTTACTCTAACCATTGACATTTCAGTCATGTTTGTTATTAGTGACACACACTTTTTTTAGATTGTAAGTATCTACCCAACATATGATACAGTTAATGGAGTTGACTAAGCATTTTAGACTCTACCAAGTTCTATAGCTTCTACCGAGTCCAAGAAATAGTATTTAGTTTTCCCTAAGCAGTTTCTACCATAATGGTGATCAATAGTGTAAATTGAGCTTCATAAGGTTTACCAAGTTTGTCAGTGCAAATTGAGTTGTGCAGTGATTATCGAGTTTGTAGTTACAATGATGTGAATCTAGTGTTGACCAAGCCACTTAGTGTTAACCAAGTGACTCAGTTTATATTGAGCTCATAGTGATAACATTTACTGAGTTATGTAGTATGAATCAAGTGACTTAGTTTACATGCTGAGTTTCATAGTATTCAATGAGTCCCCAGTGCAAATCAAACTACTTGGAAGTGATCAGTATGGATTGAGCTTCTAGGTCTACCGAGTGCATGATGATGCTGAGCTTTGACAGTGGATGCCAAGTGTCAAAACCTCACCGAGCTAGTCTTTAGAACCCAAGTTCCTGCAATTGGGATGACTTTGTGTATTTTGTATAAACTTGTATTGTAGCCAACTTTGTTGATTTGTAAATTACATTGGTATATATGTAATGTATTGTATCACATCCAAAATATAGAATGGAAGTAAGATAATAAGCAGAGAAAGGTAGATGTGTGAAATACAAGGCTAAAATAGTATAAGGAGCAACATAGATTTATCTATCACAACAAGGTGATCATAACACTCAAAGGAATCTCATTCAACAAATCAAGCTACAGATCAGAGATCAACCACAATTTTATCCTAACATGTGGATTAGTTAAATCCTTTCACAAGGTAGACCAAATAGTCTTTTGTAAATCTCTTTACCAAGTGCATACTTTATTGTATGTTTGTAAATCCTTTTGCAAGGTGGACCTAGTAGTCCTTATTGCTCCTAACAGGGCAGATCATTAGAAGTGATTATTGTAAGCCTTAATAGACCAAATTTATATTGCAGTACTAAAGCTTGTGGGTATCATCCCCACCCTAGTTTTACTTTCTATTTGGAAGGTTTCTGGGTCACCAAATTGTGTGTCAAAGTGTTATGAATGTTCTAATCCTTTCAATTATTCATGTATACAATTATATTAGAATACACATTAAGGATTAATTGGTAATTAAGGATTAAGTATTATTGGTTACTAATTCACCCCTCCTCTCTTAGTAAGTTAGCCTATCATATATATTTCCAACAATTGGTATCAGAGCTTTGTGATTCTTAGATAAAAGTTTAACAGCTTGAGCAAAGATCAAAGGCTATGGAGGTATTTAGACTTGACAAGGCTATTGATAATTAGAAGCTAGATTTGGAATTGACTATTGGACAGCTCAAGAAAGCAAAGGAGAAATTCTCTCAATCCTTGAAAAGAAGAAAAGATCTTGTAGTACAAATGAATGACCAACTCTACATTAAAGAAAGAATTGAAGACATCCATTCAAGAAATTTAGATGAAGCTAATGATGTAATCAAAGAACTATTGGAAAAGAATGGTATGCTTCAAGAATAAGTAAGAAAGCTAAGAAGAGAGCAAGAAATTCAGTTAGTAAGATTATGTGAAGTCACGAAAGAAAAAAATAAGATAAAAGAAGAGATAAAAGGAAAGAACAATGAAATTCAACATCTATCTCTTCATTAGGTAGACTTTATTAATCAACTCACCAATGCAAATGAAAAAAATCATGAATCTAAGATCAAAGAACAAAAGATTGCAGAATGATCTAAACACTAAAAAAAACCAATGAAAGGATGATGAAGTCTCAAGAAAACATCAAACAATTCAATGAGAAAAATCATTACATAAAAAAAGGAAAAGTAGGAATTGGATATACAGAAGAAGGTGAATCATCCAAGAAAGGAGCTCAAAATAATCAAAGCCCTACTTGGAGTCACTATGGTAAGATTGGACATACATTATTCATTTTGAGGGGGTTTTTCTTCCCAATAGTTTTCCCTCTTTCCTCAATCTCTTCTCAAGCTAGGTAGTTAGCACTAAGAGGAGGTGCTAGTGTTAATGCAAACTACAAATTCTTCTTATTAAATTCCAAAGTTTACACCCAAACTAAGGTAGACAATGCATCCAGTTTAGCTTACTCCAGTGCTAGTAAGGCTTTCCAATAATTGTAGTCTTCATTATGAAGCACTTTACTGCTGTCAATATATTGAATGCAATTTTTTTTAATCTTCTGCTTTATTTTTTTTATTCTATTTTTAAGTTGCTCTATTCATAGAGAGATTTTTTTCCCCTTCTTCCAAAGTTTACACCCAAACTAAGGTAGATAGTGCATCTAGTTTAGCTTACTCCAGCACTAGTAAGGCTTTCCAATAATTGTAGTCTTCATTCTGAAGCACTTTACTACTATTAACATATTGAATGCACTTTTTAAAAATCTTTTGCTTAATTTTTTTATTCTATTTTTAAGCTGCTATATTCAATGGAAAGTGCTACAATTTCAATCAGCATGGACATAGAGCTAATGAATGCAAAGAGAAACCTAAATTTGAAGGCAAATGTCACAAATGCAAGAAACATGGGCACAAATCCTTAGAATGCAAAACTAAGATATTGAACCCAATAGAATAGATTGTAAAAGCTATATTTGGTTGGGACTGTAACACTTGGTGTAGATGTCATTACTATGGAGAATTTGGACACATTGGAATGAATTGTGTAAAACATCACATGAGGATAAGAGATACCACCAGAAGATGTTTTATCTATACAAAACTTGGTCACCTTGCCAAGAACTATATGAATATTGGAAGAATTGAAGATGAAAAGAAAGCCAAGGTTGATAACATCAGAAAGCAGATGAGACAACAGTGGATTCCAAAATATTTTAAGAATGCAAGTCTAAGCAATAATGAACATGTTACTCAAGAGTTGGGTGACTCTAACAATTCTACTTGATCTTATAAGAAGTACTGGAACTAGGAGTCTGAAGAAGACATCTCACATCAGTCCCAGTCAACATAATGGAAGATCCATATCAACATTCAAGATGCAAAGGGATCACTGAGAAATCAAGAAGGTGTCATTCCTTACTAAGTAAGGTTGGGTTACAATTATTACCAAGTGAGGTTGGGTCACCAAACTTTTCCAAGCAAGGTCGGGAGTAACTAAGTTTCATATGGTAACTAAGTCATGGATGACTCTGCCGAGTATTCAATGCTAGTGAAGTGGAGACTAGTCTGTCATTTGAGTGAACAATTGTACTAGACATTTATGGTGATTGAAAGGAGAAATTTGATAAAAGGATGAAATCAAATTCATTTCACCATGAATTTTTGAGAGCTATTTGTGTAGAGCGATTTTTAGGGCATTCAAGAGATTCAAGTGAATTACTATTGAAGATTTCCATATTCTCTTAAATCCTACCAAGCAACATGGCATCCACCAATAGAAATCAAACAAAGGATCTGATATGTTGGTTCAAGGCATTGAATGGAAGGCACCAAACTTTAAGCTAAGTCCTGCCATCACAGAAACCCTAGATCCGAGTGGAGCTCAATCAAAAATTCCACCAAAGGTACTATTAATCAATGAAATTCATTCACATTTTCATTTTACTATTCAAGATATTGGAACATTGGAAATGGATGAAACCTTGGAGAATCTATGTGTAAATGGTGTGTTAAAACTTGAGCATCAACACCTTGAAGTGAAAGGTTTAACTCACATTCTGCATATGCCATGAGATTTTCAAATCAAATGGATAAAGATTCATTCTTAGTTGTGTGCATAATGGTTAGTTATGGTTAGAACAACCTATTTTGATAACCAAGAGGATGAACCATAGGATCGTTGGTCTTCCTATGTTGGAAAAATCCAAAATGACCAAAACCCTAAGTTAGGTTGAGCTAGAGAAGAAAACCCTTACTGAGTGGGATGGAAGGGGAATGAAGATTAGCTATTTTACAAATATGGAACTAAAGTTTGAGATACATATCATTGTGCACAAAATATATAGCTCAAGAAAACTCAATAGTGTCTCATGCAAAGTAGTGAATCTCGCATACAAAGTGGTCAAAATAACCTGTTACTTAACCTTGCCTAGTTGATGTTGAACCAGTTCAACAAGAATATGGAGAGTATAAAAACTTCAAAGAAAAATCCTTGTAAGTTTATTTCAGTCTTAACTTGTTTATTTTTCTATGTGCAAAAGTTTTTCCCATCTAAAGGTACAGTCATATGGAGAAAGGATGTACCTATTCTTTATCAGATTAATGAATATATAGCTAAAATGGGAGAAAAATATGCAAGTATTATGGAAAATTACTTTGATGCATTCAAAGATAAGTTGAATAATAGATTTAGGATCCCTAAGAAACTTGTTGATGATTACAAAGATGATATTTGTTTCATGGTTGATAGTGACAAAGTGTATACACAAGTAGTTAGATCGAGAATTGTATGGGTCAAACCTCTAGGCTATGAGGTAAACATAGATGAAACCAATGATATTATTGAAGCACTATTTAATGATCTTTTTGACCCTAAAGATGCATACTTTGGTACGTATGATGAGGTAAAGGCAAGAATTGAACTTGAAATTAAACTCCCTCAGGTAGTCAACAAAGGGAAGAAGAGAATTGTAAAATTGAAAACCGACACCACTCTTCTATTGACTAAAGGAAAAGGAGATGACATTGAGGATGATGAAGCTGAAGATGAAGAGAAATCAGAGGAAGAAGAGCCATTAAAGAAGAAAGGTAAGGTTATTATAACCAAACCTGCCAAACCATCTATCACTATGTTCACAAGGAGAACATCTAGGAATAAACTTGACAAAGAAGGAGGCGATGTAATCTTCAAAAGGCCACCACCCACCTTTGAAGAAAGGTTGAAGGAAATAGAGCTAGGAGAAAGCATAACAAACTTTAAATCACTAAGGTATGAGACTAGGATTGTAGAGGAGCAGAAGCAAATAGAAGACATGATAATGTCTAAAATGGGTAAGTGGAAGTATTCCCCAGACCAACTTGCTCAGTAGATGATGAGTGATGTAATGGAGAAGATCAAGCCAAGATGGGAGAATGCCATGAAAACTACTAAAGACATATATGAGCAGACCCTAAGGCAACTCATGCTGAGTTTTAATAATAAGGAGGAAAAAGAATCTCTAAAAAAGAATGAAGAAAAAATTACCCTAAGATTCAACACTTGTCTTATATTTTTGAATGACATTGAACATGTGGTAAGGGATGCTACCAACACATGGAAGAACATTTATGTTCTTCACAAGCCAAGTGCTTTTATTGTCAATGTTAGTGACAAGGATGATCATGGAAATGAAAAAGATGAGGAAATTGATGATGAAGAAGTTACACATTATGATAATGTAGATGATGAGGAAGGGGAATAGGGATAGGAAGCTACCGAGGAAGATCTACCTAAAGATCATAACATTGAGGAGACTAGCACAGTAAAAATTGTAGCAGTGGTCATAGCCTCACTTCCTCATTCTCTGAGTGAAGCATTGAAAACATCAAGCCCAGAGAAAGCTATTGCAGAATTGTTTGTGACAAACATTGTAAGTACAAGCACTCAATCAATTTTTGCACCTGTTTAGCTTAGTACTTCATTGAAAAAACTGACAAGCACTTCATCTACCAAGCAATCAACACTTCCCTCTACATCAATTTTTGTTACACAAGGTATTCCATCAATAATTACAGTATCTACTTTTTCAGCTAGTCCTACTATTTCTACCATTGTTTCCATTCCTACCATGCAAATAATAAGTGTAAGGACAGTTGAGACCAAGCCTCAACTAAGCACAAATTTTTTGAGTAAAGGAAAAGAGAAAGAAGAAGCTATAGATCTTGATGAAGAGATTGTTATTCCAAATTCAGACATCTCCAATCTAAACCCTGATCCAATGCATATATTTGGATAACTTCTTTAGAAGAAAGCTAAGTAGCAGAGGCTTAGAGATGAAAGAAACAAAGAATTTCAAATAATTGAAGATGTAAAGAATATCCTAGCAGAGGCACTAAACATAGAGGTTGACACTTCTCAACCAATTCTAATTCAGTTAGTACAGGTAGTCTAGAAATTCAATGAAGATTTGAGTGGATAGGAGAAATTGTTGCAAAAAGTGGAGAAGAAATTTGAGAATAAAGTTTTGGAACTAATACCTCAATAGATTACTATTCATCAAGTAGAATTATCTACTATTCTAGGCTCACTAGAGACCTCCTGCAACAATGTGTCTTCACTATTTGGTAAACTATGTGATATTTCAATCTTCACCAAAGAAATTAAAGAAAAACTTTCTACAATTGATGAAGATCTGTAGGAAAGTGCACAATAGTTGCAACTTGACCTGAGTTACAGCTCTGCCCACTACACAAAGATTAGATTCTTAATTAATATGCAAGCAAAATTGTTAAGAGAAGAAGCTAGAATAAGAGCTACATTGATAAACATACAGGGCATGATCCTCCCAAACATAAATGCATTGCAGAAACATATTGCACATGCCAAAATGGATAACAAATTCTCAATTGTAGATCACATGATAGAACTTTTGGTATAAGTTCAAGTTGAATTGCACACATGCAAGGTGTTGCAAGAAAATTGGGACAAGACAATGACACTAATTTTAAAGGCACATTCATATTTCTTGTCACATTTTGGCATTACTATATAGTGCATATCATACATCGTTGGCATTAATGTCAAAAAGGGGGAGAAGATGTATATTGCAAAGAAGATGTATAATGTAAAGAAGATGTATATTATAAGATAAAGTATACATAAAGGGGGAGAACATGTATATGTGATGTGAACAGATGTAAAGTATTTGGTATATATGTATGGGGGAGTGTTATATATGTACAGATACTTAGAGATACATCTCTTACAAAATCAATTTTGGAAAATGTCAAAAATAGAGTACTCTACCGAGTTGGAGACATAAGATGATGAATAAAATGTGTTCTTGAACTTTTTGAATTTAGTTCTCACTAATAAGTGTTTTTGTCACTAATGCCAAAGGGGGAGATTGTTGCCATTTCAGTCATGTTTGTTACTAGTGACACACACTAATTCAGATTGTAAGTATCTACCCAACATATTGTACAATTAATAGATTTAATAAAGCATTTTAGACTCTATCAAGTTCTATAGTTTCTACTGAGTCCAAGAAACAATATTCAATTTGTGCCAAGCAGTTTCTACCATAATGGTGATCAATAGTGTAAATTGTGCTTCATAAGGTTTACTAAGTTCCTCAGTGCAAATCGAGTTGTGCAATGATTACCAAGTTCACAATTACAGCGATGTGAATCTAGTCTTGATCAAGCCACTCAATATTAACCAAGTGACTCAGTTTATACCAAGCTTGTAGTGATAGCATTTACTGAGCTATGCAGTATGAATCAAGTGACTCAGTTTATATTCCAAGTTTCATAGTATTCACTAAGTCCTTCGTGCAGACCAAGTTTAGACTACTTGGAAGTGATCAGTATGGATCGGGCTTCTATGTCTACTGAGTGCATGATGATGCCGAGCTTCGATAGTGGATGCTGAGTATTAGAACCTCATCGAGCTAGTCTTTAGAACTCGAGTTCCTATAGTTGGACTAACTTTGTGTATTTTGTGTAAACTTGTATTGTAGCCAACTTTGTTGATTTGTAAATTGGATTGGTATATATGTAATGTCTTATGTCACATCCAAAATATAGAATGGAAGTAAGATAATAAGCAGAGAAAGGTAGAAGTTCAAAATACAAGGCTGCAATAGTATAAGGAGCAACAAAGATTTATCTATCACAACAAGGTGATCATAACACTCAAAGAAATCTCATCTAGCAAACCAAGTTGCAAGTTAGAGATCAACCACTATTTCATCCTAACAGGTGGATCAGTTAAATCCTTTCACAAGGTAGACTTAATAGTCTTTTGTAGATCTCTTTATGAGTCCATACTTCATTATATATTTTTAAATCCTTTTGCAAGGTGGACCTAATAGTCTTTATTGCTCCTAACAGGGAAGATCATCAAAATTGATCATTGTAAGCCTTGACAAGCCAATTTTATATTGCAGTACTAAAGCTTGTGGATATCATCCCCACCCCAATTTTACTTTCTATTTGGAAGGTTTTTGGGTCACCAAATTGTGTGTCAAAGTGTTATGAATGTTTTAATTCTTTCAGTTATTCATGCATGCAATTAGATTGGAATACACATGAAGGATTAATTAGTAATTAAGGATTAAGTCTTATTGGTTATTGATTCACCCCTCCCCTCTCAGTAACTTAGCTTGTCATATATATTTCCAACACTAACACCCCCCTTAAGATGAGCAACAATGTAGCTACAAACAATGTAGAAAAAGGAAGGAAACTACAATGCTGAAAGCAGACTTGGGTCCCAACAACAAGGCCTAATGAGGTACCCAATCACAACCAAATCTCTATGAAATAGAGAAATAGAGAAAATTCAGTGGGAAGAATTGTACTCCAAAAAGAGATAGAAAAGGATGCACAAATAAAATATCTCAAGAGACTCTCTCAAGACCATAAGTGCAATGAAACCCCCTTTGATAAAAGCTTGAGACCCCATAGCCCCCCCCAAAATGGTAGAACTATTGTGTCGATAAACATATCAATGTGTCTCCAATCTAAAAGAAACAAAGTTAGTGAACAAGGAAGGTAATGCCCTTGAATGTAAGGTAAATTTTGAAGTCCTAGATAATGCTCAAAGGAGAATGTATGGGAATCCTAAAATGGAATCTCCAATGGAGATGGGATAATAAGTGTGTTGAATTTGTCATCTCAAAGGAGATGTGCATCCTTTGATATATGCTCAATAATTGTAGTATGTGGCTTGATGAATTGAGCTACAATGTTAGGAAATGGTAAAGAGTAATCCTATGTGATAGATAGAATCTAAACATGAAGTGGAGGTGTAGAATTCACAACACTAGTCTTAAGAACAACACATAAGTTCAAGCAACCCGACTTCACCTCAGTAGACTCTCATGAAGAAGGAGAGTGAGCCTCTAATAGTGGGCCAAAATGTGAGAAGGAATATAGGTGGGAAGAATGATCAACAATCCCTATAAGAATAATATTTCCTATCTCACTATCTCTAATGTGCACTAAATCTGGTGCAAACTTAACAGTCTTCCCTATCCCACTATGTGTAATCTGATAGGTAGAGAGAGGGTTAGAGGACAAAGATGGAACAAAAAGTACATCATGAAATCTACCATTATCAATGTCAATAGAAACTTTACCACATATAGTCATAACAATGTTGTTCCCCATCAAAATGTGTAGAGTAGGAGAAACCTCAAAAGAAGAGAATAAATCCTAAGAAGATGCCATATGGTGTGAAGCCCCTAAATCTAGTAACCATCTAGAATAATGCAAAGTAGAAGTTGCACATAGTGCATGACCTTGTCCTATATCTTTACCATCTGACTAAAATTATGATGATGAAGATGATATGTGAGAAGTAGAAGGAATATCAATGTTTCTCTTCTCAAGGAGAGCAGTCAAATCTGAAACCTGTTCGACATAGCCATCTAACTTCTTCTCATAGCAATGTGACTCATCATGATTTGGCTTATTACAATAAGCACACTTTGGTCTTTTTGGCTTTGGTTTACCCCCCTTAGGAGGAGGTGGCCTTGATGAACTATGAGTGCTAAAATCAATTTGAGACTCTGTAGAATGAGATTTATGTGTCTCCTCCTTTGTCCCTAAAGATGGCCGAGCTACCATGTATAATTCTATGAGTCTATGAGATAATCCAACTGAGAGAGCTTAGCTTGCTCTTGAGTCAAATGATCACAAAAAACCTCAAAGGATGGCATGGTAAATCTATTACCCAAAGCATCTTTGGTAGAATAGAAGGCAAAGGAAAAAATTTGAAAGTTCCAATGAAGCTTAGAAAGAATCAAGTAGATGCACTCAGTGTAAGTCTTGGATTTCCCACAACCCTACAATAAATATCTCTATTGTTTGAACTTCATCACGAAGTCCTTAATGGAATGAAAATAATTTGGTACATGAGAGGTAAGCTCCACCTCGATCTGAAGTGCCCTGAACTCATTCATTGTACCAAACAATCCATCGAGCTTGGTCCACACATCTAGAAGGATATTGCACCCATCAAGATGAAACTATAGGTTGTTGAATACTTGTAAAGCAATTAACCCCATTTCCTTACCCATATTTTTCCTATACTACAAAGTTTGATGTTGACTCTAAAATACTAGCTGCACTATATCTAAACAATACCACAACCCTTTTTTATCAAAGAAGCTATGTCATAAAGGTCTTCCATGTGTGATAGTTATGAGGGGTCAGAAGTTCTAGACAAGAAGAGGTCTTGACCATTGTTTTAGAAGGTTTTGAATTGATTTTTTAAAAATAACTGGTTTACTAATGTAAATAATAGAAACAATAATACAAAACACCCCCCACAATGCAAAATGCTGAACCCTAGCTGTTAGTAGGAATGTGTAAACAAGAAGAGAGAAAAAAGGCTTAAATTTGTGAAACACATGTACCTTTGAGAAATACTAATGAAAATAACAAAGAATTTGGATAGGGCTCGAGAAGAGATTTCCAACACTTCTTTTAGATTGAAAAATAGAGTTAAAACGAGCAAGCTATGCCCCCTAGAAGATAAAAAGCATTATTTGACTTTGAGTGAAAACATGTCCAAATGCCTCAAGATCTATGCCAATTTTTTTTGAAAAAATACCTCAATTTGAGCACAAAAATCTTAGTTTTCGTACCAAAATTCTCAATTTATGACCAAAAAATCTTGATTTGCGTGCCAAAAATCTTGATCCGCATGCGAAAAAGTTCAATTTGAATGCCAAAAAATCTTGATTTACATGCAAAAAATTCAAAAATTTCCCTTTGAGGAAACATGAAAAAAATTTGAATTTTCAAACCAGAAAATCTTGATTTGCATGCCAAAAATCAAAAAATCATTGCCTTAGAAAAATATGCAAAAAATCTCAATTTGCGTGTCAAAAATAAAAAATCACCACCTTAGGAAATGTACCCAATCTGGAAGAAATATTATTTTGCCTCAGATTCCAATTGTGTCAAAATTGGGCAAATTTTACATGAATTTGGGGGGGTTTTGACAACTTCTGAATCCAACTGTGAGGTCTATTTGGCCTCAAAGTGTTTCAAAAATCAAAGAACCCCCCCTATTTTCATAGAAAATACCCAAAAAATGCTAGATCTACTCTGTCAAATCCTTGTTTTTCTTTTTTTCCAAATACTAAACAAGCTATAACAGATCTGACTCTGATACCATGAAGGATTTGAGCAATATGCATTGGAAATCCACAAAACCCAAAGAAAACCTGCATGCAAGAACCTAACATAAAGAAGAAAAAATAAAGGAAAGGCAAGGGTTTTGCTCTAAAAATATGAGAACTATATTATCAGACTGAAAAGATGAGAGATAATTACAAAAGATCAATCCTTATAGAAGGAGATTAAAAACCTAAAAGGGAAACCCTAAGAGGTAAATGACATTTAATAATTACTAATTAATTATTAAAACTAAATGTAAAGTGCATAAAGTGAATTCTTAAGAAGGGAGTAAAGATAATTAATAAATGAAATAAAATAAACATTTCACTCTAACATTAATAGCTTGGTGAGTACATATATTTCATCATTACATTACAAAATTACACGATTGTAAAATAATCAGACAAATATTAAATTAGATACACCATCCAACTAAGACTTTGAAATCAATGAAAACATAACAAATGATATGAATCTTTCACATACATTCATAGTATTCTTAGTTACATTATTAGTTGGGACTAATATTTTGTCCATGTCTTGATCTTTTCCTTTCCTCTTTTTCATCTTTTAGTCTACAAATGATTCCATCAAATTGAAGTATGATCCTTCAACTTGGTGACTGCTATCTTTACCTTCTTATTATTAGGGGAATTTTCATACTTAAAGAACTTGTCCATTTTAGAGATCCAATCCAACACTACATTAGTCTCAAGTCTTCCATCATAGAGAGAAACTTCAACAATAGGTTTGAAGTTTTTCCTACAAAAAGCTCTCAAAAGCCTTTCCTCATCTTGTTCCACCTTAGCTCTAGGATTCATATTAGGGGCCACCTCTTTATCATCACTAACATCCTCAAGATGTACACCTCTTTTTTGAGTTGTCTCAAAAAATTCAAGTCTTACTACAATCTTCCTCAACATATCCATAGTAGCATTATTTGCATTTCCTCTACCTCAAACCATCTTGACAATAGTTCTTGCAAGATTGTAATATTTTTCAATTTATAGGTCAAATTCTAGATCTTTCACCTTACAACCAATCCAATTAAGGTTATCCATGATCCTAGTCTTCACAAGGAAAGAAACCTCACTCTAATACCACCTGATGCAAGGGTAGGAAGAAAAAGGACAGAGTCCAATCACCTAACACTTTGCCAAGAGTACACACAAAAGAAAACACATATTCAACGACAAGATCAACTTAACTCATGAACATATTTACTAACTGATGATACAACTCACATGATAAAATATATAATTAACACCCAACATGCTCAACTACAAGGCCTTTTGGGTTGTGGCTAGTACAAAGAAATTATAATTAGACAGTTAGAAGCTTGTCTTCTTCCTCTTCCATCTATTATATATTATCTTAATTCCTCTATCCTAAAGCTAATCTAAATTCCTATATAGCCAACAAGACCACAAGTCAGGCTGACATGCATTAATTACAGTATAGGTTCGACCTTGGAGGAGTAAACTATAACCCAAGTGAAGGGCATTAATTGTCCACATGCTAACAAGGATAGGTCTTCACATGAGAAAGGAGTCAGATCTTAGTTGCACAAGATGCCATGTCATCAAAGGAAATGGCACTGAAAGAGATAACATGTCTTGCTAGATGAAATCATAGCAAATAAAGGCCAGAGCAATCAACATAGAACTTGAAGCACAAGGTACATTAACTTATGTGCTCTTGGGGTAAGGATCCAAAATAGGTCCTCAACAAGATGTGAACTATGCACAACCTAAAACCACAAGCAGAAACAACTACTTTGTCAAAAACAAGCAGATACAAAAAATAGAGCAATGTTTTTGGTTGATGCAAGATTTCTTATTAACCCTAGACACTCCTTTATGATTGATTCTCCTCTTAATCACTATGGTTTTGAAAACTTTCAACCTCACCACCCATATATATGATTCTTCCTCCTCTATCTCATTAATTTATAGCATCCTTTCAAGATTTATTTCCTCCTTTGCTATCATATCCTCTTCCAATATATTTTTTATGTGCTAAGTATTTGACTCCTCTCATAGTTTCCCTTCCCTTTTTCTTATTGGATTTGAGTGGTGATAAACCACATTTTATGTTGGTTTATTTCTCACTATCTTCTACATAATCATATGGTATAGATCCCCCCTCCTTTGGTAGTGAAACAATATTGTTTCAACTATGATTCACTAAATTGCTAAAAGGTTTTATTTATCATTATCTTCTCATCAAATACTACTATTTTATTATGAAATTTTGTTAAGATATCATGCTCATATTCTGTATCAACTTAAATATTCTTCCTTCTTGATCTCCTAACATCTTCACAATCATTGTTTTTGATTTTACTATTTATTGGTAGTGATGTCAAGTGAAAATTATTTTGGACTTTTCCATAATTCTCACCAATTTCCTCCATTATTTATTTAAACTCATAGGTTCTATTGGATCTTAGTCAACTCTCCATTGACTCAACTCATATTATTTTTCTTTGAGCTACTTGGAGGAAGTCCCCTCTTCATTTTCTTGGGTGTTTCTTCTTTGTGCTTAGTTTTAAAAAAACTATAGTTGATTTTAGATAGCTCCCTTAATGGATTCATTAGCTAATAGATCATTATATATCTCCTCTACCTTATGCACCTACTCTGGCATTCTTGAATAAAATTTTCTATCTCCTATGAATTAATTATGTGATTTCTCCTTTAAACACATAAACCATTCTTTGAGTAACCTCTAACCAACTTGACTTATTCCTTTACCCTTTTTAAAATTTCCTATGCCTTGTTGAAACACCTTTTTTTAGCTATATACTTTAGATGTTGTAGGAATAATTCTCTTCTTTCTAATGCTAAAATCATGATGAAAAATACCTCTTGGAATTCCTACCATCTCTTCCATTACCCTTAATAAGAGTTTTCCTTGACAATCAATATTTAATCGAACATAATACTTGATAGAAAACTTGTTGACTATAAGAAAAACAAAAAGTTCTTGTCTATCTATAAATTATTGAAAATTGTTTCCCAAATAGCCAGTCCAATGTATTATGACAATTTCCTTCCCCTTGAATATTTGATCAATAGATTTTCTCTCCTCCATTGAAAATCCACTAGAGATCCCACTAATACACATTTATCTGAATCATGTCCCACCCCATCCTCTTCAATCCTTCAATAATTAACAAATATTCGCTCGTCTTCTTATGATAGAGAAATAAAGTCCAAAATAATTTCCATAAGAAAATCACAATGTGGTTAAAAAATATTTAACTTCCTAATGATCTTCTCTATTGGAACTTATCTCTAATACAATGTTTCCTCTTTTCTAATCCCAAACTTCAATTTATGGGAATAAAGAGACAAAGCTTCCTTGAAAATCTCAAATCCTTATCTTCTCTAGGATCCTCTTTTAAATGAACCAACTCATTAATGAAAATATCTTTTCCCATTGATTTATTGTAATTTTTGTCTTTGAGTGATGTTATTTTCTCATCAACTCATCCTTATCATAGGATGCATTTTTAATCCATGGTCTAAATTCTGAGATGATTTTAAGAGAACTAGGGAATACCTTCCTTGTGCCCAACAATACACACAACATAGTGTCTTATTTTTTGAGATAGGGGAAATCTTTGATAATATTCCATCCACATTGATGTTTGGGGGTCCAATTTTGCATGTGAATTCTAGACTTCATAAAAAAAAACATTTCTAACTAAACAAATTATTTCTACCTTACTTAGATTTGAAAATGACAATGAAAAACCCTTTAAATAAGTATACACAAGTTACCTAACCTACATTTTCCCAATTATCATTTATCCATCTATTCAGATCTATAAATGGAATAGATAACTCCAAGATCTTATAAATTATTTCTTGTTTTTGCACTTGTCTAATATTCTCTCCTAGCGCTTCCTCTGAAAAAATTACTATCAAATGTTTTCTTACAAGTTCAACTATTTATGCATTGTGAAGACCTATCTGCATTTCTCTCCCTTATCATTTTGTTTTTGAGATTTTTTCTTTGGCACTTGAATCTTCTTTTACTTTTTACTTTTTACTTTGAAAAATTTCTAGCTCCAAATCTTTCTAGTTTTAGTTTTTCTTATATTCTCCCAATGCATATTTAAAAAGGGCACCCCCAAATCTTCTTTTGGCATAATACATCTATGAGTAATGGCCTTTCATTGATATCTCTCTTACTAGATAGGTCCCAATTATGTAAATAACTCTACACCATAAATAACCTATTCCTCTTAAATCCCCATGATTATGATCTACATCTCCATATTGGTCTATAGGTGTCCTTTCTAAATGAAATAACTCCTTAATCTTGTTAAAGATGTTTGAATGTTGTTTTAACTAGAATTTCTTTAGTAAATGAGGGCTATTGGGCAGTTTTCTTTTTAGGTCAACAAAATTGGAATTGCACTAGAAAAGCTAAGAGTCTTGCTTCCTTTCTATCCTCTTTTTATTTTTCATTTCCCTGAATTAATTTGATATAATTTAAGCATTTTTTACCCAATCCCCATGAAATCTTTTCATACTTCCTCTCCTAATTGAATATCTTTCCCGGTCCTTCAAATCTACAAAATATGAATGTTTTAAATTTCTATATCTTGTCCTCCCTCCTCTCTTGAAATATCTATTATACTTCTAATAATATCTATGAATCATCTACATGAATCACCCTTATCTCTAATACAATTATCTAAACTTATGCTGTCCTTTCAATATTTCATTGAATTTTTTAATTGTATTATACAATTAGTTTAAAAAAAAACTTGAATACAATTACATGAATCGATAATGATTAAGATACACATAAGAGAATAACCATCTTGAGGCTGTCAAAAATTCTAATTTAGAATGAAAATAGATAAAGAAATTTATAAAGAAATGGAACAAATATAATTAAAAGCTAGTAGATAGCCAATCATTAAAATAAAGATGTGCCACATGTCAAGAGACTATATTTATTTTGTTGACATTAGAATCAATGGTGCTATCTATATAGGGGCTGAAATGCACTTTTAATAATTAATTTTAAAATTATATATAATAGTTTTATGAATTTTAATTTATTAAAAAATACAAATAAATTGGTTATGGAGGTGCATTTTGCCCCCTCCATAGCCAAAACCAGAATCAACAATGTACCCATTTATAATTACAATTAGCATCTAAGTTTACCAGTTGTGGAGACAAAACAACCTATCATCGCTAACATAAAATTGTCCAACTATTTCCTTTCTTAATGCGAAAGAATTATATTAAACTAAGAACTTGTTGTATAATCGATCTTTTATTAGTCTTGCCTATTTATAGACAGAGACTATAATTTTCAATCAACTATTTTGTGTTAATCTCTATTTTAGTAGTTGTGCAACTTTCAAAATTTGTCCTTTATACTATGGTAATCCTAAAATTTCATATTAAATGAAGATTTTTAATTTGATTTTTTTGTTATTCTATTTGATGCAGGAGCATCCAGAGGTATAAGGGCAATCCTGTGTCACCCAAAAAAATGTACTTAGACTTAGTTTCTATTTTATGTCTTTGCATTTTTGGATACCCATTTGGCTCAAATAAAGGTTCCAACTCTCATACTTCAACTATCAATTCATTTAAAAATCCCGAAAAAATAGGAGCATGCAATTTGACCATCATTTTGGTGACCTAGAAGGTGTGACTTGGCCAGATGAATGTAATCAAGATTTAGAGCATTCCAGAAAAAGAATCAGGTCAAAAGGCCCCACGGTTTGAAAGTTATTGCAATTTTTCGGGTTTTGGAGACCCCCTAAGAATGCTTCAGAGTCAAGTTTGGGGCATTAAATGGCCTCAAAAAGGGTCAAAAAATGGGGGACGAGCAAAGCTTGTCCATAGGGCTATAGAGCGCTTCGAGAGCTTTCCGAAAATGTAAACGGTTCGTCAATCGGAGTTACGGTTCAAAAGTTATGCCTCCCGGAAGTTCGGCTACCGTTTCTGGATTCTTCTAGAATTGCACCGACTTCTAACGCAGCTTCCGGAACCTTCTATTTTGTCGGTGGATGCCCACTAGCACTTTCTAGAATGTACTCCTAGTCCTTAACCCTCCGGGGTCTATTTAAGGAGGTTTATGGCATTGTAAAAGGCAGTTCGGATTGGAGCTTGAGAGGAGGTGCTAAAAGGAGAAATATTCTCCAGATTTATGCTATTGTAAGCCCGCAGGGCATGTTTTGAGTTTATTTTCTCTGCACTGTTTGTACCAGCTTATTTTCTTAGTTAATGTAATTCCCCCTTTCTATTGTGTCTATTCTGGTTGTTGGGTTGTGTCCCCATCAAGTGGTATCAGAGCGGGTTTTCCTGAGTGTGTAGACAGAGCGCCGACTGTGAGGCAGTTTGCACCAGGACTGTGTGGTTGTGGGTTTGAGTTAGAAGATGCCTCCATGAAGAGAGGGTGGTGGAAGGGCTAGAGCTGTTGATCCTGAGGAGGTTAGAGCCCTCCAGAGACAGGTACAAGCATTGCAAGAGGAGCTTCGTAGAGGAGCAAATATTGCCGCAGATGACAATAGTGAGGATGACAATGAAGAGGAAGTAATGGAAGTTGACGGGGAAGTTCTGAATCCTGTAGAGGAAAGGCTTTTTAGGGCCATTTCTAGGTTTGGGAAAAGACCTACAATTGAAGTGGGTATATTTTCGGGAAATTTGAAACCAGATGAGTTGATCGATTGGATCAATGAACTGGATGAATACTTTGAGTATGAGGATATAAGGGATCCAGATAGGGTTAAGTTTGCAAAGGCCAAACTAAAAGGCCATGCCAAAATCTGGTGGCAAGAGGTTCAACTGGAAAGACTTAGAAGAGGAAAGGAGAAGATCACAAGATGGGATCGCATGGTGGACAAATTGAAGAAGCAGTTCATTCCTGTGGACTATGAGCTTGATCTGTTTAAGAAGATGCATGGGTTAAAGCAAGCAGGAAGATCAGTCCAAGAATATACAGAGGAGTTTTACCGACTCCTGATTAGAGCGGGGCATGCAGAAGCAAATAAGGAGAAGGTTGCTCGTTATATTAGTGGGTTACGACCTAGCATCTAGGAGGAATTAAGTCTGGTAAGAATGACCAGCGTTGAAGAAGCATACCAGTTTGCCCTACGAGTTGAAGAGAAGCTGAGTAAAAGGTTTGAAGGAAGACAAAGAGGGCGCGGTCAAGGAGGAAGGGGAAGCGGTAGATCATCTGGAGGCCGCAATGAAACTCAAAAGAAAAATGAAGATGAGGGTACTAGTAGGAACCAGAGGAATGAGGGTTTCAATCGCTCCCGTGATCAAGATTTTGGAAATCAAAGAGGAAGAGGTAGAGGACGTGGGCAAGGAAGAGGAGGCTTCCGTGGTACCTGTTTCCATTGCAATGAAGAAGGTCATCGTGCCTTTGAATGCCCTCAACGACAAGGAAGGACAGATAGGAGAGCTGAGGGCCAAGCTAGGGTTGCTCATGTGGACGAGGATGCACAATCATCACATTCAGAGGATGCAGAAAGAGGAGAGACCTTGGTAAATGAAAGAGTCCTACTAAGTGGTAAAAATGAACCAGGACAACGAAGGAGCTTGTTCCGTACCAGATGCAAGTGTGAGGATAAATGTTGTGATGTGATCATTGATGGTGGTAGCACTGATAACTTGGTATCCGAAGAGATGGTCTCTAAGCTGAAGCTCAAGAGGGAGAAGCATCCCCAACCATATCGAATTTCTTGGGTAAAAGATGATCATAAGGTCCTGGTAAGTGAACAATGTTTAGTAAAATTCAAAATTGGAAGTTACCATGATGAAGTTCTCTGTGATGTTATTTCGATGGATGTTTGCCATCTATTTTTGGGTAGACCATGGCAGTTTGATAGACATGCAATACATGATGGACATGCAAACACATACTCTCTGACAAAGGATGGAGTTCGCCACAAATTGAAGCCCATGAAAAAGGAAGGTGAAAAGGTATGTAGCAGTGCTAGGATTTGTCTTGTTGATGGAAGGAAGTTTTTAGATGGCATGAAACATCAACGTATGTGCTATGCTTTGATTCCTAGGAAAGATAAAGAAGGTAGTAGTGAAATACCATTTGAAGTTTCAGATTTACTAGGGGAATTTGGAGATATTATCTCTGATAATGTTCCAGATGGATTGCCACCAGTAAGGCAAATCAGTCATCAGATAGATCTGATTCCAGGAGCTAGTTTGCCTAACAAGGCTGCTCACAGGATGACTCCTACTGAAACAGAGGAGCTAAATAGACAGGTTCAGGAGCTGTTGAGGAAGGGCTTGATTCGAGAGAGCCTGAGTCCATGTGCAGTACCTGCAGTACTTGCACCAAAGAAGGATGGAGAGTGGCGGATGTGTACAGATTCTCGAGCTATAAATAGGATAACCATCAAGTACCAGTTTCCTTTACCAAGGATGGATGATCTTATGGACTGCTTGAGTGGAGCTCAGTACTTCACAAAGATAGATCTGAAGAGTGGCTATCATCAGATACGGATTCGAGAAGGAGATGAGTGGAAAATAGCCTTCAAGACCAAGGAGGGTCTTTATGAGTGGTTAGTCATGCCCTTTGGATTGACGAACGCCCCAAGCACCTTCATGCGGCTCATGAATGAGGTACTTAAGAAGTTCTTGGGAAAATTTGTTATTGTCTATTTGGATGATATTTTAATTTTCAGCAAGACTTTGGAAGAACATTTACTGCATATTCGTAGTGTCTTTGAAAGGCTAAGGGAAGAGAAATTGTTAATTAATCTAAAGAAGTGTGTCTTTGCAAAAAGGGAGTTAGTCTATTTGGGATTTGTTATATCACCTGAAGGTCTCAAAATGGATCCAGAGAAGGTAAAAGCCATCTTGGAATGGCCTACTCCAAGGTCTGCTACTGAGGTAAGATCATTTCATGGTCTGGTTAGTTTTTACAGGAAGTTTATTAAGAATTTCAGTGGCATATGTGCCCCTCTAACTGATACAATAAGAGGGGATAGAAAAGAGTTCAAATGGACTGTAGCAGCTGCGAGAAGTTTTGAATTGTTGAAGAAAAAGGTGACTGAACAGCCTGTGTTGGCACTTCCAGATTTCAGAAAAGTATTCCAGGTGGACTGTGATGCTAGTGGTAGCGCTATTGGGGCTGTATTAAGCCAAGAAGGTAAGCCTATTGCATATTTTAGTGAAAAATTGAATGATGCAAAGAAGAAGTATTCTGTTTATGATCAAGAGTTCTATGCGATAGTTCAGGCCTTAAAGAAATGGAGGCATTATTTATTGCCAAAGGAATTTGTTTTGTATACTGATCATCAGGCATTACAGTACCTAAATAGCCAAGGTAAATTGAATCAGAGGCATATGAAGTGGGTAGAATTCTTGCAGAGTTATACATTTGTGTTAAAGCATAGAAGTGGAAAATCTAACAGGGTTGCAGATGCATTAAGCAGGAGACAATTGTTGCTTACAACAATGCAGGTTGAAGTAGTTGGGTTTGATGAACTCAAGAATTTGTACCCCGAGGATCTTGATTTTGCTGAAGCATGGAAATCTTGTAAAGAACCTGTTGCTGTAGATAGAACCAAGTGGTTAGACTATTTGATTCAGGATGGCATGTTGTTCAAAGGAAGTCAATTGTGCATTCCAAGGAGTTCCATGAGGGAAAATCTGATTAAGGAGAAACACAGTGGAGGGATGGCAGGACATTTTGGTCGGGATAAGACCATTGCCATTCTTAGAGAACATTATTTTTGGCCTCAAATTACACAGGATGTGAAGAAGTTTGTACAGAGTTGCCAGGTTTGTCAAGTTGCCAAGGGGTTTAGTCAAAATACCGGCCTATATCAGCCATTGCCTGTTCCATCAAGGCCATGGGAGGACATAAGTATGGATTTTGTTCTTGGATTGCCAAGGACACAAAGGGACTTGTTTTTCAAAGAGGTGGTAAGACTACATGGTCTTCCAAGGAGTATAGTTTCTGACCGAGATACTAAATTTGTGGGATATTTCTGGAGGACATTGTGGAAGAAGTTGAGAACAGACTTGAAATTCAGTTCCACGCATCACCCACAGACTGATGGCCAAACAGAAGTGGTAAATAGAAGTCTGGGCAATTTGCTGAGATGTTTAGTTGGAGATAAGCCTAAGGGATGGGATTTGATTCTACCACAGGCAGAGTTTGCTTATAATAACTCTGTAAATAGGAGTACTGGAAAATCACCATTTCAAATTGTATATGGAAATAGCCCAAGGACTGCACCAGAATTGAGAAAGATAGAACAAGGGGAGAGAACAAGTGCTGAAGCTGAGGAATTTGCTGAACACATCAAGTGTCTACATGAGGAGGTTCAAGCACACATTATCAAGATGAATCAAGAGTATAAAGCTAGGGCTGATGCAAGGAGAAGACATAAGGAATTCCAAGTAGGGGATCTTGTCATGGTACACTTACGAAAAGAAAGATTTCCAGTTAGTACTTACAACAAGCTGAAAATGAAGAAATTTGGCCCCTGCAAAATTTTGAAGAAACATAACTCAGGAAATGCATATGAGGTGGAGCTGCCAGATGGTATTCACATTTCTCCCATTTTCAACATTGCAGATTTGACAGAGTATCATGATGATGGTGCTGATGAGGAGCTGGTTTTAGAGCCATGTCCAATTCCTGCTTCTAAGAAGGAGGAGATAGAAGACATTCTAGATCATCGTGTGGGTAGGAGTACCAGAAACAGGCAGTATGAAGAGTATTTGGTCAAATGGAAAGGACGACCGATCGAAGACTCAACTTGGATTTCAGCAGCTGAGGTTTCCCATTTGGGATTTCCTCTACCATCCATAAAGTGACAGGGTCACTTTTCAATCTACCCTGGGTGTCTGATGCAGGAGCATCCAGAGGTATAAGGGCAATCCTGTGTCACCCAAAAAAATGTACTTAGACTTAGTTTCTATTTTATGTCTTTGCATTTTTGGATACCCATTTGGCTCAAATAAAGGTTCCAACTCTCATACTTCAACTATCAGTTCATTTAAAAATCCCGAAAAAATAGGAGCATGCAATTTGACCATCATTTTGGTGACCTAGAAGGTGTGACTTGGCCAGATGAATGTAATCAAGATTTAGAGCATTCCAGAAAAAGAATCAGGTCAAAAGGCCCCACGGTTTGAAAGTTATTACAATTTTTTGGGTTTTGGAGACCCCCTAAGAATGCTTCAAAGTCAAGTTTGGGGCATTAAATGGCCTCGAAAAGGGTCGAAAAATGGGGGACGAGCAAAGCTTGTCCATAGGGCTATAGAGCGCTTCGAGAGCTTTCCGAAAATGTAAACGGTTCGTCAATTGGAGTTACGGTTCAAAAGTTATGCCTCCCGGAAGTTCGGCTACCGTTTCTGGATTCTTCTAGCATTGCACCGACTTCTAACGCAGCTTCCGGAACCTTCTATTTTGTCGGTGGATGCCCACTAGCACTTTCTAGAATGTACTCCTAGTCCTTAACCCTCCGAGGTCTATTTAAGGAGGTTTATGGCATTGTAAAAGGCAGTTCGGATTGGAGCTTGAGAGGAGGTGCTAAAAGGAGAAATATTCTCCAGATTTATGCTATTGTAAGCCCGCAGGGCATGTTTTGAGTTTATTTTCTCTGCACTGTTTGTACCAGCATTTTTTCTTAGTTAATGTAATTCCCCCTTTCTATTGTGTCTATTCTGGTTGTTGGCTTGTGTCCCCATCACTATTGGTTGTATCCATTTTTGCTGGAAGTCCTTTCATTTTTCTTCAAAGAAATTCAAGTAAAAATGATATTGTGACATTTGGCAATGGTGCCATTTAGAGTTGCTATATGGATAATAGTGCAATCTTCTCCACTTTTTTTTTTTTCATTAAATGTTATACTTGTATTCTTTTTATGTGTTTTGTAATCTTAACAGGCTCCATTTATTAGTATTCTAATAGTAAATATTCTAGTTTTTTCTTTAAAAAAAATCAAATTTGATATATAATTTGTAGTATCTATAATCATAGTGTAATTACCAACTAAATGTAAAATACTTGTTATTAATTTTTTAGACTATTATTTAGATTTGAATAAATTTTATCTTTAATAAATTTTGGATATAAACTAATTAAAGATTCACTAATTTTATATTTTTTAAAATTATACATTTTCAAATATAAATAATAACTATTAAATTCAATTCTTTATTTAAATATTTTTATATAAATTTATACACTTTTTCAAAAATTTGGTAATTTTCCATAAAAATTATCTTTGTATCTTTTTAACTTTCACTCTCCATTTATATTTTTAAAATTTTTTTACTTCCAGTTTATATATATATTGCACTAGGTAGGACTCTATCTTGCAGAGCTCTTGTTTACTATTTTTGACATTTAAAACTTCAAATGGTATTCAGAAAATTCTTCCCTCCATTGTGCAGTCTTGCTATTTACTTCCAAGTGGATTTTCATCTGTTCTTCTAAAACAAAAAAAGATGTTGCAAATGCAAAGAGATTGTAGAGTAGTGGTTCAGTAGCATTCATGTTCCATCTATGCACAATGTCTTGATGCACCTTTAGGAAAAGGGTATGTTTGCAAATGTCTACCTGGGCATGAAAGAAATAGTTACTCCAATGGCACTAATAGTAAAGGTAACACCTTTCCACTTTCTCACTTAAATAATTAAAGAAAAATGAAATGTATAACAATACACTATATCATAGAGAGAATCAGAACATAAGTAAAATAGAGAAAATAAAAAAAAAATTATTCATTCATACATCTCTATAATTGGAATACATAAGAGTGGCCAGGGTAGAGGAATGGAAGAAAAATGAAATGTAGAACAATACACTCTATCATAGAGAGAAACATAACATAAATAAAATAGATACAATGAAAAATAATTTTATTCATTCATACATCTCTATGATTGGAATACATCAGCTATAGTTATGTCTCTATTTATAGGGGACTTTCAAAAACATATGTTGGAGGAGGAGAAGTCTCCTAATTTCAAACTAAAATTAATTGTTAACTCTAACTGCCTTCTACACGGGCAAAGGCAAAATTGTGAAGGAAGTAGTCAATATTGATGCATAAAGGAAGCATAACTCACAATAAAATAATAGTTATGTTGTAAAAAAGTGGTGATGTAGGGGGAGAAATATTAATTCTTCCAACACCATCCAATAATTTCTACCATTCATGACTCTTTGTATGGGAGAAATTAATACTCAAATATGATGGGTCCTAACATTAAGCCTTCTTAGGTACCCATTTACAACATAATTTTTTTGGTTCCCCTTATTAGTATCACTTTGGAAAATGTGTTCCTCTTATCACTATGCTTTGAGTTTTTAACTGGTTCACCCATAACCATTTGGGATTTCCCCCAATTAATACAATTTCTTTTGCTTTACTCTTTTTTACCCAAGCAAGTGGTCTTACCACAAACTCCTCTATGGAATTTTATGTTTTTTTACATAAACAAGTGGTTTTGGCTTACCACAAATCCTTTAAAGACTTAGCAAAATATATCATATTAATTATGAGGAGACTATCTCTAAGATTTCTTCCTTTATGGAATCTCACTTTTCATGGATGTCTTGCTAGAAAGTGTTTCCAATGTACTCAAACCATTTGTAATCCTTCTCAAGAATTCACACTTTGATGGATTTTTATTATTTCTCACAATTGAAGATTAGTATTTAAAAAAACTTTTGATCATACCTGTAATCTTTTGCCAACTTAACCCATAGCTCCATCCAAAGTCCATTTTAAAGCACTTCTCCATAGAAGTCATTTTACACTCTCTATTCCAACATGTATTTTCATAGAGATTCTTTAAACCATAAAGATTACATGGATGCAGATCCCAACACTTGTCTTTTGCATGCCTTTTCCTAAACTAGAATTTGAACATTGCATATATTGTTTACATTAAACAAACTTGCTTGAACCCATATTATTATTTGTTGTATATCCTAGTCCTTCATGCTTTGGTCACATGGTTAGCTCAACATGTTCTCTAATTCCTTGTTCATGTTTTCCCAATCCTTTTTCTTTGTAACCCATTTTCTTCATGATAATCCAACCGACATTCTTATCAAATCTAGTATTATTTGTAAACACACTGTTCTTTTCTTTATTACATTCTTTATCATCTTTAGAAAAATCACACTTATCAATTGCTGATTCCAAATCTTCTATACTACATGAATATCGCATACTAATTTTTTCTTCACACATTTCTTTCTTTCAATAATTGATTGATTTAGTTCATCTTTTAACAAGCCAGTCTCTTGTTTTAGTCTCTTCATTTTCTCCCTTGATTCGTCATTTCTTTTTGTAACACCATCAATCAACTTTAATTTTTGTTATAGATTTTCATTTGCATCTATATAAACAGTAATATGATAAAAAAAGTTGCACTTTTCTACTCTTATTTCATTTCTTAAATTTGCCACTTCTTCTTGCAAAAATATATTTTTACATATTAAATCTATCTTTTATTTCTTCACATTCTTAAGTTCTTCTTCTAAATTATTTATGACAAAAGAAAAACTTGCATTCTCCTTTAAAACCCCTTTACCTTGCTTCTCCATTGTACTTAATCCACAAACAACATTCTTTAAGTTTCCAATAGTTAACCTAGTTTATTTATCACACTTCACATTCACAACTATATCCTCTCTTTGAATTTCCAATTATTTAAAAATATTAAGATACAAACTTATTTGACACAATACCAATCTCAATTGCAATACACTTCTACGATCTTTTCTCTATACTAACATTTTTTTTTATTTTTACCTCCAACAATTTTATTCTCCTCTTAATGCAACAATAGATAGACATAGGGACTTGACCAACCTCCCTTTCTTTTCATCAATATTTTACTAGGGCTTATTTATTCTCCTTTAGGATATAAAAGATTCACAAACACACCAATGCATTCAACCATTCATTTTAGCTTTGCAAACATCCAAATATTTCTTTGATGCTGCTCATTCATATTAAAACCTATAGCAATAATATCAGACTTTCACAAAAACAGTCCACCACAACCCAAGAGTCATAGAAACTCTACTACCATAAAGAAAAATGAAATGTAGAATAATACTCTATATTACAGAGAGAATTAGAACTCTATAATTGGAATACATTAGCTGTAGTTATGCCTCTATTTATAGATGAATTTCAAAAGTATACGTTGAAGGATAAATCTCTAGATTTCAAACTAAAACTCATTGCTAACTCCAGCTGCCTTCTACATAGGAAAAGGAAAGATTGTGAAGGAAACAATCAACACTAATGCACAACAGAAGTGTAACAGATTGGCAACAAAACAATATTTTTTTTTTTGGTAACAAACCGGTGAAATGGGGGGAGAAATATTAATCAAGAACTTCCAACAATAATCATGTTTAATGTTATCTTTATATTATTAATCTATCAAATCTAAGAATCATGATGAATCTTTAGATATAAAGAAATGTACCAGCTATACAAACAAGGGTACATGTGTTGGAGTAAAAGAAGGGGGAATATGACATAATTTGGTAGGATCATACAATTTTTTGTGTGTAAAAGGATTTATGGGTGATGGATTTACAAATGGGCCAGGATGTAAGCCCATCAGTTCAAATAGCCTTTACTTTCCTTCAATAATGGGTAACCAAACATTTAATTGCATTGTGTGTGTTTTTGTATTATTCGAATAATCTTCCTCCAAGATACTCAAAACTAACTAAATACTTTTACCCCCAATGTCTGGTTTGGTAAAATAAATAGGAGCAGTCTCTTCATTTTTGGCTATCTTTGTAGTAGCCACTTAAAACTTGTCGAGGCCAAATATTATCAACTATTGCAACAACACATAACATCTGCATTGGGGAGATTAAAGCTTGAGAATGTTTTCTGCGAAAGAATTGGTAAGAGCTTCTAATAATTATTCAGAGGAAATTGTGTTGGGAAGAGGTTGTTGTGGAACTATGTTCAAAGGATTTTTATTAGATGAAATTGTTGTGGCTATTAAAAAGTCCAAGTAAGCCTTAAATCTAGAAGATGACCATGAGTTTATTAATGAAATTACAATTCTCTCCTAGATGAGTCACAAAAACATAGTGAAATTATTTGGGTGCTACTTCCAAACTAAATTCGCACAGTTGGTATCTGAATTCATTCAGAACAAAACACTCTTTGAAAAAAGGAATGTATACAATTTTAGTGTAGTCCTAGTTGAGCTTTTAGCTTCTCTACAACCCATCTCTTAAGGAAGGGAGAGAGAGGAAAGTTTATCTAGTTTTTTTCTGTTTGAGCATGATCAAAACCAATAAGAAATGGAAGATATGGCAAGGATAGCAAGACAATGCCTTCATTTAGAAAGGAGGAAGAGACCATCAATGAAAAAGATGTCGGAGGAGCTATTTCAGGTAAGAGTCGACAAAAAAAGGATGAAATAACATGGTGGTGACAAATTCAACAACACAATGTTTTAAGAATCAAAGCATTTCAAGAGAAGCATCACCAATTTCATATAAGTTTTAGGAGTTACTTTTTTTCATCTCTAGTTGGGAGTACGATAGTGGTTCCAATGTCAATCATGACTAAATTATTGAGTAAACAAAATAATAAGGCTTCATCTTCATGTCAATATTGTCTAAATTTATTTAGTATGTTTTAACAAAAAAATGAAGAGTTCCTACAATGCTTTCTTTCTAGATTTTTTCCCTTTATTAATCATTGAGGAAATATAGAACTTTGATAAGTTTTAATACAAAGTTGTACACACTACAATAGATGAATAGCCAGATTAGATGTACCTTGCACATTGTAAGTCTTAACAATTGATTTATTTATATTTATGAATTAATAATTCCTTTTATTAAAATAGGACATACAATTTTAAGATGACATTTTTGGCCAAATTTCAACTACCTTGAAATGTGTAGAAATTTGTAAGAGAAATGAATTTCACCGTGACATTTAGCAATATTTTTGATATTTTAAGTTGTAGGAATTATTTTAGATGAACATAAAGGTTTATATAAGAGAATTATTATAGAGAGTTACACAATAGATTTAGAATCTTGATCAAGTTTACTATAGTACATAATATATATTACAACATATATTTGAGTGAAATAATAATATCAAAATCAAACACTCGATTTGGATGATAAGTTATGATAAATATTATTTTTATGATGAATGTAAAAGGAATATCATAGAGTTACAATAGACCTACCATGAAACATAGGCATTAGAATGCAACAAGAGAAATTAGATGTCATACTTGAGGAGTTAACTTATATGGTTTCAAAAACCACTTTATTGGGTTTCTATCTTTTAACATATTAGACTCTTGTGTTGAATTTATTAGATATTAACATTGCATTATAGGGATTTATGCTATGAATTTTTTTTCTATAGGAGAAATATAACCATCTTCATGTTAAATATCTAAACTAGAGATTATATCATTATTAAAAAATATATTTGTTTGATACTTCAGAGATTAAGTTGGTTTAATTTTTAATTTTTATAAGGTACTTTAACTTGAGGCCTAATATTAAGAAAAACAAAATTGTAAATATTTTATTATAAAATCTAGAGAAACTCAAATAGTAGGCTATGTAGTTCATTTTATTTTCTTGGATGACTAGCATTAATTCCCTAATATTTGGGATTTGGAACCCTTTTGAGTGAATCAATGTTTGAAAAATCTGTATGTTATTTTAGAGGTTATGATATCTATGACCTAGACCTATATTACACTAAAATTGTGAGAATATCCATGTGAAGTAATTATTATATATATGTTACGAAACATCATCAGGGACATTTTGTAGTACATATTGGGTTCAAAATGGAGTGTCAAAGTTTATGAGTGGATTATGATAAACTTACGATAGATGTAAGGAATATGTTAGTTTTGTTGGCTCTCGATTTGACAGGATTTGAAATACATTATGAAGATGTAGGAAATGCCTAGGAGTTAGCTAAAAACCACAATGGGTATTCATAACAAATCAATAGGGCCAACTATTAAGACTATGTTAGTCTTCTTCCCTTTTAATTCTATTCAGGTGGGTATACGTTGGATTCATTATTTTTTCTTCTTAACAATAGTTATGCAATATGAATTCCAACTAAGCAGAATATTTCCTATAATTCTTCTAATCCAAGGATTGTAAAGAGGGAAAAAGAATAACCAGTTCTTCAAAACCCTAAAACTCCCTCAATCAAGAGTAGGTTAACCTTTTTGATCATTATTGACAAACACTATAAGATTTGATTGATTTACACCATGTATTATATCAAGATTCCAACATCTAATATATGACCAATGCTTTATCCATTGGGCTATTTACTCACAAAATTGACACATGCTACTAGATCTTGTTGGAAATATAAGATGAGTTAACAAGAGGGAAGGGGTGAATCAGTTACCACAAAAATATATCCCAGATCCCTTAGATGTTAGTACAAAACATAAACTCTGCTGAAACTATTGTTACTTGGTTAACACATAGGCACTCGATTAACACTATCAATATGCTATAACTTGAAAAGTACTATGATATCAACTATTACTCAACAAGTATTGAACATGCATATCTTAAGATATTAAGTATGATTAACCTTAATTAAATTAGTTTCATACACATAAAAGAAATAGCATGAACACAAGTGACACCAAGATTTAATGTGGAAACTCAATTTGGGAAAAACTACCAATTGTAACTAGTTACTATTTTTCACTCTTTTGAAGTGAGCCCTATTAGGATCCAACCTTGTTAAAGGTTAAAAAATACACTATTAGGTGTGACCCTATTAGAAGATTTAATCACCTTGTTAGGAGTGGCTTTGTTAGAGGTCTTTAGACACTTTAATCTAGAAATGCCACCTTGTTAGAGGATTTACAAATATCTGTTAGGATAACTCTGTTAAGAGATTTATTTCATTGCTACAATGGTTAGAGAGTAACAATGAAATGACCTGATTGTTGATGCAACTTTATTGCTCATTTCAGATCTCAATTCTGGCTCGAATACTTGGTCCTTCCTGATCAGATTAATCTTTACAACCCAACAAGGATATTCTTCTTATCCTTCCAATTCACTTCCTCTAAGCATCTTCTTATCTTCCACACATTCTCTCTTCTCTTCAATTCTCAACTTGACCTTATACTTATGTCATAGACATTGTCAAGTCAGCTTGAATACAACTTATAACAATAATTCTTCATCTCTTCAGTTGGGTAGAACCAAAAAATAAATCCATTAGACTCAATATGCAAAAATAATAAAATCCTTTGTTAGTCCACCCAGCTTGGTAAGCACTAACTCTAAAATTATTTTCCTGTGTTAACCTAGTGAACTTGGTTAACACTACAAATTCATAAACTTCCTTTGGTAACTGAGTCGGCTTGGTTAACACTAGTTCCATCCAACTTTTTGTTTGTTAACTGGGTGAGCTCAGTTAACACTGAACTTCAAAAAAATTCTCTTAAGTACCCGAGTGAACTTGGAAGATACTGTCTTTTGAACTTGGTAAGCACTGGAATGCTTGACAGACACAAGAAATTGTCTTCATTGCCTGAGTGAGCTTGACATACACTAACTAGTAAAGATATGACATTTTGTGTAACATCAAAGACTATATACAATTGATCAATTGTTTTCACAATCTCCCTCTTTGGATATGGCAATGCAATATGTCATAATAGAATGAAAATTTTAGAGAAAAATAAAAGTAAGGATAATATCCTTAGTTTCACTCTGATTCTCATCCATGAGAACTCCCTCTATCATTATGAACTCCCTCTGACATCAATCTCTGACTTTGACTTTAGTTTCTCCCTCTATCAACAAACTCTCCAAGTTTATTCTTCACCAAACTCTTCCTCTTTGACATATTCTGAAAAATTTCTTTGATATAGCAGAGTCTTTCTTTAATAACTTTTTGTGATATGACATAAAAAACTCTCCCTCTTTGACATCTTATGCCAAAGATAATATTCAGTGAATTTGAATGTACCTGATGTACTGAGTATGCAATCCACCCTTTCATTATTGCATCAATTTGACTGATCTTCAAGAATACTCAGTTGATGCACCACTAAATGATGTTTAGTGAGCTTCAAATAGGGGAATAACCCCTCGCTTACCTCTTAGATTGTAATGTCCCCTTTTTAGCATTCATAGCATGATGTTGTCGTTAGCCTATTTCCCCACGGTCCCGTAGGCTAACCAGGACATTAAAGGGACTTAGAGGCCATTTGGCCTAGATAGTTTCAGTTGCAGGTCTTTCTGATGGGTTCTGAGGCAACTTTGGGCATACTTACTATTTATAGTAAGTCATTTTGGACATGGTCAGACATCCAGTAGCAATGGTATGTTGATGGTAATTGTTTAAAATCAACAAGAAGACTTCGTTATCATTAATAAGATTTGTTATGCATTGATAAAGCTATTTTATAAAGTTAAATTTAAATTTTTAACTTTATTAATGCATAGACTATAGTTTGTGCGAAATATTTAAATTAAAAGAGTCCCCTTTATTTTATAACACGTTGGAGACATAAGTTACATAAAGGGAGTTATGTTTTATCCTACATTGAGAAAATGAAGGATGGAGCTCTTGTGAGAACACTATAAAAGAAATGGAAGAGCTTCTTTTATGGAGGGTTGGAAATATCAAAGAAATTGGAGAATTTTCTAGAGGTTATGTCTCAATAGTTTGAAGGACAGAATCCCTTCAAGCTGAAAATCTTGACGCCATTGAAAGATATGGTCTTGAGATTCAACATGGTAGCAATCCGAAAAAGTAGAAATGAAAAAGCAGTCCGAAAAAGAGGAACCAAAAAAGTAGGTGAGAAAAGTAGAATAAAAAAAGCAAGTGGAAAAAGTGGAACTAAAAAAGCAGGCGAAAAAAGTAGAATCGAAAAAGCAAGCGAAAAAAGCGGAACCGAAAAAATAGGCCGGAAAAGCAGTTCGAAAAAGTAAAGTAGAAGGGGCAGCATTGAAGAAAAATTATTACATCCATCTACAACTAGGTTCCCTTGTTAGTATTGTTTTTTTTAGGGTATTATAAGTTTCAGCTATAAGTGTGCATTATACCAGCATTGTCATTTTGGTAATCCATGTAAATGCCAAAGTCTTGGCCATATTTCATGAGCATTGTATTAGAAATTTGATTGCAATCAAAAAGATAATAGTTGCTGGTGTAATTTAAGCAATTCAATCTCATTATTTATCAGCTAGATAGTTTGCATACCAACTGTTTACAAAAATGCCAGTTGGCTGTAGGTGTTCTTTTCTCATGCTTAGATCATAATATATGCACTAAATATTGTCAAAATGAGGAGCACACTCATGTTAGGTCATTGTGTAGTTCATTGTAATCTTCTATCACTAGATTCTCATTGATGCAAATTGGAAAAAAGTCATTTAAGGCAAGCTGAAATACTATATCAGTCATATGTCCCTTGCATATGAATTGTTTGACAAAATTCTTTGAGCCTTCAATCAGCATTTTTGAGAGCAGATTTGAGAAGGGTTATTACAGTGGTATCAGAGCTTGCTTGCAAAGTGTTTGACAAAATGTCAAACCAATGAAGTATAAATTTTTTTGGTGTTTGAAGAAGTTATAACCTATTGGGGTTATTACATAGATACAAAAATACATCCTTAGGTAATGGCTTGGTGCATATGTCTACAATTTTTTCTTTAGTATTAACATATTCCAATCTCACCTCTTTGCCTTGGACCAATTCTCTCAGAAAATGAAATTTTATTGCAATATGCTTGGTCTTGGTATGCATCATAGGATTCTTTGATATATTGATTGCACTGGTATTATCATAGAAGATAACCACTAGATCCTTAATTTCTACCTTCATACCTGCCAACATTTGATTGAACCAAACAATATTGGAATAATTGACTATTGCTGCAACATACTCTGCCTCTGCTATAGACTAAGAGATGCAATTCTGCTTCTTACTTGTCCAAGACACTAGTCTCTTACCAAGAAATAATTCTCCACCACTGGTGCTCTTCCTGTCATCAATACTTCCTACCCAATCTACATCAATGAAAGCTTTTGAATCTAAGTTTCCTCCTTTCTTGTACCATAATCCATAATATTTAGTACCCTTTAGATACCTCATGATTCTCTTGATTGCCATCATATGATTTTCTTTTGGATTAGTTGAAAATCTTGCAACCATACCACTACAAGAGCAATTTCAGGCCTATTATGTACTACATAATGAAGTTTTCCAATCATAGATCTATATGTGGTTTGATCTACCTCCTTGGTATCATCATTTTTTGAAATCTTATGTCCAATAGACATAGGTGTTCCAATTGGTCTTGAATCCTCTATTCCAAGCTTCTTCAGTATCTCCTTGATATACTTAGATTGAGTAATGTAGATACCATGTTTATTCATTTGAATATGCAAGCCAACAAAGAATTTGATTTCTCCAAACATAAACATCTTAAATTATTTACTCATTTCCTCTAAAAAATATTTGCATAAATCATCATTTCCAATAAACAATGTATCATCCACAAAGATTTCTGCCAACACAATCTTCTTTTCTGGTACTTCTTTGATGTATAGGCTGTTCTTATCATTTTTCCTTTGAAAACCAATCTTCATCAAATAATTATGAAGTCTTTCATACCATTATCTAGGAGCTTTTTTGAGACCATACAATGCTTTGTGCAGTTTACAAACCATATCCTTTTTGCTAGGATCTACAAAACCTTCTGGTTGCTCTATGTAGACTTCTTCTTCTAGAATTCTATTCAAGAATTTTGATTTCACATCCATCTGATACACTTTAAATCCTTTATGTGCAACATAAGAAAGTAGAGTCCTAACACCTTCTAATCTTACAATAGGAGCAAAATTTTCACCATAATCAATACACTCCTCTTGAGAATAACTTTTGCATACTAACCTTGCTTTGTTTCTTGAAACTTCTCCATCTTCATTTAGCTTATTTATGAACACCCACTTAGTGCCAATTATATTCTTATCCTTAGGTCTAGGGACAAGAGTCTAGGTCTTATTCCTTTGTATTTTTTCTATCTCTTCATTCATTGTTTCAATCCAACTTTCATTATCCGAAGCACCTTTAATTGTTCTAGGTTCAAATTCAGTAAGAAAACATGTACTTTTCAATTTGTTCCTTGTCATTGTACCTTCTAACTTGTCTCCAATTTTATTGGGTGCATGGTACCTTCTGACATATATTGAAAGTACATGTACTTTGGATTTAGAGCTTGTTTCACTTTTCTCGCCACAATCTTCTGCATAATGCTCAAGTCCCATTGTCTGTGACTTAGGTCCTTCAGACTTGGGTTGCACTAGTTGCAACTTGGGACTTCTAGAGATTTTGGGGACTCAAGAGGTGAAGTTTTCTGACTTCCAATTGGATTAGGCAATGTATTAGGTTCAAAGTAAATAAAATTTTTGTAGTCTTCAGGTTCTTTGTTGCTCTCTTCTTCACTCCTTTATGCAAGCTCATCAATCTTCACATGTGCACTTTCTATGATCTTATGAGTGGTAAGATTCAAACATTTGTATTCTTTACTTCTACTAGAGTATACTAGGAATATTCCTTCATCACTTTTGACATCAAACTTACCTTTCCTAGTCTCCTTCAAGATATAAAATTTGCTACCAAATACTTTCAAGACAACTTACATTAGGTTTATAGCCATACCATACTTCATAAGGAGTCTGATTTAAGTCTTTCTTTAGCTATACTCTATTTAAGGCATGAACTATTGTACCGATTGCTTCCTTCTAGTATTTGATTGCAATAGTATTTTCTATCATCAGGGTTCTTACACAATCCATGATTAATCTATTCCTTCTTTTTGCTATACCATTTTGATAAGGTGTACCAAGGGCTAATACTTGTCTTTTGATTCCTTTCTTAGTGAAAAATTAATTGAATTCATTAGAAATTAATTCAACTCCTCTCTAATCTCAAATATTTTAGCTTCTTTCCTATTTCCTTCTCAACTCTAGCTAGATACCACTTGAATTTTTGAAAAGTTTTAGACTTATCTTTTAGATATATTACTGTCTCATCCTAGAATAATCATTAATGAATAAAATGAAATACTTATCTCCACTATAGCTCTCTATGCCAATAGGTCCATAAAGGTCTGTATGAACCAACTTCAAGACTTCTTCAGAATAATAGTTCTTGGTTGTGAAACTTGTCTTTTCCATCTTACAAATTTGATAATTCTTGCATACGCCCATGTCAAGTTTCCTTAGACTAGGAATACCTCTCACTCTTTTGTTTTTGCTTATCTTGATTAGGTTATCAAAGTTCACATAAATTTTTTTAATGCCATAACCAACTTTCTTCTATTTGAGTAATGAAATATGAACTTTCACTTAGATCTAGGTAGAATAAGTTGCCTTTTGTTTGATTACCAGACCCAACTATATTTCCTTTTCCATCTAGTAGCTTGGCCTTCCCATTCATGAATTCTACCTTGAATCCAATTTTATTTAATTGTGCCATAGTTAGTAGATTATGCTTCAGTTCTTCAATCCAATAAGGATTGTTATATTTGAGTTCATTGGTTAGAGAAATACAACCTTTTCCTTTTATGCAACATGGTTCATTGTTTCCAAATATTACACTCCCACCATCATTGTGTTCCATATGTTCAGACTTTGTTTTATCACCAGTCATATGTGAGAACAACCAATATCAATAATCCATGTATCATTTTTTTTAACATGAAAAATAAGTGCCATCTTATCTTCTTCATTATCTGATTAATCTTTTATAGCAATATAAACCATTTTATCATTATCACTACTATTAGAATCTTTAGCCATTAAAAAGGACTCATTACCTTTATCCTTGTAGTCCTTGTAGTTTTTTAAATCCTTCCTACCATTTTACTTGCTGTTCTTTGTTTCTTCTTTGTCTTCTCTATTTGGACACCTTGTAAGAATGTGACCAACTTCTTCACAAGAAAAATAGATTAGAGAAATTTTACCTTTGTACTTTCCTTTGCCTTTGGGATATATTCTTGCAAGTAGGGATTCAATGGCTTCAATATCACTATTAGAACTATCTTCTTCTTTACTTTTAGATTTTTTTCCTTTAGACTTTACAACTTTTTTCTTGAGTGACAACTTAGCTTCAAATGTAGACTCAAGATTGCTAGAACTAGGAACATAATTATCATAGTTATCTAGCTCAAATGCTATCAACATTCCTATTAGAGCATCCAAATTTCTCTTATTATTGGGATCACATCTCATCTCTTGAATAGCTGACACTCTAATTTCATAGATAGGAAGAAGGGTTCTAAGTACCTTGCTTACAACTATCACATCATCAATTTTCCCTCTAGAAGCTTTGACTGCACTTACCCTAGCTTTTATTCTCTCAACATATTTTGCAATATTTTCATCTGATTGAGCTAACCTCTTAAGCTTTCTACCTTGGCTCTTCTCACATTATCATCACCTCCATAGATATCTTTTAGCTTGGTCCACATCTCATGAGCCATAGCACACCCTTTGACTTCATCAAATTCAACATAGTTAAGAGTAGATGCAATATCAATCATCATAATGTTATGACTCTTCTTTTCATTAATCTCCTCCATGGTCAAAGTTCCAGTATGAGCCTTATATTAGGTATTCAAATGTTTCAGACCTAAATCATTGATGGTTACTAGATGTAGCCTCATAAGTTCCTGCCATGCCTCAAAGTTATCTTCATTTAACTTGACAATCTCTCCTTTGTAAGACATCTTGACATTTAGCTTACGTCCTTGAAACCTTCTTTGCAAGCACCAAAAGCTTTGATACCAATTTTTGGAAATATAAGAGGAGTAACTGAGAGGGAAGGGGTGAATTAGTTACCACAAAAATAAATCCTAGATCCCTTAGATGTCAGTACAAAACATAAATTCTATTGAAACTTCAATCACTCAGTTAACACACTTGGTTAACACTATCAATATGTTGTAACTAAAAAAGTACTATAATATCAACTATTACTTGACAAATACTAAACATGTAGATCTTAAGATATTAAGTGTGATGAACCTTAATTAACTTAGTTGTATACACATAAAAGAAATAACATGACCACAAGTGACACCAAAATTTAACATGGAAACCCAATTTGGAAAAAACCACCAATTGTAAGTTACTATTTTTCACTCTTATGAAGTGATCCCTGTTAGGATCCAACCTTGTTAAAGGTTACAAAACACACTGTTAGGTGTGACTCTATTAGAGGATTTAATCACCTTGATAGGAGTGGCCTTGTTAAAGGCCTTTAGACACTTCAATCTAGAAATGCCACCTTATTAGAGGATTTACAAATAGCTGTTAGGCTAACTCTATTAAGAGATTTAGTTCACTGCGACAATGGTTAGAGAGTAATAATAAAATGACTTGATTGTTGATGCATTTGCATTGCTAGCTCTAGTTCTCATTTCTGGCTCGAATACTTGATCCTTCCTGATTAGATTAATCTTTACAACCCAACAAAGATATTTAGCTTATCCTTCCAGTTCACTTCCTCTGAATCTTCTTATCTTCCACACATTCTCTCTTCTCTTCAATCCTCAACTTGACCTTATACTTATATCATAGACATTGTCAAGTTAGCTTGAATACAACTTATATCAATAATTCTTCATCTCTTTGGTCAACTAGAACCAACAAACAAATCCATTAAACTCAATATGCCAAAACAAGAAAATCCTTTGTTATCCGACCCAACTCAGTAGGCACTAACTATAAAATGATTTTCCTGTGTTAACCAAGTGCAATTAATTAACATGACAACTTCCTAAAATTCCTTTGGTAACTGAGTGAGCTTGGTTAACACTAGTTGCATCCAACTTTTTCTTTTTTAACCAAGTGAGCTCAACTAATATTGAACTTCAACAAAATTCTCTTAGGTGCTTGAGTGAACTTAGTAGACACTATCTTCTAAACTTAGTAAACATTAGAATTCTCAACAAACATAGGAAACTATCTTCATTACTCGAGTGAGCTCAACATACACTGACTAGTAAAGATATGACATTTTGTATAACATCAAAGACAATATATAATTGATCAATTGATTTCAATAGATCTATCTTCTCACTTTGTGAAGAACAAATCAAAACCCAACCCTAGATCTCATTCTTATCAAAATATTTCTTTGAAACCTTAAATTATCTTATTTCCTATCAATCCTTTACAAAATGATTTTGATCATCAGAAAGACATGAAAACTATATAACTCTCTATGAATTATAATTGAGAATTTGACAAACTTGGTCATCAAAACTCATAAAACTAAAAACAATACATAAAAGAGATAAAATCTAGCTTGAATCACCAATATGAATGCACTTTGTATTATCTTTCTTTGAGAACATATAATTTAGTATCAATTTCCAATGAGAGAAAACTCAAAATAGGCTCAACACCTTCTGCTTGCTATTTTCTTTTAGGAGATTTTGGACACAATATACAATAATGGACCGACCAGAAAAAGAGAGAATACATTCATCTACTAAAACTTTTTTGGACCATTTGAAACATGCTATCTAAGATTTCTTTGAGGCGATTGTTGTCAAGTCTTGACAAAAAAAGACTAGATAAACTTATCTCCTTGTTGTCCCTTTCCTGAGAGATGGGTTTTAAAGCAGTTAAAAGCTCAACCAGAACTACACCAAAATTGTATACATCACTTTTTTTGGTGAGCTGGTATTTTTTGAAGTACTCAAGATCGAAGTAACCCCTTGTGCCCTTCATATTGTATGTGGTGACTGTGAAAAATCAACTATTACAGTCATTGATTATTAATCTCCTATCATAAATGATTTTTAAACTGCTAAAAACAAATTCCTAGCTAATATTGAAAAATAACACAATTGCAACTTCACTTATATAATACGGAAAGAAATGAACAACACAATGAACACAATATTTTTGGACAAATTGTCCCTGGAAAAACCCCTAAGGGAAAACCAGTTCTACAGATGAGGAATTATATTAAACTTCAGCAAGTCAAGAGATAAAAAATTCCTTGCCTCTCACTGGCAGAACTCTAACAACCTCCTAATTTCTCCCGCTGATATTCTCCACTACTATCCCCACGCTAACACTGCGCCCTTGCTAACACTGCAAGACAATTTTCTATCACTGCAAAATGCTTCTCCAAAACTTGTATTTCCAAATGACCCAATGAACCCTTTTTATACTACCCTATTGGAAAAACCAACGACTGAGATTAAATCAAACCAATGGCTGAGATCAAGACAACTCGACAGCCAATAATAGAATTGGTTGCAAGGTGTCCAAAAGGAATCACTAAAATTAGTAAACAATAACCATTTACTAATTCTCAACAAGTGGACAAACAGCTATCATAACTACTACTGCTATACATAGATAAGGATGGACAACTATCCAAGCTACCCATAAATACTACTGCTATTTTTGGGTTAGAAATAACAACTGTCCAAATAACAATAATTAACACTCCCTCTTAGTGAGGAAGCTATTCTACATGACACCCATCTTATCTCTGAAAAAGATAAATTTGGTCTTTCCCAAAGCCTTCATCAGAATGTCTGCTACCTGCTCATCCGTAGGGATGTATTGTAGTCGAACAATACCTTGTTGTACACAATCTTTGATGAAGTGATATCTGATATCTATATGTTTAGACCTATCATGAAACACTGGATTCTTAAATAACTTGATGCAACTCTGATTGTCACAATGTATTGCAGTAGTCTCAACCTTTTGACCAAACAAAGCTAATAAAAACTTCTGAAGCCATATAGCTTCATGTGTCGCCATGCTAGCTGCTATGTATTCTACTTCTGCTGAACTTAGAGCCATAGACTTTTGCTTCTTGCTGAACCAAGATACAACTCCTGACCCCAAACTGAAATAGCACCCTGAAGTGCTCCTTTTGTCTGTTGTACTTCCTACCCAATCTGCATCAGTATAGCCTATCAACTTGATACCTTCACCTCAAACATATCTAATCCCATACTCGACTATACCATGAAAGTAATGTAGCACATGCTTAGCCACTATCCAATGCATTCTCTTTGGTTCAACCATGAACTGACTAAGAGAGTTAACTGCAAATGCTATATTTGGCCTAGTGTTGACCAAATACATAAGCAAACCAATCAACTGTCTATATCAAGTGGGATCTACATCCTTCTCCTTAGATGTATCTACCTTCAACTGACTAACTAATGCCACATAGTCATTGAACTTGGCTGGTTGTCTTCGCTATCTAGTACTCTTCCTAGGAGCTCCCACAAACTCCTGAGTATCCCTTTGTGTATCTGGAACCACATGGTTCCTGCTACCAACTGTAGAGGATGAAATTTCAACCTCTAAGTCTTCTAGATGCATTTCCTATTGCATCTATTGCTCCATACTCTGTGAATCTTCACTAACTGAGTCTACACTCGTACTAGTAACTGTACTTGAGCTTTTCTACCCTTGACTTGGTCTTGGAGCTTCTGTTGGCTGCTCACTCTGATCATCTGTTGACAAATCTCTGTATCTCCTGAATGCCTTGTCCTCCATGAACTTGACATCTCATCTGACAATAATTCTTTTAGTCCCTCGAATAAAAATCCTATATGCCTTTGAGGTCTCACTGTACCCAACAAAGTACCCCCTCTCTGCAGTCTGATCTAACTTTGTATGTGTATCTCCAGGAATATGGCAATATGCCAAACTCCCAAATATCCTAAAGTGACTAACATCTGGCTTCTTCCCTATGAAAGCCTCCTGTGGTGTCATCTTCCCTAGCACCTTGTGTGAAACTCTATTCTGAATGTAGATTGCTGTATTACACGCCTCTGCCCATAAGTAATGGGGCATGTCCTTGTCATGTAGCATAGCTCTTGCTGCCTTCACTATAGAATGGTTCTTCCTCTCAACAACTCCATTCTTCTGTGGATTGTAAGGAACAATCCATTCACTCTTGATTCCTTCTCTGGTACAAAACTCTTGGAAGAAATTTCCTTTATACTCGCCTCCATTTTTTGACTAAAGAACCTTTATCTTCTTTCCTATCAAATTCTCCACAAGAGCCTTGAACTCTTGGAATCTACTGAAAAACTTAGCCTTAGTCTTCAAGAAGTATATCCAGGTCTTTCTAGAGAAATCATCAATAAAAGTAACATAGTACTCATATCCTCTAAGAGATTTCATCAACATTGGTCCACAAACATCTGAATGTACTAAATCAAGAACACCCTTAGATCTGGTGTCACTCCTTGGAAAAGATGCTTTCACAAACTTCCCCAACACACATCCATTACATACATTGTCATGCTCTGTGCTCACCTCTGGAACACCTATCACCGTCTCACAAAGCAATCTAAGTGCTTCATGATGAATATGGCCCATCCACCTATGCCATAGCTCTCCAAGATCTCTAGGATTACTATTGCTCATGATTGCCTTAGGAGTATCAAAGTACAATCTATAAAGCCAACCACTCCTAACTCCAATAGTTATGGGTGATTTTCAATCCTTGTGCTTAATCAACACATTTGTCCCTCTAAAGAGTACATTATACCCCCTATCCTCAAGAACAGATATAGAAATCAAATTCATACCTAAGCCTAGCACATATAACACATCATGAAGTGGAATTATCTCTCCATTCTCCCTCTGAAATTGAACAATCCCTTACCCAACAGGGTTGAGTTTGGACAAGTTTCCCATAGAAATCTGGATGTTGGTGTCCTCCTCCTTGTAACTAGAGAGGTACTCTCTAACTCCTGTCATATGAAATGATGCCCCACTATCTATATACCAAACACACTGTGAGGTTGAGCTAACCATTCAAGCTATGAGTGAAAACTCATCTTCCATTCTACTGGAGAGTTCTTCTGCACTTGCTGAAGCTGCCACCTGCTTCTTACCCTTCTTCCTCTTTGGACAATCACTAACATAGTGGCCAAACTCATGACACCCAAAGCACTTGACCTTAGAAAGGTCCTTCTTCTTCTTCTCACTTTGTGAATTTGATTCTTTGCTAGATCCCTTCTTTTCTTTCCCTTTACCTGTTAGGGCAACGTTCTCTTGTTCCACCTCATTTTTCTAACTCTTTTTGGCCCCATTGACAAGACTTAGTCTAAACTCCTCCTGAGTGAAATCAGTCCATAGTCAATCCCAACTCGATAAAGTATCTCATCCACTGAGAACTTGAACAAAGACACTCCATTGTTTAGTAAACCCATTTAGGGCTATTCTCACTAGGTCGTCATCACTAGGGCTATTTCCAATAGCTGCTAACTTATCCTTGACAAGTTTGAGCCTGGTGAGGTAACTTGTGACATCTTCTCCCTAATTCATTCAGGTATTCTTTAGCTTCTCTCTGAGAATCAACTTCCTGTTGGTGGTAGCATTTTGGTACAGATTCAGAATGGCATCCCACATCTTCTTCGTTGTATCTAGCTCTGAGATATGTGGAACAATATGATCCTTGACACCATTAAGGATTATCCTCCTCACCTTGGCATCTTCCTTCTTCTATGTTGCAAGCTGTGTAGCATCTATAAGTACAACTAAACCAGTGGTAGCATAATATTTGATACCATTCTCTTCCAATAATAAAGAAAGTCGGGCCTTCTAGACACCAACATTCAAGGCACCATCCAATCTATCCTAATCTCTCAAACTAGCTGGAGCCATCTCAAGGGATTAAAGCAATAATAAATCTAAAGAGATCAAAATTTCTTTCCTAGGGAGAAACTCTTCTACCCTTAACAATGCTCTGATACCATGTGAAAAATCAACTATTACAGTCACTGATTATTAATCTCCTATCATAAATGATTATTAAACTGCTAAAAACAAATTCCCAACTAATATTGAAAAATAACACAACTGCAACTTCACTTATATAATACGAAAAGAAATGAACAACACAATGAACAAAATATTTTTGGACAAATTGTCCCTTGAAAAACCCCTAAGGGAAATCTAGTTCTACAGATGAGGAATTATATTAAACTTCAGCAAATCAAGAGATACAAAATTCCTTGCGTCTCACTGGCAGAACTCTGACAACCTCCTAATTTCTCCCGCTGATATTTCGCACTGCTATCCCTACACTAACACTACGCCCTTGCTAACACTGCAAGACAATTTTCTATCACTACAAAATGCTTCTCCAAAACTTGTATTTCCAAATGACCCAATGACCCCTTTTTATACTACCCTATTGGAAAAACCAACTTAGACCGAGATTAAATCAAACCAACGGCTGAGATCAAGACAACTCGACAGCCAATAATAGAATTGGTTGCAAGGTGTCCAAAAGGAATCACTAAAATTAGTAAACAATAACCATTTACTAATTCTTGGCAAGTGGACAAACAACTATCATAACTACTACTGCTATACATAGATAAGGACGAATAGCTGTCCAAGCTACCCATAAATACTACTGCTATTTTTGGGTCAGAAATAATAGCTGTCCAACTACCAATAATTAATAGTGACATGTGTGTTATTGGAAGCTAAGATCAGACAAGATATCCCAAAGTCTGCAACTTTGGGAGAGAGATCTTCATTCAAAAGAATATTCAATGATTTTACATCTCTATGGAAAATGGGTTGAGATGCTCCAGAATGTAGATAAGCCAAAGCTTCCCTTGTCTCAATTGCAATCTGTAGGTGTGATGCCCAAGACAAAGACCCTTCTTTCGAGTGTAAATGTTCGGAGAGTGTTCCTTTTGGCACCAATCATTGGATCACAGGAACAGGCATATATAAAATTAGAATTAATGACGAGATGACCTTTGTAATTGATATCCATAATCATAGCAGAGTTGCCTTCAAAAATGAGATCATCAGGAAAGTTGACTCGATAGGCAATAAAGTATGGAGAGAGCATCCGAGTATATATATCATCTCTGCATGTGATCTGAAAATTAGGGTGCCCACAATAGGAATTGTGAATCCAAAAAGGGTAACTCACATTCATCGATCCACATCTTTCTGGAACACATGTGGTAGTAGTATAGCCCGTTAGACACACACAAATTACAAAGCTAAGAACAACTCCGCAATGCATTTGCATTTGCAACAACATTTTCTATTTCAGGATGAATTTGAAGCTTCCTATAATTTAAATAGTGTATTTTCAACTCTGGTTATACAAAACCCTATTAATTAAATATCAATTCTGAAGGAATTTGTTGGACAAATGAATAATTCCTAAGCTGATAAATATATAAAAAGCGAAGAAAATTTTCATTGTTGCAGCGGATGATGGGAGGTCTCGTCTGGACACATGGCAGGTGTATGCTTTTTAAGAACGTTAAAAATAATTAAGTGGAATTGTAGGTTCCAATGTTTTGCAATAAAAATATTTAGTTCAAAAATGTCAAAGAATGGCAATGGTAACTATGCCCAAGTGTAACAAAACCCATCAACGGCTGAGATGGTGTCTACAAATCGCTCAAGACAATTGAATATACCCATCCAAAGTCTGCAAAACATGAAATCCCGTATGTTGGATAGATTTTTACTAATTTTTTAAATTCGAATACATAGGTGTCTTTTAATTGGATTATTTGCTTTTATTTAATTATCTGGATTTTTTTCCCATAAGGCGCATATTCTTTTTCAGATACATTAATTATGCCGAAGGTGTTTAAATCTTGGAGAAACCAGAACGACCAGTGAATAAATTTTGGCCATACATTTTCATCATTCTAATTGGATAATTTTTTTAGCTCAACACATCATTACATCACCATTATGTTAAATTAAAAACTAATTTACGTGATGTACTCCACTCTTTGTTGGTCGACTTATGGTGCCAAGATAGGAATTGAGAGACTTAGAACCTTTTTTTTTTTGATGAATAATCCTTTGCAAATAATAAAATTTATTAAGTTTACAATTCACATAAAAGGGGTCAGGGGATACAAGATCACCCCGTGAATGAGTTCACATGATCGAAGCCATAATAAACAACATGGCCTCAGCCAGAAACTATTCATTATTCATCAAAAAAAAACTTTTAACAACCTCAAGCTGCTAAGGCAGTACTAGCAGTGGGAGGATCATCTTTATCAAGAAATCTCCATGCATCAGTGGGATTGTGGGGCAGACTGGGAATAGTCCAGCCGTCAGTAGCATCAATAGGATCTAGGGTAGTCACAGTCTCTGCATCCTTCTTGTCTGGCCACAGAGGAGAAATTGCCAAGGCCAGCCAAGGAAACTTGCTAGAGTGCACTTGTCTAGGGGGAGGAGCCGGGGACCGGCTAGAAGCTCGCCTAAGGGGAGGAGCTAGGGACCAACCAGAACCACCACGCAGTGGGGAAGCAGAGTGACACCTCCAACCGCCATATCCACTGTTGGGAGAGCGGTGGCGGGGAACCTGGGAGTGTGGCGTGTGTGAATGTCGGCCAGAGGACTAGCGTTGAGAATGGTGACCGCAAGACGAAGAGGCATTCAAAGGCACTCTAGCAATGGTGCATGGAGCATTGCCCCAATGATTTAACAATTCCTGTAAGTGCGCAACTTCTAGGGAAACTTTATTAGCTTGCACCTGTATCTACATAATGACATTGTTACAAATGTATGCCTTAGTGTACATTGTAATGTTAACATCCAAAAAATTGTGAGTGAATAAAACTGCATTCCTATCTTTCCATAGAGAAAATAGAATTTCCATCTTGAAGGTATGCCAAATCTGGGAGAAATTTTGAGGAATTCTTGGGGAATCACCCAGTAGGATCATGTGCCATGAAAAAGGTTTGGGCCTGAAAGGCTTGAAAAAATCATGAATCTAGTGCCAATAATTCTGAGCATGCTTGCAAAACTAGAAAATATGCAAAAAGGACTCAGGTTGACCATAGAAGGGGCATTTGGGATCAGGAACCCCAATGTGCTTGAGTTGAGGCCCTAGGGGTAGACCTTGGAAGGTAAGGCACCAAGCAAAGTGGGAAATCTTAGGTTCTCTAATGGCACTCCAAATGGTCTCGAAACATTTTCTCGATTGAGAAAGTGAAGATTGCAAATGCCATTGTTGATTAAGTGTGTCCACCATTGGAAGGTGGGGCGAAAGCCATCTTTACCCCATATTAGGCTTATAATTGGTAAAAGGAGTGGTAGGATACCACTTCCAATCATGCCACCAAGGACAAACAGACTGAATCCCCACTTTATGAACTAAGTACACAGGGATGGAAGACAACAGAAGGTCATAAGTCTAGTGATCAGAACTGACAAGGTGGTACTAAACTTGCATATCCTCCCATGACCTAAAATTCATGGTGACTCTTGAAAAAAAATCCTTGGTATTGCAGATGCCATGTTTAAAGAAACGCAGAGCATTAGCACCTTGAGTCTTGGCAAGAGGAGTACCCTGGATGGCAAACAGGGGAGACCACCAAATGTTCTATTGATTTAAGGATAGCCCATTGCGAAACTCATCACCAACCCAACAAAGCCAAGGTTTAATAGCTTCCTAGGCTTTCCAGATGCTCTTTATAACAAAAGAGCCCTGTATGACCACTGGTTCACGCATAGTGAGAAGGGTCTGAAAACCAATCCCCTTTCATGCCGGTCTGTTAACAGGGAAGTCAAAATAGATGCAATGCCTTACCAGTATCTTCTAGGCTTCATCTCCAGAAATAGCTTTGATAATCCATTTAGCACAGAGGGTAAGGCCTTGCTTCTGAGTGGAAAGTAGGCCGAGACCCCCAGATTCCCTTAGGAGACAACAAAAATCCCAAGCAACTCTGTGAAAACCATGATGGTCAGAACCAGAGGCCCAAAAAAAATCTCTAAGCAAATGTTCTAGTTTGAGATATGAAGCTTTGGAGGGAGCCCAACAGGAAGAATAGTACACATGGGTGGCAACCAAAATCTTAGAACAAATATAGAATTTACCAGAAGGAGAAAGCGGCTTAGTGATCCAATAGTCAAGCTTTTTACTAATCTTTGCAAGCACAACATTCCAAAGTTCCACAGGGGAAGCCTCAAAAGAAAAGGGAATGCCAAGAAAGCAAAATATTTCTCCATGAGTAACCCATTTCCATTGAAACTGGCTGAGCCAAGGTGGAGCTGGCAAGAAAGACTAGCAGTAACAGAGTGTTTTATGCCATTGAATGGTAGAGCCAGAGGCTTGACAAAAAGTGTCCAGACAATTTAAAACATTTTTGATGTTTTCTTCATCTTCAAGAAGAGTAAGAAAAGAATCATCAGCAAAATGACCATTGACTAACTGGGAGGAAGAATCAGGCAAGGAAATGCCATGGACCAGTCCTGAAGACACAGAGTGAGCAAGTAAATAACCAAAACTTTCAGCAGAAAGGACATAAAGTGTTGGAGCTAGCGGGCAACCTTGCCTGATGGAGCGAAAAAGTCCAAAAAGCCTTAGATTGCAAATTATTGATGGTGATGCAAGTATTAGCATCACCAAAGAGCATCTCCATGGACTGAAGGAAATTGGGACTAAAACCTAGAGCCTGAAGCATAGCCAAAATGAAAGGCCATTCAATGTGATCATAGGCTTTAGCAAAATCTATCTTTAAAAAGATAGCCTGCTGCTTGGACTTACAGGCCCATTCCATACCTTCCCAGACAACAATGATGTGGTCAAGAATATATCTAGATTTGATGAAGCTAGTTTCTTCAGGCCGCACAATTAAAGGCAACATATGGAAAATTTTGAGAGAGAGCGCCTTGGCAATGATCTTATAAGACACATTCAGGAGGGTGATGGGCCTCCAGTTGCATATGTCCTTAGGATCACCAGCTTTAGGTATGAATTTAATATTTCCTTTATTTATGATCGCTCCTAAGCTTTTAGAATGATATGCTTCAAGATAGACTTTGTGCAGATCAGGAACAATTTTCTCCCAAAGATGTTTGTAAAATTCACAGGGAAATCCATCACACCCAGGGGATTTGTCATCTGCCATGGAGTAAACTGCCTCTTTAAGGTCTCGGAGGGAAAGAAGTTGCTCATAGAAAGTGTGTTACTCAACCGTGAGGCAATTTGGAGTAACAACGATACACTTTTTGAGAGCCTCCTCCTGAGCAACCCAATTGCCCTGCGAAGAAAAGATGTTCTCATAGTGAAGAACAAATGCTTGCAGGATGTCGGGAAGACTGGAAAGAACAACAGTTCCCTATTTTATCTTTTTAATCCCAACATTGGTATGACGGGCTCGAAGAGCCTGGAAGAACTCCTTCGAGGCTTTGTCGCCAACCTCCAACCAGTGGAGACAGACTTTGATTTGGGCTCCTCGGGTAGCATAGTTATCAGCAATTTACTTATCATGGCGAAGCTTGGCAAGCTAAATTTGTAAATCCACATCAAAGGGGTTGAAGGTGAGAGCTTTAGAGGCTTTTTTGAGGGCAAGGGTGTTGGCTTCATAACACCATTTTTTGAAGATTGCCAGTTGATGCTTGTAGATGCTCAAAAATTGAGCAGTTCTAGTAATGGTGTCATTCCACCATTGAATCCAACCCCGATGGGAATGCAGACGTGGCTCCAAATTTCAGACAAGTTGGATGTGGGAGATGGTGGAAGCATGTAATAGTAGAGACGTGTTGAGGAAGAATTGAGACTTGGCCACCTTGGGGATAGCTATTTGCCAAGAAATACCAAAATAAATGGGATAGTGGTCTGATAAGGTCACATCTGTCAGGGGAATGATAGGTAAATCGCGATCTTCAGAAAAGGAGAAAAAAGATTGCACCGAGATCATAACACGATCAAGACATTTCAAAATGTGATCAAGACCGGCTCAAAAATTGGACCAAGTGTGCCAGGCCCTACTACCATGGCGACAGTTTGTATTAGGATAAAAAAGGCCCAATTTATTTCGCATGTAAAACCAAGCTTCTCTTTCCCGAGCTGTCCAATGAGAAGGTAGAATGCCATCTTTGTCAGAGGCCACTTCAACCATATTGAAGTCCCCACACATGACCCAAGTAGTTGGCAACAAGTTGTCAGCAAGCCAAACCCACATTTGTGCCCTTTCCACAGCATCATTGGAGGCATAAACATTAATGACTCCAAAAGAATGATTGTTAATAGAAAGCAAAAGCCAAATAATATGGTGTGTGGGGTCATAACCGTGTGAGATAATAGCAGAATGAAGGTGAGGTGACAGGAGAGTAACTACATCACCTCAGCCAACTTCATGCTGAGAAGAAAACATAATGCTATCCTTCCAAATGATGTGGCATGCAGCAGAAAGCACGAAGCTAGAAATCTTAACTTCTTGCAGGCAAAGAAAATCTAAATTCCCAAGTCTATGACGGGTATCTCGGACATAGAACTTTCTGGGGAGGTCTGTAAGACCTCGAACATTCTATGAGAGGAAGTTCATGAGAACTCTTCCATATCATCCTCGTCCTCTAGAGAGGAGTAGCTATTTTGCAAAAAGGTAGAAATCGGGTGGAAGTCAGACGAGAAATCCTCTGGACTTATAGCCTGCCATTTTACCCTTGATATCTTCGCACGTCCAAGAGGATTGCAAGAACGCCTTGTTTCTGGTGGTACTATGGAAGAAACTGCAAGAGGAGTATGAGCCCTAGCCAAGGGTGAGGCCCTGACGACCGCCTTGATCCCCTACAAACTAGTAGGGTTTGAAACCTGTGAAACCCATGGAACAAGTGCAATAGAAACCGCTGGCATCTCCACGCTAGCAGGCATTGACACTTCTATGGAAGTAGCAAGAATCGTGGTAACCACGACATAGGATGGCTTAGGGGCCAATGGATTCAAGGCAGGCTTGCCCTTGCACCCAATAGTAACCCATTCTTCTTTTTTTCCTTCGACTTGTTTGGCAGGCGCCACTTTAGGCTGGGGTTTGACCCTAGGCATAGCCAAAGGGCAATCCTTGATCCTGTGTTCCGCAGACTGGCACCTATAACAGGTGTTAGGTAGGTTCAAGTAAAGCACCTTCTGTGAGAAGGTTTGAGTTCAAATCTGGATTTCCACAGAATCCTTGAGATCTTTGGAAAGATCAACTTCAACGCAAACATGCCGCTGAGGGTGAGCATTAAAAAATTTCTCAGGCTCCTTGGTGACAACTTTGCCAAGGGCTTGGGAAATAGACTCAATGAAAGGCCAACAGGGCAAGGGTAGACCTGTGAATTCGACCCATACAAGAACCCTAAGCTTTTTATCATCCGAGATAGTGAAGTCTTGGGACCATTTCTGAAAAACAAGCAGAGAGAAACGCACAGACCAAGGGCCATTGTTAAAGACCGTGTCTGCTTGCGATGGGTTAGCAAAGAGAAATAAAAAGAAACCTTTGGTCAAGTTTTGCATAGCATCAAGGCAGACTCCATGAGGAGTCCAACATTTGTTGACCCATTCTCTGATCATAGATTCAGGAGGAGTCCTACCAAAAAAATACCCTATCAAGGTATGTTGCTCTAACCAGTCACATGCAGCATCAAATTCTTGCAAAGGAAGGATAATATCAGGATTACCTCATGAAAAACCTTCGGGACAAACTTGCAGGGGTGTTTGTTCGGTGGCGGTGCCATGGCAGTCTGAAGCAACAACGTGAACACCAAAAACATCTGGTTCACCGCTGGTCAGAGCCATTATATCCTAACCTAAAGCTTCCACAGTAAATGCAGTATGACAAGTGGTGCTGACAGAAGGGGAGTGTAGGCGAAGGGTCGTACGCAATTTTTTTTTGAAAGTTCGCATGTAGCAAGAAAACCCTAGCAGAGCCACCACAACTAGAGGTTTGCCTAAGGTACCCTTAGAACCTATTTTCAATCAAAGCTAAAAAAAACATCTTTGATCACATTTATTTCTACTTTTTACTTTTTTGAATTTAAAGGTAAAGACATAATTTTGCAATTTCAATATCATGTATTTTTATTTTAAAATTTAATTTGAAGTATCATTTTAATTTTAAAAAATTAACTTATTTAAGAATTTAACTATAATTATATGTACTTTTATAATAAATTTTATTTATTTTTAAAATTTAGATTATTTCATTTTTTTTTATCGGTAAGAGGTCAAAGTCAAGATTAATTGTTATTATGTTTTGTGATTAATTATTGTTAATATTTATTAAGCTTGAGTAGACTCAAACCTAAGACCTTCCTGATGGGAGACTCAGAATTTATCTTTGTGTTGTAGGCTCTTGCCTAAAATTTATATTATTGTTGTTTGTAATAGAGATAATAATAATTTATTATTTAATATATACTATTATAAAATAAAATAATATAATATATGGGAGATGACTCAATTTTTTTTGATGAATAGTCCTTTTCTATTAGTAATTAATATACTAAGATTACAATTCACAAAAAAGGGTCAGGGGATACAAGATCACCACATGAGAGTTCACACGACCGAAGCCGGAATCATAAACTATTCATAAAAAAATAAATAAAAAAAGTAGCCTCAGGTGGCTAAAGCAGTGCCTACTAAGGGAGGTGGCTCGTCACAATCATGAAAACCCCAATCATCTTTGGGATTGGGAGGTGGGTTGGGAATAATCCAGTCATCATCAGTAGCAAGATTAGTGGCCTATTTAACATCTTTTATATATGGCCACAGGGGTGAAATTACTAGATCCAAGTGAGGCCATTTCCCATAGAGCACCCACCAACCACCAAGAGGAGTTGGGAATCGGATAGTGCCACCATGGGGTGAGGAAGCCAAGCAGTACCTCCATCCACCATCACCACCACTAGGAGAGCGGTGGTGGTAAGCCTAGGAGTGTAGAGTGTGTGAGTGGTGGCCTGAGGAGTGGCACCGCTGATGGAAACCTCTAGGTGTCAAGGTATCAACTGAGGCATCTAGAGAAATCCTGGAAATAATGCAAGGGGTATTTCCCCAGTGATTAAGCAACTCTTGTAGGTGAGCCACCTCCAAGGCCACTTTATTTGTTTGAACTTGAATCTACATAGTTAAATTATTACAAATGCACGCCTTAGTGTACATAGCAATATTAATATCAAGAAAACTACGAGTGAAAAGAACAACATTTATATCTTTCCACAGAGTGAACAAAATCTCCATACTAAAGGTATGCCAAATCTGGGTAAATTTTTGAGGGATTATGGGGGAATCACCCAAAATAGCCACATGCCAAGAAAAGGGTTCAAGCTTGAACGGCTTAAAGGAGTCATGAATCATGTACCAATAATTTTGAGCATATCTACAAAACTAGAAAATATGCAAAAAAGACTCTAGTTGTCCACAAAAAGGGCATCTAGGATCCGAAACCCCAATATGCTTGAGTTGAGGCCCCAAGGGAAGACCTTGAAAAGCCAAGCACAAGAAAAATGGGAAATCTTGGGTTCTGTAATAGCACTCCAAATAGTGTCAAAGTGCTTTCTCCATTGTGAAAGAGAAGATTGCAAATGCCATCTCTAGTTGAGCATGTCCACCATCGGCAGATGGGGAGAAAGCCATCTATAACCTAGACTTGGTTTGTAACTGGTGAAAGGAGTGACAAGATACCACTTTCAATCATGGAACCAAGGTCTAACATATTAAATACCCACTTTATGAATTAAGTGCATTGGAATTGAAGAGATCAATAAGTCAAAAGTCTGTCAATCTAAATGGGCAAGACAGTACTGGACTTGCATATCTTCCCAAGATTTGAAACTCATGGACACCTTAGAGAAAACATCTTTAGGAGTCTTGAAGCCTCATTTGAAAAAACATAGAGCACTAGCACCTTGAGTCTTGGCAACATGAGTACCTTGGATGGAAAATAGGGGAGACCACAAAATGTTTTGTTGATTTAAAGAGAGTCCATTATGGAACTCATCACCAGCCTAGTGAAGCCAAGGCTTGATATCTTCCCAAGCTTTCCATATTCTCTTGATAACAAAAGAGCCCTATATGACCATAGACTCTCGCATGATGAGGAGGGTATCAAAGCCAATCCCTTTCCATGTGGGCATGTTGATGCAAAATTCAAAAGAATTGCAATGCCGAACCAAAATTTTCCAGGCTTCATCAGTAGTGATGGAATGAATAATCCATTTGGCACATAGAGGAAGGCATTTCTTCTATGTGGAAAGCAGGCCAAGGCCTCCAGATTCTTTTGGGAGACAAAAAAAACCTCAAGCAACTTGGTGAAAGCAATGATAATCAAAACTAGAAGCAGAGAGAAAATCACAGAGTAATCTTTCCAAGTTCTGATAGGAGGCTTTAGAAGGAGTCCAACAAGAAGAATAATAGACATGAATAGCAACAAGAAATTTCAAGAAAATCTGGAATTTTCTTGCAAGAGAAAGCAGTTTTGTAAGCCAATAATCTAGCTTCTTGGTAATCTTGGCAAGCACTGTATTTGATGGATCAATGGATAAAGTTTGAAAAGAAAATGGAATGCCTACAAAGCATAAGATCTCCCCATGAGCAACCCATTTTCATTAAAACTAGCTAAGCCAAGGTGGCGCTGGAAAGAGAGATTGGTAGTAGTAGAGCATTTTATGCCATTGAATAGCAAAGTCAAAGGCTTGACAAAAAGTGTGAAGTAAAATTAAGGCATTTTTTTATGTTTTCTTCATCCTCCAAAAGAGTGAGAAAGGAATCATCAACAAAATGAGCATTCACTAACTGGGAAGATGATGCTAGCAAAGAAATGCCACGAGCTAGTCCTAAAGATACAGAATGGGCTAGCAAATAGCCAAACCCTTCAACAGCAAGAACATAAAGCGTTGGAGCCAGAGGGCAACCTTGCTTGATGGAACAAAAAAGCTCAAAGGCATTAGATTGGGAATTATTGATGGTAATGCAAGCATTAACATCTCTAAAGAGCATTTCCATAGACTGTAGGAAATTGGGACCAAAACCAAGAGCCCAAAGCATTACCAAGATAAAAGGTCATTCAATGTGATCATAGGTTTTAGCAAAATTGATATTCAAAAAAATAGCCAGCTGCTTGGACTTGCGAGCCCACTTCATTCCTTCCCAGAGAATGATAATATTGTCAAGAATATATTTGGACTTGATAAAGCTAGTTTTCTTAGGCTGCACAATTAAAGGCAGGAGGTGGTGGATTTTGAGAGAAATTGCCTAGGTAAAAATCTTATAAGACACATTCAGAATGGTAATGGGCTTCCAATTGAAAATATGGTCTAGATCTCCACCTTTAGGTATGAATTTAATATTTCCTTTATTGATAATGACTCCTATGCTTTTAGAATGATAGGCTTCAAGATAAATTTTATGCAGATCAAGACAAATATGCTCCCAGAGGTGTTTGTGAAATTCATAAGGAAACCCATCACACCTGGGGTATTTATCATCAATCATGGAGTAAACCACCTCCTTAAGGTCTTGGAGGGTAAGAAGTTTCTCATAGAAAGCACATTGCTCAACTACTAGGTGGTTTGGAGTAACAGAGATACACTTCCTGAGAGCTTCCTCCTGAGTAACTAAATTTCCCTGCGAAGAAAAAATGTTCTCATAGTGATGAATAAATACTTGCAAGATGTCAGGGAGACTAGAGAGAATAGAAGTGCCTTGTTTGATTTTTTTAATCACAATATTGGTATGATGGGCTCAAAGAGCCTGGAAGAACTCCTTCAAAGCCTTATCGCCAACCTCCAACAAGTGGAGACAAGCTTTGATTTGGGCTCCTTGAGCGGCATAATTATCTATAGCTTATTTATCACGACAAAGTTTTGCAAGCTAGATTTGAAAATCCACATCAAAGGGATTAAGGGTGAGAGCCTCAAAAGCTTTTTTGAGCACATAAGAAGTGGAGTTATAAGAATGCTTTCTGAAGACTGCCAATTGTTGCCCATAGATGCACAGAAAGTGAGTAGTTCTGGTAGTGGCATCATTCCACCATTGGATCCACCCTATTTGGGAATGTGGATGTGGCTCCAGATTCTAGACATTTATGATATGAGCAATAGTGGAACCATGCATCAACACAAATGTGTTGAGGAAGAATTATGACTTGATAAATTTTTGGACAATTGTTTGCCATGAAATGAAAATAAATGGGATAGTGGTCAGAAAAGTCACATCTAGCAAGGGAATGATAGGTAAATTATGATCCTTGGAAAAGGAAAAAAAAATATTGTGTAGTAATCAATGCAAGATCGAGATGCTTTAAAATGTGATCAAAGCCAACTTGAAAGTTGGACCAAGTGTAGTAAACCCCACTATGTTGGTGGCGATTAGTATTGGGATCAAAAAGGCTGAATTTATTACTCATGTAGTACTAGGCTTCCTTTTCCCCAATTGTCCAATGAAAGGGAAAAATGTCATCTTTGTCAAAGGCCACTTCAACAATATTGAAGTCACCACACATAGCCCAAATAGTTGGAGGCAAATTGTACGCTATCCAACCCCACATCTAAGATCTTTCCATAGTATCATTAGAAGCATAAACATTAACGACTTCAAAAGAATAATTCTGAATGGAAAGCAATATCCAAATAATTCTATGCATGGTGTTAGACTCGTGCGAAATAATAGAAGAATGAAGACAAGGTGACAAGAGATTAACTACACCACCTCTGCCAACTTTGTGTTGAGAGGAAAACATAATTTCATTAGGCCAAATGACGTGACATGCAAAAGAAAGCATGAAACTAGAAATCTTAACTTCTTGCATACAGAGAAAATCTAAATTTCCAAGTCTATAATGGGTGTCCCTGACATAGTACTTTCTGGAGAGGTCTATAAGACCTCATACATTTCATGATAAAAAATTTATGAAAATTCTTCCATGTCTTCCTCGTCCTCAAGAGAGGAGTAACTAATTTTTTAGGAGATTTACAAAAAGAATGTTAAGTCTACCCTGTTAAAGGATTTAAAAATTGATTCACCTATTAGGATGAAGCAGTGGATCTACTTACAACTTGTTTGTTGATAAGATCCTTTTTGCATTGATCACCTGATGTGATAGATATAACTTTTCTGCTCCTATGTTGACCTTGCTGTATTCCTTCTGCTCTGCTACTGATAGCAATACCTTCTTCACATGCGAATAATACTCTCTTATTTCATGCCAATATTCATGTATTGCAAAATGATATCATACATTACATATATACCATTCCAATATTTACAGTTACAAGGTCGGCCAAAACACAAGTGAACAAAACATTACTGAGTCGACCCATTAGTAAATAACTCAGGTTCACTGAAATAACTTAGTGACCTTCTGATACTCGGCATCCACTATGTTACTTGGCATCATCATGCACTCAGTAGAAGTAGAGACTCGGTTCATACTAGTCACAGAATCATTGCTTGGAACTTGATAACCATTGGTGACTTGGTAGATATAGTGTCACTCGGTAGAAACTATCTTCTTCATTTACCTTGCTTAACTCGATAAACACTGAATCCTTTGTTTACCTTTTTCACTCAGTAAGCTCTGCTGATCTTCATTTACCTTTTTCACTCGATAAACACTACTGACCTTCTCATTCACTTAGTATCTTCTGGAATGCTCGGTGAGAACTATTTATCTATTGAATTTATAAGGTAACCACTGAATGCTGGATATATAATTGAGACTAAGTGATGAGAAAGATAAGCATTCAGGATAGAATAAGTCTTTGCACTAATGACAAATATATCATAATTCCAACAATCTCCCCCTTTGGAATTAGTGACAAAAACACTTATGAGTGAAAACTTAGGTACAAAATTTGACGTACTGATTTACATATATCTCCCCCATACAATATGCTCAGAGTATTTACAAATATCTCTATCTCTTCTCTAACTCTATCTCCATCTCTATCTTTTCTAACTCTATCTTCCCCTTTTTGACAATAATGCCAAATTAAGCAATATATATTTACACAGAGACAGCAAAATGGGAGATGAACTCAGAGTGTACCTTGAGAATAAGAGCCAAAGTCTTATCCCAATTTTCTTGCAAAATTTTGCAGGTGGAGAGTGCTATTTGAACTTTTGCTGAAAGTTCAACCATATGATCTGTAACTGAGAAATTGTTGTCATGGATCAATGCTTTGGAGTAGACAATGTGTTTCTACATTGTGTGCATGATAGCAAGGATCATGTTCTGAATGTCAATTAAGCTAGACCTGATCCTTGCTTCCTCTCTCAACAATTATGCCTGCTTTTTTGACAAAAATCTAATTCTGAGATGATGGGATGAAATTGAATTGGGGTCAAGTTGCAACAATTGGGCACTGCCCTTCATATCCTCATCAATATTATTCAATTTTTCTTTGATCTCCTTGGTGTACTTAGTAACATCACAAAGTTTGGCAAAAAGTGAAGTTACATTATTAAAAGAATTTTCAAAATTGGCCAAAATTGTGGACAATTCTACCTGTTTTATTGCAATGTGCTGAGCAATGTGCTCAAGCACCTTATTATCAAATTTCTTTTTAGCCTTCTCAATCAATTTATCTTGACCAGAGGTGTCCTCGTTGAATTTATTTACAACCTCTTCTAACTGAATCAAAATGTGTTGAGTAGAATCTACTTCAACACCTATAGCCTTTGTAATTATGTTCTTGGCATCCTCTATTATTCTGTATTCCTTATCCCTTTCAGATCTTAACTATTTGTGTGTAGCTTTCATCTCTATTAATTGACTGGCATACCTCATTTCTTCAATGGTAGCATTTTCATAGTCAATTTTTGGAATAACTATATCTGTGTCTAAATCAATATCTTTTGGAATTTCCTTTCCAATGATCAGAAGTCTTAATGGTTTCTTTTTTTTGACTTCTATGATGACTGGTTTCATCTTAGGAATAGACAATAGTAGAGATGGAAGGGCTAGCAGAAAAATTGGAATAGGACTTGAAGATTGAATGCCAATAGAAGTAATTACCGAATCAAAAATTGGAATACTTCCTAAAAATGATGATATACTACTCATTATAGCAGTATCTGAACTAGTTGAATTTGAAGTAGATGTAGATAATGCTATCAAAATTGTAGAATGGTTTGGAATTGATAAAATTGTAGTACTTACTGTTATATCGATTGATGATGATGGAGCAGAGGAGGCTAGCTCGGTGGCTGAAGAAGAGGGTTGCAGCTCGGTAGATGAAGTGGTAGACACTTCCATTGATGATACTTGGAGCTGTGATGTGGCAGGTGTAGATGATAAATCTGATGTAGATGCTATCAAACTTGCAAAAGATGACTCCAACCTTGATGATGTGATAGTTTTAGGTGGAGAGTGAGGAAGGGATGCAATGACTGCTGCTGCAATTTTTACTGGATCATCTTCCTCCTTATTTTCCTCTTCAGCTTCTTCCTCTTTTTCTTCCTTGTCTTCTTCCATTAATACATGCAGCTCTCTTGGTGAGACTGTGATGGATGGAGTGGCATTTATATCATCACTGTCACTGCTGTCATCATCCTGGATTTCTACTGGGTCTTCACTAGGCTTATGCAGATGATAGATATTTTTCCACATGTTTGTTGCATCATTTACAACATGCTCAATGTCTTTGATTAAAATCAAACAAGTGTGAAATCTGATCATCATTTTGCCTTCATGATTTTTTATTGCAGTCTTTATTTCTGCTCCAGTGAGATTTGGTTGAAGATTCTTCAGAGATTTCTCATAGATATCTTTTACCATTTGGGTGGCTATTTCCCATCTTGGTTGCAATCTCTCTAGTATTTCCTTGGAGATTTGAGAGGCAACCTGGACCGGGGAGTATTTCCATTTTCCCATCTTGGAGAGTACTAGTTCCTCTATCTGCATTTTCTTAGCATCTGTTCTTGTTTCAAATTTAAAAGCTTTGAAATTTGTGATGCCTGCTCCTTCTTCCAATTGTTTGAGCCTTTCTTCAAATGTGGGTGGAGGTCTGACCAGTACAGGTTCCTGTTTTCCTTTTCTGGTTCTCCTTGAGAATATTGCAGTAGGTGTCTTCTTAGTTTTGGTAATGGTTACTTTACCTTTCTTCTTTAGAGGTTCTTCTTTAGATTCTTGTTCTTCTTTTTCTTCTTCTCCTCCTTCTTCTTCATCATCTTCTTTGTCCTTGCCTTTACCTTCAGTTAACATAAGAGGACCGGTAGCAGTTTTCATTTTGGCTATCTTCCTCTTGCCTTTGCTTATTGCCTGAGGTAGCTTGATTTCAAGCTCTATTCTGGCCTTTGCTTCATCATAAGTTCCAAAGGCAGGGATGTTAAATATAGTTGGTTCATTCACCAGTGCCTCAATGATATCTCTTACATCATCAATATTTAATTCATAAGGCAATGGTTTTACCCATACCACTCGGGTTATGACTGCCTATATGTACACATGATCACAATTAACCATGAAAAATATATCATCTTTATAATCCTCAACAAGCTTAGGAGGAGTTTCAAACTTGTTATTCATCCTTTCCTTGAAATCTTCAAAATAGTTATCCATGACTTTGTCAAAATTTTCACCCATTTCTGCTATGAACTCATTAATCTGATATAAAATTGGAGTTTCTTTTCTCCATACTATAGATCCTTTTGATGGAAAAAATTTTTGTACATAAAAGAATAAGAAAATTAACAAAGAACCAAATTTACAAGGGTTATTCTTTGAAGTTCTTATGCTCTCCATATTCTATTCAGCTATCTTAATAACAACTCTAACAGATCAAATTCAAGATTTTTCTTTACAATCTTAAATGCTAAATCTACAGCTTCACACGGTACACTATTCAATCTGCTGGAACTATATAATTTATATGCAATTACATAAATGCCAAATTTGAGTTCCACATTACATATATTGTTAAGTTTTAGTCCTCTACCATCCCATTCTGCTAGGGTTTTCTTCTGCAACTCATCCCGACCTAGGATTTTAGTGGTTTTGGCTTTGCTTAGCATAGGCAAACTTGTGATCTTATGAATCATCTTTTTGGTTAACAATATAGGTTGCTCCAACCACAACTGACCATTGTGTACATGACCTAGAACATATCTAACCCATTTAACTTGAAAACTTCTTGGTAGGTGCGGAATATGGGTTGAGCCTTTTTTTTCTAAGTGTTTATGCTCATGTTTTAGGGCTCCATCAACACATAATTGACCTAGGGCATTATCCATATCTCATGTACTAATTTCTTGAAAAACACATTTGAAATGAGCACGAATATCATTAACAAGAAGTACCTTAGGAGGAATTTTTGATTGAGCTCCGTGTAGGTCAAGTGTTTCAGAAACTGTAGGCACTATCTTGAATTTTGGGGCTTTCCATTTGACTCCTTTTACAAGCATTTCATAACCTTTCTTCACCTTGCTACTGGTGCTTGTGGATGCCATTGTTGCTCAGTGGATGATAAATTCTTCAAACAATTACTTGGCATGAATTTTGCTTCAAATGGCTTGGCATGCAACTAGAAATTCTTTTGGCTCTGAGTATTTTAAGTCGCGGTGAAAAATGAAATTGAATTCTACCCTTTTTAATGAAATACTGTCATTAAAGCTTGGTATGAAGGTAGATGAGATGACATAGTGCATGCCAGTCTATCATTGAATTACTCAGTAGAACCTTGCAACTCAGTGGTCTAACAAAATCTTTGATACTCCTGACCTAGCTCTGTAAGGTCTTTAGTCAGCCTTGGTTGGTACATGCAACTCGGTGAATGATAACTTCTCTATGATCCATGTATTTGAAATACTGATTTGATCATTTGCACCTTTTTTTTATTCTAGAAATTTTTAAGATGTGGCTAGAAGATGCAGTTCCTAAGTCTTCTTAAGTCTTAATTGGGAATGGTGGAGTCACCCACTTCTTGAGTGACATGATCATTATTTGAACTGTCTTGATCAGTAGATTTAGGAATCCATTGTTGTCTAATTTTCTTCTGAATGTTATCAGCTTTTGCTTTCTTTTCATCTTCAATTCTTCCAATATTCATGCAATTCTTAGCTATATGACCAAGTTTAGTACATGTGTAACATCTTATGGTTGTATCCTTCTTTCTTAGGTGATGTCTTGCACAGTTTATCCCAATGTGTCCATATTCTCCTCAATAGTGACATCTGCACCAGGTATTGTAGTCCCAATCAAATATTTCTTTGATAATTTGTTCTACTTAATTAAATGCTTTTGATTTGCATTGAGATGCCTTGTGACCTAGTTTCTTGCATTTGTGACATTTGCCTTCAAATTTTGGTTTTTCTTTGCATTCATTAGCTTTGTGACCATGCTGATTGCAGTTGAAGCATTTGCCATTGAATTTTGCCTTTCCATTACTCCAACATTTGTTTGATGTATGACCTATCTTACCACAGTGATTACAAGTAGGCCTTTGATTTCTTTGTGCACCTTGTTTGGAAGTTTCACCTTCTTCCTTGTAACCAAGTCTAGCTTTGCCTTTTTGTCTATGAAGATTTTTCTCACCTAGCTGATTCAATTGAGTCATGTCTACTTGTGATTTCATCATTCTCTCATTGATTTTCTTTTCAATGTTTAGGTCATTTTCCAAACTTTCATTGATTTGTCTTTCAAATCTCAAGTCACTTTTTAAGCTTTCATTGATTTTTCTTTCAGTGATCAGATCATTCCTCAGGTCTTCATTTTTAGATCTCAAATTCATAATTGCTTTGTTTGCATTGGAAAGTTGATTTATAAGATCTTGATGCTGAAGGGATTAACTATTTCTTACCTCTAAGTCTTCATTTGCCTTGTTTCTTTGTTCCAAGACTTCACATAACCTGATTGATTGGATTTCTTGTTCTCTTTTAAGTTTTCTTACTTCTTTCTGCAGGGAACCATTCTTTGCCAGGAGTTCCTTGATTGCCTCATTAGCTTCATTTGAACTACTTGATGGTAAAAGGTCTTCAATCTTTTCTTCAACATATTGATGATCATTCATTTGTCTTGCAAGTTCCTTCCTTCTTTTTAGGGATTGAGAAAGATGCTCCTTAGCTTCTTTGAGTTGAGCCATGATCATTTTTAGATCTAACTTTTCATTTTCAATAGCTTTGTAAAGTTTGAATATCTCCATTGTTCTTGATCTTTGCTCAAGCTGTCAAACTTTGTCCTGAGAACCAAATGCTCTAATACCAATTGTTGGAAATATTCAGGATGAGATGTGTTACTGAGACGGGAGGGGTGAATCAGTAACATATAAAATTTTAAGCATTTTAACCATTCATCATTCATTCATCTAATCTACTGCATAAATGAAAGATCAATCATTCATAACACATGAACACAATGATTTGGTGACCCAGAAACCTTCCAATTAGAAAGTAAAACTGGGGTGGGGATGATGCCCACAAAAATTCTTTACTGCAGTATGAAGTTGGTCGGTTAAGGCTTACAATGATCAAGTCTAGTGATCTGCCCTGTTAGGAGCAAGTAGGACTTCTAGATCCACTTTGTTAGAGGATTTACAAACATACAGTGAAGTATGCACTCTATTAAGAGATTTACAAAAAGACTATTAAGTCTACCCTATTAAAGGATTTAAAAATTGATTCACCTATTAGGATGAAGCAATGGATCTACTTACAACTTGTTTGCCGATAAAATCCTTTTTGCATTGATCACCTGATGTGATAGATATAACTTTTTTGCTCCTATGTTGACCTTGCTATATTCCTTTTGCTCTGCTGCTGATAGAAATACCTTCTTCACATGCAAAAAATACTCTCTTATTTCATGCCAATATTCATGTATTTCAAAATGATATCATACATTACATATATACCATTCCAATATTTACAGTTACAAGGTCAACCAAAAAATAAGTGAACAAAAAATTACTGAGTCGGCCCATTAGTAAATAACTCAGGTTCACTAAAATAACTCGGTGACCTTCTGATACTTGGCATCCACTATGTTAGTTGGCATCATCATGCACTCAGTAGAAGTAGAGACTCAGTTCATACTAGTCACAGAATCATTGCTTGGAACTCGATAACCATTGGTGATTTGGTAGATATAGTGTCACTCGGTAGAAACTATCTTCTTTGTTTACCTTGCTTAACTCGGTAAACACTGAATCCTTTGTTTACCTTTTTCACTCGATAAGCTCTGTTGATCTTCATTTACCTTTTTCACTCGGTAAACACTGATGACCTTCTGATTCACTTGGTATCTTCTGGAATGCTCGGTGAGAACTATTTATCTATTGAATTTATAAGGTAACCACTGAATGCTCAGTATATACTTAAGACTAAGTGATGAGCAAGATAAGCATTTAGGATAGAATAAGTGTTTGCACTAATGAAAAATATATTATAATTCCAACATCTCTCTCTCTCTCTCTCTCACACACACACACATACACACACACACTCACTCACACACAGATACAATGAGAAGGAGGGGATGGGGAGGTGATGGAGATATACGGGTGGGTAGAGAGATAAACATGCCTATGTATAGAAGGGGGAGAGGAATATAGAGATGGAAAGAATATAGAGAGAGAGGAATGGGAGAAAATATATAGAGGCAAGACAAATTGTGGGTTAAATATAGAAAGACATCTAGGGAGATAGAAAGGGAGACATAGAAAAAGATATAAATGTTGTGATAGATTGATAGAGTGATATGAAAATATAGAGAGAATGAGAGGGAGAGAGACAAAAGGAAAAACACACAGAAAAAATTTCACCCTACAATGTGGGTTTTTCCTTGAAAAGAACATTAATCTTTCTCTTTTATATAGATTACTAAATACTCTGTAAACTATAAACATTACACATACAAACACAATCTCTCTCTCTCTCTCTCTCTCTCACACACACACACACACACACACACACACACACACACACACACACACACACACACACACACACACACACATGTATGTTAATTTCTAAAATAAAAGTAACATGTAATCAATACATTGAACAATTATTCTTAAATGATCATGCACAAATGAATGGTTTAAGGTTAAAATCAATGATCCAACTCCATATCCATCTTCTCACATATCGCTTTCACCTAACTTGATCTCTTTATTCCTCCCTCACTCTCAAACCTTGATTTCTCTCTCTCTCTCTCTCTCTCACACACACACACACACACACACACACACACACACACACACACACACACACACACACACACACACACACACACACACACACACACACACACACACACACAAATGTTACTTACTAAAATAAAAGTAACATATAATCAATACATTTAACAATTATCCTTAAATGTTCATGCACAAGTGAATGGTTTAAGGTTACAATCAATGATCCAACTCCATATCCATCTTCCCCCATATCAGTTTCACCTATCTTAATCTCTTCATTCCTCCCTCACTCTTGAACCCTGATCTCTCTCTCTCTCTCTCTCTCTCTATTATAAGCATAACCTAGAAATGGAGCCAATCATTTCTCCAAATTAGATCTCATTTATTGCAAAAATGTATGCAAAAGAAAGACCAAAATTATATTTAATTGACTTTCTATACCTTTTCGACATACCTATTTTACACTAAGGTGTGATTCCTACTAATAATAAAGTTAAACCTAATGGAAGGCTTTAGTTATTTTAAAAAAAAAATCATAATGGAAAAATCTATGACCGTTGTTCAAGACTCTATAGGAGTAATAATAAATTGCATACAATTTTTCTCATTTCACCCATGAACAATACCTTTCTCACCTTCGAGAAAAGGTTACATTTATAAATTCCTCTCTAGATTTGAAGGAATTGGTTACTCCAATGCTACTAATTGTGTAAGTAAGACCTCATGTCCACTTTACTACTAGATAACTATGTTTAATGTATTTTTAATTGTACCGAAGTTAAATATCACAATAATGATAAATCTTTATGTATAAACAAATGTATTATCCATAAAATAGAGGGTATGTGATTTACGCTAAAGGAAGGGAAAATATACCATAATTTGGTAGGTTCCTACCACTATTCATGTGCAAAAGGATATGTTGTAGATGACTTTACAAAATTGACATGATGGAAGTCCAAATGTTCCTATCGCTTGTCATTCTTTCAATCATGGTTGAAAAAATATTTAATAGATATCATAATATATCATTTCTTTTTGTGTTATTCAAATTATTTTCATTCAAAATACTCAACACTAAGTTTAATTTTACTCTAACATCCAAGCTAATAGATTACATAGGATCACTATCTTTATTTGTGGTTGTCTACACAGCATCATCTATTTCAGTTTTGTGGCTAAGGAAATTCCACTTGAAACTTGTGGAGGTCAAGTATTATCATTTATTTGGAAACACATATATTATATAATTGGGAGAGAAGGTTTGGGAATGTTTTACATGAAAAAATTCACAAGAAAGTTTCTCATAGTTATTCAGAGGAAATTATATTGGGAAGCAATGGTTGTGGAGCTATGTTCAAAGGATTTCTATTAGATGATACTATTGTGGCTATTAAAAATTCCAAGAAATCTTTAAATCTATAAGATGACCATGAATTGCTAATTGAAAATACCATTATCTCCTATATAAATTATAGAAATATAGTGAAATTGTTAAATTATTGCATCCAAATTACACTCACATTATTAATATCAAAATTCATTCCAAATAAAATTATCTTTCAACATTTACTCTGCAAAGGGAGAAAATTTTCTTGTGTATCATGTCTGAAAAATGCAATTGAGGCAAGGGGGCTTTGGCCTATCTACACTCTTGAGCATATTAATGGTTTGATTTTTTGCTCACCTAGTTTGTGTAAAATTCTTGAAAAAATCAGGAATAATTGTTGAAGAATAGCCTAGGGTTTATAAAATTTTGTTAGTCTTGGAGAAAACCCTAGGAAAGCTTTTTTGTAATTTTGATTTTAAAAAGGAGGTGTATGTAGTTTCCATGCATACATTCCTTATCCTAAGTTTTGAAATAGTTCGGCTCTAATGTTTCATGAACATTTCAAATATGCTAAGTTGTGACTGTGCAAAGCAAAGGAGAGCGCATTTTTGCATGCTTATATTGGCTTAAGGAATTTGTAGTTGTGAATGTGTGAATGAAGGAAAGAAGTCAATATAAATTATTAAGTGCATCATCGCGAGGTTCAGTTGAATGCTAATTTTCTAAGTTGCGATGCTACAAAGTAAGAGGAATGTTAAGCTCAACCAGTTAAGCGCACCAACACACAGTTAAGATGGATACCCAGTCTTGGGGTTGTGAAGGAGTGATAAAGTGAAATATGAAGTTGTGCAAGGTTGCAAGCATAAAGTATTCTGAGGGTTTAACTATGGAAAGGTTGTGAAGTGTTAAGAGTTAAGGGCTTGTCATAAGGTCGCAAAGGTCATGAAGGTGTGTTAAATCTTGTTGCGAAGTTATGATTGAACAAGAAGCTAAGGGTTCATAACATCGCAAGTCTTATTGTAACAGAGAAAGTTTATGGTGCGAAATGGAGAAATGTTTTTTCTTGTAGTGGTCACACTTATAAATTTTAAAGCATAAAATGAGTTTTTCAATGGCAGAATCTGAGCTGGATGTATGAAATATGAGAAAAGCATAGTTTTAGTTTGTTTTATGAAGATTGATAGCGTTTCAAGTGTGCCACCCTTAAATGTAAAATAAAGCTACAGTTTCACCATAGAAGTTGATAAAACCTAGAAAGGAATAGGTTGTTATTATTATTTTCACGAATTATTTGAATTTTTGAACAATTTCAAGTGTAGAGGTGATTTCTGAGTGGTTTGCATCAAATATAGCATTCAAAATCAATGAAAATATGTGTGGAAATGGCCCAAAGAGAAGGAGAATTGATCACATAAGCAATAATTTAAGTACCAGACACTCCCTCGAGGGTTAGGTTGTATATCAATCTATTGTTGCTTTTTATTCAAGGAATTAAGTAAATGCTCCAATGAGTTGATAGAGTTTCTAGTTATATAGCAAAGATATTCACAAGGATGGGTTTGGGAATATTTATTGATAAGATTAGTTGTAATGCAATTAATTAGTTCAAATTTTTTTGCTGGGTAGACTCTTAATCCCAATGAACAGGGCACTGATCATTTATTCAATTACAATTTTAAAGAAATTCATGGGGTTGCATTGGGCACAAATATAAAATCAAAATCAATTTTGCTTTAATGCATGAAGAATATCATAGCTGGTCAGTACTTGTTTGCATTTAGTCTATGAGTATTAGTTACCTGCTATTACCTATAATTACTTGTAATTTTGAGAATAATTATGAAAAATCTATTGTAGAGGGTGAATATTGTGATAGAATGTTATGGAATTAATGAATTGTAAAAGTAGTATCAAGTTTTGAATCTCTTTATCGCTCAGGTGCACCTGCTTTGGTTTTGCAAAGCTAAAAGAATAGAAAATCTTTTATGATTTTGTTGAAGTTGGGTTCAGATCTGAAGATCATATAGATGATTATGGGAAATAGCTAATCCTTAGGTTATTTTTATCTTTACCATCTTGGTATTAATTATTTTTTCTTATTAGTGTAAAAACACCAACACATCTCACACCATTTTTCACCAAGATGTAAAATTGTCTAATATTCTTTTGAATGAGAGACTCTCTGAAAGTTTCAGACTTTAGCATTTCTCATCTCATCCTACCTTAAATTAACACATATGTTGCCACCTATTATATCATTTCTTGGTTTTCAATTAAGAAAACATTGAGCAATTTGCAAAGAATTAAGGTCTTCCCCTCTATATTCAAAAGTTTAAAGTTGAAATCTTGACTTTCAAAAAGTTAAGATTTTGGCTCTTACACTTTCAAAAGTTAAGTGTTAGACCTTAAATTATCTATATTTTTCAACATCTTAACTATTGGTGTAAATCTTAACTTTCTTAAAGTGAAGAATTAAGATCTTAACTATTCCAAAAATTTGGTTAAGGTCTTAACTTTTAAAAGTTGAACTCCAATTTTTGATCTACCTTATTCTAATTTTGATTTTATATTCTAAAAATTTTGGTTCTTAGTTGTCTATTTCAATAAAATAACAACTACTTCTTTTAAAAAACAAAGAAAATATAGAAACAAGGCGGTGTTCAACAAATATTTTGAGTATATACACTACAATACCAACATGAAACTTTGGAGTTATAGATAGATGTTTTAAAAATCAATAGGGTGATTTTGTGCTAGATATTATAAACTGAGATGTTCTTGTATATATTTATATGTGGAATTTTGTAAGAAGAGCATGTGAGTTGTGTGGTAGAACACTTGTGGAGATCTTGAGGGAATGAAATGGTTCCAAAATTCCCAGTAGAGTTTTTACAAAGAAGCTATTCGAACCTTTAAATTGATCATGAACTCTAAGGACCTTATATTTGTAAAATAATATACTTGATCATTATCATGCATACCAATAAAATAACAATGGTTAAGCTCCATAAAAAATGTACCAAAGACCAAGAAGAGTCAAATTTATTCTTTTTCTAGATTCATGAAAATATCATGATTTTTTTGAAAAATAATTTTTTGTTTTGGATGAAACAATATGTAGATCATGAAAAAAAATGTTGAAAATTTTAGGAAAATACATAGTCTTTTCAATTTTTTGAAATTTGGTCAATAATGCATTTTGTTTGGAGGATAGCTACATCTTAATGAAACATGTACATCAATTGTGTGTTTTCTTGGTGCAACACAAAAGATTTGACAAGTGCATTTAGTATTATAAATGGATACAAAGTGAACCTTAAGGACTTTGCAAGTAAGGTTAAATGGGATTATTAGATAATTAGATTGTTGCCTTGTAGAGATAGTCAATGTATCAACTAAATAGGTTAAATTCCTTACATTGACATGATTAAAGTTGAGTCTCACCATATCCACCTACAAATTTGATAGAGGATTCAATTTTTTTTTGTAATAAATCATTGTGATTAGTTTTCAAATGGTGATCGGTGTTGTAATGGTCTAGATATAAGCCTGAAAATCAAGTTAATATGTGTTTGAAAGAAAAAAATGATTGATGTTGATGAGTCAATTTCACATGATTATATAACAAGCCTCTTAACTCTAGCTTTATGTCTAGGGGAGAGATTAAATAGTTTTAAAAATGTCCATGTGAAAACATTTTGCAATTGTAAATTCTTTTAACTCGAGATGTCTCTTAACTTATATTTTGATGGCAGCATTGATTTCTCATATGAGTTGTTTGACAAAATATCGAGTATGAGAATGTCAATGCTAACTATACAAAAAAAATGATACCATTCCTATGAATTAAAAGAACAATCACTACTACATTTAACATCATTTTTCGACCAAAAATTTTGACCATCAACTAAATAAATTTAGGGTGGTCGAAATGTAAAGGCAAAAATTTCATTTTTTTACATATAAGACCCGTGTTGGTCAGAATTTTGACCAACACAGGGCTTATACATCCTCAAAGTTCAAATTTTTTTTGCCCAATTACGTTTTTCGTGCTCGATTTCATTTGAAAATTTTGGAGCATTTTTGCATGGTTATCTCTACATTTTCGCATGGTTTTGTCTGAGCCCAGTTTCGTTTTAGGTTTTCTCCACCCACTTGATTAATGACGCCTGCTAGCCCTGGGAATAATATGAAAGGGGGCCTTGCATTTGCATCAATATAGAGGGGGTGGAATAGTAGTTCGAAACTCTCGATATTGTCTTTCTTTCATTCTTCTTGATGTGCTCCACTTCAAAAGTTGTTCCATTCATGACCTCCAATCACACCTGCATCTCTAGTGGTCGAGGAGAGGGATTTCTCTTTGAGCATATTTCCATAGGTACATGTGTATTTTTGTTGTAGGTTTTTATGATAATATTGAAGATGGAAGTGAATACTATTACTATCATTATTATTTTTTATGCCAAAGTTCAGCCATTGTTGTGTAATATAAATGGGGGAGTCTCCGCTCAAGTGTTTTTTCTTAGTGATGTGTTGATGATAAGTGTTAAAAAGAGTCTAGTTGAAAAAATAATGTAATGTACTTATTGTTTCATTTTATTGAAAGTGTGTAGATGCAGATTTATCATTTGGAATGTTGGTCTATTGTGACAACTATTATACTTTTTGTTATAGTAATGAAAGAAAAGAGAGGAAATGTATATGCAGAAGTTGTAGTTGTAAAAGATTAGAAGAAATAATAATGAAAAGTTTTTTGTTTTATAAATATAGTTGTGTTGGTATCATATTTTTCTTGCATTTTTGTTTTAATAATGCATAATTATATTGTATCATTTAGACAACAATTTCATATTCAAAAAAAGAACAAAAAGAAATAAAAATTGAGTGTGTTTCTCTCTTCAACTCTAGAACATTCAACTTAAACATCAACACATAAAGATAATAATTTGAAATCTAGTGTGTTTAGTGCTTGGAGTTGTACCCTCAATACCTAGGCCATGTGGGCTATAAAACATGATATTCATGTGATTCTATGTTAGATGATGATGATGATAATGAATAATCACCATCTACTACTAGCTTATGTAGTGATAAAAGGTCTTAAATGCACCTCTAACTACAAGTATGCCATGGAAAAATTATGATGAAGATGACTCCTCAAACTAATAGACTATCATGGAAATTTTTTGATGAAGATGACACCTACAAATACTGGACTATCTTCAAAAACTTATGATGAAGATGACACCTAAATTTACTAGACTATAATTGAATTGATGTACTTTGGATCCTTCGCTGAAAGTCTTTGTCATTTTGTTAGAAGATGATTTATCTTCTAGTTCAACCAAAAGAATCTCTCTCCTATATTTCAACATTACATTTAATTGTTGCATTGCAATTAGGTCTTCCTACAAGGGTTTCCATTTGGATGAATAACAAACTTGTTGGTGTTTTAAAAATACTAAGCAACAAAATGCTTAATACCAAGATGACAATACTCACACAGTCTAAAGACTAGCCCATTCTTATTATCAATTGTATGTGCACACCATTTGGGCCAAACTTCTACAAAACCAAGGGTGGTTTTCTACTCTTTTGGCTCTGCAAAACCAAGGTGGGTATGCCCAGGGATGATACAAGACTGGGAAAACTGTATGAGAATTATCTTAGTTTCATTCTGATTCTCATCTCAAATTCTCCAATACATGTACAATTCTTGATACTTTAATAAACACAACCCATATAACAGATATGGACAAAAATCTTCTATAGGTCTGCAGATGTTCTTAGCAATAATGGCTAACTAAAGCTAAAACATTCCATGCAAACAAGTAGAGTCCAACTTTGAAGATCTACAGGAAATAAAAGTAAAGTTGATTATAATTCTGTATTTTGACAATCATGTGTGACACATTTCTCTTTCAGCTAGATTAAATTTGATCAGTGCCTAATCCATTGGGGTTTAGAGTCTACTACAAATCTCTAGATCTAATTTGTTGCCTTACAACAAATTTTATCAGCAATTCTTATCAGAAATCGTCATTCAAAATCCTTTCCACTACTATAGCAACCTTATCAAATTCATTAAAGCTTTTACTTAATCCATTGAATTAATAGTGATGATAAAAAGATATACAACCTAATTGAACTGCATTCAATTGCACAAGCCTTTACTTATACAACATCAAGATAACCAAGTAAGCAAAAGGAGACAAAGTTTAGAAAGAACTGATATGGGGACAGTTCATAATTTGTATTCATTTTTCTTGAAAATTGTATACAATTTACAATAGACTCAGAATGACTTTAAAAAAGAAACACAGATCATTCTATATTCATGTATTCTCAAGATCTGAAAGAGAAAATACATCACGAATTTTTGCTCAAAAATGGTGGACCAAAAATAGACTAAGTGTATCACTTAGCAAATAGAATTCAGACCTTTTCTCTTGCCCTGGAATTTCACTTATATAGTGTGAAATGCAACAAGCTTTAGGCTAAGAGAAACTGACAAGTGTCTTTTACAAGGAATATCTACATACACCTATCACAAAATGACAAAAATATGGGTAACAAAAGATATCGAAATCAAATCATTCCTTTCAGTGGGTCATCTTCTGTTACATGTTTTGATGTTGCTAAGTTGGCTATTGATCTGATTCATCTTCATATGTAACTGCTAAATTAGCCAACGATGAAGCTTGTTCTGACGAGGGCTCATTAACCTCCACCTGCAGGCTTCCACCACCTTCATTCTGCATGGTAAGGACAACTTCTACCTTTTCCTTTTCTTTAATTGTATTGGCATCTTGTGGTCCCAATTCTGCAACTAAAAGTGACAGGTTTTTCTTGTCTTCTTCTTTTGATTGGGTTTGAGTAGTGATGGTATCAATGATTTGGACTTCCTCACCCTGCACCTCATCACTATCAGTTTCATCTACATCAAACTGTTCACTAGAAGGCATTTCTGCCATCCACCTGTCAAATAATGTGTCATCTGGCCAATTGAATGCAAAATATCCTTCTATTTCCTTATTATATAATTAGCCTCATTATCAATATCAACAAATTCCTATTTTAAAGAATCAAAGAATATTTTGGTTTTCACCATTTCTTCTGTTGTGGTGGCCCACCGTGCATGCCCTATTTCATTTATGACTTGATTCATTCTTAAACAAAATAAATCATCAAGTTCCTTCGCCCATTCCTCTTTGCTTTTCAAACTATTTTTCTTATCTAGGGCATGAGGAAATAAATTGAATTTTTGGCTCTTATATTTGTCTAAGTTGCCTATTATTATCTTATCTAAATGTATCCTTTTGCTATCAAAATCAGCAAGATCAGAAACAATGTCAAAGGTTTTATCAATCTGATCACGAGAATTATTTATAACATATAGACACAATAAGGTTATTGCTTTCTCCCTTCTCACTCATTTGTTCACAATAGGCTTTAGAGCCTCATCATCTGCTTTTATCTCCTCCTAGATGTTAATCACCCTAGCCAATTGATCATGGATTAGTGGCCATTCAACCTTGTCTCCTAGATATGTAAGAGCTATTCTTAGTTTATCTTCATATTTAGATTCCAACTCTACATGTAAGGCCCACAGTTTACTCTTTTCTTCTTCAAAATCCTCAGCAGTGTAATACTGTGGCCCTTGGGGTGTGTCTGGTATTTCAATGAGGGGGGTAGATTTGAAAGGTTCAACAGGGGGGTGAGGGTATGTTATTTTAGGCATGGTGGATTTTCCCAGTAGATTGTTCTCAAGCTCAACTCTCCTTTTTACCTCTTTATTGTAGGCATCCACAACTGCCTCATATTTACTTTGTAATTCAAACATTTCCTTTGCCTCCCTTTTAGCAGTAGCCAAGGCAAACTAAGAATAATCTACATTCATGTGGGCTGCCTGTACGTGTGAGGTATCAACAACTCTCCTCACAATAATATTCCCTATCAGTCCTAAACCATCAGGCTGTGCTGATACAATCCTAGATCCTCTTCTTAATGGCCACATAACAAGAGCAGCTTGATCATCACTAAAAGAAATCCCTACAAATTCCTTTTTATTTGGGTCTTGTAACTCTAGTCTATTAGAAACAAAGTTGAAAATCAATGCATCTGCAATATCCCAATTAGGTAACAATAGTATGTTAGAAGTTTTTACCATTTTCCTTCCCTCCTCAGGGGTAATGTTCTAGAATTTTTGCATCATTTTCTCCTTTATTTGGTTTTGGATGGAGGCTTCATCCATTTTTGGATGCTCTATTTTCATGTTCTTACATCTTTCCTCAAAATTGTGGATGTTTGCCCTCCAAACAAATTGATGGAAAGCCTTAGACCTTACAAAACTGTCATCTGACAAAAATTGCTGGCTAGCTTGTTCCAAAATAGGGTCCAATTCCCTTCCCTTAAAATCAGCTACAATCAGCTCGAGGCTTGGCATAGGAGGTTCCTGGGGGTTCCCTTCATCAATCTCTGCTTAAGTGACAAAAACTCCCCCTTGTGATCCAATTTGTTTAATTTTCTCAATAGTGAGTTGCTCCTCCCTGGTTCTCAAAGGGGTCTGTGAAGGTGAATACTCCTCAACATGAGAATCCTCCTCTCTTATTATTTTCCTCCTCTTAGGGGAGGGCTCAGTAGGCCTCTCTTCCAAAACCCTACTAGTGGACTCAATTATTTGTTTGCCTTTGTCCACTGTATTCTTTTTATTTTGAACAATAGTATATCCTGGCCTTTTTTGGACAGTTAATTGACCTACCCTTATATTGGGAGTAAAACCTAATCTTCCCGTTACTTCCCTGGCCTTATCCGGGTAGAACCTAATAAAGAATTGCTTCTTTTCATTCATTGCCTCTATTATTTCAGGAAAATTATTCATAAGTTTTCTCATCTTATCTACATTTGTAACTGCATTGTCCAAAGGACTATAATCTAGATCAGAACAATGAATGAAATCCAAAATTTTAGAAAAGACTTTCCACTTTTCTTTCCTAGTCTCTTGCTCCTGCAAGGAGTACTCATTCCTTATTAAGTATTCAGGAAAATAAAATTCATGCTCAATTTTACCAAGCTTAATTCTCTGCCTCAGAGCCAAATGATAAAATCCTTCAGAATCACAAAAATGAGGATGGGAAGTGGCCACCTTATAAGGATTCAAAATCTTGTGCAGAGAAAGCCAACCTCCTTTTGTGATTACAAAAAGATGAGCCACTGTGCAAGTAGGAAAAAATGACCCCTTTTTGTCTTTTCAATAGAAGGGCTTCCTCCACTCCTCCTAGCTGCCACAATATCTTAGCAACTCCTACCTTCAAAGGCACTTGGTAGGGTAGTACGTGAGGGCTTCCTTTAAAACCATATATTCTAAATATAGTAGAAACAGAATATGGAATGACATCTCCCCAATTATGTGAAACTTTCAAACCACTTGGGTTGTCCATAGGCCTAATGAGATTCATTAATGCTTTGGGGATTCTGGGATTGTCCCTTAATAGGAGGCATCTCGGCTTTGAAGCAAAATACCTATCAAACCTGAAAAAACTAGCATTCTCTGCATCCTAAGTCATATCTGCACTCCACAATTGAACTAGTAATGCTTCCCCACTCTCTTCTCTATCTAATTCCATTTCTTTACTAAAATATGTTACTCCCTTGAATAAGAACATGTGCATTAACAGAGAATAATGGCCAAAAGTTTTTTCCACCTTACCCTTAGCAATTCCAATCAGTCCAATGTGAATCTCCTTAGCTAAGTAAGAAGAAAAATAAAAAATTATATCCACACCAAAAGAGGAAATCTGAGTAATCATATACATAAAATCCATAGGCATGAAATCTTCTTCATCTCTCCCAAAAACTTTACACAATGACCTATATATTTCTATAGCCTTAGAATTGAAGTATGCCCTTTTGAAAGGCTCCCTGGAGGATGCTATTATTGCCGGTAGTGTTCCAATTCTACCTATGTGTGCACTCAACACTCCTTGCCTAAATGCATCTCTCTTAGACATATACTCATTTTCTAACCCTTTCAAATCAATGGGCACATGATAATCAGTGACATGCCCTCAACTGAAAACTTCCCTAATCTCCTCTGCGCTGATTGTAATCAAGATTTCACCATCAGTTCTCCTCACTACCCTAAGGGCTTGGTCGTAATTCTTAGCTATAGCTTCCAAAAGATCATAATCCATGAAAACACTGGGAACCACCATTTTCCCTAGACCAAAATTCCAAATGTTGGCATGTGGGGCAAAAAGGTTCCTCTCTAAAAACCATTTTTTGAATAAAACAAGACTAGTTTGTGAAGTTGTTGCATCCCTAACCTAGTTTCCTTTGTCATACAGCCCATCTGCTATTTTTTGCCTAGGGTTTAATGAAGTTAGCCTCTTAACTTCTACAACTTCAATAGTGGAAGAAGGGAGCAGTTCAAGCAAATCATCGTGGACATTCCTATCCAAATAGTTCTCTTGACCAAAAAATGCTTTCTATTTTAGAGCCATTTTAATTAACTCTCGAAGGAATTGAAACAACAAGAGGATTATAATGCAAGTACTTTGAATTTCACTCTAGTTCTTCTCAGTGTTATTGCAATCTTTCTATGAACAAACTGCTTCACAATCTTATCGAATCCATCACGGTCTTCTCAACAACTATTTTTGATTAGAAATGCTCTGAATCTTTGTTCGAGTACGGTGGAATTAAGAAAATATTCTGTGTTATACTCTATTTTTCTTCACATGCAAAGCTTTCATCTCTCATAAATGCACAGGGTGGCATCACCTTCTATATTCAAATTTACATTGTGGATTTACGAAAAATCCTATGATCTAGGGATGCAAGCAAAGATGACTCATGTTCCTCTTGAAAAGCTAGTAGTCAACCCAATGAAAATTTTCCATGTGTACCTTTCCTTCATTGTTGGCACCTCTGAACTAGACCCACAGAACTCTAAGGACACGTGTCACTTAGGCGCTATCTCGCTATACATAAAGAGTGAGCACCTTGCCATAGCAAGATAGCGCCTGTCATTGATCCTGATTTGATCATGCGGATGACATTTGATGCATTGCTAAAAAGAAATATGGTGGGCCCCTTGTCGCCATGTCACTATTCATAACCTTCGTGCAACTTTCCATAGTGAGATAGCTACGATCATGGATCTGAGATAGATCTAACGATCAGTCTTTCATATATTTTGTGAACAGGGCGTGGGTCTAATCATTGATGACATGATGAAATCTTGGCTATATTACCTGCTGCTTGGGGCTCATATTTGTCTATTTCTTGGCTGACGCTATGTTGCTAACAATGAGAAGAACAAGTTCCCAATAGCGACATAGTGAATCCCAGTGTCTTTTCTTTTCTCGACGTATACGTGTAGCCCATTAGATGCCAGTGTGTTCCAAAGCTTTATAATTGATATCTGATGGAGTACTTTCTGGGACCCACTTACTCTAAAAAGTTGCTGTAGTACTACTTTTTGTCTAGGCACTATGTCACTAACGACGAGAGACGCCATTTCTTCGATAGTGACATAGCGATTTCTGGTGACTCATCAAAATTCAAGGTCAAAAAGATAAAGGTGAGTGAAGTCATAACTACCCTCATTAATGCATCTGACACATAATAAAATAGCATATGCACCACGCAGCCTAAAAAAACTTACGATCATCGAAAAATTTAAAAGTGATTGCCGGCCATTATTTTTGGTGGAGGTGTCATGTCGCTAAAGATGAAGTGCCCAATTTCTCTGATAGCGACAAAGCAACTAATTAGAAAAGCTAAGATTTTTGTTGACGCCTTTTGTACCTCAATGTTGTAATTCCTTTTCAGGTTCTGACATGTCTGTTGTAAACGTGATGAAATATCTCTAAAACAATACAATCTTTGGTCACCGTATTTCCACTTGATAGTACCGCTTTTCAACTTAGCGGTGGTTGCTATGTCGCTAAGGGTAAAATACTTGTATCTTTTCATAGCGAGATAGTGATTGCCATAGATCTTTTAGGGATTGGGCGATCAGAAACACAAAAGAAAAGATGTGACTCAGGGTGCAAAAAGTTTGAAAAGGATGGGAATCTTCGCATATTTTTAGTTTCGTGCCTAAAAAATTTAAAAGAAAACAAGACCTAGGGTTTTGACGAAAAATTGCTTCAAAGACCTACAAAATATGACTTGGCTAGAAACCTTATTCACCATAGGTGGATCCCAATTTGAATTCTTCTATACCTTGGACAAAGGAATTCGATTATGCAAAAATTCAGACCAACAAAACTATCATGGAAAAATTGTGATGAAGATGCCACCTGCAACTATTTGACTATCATAGAAATTTTTTGATGAAGATGACATTAAAAACTATTGGACTATCATGTGTACAAGTCACAAAATGATTCCAACATATGAAATTAAGTGTACTACATAGGATAGTGATGATTGAATTTCCATGCCCTCCAAATTTAGTGGTTGTAACATTTATACCAATTTCATTTGTGGGATACACACTCTTTAAATACTCCAGGCAATTCCTGAGTGCGGGTGTTTCAATTCCTTAGTGTCAAAACTTGAATATATTTCATGCTTACCATTTCCTCTAGCAATTCTTATGTAAAACATCATTAAAATAATTGTTCCCTTTGATAGCATCAAAGAGTGGATATATACAATATTTTTGAAGTTGTTTTGTGCTAAATGAACCTTTTGTGATCAAGTCTTGTAAATATCTTGGTTGGTACAACTGCAAATTTCTTACTGGCTTTGTACTAGTACCCAAGATTAACATTGATGACATTAGTAGAATTCCAAGTTTTGCTCTTGTATTCCTATTAATTGTACTTGATTGTCGAATATGTTAAAGAAGAAACAAATGCCAGTTAATTTACAGACTATAACTAACCTGAATTGCTTGATGTATTTTTTAAATGTTGAGATGCATATACTAAGAATTTTTTGTTGCTGCAAGCCAAGCCAGAACTGACAGACAGGTCAAAGCTTCCAACTATTGTGGATCTTGTGATTAAAGAGTTGTTGAACTTGAAATATCTTCAGCAAGTAAGTTGCATGCAAAATATTTCTTTTGAAGGGAATTGACATTATTTTTAAAAATACATTTAGTTTATACAATTTTACTCATGTTTTGGTGGATAAAAACTTAACATTCTTCCACATTTCTTGCCCATTTTATTGCATATCTGAAATAAGACATAATCTTGCCATTTTCCAATAGCTAAATGTCTTTAATTGTGATTGGAATTTGGCATAAAATTTATTTTTTAGGTTAGATTGTCAGCTAGTTCTGGTTGATTGCCATTTGAAAATTAGAGGTGCTAATCCTTTCATTGAAGATAAAATTTATAGTGCACTACATATCATCACACTTACCCAAAGAAGTTGAGCCAAACATTTGATCATCTAGATTGAAAGTCATTGTCCACTTCATAATCTTAGCAAGAAGAACACCATTAGTGCTTGTGAACCAAGTATTTATGATGAAGCAAGAAGGAAAGAAAAATGAAAAAATGTGTTGAGTCGAGAGATAGACATTGGAAAGAAAGCCATTGATTATAAAAAGTATTAAGATCAAGTTTAAAAATAATGTTTTAATTGACAAGCACAAAGCAAGATTAGTAGCTAAAGAGAAACAAATTTTCCTTGTACATCCGTGCACTATCTCCATTATTCCATGTTTGGTCCTTAGCCTCTTTGCAATAACCACATGATCGATGATTTCCAAATAGTGCCAACATACTATGTGGAAAGGCCCTTTCTAGATCATATTTCAATGCAACAATTTATCAAATGATGGCACTTTGAGGGGACAATGATCATCTTCAACCGTGTGACTTTGGCTCATTGCTTCAAATTTTTTAGAGGATATAGAAACTTACTGAAGGTAAACAACAGGTATGTTCTTAGAAAAAAAACCCATACTCATTGTAAATAGCAGGTATGGACTTAATGCATATTTCATGAGCTGTGGTTCATAAAAACCCATACTCATCAGCTTGAATTGTTTGTTTAATACCCAATGCATGGAGGTGATGCTTACCATTTGAATTCATAACAACCATTTCTCATCAACTTAAATTGTTTGTTTAGTACCCATTGCATTGACGTGACACTTACAAGGTTGAAGTATTGCAACTTCCTAGAAGGTCTGCCTACTCAATTCCATGATGATCCAACTTTCCTTGATCCTTGGGAGAATGATGCAGGGGCATCAAGGTCAAGGTTGAAGGCATGAGAAGACATTAAGGTCTCAAGATAACCAACATGACCATGTTAGAATAGTTGATGTAATAAGACCCTGTGAAGGTCCTTTTTGATATGTTTATAATCATTTTAGTTACATTTGAAAACATTAATTAACAAAAACCATATGTGCAGATATAAACATTAATCACAACATGTCCAATTTATTTGTAGGTATATTTACCTATGAAGAAAGACCATGCCTGACAATATGAATCTAGAAGAAAATAATGAGACAATGGTTGCATTGTGGGCTCAATTCTGAAGAAAACCTGATAAATGTTATTGTCCTTGCAAAAAGTGTAAGGGTTTAAAGAATCGAAGAATTCTAATCACAACAGCCTAGAGTCATTATAGGAAATATGGTCATGTTGAAGGGGGCCACGATTTTCATCCATTGCTGAATGTGGATTTCCTACTAGAGGAACATTGAGGTATGAATATCCAAGTTGAGGATAACGCTCCCATGGAAGAAGATGATAATGTGCCAGAGGACATGATTGAAGAAGATGGTATTGGGGCAAGTGATGAAGAGGCTCACAATGATGGTACTAGAGAATCTAATAATAATGGTGAAGATGGTCTTGATATACCTTTACTTGAGAAGGCACACGAGCCCTTATACCCAAGCTCCCAAGCAACTCTACTATCGGCTATAGTGTTGTTGGTGAACTTAAAGGTTATGAATAGCATATCCAATGTAGCAATGTCACGTATGCTAATGTATCTCATTTTTTTCATCTTCAAGGTTAGCATACAATTACTATTCATTATATTAACAATGCATATTTGTTATTGTAGGTTGATTAGTGAGTTTTTGTTACCACCATCAAACATTTTGCCTCGTTCGTACCGAGAATCATCTAACATTATGGATCAAATTGGAATGAAGTATCAGACAATACATTCATGTCCCAATGATCACATTCTATATCATAAACAACATGAATTTGTAACAGAATGTCCTAATTGTCATGTTAGTAGATATCGGTAAGATCAGATAACAAAAAAAGTGCCTCACAAGGTTCTTCGGTACATTCCCATTATTCCACGTCTGGAACGGTTATTCAGGTGTGCTAGCTTGGCACAATTTATGGATTACCATGCATGCAATAGAATTCAGGATGACATTATGCAAATGCCTGCTGATGGTTCTGCATTTAAAGAGATAGAAGAAACATGGTCACACTTTAAAGAAGAACCTCATAATCTGAAACTTTCATTGGCGGCAGATGGTGTCAATCCATATGGAGATATGAGATCTGTTTACTTAGTATGGCCTATTTTTTGTTATTAAAAATAACATTCCTCCTTGGATTTCCATAAAGAGGGAGCACATAATGTTGTCAATGATTGTGCCAGCTATATTTTTTTTTATAGTTATCTAAATTAATTTATAAATAGTGCATGAAAATGGTTATAATAATTATGTAATGTTTATGTTCATTCAATTGCTAGGTAAATACCAAGTTAAAGATATGAACGTGTATATTGAGCCCCTAATTGACGAGTTGTTGAAGTTATAGAATGGCATCACTATGTATGACATCTCTAGACTGACAGGACATCGACAATTTCAATTCCATGCAGTACTTGTATGGACAATACATGATGCCCCTGGGCTAACTCATTTTTGTGGTATGTTATATTGTTAAGATCACATATTTTTGGTCTATTATAGTGCTTACACATTACTATCAAATGCTTAAGTTGCGCATGATAATTTTACATGATCCAATTATACATGATCTTTTAGGTCTTCAGACAAAGGGAAAATTTGCATGTTAGGTTTGTGGTCCGAAGATGAAATGTCGTCATTCGAGAAGTTTAGGAAAGCAGGTGTTTGATGAGTTTAGACACTTTCTCCACAATAATCATAGGTGTCGAATTGCTGAAAAACATCTTTTCAATGGGAAAGAGGAGACATCATCAAGGCCATGAAGAATGACACCTCATTTATGGAAGTTGGAATACAATCGACTAAATCATCGAGGTAATGTCCAATTTATAGTCCAAAGTTTACAATTTGTATTTTGATATTGTCTTATATTTACTAATGCTGTAAGTGATGCTCGTGAAGGCCATCAAGGCATCAATGACCAACTTCCTAGAGGAATGAAAAGTTATCCTACTCAATTTAGTAGGTTACCATACTACAAGGATCTCCCAATCATGCATTTGTTTGATGCTATGCATATTGGAAAGAATGTAATAGAGACACTATGAAAAATATTGGATGGAAGGCATGATAGAGAACAAATTGCTAAAATTTGTACTGACATTCATGAATCTAATTATGCACTAAAACTTTTCATTGAATCAAATAGGAATGGAGATCGCATAAATACAAGTGCCCTTCCTTGGTTATTAACGGAGCAACAAAGTGATGCATTAAAAGAAGTCATAAAATAAACAAAATTTCCAACAGGATTTGCTACAAATATAAGCACTCTTCTATCAAAGAAAGGTGATTTTGGGCCAGGGTTGAAGACACATGATTGGCATACCTTCCTCAAGGTAAGTCATGTTTTTTATTTACAGTATATTTGTAAGATTGAATGTAGTACCAGTTGCATTATTTAATAATATATTGAAATGATCATTTTTTAATGATTGCAGTTCATCCTACCTCTATCCCTTCCACAAAAGTTTGACAATAGTATTAAACAAGTTATATATGATCTTGGAAAATACATGAGGTTAGAAGAGTGTTTTTTCTTAGATTTCTAGCTTTTTATCTGAAATCTATTGTATAATTTTATTTGAAATCTCCTCTATGTTTTTTTGCATGTTGAATCTCATTTAAGTGGTTATCATCTAAAGAAATTGATAAAAAAGATATAAAATATTGGAAGAGAAAAATTCGGCAGCTTATGTGTGAAATGCAAAAGTGTTTACCTCCAACATTTTTCAATGCTCAAGAACACTACCTCATACATCAAGTTGAGGAGATTGAATTGTGTGGACCTATACAAGCTAGATCAATGTGGATGGTTGAGAGGCATTTGAAATTTATGAAGGGATTGGTTCAATAAAGAGCACGTCATGAGGGTTCTATGATAGACGGATATATGATATACCAGACTGTTGGTGTTTTAAAATGTACTAAAACTACTAAGTGACAAAATGCTTAATACCAGAATGACAGTACATACACAATCTAAAGACTAGCCTATTCTTATTAACAATTGCATATGTAAGGTATTTGGACCCAACTTCAACAAAACCATAGATGGTTTTCTACTCTTTTGGCTCTACAAAACCAAGGTGGGTATACCTAGGGATGGTTCAAAACTGGAACAACTATATGAGGATTATTCTTAGTTTCATTATGATTCTCATTTCAAAATCCTCAAACATATACATAATTCTCACTAACTTGGTAAACACATCCCATAAAATAGATATGGCCAAGAATTCTTCTATAGATCTGCAGATTTTTTTAACAACAATGGCTAACTGAAGCTAAAACATTCCATGCAGACAAGTGCTGGCCAACTTTGAAGATCTACAGGAAATAAAAGTAAAATTTGATTTGATGAGGCATTTGAATAACCATTTATAATATATTTCTCCTTTAGCTGAAATAACTTGATCAATGCCTAATCCATTGGGGTTCAGAGTCTATAGCAAATTCTTAGATCTAATTTTTTGCCTTACAACAAATTCTATGCCTTACCTCTAAAATCTTTGAATGCCCTGGTGTTCTTTCTGCACTTTGGTTATTCATTAATGGTGAAATCGTGGGTTCTTTTTATGAATTAAAACCACACACACCAGGTCTGGATCACATTTACTCTCAATAACCGTTGCCCACAATTTGCACTCAAATTTGAATCCCATCCATAGGTTTCATCAGATTACACGGTCCTGATTTAAAAATATCAAGCTTTACAATCTTTTAGAAAAATGCTACGTGTCACCATCGCGCTTCCTCGCATCACTTAAAAACCTACATATTCATAATGCGGGGATGCGCCAACCATCGATCAAGACAAGATCGATGATCAAAATAATCCATTTTGTATTAAAAACCAACTAGCTGAACTGACCAATAGGGAACTGCCATATTAGCTCATATTGTCTGACAACACTCCACACCAGTGGATCCCATATCTTCTTCTGAGCAAGCAAGTGTTTGACATCATCACGGACACATGGCAAAAATGCGCTTCCCCGCATTACTTAAAAACTTGCATCTTTATTATGCAAGGATGTGCCAACTGTTGATCAAGACAGGATCAACGGTGATAAGATTTCACGTTCATTAAGCAACCAAAAACCCTTCTATGCACACCTAGAATTACACGTCATTAGTCATTTGCAGTGTAGCATATTGAAATATAAATACCTAACCCCACTTTTCCACGCGTCGCAAATGCGCTTCCCGCATTACTTAAAAACCTACATCTTTATTATGCGAGGATGTGCCAACTATTGATCAAGACAAGATCAACGGTGATGCTGCTTGGTAAGCAATCTTCATAGCTCTACCAATGAATCCACCAATGATATTGCGAGAAAAAACAAAACGTGTGCTAAGGTACTGACAAATCTAACATACATAAGCTTTTACAGTGTACTGGATCTCATAAAACATCAAGGGCTACGTGTCATCACCGCGCTTCCCCACATTACTTAAAAACCTACAACTCTATAATGTGGGGATGTGCTGACCCTTGATCTCTGATAGATCAACGGTGATTGAGAAACACTTCAACTTGGCGTCCTTTCAAATAGAATATCACAATTAAAGGTACATGAAAGGTTTACCAAAGGCACTTTGATGTAAATAAAAATTAGGATAAAAAGAAAAACCCTGCCAAAATACTTGAAGAAAATACCCCTCTCTTTTTAAAATTTGAATATGAGGGCACCAAAAAACAAAGGTGTAATGGTTTTTTTTTTTTTTTTAGGGCCTTTTCATCGATAATTAGAGAATAAAAACCCTAATCTGCAATAAACAAAGACTTAACTAATTTTTCACCCAAATATCAAAACTTTTCTACACTGTGAAAAATCATACCAATAGTGGCTTTGTCTGGGGATGATAGACTACTTGAGTCTATGCAAGAATTTAGAATCTCTGGGAGAGCAGACCACATAATTGGTAAGATGACAACTTCTTCAGAGAGCACTGAGCAACACACAAAAACAAGGAACTAGACTGCACAAGGATATTTACAAGGATTTACAGAAAGAACAAAATGTACAAAACAATCAGAAACCCTAAAACTACTATTCATGGAAGAAAATAAGTATTTTTCAAGAAAAATACCTCTTCAGGAACTGTCAATGAACTGGAAATTCAAGAATATTGTCAAATATATCTTTGAGTATATAAGAATCTTCACCCCAAGTATTTTCAATGAGATATGGGCCTAACCAAATAGGATCAAATTTTCCATGTTTTCCTTTATCTTCAATTTTGGCATTCCACATTAAGACTAAATCTCCATTTTCAAATTTCCTACTTACAGTTCTTTTATCATAGAGTGTCTTGACTTGCAATTGCAACTTTTGGTTCCTTAAAGATGCTTCTCTTCTGGTTTCGGTCAGTCCTACCAATTCATCCATTCTTTCTTGCATTTCATCTGTAGTATCTTCATCATATAACTGGATGTAATTGTATAGTCCCATCAAGTTGTTTTGAGGAATTCTGGCTTGAATCCCATACACTAAATCAAATGGAGCTACACCAATTGCTTTCTTTATAGTTACTCTGTCAGCCCAAATTGCCAACTGTAACTTGGAATCCCATGCCTTTTTATTATCATCCAAGGTTCTCTTAATGACTTTTAACAGGCTCTTATTTGTGGACTCAGCTTGTCCATTCCCTTGTGGATGATATGGAGTAGATGATGACCTTGTCATTCCATATTTATTACAAAACTTGATGAACTCCTCAGATCTGAAGCACATAGCATTATCTGTTACAATTCTTTTTGGACATCCAAATCTAGAAATAATATTATTCAACAGGAAATTATTTACCACTTTACTTGTTGCATTTCTTGTGGGGATAGCCTCTACCCATTTTATAAAGTAGTCAGTAGCAACCAAAATCCAAGAATAGCCAGTGCTAGACTTGGGGAAAATCTCTCCTATGAAGTCCAGATCCCATTGTTGAAAAGGTGTTTAAATCTCAGCTGGCTTCAATGGAGTATTTCCTGAGAACTTCAGCTTTCCAGCAAACCTCTAACAAGGATCACATTTCCTAACCATAACTTGAGCATCCTTGAAAAGAGAAGGCCACCAAAATCCAACCCTCATTATCTTATGTGTAGTAGTTTTGGCCATGTAGTGTCCCCCGCATACTCCAGCATGCATTTCTTTCAAAACCTCTTTTGCCTTTTCTTTATCAACACATTTCAACAGAATTCCCTCAAAATTTTTCCACCATAGGTTATTTTGGACAATTATATACTTGATGGCTTGCAATTTAGTATTCCTCTTTTCATTGTCAGGCAGATAGGGAGGAGCTTCCATATGTTGTAAGTAATATATGACATTGGTGTACCAGTCACATTGGTCCATGTCACATAAGTCAGCTCTGAGATCATCATTTACCAAATTTATCTGATTAGCCTCTAGATTAGTCTCAGCCATGAGTTTGGCCAAACCTTGACCTCTTACTAACTTTGTTATTTGTATATCAATGTTAAATTCTTGGATTCTATTGATCCATCTACACCTCTTGCCTGATACTTCCTGTTGAGAGAATATATCCTTGACTGCAACACCAGGTACAAAAGCGATAATAGTAGCACCTACCAAGTAACTTCTGAAAGCTTTTACACCCTTTACCAAAGCATATGCTTGCTTTTCATTTATTTCATACTTCAGTTCAGCAGGCTGCAGTGACTTATTGAAAAAGGCAATCGGCTACTCATATCCTTCTTGATTCTTCTACAATAAGACTGCTGCTATAGTATGGAATGATGCAAAAGAGAAAATATGCATGGGTTTTGCATCATCTGGGGTCCTCAGCACTGAAGCATTCTTTATTGTAGTTTTTATATCCTGGAATTCTTGTGAAGGTTCACCATTCCAATCTATAACGGCTCCCTTCTTGAGCAACTTTGAGATGGGTCTACTGATTTCAGCAAAATTTGTAACAAATCTCCTCAAAAAATTGACTTGGCCAAAAAAGGATTGAATTCCTTTCACATTTTTTGGTTTGGGGACTTTGTCAATAGCTACTACCCTTTCAGGATCTATTTTTACCTCATCCTTAGACACTATGTGTCCTAATAATTTTCCTTCTGTGACCCCGAATGTGCATTTCTTTGGGTTTAAAGATACTCCATATTCCAAGGATTTTATAAAGATTTTTTCCAAATGTTTGCAGTGATCTTCAGCCTTATTAGAATACGCTGTAAGATCATCTTGGTACACGACCATAAATTTGTCAATATACTCATTAAATGCTACATCCATGGCTCTTTGGAAGGTAGCTCCTGCATTAATCAAGCCAAAAGGCATCCTCACATACACATATGTTCCCCATGGGGTTGTGAAGGCTGTCTTGAACTGTTCACTTTCTTTTACTAGAACTTGATTATATCAAGAGAAACCATCCATCATTGAAATCAATTCAGAGCTAGTCACTTGCTGTAACATGGCTTCCATATTAGGTAAGCCATAATTTTCTTTTAGAGATGCAATGTTTAAATTTCTAAAATCAACACAAAGCCTAATATCTCCATTCTTCTTCCTGACAGGAACCAAGTTTGAAACCCAAGTGGAATGCCTGATTGGTTTGATTATCCCACCATCTCTTAGTTTTGTTAGTTCTTCTTGCATTTTTGGGGCAAGGGTAGGATTGATTGGTCTCTATTTTTGCCTGAAAGGTCTTACATTTTCCTTCAATGGTATGACATCCTGGAAAAGATCCTCCCTATAAGCCTTAAGGTCATCATATGACCAAGCAAAAACATGTCTGCATTTTCTAAGTAGTTCAATCAATATTTTTCTGATTTCAATAGGTAGATTTTGGCCAATATAAACCCTTTTAGGAACTTCATCAGTACCCAAGTTTATTTCTTCTAACTCCTGGGGTTTCTGGTCGTTAACTCTTGATTTTACTCTGTCTTGGCTATCAAAAATATTTTCCAAGACTACTAACCCCTTCGTCATCTTATTTGTTTTCAATTATATTATTTCTTGACCAAAAATGGTTTCCTTCCCATTTATGGTTTCAATCAGTCCACTGCAATCGATCTCCTGACCGTGATACTTGTCTTCATTTAACAAAAAAATTGTAATATCTTTGTCATCTTCAAAAACCTGCCAATTTTCAATGTTGTCAGGTATGGAAGGTCTATTTTGCACCTCAATCTGGGAGATTCTTGCAAATGATATTTCTTTTGGCTTGATTGCTACATTTGCCAATAGATCAACCATCTTGTTTTGGGTCCTATCTCTCCATGAGATCCCAAATGCATCAAAGAATTCTATCTAATCCCAGACTGCATTTCTATATTGTTTCAATCTCCTATTCTTAGATGAGTAGGTTCCTTTGATCTGAGAGATAATTAGTTTAGAATCCCCTATGACACATAATTTCTTAATTTTATGATGTATGGCAACTTTGAGTCCTAGCAGCAATGCTTCATATTCTGCAATATTATTAGTGCAGGCAAACTTCAAGGTGAATGAATACCTAAAAGTGTTATTTTCAGGGGACACAAAGACTACACCTGCCCCTGCACCCTCTTTAGAACTAGCCCCATCAAAGAAAATTGTCCATAATTTTGGTGAATTCATGCAACATTCAACTTCATTTTCGATGATAGCAGGTAAGTTTTCAACTTCTTGAATAATTAATTCAGCCCTGAAAGCATTAATCCCAGTATCTAGGAAACTAGTGGTATCTTTGTCAATTTCTTCACCTAAAATGTGGTTAACCCTTGGTTCCCTATTTACCCTGACAACTTTGTCCCCTATATGAAAAGTGGCATAAGTAAGATCACATTGTAGGCTTCCCCCCATGGCAGCACTCCATTTTTTGGAGAGTAACATTTCGTAGTGTGGAGGTATATCTACCACAAGGACAGACATGGTTAATTCTACTTTAGGATATGCAACCAGTTTGAATGGTAAGGCATTTATAGTACCTATGACTGGGACTTCTCTAGCATCCATCCCTCTGCATCTGCCTTGCTTGGTATCCACCTTCAATCCTAAGGCTTCCATTACTTTGAAAGGCATTATAGTGTTGGAAGCTCCTGAGTCTATCATGCAATTTTTTAAGGTCTTCCCCTTTATGATTAGACTGAGGAAAAAAGGATCAATATCTTCTATGAATGCTACTGAGGAATCATCTAGAAACATTTGAGGAATCTGGGATATGATACCACAGTCCTCTATTACTAATGGGGTCTGTTGGGACATAGTTTGATCTACAATAATATTATTGTTTTCTATTCCACCCAACCATGACAAAGCCTTATTCTTATGCTCTTCAATTCTAAAAAGTTCAGACAAGGGCACTTTTACAGTAATTTGAGATAACATGGATATCATATCAACAGGCTCAACCATAGTAGGTTTTACAATAGTACTTGGAATCAAAGTCTTTTGAGTAGTAGGCACCACATTTTGCTTGATAACATCTAGTTCTACATTGACTTTTTTGTCTTGATCATTCATCTTATGAGTGATGTCTTTGATGAATACACTAGATGGCCTTCTTGCATCATTATTTATTGCTCTATTTCTCAAATTATAATTACTATGGACTTGTGAAATCATTTCTACTGTAATTCTGTCAATTTCCTCCTTGGAGGGCATTCTTAAACTTGTGAGACCTACATCAAAAAATGTACTGCATACCTTATCTGTATCATACCCTTCATCATCTGAAAGCACTTGCTGATGATGTAGCTGTAAGCAATTCTTTGGCTAGTAATATCATTTTCAGACTCTCTTGAATCAGAATCTATCAAATCATCACACATACTCACCATATTGAAGCTTATATCGTCATGGCTTTTCTCTTCAATTTCTTCTTCAGCTTGCACTCCTTGGGCTTGGGCAAATGATTGAGCAACAACACAATAATTAGCAGAATGAGGTGATTGGCATATAATGCACCATGGCACATCATCATTCATATTTACAATGTTCCTTTGTAGGGGGTCTGGAGTACCCTTATCCTTCACATTTTGGGTCTGGTTGGGAACTGGTTTACCATCTTTCCACTGAGTGGTGTAAGGGTAATTTTGCATCCTAGGCTGCCTATTGAAATTGTTGTTATTCACAGGGGGTCTTTCAGCAACATTTGGCTTATTGAAACTAGTGGGATTCATCTTCTTGAGCATTTCTAAAACTTGGCCTATAGTAGGTTCTTCGGGCTTTTTTCCTATAGGATTTTTGTCACCCTCCCTTTTATTGTTGTTCTTAGGATTAAAAGGCTTAGGATCATCCCTCCTGCCTAGTTTTCCAGATGCCTTCCTGTTATTCTCTATATTTACTGCAACTTTATAAGCATCTCTTAAAGTTTTAGGATCCTTATCCCTCAATTGATAAGCCATTTTGCTATCAAAAGCATTGAAATAGGTTGTGAGACAAATGTCTTCATTCAACCTCATAGCTTGAAAAAGTTTGTACATGCCTTTTTGGAATCTCACATTGAAATCAAATGTGGACTCATCTGGATTCTTCTTGATATTGTTGAACTCGTTCAACATGAATCCTACATTAGTGTTGTCCCCATATTGCTCCTTGAAAAATTTCTCCAAATCACTCCATGAGGTAATACTGTCATTAGGCAATCTCCTAAACCAATCCCTTGCATCCTCTATTAGTGAATGCACAAACAATTTCATTACCATGTCTTCATGTTCAACTTCATAATCATTCAACATGTCAATGAAAATCCTCAAATGTTCTTCACCAGTAACAACATTATTTCTAGAAAACTTAACCACTTTATCTCTTAAATCAAATGATATGGGATGTGGGGCACCAAGAATACCAGCAAATGATATATGTCTATACTTTTCCATGTATATAGGTTTCTTCTGGAAACCAGGAACATTTGAGCTACTAGCTATATTAGCTTGACTCAGGGGAGCAGCTTGGGACTGTTGTGGTGGGACAAATGGGACTTGGGTGCCAATAGTGGAAGATGAGGAAGGAGCAAATTGGGGTACTCCCTGAGATGAAATTATGGGACCACTAACTAGTGCAGGATTTGTAGGTGGGATAGACAAATTGGGCCATGAAGCTAATGCAGAATTAGACTTTATGAATTGAATTTTCCTTTTGGTTTCTGCAGCTTGAGCTTCATTCTCAACCTTCTCAAGTTCTTTTGCAAGATCTTCCCTCTCTTTTCGAGCCTTCTCAAGATCTAGATCTAATTTTGACATGGAGGGTTGTGTAGGTTTGCTTGGTATAGCTTGAGGCTCATTTATTTGGATTCCTATAGCCTTTCCTTTCCCTTAATCTGGAGCTTTTGCAATGGGCTCTATAGGATCAACTTGAATAGGTTTATAGGCTTGAACTTGAGCAATAACTGGTTCTTGCCTTTGATTTAGGCGTTTCTCCTATTCTTGAACTTTAGCTCTCAGATTATCAACATCTCCAAAAAAATCCTTATGGAGAGTTGTGGTATTCTCTTCTAATTTTTTATTTTTCTCTTTCAAAGAAACCATCCTTCTTAGTAGAGCATCTCTTTCTATTATGGCATCCAAGGTGGCTTGCTCCTTCTCTTTTTCAAGATGAATGTGTTTAGCTTCTTCCTCAGCAATCCATTTCTTCAAAAATTCTATTTCAGAGTGCACTTCTTTAGGATCTGCAGAAGTTGCCTCAAAATCAGTAGGGTCATCCAGATCTATAAGGTTTGGTTCTACATATGGGGCTATTCTGGGATTAAAAGGATTATCAGATGAACTCCTAAATCCTAGCCTATAATTCATATCTACTACAGGATTTGGTCTTAATGAAGCAATTCCCATAGTAGACACGTCCTTGTCTTGAAAAACTCTCATCTAGTAATGGGGTACTAAAAATACCTCCTAAGAGTCTTGTAGTTTCGGATTCAGAGCTAAGCGAAGAAGACTCTCTTCCTATTACTAGTTGATAATGGGAATTGATGGGTGCATTACCTCTAGGTTTCCAAGTGGGATTTGGATCTATCTTTTTCTTATTTTGGTTCTTCCTACCACCTTGGAGTAGATCAGTATACATTGATACATCAGGATTAGCTCTCATGTAAGGTCTTGTGTTTTTCCTCTTGTCAGCCATATTCACCTTTTGTTACAATAAGCACTAGCTTCAAAACCTTGACTGAGTCACCACCCTATTTTGGGAAAAAATATAATAACACTTTTGCTGACTGAAGGAAAACAATACACAAGTAGGAACACAAATATATGGCACAGACAGACCAATCACTGATGTCATAAGATTGCAACTCTTGCTTGTTAGATAAGACACTTGGATAGGCTAGATACATCAGTGTGTAGCAATGGTACTTGGGCTCTATCTTCTTTAAATTCTTAAGGTTTGACACTAAAATATTCCCTTATAACCACGGGCAAAATATAGATCACATGACACACACATACACAACATGACCAAAGAAACTGCAGTACTTTTCACAGATGTGTTGGACAACTCCCCAGCAGAGTCACCATTTTGTTGGTGTTTTAAAATGTACTAAAACTACTAAGCGACAAAATGCTTAATACCAGAATGACAGTACATACACAATCTAAAGACTAGCCTATTCTTATTAACAATTGCATATGTAAGGTATTTGGACCCAACTTCAACAAAACCACAGATGGTTTTCTACTCTTTTGGCTCTGCAAAACCAGGGTGGGTATACCAGGGATGGTTCAAAACTGGAACAACTGTATGAGGATTATTCTTAGTTTCATTTTGATTCTCATTTCAAAATCCTCAAACATATACATAATTCTCACTAACTTGGTAAACACAACCCATAAAATAGATATGGCAAAGAATTCTTCTATAGATCTACAGATGTTTTTAACAACAATGGCTAACTGAAGCTAAAAAATTCCATGCAGACAAGTGCTGGCCAACTTTGAAGATCTACAGGAAATAAAAGTAAAATTTGATTTGATGATGCATTTGAATAACCATTTATAATATATTTCTCCTTCAGCTGAAATAACTTGATCAGTGCCTAATCCATTGGGGTTCAGAGTCTATAGCTAATTCTTAGATCTAATTTGTTGCCTTACAAAAAATTCTATCAGCAATTCTTATTAGAACTTATCATTCAAAATCCTTTTCAATACTTAAGAAATATCATCACACTCATCAAATACTTTATTTAATCCATTGAATAACACCAATGATAAATGGATATACAACCTAACTAGATTGCATTCAATTGCACAAGCTTTCACTCATACAACATCAAGGTAGCTAAGTATTTAAAAGGAGACAAAATTTAGAAAGAACTGAAATGGGGTGAGTTCATAATTTGTATTCATTTCCTTTGAAAATGGTATATCCTTTACAATAGACTCAGAATGGCCTTCAGAAAGAAACATAGCTCATTCTATATTCATGTATTCTCAGAGAATTGATAGAAAATACATTACAAACTTGCTTTCAAAATTTGGACCAAAAACCAGACTAAGCATAATACTTAGAAGAAATAGAATTCGGACCATTCTTTTAGCCTTGGAATCTCACTTAAATAGTGTGAGATGCAACAAGCTTCAGGCTAAAGAAAGTGACATGTGTCCTCTAAAAGATACTGACAAATGTCTGTCGTAAAAGACAAAAACAAATAACAGAAAAAGCTAACACATCGAACAATCCTGGGTGGGTCCCTTTTTGTTATGCTTCTCAGTTGTTAAAACATGAAGATAGTATCTTATTCTCCAATTATTCTTCATCCTCAAAGTAAATAGCAATGAGGTTCGAAAGTGATGTATCATCTTCAGTTACTTGTAAATTTACTTCAACCTCGGGATTTTCCATGTCCTCATTATTAACTACGAGGGTGACTTTTACTTTTACATTTTCCTCCTCATCATCTTCTCACATTTGTTCTAGAAACTGGTTTTTCCATTTATTAAAAGCATCATCATCTGGCTAATCAAAACTTAGAGCTTCTCTTTGTATCATTATTAAATAATTTGCACTTTCTTCTAAATCATCAAATTCTTTTCTCATAGCAGTATAAAATAACTGTATTTTTACTAGCTCTTCATTTGTCTTTTCCCAGAACTAGTGGCTAGTTTCACTCATGATGTTTATTATTCTTTCATTAAATAACTCATCCAATTCCCTTTTCCACTTTTCCTTTTCCTTTATTGTATCAACAGATTCTAAAGCACAAGGAAATAGAGTAAATTTTTCAGCAATATATCGGGAAAAATAGAGTGTTAATCTTTTCTGTAAAGAATCTCTTTTATCATCAATTTTTTTTAGCTTATTTAATAAATCAAAAATTTTCTCAACTTGATGATAAGGCATTTGGACTACAGATATACATATGATTGTAATATCATTATTCCTTTCCCTCCATTTCTGTTCAAGAGGAGTCAGTTTATCCTTATCCCTGTTCAACTCATCCATGAGGGTTGCAATTCTTTTCAACTAATCAAAAAAGGTTGACCATTGTATTTTATCCCTCAGATATATTACACCCTGCTTTAATTTTTCTTCATATTGATTTCTCAATTCTATCTGCAACTCATGCAATTTTGTTTTTTCCTCTTCAAAGTCCTCTACAGTATAGAATTGGGGCCTTTCAGGGGTGTCAGGTATTTCAATAATAGGGGTTGATCTAGATCCAACCAATGGCTGTGAAGGGTATGCAATTGTAGGTGCACTGGATTCTCCCATTTTTCTTTTCCCCAGCATCCTCTCCATTTGAGACATTTTATTTTCCAGTGATTGTATCTGTATACCCCTTTCCTCATATGCCTTCAAAACTTCTTCAAACCGAGCATTGAGTTGGGAAAACTTATCTTCTTCTTGTCCAGATACAACACCACCCAATTTTAGCATTTCTGAAGCCATTCCCATTACTTGTTTACTACTTACCTCACTAGCCCTGTATACCGTCAATGTACCAATATGTTCTGCAGTGGGAAACTCATGCATCCTGGTACTTTCTCTTTTATCTATGGACCAAAAAACAAGGGCTTGGTGGTCATCACTAAATTTGACCCCTCTATGAGCCTGCAGTAATTCTTTAGCAGTTGTTAGTTGAACATCCTTCTGCTTCCTTACTGAATAAAAAACAATAGCATTTTCTATATCCCATTCTGGCAGAAGGAGGACTCCTGATTGTCTAACTATTTTCCTTCCAGCTTCAGGAGTGAACCGGGCAAAATCACTCAAAAACTTTGATTTTACCTCTTCCTTGATAACCGGGTCAGATTTATTTGGTTGCTTAGCCTTGATCTTCTCACAGGCTTTCTCAAAATTCTTTATATTTAATCTCCATAAAAACTGAGCAAAAGCCCTAGATCTTACAAAATTTTCATCATTAATAAATCTTTCAGAAGCCTGGGCAACAATTGGGTCAATTTCCTTACCTTAGTAATCAACAATGGTCAGGTCCAAGGAAGGTTTAGGAGGTTCTTGTGGCTCTCCAACATCCAGGTCTATAGAAGTGACAATCACATCCCCTTCTCCTCCCATTTGTCTAAGCTGTTCCTTTGGAGATGCCTCATCATCTATCTGGATTGGAGACTGGCTTGGGGAGTATTGTTCTTTTTGAGAAGAAGAAGACCCCTACTCCAATTTTTGTCTTTTTGGAGAGCTGGCTGCAGATGGACTTCTTGGCCTTGGCTTCTCATGAGGGGGTACCTGTTGCACACTCTGAACCATGACATAACCTGCCCTTTTCTGCAATGTATATTGGCTAGGAGTTACTAAATTTCTACCACTCATTCCTCTTTGTATTTCTGTTGCCTTGTCTGGGTGTGCCTTGATAAACATAGCTTTCTTTTCATCCATAGTCTGAATTATTATGGCAAAATTATTCATTAATGCCTGTATTTTAGCTCCCTAGTATTTCTTATCTTTCAATGGGTCGTACTGGGGGTCAAAAGCATTAATGAATTCCAAGTTTTTACTGAAAACTATCCATTTCTCTTTCCTTAATTCTTGCTCTTGCAATGTGAAAATATTTCTGATTATATCTTCCAGATAGTAAACCTGATGTACCATATGGGAAGCTCTCACCCTTTCTTTTAATAGGTCATAGAATCCTTCAGGGTCAATGAATTTGGCATGAGATTTTGCCATGTTATATTTATTCAAAAAAAAATTTAAATTCTTCCACCCCTTTTTAACAAAAACAAAATCATGCACTACAGTAACCATTGGAAAGAAAGTGCCCTTCTTGACCAATTCCCTCTCATCTATAGTACCTATCCGCCATAAGAGCTCAGCTATCCCTGTCTTCAAAGGTACATGAAAAGGTAACACATGAGGTTTTCCTAAGAAACCATAAACTCTTATTACTGTTGAAACATTGTAGGGAATTATATCCCCCCAGTTGTGACTGACAAGTAGCCTTTTAGCATGGTCCTTGGGTCTGACCAATTCTAATAATTCTTGTGGGATTCTAGGGCTATCTCCTCTTAAAAGTAGTTTAAGCTTTGATGCAAAATACTTGTCAAATCTTACATAACTAGCATCAATGGCCTCTGAGGTCATATCCACACTCCACAACTGCACTGGATTCCTTTCTCCATCCTTTTTTGTTTCTAACTCCATACCCTTGGAGAAGAAAGTATATCATTTGTATAAACATACATGCATCATTAATGAATACCAACAGAATGGTTTGTTTACTTTCCCCTTTGCTATTCCAACCAGACCGTTGTGAATCTCTTGTGCTAGGAAAGTGGAAAAATCCAAAATGGTACTCATTCCAAATTGAAGGGTTTGAGCAATTATAAGGACCACAGAACCTAGAATTTTATCACCCTCATCTATTCCCAATATCTTGCAAAGAGAAAAATATAGTGCTTGAGCTCTCAAATTGAAATGTCTTCTCAACAATGGCTCTAGAGTACTGGCTATGATTACAGGCAAATTACCAACCCTAGTAGCATGCTCCTGTAGTGGCCTTGTTCTCAAGTATATTCATTGTGCATCATATCTAGCTTGCAAATCATCCAGATCAATGATTTCATGCACAGTGTGGTTAGGGTTTAGGTTGAAAACAACATTGAACAGCTCAGGGCAAACCCTAAAATGGTTGACCCCCGAATGATTTTTTACCCACCCCATGATAGGATCATACTTCTTTGCCAAGTCCATCAATAAATCACTATCAAAGAAAACAATGGGGACTACTAGTTTTCCAATGTCAAATTCCCATACATTGTGCATAGGAGTGTCCAGTTTTCGCTCTGAAAACCATTTCTTAAACAACTCCAAACCTCCCACGAAAACTTGGGCATCTCTTATCCAATTAGCTTTGTCGTAAAATCCTTCTGCCATAACTAATCTAGGGTTTTTTGGAATGAGTTCCTTCCGTTAGTTATTTCATGCACTAATAAGGGGAATTGTTCGAGAAAATCATCATGCACTGAACGTTTTAGATAATCTTTTTGTCTAGTAAACTCTTTTCGGGGTGGCATTTTTAATGAAACTTTGGAAAATTCACAATAGTAGATACTTCAAATTTACTCAGAAAGTCACAGAGCACTTACCTACTAGAAATTGCACTTCTGCACTATATGATGTCTTCTGCAATTTTACTGGAGTATTAATCGAGAAATTTCATGCCTTAGCTCTAAAATCTTTGAATGCCTTGGTGTTCTTTCTACACTTTGGTGATTCATTAATGGTAAAATCGTGGGTTCTTTTTATGAATTAAAATCTCACGCACTAGGTCTGGATCACATTTACTCTTAGTAATCGTTGCCCGCAATTTGCACTCAAATTTGAATCCCATCCATAGATTTCATCAGATCACATGGTCCTGATTTAAAAATATCAAGCTTTACAGTCTTTTAGAAAAATGCTACGTGTCACCATTGCACTTCCCCGCATTACTTAAAAACCTACATCTTCATAATGCGGGGATGCACCAACCGTCGATCAAGACAAGATTGATGATCAGAATAATCCATTTTGTATTAAAAACCAACTAGCTGAACTGACCAATAGGGAACTGCCATATTAGCTCATACTGTCTGACAACACTCCACACCAGCAGATCCTGTATCTTCTTCTAAGCAAGCAAGTGTTTGACGTCATCATGGATACGTGGCACAAATGTGCTTCCCCACATTACTTAAAAACTTGCATCTTTATTATGTGGGGATGCACCAACTGTTGATCAAGACAAGATCAACGGTGATAAGATTTCACGTTCATTAAGCAACCAAAAACCCTTCTGTGCACACCTAGCATTACACATCATCAGTCATTTGTAGTGTAGCATATTGAAATATAAATACCTAACCCTACTTTTCCACGCGTCGCAAATGCACTTCCCCACATTACTTAAAAACTTGCATCTTTATTCTATGGGGATGCGCCAACCATTGATCAAGACAAGATCAATGGTGATGCTGCTTGGTAAGCAATCTTCATAGCTCTGCCAACGAATCCACCAATGATATCGTGGGAAAAAAACAAAACGTGTGCTAAGGTACTGACAAATCTGACATACAGGAGCTTTTGTGACGTACTAGATCTCATAAAACATCAGGGGCTATGTGTCATCACCGTGCTTCCCCGCATTACTTAAAAACCTACAACTTTATAATGCGGGGATGCGCTGACCCTTGATCTCTGATAGATCAACAGTGATTGAGAAACACTTCAACTTGGTGTCCTTTCAAACAGAATATCACAATTAAAGGTACATGAAAGGTTTACCAAAGGCACTTTGATGTAAATAAAACATTAGGATAAAAAGAAAAACCCCACCAATACTTGAAGAAAATACCCCTCTCTTTTTAAAATTTGAATATGAGGGCACCACAAAACAAAGGCGTAATGGTTTTTTTTTTTTTTAGGGCCTTTTCATTGATAATTGAGAGAATAAAAACCCTAATTTGCAATAAACAAAGACTTAACTGATTTTTCACCGAAATATCAAAACTTTTCTACACTGTGAAAAATCATACCAACACAGACCATGGTGTATATCAGTAAATATCTTCCAAAGTTTGTAGCAGGTATCCATCTAGATCGCATTTGGGATCCCAACTGTAATGACAAATTCAAAGGGGAGTACCTGATGGGGAAAGGTAGATTGAGGAGGGTGAGAGGTAATTATAAGTTTTTTTTTTGTAATTTAACAATTCCTATCCATCATCAATATATATAAGTTGTTTCTAACTGGTGTAATTGTCTTCTTTATAGTTACTCATGAGTGGGATGCTCTACAATTGTATATTGCAAACAATCTTGATTGGATGATAGTGTGGATTGAACAGTCTCAAGAAAATGGTCGCTCATTAATATGGGATGGTGTTGCATCGTTGGTTAAAGAAGCTCATCGTAATGGAGATCCCAATGTTACGCCAATGGTACTTGATCTAATATATGGCTTAAGAGATACAAAGCTATGCATAAGATTACTAATCATGAGACATAAGTTTAATATCAACTCATAGATCAATGAGAAGATTCTTAACATGTTTGAATAATTGCAGGTCAAACAGCACAAAGCTATGTACTACCATGGCTATAAATTCCGCACAAAAAAGTTAGATGAAATGAAGAAAATGTGTGATTCCAGGATAAGTTCTATCTTTGCGGTCACCAATATTTCATCTAGAACTGACATACATCCTCAACAATCTAAAAATTGATACTATGGCATTTTGGATGATATACTTGAGTGTGACTTTAATTCATTCAAAATAGTTCTATTTGTCATCAAATGGTTTAGGTTACGAATGAATCAAAATGATTCCAATAGGACTGTTATTGAACACGATAGTGGATTTACTATGATTAATACAAGGTCATTTGAGCCAGTCAGAGATGAGCCCTATGTTCTTCCAAGTCAATGCAAGCAAGTGTTTTACTTTGGTGTTCCAAAAAAATTAGGTTGGTCATTTGTTGTTAGACATGACTCAAGAGGAAGGCCGGTAAAGTATAATGTGATCGAAGAAGAAGATATTGAAGAAGCACAAGAGGAAGTAAATGATTATCTGGAACAATAGTTACCCAGCGATGAAGAAGAAGAAGATGGTGATGATTTTGGTCATGCTAACGATAATGGTGATAATGATGATGATGATGATGCTGATGATGATCATGATCATGGTGATGAAGATGGTGATGATCATGGCGATGATGGTCATGATGATGATAGTGATCAAGAGGATGATGATGGTGATGAAGATGGTGGTGGTGATGACGACGATCAAAGTGACGAGTACGATGATGGTGATGATGATGATGATGATGATGATGATGACATGGATGATGATCATGATGATCAATGAAATCTTCAAGTACGATCAATGTCAACTATGATGGGGTCTTGTATGACCAAATATTTCTTTCCAAACCATATGTGCACATATAAACATTAAGTAGAACATGCCGAATATTGTTTTAGATATAAAAATTAGTTACGTTAAATTTTTAACTTAAGACAAATGATTTACATATACAATCTACTTTATTATTAATATTGTTTTTGGTAAGTCTATTACTTTAATTTCGCTGCTGAATTCTAAGACTTACTAATTTTTTTCACAGGGCGATATGGATTCACCATGTCAGACACCTTCAGTAGAGGTAAACATTAATTATTGTAAATTTTAATGTTAATATAGAAACAAATGTCCTGATATTATGTTCTTTTCTTTATGGCTTTGGAGTTATTTTGATGAAAGTATACGAATATTTGATGTCACAACTGATATGAAAAAGCTACAATGATCGCTGATCAAATGCAATCTAAAATACAAGCATCATATCTACATGACATTGGCCTTAGTACTGGCCCAATATTCATCACCCAAAAAATTACACAAAGATACACTGATGAGCTTGTTCAAATTATCATCAAGGGTGACAGAAGTGAGGAGAAAGAGGCGTTGAGAATAGAATTGGACTATAGAATCCAATCTTTGAAAGTAAGCAGTAATTTGACTAAAGAAGTAATAGAAATTCAATAGATATTAATATTTTATAGTATCTTATGGATCATGATCTCTGATTTTATGTGTTCTTGTATAGACATATGTTCCAGTTGTGACATCACATGCTGAACATGGTCAGGGTTGTTTCACAGTACCTTCATGTAAGTAACACTTTGTTTGTTTTGATCAACATTATAACACTTACCTTTTTTTTGTTGACATTTCTCGCTAGTATCCCATTTGATCTTTATCCATTGCAAATATCTTTGCTAATAATATTCTATTCTTCAGCTCATGATGAAGTGTGGACTCCTCCTTCGGTTGGTGGTCCACTATTGCCTACTACATTGTTGGCAACAAGGACCATGCAAACATTATCGTCTATGCCCAGTAGAACTGGTAAAACCTTGTCTTGCTATATTTCGTAATGTCTTTCTACAAGTTGATGAACAATGAAGTAGCACATTAGTGCTTAAATGATGTCTACAAAAGCTTGCATACACACAAACACATGCATACACACACCATTCATACATACATACATACATGCATGCATGCATGCATGCATGCATGCATACATACATACATACATACATACATACATACATACATACATACATACATACATACATACATACATACATACATACATACATACATACATACATACATACATACATATATATATATATATATATATATATATATATAGCCACACATAGAGAGACATGGACATAGGCAGGGAGGTAGACCAACAGAGAGCAGTACTAAAATTGTCATTTAGTTGTTATAATGTTTCAGTTGATAGAGCAATAAAGAGCAGTACTACTAAAGCTGATCCATTTCTTGGAGCAGTTCATGTGATTAGTACTAGTTTGTATGAAGGGACATTGTTGCTGAATAAGAAAACTATGTTTCCATTAAGAGAACGAAAGCTTCTAGGTGCTTTAAAATTGATATTTTTTAAAGTGTAAATTTAGTTTACTTTTACATTACTCATTTTGGACTGATAAATCCTTTATGTTTTTGTAGGTAATAATGCTTTCTTTGAACATCTTTTTCATATGACATTGAGACTGTTTGGACCCACCATACGTAAAAGGTACGTAGTTTCATATCATTGCTACATAATTTTTATTTTCTTCTATTTATTGTAATATATTAAAGTTATTGATCTAACAATCTATTTGTTTTTAAAAAGGTGGAATTTACAAGCTGGGGAATTAAAAAATTAGCTGATTGCATCCATTGAGGAGAAATTTGGGAAAAACATTTTTGACACTGGCCTACTTCTGAAAAGAGTAGCAAAGCATATAAAGACTGTGAGGGATCAATTTAGAAGGGGTCTTAAGGATAACCCAAAGTATGACCATCCTCCTATGATTCCACCAATGGAGTGGAATGAAATAATAGAAGATGCAAAGGAGAAAAGGCTATGTGAAGATAGAGATAATGAAGCAGCATAGGGAAAAAAGAGGTATGTCATTATAGTATTAAGTACATTGTAATCATGCACTAATTATTGATATTTGTAAATATATAATCTAAGATGTTTGAAATTGTTCATAGATTGCAGGACACATCCGTGGCTACAAAAGCAAGAATAGAAAAGGTTGGCCAACACAAACTTAGCTCTGGTGGCTATATGAATCTGCAGTCTCGACTTGTAAGTAGAGCAATGAATTTTGTTTTGTTTTAAAAATATAATGTTGCAAATAGTTTTGTTTAATGAAACCATACATGGAAAACTGACGTTATCAAAAAAAAAACCACAGGGCACAGATTTCAATGTGGAGGTCACAGATGAAGATAGAAAAAATGTCTTGAAGGAAGGCTATAAAGTTGTGGTTGCATGCCTACGTGAAGAATCTGTAAGCCTTGCACAAGAATCCAGTGCACCAAATCATATCTCATAGATAAATTGGTTAGATGAAAATTAAATGAAATTAAATAGTTGAGAAGATTCTTTTTTGGTATTAGTTTTAAACATAAATTGACAACATAACAATGTGCATAACCTTTTACTACAGCCTTCATATCCTACCACAGAACCTACTCCTGACGAAGGCCATGATGTGCATTATAGTGGTGGACATATTAATTTTCTATTGGAAATTAATTATGCAATTATGAATACAATTTAACATCTTCAATTGGAATTTGACGTGTATCCTTTTTTTGAATATTTTGGATCATGTTGAACATCATGTTGAAGGACTGGACCATGTTCCAAGTGTTCAACATGTTGACGCAGTGGAAGATCAAAATGTTAATGTACATGATGTGGCATTGTTAGGTAATAAAAATGCATTTTATGTTGTACTCGTACTTAATTACAAACTTGTAACAGTTAGAAAAAGAAAAACAGTATGCCAATTTATCGCATTCACTTGTTCTTGCAATAGAGCCCCCTTTAGTGTAGCAACCTCCTGCTCCTCCAAAGAGAAGGAGCCATTGTAATTTGACATTACACATGCCAAAAGAGGAGGAGAATGAAGCAGATATGGATGTCCCTATGACCACTTTTCTTAAGAGAGCTCAAAAAAACAAAAAAAAGAAATGATGTTTTAAAAATCTTCTTTGATAAACCATGTTGGATAATGAAAGAACTTTGTTTTAAGTAATTATGTATGAATGATGCGTATTAATATAGATTTTTATTTTATGTTAATGAATATTGTTATGTGTTAATGAAGTTTTGATTAGTATTGTGTATTAATGATTTTTATATCATATTAATGAATGTTATGTGATTTTATTGATTGAATGTTATAGTTCATAAATGGAAGAATTAATGAATGAAGTATGTAATTAGATGATAATGGGTACTTTAGATTGATGTTAGGGGGAGGGGGGTGAGGCCAAATGAGCTTCCACCTTCACGTGGTTGGCCTTGTTAAGTAGAGAATATTATAGTATTCTTGAAACCAAGTGAAGCTCAAATTTGTTAAGTCTTCAAACACACATATAGTTCTTGCTTAGTTTAAATCTCAATTATTAGATATTTGTCCACATTGGAGTTGGTTTGGCATAGAAACCTGCATATTTTATTATATATATTTAGTCAACTGAAAGAAATGTAGAAAGCATTCACATAGTTGATGTCTAATAAAAGAAGACAAGATGCATATACTATTTAGCATGGAAATCCTTGTAGGTGAATTATGTGTGTATGTACACACACACACATATGTATGTATGTATATAACTTCAAAAACATGTGTAGACTCAATTAGCAAGAGACACCAACCTCAAATCCTGCAATGCAGAAGGAACTGACCTTTGAAATGCAAAGTGTTTATAATGTAGGTAGATTTGCCTTAGATCTCCTTCGAGGTCTTCAAAAAATCTGCCTTGTACTTATGAATAATCCACCAAGGTTTGAAATATTGTTTTTCAATAAATGCTCTAAACTTGGAATATACCTTCATAAAAATTCTGCCTTAGATCTGCTCATCATATTCAAAATAAGCCTTCACATGTCTGTTCACTTAGGTCTGATTTAGGTCTTCCACAAATTTGGCTTATAATTATGCTCTTGAATCTCTTAAAATCTTCTTTGTATTCAAATGATATTTAATGAATTGATTGATACAAATTTCCTCATACTTGAATCCAAATATCATTGTCATTGTCAAACATAACATAGACATAAAATCATTTTGGTTATTCGCTTGTTATACAAGTTAGTCTTATCTTTTTGGTTTTCACAAGTCATGCACTTATGCATCTTTGGGATATCCACAAGCTATTAGAGATGTTTGGATGGTTCATGTCCTTATTTTTTTTGTGTTGTTTGTAGGGTTTTTGCCATGAAGTCTAAGGACAGACATGTTGGATGTTTGTGATAGACATGTCCACCTATAAGAAAAATATCAAATGTAGAAAAAATGCAAAGAAAAGCTTGTAAGGGTTTTAGGTGTCTTTAGGCCTAGTACAACTTGTAAGGGTTTTAGGTGTCTTTGGAAGGGTTAGTGAAGTTATAAAACCTTTGAAAAGGTTAGTGAAATATATTAAAGGCATATATGATTGTAAGTTGTCGAAGTTGACACTTTGTGTCAACTAGACAACAAATTTCAGTTTATAACTAACTGGTAACAGTTAGATAGTTAGACAACAGTGGTTGTTTACTATTGTTTGGTTATTTAGAAGGGATTTTTCGAGTGTTTGTGGGAGAAGTAGAGTTGGGGTGGTGAGACAAGGCATTGTGAAAAAATTATAATCAATAAAATAATTCTGTTCTTTGCAATTCAGTCTCTGTTCCATGGAACAGTGAGTTCCTATGATGTATCAAATGAATTTTGACTAATATTTAATGTGAGAACATTTTATTATTTTTGTTATCTTTTCCACACATTCTTTTAATTTTCATTGTGGGTTGAGTGAGGAATAATAGACTGGTGCATTCAAACTAGTGACTGGTTAGGCACAGTCAACTATATTTATTCTGAAGTTTCCAATGTAGATTCTCTCCTACCACCTGTAGTCATTGTTATTGGTGGGAGACAATGAGGTTGTGATAATTTATTTTTACTATATTAACCAAATGTAGGAGAGTGGGAAAACTTGGTGCAAGTGCAGTGTTGGATGGTAATTGCCGATGGAGGTTTAGCCTGGATTAGACACCAGTCTAATAGATAGTGGATCATTTCATGTTTGAAGATGTTTGGGGGGTGAATCTTTCATGTTTGGGGGGTGTCTCTATTACCAAAAATGAGACAGTAGAGCATTGGTAGTGTTATGGTGGGCAAAATATGTCTTTCATTGTGATAGACTATTTATAAGTCATCTGTGTTGTTTCTTGCTATTGTCAAGCAGTCTTTGTTTTCCTTGAGACCATGAACAAAATTATCTACCATTTTTGCTAATGATAAAGTTTATTAGTAATTATTATAGTGGAACAACTTTTGACTTGTTCAAAAATTTTAATCGAAGGTGTTGGAATTGATAGTGAACCCCAAGCTCCTAGAAATCACCTACAACCAAAATTCATGTTACATCTGTGTCTGAGAGAGAATATGATCCAAAAAGCATGCCTACTTTGGTGATTTGGCTATTATTGCAGCACTACAAAGTGTCTTATAGTGTTTCTCATTTTCTTAAATAATAGGCAATTAGTTCATGATTTCATCATATCTTATAGTGGAACAACTCCAAGAATCTTGGGTAAATTCCTTGCTATAAGACTTTCTTGTATAGGACACTCAATAATGTGGGCTAAGTGGTGGGCACAAAGAGGAACAAGAAAGGATCTGTACAAGTGCACGATGCAGTAGAATTCAAAAATGAAATTATCTTAGTTTCATTCTAATTCTCCTCTATTACCCTCACATACATACACAGCTCACTTCAATTCTTCAATGATCTTAAACTTATACACATCCCTTATCAGTAGATCTAGTCATAATTCTCCTAAAATTTATAAATATTCCTAGAAATAGCAGCTACCTAAGACTCAAGAATTAGATATAAATGAGTTGAGACCAGCATTTATAATTCTTGAACAGGATTGAAAATAATTTTGATTTTGTAAGATGATTTGATATGCAGCAGCATAATTCATCCTTGTTTACTTCTGATTTATAGGACCAGTGCCCTATCCATTGGGCAAGAAATTGACTATTGGTAGGAGATCTAATTCAAATAACTTGTATAAGAATTAATCAACTGCAATCACCCATCTCCATTCTTATGCAATATCCCTTTTATGAACTCATAAACCCTACTGATTTACTGAAGCATTTATATAATTGCTTGAATTAAAAGCAACAATAAAACTAGCATACAACCCATCCAGACTGCATTCAGCCAAATAAACCTTATTTAAATGACTTCAAAGTAAAAAAACCCATAAACTAGAGATAGAAATTGATGATCCACATATATAGTGTAAATACCTCTTTGCATTATCCTTTTCATATGACTAATACAATAACCAATAGAAAACCAATTGAATGCCCAGAATAAATTGCCATTTCTATCATTTCAATTTGCTTATCATAAAGTACAATGGAAGCAAACTCAAAACCTCTGCATACTATTGGACTAACTAAATATGTACTCTTCTTGAAAGAAAAAATAAATTGCACAAGTCTCAGACCATCACAATGCCTTGAAAACTCATTTATATAGCATAAGTTGCAACAAGCAAAGGGCAATTGTGATCTAACAAGTGTCCAAGGAACAAAGCATCATACAAAAGACAAAAGCAATCAAAACAAAATGCCAGGCGTATCAAATATTCCTTCAGGTAGGCCCGTTCTAGTTTTTGTTGTGAATCATCAACTTCTAATTTGTCTCTCATTATTTCGGCTCCTCAGAATAGTGGCTATCAAGCTGGCCAAAGAAGGATGATCTTGTGATACCTCCAAATCGGTTTTCTCCTGTGGGTTCTCACTGCTTTCACCCTGAGAAAAAATTATTACCTTTTCCCCTTTTTTTTTCAGTTCTGGTGCAGAGGTGTCAATAACCTGCACCTCGCCTTCTAATTTCTCATCATCATCTGAACTGTCCTCCTCTAACTGCTTGTCCAATAGAAGATCTACCATCCAAGTTCAAATTGTATATCATCCGGCCAGCTGAACTATAGGATATCATTTTTCTTTTTAAAAATATAACTAGCCTCCTTTTCAAAACCAACAAATTCTTGCTTCAAAGAATAAAAAAAAATTGGACTTTAACCAATTCCTTTGTCATGGTGGCCCACCAGGCATGCCCCTTTTCATTAATAACTTTATTTATCCTTGTGCAGAAAAGGTCATCCAATTCTTTACTCCACTCTTCCTTATTTTTCAATTTCTTCTTTCTATCCAAGGCACAAGAAAATAGATCAAATTTTTGATTCTTGTACTTATTCAAATAAGAAACAATTTTCAGTTGCAGAGCAACTCTCCTGTTATCAAAATCTGACAGGTCATTAGCAATATCATACAATTTTTCAACATGGTCATGGGAAGACTTTATAACTGAATAACATAGAAGGGTGATTTCCTTTTCCCTTCTTCCCCATTTATTAACAATAGGCTTCAAGGTATCTTCATGAGTTTTCAATTCCTCCCATATATCTATTACTTTTACCAACTGATCAAAGAATAAGAGCCACTCAATTTTTCCCACTAAATACATTAGAACCTTTCTAAGCTTATCCTCATACTACGTATTTAACTCTACATGTAAGGCCCATAGTTTGCTCTTCTCTTCTTCAAATTCCTCGGCTGTATAATATTCAGGCTTTTGACGTGTGTCTGGTATCTCTACAAGGGGATGGATTTAAAAGGTTCCACTGGAGGATGGGGGTATGTTATTCTTGGCCTTGTGGATTTTCCCATTGCCTTGTTTTCAAGTTCAATTCTCTTTTTTACCTCCCTATTATAGGCCTCAAGAAGTGTTTCATATTTATTCTGTAGCTTAGACATAACCTGTTCCTCCTTCTTAGCAGTGGCCAACACAAACTTAGAAGAATCCACATTCCAATATGCTACTTGTACATGTGAAGTGTCAACAACACTTCTTACAAGTATATTTCCCATCAACCCAGACTCATCTGATTGTGATGGTGTGGCTCTAGATCCCTTTCTCAACGACCAACTAACCAATGTAGCTTGATCTTCAATGAATGAAGTGCCTTGGAAGTCTCTTCTATTTGGGTCTTGCAACTCCAACTACTTGAAATAGAATTGAAAATTAATGCATCTGCAATATCCCAATTGGAAAATAATAAAATGTTAGATGCCTTTATCATTTTCCTCCCTTCCTCAGGGTTTATATTCTGCAATTCCTTCATCATTTCTTCTTTAATTTGGTTTTGCATGGAAGTTTGATCCATTTTTGGATGCTTTTTTTTTGTCTTTTTACATTTCTCCTTGAAAACGTTCATGTTTGTCCTCCATGCAAACTGTTGAAAAGCCCTTGATTTCAAAAAACTATCATCAATCAAAAATTGATGACTTGCCTGCTCTAATACAGGGTCCAACTCCCTGCCTCTATAATCAACTATTATTAGATTCAAACTTGGGAGAGGAAGTTCTAGAGGGTTACCCTCATCTAATTCTGCTTGAGTAATAAAAATATCTCCCTGTGATCCCATTTGTTCAACCTGTTCACCAGTGAGCTGCTCTTCTCCAACCCTCAAAGGGGACTGGGTGGGTGAATATTCCTCATCTTGAGGCCTTTCTTCTATCATTACCTTTTGCCTCTTAGGACTAGGCTCTTTAGGTCTCTCCTCTTGGGCTATACTGGTAGATCCTATTATTTATTTGCCCTTGTCTATAGGAACCATTTTATTCTGAATTATAGTATATCCGGGCCTCTTTTGTACAATTATTTTATCAGTTCTCACATTTGGAGTGAAAACCAACCTCCTCATGACCTCTCTGGCCTTATCAGGATATGAATCAATAAAAAATTGTTTCTTTTCATTCATGACCTCCATTATTTCAAGGAAGGTATTCATGAGCTTACTTATTTTGTCAGCCTCTGTAATAGCATTATCCAAAGGATCATATTTATTATCAAAACAATGAATGAATTTTAAGACCCAGGAATAAACTCTCCATTTTTCCTTTTTAGTTTCCTACTCCTGCAATGAGAATTCATTCCTTATAATATCCTCTAGATAATAAGAATCATGCTTGACCGGTCCCAACTTGATTCTATGCCTCAACATCTGATTGAAAAATCCCTTAGAATCACAAAAATGGGGCTGAGAGACAGCCATCATATACTGCTCCAAAATTTTATGCAAAAAGATCCATCCCCCTTTTGTAATCACAAACTGATGGGCCACTGTGCAGGTAGGGAAAATTGACCCTAATTGCCTTTTCAACAAAAATATTTCTTCCACTCCCCCTAACTGCCATAAAACTTCAGCCATTCCCACCTTCAAAGGAACTTGGTAAGGCAAAACATGAGGGTTCCCCTTGAAACCATAGATTCTAAAAATAGTAGAAACAGGGTAGGGGATGATATCTCCCCAATTATGTGAAACTTTCAAGTCATGGGGGTTATCCATAGGCCTGATGAGACTCATTAGTACCCTAGGGATTCTAGGATTGTCACTCAATATGAGGCATCTCAATTTAGCAGCAAAATATCTATCAAATCTGACAAAACTAGCATTACTTGCATCCCAGGTCATATCTGCACTCCACAACTGGACTGGCAGTATTTCCCCATTCTCCTCTCTGTTTAGTTCCATCTCATTACCAAAATATGTCACTCCTTTGAACAAAAACATATGCATTAATAAAGAGTAGTGACCAAAAGTTTTTTCCACCTTGCCCTTCACAATCCCAACTAAACCAATGTGAATTTCTTCAACCAAAAAGGAAGCAAAATAAAAAATAACATCTACACTGAAGGAAGCAATCTAAACCATCATGTACATGAAACCAATGGGCATAAATTCTTTCTCATCTTCACCAAAAACTCGGCATAAGGTCTTGTATATCTCTACAGCCCGGGAAGTGAAAAGACTCTTCTTAAAAGGCTCTCTAGAGGCTGAAGTAATTACTGGAAAAGTTCCTATTGTACCAATATGTGCCCTTAGTGCACCTCCCCTAATTACATCCTTCTTTTCTTTATATTCATTCTCTAATTCTAGCATATTGATTTGCACATGGTAGTCTGATAATGGTTCCAGGTGAAAAACCTCTCTAATTTCTTTAGGAGAAATCGAGACCAAAGGCACACCATCCTTTCTTCTTACAACCCTAATGGCTTGGTCATAATTCTTAGCAATGGCTTCAAGAAAATCATAATCCATGAAAACACTTGGGACTACTAACTTTCCCAAATCAAAATTCCAGACATTAGCATGCGGGGCAAACAACTTTCTTTTCGAAAACCACTTTTTAAACAAGTTAAGGCCAGTTTGAGTAGTTGTTGCATCCCTAACCTAGTTCCCCTTGTCATATAGGCCATCACCAATTTTAAGCCTAGGGTTTAAGGAAATTAACTTTTTAACTTGTGCAGGCTGTATAGTAGATTCTGGGAGTAATTCTAATAAATCATCGTGGACATTCCTATCCATATAATTAATTTTCCCAGAGAATGGTTTCTTTGGAGGCATTTTGATAGTATTGAGAGAATTGAAATGCCATAGAGGTTATAATATGAGTACTTACTTGACTTGCTGAACTTGTTCTTCTCTGAACTTCTAAAATTTCTCTTGAATGATAGAAGAATAGTTTCACGTCTTTACTAGGCTTAACACGACACAATGAATCAGGCTCTTGTGCTCAAAAAATTTGCAATCTCTCTTCGCGTGGGACTGGAATTAATGAAAATCTCTGTGTTATTCTCTGTTTCTCCCACACGTGAAGCTTTCACTTATCATAAATGCGTCGAATAGAAAAATAGAGTGGCGTTGCACTTTCTTTTTTAAACTTGTGCTGTTGATCCTTGAAAAATCCTACGATCTAGGAATTAAAACTAAGTTGACTCAGCTTTCTTCTTAACACATTGGCAGTCAAGCCAATAGAACACCTCCACCTCTACCTTTCCTTCAAGGCTAGTGCTTCAAGCCGGGCCCATGCATGACTATGCACATGTGTCATCAACTCGCTAACTCATTATACATAATTCTCGAGCACCTTTCCACAGTGAGCTAGCGATGATCATTGATCTTACTTTAATCGTGTGGTAGACAATTGAAACAACCTTTAAGAACACGATGGTGGTTCCATTGCTTGTTAACTCGATATACCTAATTTTTGCACATCTCTTTATAGCCAGTCAACGAGTTGTCGATCTAGACTTGATCTTGTGGACAACAATTTTACTTCAACAATAGTGGGCCACACTCGGTAACTCGCTATACTTAACTTCCAAGCACTTCCTCATAGCGAGTCAATGCCACCCTTTGATCCCGGCTCGATCTCACAATTAGAAATCTTCGTACCTAGTACACAGGAAGTGGGTCCATGATATCGCTGTCCATGATATGGGCCCTACAGATTTCTACCAAGCATTGGTTGAAAGTTCGACCAATGAATGGCAGAAAATGTGCTAACAATGCCAACATTTTTCAACCATTGTATTCATTGAAGTTTCAACCAACCTACTGGATGGTCGAATTTTCGACCAAAAAGTTTTCAACCAGTACCATCTAGTTTTCCGCCATGCATTGGTCGAAATGTCGACCAATGCCCCACAGATTTCTACCAAGAATTAGTTGAAAGTTTGACCAATGAATGGTAGAAAATGGCTCAACAACCTGGACATTTTTTGACCAACGTATTGGTTGAAATTTTGACCATCCAGTATGTTCATCGAATTTTCGACAAAAAAATTATCGACCAATTCGATGGTCGAATTTGGTCGAAGATTGGTCAAAAAATGGGTCGAAATTTTGACCAATAAAGGTCAAAAAATGAGCCCAAATGTACTAGTGAATAAATATATGAGCTACTTAACCAAATGTCATGATGATAATGTGTGGCTCAAATTTAGTTATTTTGCCAAATTCTACAATGAAAAGTCAATTGTTGACATGAAACAATTGTAGGGCATCCACATGAAGATGGATTTAATGAAATGGATTTTATAACTTATAAAGAAATATATTTAGCATTTTTAACCATATATGTTATCCTTGAGGAGAATCATAATAAGGAGTAACTAAAACTTTAAATTAACTCTAACTGAAACCCTAACCATTACTCTAAAAGCTACATGATATTTCTAACTATATACATAGTCTTACTGTCACACTAATGTAATATTAACCCAGCCTAAATTGTAATTATATTTCTAATTTTAATTTTATCCATAACCCTAACAATAATAAATATAATTCCAAGCATGATCCTTACCCTGTCTCTACTACTAAGTATGATACATATACTAGAATTCTCAACCCTACTTGCCATCACTAATCACAACCATATTAAAACCCTAAGGCTCACCATCAATATAACAATAACCCTAATTATTGATGTTTGATAGCTTATGTTAGATAAACATATATTTAATTATATGAGATATAAATTTAGGAGAAAAATCAATGTGTGTGTGTGATTAAATATATTATTATATTAATTATTATTTTATTAATGAATAGACATGTCTCATGATGAGACATGGCTTATTCTCTATATTTAAATCTAAGAGGATATTGCTTTTGGAAAATATATACCAAGTACTATAACAATTTCATTACACTTGTAGTGATCCTAAAAATTAACATGGTATCAAAGTAAGGTTTGAGAGGATGATCTCATTTTTAGTAATACAAATTAAATTCAACATTCAATTCAATATGCATTGCAAAGAATATTAAAGATTATTGTTATGCTGATAATTAATTTGTTCAATTCAAGAAATCTTACCATCGGTTTATTTGCCTAAATAGACAATGAAGATTGATTTAGCACACTTGGATCGAATCCCTCTACATGATGAAAATGCAATTTTTTTTATAATGTTGCAACTAAAATCCTAGCTCAAGGATGTTTCTCAATGTAATGTGATAAAATTGATTGTCATATTGTAGAGCACAAGAGTTCAAGATCAAGTTGTCACAAGATTAAAAAAAAAAAAAGGATATGTTTCACATCATGATTTCTTCTATAGATAGTGTAACTAAACAACTATGGAAAGGGTGGAAGAAAGAGTAAAGAATGTTATGCTTCGTTCAAAGAGAAATCCATTGTGTAATTTGGGCTTCCAATGGTCTTCACCACAAAAATGTTGTCATGGAGTGTTTTGGTGTTTGGAGGATGAATGGATGACGATATCCCACATGTGAGGAATGTTATTCATTGGGTTGTAGATTAATTTCTCACCCCTCACGATGCGTACAAAGTGGTTTCTCAAAATCTAGGCTCCATTATTTCTTATGAAACTATTATAGCTCTTGTTAGAGCCTCCATGGTTGTCAAACCCATAGACTACTCTTATTCTGAGCTACTTCTCCAAACCAAATTTGGGTCTTCGAGCTTGTTGATAGATAAAAAGCGTGGTTCCACAGAGGCAATAAAAATCAATCCTACCTGAACTACATTCAACAACACAATATTACTGGCACAAGGAAAAATATTATTGTGTAACTAGGGAGCCATCTCAAATTGCCCATTGAGAAAAGGGATATTTTTAATCAAAGAGTTGCATGGAATAATTATAGCTTAGGGTAGAAGGCTTATTTTTAAAATTGCATATTTGACTGGTCACTGACCCCAAAGTGATACTTTTTTATTTAGTTCAATAACTTGGGGCATCTATTCTCTTAAGGGCATTTGATTTAGTTTAATGAATTGGGGTATTGATCCTCTTAAGGTATGTACATGTGATATATATATATATATATAAGATGGAATTGATTATATGTTCAAAGTATCGATATTTATCTATATTATATATAGATGATCTTATCATGAAAAAATATTTATTACCCTTAGAGTATTATATTAATTCTCTATTTTTTTTGTATTTCATTACATACTATAAGAGTTTTGTGCTTTGATCTTTTCCTCTGAGAATTTTATTACACAAAGAGGGAGATTGAGATTCAGAGAGAGTTTGACACATACGTCTAAAGGAGTAGATAGATGATATGATTTAGTCAACCTTCAATGATCTTGATCATATTGATTTAAAGGGAGCAAACCATGTTGTAATGGATTCTCCAGTGATCAATAAATTACACCAGTAAAGAGGATTGTGATTCATGAATATACCTTGTTACTATGTGATTTTAATGGGCCTACCTCTTGTGTACGTCATGAAGAAGTGACGACTTCCAAATGATGTCACTTGTATTTGTAGTTTAGTTATTGTAAGGGGACAATCTTATAATAACTTGTGTTATGAAATCAAACAAATTAAGTATATGGTGAATATTTTGCATCTCAACATTTTTGGAGGCCATTACTCAAAGAGTACTTGGTGAATATCATTGATATTTTGAGAGGCCAATGCTCTTGATATCAGATGTGATATCAAACCTTATTTTGAGTACTTGTTGAACATCATTGATATTCTAGGAGGCCAATACTCTTGATATCATATGCACATCAGAAAACATTTTTTTGAGTAATTGGTGAATATCATGTGTTCTAGGAGACTAATACTCTTGATATCAGATGTGCTATCAAAACTTTTTCAGTACTTGATGAATATCAAATGTCAATATTCTAAGAGACCAAGACTCTTGAAATCAAAATAATGGATATCTTTTGATCAAAGATATCCTAAATCTTTCTCACTTGATATTATGTTGAGGTAATATGTGTGTTTATCCTTCATAGCTAAGAGGGAGTGTTGATGCTTGATAGCTTATGTTGGATATATATATATATATATGAGATATAATTGAGATATAAAATTATGAGAGAAATATATCTATATATAGATATAGACATAGATATTATATTAATTATTATTTGATTAATGAATAGACATGTCCCATAAAGAGACATGTCTATTCATGACCTATTCTCTATATTTAAATCTAAGAGGATGTTGCATTTGGAAAATATATACCAAGTATTATAGCAATGCCATTGCACTTGTAGTGATCCTAAAAAATTACGCTAATATATATTATAAAATTATACCAAACCCTTGGCCTAACCAATTGCTCCAATTGTATACCTAAAATTTACAATACCTATGATATTAATACTAACCCTAAAGCTTACATCATATATGTAATACTAATTATTATAATAATCCTAACAAAAGTAAGTGCTTACTAAAACTCTAATTCTAATTCGAAACCTAATCCCAACCCTTATTGTTTTACTAAGAATGATATAATCCTAACTCTAAAGCCTACATTCCACTACTAACTATGTCCATAATCTAACTCTCTTACTCAAACTAATATTAACTCTAATCCTAACTGTAAAAATTACATCCTAACTCTGTTAGCGACCTTAAACTAACCCGAACTCTAACACTAATTTTAACTATTAATGCAACACTAATTTTATCTATAAACCATGGAACATAACCCTAACTCTACTTAGAGCATTGCCCCTAAATTATGTTAAGCTTAACCCTGCTACTAACCCTAATACTAATCTTAAATATAAAACTAACATTTACTGTAACTTAATTACACAATTAAACCTACTCATAATTTTAAATCTAACCTTAATACTAATCCCTTCACCCTTTTCAACATGTTATCATTGAGCCTTATTGTAAACCTAAAACTAAACCTAACTCTAGAATCTACATTTCATCACTAACAATGACCCTAAATCTAAGGAGGAGCTGGGGTAGGACCTAATTGGAATTGGGGTAAGACCTAATTGATCACCTTTAAAGCTCCTATTTGTATGGCATAAAGTTTGAGGTAGGATCTCACAACCTAGTTCCTCCCTTGATTTCCTTGATCTAATCACTCAAAATTTCTTATCTATACCAAAATGTCCACATCTTGAGTTTCACAAATGATTTTTGAGATTTAGGACCTATTACAAGATCTTGAAAGAAGTCTGAGGTTTTCTGGTTCGTTATCAACATGGACATAATGTGCACCTACCAATTAGGTACATTATGTGCCCTTTTTGGGCCAATCAAGGATGCAATATGTTCCTACTTGAGCTCTACTTTGGGTCCGCTTCCTAGATTCCATGTCCAAACTATTTAGCATGTTAATTCCTAGGTAAGTCATCCTATGGGAGATAGTTAATTTTGAGCCCTTTATAAACCCCTCCATTTGCTTTGTTTTTCATATCATCTCTTCTCTCACATGTGCAAGCATCCATGCTCTCAAATTTTTAAGCACTCCTCAAGCATTCAAGAAATTCAAGTAATTTCTCCATAGGAGATCAAGGATTCATGCATTCAAGCTATTGAGGGAGTTTATGCTAGATACTCTATTGCATTTTCAATATTCAAGATCTCCCTTCATATATTTCAAGATCCTTTGTTACAACTTCTACATTCATCCTCTCAAGATTTACATTCATCTGTATTCATTCCTAAAGCAGAGTTCAAGCATATTTATTCATGAAGGTTTTGGTTTTACGTTGATTTCCTTTTTAGGTTTTTTGAAGTTGAGTCAATGCTATTGCATTTACATAGTTGATTACATTCCCAAATCAAGACCATATTCATAGATTTACATTGCTTTATGAATCCTAACTCTTAACTCTAGATCACATCACTAGGGCAATGACCCTAATCTTATTGTAGCACTTATTATAATATGAACATCAACCCTAACACTACATATAACACTAAATACAATACTAATCCTAAGTTTAAAACCTTATTTACACAACAACAAATCCTTCTTTACACTGCAATGGCAACAAAAATAATTCCTCCTAAATATAGATAAATTAATAACATTCAGATTTATAAATTTGATATTCATTTTGATTAATATTAAATTAGTATGTATCAATTCAAATTATTATTTTTGGCTACTTTTCATATAATGCACTAATTAGTCAGGTCAAACAAAATGCATCATAGATGCTTCCATTGTGCTCCCTACTCCTTGCAATTACCCTTCACTACTTTCTCACCTCTTTTTGTTTCCATCATTTTCCACATGACACATTTGTTCCCCTTTGCCACAGGTACAGGTTAATCTCCATCCAAAATGCACTAAAGACAAAAAAAGGTCATTTTTTTTTCCAGATTCACAAAAACATAGTGAATTTTTTCCAATTTTTTTGTTATTTTCGACTACAAACTATGTAGATCATGAAGACCAAATGCTAAAATTTTCAGAAAAATCTATAATGTTTTCAAGTTTTTGAAACTTGGTCAACTGTAAAGTTTGGATGGAGGATAGTTGCGTCCTTTGCCACACTACACATGCAAGGCCAAGGTTAACGGGCATACTAGAACCATTGACTAACAGTGGCTAGGAGTCGGCCCAGCCACTCTTAGTCAATAGCTTGGGGCCATTGTTATGCATTGATCTCATACTATTGGTTAAGAATGACTGGCCAACTCTTAGCCACTATTAGTCAATGATCCCAGTGTGCTGGTTAAGCCGCTCACACATGCTATGCTGAACAACGGGCACTCCACGAAATAATTAATGTGCTATGATTTACTGTCAATTCGCGAATCATTCACTGCTTTTGTAGTCGAAAGAATTTACAAAATTGAATTTGAAAATCGCATTCCTAATATTACAAAGCTTATGTTGTAAAAGTTCCTCGAAATCCCTCGGGCATAGGAGCCACAATATTTTCTCCACGATGTTGGAAAATTAATTTCCGCTGCTGCTCATTTCTCACGCGGCACGTCCGGATTGCCGACTGTGAAGATTCAACTAAAGATAAATGGCTGAATTAAAGTTTTCTAGAACTAAGAAAGCTCATCTCGGTCCATTCCAGTTCTCTTTCATTAAAGTTATCTAGAACTAAGAAAGCTCACACATGACATGAAACCACTACGTCGAAATTTCTTTTGTTCGCCGTAGGAAACTACTTGAAATCTTGGCAAATTCTTCTGGTGTTGCCCAATCACTCACTCATTATCCTATTTATTTCCAAACGGCTCTTCATCCATTTAACACATCTTTGTTGTTACTGGTTTGAATCTGTGTGATTCGCCTTGCTTTGCTGAAGCAGAAAATATTTCTAATGCAAATGTAAATGTATTGGGGAGTTGTTGTTCATTTTTTGATTTTGTTTATGTTTGGTTGTTAAAAATAATGTTTATTATAGTAGCTGGGCATTTAATGCACAATCCAGAACTTTCTACTTGTTTCTTGGAGCTTCTCTCTTTGTGCAAAATGTGAATTTAAAATTATGTAGAAATCTCTAGAGTGCTCCCTTTCTTGAAGCTTCTCAAGAACCCTCTAGAAATATGTATGAGCTCTATAAATAGAGCATTCCTTTCAGCTGTAATAACATGAAGAAACTTTATAGCTCTTTGATATATTTGAGTCTTGTTTTTTGCTGCTCTGTTTTTTAAAGCTCTGTTTTTATGCTCTATTTTCATTCTTTGTGCTGCTGTTTTAATTCATCATGGTATCAGAGCATTTTCAGTTCTTTGGGCTGTGAATATATGATGCTTTTGGAATGAATATATGTGTTTTTCTTGTGTGAATCTTTACATTTGCAGGCTGTAACTAAGGAGTGAATAGCAGTTTGGTTTGGGACAAAAAATTACATCAAAGGAAGGATATTGCAGCAAAAGAAAAAAAATTTTCTTCAACAAATTGGTGAGATTTTTTCAGTTTCAAGCTTGGGTGTTGAAGTTTTTAAATATCTTTCATTCTCATCCAAAAAAAGGAGAGAATTTAACAATGGAATCACTTGGTGTGATTTTGCCTACAGTTAAATTAAATGGAAAAAATTATTATGATTGGGTATCTCATGTTGAAATCACTCTAACCTTTCAAAATTGTTATGATATTGTGACTGGTAGTGAACAAAGGCCTACAAATCTAGGAAATGATCAAGATAATTGGGATAAAAGGGACAAGAGGGCAGTAGCACTAATCAAGCTTACACTTTCAGAAGAAGTTTTTTCAAAAGTTTGTAATGAGAGAAGTGAAGTCAAAGTTTGGGAGATTTTGAAAGATTTATATCAAAATTCAGGTGATGTATGGATCTTATCTCTCACAACTGAATTATACAATTTGAAATTATCAAGCTCACAAGAGATAGTCCCACATTTAAGTAGGTTAAAGGAAAAGAAAAATGAGCTTGCTTCTCTTGGAAAAGATATAGATGATAAAGATTTTGTACAAATTATATTACAAAGTCTTCCAGGATCTTATCAATCATTTATAAGGGGTTTAGATACTGCAGATAAATTAAAAAGTATTAAATCAGAAGAATTGTGTGCTAAGTTGGTTCAAGAAGAGAAAAGATAAGTTAAAGAAAAAGAATCATTTGATGGTGAATCTCAAGCATTTGTAATGAAAGAAAAACAATATTATAAGAAGTCACAAGAAAATGAATCTAAAGAAAGAAATTGGAAGAATGAAAATAAGAGTATTTCATATATAGATCATAATAGAAGTAAATGGAAATGTCATTATTGTGGTAAAATGGGTCATAAGGCAAATGAATTTTTCAAGAAGAAAAGAGATGTAGAAAAGAAAGTAAATAATTATCCAAAATTAGGAGATTCTAAAAGAAATGCATTTTGTGTTGCACTTAAAGAAAATAATACTTTCAAAGAAGATTGAGTTATTGATTCTGGTGCTACACAACACATGTCTCATAATGAGAATCAATTTGAATCAATAAGTGAAAATAATATAGAGAAAATATATTTGGGAGATAATAGTGCTTTAGAAGTTAAAGGGATTGGTAATGTCAAAGTTGATAATGGTTTGTTCAAAAATGTAAAATTAGTCCCTGAATTAAAAACAAATCTGCTTTCAGTATTTCAAATTGCAAGTCAAGGACATAAAATAGAATTCTACAATGATAAGTGCTTAATCAAGGATGTCAATGATAATTATAGAGTCATTGCAATTGGTAAAATGGAGAATGGATTATATAAATTTCAAGAATTTACTTCTAAATGTGAAGATAAACATATGTGTGCTATTGCCCAATATGATGATATGAGTAGGTTATGGCATGAGCGTTTGGGGCACATCAATTTTCAAAGTCTCAAGCTTATGGAGAAATTACAAATAGTGCATGGGTTGCCAAAGATATCATTAAGCCCTAAGGTGTGTGAAGGATGTGCAATGGGAAAACAACATGTGGAAAGTTTCCCTCAAGGTAAATCATGAAGAGCAAAAAATCCTCTACATTTAGTTCATAGTGATTTAATGGGTCCTTTCAAAACATCATCAATTGGAGGATCAAGGTATGCCCTCACTTTTATAGATGATTATAGTAGAAGAATTTGGGTGTATTTTCTACAAAAGAGAGATGAAGTGTTTCAAAAGTTTAAAGAGTTTAAAGCTTTGACTGAAAAACAAAGTGGAAAGTACTTAACAAAGTGGAAAGTACTTAAAAATACTAAGAACTGATAGAGGGACTGAATACATGAATAAAGCTCTTTTAGATTTTTGTAAAGAATATGGCATTAAAAAAGAATCAACTGTCTCTTATTCACTCCAACAAAATGGTGTTGCTGAAAGGAAAAATAGAACTATAATAGAAATGGCTAGGTGGATGCTTCATTCTAGAAATCTAGAAGCCAAATTTTGGGCTGAAGCAGTTCATACTACCGTATATATCTTGAATAGAACATCTACTAAGGCAGTTTTGAACATAACACCAGAAGAGGCATGGAGTGGAAGAAAGCCTATAGTATCTCATTTTAGAATTTTTGGTTGTAAAGCATATGCTCACATTCCTGATGAAAGGAGGAGAAAACTTGAAAGGAAAAGTGAGAAGTGCATAATGGTTGGATATAGTGAGGAATCGAAAGGATATAGGTTATACAATCCTAGAACTAATAAAATCTATATTAAAAGAAATGTATGGTTTGATGAAGATGTTAAGAATGATAATTTTTCAACATTATCTTTCTTTCCAATTTTGATTGATGAAGAAAATTCTACTTCTACCAATAGTCAAAGTCAAGGTGTGCAAACCACTACATGGGATGAGACTCAAGAAAGTGATAATGAAAATCAAAAGAAATTTAGAAGCATCAAAGAAATTTATCAAGAAGGTCCTAGATATATATTTGCTAACTATGCTCTTATGACTAAGGTGATGCAGGTTGACACTCCAAACACATATGAAGAAGCAAAAGGAAAAGAAGAATGGGAAGCATCTATGCAGGAAGAATACAATTCTTTGATGAAGAATGGAACATGGGAACTAACAACACTTCCAGAAGGCAAAAATGTGGTTGGTTGCAAGTGGACCTATAGAACCAAATTCACATTAGATGGAGCTATTGAAAAATACAAAGCAAGGTTAGTAGCTAAAGGTTTCTCACAAGAAGAAGGTATAGACTATACTGAAACCTTTGCTCCAGTAGCTAAGATGACTTCCATTCGTACAATAGTTGCTTTAGCTGCAAAGTTTGGTTGAAATTTTTTTCAAATGAATGTAAAAAGTGCATTTTTGCATGGTGACTTAAAAGAAGAAATTTATATGCAACAACCACCAGGATTTATTAAGTATGGAGAAGAGAATTTGGTGTGTAGATTAAGAAAATCACTCTATGGTCTCAAACAAGCACCAAGGGAATGGTACTCAAAAATTAATAAGTACTTCCTAGAAGTTGGATTTAAAAGAAGTAATGTTGATCCAGATGTGTATGTAAAATATTGTGATAATAAGGTTGTTATCATTGTATTGTATGTGGATGACTTGATTATTACAGGAGATCACACACATGATATTGAGATAACTAAAAACCAACTCAAACAAGCTTTCGAAATAACTGATTTAGGACTAATGCACTATTTTTTGAGTATGCAAGTATGGCAAGAAGAAGGAAGAATCATGCTCTCTCAAACTAAATATGCTCTTGATGTACTTAAAAAATTCAATATGAGTGATTGTAAACCATGTAATACACCATGTGAAATAGGAGTAAAGTTAGGTGCTAACTCTACTCAAAAGAAAGTGGATGAAAAATTATATAGGCAGCTTGTTGAAAATTTTTTGTATCTTACTATAACTAGACCAGATATTGCATATGCAGTTGGTATTGTATCAAGATACATGGCAGATCCACACATTGAACATTGGAAAGAGGCTAAAAGAATATTAAGATATATTAAGGGTACTTACCAGCTTGGCATTGAATACAAATATGGAGGAGAACCTACTTTAGTTGGATATACGGATTCTGATTATGTAGGTGACATTGATGATAGAAAGTCAACTTCAGGATATATCTTCCATCTTGGATTGGGACTGATTTCATGGAGTAGCAAGAAGCAATCAACAGTGTCACTCTCATCTACAGAAGCTGAATATATTGGTTTATCAAAGGCATCTCAAGAAGCATTATGGCTTAGGAGGTTACTTGAAGAATTGCATCATCCACAAGACTCTCCAACAACAATATTTTGTGATAATCAAAGTACTATCAAGCTAGCAAAAAATCTGGTATATCATGCAAGGTCCAAGCATATAGAAGTGCATCATCATTTTGTTCGAGATCTAATTGAAAGACAAGAGGTGGAGCTTCAATTTTGCCGAACAGAAGATCAACTTGCTGATATATTTACAAAAGCATTGTCTATTGTAAAATTTATGAAATTTAGAGATCTATTGTAGCTCAAAGATGTTTCTACTCTCTCCAAATAAACATTATGGGGGGGTGTTAAAAATAATGTTTATTATAGTAGCTGGGCATTTAATGCACAGTCTAGAACTTTCTACTTGCTTCTTGGAGCTTCTCTCTTTGTGCAAAATGTGAATTTAAAATTATGTAGAAATCTCTAGAGTGCTTCCTTTCTTAAAGCTTCTCAAGAACCCTCTAGAAATATGTATGAGCTCTATAAATAGAGCATTCCTCTCAGCTGTAATAACATGAAGAAACTTTATAGCTCTTTGATATATTTCAATCTTGTTTTTTGCTGCTCTGTTTTTTAAAGTTCTATTTTTATGCTCGGTTTTCATTCTTTGTGCTGCTGTTTTAATTCATCAGGTTGGTTTTAATGCTGCAAAATGTGTTCCTAAAAAGTGTGGTTCAATGAATGTGAGTTTCCCTTTCTGGATTTATAATTCTGACTGTGGAGCGATTGGTTGTAATTATTCCATCGCATGCAGGAAGGATGAAGTCACTGGGATGCTCGCTCCGTTTGTGAAAAGCTTTGAAGTTAAGGATACTCACTATTACAAGGTTAAGGATATCGACTACCAAGAGGGTCGCCTCATCATCGATTCTTCTTCTATCAAAGTTAACTCTTATAAAGGAGGCGAATTGTTTTTTGGCACAGGTAAGACTTCAGCTCTTCTCTTGCTTTCTGTTTTGTACTCATTGCTGTTTAAAATCTCAAAGATCCTAACCACAATAACGACGAACCCTTAGATATAAACTAAGTGCGTTGCAGTAGAGAAAGGAGGAATATGTCACAATTTGGCAGGTTCTTACAACTGTTCTTGTGCAAGAGGACATGTGGGAGATGGGTTTAGAAATGGAACAGGATGCACGTCCATGAGATCAAATCTCCTCGTCTTTCCTGCAACTTTCTGTAAGGACCATGTCTAAAACAAAAATGTAACATTATCACAAACTAATGCAGAAAAGAAACCAATTATTGGAATGTGTAATTTTCCTTCAAATGAAATGTAAAATCATAATAGAGTAATCTAGAAACTTCAGCTGGATTATCGAATAATATTTAGGTTTGTAAAGTTCTAGAAGTTATTTATGTTTATATAGTTCTAAAAAAGTCTATTTGTCTATTTTTCAGTTAATTTAGATGTTTCTAGAAATGATTTAAGACCTCTATAAATAGAGGCATTTTGTAATGTTATTAATATGGACAAAATATAATTGATATGGACAAAAATGGTTGATGAAATATATTAGTGTCACAACACATTGGGTACTTTCCATTTTAGTTTATTTTGTCCATCCACCTTTCACAAGGTGTATCAAAGTTGTCCACGATTTTTACAAGTCGTATTAGAGCATAGTTTAAGAAAATCCTGTCACTATTTGTGATAGACAAATCAGAGTCAAATTAATTGGGAGAATCCTATCACTTATTTTGATAGAAGTAGCTAAAGAAGGAAGAAATTTGTTTGTCACCATTTGTGACAATAAAGAGAGTTTTATTTTGTAGAGAAAATTTATTTGGAAAACCCTATCACCATTTGTGAAAGATGAAGCTATCAAGGGGTAGCTAAAAGAAGACATGAATTTGATTAGGTTTATTAGTGAATCAAGTCACTAACATTTGTGACAGATGAGGCAAGATTATTAGTGGATCTTGTGAAAAGAGGAAATCATTGGCAGCTAATTGCTGACAAAATGTTTGTAGAAATTAAAGGCCACAAGCTTGGAAGACACTATTCATGCATTAACGGATATGAACATTATTGGAAAAGAGCATCTGGGCATCAGGAAAAAGAAAGGATTTGGATTTGTATGGAACAACATTTGAGGTTGAAGTTGGAATGTGTAATTTCCTCTCAAATAAAATATAAAATTATAATAGAGGAATCTAAAAACTTCAATTGGATTACCAAATAGGGTTAGGTCAAATTAATATTTAAGGTTTGTAAAGCTCTAGAAGTTATTTATGTTTAGATAGTTCTAGAAAAGTCTATTTATCTTATGTTGGTTAATTTATATGTTTCCAGAAATGATCTAAGGCCTCTATAAATAGAGGCATCTTGTAATTTTATTGATATGGACAAAATATAATTGATATAGATAAAAATGGTTAATGAAATATATTAGTGCCACAACACATTGAATATTTTTCATTTTAGTTTATTTTGTCCATCCACCTTTCATGAGGTGTATCAGAGTTGTCCTAAATTTTTACACTAATCGCAACTATCATGGAAAAGTTAAAATCTCATTCTTTATCCATTAACTAAATAAGTAATACAATTAGCTTATCAACAAATTCAACATAATATTTAAGGTACTGAAATACAATGAATATAAATCACATGTCCATCATATACTTTAACAATAGTACACATTCTTAACTTTTAAGTTTACAATATCTGATTATCAGGATTACATCAATTGAATAATATCGTACATCATCGCCAAGATGAAGGTACAAGACTATATGATAGGTTCTAAAGCTTGACAAGTGCCCTGAAGTGTATCTGGTCTCCAAATCCATTGAACATCATTCATCTAATATCTATAATAGAAGCGTGGCCCAAGTGCTTTTACCTCACCAACAACGTAGTGTTTACTCCCTCGAGATTCTTCCTGACATGAAGCATATCTTGACCCTAGCATGAGAAGCCTAACTTCCTAGAACAAGATGAATCAGAGGGATCCGTGGTAACTATGAACATACTACATGCATCCATATGCCTAGCAACCTAATTATAGAATGTGATAGAGAAAGAAAAGAATACTACACATCTACCCATATGCAATGAAAGAAAACGATATAACATATCTACCCACATGTACATTTCTTTTAATTAAAGCATATCTACTCATATGCAAGATGAAAATAAGCATAGTCACACACATATGCTACATGTTAAAAAATAACATACTTAAATACAATATATAAATGACTTAGCCAAGCACTAAATTTGTCAACATTACTAAAATAAAGACAAAACATAATGAATCTTATCTTCAGAATCTAATAGGTTGAGAGAAGAAAAATCATAATGCATCCATCCTCACCCTCTCCAAATGCCACATTACACCCAACCATAAGAGAATTAAGCAACACTTAGGAAATTATACTTGAATACTTTACTAAACCTTCTTACTATTTAGTTTAACATACAACCATACCTCCATGCTAAGCATTTAGTTACAGTGCTTCCTAAAGTTCAACATGGCAATGTCCTAGCTCGGAGAATTTTAGATAAAATATTTAGCCATGAGTTTCATTTGTAAGGAAAGAAATTGTTGGAGTTGATAAAATCCAACTCCGAAGATGCTCAAGATCACCTGCATGTGAAAACCTTTCAAAGGGAAGCCAAGGAAGGAAGAAAATGGAGCAAGGAAAAAATTCTAAACAGATATGAGAGAGAAAATATGCAAACACAAGAAAAAATGTATTTACAATAGAATGCAATATGAGTTGTATGAAAATACAATCAGAGAGATTGAATATAAAGAGCTCTAAGAATCTCTTAGAACAAGCTAGCAGATACTAGGAGATAAGTGTGACAACTAAGCATACATCCACATAAGATGGAAAGTCCTCGAACAAGGTGAGATGATAAGTATGACTGAGGAGAGAACAAACTCCCATATTGTCAACAACTTATAAAAAATTCTTAGACTACAACTAATTAATAAATGCATTTACCTAAGTAAGCTTAAGTAAATAGAATAAATAATTAGTAAATTAATTATTTACTCTAACACCCCCTCTTAAGTGCAACTTAGGGAAATGCCTTAAGCTCACAAAACTAAGATGAATGCAAAATGGGTCCCAACAATGAGGCCATGTTAGGTACCCATGAACAATGCAATCTCTGTAACCAGAGCAAAGGAGAAAACCCAATGGGAAAAACCTCTCTCCAAAAAGAGATAAGAACCTAGTGAAGAACTAAAGAAGCTTCCAACTAGGGGAATGTCCCCTAAAATAGGAACACGGAGTGATCATGAAGAGTATCACTGAAGCATGAAAAAGTCACAAATCTGCTAAACTGCTGATTTGAAGTACCACAAAGGAAGAAGATGGCACGAACTGAGCGTGTCTATATGGTAGATGATCCATCTCACCAAAATGCATAAGTAGCTAGCCACTACAATCGCCTTGTATATAGGATCAACCACTGAATACATAGCTCACATTATCGAACCATCAAACAAAGGATGCATTAGAACAATAGCATAACCCCCCCTAAATGTAGACAGGGTGTGATGATAGGCAACTGAGAAGGTGGGCTAAAGTCTCCAGCAAACAAATTAAGAACGATGAGAGAGGAAGAGATACATACACCTATAAAGACATGGTCACACTGACACTGCATGGGGCTAATGTCATGGAAGGGACACTCAGTTGACAAAGGGAGAATGCCTAAAACAACAAACAACTATCCACCCCATGGTGCTTTGTAAAAATAGTGCATGTACAATTGATTCAAAACAACGTTCATGACCTTCGGAATGCAAGAGTGGCACTTTATCTTAGTGTGATACATAAAATTTCTTCAAAATGATAGCTATAATGATAAAAAATGAAAACAAGCTAACACAAAATATAGTACAGCCCAAAACAAAGGAAACCATGCTAGGAAAATGATCCTCGAGCCTAAAACACTCAAGATATCCACCATATAGCAAAAATGCCAAAAATATGATAGAAAGAGCATGGGAAAAAATAAGAAAAAGGACCACATTTCTAAAAAGGTGACAGAACTACCTTTCCAAAAATATAAAGTTTTCAAAAAACTGAAATGGGACGCAAAATATATGCAAGCCGAAGTCAAAAAAAAAACTTCAGAATTCAGCTAAAAAAATGGGCAACAAAAAAGCATCAAAACCTAAAAATACCTACACCAATGTCTCCATCTCGAAACTATTTTTTTGGTGCTTCTTTTGGATCAAAAAAATACCTCTGTATGCTCAAGTTATGGCCAAAAAACTGAAGGTAGGTCCAAAATAGAACTTGGAGAGGTGCAAGCAAGGTCTGATGATGTAGTGCTGACATCATGATGATGTCAGCATTTTACGACCTTAAATTTGACAGCTTGATGGTCATCACAGCAAAAAAAGGTGCCAAATGGCACACCACATGGCAAAGGAGTGACGTGGTAGGGTCCGTGTGGCAAAGTGTCATGTGTCACCATTACCACGTGTCACTGCCATAGGCTGCCAATTGGCAGTCAAAGTGTTGTGCAGGATCCACGTGGGCGCTGAGTGTACAAGCGACACAACAGCTAAAAACCTTGTCAGAGGCGACGGATGAGTAGTGAACTTGGGAGGTGATGCTGGTAGCAGAGGTGGGTTGGTGGTGGCAGGGTGGCCCACCGGCGATGGTTGGGCCGGGGCAGCTTTGCGGTGGCTCAGCCGACTACGGTGGTCGATGAGCTAAGCGTGGGCGGCCACCTGGTGGCATGACATTGTAGTTATATTTTTTAAAATTTTCACCACAAAATCGTCCGTACGACAGTATGGAAGGCCCTGTAAGCAAATTTTTTTTGCTCCCAGAGCTCTATCTCCAAAATCGACAAGTTTTATATGGCTCTTGACTACAAACGGCCTTTTGGATCTAATGGCAGTGTCTGTTTTGGCCTAAAGTTCTCAAAAAAATCACTGATCCCCTTATTTGAAGAAAAATGCACAAACAAACTAGGGTTTGTGACTTCAAATCATGGCTTCAAAAAATTTTCAACGAAGCAGCAACAAGGAGGCTCTGATACCATGTTGGAGTTGATGAAATCCAACTTTGAAGATGCCCAAGATCACTTGCATGCGAAAACCTGTCAAAGGGAAGCCAAGGAAGGAAGAGCGTGGAGCAAGGAAAAAATCCTAAATGAACATGAGAGAGAAAATATGCAAACACAAGAAAAAATGTATTTATAATAGAATGCAATATGATTTGTTGTATGAAAATACAATGAGGGAGTTTGAATATAAAGAGCTCCAAGAATCTTCTAGAACAAGCTAGAAGATGCTAGGAGATAAGTGTGACAACTAAGCATACATCCACATAAGGTGGAAAGTCCTTGAACAAGGTGAGAGGATAAGTATGACTTAGGAGAGAACGAATTATTGCATTGTCAACAACTTATAACAAACTCCTAGACTACAACTAATTAATAAATGCATTTACCTAAGTAAGCTTAAGTAAATAGAATAAATAATTAGTAAATTAATTATTTACTCTAATAGAAATGATTTAACTTCCTTCAACTAGCACTAATAATGAGAGAATCTATATAATCTTACATGACCTATAAGTGAAAATGAACCAGTAATAAGCAATGATTATTCATTCATATAGTAATTTTCCAAAATGATACTATCAGTAGGTATTTGTTAAATAAGTTCCACTTTTCTTCCAATCAAGTAAGGGAAATAGGAAAACATTTTTAAGATTTGGTTTTACCCTAAATTTAGATTTAATTCAAAGAAATGGCAGCCTAGTTTCAGTGTTACTAGGTACATTATAAGGTTCATTGGAAGTAGGTACCCCAAAAAATCTAATGATGTCCAACTCCTAATTGAGTAGTTATGGCTGGTTTGATTAAAACTTAATATTTCTCAGGAAAAATGACACATAACAACCATGCCTAAGTTCAAAATAAAAAGGGGGTTGTTCTTTTCTATTTAAAAGCTAACCTCCATGCTTGAAAACACAAGGTCTACCATAGCAATAGAAAGAAATAAAACAACCTAACTCTTACACATACACGACTGTCCAATGGAAGTTGATACTCACATTTTCAAATTAAACCAAGAGAAGGTTGTCCTTTCAAATATGTTAACCAAAATGTTTCTTATCATTTGAGATGTATAAATTGGTGTTGGTTTAGTATTTAACTAGCCAATGCTTGAGTTCACACAATTGTTCTGCAATCATCTGGTCTTCATTAAAAAAAGGAGGTTGTTTGTTATAGGCATAGGGAAGCTAAGTTCCAACCTTCAGCTTGTACCCTTTCATTATTTATTCAAATGTAGATTTATGTTATCCAAGGTTGATTTAGATTCCTAGTTAGTGTTGATTGTTTGCTGATGTTGTATGTATGATTTGTAATACTAGGTTCCCTTTTATCATGAGATAGTGGGCATCAATCACTGTATATTCATCACATAGTTATTTTTTTTATTAGAAGCCTATGCTCTTCCATAGGTAATGATCTATGCCTCCTATCGAATCTTCATGTCATGAAAATTTACACCAAAAATAATAAAAATAAAAGACAACTAATAGAACCCTTGACTATAGTGGAATATGCTAAAAAATAATGAATGGTTCTCATTCTTTTCAATCTTAGAAGAGCAGGGAACAATTCATAATTTCAACACAAATTCATTCAAGTAAAAGTTTCTTACAGATTTTAGTAAATGAATGTTATTCTTTTAGCACATACATACTCATACGAATTCACTAGTAAAGAACACAAACTTTAAAAGAGATCCTGGAAGTTCGCTGTTATCAAAATCTGCTTGGCATTCACCATTCTCCAACTCTTTCCTTCCCCTAGCCATCATTTCCTATGTGAAATTTGCACTTTATCTAGCTCATCCTGTCTCTAGTTGCCGATATCCCCACATGCATAACTACATTCTCTATTTAACAATTTTACCCCATTCATAGATGAATTGATTTAAAAAATATATTTACATCCATAACTGACCCAATTTCAGGTATTACCTTGATTTCTTTACCAATAAAATTGACACCCTTTTCCCCCAACATTTCATTCACAAACATTATATGAATATCCACTAGAACGTAAAATAATATTTATATAAAGATGACTAGAAAATAACAAAGCGATTAACCTTAAAGGAATTAGATAAGAATTAAAATTCCTACTAGGTAATATATCTTTATTTATCATTTTCATTCCAATTAATCATTAACTCAAATGAAGTATGACTAAAATGAAGTAAAAACTAGATGTAATCAAGTTAGTTTAACATCTTATATCGATATTGAAAAAACTTCATGTAAATTCACATTTAACCACATAGACATTCCTAATTACTCGTAACTAGCATCTACATGGTATGTGGGCTGCTTTGGTATCCATTCATCCCCTTCCAAGAGGCTAACCCTATCTCCCTCAACCACACCCTCATCTTTGTCAACACCTACATCACTCAAACACTTGCAATTGAAAAAAGTCAATATTCATTAAATTTAATAACCAAGTCAACATTATGATCATCATAACAACAATGTAATACACATGCGTCGATATCTATAATTACATCATCATTATGTAACTTAAGACATTACATCATCATCTAAAATGAAATCCCACTATCATAAAATATCTTTATAACTAGAGAAATGTTTAATATTAAAAAGATGTGACAAGACTTTCTAATGCATCAATCACACAAATTGACACATATTAATGTAGTAATTAACTTAACATTTAATTAGTCCATGTTCAAAAATCAAGGGTTGACCTAGTTGAAATTGTCACAGTCACCACATAAGCAAAGATAAGGAAAGTCATAAAATGGGACGTGATACTTTTGGTAAATATACTGTGTTTTTGTGTTAAATCTAATTTTACCTCTTAGAGATGTTCGAATATGGGCATAGGATCATTACTATATTTTTAATCCATGACTGATCTCGTAAAATACATAGGATTTTCTTCTTCATTTGTCATTCTCTCTTTAGCATCATATTTTTTGGTTTGCTAGTTAAAGAAATGCCAACTAAAATTTGTCAGAGCCAAGTATTACCAACTTTTGTAGCAACATATATATTCTATAGTAGAGAGAGAAGGTCTAAGAATTTTTCCTGCCAAAGAATTGGCAAAAGCTTATAATAATTATTCAAAGGAAATGTTGTTGGGAAGTGGTGGCTTCAAAACTTTATTCAAAAACATTCTATCAAATGATACTCTTATATTCATTAAAAATTCCAAACAATCTTTGAATGTAGAAGATGATCATGAGTTTCTCAATGAAGTTACAATTCTCTCCCTACTTAATCACAGAACTATATTGAAATGAGTTCCCTTTGTTTGTATCTGAATTCATTCCTAATGGAATATTGTTTGAACATTTACATTCAAAAGAGAGGATTTTGTCTTAGATGTCATCTCTGGAAATTGTAATTGAGATAGGGGAGACTTTGGCTTATCTACATTCCGAAGCATCTCAACCAAATTTTCATGGAGATGTAAAATCATCTAATATTCTTTTAATTGAGAAACTCTCTCCCAAAGTTACAAACTTTGGAATTTCTCGTCTCATCTCAACTTCCATTAATATACATATGACCACTAATAATATATTAAGGGCACATGGGGTTATTTGGACCTTGAGTACTTCCAAACATTTCAGCTTACTGAAAAAAGTGATGCATATAGTTTTAGTGCAATCCTCATTGAGCTTTTAATAGCTCTAAAACCACTCTATGATGAAAGGGAAGAGATGAGCTTGTCTCATCTTTTTCTGTCCAAGCTTAACTAGAAATACTTGATAGTAATCTTAGATAAGAGAGTATTGGAGATGAAAAATAAATAGATGAAAGGCATGGGAAAGATAGTAAGAGAATTTCTTCATCTTGAAAGGAAGAAGATATTGTCAATGAAGGAGGTGGTGGGGGTACCAGTTTGGATAAGTGGTGGCATAAGAAAGGAAAAATTTCAAAACTCTCGAAAACATGAAGATGCAATATTTGAGCAAAGAAGCACTTCCAAAGAAGCATTACAAATGTCATACAAATTTAGGAGCTACACACTTCCATCTTTAACAAAGAGGAGTCATTCATTGAACCAGCTTAGATTACAAGTAATATTTCATTAGTTAGAATTATATTGTATTGAAATTTCATGAGAATAAATATTTATTGAAGATTAAATTTGGGTGATCCCACAATAATGGGTTCCACTTTTTGACCAATTTTGACACTGAAATCAATATTTTTGCAACAAATGTCATGTTCAAGTGACTATATCTCCAAAACTATAAATAATTTCAAGATGACATAAACTAGTGATTTTGAGTACTTTGTTCCTACTTTGTAACCATATTTTTTAATCTAAAAAAAAAATTTATTTATGTCAATTCTTTTTATCTCCAAAAAGTGGTACATAATAAAATTCAATATTTTAAAAAGTGACAGTCCGTTTGACACACATAACTTTTTTTTTCTAGAAATGATAATGAAGTAATTCTTTTGACGTTGGATTTGTAACATCAATATCCAGTGTCTGCATTTTGTTTGATTTATTTTTGTTGAATATTGTATAGTTTATGAAGTTTTGAAGTGACATGAACCGTAATTCAGACATACGTTCCATTTGACACAGATAATTTGAAGTCAATTTATCATAAACCATTTTTTTTTTTTGAATAGAAAGGTATCTCAATAAGCCAGTGCCTCCATATTTTTCAAAATTTTTTTGACCTAATTTACTAATTTTCTTGAGGTGTCAAAGTTGGTTGATGTTTAATCGGTAATGAAGCTATAATGAGTTAAACTCATATTTGAAAGTCTTAATGATTAAATTATGTAATAAAATTATAGTCGTTGGAAAGCTTGCTCCGAGCAGCACATTTTGACATTTTTTATTTTACAGTAGGAGATCATTCTCCTACAATTATGGTAGTCAAAAGAGCAAAAAAAAAGAAAAAAGAAAAAAAGGTTAAAATTTTTGTGATTTTGCATGTTCATGCGAACATGGCGTTCGCACGAACACATTTACCATGTTCGCGTGAACGTATGTTTGTGTGAACATGCAAATCATGTTTGCGCAAACATATATATCACATATGTTCGTGCGAACATACGAAATATGTTCGCTCGAACATGATAAACAAAAAGTTCGCACGAACACAATGAGTGTGTTCGCGCGAACATATGGTAAACTCAATTTTTCATTTTGCAATTTTTCTCATTTTTGTTCGTCCCACTAAAGTGGAACCCATTATTGTGGGTTCACCCTATTATCATCAAGTAATAAGTGTTCTACACTTCAGTAATGTAAGATTAAGTAAAGTTAGATTAGAATATATATGAAGTATTTTAAAAAGTTGCTTATTATATTGATTATATATTGTTGTTCTTCATATTAGAAATATTTATATTATTTTAAAAATATAATCAATTATTTATTTCTTTTGTTAATGTTAAATTTTTTTACAAGTTCTATGATTTACATATTTAGTTTAGTTTTAGTGAATAAGTTAAAGATGTCATTTTAAATTTGTCCATATTTATATTTTCTTGCATAAAAAAAATGAAATATCAAAATGTATAAGTTTAATTAGTTCAAATGTAATATATAATATTTTATAAGGTGGTTATCTTTTGAAAAATATTTATCTTTTTATATTTCTTAATCTATATCAATTTCTTGAATTTAATGAATAGGTTGGAGCCATTATGAAATTGTTGAGATCACATTGAAAAATATCAATGTTGAGGGAGGTTGTTGTGACTAGATAACAAGAAGGAGATTGTTTCAAAGAAGATTGCATGTTTCAATCATTGGTTTGTCACTAATGTCAAACCTACTATTTTCTGGTAGGACAACTACTTATATGATTTAAGTACTATCACTTAGTTGATTGATGAAGATGATTTGATCAAAAGATGTAACACTAGCACCTAGAGGAAAGGTTGAGTTATGATTATGTAATGATGAACAAGAATCAATTAAGAAAATGATAACATGATGTATTGATATTCTACTTAAGGTTACAAAGGCTGGTTACACTAAGAAAGTTTAGAAGAAAAAGTTACACAAAGATTGTCTGCCAAGCTTGACTGAGTGGAGAGTAGGTTCTGAGCAAAGTCAGTACAAGCTGAGCAGAAAATTAATTGAAGCCAAGTATAAGTTAATTCTAGTGTATGCTGAGCAGAACAAGTGGTTGCCAAGTAAATTTTAGTTGATGCTGAGCACTTGTAAACTTTAGTTTGTATTGAGTAATTTTACAAAGGATGCCAAGAAATATAGTGTGTGCCAAGCATCAGAAACTAGATAATGTCAAGTGGCTGCAAAATTTAAAAGATCGTGAAATTGATGAATTTGAGCCGACAAGTTTTTTTCTTGGAATGAGATGGTGGCATATAATTCAAGGTAAACCATTTTGAAATGAATTAAAAGAGGACTAAAGGAGAAGTTTCTAGGAGAGATGTGGAATGTGGGATAGATTCATTGTATCCTACCTAATCCATCCTAACCCTAAATTAACTGATGAAAAATGAGTGGGAAAAGATCTTGATTTCCTATTTATAGGAATGGCTAGTCAGAAGCAAAAAGTATTGAGTGTGAGAACTCAAGGAAGACAAGGAGTTGAGGGTTTTACTTCATCAAGTGACCTAATAGAAGAGACTACATTGACATGTTAATCAATAAGGCTTAAGAATATGTATGCTTGAAGGGTGAACAAGCTATAAGAGCTGAAAAGTATGAAGGCCAAGCACAATGGAGGATTGAAATAGAGATCTGTAAATTTGTAAATGAAGTTATAAGTTGTTATCAGATCAAGCCTTATTGTTTCTCTCTAACAATTGTATCAATCTAGGGTAAATCTTTTGGATTAAGGTTGACCTCACAGTCATTTGTAAATCCTTTAACTGGGTGACATTCGAAGTGAATGGTCTAAAGTACTCTAACAAGGCTCACTCCTAATAGGGTGATAAAAATCCTTTAATAGGGTCAAATTTAACAGTGTGTCTTGTAACCTTTAACAGGGTTGGCCTTTCATAGGTCATCACTTCAGAAGACTGAAAAAGAGTAGCATGTTACTGGTGGTTTTTCCAAATTGGGTTTCCATGTAAATCATTGTGTCAAGTGCATTGATGAATATATTTTGTTTCATTTTTGCATTTTTGCAAGTTGATTTGACAGTAATCTACAAGTTATAAAGGGATTATATAATATTATGGATGCATGCATGAAGATAAATGTTTTATGGGTTCACTAAGATGTGAATTTTTTTAATTTATACATGTGGACCTTAGATAACTGACTCACCCCCTTGCCCCAATTATTCTAAAAGTATTCTAACAATTGGTATCAAAGCCATCTACTCAAGAGAACTAGTTTGAAGGTACTAGAAGCACAAAGATGAAGATGTCAAAAAGAGATGTACCAAAGATCAACAGAAATAACTTTCTTGCATGGAAAAGTTGGATGAAACTACACCTTGGAGGACTTGGAGATCATATACAATCCACTATTACCACTAAGCTTGTTGACCTTGCTGGAGCTCTAGCTATTGAGGATATGAGAAAGAAGAAAGAGCATAACTAGGAAATGCTAGAGATTGCCTCTGCCCTAAGTTATGTTGAATTTGATGATATCAAATGTATTGATAGTGAAAAGAAAATGTGAGATGCCTTACCCACCATCTATGGAGGAGACACCAGTGTTCTTAGAGCCAAATCTAAAAGTCTTAGAGGTAAGTTTGATGATATGAGCCTAGAAGAAGGAAAAAATATTGCTCAATATTTTGCAAGGATAAAAGAGGTTATTAATGCAATAAGAGGAGCTAATGGAAAATTAGATGATGACACTATGCTAAGAAAAATTTTAAGAACAATATTGCCTGTATATATTATTAGAGTCTTTGTAATTCAAGAACTAAGATGCATAATAGGGAATGATCTATCACTTGAAGGACTGGTAGGAAGACTTACTACTTTTGAGCTATCTAACTTTGACAATAACCTAAGGATATTAAATTTTATTTCAAATATAAAGTGTCATTAAAGGAACCTGATGAGAAGAATAATAAGAAAAGGATAAAATATGTATCCAGTGACAGTGATATAGATGAGAAGGTTGTTGAACAACTTGAAGCACTACTGGTAAGAAGATTTCATAGAGGTAAAGGCAAGTTCAAAGGTAAATTACCTATCATTTGTTTCAATTGCAACGAGGTTAGTCATATTGCTGCTAGATGTCTAGAGAAGAAAAAATACAGAAGTGGTGACAAGTACAAGAATATAAGAGATGAAGACACCAATGACTACAAAGACAAAGGTAAAAAGTCATGCTAGATTGCTAAAGACAAAATATCTGATGAACATGATTATGAAGTGGTATATGTTGCAATAAAGGATGAATCTGATGAAGATGAGACAACTACACTTGTGACTTATGTGGATAAGAATGATAGGTGGATCATTGATAGTGGGTATTTACATCACATGACTAGAGACAAAAGTAAGTTCATTTCCTTAAATTTTTATGATGGGAATAGTGTAAGATTAGGTAATGATGTGTCATTTTTGATTAAAAAAAAGGTTCTATCAAGCTCAAAGATTTAAGATTTTATTTAATAATGCTTAGTATGTTGAAGGACTTAGCTATAATCTCTCAAGTGTGTCACAATTGAATAATTTGGGATGTAAGGTTGAATTTGAAAAAAAAGTTGCTAAGATACATGAAACAAATGGAAGACTAATTGGAAAGGGTGACTATAATAGAAGTAATCTATTCTATCTTTATATAGACGATGCTACTTGTCTAGTTGTAAAATCTGATGATGTATGGTTGTGGCACAAAAGGTTATGTCATGTCAATTTTGATAACCTAGTCAGTATTAGTAACATGAGAAAGGTTAGAGGATTTCCTAAGTTGAAGAAGCCTGATAATATAATGTGCAAACAATCTCAGTTGGACAAAATGACAAAGTCAAGATTTAAGAGTAAAACTCATACCTCTAAAGAAATATTAGAGATTGTTCATACTTACTTGTGTGGACCAATGGATGTGCAAAGATACAAAGGAGATAATTATATTATGTTACTTATTGATAATTATTCTAGAATGATGATAGCTATGTTTTTGAAAAGGAAATTTGATGCTTTCCAAAAGTTTAAGTGGTACTTAGCAAGAGTTGAGAAGGAAATGGGTAAAGATCTAAAGTGTTGAAGATCTGACAGAAGAGAAGAATTCACATCAAATGAATTTGTGATGTCCAGTAATGAAAAAGGAATCAAAACACAAACATCTATCCCTAGAACCCCTCCACAAAATGAAATTGTTGAAAGAAGGAATAGGTCTTTAATAGACTCTACTAGAACACTCATGATGGAGAAACACGTTACTTTGAAATACTGGAGAGAAACTATAAATATAGTTGTCTATACCTTGAACTATGTACAAGTCAAGAAATGTAGTCATTCAACACCTTTTTAATTATGGTATGGATACTTACCCAATGTAAAATACTTTAAGGTATTTGGAAGTAGATGTTTCATTCTTAAAAACTTCAAGAAGCAAATGTGAATTTTGATGAATATACAGAAGTATATGAGGATGAACCTATGAAAGAATCAAAAGAGTACAAATCATTTGTATACTCTTATGAATGTATGATGGCTAAAGAAGATGCTACAAATCAAGCTACAAACCAACACCAAGTTTTAGTGACTTTTGAGTCATAAACTATGAATGTCGAGTAGCATTCAAGAATTGAGCTACATTTAGAAGCCAAGTTACAGAATAAAGTTGAAACTCTTTTCAATTCTGAGATTAGTGGAGATGCTAAGTTACCTGACAAAGATGTACAAAATGATTCTAAAAATGAAAGATGAAATGAAGAAAGAAGATTTCAACCAAGATTGTCTAAATATGTCAAAGACATCATCCTACTACACAAATTATTGGAGATAAAGATGCTAGACCAATGACAAGAATTAGATTGATAAATGATAGATGTTTTTTGAGCATGAAGGAACCCAAATTGGTAAAAGATGCATTAGAAGATGAATACTTGAGTAAGGCCACGGAAGAAGATATAGAACAAATTGAGAAAAACAAGACATAGACTCTAGTTCCTAGATTAGAAGACAAGAATGTGATTGGCATCAAATGGGTATTCATAAACAAGCTAAATGAACATGGTGAGATAAAAATGAACAAGGCAAGATTAGTCTACAAGGGATATGCAGAAGAAGAAGGAATTGACTATGCAAAGATGTTTGCCCCTGATGCTAGATTGGAAGGAGTGAGAATTTTACTTACTTATTCTGCATACAAAGGTTTCAAAGTTTATCGAATAGATGTTAAATTTGCATTTTTGAATGGCATATTAGAGGAAGAATTTTATAGAATAGCCAAAAGGTTTTTTCGATGTTAACAATAAAAACATGGTATGTAGATTACACAAAGATCTATGTGGTTTGAAATAAGCACCAAGAGCATGGTGTGAGAGACTTCATAAGTATTTTGTGAACATTGGATTTGAAATGACTAATGATAACAATATTTTGTACATAAAGGAGAGAAAGGAAAAGGTATCTTGTTAACTAAAATTTTTGTTCATGATATCATATTTGGAGGTCAAGATGCCTTATGTAAAGCTTTTGAAAATGAAATGACATAAGAATTTGAAATGTTTATGTTTGGAGAGATCAATTTCTTTGTGGGTTTGAAAATATATTAGATGAAATATGTTATATACATCACTCAATCAATTATATTGAAAACTTTTGGATTGGAGGATTCAAAATTAGTAAGTACACCTATGGTGACTTGACACAAGTTGTCAAAGAATGATGATTTAGCTAAAGTAAATTAGACATTGTATAGGTCTATGATTGGTAAATTACAATATGTAGCACATAGTAGACCTAACATTGCATTATTTGTAGGGATAGTTGCAAGATTCTTTGCTAATCCTAGAGAGAATCATTTGATGGCTATAAATAGAATAGGGAGATATCTAAAAGAAATAGAAGAGTTTGGTCTATACTACAATAAAAATGAGAAATTTGAATTAAGAGCATAGACTTATGTTGATTGGTCTAGAAACATTGATGACAAAAAGATCACTACTGGAGGAGCATTTTTATTAGGCAAGAGGTTGGTTACATAGACTAACAAGAAACAAAATTGCACCTCACAATCTATTGCTAAAGCTGAATATGTTGTTGCTGTTGTAAATTGTACAAATATTGTATGGATTAAACAACTACTCAAAGGAATGAAGGAAGAGATCATAGAACTTGTAAAAATTTATTGTGATAATACAAGTGCTATTAATTGATCAAAGAATCATGTGATGTACACAAAGACTAAGCACATTGCAATCAAGTATCATTACTTAGAAAAGTTAGTTCAAGATAAGGAGGTAAAGATGGAATATGTCAACACAGAAGAGAAAATTGTTGACATCTTCACAAAAGCATTACCTAAGGATGCTCGTGAGTATCTAAGAGGTAAACTAGGGGTGATACCCCTATCAAAAGTGATCTAAGTAACAAGAGAAGTGCCCTACATCAAAAAATTTGATTTTCATCTATTTCAAGTTGATGCAGAGGATCTTACTTTAGGAGCTGCATAAAGTAATCAAAGAACTAAAACTTCAAATCGATCACAAGTAAGGTGACAGAGTGAGAAACTAAAGAAATTGAAAATCTTATATTTTCATGTTAAGATGAAAACTCTTTGGCATTATTTTCAAAGAGGGAGAGATTTACTGATCAAACCTAGGAATAGAAAATGGATCATAGAGGAAGATTAGAGATAGTTATTGATCAAGAGAACAATGAAAGAGAAATTCTAATATCTATCTAGTAAGAGGGAGATATAAGAAGAAACTTAGAGGGAGTTATAAGAAATAGTTTTTCAACCTATTTAGAAGATAAAAGTTGTTGATAGAGGGAGAGATTTCAATACAAGGAATTAGTTTCTTTTTGGTATTGTCTTACTATGTTAACCTAGTCAGTTTGGTTGAACATGGTGTTTGTCCATTTGGTTGATCAATTTGGTTTTCCATCAATGCCAAAGAAGGAGATTGTTGGGATCAGATTGAAAAAGATCATTGCTGAGGGATATTTTTGTGATTAGATTACAAGAAGGAGATTGTTGAAGAAGATTTCATGTTTCAATCATTATTTTGTCACTAATGTCGAACTTTCTATTTGCTAGTAAGACAATTGTTTATATGATTTAAGTTCTATCACTTAGTTGATTAATGAAGAGGAATTGATCAATAGATGTAATGATAGCACCTAGAGTAAAGTTTGAGTTATGATTATGTAATGATAACATGATTTATTGATAATGTAGAAGTTGATAAAAGCCAACTTCACAGTGTGCCAAGATCAGCTGCATGAAAATAACCTGTCGAAGAGAAACCATAGAAGGAGGGAGTAAGATATTGGAGAAATTAAATGGACTTGAGAGAAAAATATTCTAAAAAAAAAAAGGAATTTTCTATACAATATTGTCAATGCCAATATGTTATGAAATACAATGAGAGAGTCCGAATATAAAGGCCTCAAGGAAGCTTCTAGAACAAGCTAGAAAGTGTTAGGAGATAAGTGTGACAACTAAGAATATGTCCATATAAGGTGGATTACCCTTCAAGTAGGTGAGAAGATAAGTATGGTTAGGTAGGAACAAACTCCCATGTTGTCAATAATTCATCACAAACTCCTAGATGAAAACCAATGTCTAATGCATTTAACCTAAGTAAACTTAAGTAAAAGTGTAAATAATAATAAATAATTATTTATTCTAACACCCACCCCCGGTGCAACTTAAAGGAATGCACTTAAGCTTACAATAGCTAAGATGAAATGTAAAATGGGTCTTGACCACAAAGCCATGTTAGATACCCATGAACTAGTGCGTAAGAAAAGCAATGCAATATCTGTAAACTAGAGAAAAAGGAGAAAACCTAGTGGGAAAAACCCCTTTCCAAAAAGAGATAGCTAAAAAACTAGTGAAGGCATAAAGAAGCCTCCAACTAGAGGAATGTCCTAGAAAATAGGAACAAGAAGATCATAAAGAGCATCACTGAAGCATGAAGAAGCTGCAAACTCTATCAAAATAAAACTGCTAATCTGAAGAACCCTCAATGGAAATAGAAGGCATGAACTGAGAGTGTCTATATGGTAGATGATCCATCTCACTGAAATGCATAGGTAGCTAGCCACTGAAATTGCTTAGTATATAGGATCATATACTAAATACGTAGCTCACTCTATCAAACCATCAAACTAATGAAGCATTAGAAATAATAGAATAACCCTCCTTAAAGTAGATGGGGTGAGGTAATAGGCAACTAAGAAAGTGGGCCAAAGTCCCCTATAGAAAGAACCAAGAACAATGAGAGAGAGTGAGAGGTACAAACACCTATAAAGGCATGTGTCTCCAACACATCATGGGGAAAAAAGGAAGAGGGCACAAAAGTGGCATACAACTATCCCCCCCCCCCCATGGCACTTTATAAACATAGTGAGTACAACTGTCTCAAAACAATGTTCATGAACCCGATATGCAAGAGTGGCACTTTATCTCAGTGTGTTTGCATAAAGATGCTTACAAACAATAACAACAATGACTAGAATGAGAGAAAATATGATACAATAGATAGTACAACCAAAATAAAGGATCCCATGCCATGAAAATGATCCTCAGACTTGAAACACCGAAGATATCCACCATAGAAAAAAAATGTAAAAGGTATGATAGAAAGAGAATGGTATAGAATCTAAAGTAAATGACAAAATTTTTGAAAAATAGATAGAACCAGATTTCAAAAAATATAGTGCTTTCAAAAAATGGAGATGGGATGCACAAGATATGCTTTTTGAAGTGGAAAATAGAACATCCAACTTTGACTAGAAAAATAGGCAAAAAAATTACATCAAAATTGAAAAATATCTACACCAATGTCTCCATCTCAGAACCATCTTTCTGGCACTTCTTTTGGATCAAAAAAATACCTTTGCATGCTAGTTATGGCCAAAAAACTAAGAGTAGGTGAAAAAGGACCCTAGAGTGCTTGAAGGATGCTGATGTAGCACTAATGTCAACATTCCATGGGCTTAAAATTGATGGCTAGATGGCCATCAGGTCAAAAAAGGATTGCTACATGGCATGCCATGTGGCAATATGAATGACTAGGTAGTAACATGACACAAGCCATGTGCCAACGTGGCACTCACCAACTAGTTCACATGTCTATAGGTGGGTAGTGGGTAGTAGGCTATAGGTGGGTGGTGAGCAGGTACCTATAGCCAACCATGGTGGTTGTAGGGGTGGCTGTTGTTGGTGGAGCTACCAGCCGGCCGGGCGGCGGCGGTTGTGGAGCAGCAACCAAGTTCTGACCATGTTGTGGTTGTGCTGTTGGTGGTATTAGCATCCAGGTCGAGCGCTAGTGGCATAGTGGCAGTGCTAGAGTGGCGTAATGGTGTCCGTCAAGCGCTACACAAAAAAATTATTTTTTTTGCAAAAAATGCAATAAATGCATCCGTACGGCCTCCCAAGGGAAAAACAAAATTTATCTGATGCTATAGAAGCCAAAGTTCAAATTTTTTATATGAATCTTAACTATAATGGGCCTTCTGAACTCAATGGAAATGTCTGTTTAGGCCCAAAGTGCTTTGAAAATTTTTTCTTCCTCTTGATTGAAGAAAGAAAATAAAAAACAAACTGGGGTTTATGTCTCTAAATTGCAACTTCAAAAATCCTTTAGCTAGGAAGCAATAGGGAGGCTCTGATACCATGTAGAAGTTGATGAAAGCCAACTTCACAACATGCCAAGATCACCTGTATGCAAATAACCTGTCAAAGAGAAACCAAAGGAGGAGGGAGCAAGAGCTTGGAGAAACTAAATAGTCTCGAGAGAAAAATATTCCAACAAAGAAAAAGATTTTTTTATACAATATTATCAATGCCAATATGTTATGAAATAAAATGAGAGAGCCCAAATATAAAGGCCTCAAGGAAGCTTCTAGAACAAGCTAGAAAGCACTAGGAGATAAGTGTGACAACTAAGCATACATCCACAAAAGGTGGATTACCCTCCAAGTAGGTGAGAAGATAAGTATGGTTAGGTAGGAACAAACTCCCGTGTTGTCAACAACTTGTCACAAACTCCTAGATGACAACTAATGTCTAATGCAGTTAACCTAAGTAAACTTAAGTAAAAGCATAAATAATAATAAATAATTATTTACTCTAACAGATAATCTACTTAAGGTTACAAGGGTTGGTTACACAAAGAAACTTTAGAAGAACAAGTTAGACAAAGTTTGTCTGCCAAGATTGATCGAGTAGAGAGTAGGTGTTGAGAAAAGTCAGTACAAGCCAAGCATAAAATTAGTTGGAGCTAGGTGAAAGTTCATTCTAGTGTATGTCGAGCAAAACAAGTGGATGGCAAGTAAAGTTTAGTTGATGTCGAGGACAATTAAACTTTAGTTCATGCCGAGTAATTTCATAGAGGATGTCAAGCAATGTAGTGTGTGCCAAGCATCAGAAGCCAGATAATGCCAAGTGGCTACATTATTTAAAAGATCATGAAATTGATGAATATGAGCTAACAAGTTTATTTTCTTGGATTTTTGAACCAGGTGGAAGATAAGATTGATGAGCTGGTGACATAGAATTCAAGGTAAATTATTTTGAAGTGGATTCAAAGATGATTCAAGGAGAAGTTTCTAGAAGAGATATGAAATGTGGGATAGCTCCAATCCATCCTACCTAATCTATCCTAATACTAAATTGGGTGATGGAAAATGAGCAGAAAAAGATATTAATTTCCTATTTAAAGGAATGCCTAATTAGAAGAAAAAAAGTGCTAAGTGTGAGAACTCAAGGAAGACAAGGAGTCAAGGGTTTTGCTTCATCAAGTAACCTAACATAAGAGATTACATTATCATGTTAAGCAATAAGGCTTAAGGATATGTATACTTGAAGGGTGAACAAGTTGTCAGAGCTAAAAACTATGAAGGCCAAGAAGAATGGAGGACTGAAACAAATATCTATAAATTTGCAAATGAAGTTGTAAGTTGTTATCAGATTAAGCCTTACTGTTACTCTCTAAAATTTGTATCAGTCTAGGGTAAATCCTTTGGATTAAGGTTGACCTAACATTTATTTGTAAATCCTTTAACCGAGTGACATTCCAAGTGAATGGTCTAAAGTCCTCTAACAAGGCCCACTCCTAACAGGTTGATTGAAATCTTTTAACAAGGTCACATTTAATAGTGTGTATTGGAATTTTTAACAAGGTTTTCCTTTCACAGGGCATCACTTTAGAAGAGTGAAGAAGAGTAGCATGTTACTTGGGTATGTGCAGGATCATGGTCAACACAATAAAAAGTCAAAAAATTAGGGTTATGTCAACTTGACATGCAATTTTCTACTTGTTATTAGCTTTATATCAAAAAGTTGAGAGAAAAGAATCTCTAAGAAATTGACTCTAGTTTCTAAACCACTAGAACTTATCTCAAAAAAATAAAAATTGATTGGTCAAAATTTTGAATTTTAATGCAATATTACAAAAATTTTAAAACAAAAATAAGAAGTAGATGTATGTTTGACCACCTTAATCATAATCATATGATAATATTCTAGATATAAGTAGTAGACTCATGCCTGGATGTGGCACATATTTTTGAGTATTTTTATTCTAAATAAATCATTAATAATTATTTTTTGACTTTAGTATTTTTGGAATTAAAAAACTCTTGTGTCTAACCACCTTAACTAATTCAAAGCTTTGCAAAATTTATTTTTTTATTTTTTTCCTTATAGTGGAAGAAACATAGAATGTGATGCATCTTTTTGATTTAAAAAATGTTTTACCATTTGAAAGTTATAGTTTTTTTTCAAGTAGTGTGTCAATCAGCAATTTATACGCAACTCCATTAGAAAATAAGTAATAGTTACTTACTAAACTCATAATTTGAAAAATCTTAGATTTATGGAAAGCTAAGAACATTCTTAAGAAACCCTTTTCATTTCATCAAATTTTCACAAAAAAAATTGTCAGCTACATGTTTGAAGTAAAAATCACATAAAAACAAGCCAAAAACACATTTTTAGTATATTTTTAAAGTTGACCATATAGGGTTGGTATCCAAAGATATAGTAGACCTTATAAAGATATTAATTGTTTTCATTTAGTATCAGGGTGGGTGGGAAATTTTTTTGAATAGATTTTGAAATGGTTTGAGGCATTTTAGAACTACATATTTTTTAGATCGCCACTTTTTGGCACAACATGATCTTGCACATACCCACTTGTGGCTTTTCCCAAATTGGGTTTCCACGTAAATCATTATGTCAAGTGTGTTGATGAATCTATTTTCTTTCATTTTTACTTTTGTACAAGTTGATTTGATAGTAACCTACAAGTTTTAAAGGGATTGCATAATCTTATGGATGCATGCATGAAGATAAATGTTTTATGGGTTCACTACGCTATGAAAAGTTTTGTTTATACATCTGGACCTTGGATAACTGATTTAGCCCCCCCAAGTTATTCTAAAAGTATTCCAACAAAAACCAATTTTAATTTTGAACATTTAGATGCAAAACTTAAAGCTAGCATAGAATTACTTTTGATTTTATAGAAGAGGAACATATGATAGATTATGTTAGTAAAAGATTTGTCACTTTAAATTTTGTAATTATTTGTCCTACAAAAAATTCACCTTATACTTCCAATAATTGGATAGATCATTTTCTATACATGATCTTTCTCAATGATTGAGAGGGAAAAACATCTTCTATGATTTATTTTTTATATAGTTAACCAAACTTTAGCTAAAAAATGAAAGGAACAATTGAAAATCCTTCAATCCTAAATTTACTTAGAACAATAGGTATACATATATTACCAAGATTTCACTAAGAAATTATAACTCTATCAACTTCCCCCTTAAAGGACAACACTAGACATAAGAACACTTCAAAATGAAAATTTGATTTATATGCACTATAAAAAATTAAAAGGAAAAATGCATTTTGATAAAATGTATTCATACTTGACTTTTGTGTTTATGAAAATGAAGATAACATTATAAAAAAATATTATTGTGTCATATGACAGGTAAACAAAATTGCATAATGAACAACATACAATAATGAAACATTTTGAAAATGTCTTGCATTCATTTGATGGAGATATACAATCCAAGATTCTTTGAGTCCCAAGAGGACTTTAAGTCAAAAGTGTCTACAATATTAGATAAGATTCCCTTATGTACAAACTTACCCCTTTATAACTAGCTCCTTTTTTTGGTTAATAAACAACTCATTTTCAGTCAATTTGAATGAGGGTATTAACCTTATAATTTTTTCCTAAAAAGTATTAATTAAGTAGCCTTGACCAAAAGTGACAAAAGTGAGTACTTACAAACAAAACAAGGAAACAATAATTTTTATATCTTATTGCTAAAAAGAAAAATGTACAATAAAAACATCTGATATCACATTGTAATGTTACCCTTGACATATCATAAAGAAGTATCTTAACTAGTATTTTTTTAGTAGTTGTCATAGACTAAGTACTATTGTTTCATGTAATGGCATAGTCATGTTAACTAGTGATTAAAAGTCTTGATTTCTACCAAATAAAATCAATTATTTTCAAAATAAATTGTTATAAAATTAATACATATTATACTATACATGAAAATTTATTATGTTTATAAATGAAGAAAATTAATTTACTACTATTTCATTAGCTAAATCATGTAGTCTCATATGTTTGAATACTCTAAAATCATAATTTATTTTAACCATATGTGTTATCTCCCACAATTATAAAATTGTCCACTATTTTGGCATATTTATTCTCCAACTAAGAGTTCTACTTAAATGATGTTTTGAAAAGTATTTTGAATAATCACCAAAATTGAACCATTAGTAGTGTAAGTTAAAGAGCCTTGAGTTGGAAACCAGTTGTACATTTATTTTATTTTTATTTTAAAACTTGTTAATGCATTTTTTTATTTTGTTAATGGAAACCAGTTTGCTCTACTTTTATTGTACTCTTTGCACAATTGTATTCACACTCCTATTCCTTACTATCATCATATCATGAAATGATACAACACATTACATATATATACCAATTCAAATTACATAATTACAAATTTGGCCATCACACAAGTTAACACATATATTACAAAGTCGGCCCACATGAAGACACTTGGGTTCTGAAGACTGACTCAATGAAGCTCTAATACATGGCACCCATTGTCATTACTTGGCATCATCATTTACTCGATAGACATAAAGGCTCGGTCCATACTGATCACTTCAGAGTAGTCTTGAACTTGGTTTGCACTGGTGACTCGGTGGATACTGTGCAACTTGGCATAAACTAAATCACTTGTTTACCATAACTGAACTCAGTAAACACTATCTTTGCATTACATGAACTGTGAACTCGGTAGGAACTGCAATGCTTGGTAACCACTGATAAACTTGGTGTATACTGAAATGCTCAGTTTGAACTACTAGACTTCACACTAACTGAATTTGCTTGGTAATCACTGGGATTAATCCAAAATATTCTGTAGCAACTATAATGCTCGGTGGCTACTGAATTATATGGAAAACACTGTAGACTGTTCAACGAGCTCAGTAGCCATACAATATTTGAATAAGTGTGTGTCATTAAAAATAACTTGACTGATATGTCAACACAATCATCATAATGTTATAATTCTTCTTCTCTACAATTTCTTCAACAGTCATGGTTCTAGTAGGTGCCACATAATTAGCATTCAAATATTTCAGATGTGAATCACTAATGGTTTCCAAATGTAACTTCATAAGTTGCTGCCATACATTGAAGTTATCTCTGTTCAACTTGGGGATTTCCCTTTTGTAAGATGTCCTAATTTTTAGCTTAGGTCCTTGAAACCTTCTTTGCAAGCACCAAAAGATCTTATACCAATTGTTGGAAATGTAAGATGAGTAACTGAGAGGGGAGGGGTGAATCAATTACAATAAAAATAAATCTTAGATCTCTTAGATGTCAACACAAAACATAAACTCTGATGAAACTATTGTTACTTAGTTAACACACAAGCACTCAGTTAACACTAATAATATGTTGCAACTTGGTAACCACTAAAATAGAAACTATTACTCAAAAAATACTGAACATGTAGAACTTAAGATATTATCTGTGATTAACCTTAATTAACTTAGTTGCATACACATAAAAGAAATAGCATGAACACAAGTAACACCAAGATTTAACGTGGAAACCCAATTTGGAAAAATTGCCAAATTACAACTAGTTGTTGATTTTCACTCTTATAAAGTGAGCCCTATGTGGAGCCAACTATGTTAAAGTTACAAAACACACTATTAGGTGTGACCCTGTTAGAGGATTTAATCACCCTACTAGGAGTGGCCTTATTAGAGGTCTTTAGATACTTCAATCTAGAAATGTCACATTGTTAGAGGATTTAAAAATAACTATTAAGACAACTTGGTTAAGAGATTTGATACACTTCTACAATGGTTAGAGAGTAACAATGATATGACCTAATTTTTGATACAACTGTATTGCTAATTTTAGATCTCAACTCTATCTCGAATACTTGATTCGTCCTAATCAAATGTATCTTTACAGCTCCTCAGTGATATTCTGCTTATCCTTCTAATTCGCTTCCTCGAAGAATCTCTTATTTTGTAATCCACTTACATACTTAAGAATAATACTCAACTTGACCTTATACTTATATCATAAACATTGTCAAGTTGGCTTAAATACATCATATAATAATTAATATTCATGTCCTCAGTCACCTAGAATCAACAAACAAATCTATTAAACTCAATATGTGAAAACAAGAAAATCCTTCATTAGCTAACCCTGCTCGGTGGACACTAACTCTAAAATGATTTTCTTGCATTAACCAAGTGAACTCGATTAACACTACATCTTCACAAACTTCCTTTAGTAACTGAGTGATCTCGGTTAGTATCAGTTTTATCCAACTTTCCTTCATTAATCGAGTGAGCTTGGTTAACACTCATCTTCTATTGACTTCTCTTCAACGCTCTAGTGAACTTGGCATATGCTATTTTCTGAACTTGGCAAACATCGAAATGCTTAGTAGATATAGTAAACTATCTTCATCACCCAAGTAAGTTTGATATACACTGACTAGTAAAGATATGATATTTTGTTTTACATCAAAGACAATTTACAAATGATCAATTATTTTCAATACTATGGTTTGCATGGTTGGAAGTGTTTTAGAGATATATCAAGGGCATCCTTGTCCTAAGTATGAATGTTGTTTTGAATAATTATATAGGAGTTAGAGCCTTTTTGCTGGTTGCTGGTAACATGTTCCTATTTTACTGCTAGACATTGGAGAATATTATGCAAGCTTTGGTCTGAAGGAGTTAGTGTGTGCACTTTGAGATTTGGATCATTGGATGGCATATGGACCTATGTCTAAAAGCATGTACTCTTATGTTTGCATTTGAGTTAGTTATGCATTATAAACTTGGGGCATGTCCTAAGTATTTAATTATTTGATATATTTAATAATTGTTGCCAAGTTGACTTGTCTTTTGAGGGTCTATTTAAATAATGTAACTTTCTAGGCCAACTTGTGGCTTGGTTTAGTATTAATAGGGGGGTCCTGTCAAGTCTAGATTCATTATTCAACATGGAGAAGATAGAGTAGCTGAGAGGAGGGAATTTGAGTAGAGACAATAGCTAAGTGTGGGCTTGGGAAATAAGAAGGTTGCTTGGTGTCTTGTGAGCACAATTTTAGATTCTTCTTAGAGTTCTCTCCCAGATTATGGATTTGAGCTAGCTAACTAGTTGGATCTTTCTAGGTCTTACATAACTATTATTGTAATTTCTATTATATTTATCCATAACCCAGAAGGCCTTAGAGTCAAGCATGTTGGATGTAAATATTATGATTATATCAAGAGAATTCTTTTTGTTTTAGATTTAAATTTTCATTTTTTTCTATATATTCCATTATGTGTTTATTTCTTTGGAGCTAGGAAATCTCCCTTGGGGATTCGTATCCCTTGCATTACATATTTAAGACCCCTAAAAAAACCATTTCTAGTCATGTATGAATCAATTCTACTATTCCAAGCCCTAGGAGCTCACTACAAACAATAAAAAACCTATTTTCAATTTGCACACTTTAGCTTCATGCCCATGTACCTCATAACTAGGTGGTTGTTGAATATAAACTTCCTCCTCAACAAAACCATTCAAAAAAGAAGATTTCACAACCATTTGAAAAAAAAATTATCTTCTTTTTGATCTCTTTGATGTCTTGTTCATCAATTTGAGTATCTTTCTTTTGCTTCTTCTTTGTGTTGTAATGAATACATTTGCTAGGACTAGCCTCTATGTATTCCTTCTTAGCACCCTCTAAGTCTAGCACAAGCCTCACCTCCTTACCCCAATCTATGTTACTCAACACCTTTCTCATACACTCAATCTCTATATCCTAAAAATCCTAGCATTTCTTCAGTGCATCTTTAGTTACTTTTTCCAATTTTCAATCTTCTTCCTCATTTCTTCTATTATCTCCCTATTCTCCTTCTGGTCCACCACCTCCTCTTTCTACCCTTGCTTATTTAGTTTTCTCTACATCTCCATTTTCCCTTCCAATTCTCTATATTTTAAATTCAACATTTGGATGGAGTAAAAGGTCCATTTATATAACCTTAGTGAGTACAAAGAAATTGCTTTAGCAATTTGACAAACACCATGAGGAGGATCAATGACTAGGTCTTTGATGTCATCCCCTATCAACTTCACATTGAACTCATCCTTATCCATCACTTACAACCTATGAATTCTCACATTCCTCTTCTCTTTTTCCTCCCGAAAGGCTTTATCCCTTTTCTCAAACTGTTTCATACTAGGAGACAGGACCTTGGTCTCTTTCCCTTCAATATTTCTCTGAGAGATATACACATCATGAAAAATAAATTCTTCATAATCAATAAGACTAATGACTTCTCTAGGCTTTTCATCTTCTAATTTATTTTTAAGAGATAGGTTTTCTCTAATATTAGTAGCCACAGGGGTAGTCAACTCATCCTGAGTTAGCTGATTATATTTATCTTTTACCACCAAAGACATTAAATCATTTTGACCCAAACACATAGAAGGAAAGGAATCTGAGACATTGCCACCTCCAAATAGTCATTCCACAGACTCAAAATTTTCAGCTTCTTTCGATTATCCATTTTCATCTCCACTTTCCCCTACCCTTCAATCTCACCTTTCTCTACTTCATCCTCACTATCTTCTTCATTTTTAGAGAACATTTTAGCATAAATAACCCTATCCTTCATCCTTTTGTTGGTATCAAGGGAGTCCATCCCTAACTCCCCTAAAATCCCTTTATCTTTACCCATTTATGCCACGAAACCCAGATTTTTACTAATGTATTCCACTAATTTCTTCAAAATTGGGTTAAGGAATGATTTTTGAACATATCTATATATCATCCTCATCAAACCCTCATGCATGATGGGTTTTTTCGGATTAGACCTCAAAGAATCTATACTATGTGATAAAGAACACAACAGAGGAAAAGGGAAAAATACCTTATTTATACCTAAAGTGGTTTAAAAATACAAAGTTGTAAGTATGGGCCCTATCATATCTCCCATCAAGAAATATATATTCCATCACTATAGTAAGAACACACCTCCAAAGAAACTTAATAGAAGTAATAACATAAATACCACCTCCCTTTTAATCAATTGAACATCCCTTTCTTTGGGGAATATCTTATGTTCAACCATTTTAGAATACTTAAGATCATGGAAGAAAATATTACCTTTATCACAAAACCCTTTAATCTCCACCATTATTACAACATTTAGTTACAATTTCCTCCTTCCCAAATTGACTTTGTTGTCTTTTCAACCTTTCAAGAAAAAATCCGTGACAATTTATTTTGTAATTAGGTATGTTATATGATGGAGTAGAAATGTCATATGTTGAAAAAAAGAGTGAATCTGTCCAATATCTTATACCAACTGATTTAGTTCACAATTTTGAAAAAATCCCACAAAATTATTAATGCAACAAACAAGTATTAACCATACCCAAGCAACCCCATATTGAATTAATTTTGAATTATTTTAGTAGTGGTGTAATCTAAGCTTATCCATAATATCAATCAAACTCAAGTTTAAGTAGACATGGAGTGAAAAAGTAACTAAAAAATAGAAAAAAAAACATTTAATCCAATTTAGAATTGAGTGGTAGGTAGGGGCTAAACTAATAGAAATGCCAACAAATTCACTTCAAGCTTAGATTAAAGAATTACTGATTTTCTTGAAGCCTATCAAACTGAAATGATATTGGACAATGAATAAGTAACTCAAATGTAATCATATTTTCCAAGTATGATATTACTTTTAGCAACATATCATATTATCAATTTTGGGTGGCTTAAGCATAACCTAGATATTACATGGTAATGTAAAAAGATTAGCTCTTTTGACTTAAGCTTACTTGGTATCCCCATTACAATTGATGATCAAAATAAAATAGAGCAAAGAAAAGTAATTTATTTTACATCAATCCATGCATACTACTAAAGGTTAGGTCAGAAAAATGACATTAAGAAGATGGCAAATGAATTTCTCATTGGTACAAGCTTATCAATTTTCTTATTATAATTAAATATAGATTCAAGGGACAACATACTATAGCTTGCCCATATTTTTATTGGCATGCATATAATTAAAAGAAAATGCTTCCCTCTTTTTGATAATTAAGGATTGCTAGAGAATGTTTCCTGGTTGTACTTAATCAATATTTTTTTGGAAGTATGTTTGCTCGACACAAGAAATAATCATAAGACATCATAAAAGTTTGCAAACATATTCATGTAAACTATAAATAAAATACTTATAATAAATAAGATATATATATATATATATATATATATATATATATATATATATATATATATATATATATATATATATATATATATATAGAATGATAATAAGATATAATATTATATTTATTATTGAACAATTAAAATTTGTAATATATTAATAATTATGATAATGTACTAATACATGCTTACCATCACATATATATATATATATATATAGAAAGAGAGATATTAATTGTTCAATAATAAATATATTATTATATCTTATTATCATTTTATATATATATATAGGGAGAGAGATTTTAGAGAATATGCATCATATTATGATGGGACAATTATATTTATAAAGATAAAGTTCAAAATATAGCATTGTAGGAACTTTACAAATTTATTTTGGTTACACAATATTCATAGAAATATGAAGCCTTAGTGGATCCTTTCCTCAATTATACAGTCATGGTGGACATGGGAACCACTGTTGTACTGCTAACTGAAGATGGAAAAAAATAATTTCTGAATTTGCATTGTATTGGTGATGCTTCTCTCGAAACACTTTTATTCTCAAACATTGGGTGCTCACATTTTTCACCGTCATGGAACTTCATCCTTCTTGTGCCGCCTCTTACTTGGAAAAGCTCATCTACCACCTCTTTCATTGATGGTCTCTTCTTCCTTTCTAAATGAAGGCATTCTCTTGCTATCATTGCCATATCTTTCATCTCTTGTAGGTTGTCCTCTTCGAGTACTTTGTTATCTAAGATTTCTTTGAGGCGATTGTAGTCAAGTCTTGACAAAAAAAGACTAGATAAACTTATCTCCTCGCTGTCCCTTTCCTGAGAGATGGGTTTCAAAGCAGTTAAAAGCTCAACCAGAACTACACCAAAACTGTATACATCACTTTTTTCGGTGAGCTGGAATGTTTTGAAGTACTCGGGATCCAAGTAACCCCTTGTGCCCTTCATATTGTATGTGGTGACATGTGTGTTATTGGAAGCTGAGATCAGACAAGATATCCCAAAGTCTGCAACTTTGGGAGAGAGATCTTCATTCAAAAGAATATTCGATGATTTTACATCTCTGTGGAAAATGGGTTGAGATGCTCCAGAATGTAGATAAGCCAAAGCTTCCCCTGTCTCAATTGCAATCTGTAGGCGTGATGTCCAAGACAAAGACCCCTTTTTCGAGTGTAAATGTTCGGAGAGCGTTCCTTCTGGAATGAATTCTGATACCAATAATGGGAATTTAGTTTGGATGCAACACCCTAACAATTTCACAATGTTTTTGTGATTTAGTTGGGAGAGAATTGTAACTTCATTGAGAAACTCATAGTCATCCTCTAGTTTTAAAGCTTTCTTGGACTTTTTAATGGCCACAGGAGTACCATCTAATAGAATGCCTTTGAACACAGTTCCACAGCCACCGCTTCCCAACACCATTTCTTGTGAGTAGTTTTTAGAGGCTCTTGCTAGTTCTTTGGCAGAAAATATTCTGAGGCTTTCTCTCCCCACTGTAGTAGCTATGTGTTGGTGCAACAGTTTGTAGTATTTGGCCTCCACAAGTTTCAAGTGGCGCTTCTTTAGCCAGCAAACTAAAAGAGATGCTGCTAAACAGACAACCACAAACGAAGAGACCGATCCTGTGTATTTTATCAGGTCAGACGTTGTGATAAAAGTAAGTTTGTTTTCGAGTATCTTGCAGGAAAACAGTTTGAACAACTCAAACAAAAGCAATGTATTAAATATCTGGTTACCTATGATTGCAGGAAAGACAAGGCCATTTGAGCTGGCGATCTTACATCCAGTCCCATTTGTAAAGCCATCTCCCACAAAGCCTTTTGCACATGAACAATTGTACCATCCTTCCAAATTATGACATATCCCCCCATGCTTTGCTCCAACACACATACTCCGGTTTGTGTGACTGGTACATTCGTTTATATCTGAAGATTCATCATGATTGCCGGTAGGATCTTTGAGATTTTCAAAAAGTAATGATTAAAAAACGCTAAAAAATGATTATCTAAATAAGAAAGTTGCGGGGTGTTACCTGTGCAATCAGTGCCATTGGAGTAGCCATTTCCTTGATATCCAGGTAGACATTTGCAGACGTATCCTTTTCCTGACGGCGAGTGAAGGCATTGTGCATGCATGGAACATGAATAATCCGGCCTTGTTTTAGCCGTGGCACAATCATGCTCCCTGATGCCCCAGTTGAGGCGGAGGCCATAATCCGCGCTCCTCCTTTCTCCCCAAAAGATGTCTGTTTCGTTGTCGGCGATGGTGAAGGTGGAGGGGTCCATTATGGTGGACAAGCCGCAATTAGTACGGTTGCCATCGGGCAAATGAAAGTGACGACCTCCACCTGTGAAATTTAGATATGGTAAATTATCAGGGATGTTAATTTCGCAGCAGCCATAGCGGCAGTATGGTTGATCACTTTGAAGGTCGATTGTTACACACCTGGCCTCTCCCAGGTCCCCAAAACTGAATGTACCGAATGTTTCATAGCCGATAACTACCAATCTATTGGACTTGGAAATAGTGAATGGGCCACTGGAAGGCAGCTCAAAGTAGTTTCTGGCACCAGTTCTTGGATCACAGGAAGAGGCATATATAAAATAAGAGTTTATGATGAGATGACCTTCGTAATCAACATCCATAATCGAAGCAGAGTGGCCGTGAGAAAGGAGATCTCCCCAATTACGTGAATGATCAGTAAAGTTGACTCGATAGGCAATAAAGTGTGGAGAGAGCATCCCAGTATATATATCCTCTGTGCATGTGATCTGAAAATCAGGGTGCCCGCAATAGGAATTGTGAATCCAGAAAGGGTAACTCACATTCATCGATCCACATCTTTCTGGAACACATGTGGCAGCAGTATAGCCCGCCAGACACACACAAATTACAAAGCCAAGAACAGCTCCGCAATGCATTTGCGTTTGGAACAACATTTTCCATTTCAGGATGAATTTGAAGCTTCCTTTAATTTAAATAGTGTATTTTCAACTCTGGTTATACAACACCCTGTTAATTAAATATCAATTCTGAAGGAATTCGTTGGACAAATGAATAATTCCTAAGCTGATAAAAATATAAAAAGCGAAGAAAGTTTTCATTGTTGCAGCGGATGATGGGAGGTCTCGTCTGGACACGTGGCAGGAGTATGCTGTTTAAGAACGTTAAAAATAATTAAGTGGAATTGTAGGTTCCAATGTTCCCGCAGTTAAAATATTTAGTTCGGAAATGTCAAAGAATGGCAGTGGAAGCTACGCCCAAGTGTAACAAAACCCATCAACGGCTGAGATGGTGTCTACAAATCGCTCAAGACGATTGAATATACCCGACCGTCCAAAGTCTGCAAAGCTTGAAATCCCGTATGTTGGATAGATTTTTACTATTTTTTTTAATTCGAATATATAGGTGTCTTTTAATTGGATTATCTGCTTTTATTTGATTATCTGGATTTTTGCCACTCGGATATTCTTTTTCAAATACCCTGATTACGCCGAAGGCGTTTAAATCTCGGAGAAACCAGAACGACCAGTGAATAAATTCTGGCCATACATTTTCACCATTCTAATTGGTTGATTTTTTTGCCCGACACATCGTTTCATCACCATTATGCTAAATTACAGACTAACTGTAATTTAAGTGATGTACTCTACTCTTTGTTGGTCGACTTATGGTGCCAACATAGGAATTGAGAGACTTGACCCTGTTTTCAATCAAAGTTAAAACAAGGGGCGCATGCACTAAAGTTCCTGCATTCATGTTTTTATGGTTGACTGAAATAGTATTACATAAAGGAGAAATTAAATTGGTTATAAGGAAAAATTTGGTGACGATAAACTTTTTCAGCTACTTTGAGCTTAAAAGCACAGAGTTGTCAAACAAACACTTCAATCATATAATTGGAAAAGAAGAAAAATAAAGATTTATAGGTAGAAAGGAAGAAAAATATAGATTTATAGATAGAAAGGAAGTATAGGAAGAGAGTGCTAAAAGAGAAAATGACATGTTATTACAAAGAGAAGTAAAGGTAGAATAATAGAGAGAGTTGAACCAAATTTGGAAAATATTAATAATTTTATTATTCTAAGAAATATATAAATAACAATAAAAATTATATTATATAAATGAGTTACTCATTTCTACCGATTCAATTATAAGTTGAAATATTTAATTTTTATAAAAAAAGTGTTGATTACTTAAATCAAAGTATCAAAATATGTAGTAAGTTTGAGGGGTAGTATTAATGGTAAATTTTTTTATAGGAAAATTGTAAAATAGTAACTAGAAATATAGTGTAAACTTTAAAAAATTTTTTTTTTTACAATTGTCAAAAATAAACATCAATGTAAAACTAATAAAAAATGTGTGTGTGAGTGAAAGAGAGAGAGAGAGAGAGAGAGAGAGAGAGAGAGAGAGAGAGATAATGATAAATAAAAAACATTTAACTCAATATTTGAACTTGGTAAGATAGCTAATAAAATATAGTGTAAACTTAAAGAAATAACATTTTACAAATTACAAAAATAAATATCAATATAAAATTAATAATAAATATATTTAAAATGATAAATATTAAATATTTAACTATATATTATGAAAATATCTAAATTATACAATTTAAAAAAAATTAACTCTATAAATTCATATGACTCCTTCATAAACTATCTTAAATAATAAATGTATTTAAAATAAAAAATGTAAAACATTTAACTTTATATTTGATTAAAATATCTAAATTATACAACTTAAAAAAAATTAACTCTATAAATTCATATGACATCTTCTTCATAAACTATCTTAAGTAATAAATGTATTTAAAATAAAAAAATGTAAAACATGCCAAAAATAAAATGGTCCAATAGAATGAATGAAAAATATGATTTATAGAATGATGAAAAATTAGAAAAATAGATAAACATTTGAAGTTTCTTTTTATCTTTTAGATTTATGAATTTGCTTGGTCATTTAAATTGAAAAACTGAATTGAATGAAAACAATACTATCTTGCCAAAGGCAACAACTAAAAACATCGAAAAAGTGATGGAAAAAAAAAACATTAATATAGTGGTTGTTTGATTATATTAGGGCCATTGTGCTTAATTTGACATGGGAACTAATTTTAAATTTTTAAAGGGAAAAGGTGAAAGGTTAAAAAATATCATAAAGATAGTTGGAAAAAATTCAAAAACTATTATCTACCTTAAAGCATGTTAAAAACAAGTGTCATGTCATATAGTGACATTTTTTTTAATGTTTCTTTTTTTATTTAGTGACTTTGTTTGTTGGTGTGTTGATGGGGAGCGAACAACAGTAAAGAGATTAAACCCAGTTCTTGGAAAATGGAACTGTTATAAACTTAATGATATTCGATATCATTTTGAGCAATATGTATGTCCTTGTTTTAACTTTCTTCCACATATTTGTGGATATAGTACATATTATTTTATATATTTCAAGTTCTTTTTCAGTCAATTTTTTTTTTTTTAACATACATACCTACATATATGTAATGTATGTATGTATATATGTATCTATCTATTTGAGTGTTTGTAATAGATAAATATATACAAACACATGTATATAATCTTCCTACTCCTTTTTACGTTCTTTATTGTCTTATGTCTTTTATTCATTATTTTCTCTCCTATTTCTATTTTGTATTTATTCTATTTTCATTGTTTCATCTTATTTCTTCCTTTTTCTTTCACTTTGGTGGTTTTATGATTTTTTTATTTTCATTTTTATTTTTAGTAGTCTTGCTCTTTCTCAATTTGCGTACTCTTCCCCCCTTTTTTCATTCTTATATCTTTTGGAATGGCCTATCTACAACTCATATGATTTCATGCATATCTTTTTGGGATCTTGATGATGGGTCACAAAGTGTGATCCCAAACATTGATGATAAAAAATCATACACAATCTAAACCAAAAGTTGTTTTCAAAAATTCTAATGGAATGTGGAAAATTGAAAAACACTAATCATAAAAAATTAATAAAATCTATAGAAATATTTTAGCTTTAAAAAAAATAGTGACAAATGATTGGTAGAAATTAATTCAAATATTAGAGAGTGAATGCAATAGTACATTGACTGTGACAAGTACAATAATAATTTATGTACAATTTATCCTTTAAAATTAATTATTTTTTCTTTGATCACATTTATTTCCATTTTAAACTTTTTTCATTTTAAAAGTAAAGACATAATTTTGCAATTTCAAAATCATGTATTTTTATTTTAAAATTTAATTTGAAGTATCATTTTAATTTTAAAAAAAATAACTTATTTAAGAATTCAACTGTAATTGTGTATACTTTTATAATAAATTTTATTTATTTTTAAAATTTATATTATTTCATTTTTTATCGACAAGAGGTCAAAGCCAAGATTAATTGTTATTATGTGTTGTGATTAATTATTATTATTATTTGAAAAAAAAATGGTGAACTTTTGTAGAAAAGTGAAAAAACAGAGCAGTCGATCAATTATAGAAATAAGAATAAAAACCCCACACTACATTAGTGGAAAGATAGCAATGTAAGAGAAGACACGAAGAACCAAATCAAACCATTGTATCCCTTAGTGATCCAAGATTCAAATAGATCAGATTATGCAGTTAAGATGGCAAACAAATTCTCCATCCTAGAGAAATTTGAGGAGAAGAAAAATAGAGTTAGCCTAGTCACCATGGAGCAATTATCCAACAAAAGGTATCAAGTGGGCAGATAGTCAATTTGCCCAAATTAAAAAAACCCCAAGGTCAAACCTCCTCTCAATTCTTCAAGCTTGAAATATATTTTTAGACCACAACTAATCTTTACTATTAATAGTTTAGACAACCAATTTAGGGTTTTTAACCTTACCAAGTATGCCCGTCCCAATCTCTATAAGTTTTTCCCAAAAATCAATAGGGCTAGGTATGTTTGCTTCATCAGATCCAATCTATTTTAATAGGTTAGGGTTCAATTTATCATCTAATATCGCATCTCTGAGTTCTTATATTCCTCCCCATCATCGACCTGTCGCTGAGGTTCCTTCAGTTCCTTCAAAACCTAGGGGAAATTCATATGCTTAGACTCCATCAATAACTACATATAATTCTATCTTTATCACCAATGAAGAAATCAAAGATATATGGTTGGATTTTCAAAAGGTCAGAGCTTTTGTGGTTTGGAATGGCCCCAAGAAAGATTTACTCCATCTTTCCAACTAGCTAGAGGAAAACTATGAAGAACAGGTAAGTATTTCTCATTTTTCAGACAAAATTCTCTATTTGCATTGTATGGATGAATATGTTAAAAAAGATTTTATTTTTGTGTCTGAGCACTTTTTCAAAGGACATGCTATTAAATTTGTAGAATGGGTCATGGATTTTAGAGAAGAAAGGTTAGATTTCATGTTACCAACATGGTTTAGTATTCAAACACTACCCTCAGAGTTGATCCAAATAGAGATTCTTAGGTCTTTCGGATCTACTTTGGGAGAATTGATAGGAATTGATTCCATCTTTCAGTATTGTAATAATGTGAAAATGCTCATCAAAACCAAGATTAATCAACCGGTTCAAATGCAAAGGAAAGTGATAACAAACAAAGCTACATATGATTTAAAACTGCAAACATTTGAGGGTTAAATATCAAAAATTATAAAATTCGACAACAACAGAAAGATTAGATTTAAGACATTGCCTCTCACCTCAAATTTTAATAGTAAGTTCCCTATGATGAGAATTAGGAGAAAGAGAATGAACCAAATGACTACAAATTAGAATACTCCTACAATTTCTCATGGGAAGATTGAGATTCATTCAAAACATCCTTATACTGAAAGGAAAGAAAGTGGAAGGAAAGGGGATACTTTAGCAGTTAGAATTAAGCTTAAATCTATCATAATGGTTGATCATAATAAGAGCCCAGAATTGACAAAAGACATAAAAAAAATAGGAAAATGAAGATCTAAAGGAAAGAAAAAAGTCTCAAAAAGAATTATAGGACAAAGTAAGATAGTAGAAGAAGGCAAAGTCATGGAAATTAGTTGGAACATAAATTTACAACATTCTCAGGAACAATTGGCATCTAAAGAAATGGGAATGGATAAGTCTAGCCCCATTACTGCTAAGCATTAGGATCTAAATATTCCTCTTAACAGAGTTTCTATAGAGAATAATTTAAGTCCTACGTGCAAAGAAGACAAAGACAGAGTAATTTCAACATCACAACAAGCAGAGTTAGTACAAGAAAATGAAAAGGGCAATATAGAGGACATAGAGAATCCATTGTTATTTGAATTAAATTCAAAAAGTGAAGAGGAATATAAAATATAGGAGGAAGAGAGTAAAACAAAACATTTCTAGTTGCATGTATAAGAGGACAAGGGTGTAATGCTGATCAAAGAGGTCTCTAATAGGTTATTCAAATTTTGGCAGAGTCTAGTAGCCTCAATTAGCTCACCAAGTTGGATAGAATTGTTCAATTGTGAGTTGTCTTTGATGTTACAAAAATGTCATATCAGTTATTAGATAGAGTCTATTGAGCTTAGTTGGTCAGCAAAGCAAATTATAGAGTCTACCGAGCGTTCCTAAAAGTTACTCTATGGAAACTATGTCTACCGAGCTCACTCAGGCATTGAAGGATTTTGTGGCAGGAGTCAGTGGTAACTAAGCTCACAAGGTTAACAAAGGAAAGACCATATTTACCAAGTTCACTTTGTCTCCAAAGGATTTTGCAGAGTTCGCAATGTTCACCAAGCTTTAGTTGGTTAACACTGGAGATCAGTTTTGGAGCAATGTCTACCAAGCATAGTCAACCAATGAAGGATATCATTGTTTTGGGAAATAAAGCTTAATTGTTTTATGTAATGATTATAGCCGATTGATGTAATGATTATTGGTAATTGTAACTTGTAAATGAGCTAACTTAAAAAATTGTAAGGTATAAATAAAAGGTCAAGTTGTGAATTCAAAAGTGTAATGAATGAGCATGCAAGTGTTGATTGTGTGAAGAGGAAAGTGTGAGAAAATTCTAAGAAGGATCGTATATCCAAGGAGTAGCAAAGTTGTATTCAATCAGAGAGGATCTAGTGAAGGAGAATAGAGATTTTTATCAGCAAAATTAGTTGCATCTCATTCAAGTCACTTCATTGTTACGTTCTCACCGTTGTAACAGTGATTTCTAAATCTCTTAACAGAGTTGGTTTAACAGCCATTTTGTAAATCCTCTAACAAGGTGATAGTTCTATTGAATTGTTCTAAAGTCCTCTAGCAAGGCCACTCCTAGCAGGGTCATTAAATCCTCTAACAAGGTCACACCTAATAGTGTGTTTTGTAACCTTTAATAGGGTTGGCTCATAACAGGTCTCACTTCAGAAGAGTGAAAATCAGTAGCTAGTTACTTGGTGGTTTTTCCAATATTGGGTTTCCACGTTAAATCTAGTGTCTCTTGTGTACATGTTATTTCTTTTATGCATGCATGTTAAATCTCTTTGAATTCTTAAAGATTAGTAATTAGTTAGCATATAGTACATCTATCGAGTTACAACATTTTTCTATATGGCTACCGAGTGATAGCAGTAACTAGTTTTATAAGACATCTAAGGGATTTGTTGATTTTTTTTATTGGTAATTGATTCACCACTCCCTCCCTCTTAGTTACTCCATCTATATTTCCAACAATTGGTATCAGAGCATTTGGTGCTTGCAGGAATTATTTCAAGGATCTAAGCTAAAGAACAAGATCTCTTACAAGAGGAAAATTCCAAGGCCTAACATGGATAACTTTTCAGCATGGCAAGGTCTCATGAGACTCCATCTGGCTTCCATTGGACATATAGGATTGAAATATCTTGATGAAGCATATACAACTCCTATTGGTACATTATCTGTCAATGACATTGCTAAGAAGAAGACTCATAACACCATGATGATAGACATTGCATTTGCCCTAAGCTATGAAGAATTTGATGATATCAAGGACTACAAAACTAACTTTGAAAGATGAAACAAGCTGAAGGATATCTATGGAGGTGATGACAATGTGAGGAGAGCCAAAGTAGAAAGTGTAAGGGGACAATTTGATCAGATGAGGATGAGAGAGGATGAGAACATTGCTAAATATGTTGAAAGAGTCAAAGCAAGCATCAGTGCAATTAAAGCTTCTAGAGGAGATATCAAAGAGGAAACATTTGTAAGTAAAGTTCTTAGAACATTGCTTCCCATTTATGCAATTAGAGTTTCTATAATTCAGGAAAGAAGATGTGAAGAAAATCATAAGATAAATGTAGAGGCCATAGTAGGAAGATTCACGGCATTTGAGCTAGATAACTATGATAACTATGACCTAGCTTGCAAGAATACTGAATCAAAATTTGAAGCCAAGCTTTCACTCAAATAAAAGGGAAAGAAGATAAAGGATTCTCAATCAGAAAGTAAGGAAGAATTAGAACAGAGTTCTGACAGTGATCTTGAGGTGGTTGAAGCTCTACTTGCAAGGAAATATTCTAGAGGCAAACTAAAATACAAAGGTAAAGTTCCTTTAATCTATTTCTCATGTGAGAAAATTGGTCATATTGCTACTAGGTGCCCAAACAAGAAAAATAAGGATGAGAAGAAAGGTCACAAGTGCAATGGCAAGAAATATTTCAAATCATTCAAGGAAAAAGGTAAGAAAACATGTTTCATGGCTAAGAATTCTAAGGATTCTGACAATAGTGAAGATGAGATTGTTTACATTGCTGTGAAAGATGAATTTTATAATGATGAGGAAGATAAGATGGCACTCATCTCTCATGTGAGTAAAAGTGATACATGGATTATAGACAGTGGTTTTTCTCATCATATGACTGGTGACAAAACTAAGTTTGAACAATTTGAAGACTATGATGGTTGTAGTGTGAGGTTTGGTAATAATGAACCTAATTGCATAAAAGGAAGAGGAAGAATCTCACTAACCAAAGGGCTTGTATGTGATAATGCCTATTGGGTTGAAGAACTAAAAGACAATCTATTGAGTGTGGCACAACTAATCATTATTGGATTCAAGGTGGAGTTCATGCATGGAAAAGCAAGACTGCTAGATGACAAAGGAAAGCTAATTGGATCAGGCATGCAAACAAAAGGTAACTTATTTTATCTTGAACTTGGTGAGTGCTCATGTTTTATTGCTCAAGTTGAAGAAAGTTGGTTATGGCACAGAAGGTTATGTCATGTGAATTTTGATAACCTAGTGAAAATAAGAAAATTCAGGAAAGTAAGAGGCATTCCTAGTATAAAGAAACCTGATGTTGGTCTATGCAAGAATTGTTAGATTGGTAAGATGGGAAATACTAGCTTTAAAAGTAAAAATTATTAGTCTAAAGAAATTTTGGAAATTGTGCATACTGATTTGTGTTGACCTATTGGAATTGAGAGCTATACTAAAAAAAAGTTCATTCTTTTTGTTGATGACTATTCTAGAATGATGACTGTCATGTATCTAAGAGAGAAATAAAAAGCATTTGAGAAGTTCAAATGGTATTTGGCTAGAGTAGAAAAGGAAATAGGGAAAAGATTAAAATATTTGAGGTCAGACAGAGTTGATGAATTCATCTCCCATGAATTCAATAACTTTTGCATTGAAAGAGGAATCAGAAGATAGGTATCAGCTCCTGGAACTCCCAAGCATAATGGAATAGCTAAAAGGAGGAACATATCTATCATGGATTGTGCAATAACTCTAATTATTGAAAAGAACATTGCTATCAAATACTTGAAGGAAGCTATCAACACTACATTTCATACCTTGAACTGAGTACAGTTGAAAAAGGACTCATTCAAAACCCTCTACGAGTTATGGTATGCTTATAAACCCAATGTAAGTTACCTAAAAGTATTTGGAAGTAAATGTTATATTTTGAAAGAATCTAGAAAAGGAAAATTTGATGTGAAGGGTGACGAAGGAATATTTTTGGGACATTCTTGCAAAAGTAAGGCATATAGATGTTTGAATTTGTCGACTCACAAACTCATAGAAAGTGCACATGTGAAAGTTGATGAGTTTGCAAAAAGGACTAAAGAAGAAAGCAAAAGGGAACTAGAAGATTACGAGAGATTCATTTTCATTGAACCTGATACAGTGCCAGATACATTTGTCAATCAGGAAACTTCTACTCCCAAGTCTTTAGTCACCAAGTTGCAAGAAGTTCAAACTGAGTTGCAAGAACTTGAGTCACATTCAGATGCTACCGAGCCAATGTCTACTAAGTTAGAAGGACCTGAGCACCAAACAAAGTAGTTAGAACCTAAAGTTGAAGTGCAAGAGGAAGACAGTGGAACTTAGTCAAAAGACAAGGAACTTGTATTAGCCAAGTATGTCAGGATACATTATGCACCAGATCAAATTATTGGAGACAAATATGAAGGAACTATGACAAGAAGTAAGCTAAAAGGTACTTGTTTACTTGCTAATTTTGAACCTAGAAATGTCAAAGATGCATTAAAAAAATGAAAGTTGGATTGAGGCTATGAATGAAGAGACAGAGAAAATAGAGAAGAATAAAACATGGACTCTTGTACCTAGGCCTAAAGCCAAAAATGTGATTGGAATAAAATGGGTATTTATAAATAAGTTGAATGAATATGGTAAGGTATCAAGAAACAAAGCGAGATTGGTATATAAAGGCTATTCTCAAGAAGAAAGAATAGACTATGGAGAGAATTTTTCTGCTATTGCAAGACTAGAAGTTGTCAAGACCCTACTTGCATATGCTGCACACAAAGGATTTAAGGTATATGAGATGAATGTCAAATCTACATTTCTCAATGGTATTCTAGATGAAAAAGTCTACATTGAGAAACCTAAATGTTTTGTTGATTCAGATAAGAAGGACATGGTCTACAAATTACACAAAGCATTATATGGTCTGAAACAAGCCCCTAGATCATGGTATGAAAGACTGCATAACTATCTTATTTAGATTGGTTTTTAGAGAACTAATGATAATAGTAGCTTGTATATCAAGGAAGGATTAGATAACAAGATTGTTTTGATAGAAATATTTGTGGATGATACTTTGTTTACAGGAAATGATGATCTATGCAAAGAATTTTTAGAGCAAATGAACAAGGAATTTGAGATGTCAATGTTTGGTGAGATTAAATTCTTTGTTGGTCTTCAAATTCAATAGAGCAAGAATGGTATCTACATCACTCAATCTAAATACATCAAGGAGATACTCAAAAAGATTGGTATGGAAGATTGTAAACTAGTTGGAACTCCTATGTTTACTGGACTAAAGCCTTCCAAGGATGATGAATCAAAAGAGGTAGATCATACCTTATATAGATCAATGATTGGAAAGTTGTAGTATGTAGTTCATACAAGGCCTGTTATTTCTCTTATAGTTGGTATTGTAGCAATATTTTCAGCAAAACCAAGAGAAAATCACATAATGACAATCAAAAGGATCTTGAGATACTTGAAAGGCATTGAAGATTATGGATTGTGGTACAAATTTGGAGGAAATATGGACTTGAAAGTGTTTACTGATGCTGATTGCACAAGAAACACTGATGACAGAAAGAGTACAAGTGGTGGAGCATTCTTTCTTTGAAAGACGTTGAATTCTTGGACTAGTAAAAAGAAAAATTGTACATCCCAATCTACAACAAAAGTAGAGTATATTGTTGTAGTAGTAAAGTATTCTAATATTGTTTGGTTTAAATAGTTATTGGAAGGCATGAAGGTTGAGATCAAAGAATCAGTTGTTATGTTTTGTGATAATACAAGTGCAATCAACATATCAAGAATCTAGTAATGCATTCCAAAAAAAAGCACATTGCAATAAAGTATCACTTTGTTAGGGAATTGGTGCAGGGAAAGGAGATCAAATTGGAATATGTCCATACAAAGGAACAAATTGATGACATATTTACCAAGCCATTACCTAAAGATGCATTCTTGTCTCTAAGAGGTAAACTAGGGGTCATTCCCCTATCTAAAGCTCACTAAAATAAAGTTTTAGTGATGCATCAACATAAACCAAGTTGAAGATCTATCAGTTGATGTAGGATATTCATGGAAACATTGCATATAAATCAATACTTAAGGTACATTATTACTCATTTGGTATGTGTTGTCTTTGGCATGTGTTGTTAAAGAGGGAGAGTTTACCGTCATATCTTTTTGAAATTTGAATTTGTTTGTGGAGAGTTTTCTATTTGAAAAGAAGCTATGTAATTCCTTTATAGAGGGATATTACTACATTAAGAGAAGTTTGTGATATAAAATCTAAGAGGGAGAAATGTTCTGTCATATAAAGACTTGTTCTCAAATTTCATTGTACTATGACATGTTGTGTTGCCATCAATGCCAAAGAGGGAGATTGTTGGATACAATTGTTCAATTGCGTGTTGTCTTTGATGTTACAAAAATGTCATATCAATTATCAGACAGAGTCTATCGAGCTCAGTTGGTCAACAAAGAAAATTACAGAGTCTACCGAGCATTCCTGAAAGTTACTCTATAGAAACTATGTCTATTGAGCTCACTCGGGCATTGAAGGATTTTGTGGCACAAGTCAGTGGTAATTGAGCTCACAAGGTTAACAAAGGAAATATAGTGTTTACCAAGTTCACTCGGTCTCTAAAGGATTTTGCAGAGTTTGCAGTGTTCGCCAAGCTTCAGTTGGTTAACACTAGAGATTAGATCGAGAGCAGTTTCTGTCAAGCAGGGTTAACTAATGAAGGATTTCATTATTTTGGGAAATAAAGCTTAATTTTTTTATGTAATGATTATTGGTAATTGTAACTTGTAAATGAGCTGACTTGAAAATTTGTAAGGTATAAATAAAAGGTCAAGTTGTGACTTCAAAAGTGCAATGAATGAGCATGCTAGTGTTGATTGTGAAGATGAAAGTGTGAGCAAATTTTAAGAAGGATCATATATCCTTGAGGAGCATCTAAGCTGTGTTTGATCAAAGAGGATCTAGTGAAGGAGAACAAAGATCTGTATTAGAAAAATTAGTTGCATCTCATTCAGGTCACTTCATTGTTACTTTCTCACTATTGTAGTAGGGATTTCTAAATCTCTTAATAGAGTTGGTTTAACAACCATTTTGTAAATCCTCTAAGAAGGTGATAATTCTATTTAATTGTTCTAAAGTCCTCTAGCAAGGCCACTCCTAGTAGGATGGTTAAATCCTCTAACAAGGTCACACCTAATAGTGTGTTTTATAACCTTTAACAGGGTTGGCTCCTAATAGGGCTCACTTCGTAAGAGTGAAAATTAGTAACTAGTTACTTGGTGGTTTTTTCCATATTGGGTTTCCATGTTAAATCTGGTGTCTCTTGTGTACATGTTATTTATTTTATGCATGGATGTTAAATCTCTTTGAATGCTTAAAGATTAGTAATGAGTTAGCATATAGTACATCTACCAAGTTATAGCATATTTTTGTATGGCTACCGAGTGATAGCAGTAACTAGTTTTATAAGATATCTAAGGGATCTGTGGATTTATTTTTGTGGTAATTGATTCAACGACTCACCCCCCCCCCCCCCCCCCCTCAGTTTCTCCATCTATATTTCCAACACACCATTTACCCCAGTCAAAAATCAAAAGGGTAAGGATATTAGTACAAAGAAAACAAAAAAACATCTTTCAAAAGAACTCCATGATTTCTTGAATAAGGAAATTATTTTGGATCTAGAATTAGAGACCTTGAGCACATCAAAATCATAATAAGATAGCCTTGATCTATTAACTAATGAATTAGTTCATGTATTCAACTTTGAGAATATTGATAAAAGCACTAAAGCTCAAAGAGAAGACTTCATTTAGAGAATTCTTAAATTAGGAGGAAACAACTACACCTGTGAAGATTCAAGAAGAGATCTATTGAACATTGAGAATGGGGATAAGGACAACAATCAATCTCAGATAAATGGAAATGGAATAGTTACATATCAAAAAGATAAAGTTATGGGTAATGACAACAAAGAAGGCTCAGATACAAAGTTGGAAAATCATCCTAGTCTAACAAATCAGATATTAAGAGAGCTCAAAAATGAGGAAGCTGAAGGGAAATCTTGTAATAAGATTACTGTTGTTCAAAATGTAGAAAAAAACTTAGAGCAACTTGGGATTCAAATGAACCAAGAAGGTCTAAATTCACCTAAATGCGACAAAGTGAAAGGTGAAAGAGGAAGGAGATCCTTAAAGGAATTGAGGGAAGTAGATGGGCTTAGCAAAGAACAGCAAAAGATAGACCAATTACTTAACAATGGGAAGGGGAAGCGCCTTCCTGAGGAGTAATGAAGATTACTACATTGAATGTTAGGAGTTTAAATGCCCCTATCTGAAAAATGTTAGTAAAAAAAAACCTTAAATCTTTCGATTCTGAAATCATTTTGATTTAGGAAACAAAATTAAATAAGTTAGAAGGAATTAAATTAGATAAGATGCTAGGTCTTTGAAATTTTTTCTTTCAAGAGTCAATAGGGGCTTTAGGACTTTTTTGGAACACTAGGAAGGTTTCCATAGATATTCTAAACATTAGTAAAAGTTGGATCAATGTTAGTGTCTAGAATTTGAAATCAGACCTTAAGTTTATTCTAATTAATATCTATGGTCCAATTAGTAATTTGGGGAAAAAAGTAGTTTGGGAAAATATCAACATATTTATGAACAATTTTAAGGATAGTGTATTTTTAGTAGGTGGAGACTTTAATACTATTTTGAATCTAACTGAAAAAGTAGGTGGAATTCAAAAAATCTCGCAAGCATCCAAAGATTTCAAAGAATTGTGTGATACTCATAACATGATTGACATTCCTATCATTAATGGGAATTTCATGTGGAATAATAGGAGGAAGGATTTTTCTTACATTGCTGAAAAATTAGATGGGTTTTTTTTATTAAAGGTTATTTGGATGTTAACAATTTGAATTTTCAATCTTCTATTCTACTAATTGTTGGGTCTGATCATTTCCCTATTAGATTTGAATTTTTAGAGCCACATAAACCCACTAGGAACCCATTTAAATGTGAAAAAATGTGGTTTCTAGACTCCAACTTTATCAATAATATAAAAGAATGGTGGGCGTAAGATAATTTTGAAGGTTCAAAGATGTTTATTTTCATCTCTAAAATCAAGATGCTTAAGGAACGAATTCTCAGATGGAAAAAAGAACACTTTAATAATATCTTTAAAGAAAAAATAGATATAAAAGAGAAATTAAAGGACTTAAACTTAGAAGTAATTAAGAAAGGTATGAACAATGACAACTATTTTTTAGAAAAAGAACTAATTGTTAAATAGGAGGTTATATTATCCAAAGAGGAAATTTTTTGGAGACAAAAATCAAGAGAGAGATGGTTGGATGAGGAGGATTAGAATACAAAATTATTTCACAATTCCACCCTATATAAAAAAAAAAGAGAGTAAAATATTATGTATTAAAAATCACTTGGGCATCTTAACTAATAAACCAAGTGAAATTGTGGATACCTTTGTAGAGCACTTCCAAAAAAAATTAAACAACTATGAAGGGTCAAACAGAGTAGTGTAAGATAAATTACTCAAAGTAATCCCTAAAATTATTACAATTGAATATAATAGGTTTTAAATAAACCCATTACTTTGGAATAGGTCAAGTCGGTAGTCTTTAATATGAATCCTGATAAATCCCTAGGCCTAGATGGTTTTCAGGCCTTATTTTTTGAGAAATGTTGGGATATTATCGGTGTAGATTTTTTGAAAGCTATTGAACCCTCAAGAAATGGTGGAGCTCTGTTATCAAAAATCAACTATTCCTTTCTCACTTTGATTCCTAAAAAGATGGAGCTTGAGACTCTAGGAGACTTTAGACCGATTGCCCTTTGTTACGCAGTTTACAAATTTTTTTCTAAGATTTTAGCAAATAGATTAAAGGACATCCTTCCAAAGATAATATCTGAGGAACAAACAAGATTTGTTCTTGGTAGATCCATTCTTGATGGCATTCTTACCATCCAAGAGACAATTCACTCTTCTTGCAAGAACAAAGAGGCATGCATGTTTATGAAAATAGACATCCAAAAAGCCTATGACATGGTTGACTGGCAGTTCCTTTGTAAGGTTCTTGAAGCTTTTAGGTTTTCTTATCAATGGATTAATCTCATTTTTAAATTCATATCCTCTCCCAAAATCCTAGTATTTATTAACGAGACACCTGAATTTTTTTTGAAATGCCTAGAGGTATTAGACAAGGAGATCTGTTATCTCCTTCTCTCTATATTATTATGGTGGAGGCCTTTGGGAGAGCAGTTATTGATGCCTACAATAATTAGAATATTTTAGGCATTACTGTAACTAGGAACATGCCCAACATTATGCATCAACAATGCACAGATGATACTATTATGCTTGGCAAAAGTATAGTTATAGAGGTACTTGGCCTAAAAGCCATCATAGAATCTTATATGGAAGCTTCCGGACCAAAAATGAATGATTTTAAATCTAAAATTTATTTTATGAAAACAACCTAAAGTAGAAAATCAAATATGTAAGATCATGGGATACAAAAAAGGTTTGTTTCCCTATAAATATTTGGGAATTGCCTTAGAGAAAGGCCTAAAGTATAGTAAGGTTTGGTTCAACACCTTGGAGAAACTGGATGCTAGGCTAGGTTGTTGGAAGGATAAATGGTTGTCAAAGGCTAGAAAGAGTATTAAGATCAAATTTGTTTTATTTTCCATTCCAACCTTCCCTCTCTCATGTCTTCCACTATCCAAGTGTCTCATCCTCAAATTTGAGGCCAAACTCTGGAATTTTCTTTGGAATGATTGTGAGAAAGAAAAAAAATTGGTGTTCATTAAATGGGAGAATATTTGTAAACCTAAGGACATGGGTGGGCTAGGGATTAAGATTTTACAATGGAAAAATGAAGCTTTAGGTGCAAAATTAATATGGTGCCTCTTTAAGGAAAGAGAACACAAGTGGGCTAAGATTTTATATAATAAATATCTCAATGTGGTTGATCCCCTATCAATTTTTAGAATGAAGACCCTTCCTAGATGATCTAAGAGTTGGAATTTTATGATAAAGTGTCATCATCTAGTTTGCAAGTATCTAACCTGGGATGTTAGTAAGGGTGATGAGGCCTTATTTTGGGAAGATTCTTGAGATGGTCACCCTACAATAGATCTTATATCTATCCCTAAGGATCTCAAAGAAAAATTAAACAATCTTTGGGGAAACAAAGTCTACAACTACAAGACAAAGATTACTTGGGAAGGTATATCTAGATGGATTTGGAAACCTCTAGAAGGTATGGGTGTGGATTCAACTATGATAAAGGCCTATGAAAAGATAATATTAGATAGGAGAATTAAGCAATCAGAGAGAAAAGATGAACCTATTTGGGCAGCATTGAATGACAAGAAGTATAGTGTGAAAAATGGGTACAAGGCTCTAATACACTCAGAAAAATGGGAAAAAGTGGAAATTCCACTCAAACTTTGTTGGGACACTACCTATCTTCCAAAGGCAAGATTCTTTTTATGGTTGGCTTTCCAAAATAGAATCTTGATGGCTGACAGGTTACATAAAGTTGGTTTTCAAGGTCCATCTAGGTGTGTGTTATGTAAACAAAACAACGAGGATTCAGATCATCTATTATTTAGCTATCTATTTTCACAAATATGTTGGGAATGACTTAGACATATGTTAGGGTGGTCAATGCCTTTGCCGAAATCATTTATTGATCTCCTCAAAGGATGGCCTACAAACCTAGTCAAGGGCATTTATAATAAACTCTAGAACATCAGTCCTTCCATCCTAGTGTGAGAGATTTGGAAAGAAAGGAACATATGTATTTTTTGAAACTCAAAATTGAAGCTAGAGGAGTTAATATTAAAAATTAAAGCAAGCATAGTTGAAACAACTAATTCCAATCTCAAAAACTCTAGGAAAGAAGAAGGCTCTTACTCTATTTGGGATGGTCATATGAAAAATAATTGGACAAACTTGATTAATCCTCCTCTTGTCTATTTTAAGAAAAGAATGGAGGCTAGGGAAAGATGCAAATGGTCTCCCCCTCCAAAAGGATGGGCTAAACTCAACTTTGATGGTGCTACTAGAGGCAATCCAGGTACAATGGGTATTGGTTATTTCATTAATGATGATACAGGTAATTGGACAGCCAAAAAAGCCATGTCTATTCAGCTTACTTCCAATAACCTAGTAGAATTAGAGGCTTTGGATCAGGGTCTACATCTTTGTGACAAGTTAGGTTTATCAATATTTTTCATAGAAGGTGATTCGCAGATCATTTTAAATGTAGTTAGGAAACATGTAACCCCTAATTGGGTCCTTAAATCTAAGCTAGAAGAAGTTCTTGAACTTCTAGATTGGTTTGCAGATAGTTGGATATGTCACATTTTCTAAGAAGGTAATTAGAAGGCTGATGATTTTGCAAACAAGGGGGCTGATGGTGTCAACTCCTTGCTTATCAAAGATGTATCATTTATTCCTTTTTCATAGTTTTGATTGAATAACTAGATTATCCTAGTAAATTTGACCTTTAATATTAATATTTTTTATAGTTTGGGGCTTCTCATTCTATCCTTATTTCGATTAGTTAGTATCTGATCTTATATTACCCATGTGGTTGTCCCCCTTTCCCTTGGTTTTTGTCTTTTATTTTTAGTTCTATCATTATGGGTATGTGTAGGATCATGGTGTGCCAAAAAGTGGCGATCTAAAAAATCTATAGTTCTAAAATATCTCAAACCATTCCAAAATCTATTCCAACTTTTTTCCCACCCACCCTGATACTAAGTGAAAACAATTAATATCTTTATAAAGTCTACTATATTTTTTTGATACCAAACCTATATGACCAACTTTAAAAACATCCTAAAAATGTGCTTTTGGCCTATTTTTATGTGATTTTTACTTCAAACATGTAGCTGACGACTTTTTTTTCACCAAAATTTGATGAAATGAAAAGGGTTTCTTAAGAATGTTTTTATCTTTCCATAAATGTAAGGTTTGTCAAATTATGAGCTTAATAAGTAATTATTACTTATTTTCTAATGGAGTTACATATAAAGTGTTGACTGACACACTACTTAAAAAATAAGTATAACTATCAAATGGTACAAAAATTTTTAAATCCAAAAAATGCATTACATTCTATGTTTTTTCTACTATAAGGAAAAAAATGAAAAATTGAATTTTACAGAGTTTTGAATTAGTTAAGGTGGTCAAACATGAGAGTTTTTTTATTCCAAAAATACTAAAGTCAAAAATTAATTAATTATTATTTATTTAGAATAAAAATATCCAAAAATATGTGTCACATCCAGGCATAAGTATACTACTTATATCTAGAATATTATTAAAAAATATTATCATTTGATTTTGATTAAGGTGGTCAGACATACATCTACTTCTTATTTTTTTTTTGAAATTTTTGTAATATTGCATTAAAATTCAAAATTTTGACCAATCAATTTTTTTTTTTGAGATAATTCCTAGCAGTTTAGAAACTAGATTCAATTTTCTAGAGATTCTTTTCTCTCAACTTTTTGATATAAAGTTAATAACAAGTAGAAAATTGCATGTCAAGTTGACATAACCTTGATTTTCTAATTTTTTACTGCCACCTAAGGGCATAGTTTGGTTGACCATGATCCTACACATACCTTTATTTGTTTTATTAATTTTGTTTATTGTTTTCCTTCTATTTCCTTCTTATCATTGAGTTGGGTGGCATCATTTCTTTTTTGCCTCTGATTGTCCTTTTGTTCATGGTTTATTACTCCTATGGTCTTTTCATTATTCCCCATTCAAGTCCCGCTTGTGTTTTGATTTATGTGGGTGTCATCATTAGTTGATGTCATGCCAGATAGTGCTTCTAGTTCCTTCTGTTGCCTTTGTCTTTATTATTTGGTGTCATCTTCTATCTCTATCATTAGGTTCTTTCTTACCCTAAAGATGGATTCCAATATCAACATTTTCCACACCTTAGAGACTCGCACCATGGCATATGGCAGTAATGTCAAACCAGAGAGATGGAGCAGAATCCTTAAATTGATGGATGACATGACAAGGATTGTTGTAAGTAGAGCCATTGATGAAGGGGTTTTTGATTATAAGTTTACATGGACAAAAAATAATGATATAATAGACTCATTCATTGGTTGCATGGCAAGAGCTAGGGTGGAGCTATGGGCCATTATCAGACTCTGTTGTAACATCTTTGATCCAGTTTGGAGGAAGGGTCTCAAAAAAGTAGTCAAAAGCATAGATGATAAGCTCCACATTCCTCTTTTGGAGAAGTACATGGATCTTCCTTCAGGGTCCCCCAACTTAGAGGTAGCCTATCGTCAACCCTCATTGGTCATCCGTGAAAATCTAGCCTTTTACTAGGGAATGGCCCAAGATGGAAGCTAGTATTCAATTCCTCCTTTGGTGGAGAGGAATTGTTGAGGAGGAGAGAAAAGCATGGTTAACCAACTAGCTCAATATGTTTAATGCATACATTCAGCTAGGAGTGTCTTCAACAATCTTGAAGCCTTAATCTTTTGCACTCCAAATTTAGAGAAAACTAGTAGGGATAAGTTTGATTTTGAATTCCCTCCAGACTTCCAAGTGGAGAATCCAAATGATATCCTTGAAATAATTATGGTTTATTGGAAGTAAGGTGCTCTCTCTAGTGTTCTAAGGGGAAGTTTTCCTTTGCTCATAGAAAGATTTTTAGGGGCATTATGTATTAGGGCTTTGTTTACTAGTTTGGTAGTTTCATGTTCCCTACTATGGGTTTTTGTAATGGTCAATATGTTTATGGTATCTCACTGTATGTTGGTAGTAGCTCGTATTTAGGGTTCTTGGTTTGTGACCCTTAGTAGATATAGGTGTATGGAGGTTCTGGACTCATCCTCTATTTTTTATATGTCTATCTCTGTTAATACAGATAATGGAAAGAATCTTTGTTATTATTACTTATCTTATGAGAGTTATGGATTTGGAGGCCCTCGTGGCTTATAGTTATTTTTCTATAATTAGACCTAATATAACTATCTTGATATGGTTTTATGGGTTGTTGTATTCTAACTTTGGCAAGCTTTATGGCATCTAGTTTTGTAAGGCACATTTCTCTCAATCGCATGTCTCTTAGGTACTTTTATGTTATCATTTATATTTTTAGTTGCATCTCTTCCTTTATTATAAAGACATTTGTTCTTAGTAATTCCCACCTGATATCATGGTTTGGAAATTTTCATGGCTATCTATGTGTAGATGTCTGATATTTAGATTCTATTTTGTTTCTTTATCTTTTGAAATGTTATTTGGATTGGGGCGCTTCTATTTGGGGTTTTTCTTCTCTCAAATTACGTCTAGATTGTTAGACTCCCCTTCTATGTTTTTTCATTCTATTGATTCTATTTTTCTATAGTCTCTACCATGATGTATTCTCCTTAGGCTATCTGACTAGGGCTTGGTGTATGACTCTGAGTCCTAGTTGGATTGATTGTCCTTCTGTTAGTCTGATCTAGGTGTTTGGTAATTCAAGATTTAATTTTATGGTCTTTTGAAGGTTTTTATGGCAGTGTTGGGGCTTGCATATGTTAGGTCTTGATTAAGCCTATTGCAGGATATAATTTAGTTTGGTAGAAAATGGAAAATTTCTATTTTCTTCTTTGTGGTTCTCTATTTCATTATCTCCCCAATGTCACATTGTTAAGCATTTGAGGTGGAGGTATTGAGCTCAGAGTGGTTGATTGGTGAAATGCAGTAATTTATTCAATTTATTACTTTAGTTTTGATCAATTTGATTGAGACCTATTTAAAGAGGCTATTGGTTTTAATCATAGATTTAAACCATCTCATTGGATGTGAACATTTTTCATATTTTATATTTTATTGGTTTCCTTATACAAACATAGAGTATAGTTCTAGAAATGTAGACTGAACTGTATGATCTCTAATGCCTAGGTTATCAGATTTCACATTTGAATTTAATATCTAAGGATCATTGTATTCACATCAAAGGTTGGCTCTCAGTTTTCAATGTTTTTTTAGCAAGGCAAGATGGGTCAAGATTAAGATACTTTGTCAATCCAATGACAAAGGGTAAGCATTTTGGTTTGAGCTCATGAGTTCAGAGGTGATGACTTGTAGTGCCTGCCCCTAGTTTATATTTTCGCTATTGTTGCCGAACTCTTTTAGGCCAATTTTATGTTTGATGATTAGTACTATTATTTTGAGATTATCAGATATTTTTTTAGATTCAGTTTATTATATGATGAGATTACTTGGTACTCTATACTTCATGTATGCATAATGATTATTATAGTGTTTTTTAGATATTGATGATGAATAGTTAGATGGTTTATTATCATATGTGTTTTCTTATGGATACTTACCCCATACTACATGTGTATGGTGTGCATGTTTTTTTTCTTTATGTATGGCATTTTTGATGTGGTTAAGGAAGGGAGTCGTAGTCACCTACTAGTTGGGATCTACACGATGCACCACTTCCTGCCATTTCCTATTTAGCTTAGTATATATTGTGTATCTACATGCGTGGATTTTATGCAGGTTGTAGGTATTGAGTATTGACTTCCTTGAATTACCAGGATGAGCGTACCCTATTGCATTATCTCAATGGTAAGAGAGGGGAGATAAATCCTTAAGTCCAAATCCTAAACCCTTTAAGCCAATTGTCCTAATTGAAAATGAGGACAAGTATCTAAGTCAAGTACCCTTCGAATGTGTTGAATGATGTTAATTCGTGATTATAACCATTTAGTTTGATTTTGTATGTGTTTTTCTATGATGGATTTTTATATTTTACTTTGGCAGTCTTGGTATATTTTCTATTAATTAAGTCTAATTAAAAGATTTAATTTAATGGAAAATTATTATGATATTTTAATATTTAATTATATTTAATTAATTGAAAAATTAATTAAATAAAAAGAATTAAATTTAAAGATAAAAGTTATAAATATAAATTTAGAACAAGATAATATTAATTTAATTTAATAATAATATATTTAGAGTTCATTTTTAGATAAATGATAAATAATATTATTATTTAAGTTAATAAATAGTTATCAAAATTAATGTTCGAAAATAAATTTAGAAATGGAAAAGAAATTAGTTTATTTAAAATTTCATGATCGGATGATAAGTGCATGAGATTTAAAATTAATAAATTAATTAAAAAAGAGTCAAGTGAATATTAAATAAAGTAATGTGCATTATTTTAATAGTTATTCACCTAGGAGTATGTGCACCTCTTTTATGCACGTGTTGTCTACAACACAAGAGTTAGCATACTAATTAAGCACATGGTGTCTACAACTTTCTCATTCTTATTCATTTATCTAGAAGGTTGAAGAAGGCTTGTGCTTAGTTGTCAACACTTATCTTATCTCTTGATTGTTTCTAGAGACATTCTAGGTGCTTCCTGAGAAGTCCTTATCTACAAGCACTCCTAGTAGCTTGGGGTTCATTTTTGGAAGGACTGCGAATGTTGGAGAAAGAAGGGATTTTTCTACAGATTTTTGAGGCGTAGCAAATTAGCAATAGTGTCCAGGTAGGTACTCGTGATTATTTCACATATTCTATTACACTCTCTCTTCTTGTCTTCATCATGTTTGCTAAATGACTGTTTGGATAATTCTTGTGATGAATGTTTTATATTGTGGAAATTTGGGTATGCATGTTGATTCTTTCTTTGTGCAAAGAAATCAAGGAAAAACCCAATTAGAACGTCCTCGTTTTGTTGATGAAAGAAATTAGTTATAAAATGAGGAGGGTTTGAGATTTAAAAAGAAAATTTAATTTAGAATTAGAATGTTAATCGAATTGTCCTATCAGATAATTTGGGAAAGGTTTGAATTTAAAATAGAAATTCTAAGTTGAAAATTTGAATGGTTGGTTGTAATTTTTCTATCTGATCATATTTACAAATGATATTATATATATATATATATATATATATATATATATATATATATATATATATATATATATATATATATATATATATATGGGGGGGGAGGGGGGGGGAGTTTGTTTTAATTAAACAAAACCATAATTGAAAATTATGGATTTAACACAGTTATGTAATTTATATATATTAAGGGAGGAAAAAAAAACGTTTATGTTAAAAATGTTTATAAAAAAAAATTATTTAAAAAAAAATACTATATTAAAAGGTGAGGTGGCAGTCACGTCCCAACCCCCTGCCAACAACACTGTCCATGATAGTAGACTGCCATGCACGGTAGGCCACTATCGTGGCAAGGCCACAACCTCCCTTTTATAAGGAATGGCAATATATAAAACATTGCCCTTAAACTTGGAAAAAATTGTAGGCTTTTTTACATTTCAATTTTTATTAAAGTTTTTAAGTTTTATTAAATGTAATTTTAATTATAGTTTTTAATATATATTTATTTTGAATATTATGATATTTAATAATAATTTTTATTAATACATTTTATTTTTATAATTAAATAAATATATAAATAATTTTAAATATTATGATATTTAATAATAATTTTTATTAATACATTTTATTTTTATAATTAAATAAATGTATAAATATATTTTAATTATGTTTAAATTTAGTGGAATATTAATTAATGAGTTTATGAAAGGTTTCTAGTTTGATTATTAATAAATTTAGTTATTATTATTAATTATTAAAATTATTAATGAGATTGTTATTTATTTATAATTGTTAAGTTTAACAAATTATTAATGAATGATGGTATAGATAGTTTTATATAATTATTAATTAATTAAATTAAATTAAATTAAATTGAGATTAGTTAATAATTAAAGTGTTGTAATAAGTTATTAATCAATTTAAATAAATGAAATTTAATTGAGATCGAATTAGACAGGAGAATATAAAGGAAATGAATTCATTTTATCATGATGATAATTTGTAATAAAATTGGAATTAAATCATTGAGGGATTATTAATTATAATCTTAATGATTTAAGTGATTCAAACATTTAGCCTTAGTTGAGTTTATAAAGGTTGATTTCAAAATAATATGGTGTTAAACCTTAATTGATTCAACTATATATACAGGATAACTATAGGGTAAAAGAGAGTCTTCTCACTTGATAATAAACCCTAAAATGAAAACTAAAACCTCATACTTTGCATAACCATATGATTTCAAAAGCAAACTAAAACATGTATTTGCATCTTGATTATTTTGGAAAATTGAATGGGATAATTATGTATTCTATTTGAAGAGACGAATGGGTTAAACTATATCGAGTAAGATGTACCTCTTTAAAGTTGGAAACTCACACTGAAATGGAAATTCAAACTCCACATTTAACCCAACCATGTGATTCAAAACAAAACCAAAACATGAAATTACATCTTGTCTTCTATGTGATGTTTATGTTTAGGGTTGACTAGATTGTTGACCAGTTATAGGATGTCTACCAGCGGCTAAAGCATTATGAGATGTGATGTCTTGCTGATGATATTTGATCTCAATCTTTTTAAAACCCAACAATGGTAATGTGATGTCTTGCTGATGATATTTGATCTCAATCTTTTTAAAACCCAACAATGGTAATGTGATGGTATGCTCTATTAGATTTTTGTATTTACTATTTGTTGATGATTTTTAATCTTCTTGTGTGAAGCTAAGATGTATGTATATGAGATACTTGACTTAACCATTTTTGAGTCATTGATTAGTTATACTTGGGTTACTTTCCAGTCACCTTGATGGGATTGAAGTGTTTGCTTTTATCTTGATGATGTCATGTTGTGACATGTTTGACTTGACCATTTTGGAGTCTTTGATCAATATTATTTTAAGATACTTTCCAGTTGCTCGTTGAGAACTGATGAGTATTGTGATTTACTTTGGGATACTTTCTGGTTGCTTGCTGAGAACTGATGGACATTGTGATTTATTCCAGTTGCTCATTGAGAACCATTGGATATTGTGATTTATCATTGATGCTTTTTAGTTGCTCATGGAGACCTAATGTGATTATTGTGGATTATCTTTATGATGCTTTCTAGTCGCTTGTATAGGACTGAGGCGATTCTATAATTTGTGATTTCATGAGCCTAGGGTAGGTTATCTATATGTAGTGTCGGGAAGTGGCTTGAATTGGAGGCCAGGGCCCTAAGTGGCTACCAAGGTAACTCATTGTAAATTTTTTTAATAAGTGATAACATTTACACTAAATGAGAGTAAAATGAACCTAATAAGATAATTGTATGTTCTTGCCCATGGCTCGTGTGCTAGTACAAACTAGGATGGGAGTAGAGAGAATGCTTGGTTACAACCTTGCATTTCGTAGTATGCCTCGTTAGTACGAGAGGATACTAGTGGCTGCAAGGATCACTAGGGACCCAAGATTCCTAAGGGATTGCTTGGGTAACTTTGAATGTAATTCATGCGATGACACTTTTCCACTTACATAGTAGATTCCTATATGTCTTTGTGTGCCTCTAGGTCTAGATGTTGATCTATGTTGGAACCTTTGAGTTAGTATACTTATAGGATTTCTTGAACATAGAGAGTATTTGTGTTTTGTGATTTAATATCTTTTTTGGGACTTGAAATTATCTCCTCAGTGCAGTGGGAGTGGGCCATTTAGGTTCCACACGGTTGGATGGTAGTGCTTTTTCACTCTTACCTTTGAGATTTGGGTATGTGCAGGATCATGGTGTACCAAACTATGGCCTTAAGTGGTAGTGAAAAATCAGAAAATCAGGGTTATGTCAACTTGATACATAATTTAAAGTGGTTATGGAATTTATATCAAAAAGTTGTAAGAAAATAATCTATAGGAAATTGAATGTAGTTTCTAAACTACTAGGCCTTATCAGGAGAAAAAAATAATTGATTGGTCAAAAGTTTAAATTTTAATGCAGTACTACAAAAATTTCAGGGCAAAAATAAAAAGTAGGTGTATGTCTGACCACCTTAATCAAAATCAAATGATAATATTTTTTTAATATAATTATAGATATGAAAATTAGACTCATGCCCAGATGTGATGCATATTTTTTAGTATTTTTATTCCAAATAAATAATTAAATATGAATTTTCTATCAAAAAAATTTTGAAAAAAAAAAGTCCCGTGTCTGACCACCTTAACTAGTAGAAAATTTTACCAAATTTAATTTTTTTTTAAAATTTTATACTAGATGAAGCATAGAATGTGATGCAACTTTTAGATTTAAAAAATGTTATACCGTTTGAAAATTATAGTTGTTTTTCAATCAGTATGTCAATCAGCACTTTACAATAATCTTCATTGATAATTAACTAATAAATACTTATCGATCTTAGAATTTGACAGAAATTATATTGATGGAATCTCAAGAGCGATATTAAAAAACTTTTTTCATTTCATTCAATTTCAATGAAAATAACATTGTCAGATGACTACTCGAAGTCTGAGTATCACTAAAACCCTCTTCAAACACATCTTTTGGGTTGACCGGGTAGGCTTGGTAAATATCAAGCCTAATCGGATATCCAATATGGCTAGGTGAATTTTGGTGAGAAATTTGAAATCCCAACCCATTTTGGAGGGAAAATCGGATTTAAGACTTATAGCTTATGATTTATAAATTATTTTTGTTATATTACGATGTAAATATGTATTATAATATATTATATATATAATAACATAATGTAAAGATATAATATATAATAATATATTATGTTATTCTCATTATAATCTATAAATATAATTTTTATTATTATTATTTTTACTAAATATAATAACGTAATATATATATATATATATATATATATATATATATATATATATATATATATATAAAAGTATATATATATAAGTATATTATTAATATATATATATATATATATATATATATAAGTATATTATTAATATATATATAATAACGTAATATTTTTATTAAATATAATAAAGCTATATATATATATAATAAAGTAATATATATTATAACATAATATTTTATAGCTTATGATTTATAAATTATTTTTGTTATATTACTATGTAAATATGTATTATAATATATTATATATATAAAATAATGTAATGTAAAGATATAACATATAATATATTATGTTATTCTCATTATAATCTATAAATATAATTTATATTATTATTATTTTTACTAAATATAATAACGTAATATATATATATATATATATATATATATATATATATATATATATATATATATATATATATATATATATATATATATATATATATAAGTATGTTATTAATATATATAATAACGTAATATTTTTATTAAATATGATAACCATATATCTATGTTATTAATATATATTATTATATTAATATGTATGTTATTAATATATATGTATATTATTAATATATATGAGTCAAAGGGGGTCATAGGTCTCTTCGACCCATTACATAACAACATATGTCCCTAGGGGTCCTAGGACTCCTAGTGACATATTAGAATCGTTCTTATGGGTCGAAGGAGGTCATAGGTTGACTTATAACCCCCTTCGACGCATTACATGATGACATATGTCCCTAGGGGTCCTAGGACCCCTAAGGACATATTAGAATCATTCTTATGGGTCAAAGGGGGTCATAGGTTGACCTATGACCCCATTCAACCCATTAAATGATGACATATGTCTCTAGGGATCTAGGAACCATAGGGACATATTAGAATCATTTTTATGGGTCAAAGGGGGTCATAGGTTTACCTATGACCCCCTTTGACCCACTACATGATGACATATGTCCCTAGGGGTCCTAGCACCCCTACGAACATATTAGAATCATTCATATGGGTCGAAGGGTCTCATAGGTTGACTTATGATCCCTTTCGACCCATTACATAATGACATGTCCCTAGAGGTCCTAGAACCCCTAGGCACATATTAGAATCATTCTTATGGGTCAAAGGGGGTCATAGGTTGATCAATGACAACCTATGACCCCCTTCGACACATTACATAATGACATATATCCCTAGGGGTCTTGGGACCCCTAAGGACATATTAGAATCGTTCATATGGGTCAAAAGGGGTCATAGGTTGACCTATGACACCCTTCGACCCATTACATGAAGACATTTGTCCCTAGGGGTCTTAGGACCCCTAAGGACATATTAGAATCATTCATATGGGTCAAAGGGGGTCATAGGGTGACCTAGGACCCCCTTCGACCCATTAAATGATAACATATGTCCCTAGAGGTCCTAAGACCCGTAGAGGCATATTAGAATTGTTCATATGGGTCAAAAGGGGTCATAGGTTGACCTATGACCCCCTTTGACCCATTACATGATGAAATATGTCCCTAGGACCCCTAAGGACATATGAGAATCATTCTTATGGGTCAAAGGGTGTCATAGGTTGATCTACGACCCCTTTTGACACATTACATGATCACATATGTCCCTATGGGTCCTAGTACCCCTAGGGACATATTAGAATCATTCATATGAATCGAAGGGGGTCATAGATTGATCTATGATCCCCTTCGACCCATTAAATGACAACATTTGTCCCTAGGGGTCCTACAACCTCTAGGGACATATGCGAATTGTTCTTATGGGACAAAGGGGGTCATAAGTTGAACTATGACCCCCTTCGATGCATTACATGATGACATATGTCCCTAGGGGTCTTGGAACCCCTAAAAAAATATTAAAATCATTCTTATGGCTCAAAGGTGGTCATAGATTGACCTATGACCCGCTTCAAACTATTACATGATGACATATGTCCCTAACAATTCTCAGAACCCTAGGGACATATTAGAATCCTTCTTATAGGTCTAAGGGGGTCATAGGTTGACCTATGACCTCCTTTGACCCATTACATGATGACATATGTCCCTAGGAGTCATACGACCCCTTAGGGACATATTAGAATGCTTCTTATGGGTCAAAGGGGGTGATAGGTTGACCTATGACCCCCTTCAACACATTACATGATGACATATGTCGAAAGGGGTCCTAGGACCCCTAGAGACATATTAGAATCATTCTTATGGGTCAAAGGGGGTCATAGGTTGACCTATGACACCCTTTGACCCATTACATGAAGACATTTGTCCCTAGGGGTCTTACGACCCCTAGGGACATATTAGAATCATTCATATGGATCAAAGGGGGTCATAGGGTGGCCTAGGACCCCCTTCGACCCATTAAATGATGATATATGTCCCTAAGGGTCCTAAGACCCATAGGGACATATTAGAATTGTTCATATAGATCAAAGGAGATCATAGGTTGACTTATGAACCCCTTTGACCCATTAAATGATGACATATGCCCCTAGGGGTCTTAGGACCCTTAGGGACATATTAGAATTGTTCATATGGATCAAAGAGGGTCATAGGTTGACCTATGACCCCCTTCGACCTATCTAATGATGAAATATGTCCCTAGGGGTCCTAGGACGCCCAAAGACATATTAGAATTGTTCATATGGGTCAAAGGGGGTGATAGGTTGACTAATGACACCCTTTGACCCATTATATGATGACATATGTCCTAAAGACCCCTAGAAACATATGAGAATCATTCTTATGGGTCAAAGAGGGTCATAGGTCAATCTATGACCCCCTTCGACACATTACATGACAACATATGTCCTTAGGGGTCCTAGGTCCCCTAGGGACATATTAGAATTGTTCATGTGGACTGAAGGGGGTCATAGGTTGACCTATGATGCCCTTCGACCCATTAAAAGATGACATGTGTCCCTAGGGGTCCTAGGACCACTAGGGACATATTAGAATTGTTCATATGGGTCAAAGGGGGTTATAAGTTGACCTATGACCCCCTTTGACTCATTAGATGATGACATATGTCCCTACGACCCCTAGGGACATATGAGAATTGTTCTTATGGATCAAAGGGGATCATAGGTTGACTCATGACCCCCTTCAATGCATTACATGATGACATATGTCCCTAGGGGTCCTAGGATCCTTAGGAAAATATTTGAATTGTTCTTATGGGTCAAAGGTGGTCATAGGGTGACCCATGACACCCTTCAACCAATTACATGACAACATATGTCTCTAGGAGTCCTAGGACCCCTACGAATGTGTTAGAATCATTCTTATGGGTCAAAAGGGGTCATAGGTCAACCTATAACCCCTTTTGACCCATTACATGATGACATATGTCCCTACGGGTCATAGGACACTTAGGGACATATTAGAATTGTTCATATGGGTCAAAAGGGGTCGTAGGTTGACCTAGGACCCCCTTTGAGCTATTATATGATGATATATGTCTCTAGCGATCCTAGGACCCCTAGGGACATATTAGAATGCTTCTTATGGGTCAAAGGGGGTCATAGGTTGACCTATGACCCTCTTCGACAAATTACATAATGACATATATCCAAAGGGGTCCTAGGAACCCTAGGGACCTATTAGAATCATTCTAATAAGTCAAAGGGAGTCATAGGTTGACCTGACCCCCTTTGACCCTTTACATGACGACAAATGTCTCTAGGGGTCCTAAGACCACTAGGGACATATTAGAATTGTTCTTATGAGTCAAAGGGGGTCATAGGGTGACCTATGAAACCCTTCAACCCATTACATGACAACATATGTCCCTAGGGGTCCTAGGACCCCTAGGGACATATTAGAATCATTCTTATAGGTGAAATGGGTTCATAGATCAACCTATGACCCCCTTTAACACATTACATAATGACATATGTCCCTTCGGGTCATAGGACACCTAAGGAGATATTAAAAATTTTCATATGGGTAAAAAGAGGTCATAAGTTGACCTATGACCCCATTGGACTCATTAAATGATGACATATGTCACTAGGGCTTCTAGGACCCCTACGTACATATTAGAATTGTTCATTTGGGTCAAAAGTGGTCATAAGTTGACCTATGACCCCTTTTGACGTATTAAATGATGACATAAGTCCCTAGGGGTCCTAGGACCTCTAAGGACGTATTAGAATTATTCATATGGGTCAAAGGGGGTCATAGGTTGACCTATGACCCCCTTTGACCCATTACATGACAACATATGTCCCTAGGACCCCTAAGGACATATGAGAATCATTCTTATGGGTCAAAGGGTGCCATAGGTTGATCTACGACCCCTTTCAACACATTACATAATGAAATATGTCCCTATGTGTCCTAGGACCCCTAGGGACATATTAGAATCATTCATATGGATCGAAGGGGGTTATAGATTTATCTATGATCTCCTTTGACCCATTAAATGACAACATTTGTCCCTAGGGGTCCTATGACCCCTAAGGACATATGAGAATCATTCTTATAGGACAAAGGGGGTCATAGGTTGACCTATGACCCCCTTTGATGCATTACATAATGACATATGTCCCTAGGGATATTGGGATCCCTAGGAAAATATTAAAATCATTCTTATGGGTCAAAGGTCAAACTATTACATGATGACATATGTCCCTAAAGGTCCTCGAAACCCTAGGGACATATTAAAATCATTTTTATAGGTCTAAGGGGGTCATAGATTGACCTATGACCCCCTTTGACCCATTACATGATGACATATGTCCCTAAGAGTCATACGACCTCTTAGGGACATATTAGAATGCTTCTTATGGGTCAAAGGGGGTGATAGGTTGACCTATGACCCCCTTTGACACATTACATGACGCCATATGTCTAAAAGGGTCCTAGGTCTCCTAGAGATATATTAGTATCATTCTAATGGGTCAAAGGGGGTCATAGGTTGACCTATGATCCCCTTCGACCCATTAAATGATGACTTATGTCCCTAAGGGTCCTAGGACCCCTAGGGACATATTAGAATCATTCATATTGGTCAAAGGGCATCATAGGTTGACCTATGACCCCATTCAACCCATTACATGATGACATATGTTCTTAGGGGTCCTAGCACCCCTAGGGACATATTAGAATCATTCATATGAGTCGAAGAGAGTCATAGGTTGACTTATGATCCTCTTCGACCTATTACATAATGACATATGTCCCTAGAGGTCCTAGGATCTTTAGGGACATATTAGAATCATTATTATGGATCAAAGGTGGTCAGAGGTTAACCTATGACCCGCTTCGACACATTACATGATGACATATGTCCCTAGGGGTCCTCGAAACTTTAAGGACATATTAGGATCGTTCTTATGAGTCAAAAGGGGTCATAGGTTGACAATTGACCCACTTCGACACATTACATGATGACATATGTCCTTAGGGGTCCTAGGACCCCTAGAAACATATAAGAATGCATCATATGGATCAAAGGGTGTCATAAGTTTACCTATGATGTGAAATGTCCCTTTTCTGATTTTTCATGATATTTCCAAACTCTAATCAGATCTTTAAAATCAAACAGCTAATATCCCAAAGATCCACCAAATTCCTTAAGAAACCCCAAATCGGATATGTTGAAAATAGTGCTAAAAGCTTCACAACTTCACAAATTATTAATGAATCTGAAAATGGAAATTTTTACAGAACTTTCAGCAGCATAACAGCCTACAAATTGACATTTCCAAATCCGTATAGCCTTTACACAACAGCTCAAAAATGTAGGACCAAAACTATGCTCGTCGGGCTCCCGAAATAGCACAAGATATGCCCGGAAACACCACAAGAACACTAATAATCTATCTCAGAAGTTTAATCATGTCCCAATATATATATTCAGCTCTATTTTAACAGCTTAAAGTATAAAATACAGCAGCAACCAAAACTGATATGAAATACTCAACCGGAAACACCAAACTCTTACAAAAATACACCCGAAAATTCACAAATCTGCACTGTTCAGCACAAAGGCAAACTCTGTATGAGCATGCACATGGAATGGCTTCAAACTCCCATCCTTAGCCTTCTTGGAAACCTGAAAACTCCCGTTCTTGGGTCTCCCTGGAAACCTGCAAACTCCCGTTCTTGGGTCTCCTTCTCCACAGGTTTGGCAGCCTCTGAAGAATAACAAAGAATGAGCAAAAATCCAATTCTGGAATCCCCCCAAAATGCCTCCAAACCTCTTTAAAAAGGGCATAACTGTAACTCACGTCCAAGAGAGGTTAATGAAACATATTTTAATAATAATTATCATTTATTACTCCAATGGTTTCCAAAGATTAACTCCCTTTTTCCGAAACTTCACTTTCTTGGGCCTGCCTATCTTAGCAAAGATTATTATTTTTTAATTATTTGAAAAGGGGACATGACAAGTCCTCCCCTCCCAAACATTGCTTGTCCTCAAGCAATGGCTGAACAATAAACCAATCAATCCTCCTGGATCCCAAATGTAGTCATGAACTATACTACTACCAATTAACACAGACTCCTGCAAGATCCTCTGCAATATGACCAAGAGGAATCCATAATCAAACTGGCAATTATAGCTCAACCAAACTCCAAAATCACCATTACCATAGTCAAAAACCCATGAGACACAAACTCTTAGAATATCAAAACCCAAGTAAAGTGGACTACCAACATAGTAAATACCATCAATGCATTCCACTGGCCTATATGGAATGTACAATCCAACTCTGCAACAATGGTGAATGCTCTCAAATGAAACTATACCAAGTATGGAGAATCCACACACTATACAACTCCTGCAGTCAACACAACTCTGTAGATTATTGGCCACTGTCTCATAACCATAACTCCCATGCATCCCTGATGGTGAAAAGCCATCATAAGATAAACAACAAGAAATGGAACCCAAACCAAATTTTCCTGCCATCAACTCCTCAGCATAAGGATCAATTGTTAACTGATGTACATACCCTGCAATATAATGTTGATTAAAAAAACCAACCTCAATTAACAGTTCACCATGAACAAGTGATACAACCCACTGTGACTGATCACTAGCTAAGTCAGGAGATGTCATAGCCAAAGGAGTAGAATCAATAACAACACTTGCTGAAGCATCACTCCAAAACTCCTGCTCTAAGTCATGTATTATCAAGCTATCAACTACAGAACCTGTCGCCATGTTGTGCCCATCACAACTCTCATCTCGAGGCATCAAACTATTCCATAACTGATGATAAGCACTAGGAACCAAAGTACATCTCTGTATCATAATCTCATCAACATGGTCATCAAAGGTAAATTGATGAGCATACCTCACAGTGTAATGCCGATAGAATGTGCCAATCTCAGTCAGTGGCTCAGACTATAATCTAGATGAAACTAACTGCAATTGATCATCAACCATGTTGGAACTGACTGCTACCTCCAAAGATATCACCAAGGGAGTAGCATTACTAGCAGGAACCATGCCAACTGTCGACTCACCAACATCACACATGACCTTTGATACATCTCTAGTCTCTGTGCCTTCAGTACTAGAGGCCACCACCCTATCAGGCATACAATAATCTGCTACAATACCCAACTCAACTAAACCTGACTCTAGTGGGAATGAACCTGATATGCCAATGTTAGTATCAAGGATGGATGCATCCCCATCTCCACTGTCTCTGACAATCTCAGCCATAGACATCCTCGAATCACCAAACACCATAGCTTGTGACTGTATAGAATTAGATAAAGACTGTAGTCGCTCTAACTCCATGGTCACCTTAGCCAAATGAAACTGTGACTCCTTGAAAGCCAACTGTGTACTCTCAAGAATCTCAGAAGTCACCTCAAGCTGCTCAGTAAGCTCACTCACCTCATCTTCCTTGGCCAACAATGCATCATATGTTGTACTGCCCCACTCCATAAGATAATCTCTGTCGGCTACCAACTGCATATAATTTTGTCTCAAAATCTGAATAGCCTCCCATAAAGAGTGGATCTCTGTCAAGGAAAGATAACTTCCTCCCTGCTCATCACTAGTAGGAGAACCCCATCCATAAATAGCTAACAACTGACGAGAAGCATCGAAATGTTGGCAAGTGATAGCAATGTCTTGGTCACTAACTCTCAACTGATTAGACACATGATGGCACTGGCTTGACTGTCTCCTACAAACCCCCTCTGATGCACTGTCTGAAGGAGTGTCCTCAAAGTTACTAGTCTCTAGAGTATTACCATCCATATCCTGTGAATCAAATCTAAAGCTCATAACAACATACGGAGTATCAAAAACATTAGCATTGCTGTCCAACTCCTCTGTACCCAAGGAAACTAAGTCTTCAAAACTGCCCACTGCATCCTCCTGGATGTCATCAGTGCCAATATGATCCTGGGACTCATCTATACACACTGCCAAATATGAAATATCATCAACACATTCCAGCAAGTATGGTCGACTAGATATATGAACAAAGCCCAACACCGGTGTATAAAAACTAATACAAACATCGGATAAGCTCCTGGCACAAGAAAATACAACACCGTGCAATCTGCTAATCAAATCCATGGTAGCACCCAAACAATCACTGCTACCAAAAAGTGTTAATGATTTACAGTCAACTGAACCCCAAATGCCAATATAAGAATCTCGAGTCCATATCTGTAAACTAGAATTAGCTGGTAAGTCAAGCAAAATCCTGACTTGAGTAATATGACCAATACCAACTAACTCCACATACCTGTCATGATGAGATAATGTAGTGACAATACTGTCTTCACACACCTTCAGCTGGCGAGATAAATCATGTGAAGTACTACTAGCCTCAACCTCATGTGACGAAGCATCTAACTGTGCCTGGTACTCTCTCTCAAAAAAGTCATGAATGCTCAATGTCTGCTCATCTACACCAGGTATCTCACCATCATGCACAACAACATCCTCATAATCATCATCCTTGAGGTCAAATCTATCTATCACTCTTTGACTAAAATCATCAAATGTAGTTACCTGATCATGACCTTGAGTAGTCATTCCATGATACCACCAATCATAGGCTGCATCTTCCAAGTGTAGACTTGCAATTTGAACAACATCACTCTCCTTCATGGGGTTAAGTGTGAAGAAGGTCTGTAATTTTTGTAGCCATGCTCTAGCTGAAATTTTATTTGTTCCATCAAAAGTAGGTGCTATAAACTTGCTTATTTTATTTTTGAGCTCTCTTCCACTTATGTCATGCTCCCTTCTGTACTTTTTCTTGGGCATCAAAGTGTTCATCATATCCACATATTCTCTAAAAGGAACTGAACTACGAAAGTCATCATCTAAGCCATTATAAGTAGCTCTTAATGTAATCAAGTTACCTGTAACCTCTTCCATAGGATTAATGGCTGGATTTGGTACTGGTGGCTCATCTGCAGGCAAGAAAATAGTTTTGGTTGATTTAGATGGTGTGGATTTCAGATTTCTTGGCTCCTCTGAAGTGCTCCCTTTCTCATTAATAGATGCAACTCCTTGTAGTTTTTCTGTCAATATTCGCAAAGCCTCTCTAGTTTTTGCCAAACTATCCACTATTTGCTTCTGAGTATTTTGGATGTCTTGGAAGAATTTATTTTCCATCTTATTTGGATCAGCCATACTTTTCCCTTCCTTGGATTTTGTACTTTTACTTTCAACTGGAGGTTTGATCAAAATTTCTTTATTCTTTTCTTGCTGCAAATATCTTTTTTCTCTTTCACTTAGTTGCATGCAACCATAAATTTTGACATGCAACTGATTAGAAGCAACATGCAACCACCAAATTCACCAAGAACTAACATTCATATGATTAGAAGTAGAATGCAACCATAAATTTTGACATGCAAGATTTGGGTAGTTATCAAAACTAACATGCAAGATCTGGGTAGTTGTCAAAACTGACCTGCAACTTCTACAAACCCTTAGGCTGGCAAGATCATGGCTCTGATACCACTGAAATGTCCCTTTTTTTATTTTTCATGATATTTCCAAACTCTAATCAGATCTTTAAAATCAAACAGCTAATATCCCAAAGATCCACCAAATTCCTTAAGAAACCCCAAATCGGGTATGTTGAAAATAGTGCTAAAAGCTTCACAACTTCACAAATTATTAATGAATCTGAAAATGGAAATTTTTATAGAACTTTCAGTAGCATAACAGCCTACAAATTGACATTTCTAGATCCGTATAGCCTTTACACAACAGCTCAAAAATGTAGGACCAAAACTATGCTCGTCGGGCTCCCGAAATAGCACAAGATATGCCCGGAAACACCACAAGAACACTAATAATCTATCTCAGAAGTTTAATCACGTCCCAATATATATATTCAGCTCTATTTTAACAGCTTAAAGTATAAAATACAGCAGCAACCAAAACTGATATGAAATACTCAACCGGAAACACCAAACTCTTACAAAAATACACCCGAAAATTCACAAATCTGCACTGTTCAGCACAAAGGAAAACTCTGTATGAGCATGCACATGGAATGGCTTCAAACTCCCGTCCTTAGCCTTCTTGGAAACCTGCAAACTCCCGTTCTTGGGTCTCCCTGGAAACCTGCAAACTCCCGTTCTTGGGTCTCCTTCTCCACAGGTTTGGCAGCCTCTGAAGAATAACAAAGAATGAGCAAAAATCCAATTCTGGAATCCCCCCAAAATGCCTCCAAACCTCTTTAAAAAGGGCATAACTGTAACTCACATCCAAGAGAGGTTAATGAAACATATTTTAATAATAATTATCATTTATTACTCCAACAGTTTCCAAAGATTAACTCCCTTTTTCCGAAACTTCACTTTCTTGGGCCTGCCTATCTTAGCAAAGATTATTATTTTTTAATTATTTGAAAAGGGGACATGACATGATGCCCTTCGACCCATTAAATGATGACATATGTACCTAGGGGTTTTAGGACACCTAGGGAGATATTGCAATCATTTTTATGAGTCAAAGGGGGTCATAGGTTTACCTATGATTCCCTTCAACCCATTAAATGATGACATATATTAGAATCATTCTTATGGGTCAAACGGGGTCATAGGTTCACCTATGCCCCCTTTCGACCAATTACATGACCACATATGTCCCTAGGAGTTCTAAGACCCCTAGAGACATATTAGAATCGTTCTTATGGGTCAAAGGGGCTCATAGGGTGACCTATGACCCCCTTCGACCAATTAGATGATGACATATGTCCCTAGGGGTCATAGGACCCCTAGGGACATATTAGAATCGTTCTTATGGGTCAAAATGGGTCATAGGTTGACTTATGACCCTCTTCGACATAATGACAACATATGTCCCTAGAGGTCCTAGGACACCTAGGGACATATTAGAATGCTTCATATGGGTCAAAGGGTGTCATAAGTTGACCTATGACCTCCTTCGACCCCTTAAATGATGACATATATTACTAGGGGTCCTAGGACCCTTAGGGACATATTAGAATCGTTCATGTAAGTCAAAGGTGGTCATAGGTTGACCTATCACCCCCTTCAACCAATTACATGGTGACATATGTCCCTAGGATTCCTAAGACCCCTAGGGACATATAAGAATCATTCTTATGGGTCTAAGAGGGTCATAGGTTGACCTATGACCCCCTTCGACCCATTACATGATGACATATGTCCCTAAGGGGTCTTAGGAACCCTAGGAACATATTCGAATTGTTCGTATGGGTCAAAGGAGCTCATAAGGGTACCTATGATCCTCTTCGACCTATTAAATGATGACATATGTTCTTAGGGGTCCTAGGACTCCTAGGTAGATATTAGAATTGTTCTTATGAGTCGAAAGGAGTCATAAATCAACCTATGAGCCACTTTGACCCATATGAATGATTCTAATATGTCCCTAGAGATCCTAAGACCCCTAGAGACATATGTCATCATGTAATGGGTCGAAGGGGGTCATAGGTCAAACTATGGCCCCATTTGACCCATATGAATAATTCTAATATGTCCCTAGGAGTCCTAAGACACCTAGGGACATATTTCATCATGTAATCTATCAAAGGGGGTCATAGGGGTCATAGTTCAACCTATGACCCCCTTGAACCCATTAGAATGATTCAAATATGTCTTTAGGGGTCCTAGGACCCCTAGGGACATATGTCATCATTTAAAGGGTCAAAGGGGGTCATAGCACAACCTATGACCCCCTTTGACTCATAAGAATGTTTCTAATATATCCTTAGGGGTCCTGAGACTGGTAGGTACATATGTCATCATTTAATGGGTTGAAGAGGGTCATAGGTCAACCTATGACAACCTTTGACCCATATGAAGCATTCTAATATGTTCCTAAGGGTCTTAGGACTTTTAGGGACATATGTCATCATGTAATGTGTCGAAGTGGGTCATAAGTCAACTTATAACCCTCTTACACCCATAAGAACAATTCTAATATATCCCTAGGACATATGTCATCATGTAATGGGTCGAACGAGGTCATAGGTCACCTTATTAGCCCCTTTGACCCATAATAACTATTCTAATATGTCCCTAGGGGTTCTAGGACACCTAGAGACATATGTCATTATGTAATGTGTCCAAGGGGGTCATAGGTCAAGCTATGACCCCCTTTGATGCCTAAGAACGATTCCAATAAGTTCCTATGACCCTTAAGGACATAAGTCCCTAAGACTGCCTTTGATCCATATATATGATTCTAATATGTCCCCAGGGATCCTAGGACCCCTGGGGACATATTTCATCATGTAATGCATTGAACGAGGTCATAGGTCAACCTATGACCCCTTTTAACTCATATGAATGATTCTAATATGTCCCGAGGAATCCTAGAACCCCTGGAGACATATGTTGTCATGTAATGGGTCGAAGATTCTAATATGTCCCTAAGGGTCCTAGGACCCCTAGGGATATATGTTGTCTTTTAATGGGTTGAAAGGGGTCATAGGTTGACCTATGACTCCCTTTGACCCATATGAAGCATTCTAATATGTCTCTAGGGGTCTTAGCACCCTTAGGGACATATGTCGTAATGTAATGGGTCAAAGGGGGTTATACATCAACCTATGACCCCCTTTGACCCATAAGAACGATTGTAATATATCCCTAGGGATCCTACGACCCCTACCTATATATGTCATCATTTAATGGGTCGAAAGGGGTCATAGGTCAACTTATGACACCCGTTGACCCATATGAAGCATTCTAATATGTCCCTAGGTGTCTTAGGACCCTCAGGGACATATGTTGTCATGTAATGTGTTGAAGTTGGTCATAAGTCAACCTATGACCTCCTTTGACCTATAAGAATGATTCTAATATGTCCCTATAGGTCCTAGGACCCCTAGGGACATATGGCATCATGTAATGGATCGAAGGGGGTTATAGGTCAACCTATGACCCCCTTAGACCCATGTGAATGATTCTAATATGTCCCTAGGGGTCCTATGTCATCATTTAATGGGTTGCAAGGAGGTCATGGATCAACCTATGACCCCCTTTGACCCATATTAAGCATTCTAATATGTCCCTAGGGGTCCTAGGACCCCCATGGACATATGTCGTTATGTAATAGGTCGAAGGGGGTGATAGGTCACCCTATGACCCCTTTTGACCTATTAAAAGATTTCTAACATGTCCCTTGGGGTCTTAGGACCCCTAGGGACATATGTCATCATGTAATCAGTCAAAGGGGATCATAGGTCAACCTATGACCCCCTTCGACTCATAAGAATGATTCTAATATGTCCCTAGGAGTCCTGAGACTCTTAGGGATATATGTCATCATTTAATGGGTCGAAGGGGGTCATAGGTCAACCTATGACCCCTTTTGACCCATAAGAATGATTCTAATATGTCTCTAGGGGTCCTAGGACACCTAGGGACATATGTCATCATTTAATGGGTCAAATGGGGTCATACATCACCCTATAACCCCCTTTGACCCATAAGAACGATTCTAAAATGTCCTTAGGGGTCCTAGGACCCCTAGGGACATATTAGAATCATTCTTATGGGTCAAAGGGGGTATCATGTAATAGGTCAAAGGGGGTCATAGGTCAACCTATGACCCCCTTTGACCTATAAGAATTATTCTAATATATCCCTAGGGGTCCTAGGACCCCTAGGGATATATGTCATCATTTAATGGGTCAAAGGGGGTCATAGGTCAACCTATGACACCCTTTGACCCATATGAAGCATTCTAATATGTCCCTAGGTGTCCTAGGACACCTAGGGACATATGTCATCATTTAATAGGTCGAAAAGGGTCATAGGTCAAGCTATGAACCCTTTTGACCCATATGAAGCATTCTAATATGTTCGTAGGGGTCCTAGGATCCCTAAGGACATATGTCATCATGTAATGGTTCGACCTATGACCCCCTTTGACCCATAAGAACAATTGTAATATGTCCCTAGGGGTCTTTGGACCTTTAGGGACATATCTTGTCATTTAATGGGTAAAAAGGGGTCGTAGGTCATCATATGACCCCGTTTGACCCATATGAAGCATTCTAATATGTCCCTAAGTGTCCTAGGACCCTTAGGGACATATGTCATCATGTAATGTGTCGAAGGTGGTCACAGGTCAACCTATGACTCCCTTTGACCCATACGAACAATTCTAATATGTCCCTAGGGGTCCTAAGACCCCTAAGAACATATGTCATCATTTGATAGGTCAAAGCGGGTCATAGGTCAACATATGAGCCCCTTTGATCCATATAAACGATTCTAATATGTCCCCATGGGTCCTAAGACCCCTAGGGATAGATGTCATCATATAATGTGTCGAAGGGGATCATAGGTCAACCTATGACCCCCTTAGACCCATATGAAAGATTCTAATATGTCCCTAGGGGTCCTAGGACCCCTAGGGACATATGTCATCATGTAATGGGTCATGAACAATTTTAAGACATTCTTAGGAGTCCTAGGACCCCTAGGAAAATATGTCATTATGTAATTGGCCAAAGGGGGTCATAGGTCAACCTATGACCCCCTTTGATCCATAAGAATGATTCTAATATGTCCCTAGGGCTCCTAGGACCCCTAGGGACATGTCATCATTTAATGGGTCAAAGGGGGTCATAGGTCAACCTCTGACCCCTTTTGACTCATATGAACGAATCTAATATGTTCCTAGGGACATATGTCATCATGTAATATGTCGAAGTGGGTCATAGGTTAACCTGTGACCCCCTTTGAGCCATAAAAATGATTCTAATATGTCCTTAGGGGTCCTAGGACCCCTAGGGGGATATGTCATCATTTGATGGGTTGAAGGGGGTCATATGTCAACCTATGACCCACTTTGACCCATATGAAGCATTCTAATATGTCCCTAGGGGTCCTAGGACCCCTATGGACATATGTCGTCAGGTAATGGGTCAAAGGGGGTCATAGGGTATGATCCCCTTTGACTGATTAGAAGGATTCTAATATGTCCCTAGGGCTCTTAGGATCCTTAGGGACATATTTCATCATGTAATGGGTCGAAGGGGGTTATAGGTCAACCTATGACCCCCTTTGACCCATAAGAACAATTCTAATATGTCCTTAGGGGTCCTAGCATCCCTAGGGACAAATGCCATCATTTAATGGGTTGAAGGGGGTCATAGGTCAACCTATGACCCCCATTGATCCATAAGAATAATTCTAATATGCCCCTAGGGGTCCTAGGACCGGTAGGAACATATGTCATCATTTAATGGGTCAAATGGGGTCATTGGTAAACCTATGACCCCCTTTGATCCATATGAATGATTCTAATATGTCCCGAGGGATCCTTGGACCCTTGGGGACATATGTCATCATGTAATGGGTCAAACGGGGTCATAGGTCAATCTACGACTCCCTTTATCCCATATGAATGATTCTAATATGTCCCTAGGGATCTTAGGACCCCTTGGGACATATATCATCATGTAATGGGTCAAAGATTCTAATATGTCCCTAGAGGTCCTAGGACCCCTATGGATATATGTTGTCATTTAATGGTTCGAAGGAGGTGATAGGTCAACCTATGACCCCCTTTGACCCATATGAAACATTCTAATATGTCTCTAGGGTTCCTAGGACCCCTAGGGACATATGTTGTCATGTAATGGGTCAGAGGGGGTTATAGGTCAACCTATGACCCCCTTTGAGCCATAAGAATGATTGTAATATGTCCCTAGGGTTCCTAGGACCCCTAGCTATATATGTCATCATTTAATGGGTCGAAGGGGGTCATAGGTCAACCTATGACACCGTTTAATGCATATGAAGCATTCTAATATGTCCCTAGGTGTCCTAGGACCCCTAGGGGCATATGTCATCATGTAATGTGTCGAAGGGTCATAAGAACGATTCTAATATGTCCCTAGGGGTCCTAGGACCCTTAGGGACATATGTCGCCATCTGTCATGTCCCCTTTTCAAATAATTAAAAAATAATAATCTTTGCTAAGACAGGCAGGCCCAAGAAAGTGAAGTTTCGGAAAAAGGGAGTTAATCTTTGGAAACCGTTGGACTAATAAATGATAATTATTATTAAAATATGTTTCATTAACCTCTCTTGGACGTGAGTTACAGTTATGCCCTTTTTAAAGAGGTTTGGAGGCATTTTGGGGGGATTCCAGACTTGATTTTCACTCATTCTTTGTTATTCTTCAGAGGCTGCCAAACCTGTGGAGAAGGAGACCCAAGAACGGGAGTTTGCAGGTTTCTAGGGAGACCCAAGAACGGGAGTTTGCAGGTTTCCAAGAAGGCTAAGTACGGGAGTTTGAAGCCATTCCATGTGCATGCTCATACAGAGTTTGCCTTTGTGCTGAACAGTGTAGATTTGTGAGTTTCCGGGTGTATTTTTGTAAGAGTTTGGTGTTTCCGGTTGAGTATTTCATATCAGTTTTGGTTGCTGCTGTATTTTATACTTTAAGCTGTTAAAATAGAGCTGAATATATATATTGGGACGTGATTAAACTTCTGAGATAGATTATTAGTGTTCTTGTGGTGTTTCCGAGCATATTTTGTGCTATTTCGGGAGCCCGATGAGCATAGTTTGGTCCTACATTTTCGAGCTGTTGTGTAAAGGCTATACGGATCTGGAAATATCAATTTGTAGGCTGTTATGCTGCTGAAAGTTCTGTAAAAATTTCCATTTTCAGATTCATTAATAATTTGTGAAGTTGTGAAGCTTTTAGCACTATTTTCAACATACCCGATTTGGGGTTTCTTAAGGAATTTGGTGGATCTTTGTGATAGCAGTTGTTTGATTTTAAAGATCTGATTAGAGGTTGGAAATATCATGAAAAATCAGAAAAGGGACATTTCAGTGGTATCAGAGCCATGATCTTGCCAGCCTGAGGGTTTGTAGAAGTTGCAGGTCAGTTTTGACAACTACCCAGATATTGCATTTCAGTTTTGAGAACTACCCAAATCTTGCATGTCATAATTTATGATTGCATGTTGCTTCTAATCAGCTGCATGTAAAAATTTATGGTTGCATGCTACTTCTAATCATTTTCATGTTAGTTCTTGGTGAATTTGGTGGTTGTAGAAGTTTGCATTTCAGTTTTGACAAGTACCCAGATCTTCCATGTCAGTTTTGACAACTACCCAGATCTTGCATGTCATAATTTGGTGGTTGCATGTTGCTTCTAATCAGTTGCATGTCCAAATCTATGGTTTCATGCTACTTCTAATCATTTGCCTATTAGTTCTTGGTGAATTTGGCGGTTGTAGAAGTTTGCATGTCAGTTTTGACAACTACCCAGATCTTGCATGTCATAATTTGGTGGTTGCATGTTGCTTCTAATCAGTTGCATGTCCAAATCTATGGTTGCATGCTACTTCTAATCATTTGCATGTTAGTTCTTGGTGCTTGAAGAAGTTATATCCTATTGGGGTTACACTCTACTTTATCCAAAATGGACAGGTATAGTACAGAGTCTCAGAGGGAACGATCTTGGACAATTGATAGCCAGAGTCAAAATAGTAGAAAGGATGGTTATTTAGACATTCGAGATAAACTTATGAAAATAAGCCATGACATGTCTAAACAGTTGGTTGAGCACCACCGTATAAATGACATGTTATCTGACCCAGCTAAGGTGGATAAGTTGACTGGATTTCTATTTGGCAGATTTTCTCACAGGACAGATGACACAATTCCCAAGAACTTGCATGAGGAGTTTGAGAAACTAGCTGATAGCCAGGTAGTGGTCTCAGATTCTACTTTGCCACAGGAGGTGGTGGGAAAGGATATTACACAGATTGATAGTAACAATCAACTTGATACTCAAATTGAGACAATTGTTTACAGGTTGTCAAAGGGTGATGCCACAGGTATTCAGGATGGTATAGTTACAACAGGCAGTGACTACAGTGTAGTGGGTTCAGATGATGATTATGAGGATGTTGTTGTGTAGGATGGTGAGATACCTAGTAGAGATGAGCAGACATTGAGCATTCATGAATTTGCTGAGAAAGAGTACCAGGCGCAGTTAGATGCTTCATCACATGAGGTTGAGGCAGGTAGTACTTCACATGATTTATCCCACCAGCTGAAGGTGAGTGAAGATAGTATTGTGACTTCATTACCTTTTCATGACAGGTATGTGGAGTTAGTTGGTATTGGTCATATTACTCAGGTGAGGAGTTTGCTTGAGTTACCAGTTGATTCTAGTTTACGGATATGGACACGAGATTGTTATATTGGTGTTTGGGATTCAGTTGACTGGAGATCTTTAACACTTTTTGGTCACAGTGTTTGTTTGGGTGCTATCATGGATTTGATTAGCAAATTACACGGTGTTGTCTTTTCTTGTGCTAGTATCTTGTCTGATGTTGGTATTAGTTTTTATACACCGGTGTTGGGCTTTGTTCATATATCCAGTCGACCATACTTGCTGGAATGTGTTGATGATCTTTCATATTTGGCAGTGTGTACAGATGAGTCCCAGGATCATATTGGCATCGATGACATCCAGGAGGATGTAGTGGGCAATTTTGAAGACTTAGTTTCTTTGGGTACAGAGGAGTTGGACAGCAGTGCTACAAATTTTGATACTCTGTATGTTGATATGAGCTTTAGAGTTGATTCACAGGACATGGATGGTAATACTCTAGAGACTAGTAACTTTGAGGATACTCCTTTAGATAGTGCATCAAAGGAGGTTTGTAGGAGACAGTCAAGCCAATGCCATCATGTGTCTAATCAGTTGAGAGTTAGTGACCAAGACATTGCTATCACTTGCCAACATTTTGATGCTTCTCGTCAATTATTAGCAGTTTATGGATGGGGTTCTCCTACTAGTGATGAGCAGGAAGGAAGTTATCTTTCCTTGATAGAGATCCACTCTTTATGGGAGGCTATTCAGATTTTGAGACAGAATTATATGCAGTTGGTAGCTGATAGAGATTATCTTATGGAGTGGGGTAGTACAACATATGATGCATTGTTGGCCAAGGAAGATGAGGTGAGTGAGCTTACTGAGCAGCTTGAGGTGACTTTTGAGATTCTTGAGAGTACACAGTTGGCTTTCAAGGAGTCACAGTTTCATTTGGCTAAGGTGACCATGGAGTTAGAGCGACTACAGTCTTTATCTGATTCTATACAGTCACAAGCTATGGTGTTTGGTGATTCGAGGATGTCCATGACTGAGATTGTCAGAGACAATGGAGATGGGGATGCATCCATCCTTGATACTAACATTGGCATATCAGGTTCATTCCCACTAGAGTCAGGTTTAGTTGAGTTGGGTATTGTAGCAGATTATTGTATGCCTGATAGGGTGGTGGCCTCTAGTACTAGAGGCACAAAGACTAGAGATGTATCAAAGGTCATGTGTGATGTTGGTGAGTCGATAGTTGGCATGGTTCCTGATAGTAATACTACTCCCTTGGTGATATCTTTGGAGGTAGTAGTCAGTTCCAACATGGTTGATGATCAATTGCAGTTAGTTTCATCTGGATTACAGTCTGAGCCACTGACTGAGATTGGCGCATTCTATCGGCATTACACTGTGAGGTACGCTCATCAATTTACCTTTGATGACCATGTTGATGAGATTATGATACAGAGATGTACTTTGGTTCCTAGTGCTTATCATCAATTATGGAATAGTTTGATGCCTCGAGATGAGAGTTGTGATGGGCACGACATGGCGACAGGTTTTGTAGTTGATAGCTTGATAATACATGACTTAGAGCAGGAGTTTTGGAGTGATGCTTCAGCAAGTGTTGTTATTGATTCTACTCCTTTGGCTATGACATCTCCTGACTTAGCTAGTGATCAGTCACAGTGGGTTGTATCACTTGTTCATGGTGATTTGTTGACTGAGGTTGGTTTTTTTAATCAACATTATATTGCAAGGTATGTACATCAGTTAACAATTGATCCTTATGCTGAGGAGTTGATGGCAGGAAAATTTGGTTTGGGTTCCATTTCTTGTTGTTTATCTTGTGATGGCTTTTCACCATCAGGGGTGCATGGGAGTTATGGTTATGAGACAGTGGCCAATGATCTACAGAGTTGTGTTGACTGCAGGAGTTGTATAGTGTGTGGATTCTCCATACTTGGTATAGTTTCATTTGAGAGCATTCACCATTGTTGCAGAGTTGGATTGTACATTCCATATAGGCCAGTGGAATGCATTGATGGTATTTACTATGTTGGTAGTCCACTTTACTTGGGTTTTGATATTCTAAGAGTTTGTGTCTCATGGGTTTTTGACTGTGGTAATGGTGATTTTGGAGTTTGGTTGAGCTATAATTGCCAGTTTGATTATGGATTCCTCTTGGTCATATTGCAGAGGATCTTGCAGGAGTCTGTGTTAATTGGTAGTAGTATAGTTCATGACTACATTTGGGATCCAGGAGGATTGATTGGTTTATTGTTCAGCCATTGCTTGAGGACAAGCAATGTTTGGGAGGGGAGGACTTGTCATGTCCCCTTTTCAAATAATTAAAAAATAATAATCTTTGCTAAGACAGGCAGGCCCAAGAAAGTGAAGTTTCGGAAAAAGGGAGTTAATCTTTGGAAACCGTTGGACTAATAAATGATAATTATTATTAAAATATGTTTCATTAACCTCTCTTGGACGTGAGTTACAGTTATGCCCTTTTTAAAGAGGTTTGGAGGCATTTTGGGGGGATTCCAGACTTGATTTTCACTCATTCTTTGTTATTCTTCAGAGGCTGCCAAACCTGTGGAGAAGGAGACCCAAGAACGGGAGTTTGCAGGTTTCCAGGGAGACCCAAGAACGGGAGTTTGCAGGTTTCCAAGAAGGCTAAGGATGGGAGTTTGAAGCCATTCCATGTGCATGCTCATACAGAGTTTGCCTTTGTGCTGAACAGTGTAGATTTGTGAGTTTCCGGGTGTATTTTTGTAAGAGTTTGGTGTTTCCGGTTGAGTATTTCATATCAGTTTTGGTTGCTGCTGTATTTTATACTTTAAGCTGTTAAAATAGAGCTGAATATATATATTGGGACGTGATTAAACTTCTGAGATAGATTATTAGTGTTCTTGTGGTGTTTCCGAGCATATTTTGTGCTATTTCGGGAGCCCGATGAGCATAGTTTGGTCCTACATTTTCGAGCTGTTGTGTAAAGGCTATACGGATCTGGAAATATCAATTTGTAGGCTGTTATGCTGCTGAAAGTTCTATAAAAATTTCCATTTTCAGATTCATTAATAATTTGTGAAGTTGTGAAGCTTTTAGCACTATTTTCAACATACCCGATTTGGGGTTTCTTAAGGAATTTGGTGGATCTTTGTGATAGCAGTTGTTTGATTTTAAAGATCTGATTAGAGGTTGGAAATATCATGAAAAATCAGAAAAGGGACATTTCACCATCTAATGGGTCAAAGGGGGTCATAGGTCACCCTATGAGCCCCTTTGATCGATAAGAATGATTCTAATATGTCCCTAGGGGTCCTAGGACCCCTAGAGACATATGTCATCATTTAATGGGTCAAATACCTATGACCCCCTTTGACCCATATGAAGCATTCTAATATGTCCCTAGGTGTCCTAGGACCCTTAGGGACATATGCCATCATGAAATGTGTCGAAGGGGGTCATATGTCACCCTATGATCTCTTTCAACCCATATGAATGATTCTAATATGTCCCTAGGGATCTTAGGACCCCTAAGGACATATGTCATCGTGGAATGTGTCAAAGGTGGTCATTGGTCACCGTATGACCCCCTTAGACCCATATGAAGATTCTAATATTTTCCTAAGTGTCCTAGGACCCCTAGGGACAAATGTCTACTTGTAATATGTCGAAAGGGTTCAGAGGTCATCCCGTGACCCCCTTTGACCCATATAAACTATTCTAATATGTCCCTAAGGGTCCTAGGATCCCTTAGGGACATATGTCGTCATGGAATGTGTCGAAAGGGGTCATAAGTCATCCTGTGAGCCCTTTTGACTCATATAAATGACTCCACTAGAAATAATATACTAAAAATAATAATAATATAGTATAACAATCATATATATATATATATATAATTTATAGATTATAATAATAATAACATAATATATTATATATTATAATTTACATATGATAATAATAATAATATATTATAGATTATAATTTATATATGATAATAATAATAATATGTATTAATAACATATATATAATATATTACATTATTATATTTAATAAAAATATAGTAAAAATAATAATATATTATAATAATATATATTATATTTATAGATAATAATAATAACAATAACATAATATATTATTATATATATTAATAGATTATATATTATATCTTTACATTACGTTATATATATATATAATATAATATAATATTATTATATAATTTATAGATTATATATTATTTTATACATAATAGTTATGTTATTATATTATATATTTATAGGTTATATATTATATCTTTACACATTTCATAACTCAAATTAGTTATATCACTTACAAATTTATTTTTCCCTCTAATTTTTGTGCCTTTTCCCTCCAATTTTTATGTCTCTGATATCCGATATGAGATCGGATATTTGATCTCATATTGGATATCCGATCTCAAATCGGATATCCGATAAGGCTTGGGCCTTACTTTCCAGGTTTGGTACTTGGATAGGTGAAAAAAAGTCAGAGCGGATTTTGAAGCGCTTTTAGACGTGTTCAAACTCTATTTTTTTCACATTGCCACTTTTTGGTACACCATGATCCTGCACATACCCATTTGTCTGTAGACACCGTGGCTGGAGCATTCTTGGTAGGCATTTACCTTCATTCTATTCTTGGATCTTATGATGGATGTTATTTACGAACACATTTCTTTATATTGATGATTAGCATGGGTTAGATGATGTTATCTACCTTGTAGGATCATCTTATGCTTTATTCTAGCATGTTAGATTTCTTTATGCATATGTTGTAGCATGTTTTAGGAGTGACATCCCTAGTACAATAGTACCGATGATCTGATTAGTGGCTTGGGATGTTATGCGCAGGGGATGGCTAGGACCCATGATGGTTGGGAGGTACTACACACTTAGTTGTATTTTGTGATGGATGTTATATCTTCTATTATGGATGTTATATCTTTTACAATGGATAGTTCTGTTTTATGATGGATGGATGTATCATGTATGTTATGGTTTCATTAACTTTGTTGCACTTGTATCATGGATCCAAAGAGGATGATGTATCTTTACATATGTATATTCTTTTAAGCCTTTCATACCCTATAAAATGTATAGTGGATGATAGAGCATTCTGAATTTAATTGCTAAGAGGCATTCAAAACAAATGTATATTATGGACTTTGGACCTTTAATTATTCTTGCATGTGGATGTGGTAGTTGTTAGACTTGGTTTATTTAAATTAAATGTGACTCAACGACTTGGGATCCTTAAGGAATGTAACTTGTTATGTATGCTTTTAGATGATTACATGTTATTGCTTCTGCTACTATGTGTTTGATGTGAATGATTTATATTTCTTTTTTTAAAAATAAAATGTTTGGCAAACTTAGTAAAACTTTAGGTTAATTCCTTTGCATCCCTTGGTAGGGCGTTACATGATTGATGCTAAGTAGTATCTTACTCTGTTTATGTAAATATGGTCGAGATTAACAATGGTGCTCCCTGCTTTATTTGGTAGAATTGAAACTAACCCTATTTATTATGTTGAAAATATAAATCTATGGGTCCCCTTTATAGGTATTGGTGAGGTTTCTGATCTTATAAACCAAATTTTTGTATCAGACTCAAATACTAGGATTTAGGTATTGCTAAGAAGATATCCAACATCAATAACATTGATGTTTTAAGGAGCTAGTTTAGGTATGAACACATTTATCATGATGTAGGACTTATTTTAATTTATGTAGGAATTATTAGAAACATTCGAGTATTTTCTAGGGTTACCATTATCTTATAAAGAGGTTTGCAATTTTTTCACTAACCATGCTAATTGAGAAGTCAAGACAGAGGGATGAGTGATTTGCTTGGCAATGGGAGGAGTGTTAAGAACAATGGCAAGACTGGTTCTTCTATAATTGATCACAACTGTTTTCAAGTACTCTTGATGATTGTATCGATCATTTTGTAATCTTCTCTATTGTAAATATAGAATATATTTTTATTTGACTGGGGTATGCCCCTTTTATGATGTAATAATAAAGGACATTAGTCCCAAGCTAGACTGGAGGTTTTGTTCTTTCCTACCAGTGCCCATTTGAATAGAGAAATTCTTTTGTAAATTATTAATTTGAATTAATAAATATAATCAAGGCCTTTTTTGTTTACCAATCAACAAAAATAATAATAAAAATTATTATTATTATTCATTAAGCTTAAGTAGACTCAAATCTAAGACCTCCCAGATGGGAGACTCACAATTTATTGTTGTGTTGTAGGCTCTTGCCTAAAAATTTATATTATTGTTGTTTTTAATAGAGGTAATAATAATTTATTATTTAATATATACTATTATAAAATGATATAATATAATATATGGGAGAGGACTCAATATTTGAGCTCCCTAACTTTTTGCATCTCAAAATGCTATGTGGAAAATTAAAATCATTTCCAATTTTTTGTAGCACCTCAATAGGAAATTCTTCTTTTTATAGCTAAGGTTTCAATTCTACATCATCACTTAAATCAACATGCTTTTTGCTAAAGTGTTCAAAACTACCCAAATAAAAGGTGAGACCAATGGTCATCCAAAAAGGGTGCTCATACTTGTCTTGATGATGTGGCATAATGTAATTGGTTTCTTTTTTAAATTATGAGTACATTTCATTCAATTTGGGTAGTCATCATTTTCCCAACAAAGTTAAAGTCATCAATTATTGGTGGAATATAAAAAAAATTGACATTAAGTCAGCAAGTACCTAGATATTAAATCCATAAGTATAGGTGTTAGAATTATTTTAGAATAACTTAGAGGGGATGGGAGGGGGGGGGAGGGTGGGTGGGGGTGTGAATCAATTATACAAGGTCCAAATGTCCAATTCAATCTTTTTCACTTGTCTATAGTGAGCCCATTCTACTTAACATTCATCGAAGCCTATACCTATATCTTAGCAAGTTATTGTAAATCAATATGCAACAATGAAACACATGAAATGAACACATAACACAAGGATTCATGTGGAAACCCAATTTGGGAAAACCATTAGTAACATGCTACCTTCTTTTCTCACCCTTCTGAAGTGATGCCCTGTTAAAGGCTACAATACATTGTTAGATGTGACCTTGTCAAAGAATTTAAACCTTGTTAAAGGGCTTTAGAACATTCAACTTGGAATATCACCCTGTTAAAGGATTTACAAAAGGTTGTTAGGCCCACCTAATTCCCTAGGACTTTCAATCACCTTGTTAAAGGCTTCACCACCTAGTTGTTAAGCTAACCTACCAATATACAATTGCTAGAGAGTATTAGAAAGCGTTGACCTGATGTAACTTACAACTCAACCTTGTAGATCTCAAATCACAATTTATCTCATTCTTTTCTTGGCTTCCTTCCTTTGTAGTCCTGACAGCTTGTCCACCCTTACAAGTTCTGTCTCCTTGAGTCTTCTATTCATTATGCCAATGCAATCTTCTTCTAGTGGTCACTTGATCAAATTAGAGCCTCTGTGCTTTATTCTTCCTCATTGTGTCTTCTCTTTGACACTTCACATTTGCCAATACTTAGCCCACTCTTGGCTTCTTTGTCAACCACTCTCTTCACCCCTTTCAATATTTGACCTGTTACTCCTAATATAGAAGTCTAGAATTCATTTTCCCACTCAATTCTTCCTACTCATAACTTGAATTGACTTGGAAAGATACAATGTAGCTTTCCCTCCAATTTTTTTTTATCTAGAAACATCATGATAAATTCACATACATTCGCCTAAAAATAGTTAGCATAAAACTCTATGACACCAGCTCATCATCCTCATCATCCACCTAGTTCACAAAATTCAATGTAACAACCTTATCATCTTTGATCTAGTGAATCTTTGAATTCTCAAATAATGCAACAACTCAGCACTATTGAAATACTGGTGCTTAGCACATACTATGTTACTCGGCATCAACTACATTTTACTGATGCTCATCACCTACTATGGATTCACTTTGCATCCATTAAGTTTTACTCATGCTTAACACTTTAACTTTACTCCACACCTAAAGAATTTTACTTGATGCTTGAAGTTTACTCGACATACACTAGATTTTACACTTACTCAACTCCAACTAAAAATTTGATGTTCTGCTTGAACTAGCTTGCTCAACACTTACTATTGAACTTAGTTAAGCTTTGTAGTCAACCTTTGTTACAACTTACACTTCTAATGTATTTAAGTGTGTCCATCCTCTATACCTTAGAATATATTATACATACACTATTTCACCAATGTCTTACCTGATCCTTATACTTCATTGCAACAACATAACTCAACTTTTTCTCTAGGTGCTCTAGTTACCTCTTATTGATTAACTCCTCCTTGTTAATCAACTAAGTGATAGTACTTGGATCATATAAGAAATTGTCATTCCAGCAAATAGCAAGTTTGACATCAATGAAAAAATAATGATTGAAAACATTCTTTATCAATTTTGTAATTCTTCAATCAATGATCTTTTCAATCATTTTCCAACAATCTCCATCTTAGGGATTGATGGCAAACCAAACTGATCAATTAATCAAGCTGGTCAACTTAGTTACCATCACACTTTGCATGCCAAAAAGAAAACTTGTTGTCATTCATTCCATATCTTCATCTTTGTATCATATCTCCCTCTTTTGCTAATACAAACTGATTTCTCTGATTTGTTATTCTACTTCTCCCTCTTGGCTATTGTTTCCTTTCCTTCTTCTCTTCTCAATATTTAATCCTTAGTTTGTCTGATCCTCTGATCAGTTTCTCATATCTCCTGCTATTACTTCCCCAGTCAGTTGATCAATTTCATTTTTGCCTCTGATCTTTTATTGATTAGTTTCTCATATCTCCCTCTTTGACAAAAATTCCAAAGATGTAGCATCTTTGATTATGTTGATATATACTTTTCATCTTCCAATATTCTCCCTTTGTCACCATGCTTGTGATTGATTTGGGAATTTAGTGCTTTTGCATCCTCTGCATCAACCTCCATTATTTCAGCAATCAACTCCTTTTGATGCAGGGAAACTTTGGTGTTACTCAAACAACTTGGGTTAGAGGTTTTACCCCTAACTTGCCTCTAAGATACTCATAAGCATCTTTAGGTAGTGGTTTAGTGAAGATATCATCTATCTCTTCCTTTGAGTGAATGTATTCCATCTTCACTTGCTTGTCTTCTACCATCTCTCTGACATAGTGATACTTAATTGCAATGTGCTTGATTTTTGCATGCATCATAGGGTTCTTGGATATTTTGATAGTGCTTGTGTTATCACAATATAGTATCATTGGCTTGGTTATTCTTTCATACCTTTCAATAAGTGTTTAAGCCACACAATGTTTGTTCAATTGATGGCTACTACTACATATTCTGCTTCTACTATGGATTGTGAGGTACACATTTTTTTTATTGCTAGTCTAGGTAACTAGTCTCTTTCCTAAGAAGAGTGCTCCTCCACTAGTGCTTTTCTTATCATCAATGTTTCCTCCCCAATCTACATCAGTTTAGGCATTCAGCTCAAACTTATCACTCATCTTATAGCACAAACCAAAATCTTCTATCCCTCTAAGATACCTCATTATTCTTTTTATTGCCATGAGATGATTTTCTCTAGGACTAGCAAAAAATTTTGCTACTATCCCAACTAATAATGCAATATCTGGTCTACTATGTACAACATATTGTAACTTTCCAATCATGGACCTATACATTGTCTGATTGACTTCACCAAACTCATCATTCTTGGATAGCTTGTGTCCTATTGCCATTGGTGTTCTGATAGGTTTGGAATATTCTAGACCAAATGTCTTTAGTATCTCTTTGATATACTTTGATTGGGTCACAAATATACTATGTTTTAGTTGATGCACTTTTAATCCAACAAAGAACTTTATTTCTCCAAACATTGACATTTCAAATTCATGCTTCATCTTGTCAGCAAAATCTTTTCTTAGTAATTCTTTTCCTTCAAAATTTATATCATCCACAAAGATTTTTGATATGAGGATATCCTTACCTTCTTCTAATTTGATGTACATGTTGTTGTTGTCATTTGTTCTTTCAAATCCTATCTTCACCAAATATTTGTGAAGTCTCTCATACCAAGCTCTAAGAGCTTGCTTCAATCTATATAGAGCTTTATGTAGTTTGCAAACCTTATCTTTGTTGTTTTCATGAACAAAATCTTATGGTTTTTCTATGTAGACTTCCTCCTCTAGTATTGCATTTAGAAATGCAAACTTTACATCCATTTGGTAGACTTTGAAACCTTTATAAGAAGCATATACAAGTAAGGTCCTCACTCCTTCCATTCTTGCAATAGGGGCAAATGTTTCCCCATAGTCTAGTCCTTCCTCTTGTGCATACCCTTTGTAGACTAATCTAGCCTTGTTCCTTGTGATCTCACCATTCTCATCTAACTTTTTTCTAAACACCCACTTGGTTCCAATCACATTCTTGTATGCTAGTCTTGGAACTAAGGTCCAAGTCTTGTTCTTCTCAATTTTCTCTATCTGTTCTTTCATTGCATTATACCAATCATCATCTTGTAGAGCTTCACTCACTATCCTAGGTTCAATCTTGCTAAGAAGACATGTCTCACTTCTGAATTTATTCCTTTTCATTGGTCTAGCCTCTTTGTGACCAATGATTTGTTCTGCAAGATGATGTCTTCTTACATACTTGGCTAATCTTGGTTTTGTCCTTATTTCTACATTTGGCCTTTTAGCATCAGAGCCACTATGCACATCTCTACCAGGTAACTCTTCATCTCTCTCACATATGCTGATTTCAAAATCAGAATGCGCATTTCCTACATTCTACAGCTTGGCATCTAAATGTAGCTCGACATTCAATAGCTGTGAGTCAACAGATACTGAAGTTTTCTGTTGATTTCCAATTTGATTTGGTGCATTCATCATTTTTAACTTCTACAAGCTCATCAAAGTTCACATTTGCACTTTCCACAACTTTTTTAGTGTTAAAATTTAAACACTTATAAGCTTTGCTTCTAGTAGAATAACCAAGAAATATGCCTTCATCACTTTTGGCATCAAATTTTCCATTCCTAAACTCTTTAAGTATATAGCACTTACATCCAAATACTTTAAAATATTTAACATGAGGTGAATGACCATACACTCGCAACTGAATAAAAGTCAATATTCGTTAAATTTAATAACTAAGTCAACATCATCATCATCACAAAAACAATGTAATACACATGCATCAATATCTGCAATCACATCATCATAAAATATCTTTGCAACAGAAAAATGTTTAATATTAAAAAGATGTAACATGAATTTCTAATGCATTAATCACAAAAAAATTGACACATCTTAATTCATTAATTAACTTAACCTTTAATTAGCCCATGTTCAAAAATCAAGGGTTGACCTAGTTGAAATTGACATGGTCACCACATAAGCAAAGACAAGGAAAGTCATAAAATATGACGTAACACTTTTGGTAAATATACTATTTTTTTGTGTTAAATTTCATTTTATCTCTTAGAGATGTTTGAATATGGGCATAGGATCATTACTATATTTTTAATCCACGATTGATCTCATAAAATAAATAGGATTTGCTTCTTCATTTGTCATTCTCTCTTTAGTATCGTGTCTTTTGGTTTGCTAGTTAAAGAAATGCCACCTAAAATTTGTCAAGGCCAAGAATTACCAACTTTTGTAGCAACACATATGTCCTATAGTAGGGATAGAAATTCTAAGAATTTTTCCTGCCAAAGAATTGGCAAGAGCGTCTAATAATTATTCAAAGGAAATATTGTTGGAAAGTGGTGGCTTCAAAACTTTATTCAAATTCATTCTATCAAATGATACTCTTATAGCCATTAAAAAGTCCAAACAAGCTTTGAATGTAGAAGATAGATCATGAGCTTTTCAATGAACTTACAATTCTCTCCCTAATTAATCACAAAGATATAGTGAAATTTTTAGGCTGCTACATCCAAACTAAGTTCCCTTTGTTTATATCTAAATTCATTCCTAATGGAACTTTATTTGAACATTTACATTCAAAAAAGAGGATTTTGTCTCATATGTCATGTCTAGAAATTGTAATCGAGATAGGGGAGGCTTTGTCTTATCTATGTTCTGAAGCATTTGAACCATATTTTCATGGAGATGTAAAGTCATCTAATATTCTTTTAAATTAGAATCTCTCTCCCAAAGTTGCAAACTTTGGAATTTCTCATGTCATCTCAACTTCCATTAATACACATGTGACCACTAATAATATATTAAGGGCACATGGGGTTATTTGGACCTTGAGTACTTCCAAACATTTTACCTTACTGAAAAAAGTGATGCATATAGTTTTAGTGTAGTCCTTGTTAAGCTTTTAATAGCTCTAGAACAACTCTATGATGAAAGGGAAGAATTGAGCTTGTCTCATCTTTTTCTATCCAAGCTTAACTAGAATTGCTTGACAGTAATCTTAGATAATATAGTATTGGAAAAGAAAAATAAACAGATGAAAGGCATGGGAAAGATAGTAAGAGAATTCCTTCATCTTGAAAGGAGGAAGAGACCGTCAATGAAGGAGGTGGTGGGGGTACTTGTTTGGATAAGTGGTGGCATAAGAAAGGAAAAATTTCAAAACTCTCAGAAACATGAAGATACAATATTTGAGTAGAGAAGCACTTCCAAAGAAGCATTAAAAATTTCATACAAATTCAAGAGCTACACACTTCCATCTTTAACAGGAAGGAGTCATTCATTGAACCAGCTTAGATAATAAGTAATATTCCATTAGGTAGAATTGTATTGTATTGAAATTTCATCAAAATTGATATTTATTGAAGATTCTTATCATCAATTAATAAGTGTTCTACACTTCAATAATGTAAGATAAGTATAAGTAAACTTAGATTAAAATATATATGAAGTAATAAAAAATAGTTGCTTATTATATTGATTATATATTTGTGTTCTTCATATCGGAAATATTTTTATTATTTAAAAAATATAAACAACTATTTTTTTCTTTTGCAAATGTTAAATATATTTTAAAAGTTCTATGATTTACATATTTAGTTTAGTTTAAGTGAATAAGTTAAAGTTGTCATGTTAAATTTTCTCATATTTATATTTTTCTTGCATCAAAAAATGAAATGTCAAAATGTAAAGTTTAATTAGTTCAAATGTAATATATAATCTTTTGTAAGGTGCTTATCTTTTGATAAGTATTTATCTTTGTATATTTCTTAATCTATATCAATTTCTTGAATTTAATGACTAGGTTGGAGCTATTATAAGACCAATTTTAATTTTGAAAGTTTAGGTGAAAAACTTAAAATTAGCATAGAATTACTTATGATTTTATAGAAGAGAAACATATGATACATTATGTTAGTAAAACTATTTTTCACTTAAAAATTTGTAATTATTTGTCCTACAAAAAAGTGACCCTATACTTCCAATAGCTGGATAGATCATTTTCTACGCGTGATCTTTCTCTATGATCGAGAGGAAAAATTGTCTTGTATGATCAATATTTAGATAGTTAATCAAACTTTGGCTAAAAAATGGAAGGAACAATTGAAAATCTTTCAATCCTAAATTTACTTAGAACAATAGGTATGCAAACATTACAAAGATTTCACTATGAAATTATAACTCTATTCATTTTCCCCGTAAAGGACAACACTACACATAAGAACACTTCACAATGAAAATTTGATTTATATGCACTATAAACACTTAAAAGGTACCAAATAAAAATGAATTGTGATAAAATTCATTCATAGTTGACTTTTGTGTTTATGAAAATGAAGATAATCTAAAAAAATAAAAATTTATTATATCATATGATAGGTAAACAACATTACATAATGAACAACATACTATAATGAAACAGTTCAAAAATGTCTTGCATTCATTTGATGGAGATATAAAATCCAAGATTCTTCGAGGCCCAAAAAAACTTTAAGTCAAAAGTGTTTACAATATTAGATAAGAATTCACTTATGTACAAACTTACCCCCTTATAACTAGCTTCCTTTTTTGGTTAATAATTAACTCATTTTTAGTTGATTTGAATGAAGGTATTAGCCTTATAATTTTTTCCTAAAAAGTATTAATTAATTAGCCTTGACCAAAACTGACAAAAGCTAGTACTTACAAACAAAACAAGGAAACAATAATTTATACATCTAATTTTAAAAAAGAAAAATGTACAATGAAAACATCTAAAATCCTATTGTAATGTTACCCTTGACATATCATAAAGAAGTATCTTAACTAGTAGTTTTTAGTACTTGTCATAGGTTAAGTACCATTGTTTCATGTAATGGCTTATTCATGTTAACTAGCAATTAATATTCTTTATTTCTACCAAATAAAATCAATTATTTTTAAAATTAATTGTTATAAAATTAATACATATTACACTGTAGATGAAAACTAATTATGTTTATAAATGAATAAAATTAATTTACTACTATTTCATTGGCTAAACCATTTAGTCTCATATGTTTGAATACTCTAAAATCATAATTTGTTTTAATCAAATTTGTTATCTCCCATAATTATGAAATTGTCCACTATTTTGGCATATTTATTCTCCAACTAAGAGTTCCACTTAAATGATGTTTTGCAAAGTATTTTAAATAATCACCAAAATTGAACCATTGGTAGTGTAAGTTAAAGAGCCTTGAGTTGGAAACCAGTTGTACATTTATTTTATTTTTATTTTTAATAATTGTTAATGCATTTTTTATTTTTTATAATTATTTCTAATTAAATATTTATACTAATATTATTAAACTTTAAACTTTAATTCAAACTTATGAATCTCAACTCCAACGATTAATACATCATGCACAACAAGAGAAAACCATACACCATAACACAATGATTTGTTGACTAGAAAAATCATTGATGAAAGGGAAAACCTTGGTGGGGATGGTATGCATAGGACACTATACTAATATAAAAGTTACTTGTGAAAGGATGTGACCCTATTAGGAGTCAATTACAATGCATTTAGTAGAATAGGACTTGCTAGAGGATTGATGCATGTTAGGAGACCTTGAACCCTTGTTAGAAGGTCCCAAAGTTGTTAAAGGTTGTTAAAGAAACAAATAAACTCACTTCCTAAATGATCTAGCAACTATGAAAATCAAACTTTGCGATAAGATATCCAAATCAAGTGAGTTGACTAATCAACAACTTCTTTTCCAAAATAGTTCCTTTAAAGCTCAAAACAATAAACCACATCTATCTCTTCCATATTCTGATCATCTAGCATTCAATCTCACATCAAATAACCACATACATTACATACATGATAGCTTTACTCACTCAATGAAGGAAAACATATTTCCTTTATACCTTCACAAATAACTAATTAGGTCAACCTATTAATTCTTTCCCAATGTACAATTAATTGTATATGACCATAATAAGGCATAAAGGCCTTCATAAGAATAATTATAATTATTACATTAAGGTTCTCATGCATTATGATATAATTATTAGATTTTACAATAATCACCATTACATTTCTTTAACATAGTCAACTAAGAGTAAAACATATTTCACATTTCACAATAGTGACCATTTTAGAATAATCCTCAAGCCTTGCTATCACAAATGTATAGATACACAAAAAAATATTCTACCATGATCCAATATTTTTAATGCTAATTTCACCTCGCTAATAAGATACAAAAAATATTTTACCAACTATCTCTAACATTATTTCTTGTCCACTAGCCTACTACCACTCTTTTCCAAATATATTGTAACTTATCTAGAACTCAACATAAGATCCAATGAACATAGATATGATATATACTCATCCTTTTACAAAAATCTCATCTTGCATAGCTAGACATGTTATATGCCAACTTCATTGCACCAACAATCACCCTCCAGTATTAAAAATATTTCTCTATCATGATCACCTAAATATATGTTGTCATCAATATAAGAACCTTTTATCAATACAAAACATAAATAGTAGATCCAAGTGTCAACCAAACCTATATTTATAACACCCTTACCATACATTTTTATATGGTAAGAGGTTGTAAGGGGTCTTAAGGGGTTTTACAACACAAGAATATGCATTAGAAACCCTTACTTGATGTCTTATGACCCCTTAGGACCCATTATCATACATTAATGTATACTTATGGATCCTAAGGGTTTCAAGGAGTCAAAAGACTCCTTAAGAACCCATAGGAATGATAATATTTAGAGAGAGTGATGCTAACATGTCCTAAGGATTCTTAGGACCATTAGTTTTTCCTAGGCAATCTTAAAATATTGTAGGGCCCCTTACCATACATTATTACATAGTAAGGGGTCATAAGGGGTACTAGGACACATTAATGTATTATACATCCCCTTTGGGATCCTTACCACATATTATAAGAGGTCTTATGGGGTTGTAGATCCCTTATGACCAATTAAGACCCATTATGACCCTTACAACCCCTTAAGACCCCTTACGACCAAATAAGAACCCTTATTATGCATAAGTGTATGGTATTGGGTCCTAAAGGGCCTAAGAGTTCATATGATACATTAATATATTCTATGAACTATTATTGGATAAATTAGTGTATGTTAAGGGATCCTAGAATCCCTTAAAACCCCTTTGGACCATTTAGGATTAATAAGATATATGGTAAGGGGACCTAAGGGGTCAGCATGAGATCTAGGAAGAATATTCATACACTTGGACATGTTATTATATCCTAAGGCTCTTTAAAAGCCCATTACTATGTCATGTGCCCCTTTAATGTATTATAAGGGGTATTTATGGGCTCTAATGTGTCTTAAATGGTCCTAATGTGTTCTAAGGGGTCCTAATGGGCCATAATGGGTCTTATATAACCTAGGGTCAATTATGACCACGTATGATATATTTGAATCATTTACCTCCCATTCATGTGTACTACAAAAATTAATGTGTTCTAAGAGACCCTAATAGGTTTCAAGGGGTCCTAGGACCACATAGGAAACATTATGAACCCTTATTATACAAATAGGACACATTAGGAATAATTACCACCACTTAGCACCCATTACAACCTCTTTGGACATATTAGTATGTCCTATGTTAGTTAACTCTATTTTAAAGAGTTTCAATTGGTTCTTATGTGTTTTATTATCTCCTAATGGATCTAAGGAATCCTAATTGGTCATAGGATCCATAAGAACACATTAGAACCCCTTACAACACATTAGGAAACATTAGGACACAATATAACCCACTAGTGTGTCCTATTCCCCTTAAGGTGCTCTAATGAGTTCTAATGTCTTATAATTATTCATCCTAGTGCATCCTTAGAGGTCCCAATGGGTATTTAAGATACTTGGAATAAATTATGATCCTTGATGAGATATTGGGACCTGTTAAGGCACATTAGTGTTTCCTACAATGGTTGAATTGTTCAAAGGATCATAATGGATTTGAATGTGTCCTATTGGATCCTAATGTGTGCTAATGGGTCTTAATAGGTCCTAATGTGTCCTAATGGGACCTAATGGTTCCTAATGGATCCTAATGTGCTTTGATGACCCCTTAGAACATAATAGGCTTCTTTTGGACAAATTAGACCCCTAAGGTGTTTCCTTTAATTATTAATATGTTCTTAGGGATCCTAATGTATCATAATAAGTCATAACAAGTCCTATTTATAGGACCACTTAGAACCCAATAAAACCCCTTAGGATAAATTAAAACTAATTTGGACTAATTATAACCATAAAGTGTGTCCTAAAAGGATTAATGTGTGCTAAGGGGTACTAATGTGGGTTAATGTGTATGAATGTGTCCTAAGGGGCCCTAAACTATCTCCTAAGGGTTCTTATGACCAATAAAATTCCCTTAGGAAATATTAGAATACATTAGGTTGCATTAGAAAATATTAGTTTCCTATGATGATTAATGTGTTATAAGGGTTCCTAAGAGGTCCTAATGTGTCCTAAGGGGTCATAATGGGTCCTAATGTGTCCTAAGGAGTTGTAGTGTGTCATAATAGGTCCTAGGACCATCTAGAGCCAATTATAATCAATAATCATACATAATGACCAATTTGAAACCTAAAGTGCACCCTCTAATTATTCATGCTCTCTCTCTCTCTCTCTCTCTCTCTCTCTCTCTCTCTCTCTCTCTCTCTCTCTCTCTCTCTCTCTCTCTCTCTCTCTCCCTCTCCCTCTCCCCCCCCCCCCCCCCCCCTCTCTCTCTCTCTCTCTCTCTCTCTCTCTCTCTCTCTCTCTCTCTCTCCCCGCTCCCTCCCTCCCTCCCTCCCCCCCCCCCCCCCCCCTCTCTCTCTCAACACACACACACACACAACATGGTTAAATATAATGATTGAGAACGAGGAGAATACTGATGTGGGGGACTTCAATTCTAATTTGAATGCTTATTCTAGAAGTAAAGGTGAATTTGGAAGGGCCGAGCCAAAGGAAAGTCATGACAAAAATACTGAGTTAGATAATGTTGGAGAAGAGGAAAAAAACTTGACTAAACAACCCCAAGAAGATAGAAATGAAAAGATGGAGGAAGATATGGGAAAGATGGAGGAAGATACAGGAAAGGAGAAGGATAATATGGAGGTTGATATGGAAAAGGAGAAGGATGGACCTAATGGCATGGGTGTCATGCTTTCTTTCCTCCATATTGCTAAACTAAAGGTTGATTCCTTTCTCTAAGGTGATTCTTGGATGTACAATGAGTTAATGACTCTAAAAAAAAGAATTGGGAAGATGCAGTAAGACTAGGATACTAATAGGGCCAAGATCCTCTAGATGGAAGTTTAGGTTGGTAACATCCCAAAAAAATTAAAAGAATATGAGCATGAACTTCATCTCTTGATCAAAGAGAGTGGAAACAATGTGGAATAGGTCACCTCTAGCCTTTGTGTAGAAGCTCTCCTTAGGAAAGAAAAATAATGAGGAAATCTTATCTCCTAGTGGGCCAAGCAAAAGAACTAGATAGAGTTCAAGGAAGAAGGTGGCTGAGGCTACAGTGGGTACTAGGATTTCTTCTACTAACATGGTCTAAAATACCATGGAGGCCAGCAAGGAGGTGGTGAAAATGATCAAGGAACTATAATAGTTGCTGGTGGTGGTTCTAGTTTCTATTCTCTATTTTTGGTCTTTTAGTTGGTTTTTTAAAACCGTTTATTGAACTGTAGGTTCTAGGTCCTTGTAAAACATGGTTTTGTTTTCTATTCCTATTTTGTGGTTTCAAGTCCTTGTAAAACCTAGATTTTCTACTTTCATACTACAAGTTTTAGGTCCTTATAAAACTTGGATGTGCTTAATTGTCTATCTTTAGTTTTTTTTTCTGTTAATGGATTTTGGGTCCCTTCAAAACCTATTTTTACCATTATCTTTAAAACATGGTTAAATATAAATGTTAGTTACCAAAATAAAAATAAAATATAACTATTGAAATGAGTAATTATCCTTAAATTCTCATGCACATGTGAACAATTTAATGTTACAATCAATGGCCCATTATGAATTATGTTGAAGGTTAAATGTGTTTATTTCTGAAATTTTGCTAAGTCTGATATTTATCAATAACTTTCTTAATTTGATGAAGCTAAAATCACTCACAAAGATCCTAAAATTTAGAACGTAAAATGCAACTTATACTAAAATGTTACATTTTTATGTATGTTTCTAGTGCTAAGATTGAGCTGGAAAGACATGTTGGATTTTACTTGCCAAATTAGAAGGGATTTTTACATGTTTGTATTCATTTAGTAAAATTATATAGGGCACACACACTATAGGTGATCTGCATTATGTTTTTAATTTCCACAAGCTTTGGCTCGAGAAATCCAAGCCATAACGCATGCACATTATGACATTGATAGGGAAAACAAAAGTGGCAACTTTTTGGTGCTCGTACTTGTACACTTACCAATTAATAGAAATCTCCATTGAATACCTAATGACATATAAGGCACAATATAAAATAATTCATTATAATCATCCTAACATATTAGCCCAAAATGCTTGAAGAAAAAATATCCTAGATATTCTCATAAATAAACATCATGCATATTATTGACCTTATGGCCAAACTATTTGTCAATGAGTGCCAAAACACTTAGTCGTTTGGTTGGTTACATTATTGCTAAGCACCACAAAGTAAACTTTGTAGACAATGTCAACTGAGAAAGTCATGGATTTTTAACTGAGTAGAGCAGAAAGGTAGGGTCAAGTGAGCTAGTCATGTTAACTAAGTAGAGAAAAAGTAGTGTTGACTAAGCTTGCTACAATAGTAACTAAGTTGTTGCAATGTCAACTGAGCTCTACAATTTTTCCCAAGTCATCATTGTTAACCAAGTTCATGTCTACTCCGGAGTGATTAGTGTAGACCAAGAACTAGTGTTAATCATGTGTCATAGATTGTCGAGTTCACTGTGTTGTCGAGTATTAGTACATCACCTAAGTGGTATTCAAAACCTGAGTATAAACAATGAGATGACTAAGTAAAGATTATTTAATATGGTATTGTAGCTAAATTCAGAAGGTAATTATTTGGATTGGTATAAATGTGAGATATCTTGTGAAATCCAAAAGTGAGAAGATAAGTGAAGAAAATATTAGTTTGAAGATTGACTAAAGGCTACAAGTAATATAAGGAAAAGTAGAGTCTCATCCATCACATTAAGATGATATTTCTACATCAAAGGAATCTCATTTAGCAAACTAGGTTGCATAGTAGAGATCAGCTACTAGTTCATCCTAATAGTTGCATTAGTCAAATCCTCTAACAAGGTGGACTTAACAGACTTGTGTAGAATCTCCTAACCAATTACATATTTCATTTTATTGTATAAATATTTTTACAAGGTGGACCTAACAATCCTTATTTCTCCTAATAGGGTAGATCACTAGAAGTGATCAATTATAAGCCTTAATAAGACAACTTTACACTACAGTACTAAATCTTGTGGGAATTATTCCCACCCAGTTTTACTTTCTATTTAGAAGGTTTTTGGGTTACCAAATATTTTGTCAAGTGTTATGAATATTTTAATGATTTTAGTCTTTCATGCATGAAATTAGATCATATTATTTTATGAAGGTTAAATGGTGAATTGGAGTAAGATTTTTATTGGTTCCTAATTCATCCCTCCATCCCCCCCTAGTCACCTAGACTTCTCTACATTCCCAACAATTGATATCCGAGAATTTGGTTCTCATATAAGAAGTTTAGCAACTTGAGAAGAGATTAGAGGCAATGGAAGTATATAGAATAGAGAAAGCTATTGAAAATGAAAAGTTGGACCCGTTTATGGCCATGGAACAATTCAAGAAATAGAAGGAGCAACTCTCTAAATCATTGCAAAGAAGAAAAGAACTAGCATAAAAAATGAATGATAGTCTCTACATAGAAGAAATAATTGAATACATTTGCCAAGATAGAAGTTCAAATGAAGTTGATGCAAAAATTAAAGATCTAGTTGAAAATAATCTCACTCTATGTGAAGAAGGCAAAAAATTGAAAAGAGAACATAAAATTCAGTCAATCAAAATGTGTGAAGACATGAAGCAAAATCACATTGAAAAAGAAGAGAAAACATTTCTAACTAAAAAGGTAGAAGAAAAAGATAATTAAATTCATCACCTATCTCTTTGGGAAGTAGAATTTGATGAATCAACTCAATTGTGCAAATCAAGAGCTTATCAACTTGAGGGTGGACAATGTAATATTGTAGAATAATATCAACATAGAAAGGCAAACCAATGAAAGGATGGTGAAGTATCAAGCAATAATGAATCAATTGGAGAAGAAAAATCAATTCAAGCATGAATGAAAAGTTGGATTAGGCTATAAAAATGAAGGTGAATCATCATAGCAAGGAGCTTAGGAGAACAAAATGCCTACACATAATCAATATGGAAAGATTGGGCATACATCAAACAAGTGTTAGAGAAATGGAAAATCAAAATTCAGTGGAAAATGTTATAGTTGTAAAAAGAAAGGACCTAGAGCAAGTGAATGCACAAAGAAAACCAAGTTTGAAGGAAACTATTTCAAATGCAAAAAACAAGGGCACAAATCTTCAGAACGCAAAACCAAGAAATGGAACCTAGTAGAAAAAAATGTGAAAAATCTCTTTGGTTGGGATTATAACACATAGTACAGATGTTACTTGTGTGGTGAGCATGGACATATTGGAGAAAATTGCATAAGAACTCACATGAGGAAGAGAGACCCTACAAAGAGATTTTTTGTATGCAAAGAACTTGTTCATCTAGCCAAGGACTGTATGAACCAAGATACAGTTGAAGATGAAAAGAAAGAAAAGGTTGAAAACATTAGAAATAAAATGAGGCAACAATGGATAAAGAAATCTCCAGAGAATGCAAGTCATAGTCATGAAAGCATTAACACCAAAGTTAATGAAATGGGTGATTCAACCACTTGAAGCTAATTATCCATGGAGATCACTTGAATTATGATTCAAAGCAACATCTTATATTAGTTCTAGTCAATCAAGAAAGAAGATCAAAATATTATTTCAAACACATTGGGATCATTGAGTTAAATCAATATCTTAGACCTAACCAAGCAAAGTCAGGTTGCATGACCTAACCAAGCAAAGTCAATTTGCATGACCTAACCTAACAAAGTTGAGAATAGTTGGCAACAATTTATTAATTGTATATTGTCTTTGATGGTACATAAAATATCATATCATTTTCAATTAGTGTATGCTGAGCTCACTTGGGCATTGAAGACAGTTTCCTATGTCTATCTAGCATTCCAAATTTTGCCTAGTTCAAAAGACATTATCTACTGAGTTCACTTGGATGAGAAAGGAAAGTTTACAGAAGTTGAGTGTTAACCGAGCTCACTCACTTAATTAAGGAAATGTTGGATGGAACCAATGTTAATAGAGCTTACTCAGTTACCAAAGGAACTTTGTATATATGTAGTGCTAACCGAGTTCACTTGGTTAACACAAGAAAATTGCTTTTAGTTAGTATCTACCAACCAGGGTTACTTAACAAAGTATTTTCTTGTTTTGGCATATTGACTTCAATTAAAATGTTTGTTGGTTCTAGCTGACCAAGAAGAATATTAATTATTCTAAGTTATATTCAAGCCACCTTGACAATGTGTAAAATATAAATATAAGTTCAAGTTGAAGATTGAATGTGTGGAACATAATTAAAGATTTGATGACGCTTAAAGGAAGAAAATTAGAAGGATAAGCAGAATATCCTTGTCAAGATGCAAAGATACATTCAATCAGGAAGGATCAAGTATACAAGCTAGAATTGAGATCTATAATCAGAAATTCAGTTGTATTAGAAACCAAGTAATCTTATTGTTACTCTTTAACCATTGTATCAATGATCTAAATCTCTTAAAAGAGTTGGCTTAACAACTATTTGTAAATCCTTTAACAAGGTGGCATTTCTACTGAATTATCGAAAGACCTCTAAAAAGGCCACTCCTAATAGGGCGATTAAATCCTCTAATAGGGTCACACCTAAAAACGTGTTTTGTAACCTTTAATAGGGTTGGATCCTAACAAGGCTCACTTTAGAAGAGTGAAAATCAATAACTAGCTGCAATTGGTGGTTTTTTTCTCAAATTGGGTTACCACTTTAAAATCTTATTGTCAATTGTGTTCATGATATTTCTTTTATGTTTTTGCAACTAAGTTAAAGTAATGCCAATATTGATAATATCCTAAGATTTTCATGTTAAGCATTTTTTGAGCTATTTCAATGTTTACTGAGTTACAATAGAGTTAAGTTTTGGTTTATATTGACCTTTAAGGGATCTAGGATTAATTTTTTTATTAATTGATTCACCCAGCCCCTCTCAGTTACTCCTCTTATATTTCTAACAATTGGTATCACAACATTTGGTGTTTACAAAGAAGGCTTCAAGAAACAAAGCTAAAGATTGTGATGTCTTACAAAAGAGAGATTGCCAAGTTGAACTGAGACAACTTTGCAACATGGCATGGACTTATGAGGTTACATTTGGAAATTGTGAATATCTTGATATGAGTACAAGACTCTTGTTGGAACATTATCAGTTGAAGATATTATTGAAAGGAAAAATCATAACATTATGATGATTGACATTGCTTCTGCCTTTTCTGAATTTGATTAAGTCAAAAGTTGTACTACAGCTTATGATATGTGAATCAAACTAAAATCCATCTATGGAGGATATTATAGTGTAAGAAGAGCTAAAGTTCAAAGTCTCAAATGACGGTTTGATTAGATGAAGATGAGAGAAGATGAGAACATTGCAAAATATGTTGAGTGAATGGAAGCAAGTGTGAGCACAATCAGAGCATTTGGAGGAGACACTGATGAAATAATAGTTGTAAGCAAGGAACTCAAAACCCTTCTTCCTATCTATGCAATTAGAGTGTATGATATTCAAGAAATGAGATGTGATCCAAATAGAAATATAACTTTGGATTCTCTAGTTGGAAGATTGATAGCTTTTGAGTTGGATAACTATGATAAATATGTCCCTAGTTCCAAAGGTATTGAGTCTGCATTTGAAGCCAAGCTTTCACTCAAGAAAAAGAGTAAGAAATCAAAAGCCAATCAATTAGAAAGTGAAGAAGAAGAAGAAAATTCAGACAATGATCTTGAAGTTGTTGAAGCCCTACTTGCAAGGAAATATTTCAAAGGTAGAGGAAAGTACAAAGACAAGATTCCTCTATTCTATTTTTCTTGTGAAGGAGTTGGTCACATTATTGCAAGGTGCCCAAAAAGAGAAGACAAGGATAAAAATAAAAGCTATAAGTTCAAAGGAAAGAAGGAATTCAAAAACTACAAGGACTACAAGGACAAAGGTAAGAAATCTTGTTTTATGGCTAAAGATTCTAATAATAGTGAAGATGAAATGGTATATATTGTTGTAAAAGATGAATGTGATGATGAAGGAGATAAAATGGCACTTATCTCTCATGTTAGCAAAAATGATACATAGATTATTGATAGTGGTTACTCACATCATATGACTGGAGACAAAATAAAGTTTGAACATGTGGAACATTATGATGGTGGTAGTGTCAGATTTGGAAACAATGAACCTTGTTGCATAAAGGAAAAAGAGTGCATCTCATTAACCAATGAACTTAGATGTGATAATGCTTATTGGGTTGAAGGACTAAAAAATAATCTACTAAGTGTAGCACATTTGAATAACATTGGATTCAAGGTAGAAATCATGAATGGGAAGGCGACACTGCTGGATGGAAAAAGAAATCTAGTTATATCTAACAAATAAACAAAAGGTAATCTATTCTATCTAGATCTCAGTGAAAGTTCATATTTTATCAATTGCTCAAGTAGGAGAATGTTTTTTATGGCACAAAATATTATGTCATGTAAACTTTGATGATCTGGTCAAAATAAGAAAAAACAAAAGAGTAAGAGGTATTCCTAGCTTGAGGAAACCTAATATGGGTCAATGCAAAAATTGTCAAATTAGTAAGATGGGAGAAACTAGTTTCAAAAGCAAGAACATCATTCTGAAGAAGTCTTAGAGCTTGTACATATAGAATTATGTGGACCTATTGGAATAGAGAGTTAAAGTGGCGATAAGTTTTTCATTGTTTGTTTTAATGATTATTCTAGAATGTTGATTGTAATGTATCTAAAAGAAAAATATGAAAATTTTCAAAAATTTAAGTTGTATCTAGAAAGAGTAGAAAAAGAAACTGGAAAGAAGCTAAAATGTTTGAGATCGGATAGGGGTGGTGAATTCATTTCTAATGAATTCACCATTGAAAAATGAATTAAGAGATAGGTATCAGCCCCTGGTACACCTCAGTAGAATGGTATAAATTAAAGAAGGAAAAGATCCATCATGGATTGTGCAAGAACATTAATGATAGAAAAGAATGTTGCAATCAAATATTAGAAGAAAGAAATCATTATTGCAGTCCATACCTTGAATAGAGTACAATTGAATAAATACTTAAATCAAACTCCTTATAGTTTATGGTATGGCTACAAACCTAATGTAAGTTACTTGAGAGTATTTTGGAAAAAAATGTTATATATTAAAAGAATCTAAGAAAGGCTAATTTCATGCCAAAGGTGATGAAGTCATATTCCTAGGATACCCCTACAAAAGTAAAGCATACAAATGTTTGAATTTTTCTACTTATAAAATCATAGAAAGTGCACATGTGAGAATTGATGAGTTTGCAAAAAAGAGTGAAGAAGGAAGCAACAAATAACCTGAGGATTATAGAAGAATTATTTACTATGAACCTAATACTTTTCCAAATCTATCTAGAAATTAGGAGGGCTCAGCTCACAAGTCCCCAAAATCTCCAAAAGCTACCAAGTTGCAATTAGTGCAACCCGAGTCATAGCTTGAAGGACCGAAGTCAGAGTTAGAAGCTATGGAGTTGTTGCCAAAGAAAACCAAGTCTGGTGGACCTAAGTCACACATAGTGGGACCTAAGCTTAATACAAAACATCATGAAGACGTTAGTGAAAAAACTTCAAATCTAAAGTACCTATGTTGGAAGGATATTTTAGAAGGCATCATGCACTTTAGCAAATCAATGGAGACAAGTCAGATGGAAAAATGACAAGAAAAAAATTAAAAGGTATATGTTTGCTTGCTGAATTTGAACCTAGAAGTATTAAAGATGCTTTGGATGATAAATTTTGGATTGAAGAAATGAATGAGGAAATATAATAGATAGATAACAACAAAACTTGGAATCTTGTTCCTATGCATAAGGATAAAAAGTAATTGGCACAAAGTGGGTATTTATAAATAAGCTAAATGAAGATGGAGAAGTTTCTAGAAATAAAGAAAAGTTAGTAGTTAAATTTGTATTCTCAAGAAGAAGTTATTTCTTATGGTGAAACTTTTTCTCCTATTGCAAGATTAGAAGGTGTTAGAACTTTACTAGCATATGTAGCTCACACAAGATTTAAATTTTATCAAGTGGAAGTAAAATATGCATTCTTGAATGGAATTCTTGATGAAGAAATCTACATAGAACAACCTAAAGGTTTTGTAGATCCTAGAAAAAGAGATATGGTCTACAAATTACATAAAGAATTATACTGTCTCAAGCAAGCTCTTAAAGCTTGGTATGAAAGACTTCATAACTACTTGATAAAGATTGGTTTTCAAAGAACAAATGATAGCAATAGTCTATATATCAAAGAAGGACAAGACAAGAAGATTTTGTTGGCAGAAATATTCATGGATGACACTTTATTTACAAGAAATGATGACTTTTACAGGGCATTTTTTTAAGAAATGAGTAAATAATTTAAGATGTCTATATTTAGAGAGATAAAACTCTTTGTTGGATTGTAGATCCAATGGAAGAAAGATGGTATCTACATTACTCAATCCAAACATAACAAGGAGATACTAATAAAATTTGGAATAAAAGATTCAAGACCAGCTAGAACTCCTATGACTATTAGACATAAATTTCTAAAAATGATGATTCCAAGGAGGTAGATTAGACCACATATACATCAATGATTGAAAAATTATAGTATGTAGTGCATACAAGGCATGATATTGCATTAGTAGATGGTATGGTGGCAAGATTCTCAGCAAATCCAAAAGAAAATCACATGATGGCAATCAAAAGAATCATGAGATATCTAAGAGGTACTTAAGACTATGGTTTATGGTACAAAAAGGGAGGCAATTTGGATTTAAAAGTATTCATGGATGTTGATTGGGTAGGAAGTGTTGATGATAGAAAGAGCACCAATGGTGGAGCATTCTTTCTTGGTAAAAACTAATGTCTTGGACAAGAAAAAAACATAATTGTATTTCTCAGTCCATAATAGAGGCAAAATATGTGGCAGCAATAGTTAATTTTTCTAATATTTTTTAGTTCAAGCAATTTTTGGCAGGTATGAAGATAGAGATCAAGGATCAAATGGTTTTATACTATGATAACACCAGTGCAATTAATATATCAAAGAATATAGTGATGCATACCAAAAAAAAACACATTGCTATAAAATGTCATTTTTTGAGAGAATTGGTACAAGATAAAGAGGTAACTGTTACGTCCCAATTTTTGCCTTAATTTTAAAATTGTTCATAACTGTTGGATTTAATGAATTATTTTTCATGATCCTCTGAAATAGTTAGTTATTTATATACATTGTATTAACTATTAATGAAATGGCCGGTAACCTATAACTGTTATTAGATAGTTAGTAGTTGTTGATTTAGAATAATGATTAATATGTTTTTTTAATGAAATACTATGGAATTATTATTATGGCAAAAGTATTCTTATGGGTGATTGTAGGAGTAGAATAAAGAGAGAGGAAGCATTGCTAAATGGGATCATCGGAATGGGATGTTCATGTAGTTTAGTCATCAGGATCGGCATGTATGACCATAGACTTCCTTCGAAGGGATACAATGACTTGGCCACAGGTTACATTATGGGACCTGCATGAACTATTAAGAAAAACAATATAGGAAAAACATAAAATAATCTAATTTAATGTAAAATACATACCTTAAGAGATTTTTAGTTAATTTTCATCATATCATTATAATAAATACTTACGTACAAACACATAGATATAAAAATGAAATGACACCAATAAATTATAATAACATAATTTAATGATGTCACCTCATTGATATACTTACATAAATGTATATAAGAATATATTATTATAATAAATGAAATTATAATATTTTTAACTCCTCTTCAAAACTTTTCTTTATCTCTTTTCCTTCTTCATTTTCTTTCTTTTTCAAATCAAATTATTGATTGGAATGCAAATGGACTTCTTTGAAATTGCTAGAAGCCGAGAAGCCATAGCTAGTATTTTATATAGAGCCATAATAGAAGCAGCAAAATGCAACTCCTAGCATTACAATGTTCTACAATCATTTTTGCATACATTACAACAAGCCGAGTTCCATATTATTCTTACCTATATTTGCTCGTACCATGCCTTTTTTGTAATCAACTTGGTCAATATTGGGTGTTCAACTAAGCTATGCAAGAGTTCCAACTAGAAGTCATGAGGGTGTCAAATCCAAGCCAGGGTCTTCCATAAACTAGGTTATGAAATGTTTCAAATATTTTTAATTACTTCATTTTCCCTAAATGTTATACATATTGTAGTTGGATAGGCATGATAATCAATTTTTAGACAGAGATTATCATATGTAGTACTATTGTTGGTCACCACCAAATTACATAGAGTCTTCCATAATTATTTTCCTTGCATGTATTTTAATTCATTATAATCATAGTCCGTCAATAAAGAAGTCGGTGGTAACTATAGGAGATCAAAATGATGTATGGACCATCCCTAACAATATGAATATCAACAACAATAACTATTATGTTTGTAAACCATGATAAATGTATAATATGAATAAGTATACTCATCCAATGCACCTAGAAATCACCATAAATAACGGCATAATGGAGAAGAGGTGGAAAAGGGGTGGTGAGCTCATAAAATCTAATGCACCTAGGATTCAACGGTTAAAAGCCAAGAAATGGTGAAGAGGTGAAACAAACCTGCAAGGAAACATGAATGGAATATCTTAATAATGAAATACTTAATAGCTCATGCTTATCCCTGTAATGGAATTTGTTGTCATGTTTAGTGGTGGTGATCAGGTTAATGTACCCATCAAAAATCCCTAGCCAAGGATTTTTATACGCATATGTGCCATTAGATGATCACTTGATGTCTGTAACCTCAGTTATATAAGTATAACTAAGTGGGCACTCAAAACATCGGGTGGCTCAGATGGTTGGACTAAAGAACATCCTAAGCTTGATCTCGAGGTAGGGAGGGCCATTATAATATGTTAGGATGTGTGGGGATAAGTATGGTCTGAGGTTGGGAGGTTAAGCCTATGTCAATGCTTCTCCTCTCACCAATGCTAAGGCCTGCACAACCAGATAACATATCTTTTGATAAATAATTGTATGTTTTCAATCCTCTTGTTACTTAATTGTTAATCATTTATCATGGATTACATATATGCTAGATAGTTATTTCATTTCAATTAGAATAGTTAATTTTCACTTAAATTGAATAGGAATATGTTTATATTCAGTTAAGCAAAATTTCAGTTAAGATAAATAGTTGTTAACTCTATTTCAGCTGAGCATGGTTATAGTTAGGAATGTTTAAATTTTTTACATTGAATATGTTTATGTTTATGTTATTCTATTATTTTAGCTGACCATGAAATTATAGTTGGATTAGTTAATAAATCTTAAATATCATTAAAGATACCTTCTATTATTGTTTAAAGAAGTCATTTTCATGTGAAATGGGATCAATTACTTTTATGAAAATTTGGGCTTGTTAGGTTTAAATGTCTTAGTTTTGGTTATGAAAATCCATTTGCTCCATATGGTATCAGAGCATTGAGTTCAACATTGAACCTAGGGTACACTTCCTTCTATGTAAACCTAAAAATTCTAGAATGATTGCACAAGATGCAAGTGCATAAAATACCATACAAGAAGGCTTGACATCCCATTTTTCCTTACTAAATTAAAAACATGCCTAAATACAACTACACTTGTTTCTCCATGCTCCAAGACAATAAAACTCTAAACTAGGCATTACAATGGATGAAGAAAGAAAGAGTCAAATGGAATCCTGCTAGTAAAGCATCATATAGGAATAAGTTAATTCAAAACTGGAATGCTCGACAGGGAAACTCTCTTCTACAATTCCATAGATACTGGATGGTATGGGACATGTACCAATTTGAACCAAAACCAAATGTTGAAGAGCAAGATTAAATATTTTGATGTAAACATCCTTAATAGAGGAATTTTTTTTTGTAAACATGGTTGCTCTAAGTGCAACAACATAGTATTAAGTTAATTAAAATTTATTTCATGTGTTTCATGCATTCACAAGATCTTTTTTGTGGAAATTCTTAAACATGTATGAATTCAATAAATTGACACAAATTTGTAAAATTACTAGGTAAAACCAATAAACAAAAAAAAAAAAAACAACAAGAACATTGCAGATCAGGGAATAATCCATGAAAACACTCAATCTTCTAATGACTTGTTACTTAATATTTTGAAAGAAACACAACTGAAGTTGGAAAACATGGAAAGAAGAATGAATGAGATGGAAGCCCAGAAAGTCTCTGGGTGTAATGAGAGAACCTCTTCACCCAAACAAATTGAAAAACAAAAGAAACAAGAAATATTGGCTGATCTGTCAACAAATATTAAGAAAATCAAACCACCCAAGTTTTTTGGTTTTGAGCCCAGGGAGCAAGAAAAAGCTTGGCTAACTAAAATGGAACAATATTTTGAAATTAGAAACTTCTCTAAACCCTCAAAAGTAGTTTGTGGGATATATCATTTTACTAAAGAAGCTGCAACTTGGTGGGCAAACACTAAAATTGAGCAAAACAATAAAACCACTGAGATTACTTGGGAAAAGTTTGTAAACATTTTTAGGAACCATTGGCTGCCCCAGACATTTTATGATTAGAAACTTCTAGAGTTCCAAAACTTGAAGTAAGGAGATATGTCAGTACACAAGTGCTGGAAAAAAATCACCCAACTATTAAAATATGTACCACCATATCAGTAGGATACCAATCTAAAAGTAAGGAAATTCACTATGGGTCTAAACAAGAGAATAGGTAGAGTAGTTGATGTTCTCACTCCTCAAACCATGGAGGAAGCTTTATAGAAGGTTTTTTAGAAAGAGTAAAAAATCAAGAAGGATAACTCCATTCGAGACAATAAAAGGAAAACAAACTAGAATTTAGAAGGAGTTTATTTTGGACCTTAGAAAAGATAGTTTAAGGACTTCAAGTATAGCGAACTAGAGTCAATGGGAAATAGAGTTAAGGATGTTAAAAGTAACTTTAATACAAATAACAATAATAAGAATAATGAGAGGAAGGGACAACTTTTTGGGTACTTCACTTGTGGAGGAGATCATTTTGCTAATAAATGCCCCAACAAACCCAACACTAATTAGCCACAATCACCACCTCTTCCACAAAAACAACAAGTTTTTTAGTAAAGGATCCATGCAACCCTTGATAATAGGTAAGAAAAACAACAAATAAGCCCAATTGAAACTCTAGGTAAGATCTACAAAAATCCTATCTCCATTTTAATTGATATTGGAGCTTTTAAATGTTTTATATCACATAGACTATTAAGTAAATTTTCAAAGAGATCTAGTTTTATGGAAAAACCATGGACAATCGAATATGCAAACTAGTCAACGGCTAAGATAGAGCACTGTCTGTTTGAGGCTTAGGTTGACTTTTCAAAATTTTCAACGAAATTGAACTTATATGTAGCACCACTTGGGTCTTACAACATTATCATAGGCATCAATTCGTTCAATGAACATAAGGCCAAGGTGGATTGTCTTGCCAAAACTATAAATTGTTTGGATGATCAAGGTCAATTGACAAGCACTATAGGGGTTAAACATGAAATTAAATCAAAATAGATATTTGCAATGCAACTTAAAAAATATGGAAGAAAAGTTTGTGAGATTTTTGTAGTCAGGGTTGAGGACATGAGTGAACCTAAAATCACCACATATGGAGATGCGTATATTTATGAGGATGGGGAAATTAGAGAAAAAGCAAAAGAATCTTTTGAAGAAAAATATCACTATCTAAAGAATAATTAAGATGTGTTTCTTGAAGAACTCCTGAGATTACCCCCTTCCCAAGCCTTTGATTTCACCATAGATTTGATACCGTGAGCAGAACCCATATCTCAGGCACCATATAGGATGTACCACAACACTAGTGGAATTGTAGATCCAACTATAGGACATATTAGATAAGAAACTGATCTAGCCCAGTGTCTCACCATGGGGAGCCCCAATGTTGTTTTTTAGGAAGAAGGATAGAACCATGAGATTATGCATAGAATATAGAATGCTCAATTAAGTTACCATAAAAAAATGATATCCACTTCCTAGAATAGATGATCTTTTTGATCAAATGAAGGGCATGACAGTGTTTTCAAAAATTGATTTGAGGTCCAGTTATCACTAGCTTCATATAAAGGATGGAGATATACACAAAAATGCATTCAAAATAAGGTATTGACATTACAAATTTACAGTATTACCATTTAGCTAACCAATACCCCAGTAGCTTTGCTTAATGAATAGCATATTTGAAGATTTCTTGGATAACTTTGTGTTGGTCTTTATAGATGATATTCTAATCTATTATAAGAATGCTGAAGAGAATCAAAAGCATTTAGAAATAGTTTTGCAAAGACTAAGAGAACATAAATTGTATGGAAAATTGTCTAAGTGTGCCTTTTATCAAAAGGAAATTCAATATTTAGGACACATTATTTCAGCTCAAGGCATAGTTGTAGATCTATCAAAAAATAAAAGCAATTAAGGAATGGTCTATACTTAGAAATGTGTGAGAAGTTAGAAGCTTTGTGGGATTAGCAAGATTTTATAGAAAAAATTTCAAACATTTCTCAAGGATAGCTTATCTGATCACATCGTTTCAGAGGAAAGGAAATAAATTCATCTAGATAGAAAAATATCAATCATCCTTTGAGTATTTGAAAGAAAAAATAACTACAACACCCATATTAAAGGTATCTAATCCATAAAAGAAATTCGTAGTTATAACAAATGCATCCAAAGAAGGATTAGGAGGTGTGTTGATACAAGATGAATAGGTAATTGCCTATGAATCTAGGAAATTGAAGAATTATGAATAGAATTAAACACCCCATAATCTTGAATTAGTAGCTATTTTACATTCTATGCAAATGTGGAGACATTACTTAATCGGAAAACCTTTTGAACTTCAATCTGATCATCACGGTTTGAAATATATTTCCACATAACCAAATCAAAATGCTAGACAAAGAAGATGGTTGGATTTTTTAATAGACTACAAACTCAACATAAATTATATTAAAGGAAAGGAAAAAAAAGTGGAAGATGCCCTAAGTAGGAGAAGACACATCTCTAGAATGGCTACTATAAACTTTAGATTAAAAGAACATATTCTATAATGTGTAGAACATGATGAGTTTATGTAAAAATCAGCCTAGCTCTTATCAAGGATCCACAAGATTCTAAGTATTCAAAATTTAGTTTAGATGAGGATGGATTACTAAGATATCATAGTAGGATTTATGTACCTAACCAATCTAAACTTTCAAGACTGATTTTGGAAGAATCCCATTTAGCCCCATATTTAGGACAACCAGGGGTAAAAAAAATGCTATCTGATATAAAACCCCTATATTTTTGGAAAGGAATGAAAATGGAGATAATAGATTTTGTCACAGGTTGTTTAGAATGCAAGAGAGTAAAGGAAAAGCTTTGATACCCAGCAGGTCTTTTGCAACCTAATGAGGTACTTGAGTGGAAATGGAAGATAATTTCCATGGACTTTGTACAAGGATTACCTATGACTTTGGATCAACACAATACCATTTTGGTGGTGGTTGATAAATTGAAAAAGGTTTCTCATTTTATGCCAAGGAACCTAATAGATGGAGCACCAGAAATTGCTCATAAATTCATAAAAGAAATTTCTAGATTGCATGAAATTCTATAGAAAATTATTTCTGATAGGGATGCTAGGATAACTTTTAGATTTTGGCAGACATTATTTCCATCATTGGGTATTAAATTAAACATCAGCTCAACCTATCATCCTGAAATAGATGGTTAGATAGAAAGCATAAATTAAGTACTAGAAGATCTTCTAAGAGTATATTGTATGGACCAATAATACCAGTGGGAAACATACTTATCCTTGGTGGAATTTTTGTGTAACAACTCCTATAGTCCACCATTAAAATAACTCTCTTTGAGGCCTTGTATGGCCTTAAATGCAGAACTCCTGTGAGTTGTAATTGGTTGGAAGATAGAATCATTGTTGGACCCAATTTTTTTAAGAAAATAGAAGAACAAATAATCCAAATTTGTCAAAGATTGAAGGAAGCTAATGATAGATAGAAAAGTTATGTAGATGCAAGAAGAACACCTAAAAAATTATCAATAGGAGAAAAGGTATTAGTAAGAGTTAAACCTTAGAAGAGTAGCATCAAGTTTGGTAAGAATTCCAAGTTAGCCCCAAGGTATGTGGGACCCTTTGAAATACTAGAAGTTTTGAACCTAGTAGCATATAGAATTGTTTTACCACCAACCTTTGCCAAGATGCATGACATATTCCATGTGTTGTATCTTAAGAAATACATTACACATCATGATCATATAATCGATTGGAAATTAGTATAGGTGCGAGAACTAGGGGTGGTAGAGGTAGGAACACTCAAAATACTCAAGGTGCATAAGCTACACTTATGAAATTGGGAGGTGATGCAATGTAAGGTTAGTGTGACCAGTATGTAGAGGATAATGCCACTTGGGGGATTACCATGAAATTTCCCAAAAATACCCTCATCTTTTCTTTGGAACTAGAAACTAAACATTTGATTTCTTCCTAAATAAATTGATTAAGTAATGTTTAAAGTTTTGTTGTTATGTTCATTGAGGATGATGAAAAATCTAAGGGGTAGGGGTATGTTACATCTTAATTTATTTCCTAATTTAAAAATTGTTCATAAGTGTTGGATTTAATGAATTATTTTTCATGATCACGTGAAATAGTTAGTTATTTATATACATTTTATTTATTGTAAATGAAATGGTTGGTAACCTATAATTGTTATTAGATAATTAGTAGTTATTGATTTAGAATAATAGTTAATATGTTTTTTATGAATTACTATGGAATTATTATTATGGAAAATGTGTTTTCATGGTGATTGCAAGAGAAGAATAAAGAGAGGGGAAGCATTGCTAAATAGGATCATTGAAATGGGATATTCACTTAGTTCAGTCATTAGGATCGGAAGGTATGACCTTAGACCTCTTTAATAGGGATATGATGACTTGACCACATGTTACATTATTGGACTTGCATGAGCTATTAAGAAAAACAATATAGGACAAACATAAAATAATCTAATTTAAAATATAATACATACCTCAAGAGATTTTTAATTAATCATCATATCATTATAATAAATACTTACATATGAATAGATAAATATAAAAATGAAATGGCACCAATAAATTATAATAACATAATTAATGATGTCACCTCATTGATATATGTACGTGAATGTATATAAGAATATATTATTGTAATAAATGAAATTATAATCTTTTCAACTCCTCTTCACAACTTTTCTTTATTTCTTTTCCTTCTTCATTTTCTTTATTTTTCAAATCAAATTATTGATTGGAATGTGAATGGACTTCTTTGAAATTGTTGGAAGTTGAGAAGTCACAGCTAGTATTTTATATAGAGCCATAATAAAAGCCACAAAATACAACTCCCATCCTTACAATCTCTTGCAGTCATTTCCTTATACATTACAACAAACCAAGTTCCATATTATCACAACATTCTTACCTATATCCGCCCATACCCTTCTTTTTTTGTAATCAGATTTCTCGATATTGGGGGTTCAACTAATTCATACAAGAGTTTTGGCTAGAAGTCATAATGGTCCCAAATCCAAGCTAGGGTGTTCTATAAACCAGGTTATGAAATGTTTCAAATGTTTTTAATTATTAATTTTTCCCTGAATGTAATACATACTATAGCCGCCTAGGCATGATAATCAATTTTTGGACAGAGATTATCATATGTAGTACTACTATTGGTTAGCATCAAATTACATAGTCTTCCATAATTATTTTCCTTGTATGTATTTTTATTCATTGTAAACATAATCCATCGATAAATAAGTCAATGGTAGCTTTAGGAGATCAAAATGATGTATGAGCCATCCCAAACAATATGAATATCAACAAGAATAACTATTCTATTTCTAAACCATGATAAATGTATAATATGAATAAGTATGCTCATCCAATGCACCTAGGAATCACCAGAAATAAAGAAACAATGGTGAAGAGGTGGAAAAGGGGACGTAAGCTCATAAAATCTAATGCACCTAGGATTCACTAGCTGAAAGCCAAGAAATGGTGAAGAGCTGAAATGAATGTGTAAGAAAACATGAATGAAATTAGATATGAATATCTTAATAATGAAATACATAATAGCTCATGCTTTTCCTTGTAATGGAATTTTTTGTTAAGTCAAGTGGTGGTGATCAAGTCAATGTGCCCATCAAAAATCCTTGGTGAAGGTAGTTTATAGGCATATGTGCCATCCAATGATCACTTGATGTCCATAACCTTAGCTATATAGGTATAATTGAGTGGGCACTCAAAACACTTGGTAACTCGGATGGATGGACTAAAGAACATCCCAAGTTCAATCCTAAGGTAGGAAGGGTAATTCTAATATGTTACAATGTCTGGGGATAAGTATGGTCATAGGTTGGGAGGTTAAGTCTATTTCAATTCTTCTCCTCTCACCAATGCCAAAGCTTGCACAACTAGATAAAAGATCTTTTGATAAATACTTGTATGCTTTCAATCCTCTTGTTACTTACTTATTAATCACTTATCATGGATTGCATATATGTTAGATAGTTATTTCATTTCAATTAGAATAGTTAATTTTCACTTAAAATAAATAGGAATATGTTTATATTTAGTTAAGAAAGATTTCAATTAAGATAAATAGTTGTTAACTCTATTTTAGCTAAACATGGTTACAGTTAGGAATGTTTAAATTATTTACATTGAATATTTTTATGTTTTCATTATTATATTATTTCAGCTGACCACAAAATTATAGTTATATTAGTTAATCAATCCTTAACATCATTATAGATACCTTTTGTTATTGTTTAAAGAATTCATTGTCATGTGAAATGGGATCAACTACTTTTATGAATGTTGGGGGTTGTTAGTTTTAAATGTCTTAGATTTGGTTATGAAAATCCATTTGTTTTAGTAAGATTGGAATATGTGAATACTGAAGAACAAATTACAAACATATTCACTAAGCCATTACCTAAGGATGCATTTCTATATCTAAGAGTTAAGTTAGGGGTCATTCCCCTATCTGAAGCTCACTAAATGAACTTTAGTGATGCATTAACCAAAGCATGTTAAAGATCAGTCAGTTGATGCAATATTGATGAGGGAATATTTTAAATGAATTAGTACATGAGGTACATTGATAGTCATTGAATATTGTCTTTAGCATGAGATGTCAAAGAGGGAGAATTTTGTTGTCATGTCTCACAAAAATTTCATCGCTTCAAGAGATGACAAAGAGGGAGATATTAAAGGTATAAGTTTGCTGATAGAAGGGGAAATTAAAGGTAGAGAGAGTTCACACTAATAGAATGATTTCTCATGGATGAGAATCAGGATGAAACTAAGGATATGTTCCTCACTTTATTCTACCTTTAAAATTTTGTTGCATTATGAAATTTGTGTTGCGATAAATGTAAAAGAGTGAGATTATTGGAGACAGTTGATTAATTGTGTATTTTCTTTGATGTTACACAAAATGTCATATCATTTCTAGGTAGTGTATGCCTAGCTCACTCGGGCATCAAAGATAGTTTCCTACATTTGTTGAGCATTCCAAAGTTTTCCTAGTTTAGAAGAAACGATCTACTGAGTTCACTCGAGCGACAAAGGAAAGTTTACAGAAGTTTAGTGTTAACCAAGCTCACTCAGTTAATGAAGGAAATGTTGGATGGAACCAATGTCAACCAAGCTCACTTAGTTACCAAAGGAAGTTTGTAAATATGCAATGTTAACCAAATTTACTTGATTAACATAGGAAAATTGCTTTAAATTAGTATCTATTAATCTCATATTGGTTTTGACAAGTGAGTGTCTATAAACTTAAGTCATTTACTTAGTTATGCCAAACAAGTAACATATGTCAAGCACAACATATAAGTTAGTGCATGCCTAGTAAACAATGCGTGTCAAGTCACACATGTGCTGAGTCATGCAAGTATTGAGTAGATAGTATGTACCAAGTGATTCAAGTGTCAAGCAAGCATTTCATGCTGATTCATTTAGATGTGAAGTGATAACATTGAAGTCATAGTTAGTTTTGAGCACCAAGGACTTTAGATGTTGAGTAACATAGTTTTGATATAATTGTATGTATTTGCACAAACTACTATATAAACTAATTAAGGATAGATTTACATTATTTTATTGATAAGGATGAATCTTAAGTGTGAATCCCTATGTATTACATGCATCCAATTAGGAAAATAGAAGGTTTAAGTGGCAATATGGATTAATCATAGTCATTGATTCATACCTAATCTTAAGTCACCTAAGTCTTCTTAAGAAGAACAAACCCTAAATGTTCTATTGAGAGAGAAGAGTAGAGAAGGAGGGTTTACATGTGCAAACAAGACATTTATGGTGACCAATGTATTATAATTTGAGGTACATTGTAGAATTAGTTAAAGAAGAATAGAGGAAAGAAAACAATGGACAATAGAGAGACACACGATAAGAAAGGATCAAGTACACATCAGTATAGAGGTGATATGACATTAAGTAATAGAGTGATAATCACAGGATCATTGGTGATACATTCTAACAGGTGAATTAGTTAAATCTCTTAATAGAGTACTCCTAATAGGTTGTATTCAAATCCTCTAACAAGGTGCATACTTAATTATGAGTTAAAGTCCTTTAATTAGGCACACTTCTAATAGGGTATTGAAGTCCTCTAATAGGATAAGACCTAATAGTCTTTGTCAACTTTTAATAGGGTAGACTTTTCACAAGGTAGATCATGTTTCATGATCAAACATTGTAACCTTCATTGGATACACTTTATTTCTATAGTAGTGAAGATTTGTGGGTGTCATCCCCACCCTAGCTTTACCTTCTCATTAGAGGTTTTCTGGGTAATCATATCTCGTGTCATACATGTGTGAATACTTACTTGTTTACATACTTTAGATGTATATGCTTTATATGGTATTTCAGTTTACTTGTTAAATTGTGAGATGGATGTATGGTGAAAAATTTATGGATAAAATTTTGAAGCATTGATTCAATACCCCCCCCCACCCCCCCCAAAGTTTAATTTTTCTATTGTAATTCCAATAATTGTTATTAGAGCCGATTCCTCTAAAAGTAAAGCTTTGCAACTTTGAGGAAAGATCTTGAAAATAGAAGTCTACAAGTTGGGAAAGATTATTGAGAGCCAAGAGATTGAAATACAAATCATTCTACATCAGTTGAATGAAGCAAGAGAATATCTAAATAAATCATTGAGAAGAAGGAAGGAAATTTCTATTGAGGAGAATGACACATAATACCAAGAGATGGACACTACTAAATTTTTGGCAAATGGAAACTCCAATGAATTTTATGCAACAATTGTATATCTAATGGAAAAGAATAGAACCCTAGTTGAAGAGATAAGAAATCTAAAGATAGAGAAAGAATCACAAGCCATGTTACTATGTGAGGTGATCTAATAGAAAAAGAAAGTTATGGAAGACAAACTCATGATTGAAGATGAAAAAAGAGTTTTGACTAGCAAACTAGAAGAAAAAAATTAGAAATAAATAGGATTTCTCACATGTAACTAGAAAAAATGAATGAAGTCATGATTGCTAATCATGAAATAAATAGTAAAGACATTGAGATCACAACACTAAATTTGCAGAATGAATAGTTGATAAATGATCTAAAAAGGGAAAAGGAGTTTTCTAAAAGTTTCAATAAACCTAGTGAAGCCATCAAGCACTTTGAACAATTGATGAGATCCCTAGGATCTAACAATGATACACGTGGATTGGGATATAGTGGTATTGAAGAAGGAGAATCATCCAAAAGTGGTGAAGAGAGAAGTAACAAAGGTAAAAACTCCAAACCTACTTGTCATAATTGTAGTAGATAGGTCATACTGCTAATGTTTGCAAGAACAAGATTGTAAATTAGAGTGTTAAGTAGAAGAACATGGGTCATTTCCACAAGTCTAACAAACATGGTCATCAAGCATATGAATGCAAAACCAAGACCATGCACACTTAAAGATTTGAAGGATAGTGCAATAACTATTAGAAGTATGGACATAGAGCTTTTGAGTGTAGATCTTAACCCAAGTGGTCATCAAACAAGAAAACAAAGGTAAAGAACAATAGAAACTCTTATAATTGAGATTATAATACAAGGTATAGTTTTCACTACTATCAAGAGTATGGACATATTCATAAGAATTATATTAGAACACATTTAAGAAGTGACTACAAGAGGTGGTTGAGTCAAACCAAAATTTTTAGTTGCTTGAAGATTGGTCACATAAGAAATATTGTCCAACAAGGTCAAAGGCACTATGTTGTAATTTCAACAAAGGAATAGGAAAGGAAGATGTTGAGAATGTCAGAGATGAGATGAACAAGACATAGAGGAGAAAGGAATATTGTAGCACATCAAGTGTAGATGGGATCACTTCACCAAATAGGTCAGGTGATCACACCTCATCAAATTAAGTAATCAAGAGGTATGTGGGATTGATATTTAAAAGAATATAATATAAATCATTTCCAAGGATTTAGTATTGAAAATATTACATATGCATGAATAAAGATGCAAAGTGTTGTTAGAAATCAAGAATAAATCTTTAAGTTTTGTTAGTTTTCATGTTATTGCCAAGCATGAAAAGTTTCACTATGGTTGTTGAGTGAAATGTTAGTGGATGATGTCCTAGAAAAGGTTTTTAGTAAAGATCAAGCTTGTAGGGGTTTCCAAGTATATGGAAAAATACATGGATGCCAAGTGAGTCAAAAATTCAATTGAAGCCGAGCTTACAACTGTGTAAGCACTTAGCATTAAATGCAATATTTTAAGGGTTATTTGATCAATTTTTGCTCATTTAACATCATTCAAAGTTGAAGAAGAGAATGAAGAGCTAAAGGTGAATTGGAGAATTTTAATTCAGCATTTGTAAGAGATTTAAAAGGTTTTTTGACACCATTCCAATAGGATTTGCAAGGTACTTATTGTATGTCAAGCTATCTAGTGATAAATTTTGCAAATTGTACTTTCATATAATGGAGTCTAGTTCTTCAATAGCCAAAAGTGTAGAGGGTAAAGAGGTTTTAAATTTATAGTTGATAAGTGATGAAATCAAGCAACTTACTTTTAGGGATATCCTAGATATAGCTTACAAACAAGATCCCTCTTATGTGTTATCCATGTTACCACTGCAAGTTTTGATGATTCAAGATGTCAAAAATTGTTACACATGAAAAATAAGAAGTATAGGTGATATGAAAATCAGGGAAATATATGGAAAACCTTGTGAGAATGGAGTATTGATGGAATAATTTACAAATTTTGAGAAGAAAGAGTTAACTCCTGCCCTAAGTTTCCCCAATGTTTTTAAGACAGAATGCATAAAAATTGTTTTGAGTAGAATTCATGACAACTCTCTGATTGGTTAGAAAATGGGCCAGTAAAAAGAGCTATGAATATTGATCACAAAGTGATAGGGTATCAAACCCTACATCAACCTAAGACAATGAGAAGTGAAGCTAAGGAAATAATTGAAAAGAATATAGGGGTTGTGTGGAATAAAAGAGGAATGACAATTGATATTATTGCAAATGCCTTGATAGCTTTTTGTAGTGAGGGTTATAGTACACAAGTTATATCAATCTAGTAGATTAAACAGTGTACCTTGCATTGTAATTGATATGGGTTATAAAATAGTGAAGAAGGATCATAATTATTATCTTGCTAAGTTGTAGTTGCAACAATTGATTGAGAATTTGGGAGCTATAAAGAAAATAAAAAGTGCACAATGTAAATTCAAATATATTCGTATATGCATCTTATTTTATGTGAAGAATACATTTCCTACATTTGGTAAGCTTTCATGGAAGGTGAATAGACCTATTGTAGTTCAAGTAGGTAAATTTATTGAGCAACTAAGTGATAACTTTGAATCTATCATGTCAAGTTATTTTGAAGGGTTCAAACAATCTATGAAGAAAAGGCTAAGGATACTAGTCTCACTAGTGGAGAAACATTTTGATGATGTTTGCTTCCTAGTTGATACTGATTTCATATATGTACAAGCAACAATTCCCAGGGTGAGATGGCTAGGGCCATTAGGATATGAAATAAATCTTGATGAGCCCTTTGTAACAATGATAGCATTACTTGCAAAAGAAGTGGATAAAGAAGCTACAACATTTGGAAATTATGACTAGGCAGAATCAAAGATAACAATGGAATTGAATACTGCTTGAGTAATCAGGAAAAATAACAAACTGGTAAAGAAATTGAAAGAAAGATTTGGTGGAGGGGTTGAGGAAGAAGAAGAGGAAATACAAGCTCAAGCATGATTACCATTGACACAAGGTCAGGAAGAAGACCAACAAGAAGAGGAAGTAAAAACTACAGAAGGTGCTAAGGAAGAAGAAGCCAATAAAGCACCTACAACTACTAAGAAAAAAAGGAAAGAAAAGACACAAGCAGTGAAAAAACCAAATAAGGTTGATAAACCTAATAAACTCAAACCTGAAACACCTACCACAAGGGTTAAAACTATAGTCACTTCACAAAAGGTTAAAACAGTAGCCAAGCCAAAGGCAAAGAAAGTTGAAACACAGAAGTGACCAAGGAGGAAGAATGTTGCTCAAGCTAAATCTAATGAACAAAAGACTGAATCAAATGAGAACAACCAATTTCAAGTGGTAAATCATAGTCCCTTTTTAGATTTAGAAAATTTATGTGAGAATATTAGGAACAATTTTGATTTATCAAGTGTTTACTATACAGGGTAAACATAGACTTAGCGCATGTAGTACAATAAGATATAACATAGAAAAAATACTTTATTCATATACCTAATATGCTTATTACAATTACTCTAATGATTACAATGATCATTCCAAATTCCCTTCCAGATAGTGTACATATACTTTCTTGAAGGGTTGACTCAACTGTCACACACCCATTCGAATACTATTCTATCTGCAGTTACAATATAAAATTTACCAACATCATCTCCCCAAAAAGTAAAGTCATCTGTGGATGACAATACAACAAAACTCAAAATAACCAACTAATTACATCAATTTATAGATACTAAATAGAGGGATGCATCCCTAGTGTAGTAGTTGTTTGCACCCTTAGTTTATTCAATTTTTCTTGTAGCTTGTAGACTTGCTCCTTTTTGACATTCAGTCAGCTGCCACTCCTTATTGTCAATAACTATATTCCTGATTTAGAAGCTTCACTCCATACTACTAATTTTTATTAAACCTTTCCTCTTTGTTTCCTATGAAAAACATACCATTTTTTTCCTTGTCATCAGTACCTTTCTACTAAATTTGTGGTGTGGTGTAACATTTTCTTTTTGCACAGTACATTCACCATGTACCATACAGTGGAATTTTTCCTTTTGTTGGGTTCATATAGTATATTCTTCCCTTTAGCTTCAACCATAACTACCTTTCCTTCTTCTTCTTCTCTATATTCCTTTACACATTCATTTTTCTCTCCTTTCTCACCTTTATTGACCCTTACCATATTACATCTCGAAAAGAGCTTGTAATCCTACATTTGCCAGTGGAATAGGTTGTTCATCGAATCTAGGTCCTCATTATTTGACCCTCATTCTAATCTCAGTACTCCTTCTCCATCTGGTTCCATTCTCTTCTTTCCCTCATCATCACTCTTTCCTTCACCTTCTAATTCTAATGACACTGCCTCTTCCCCTACCATTTGTGTATGTAAGTCAATTATGAATCTTCTACCTCCATGTTCCATGGATTAGGTGTTTCATTTCCAATCATGTTTCACTTTTTCATGTCCCAACTAACTTTGTCCAAGGATAGCATCATACCCTCTTCTTTTTAGTGGAATGAATACAAAATCTAGTAAAAATGGTTGTGTTCCAATAGTTACTAGTTGTGCCATCAAGGTTCCCAATGGTTTGATTTGGTGTTGATCCACTGCAAGTAACTAGAATGTAGGTGGCCACATCATAGGTTGCCCCAACTTTTTCCATATATCTTCTAGTAACACATTCACACTTGATCCTCTATCCACAATTGTGTCTATAAGTATAGTTCCCAGAATACCCATCTTGACTACTATTAGATGCCTTCTCGTTATGTGTGTCAGTAGCATTGGGTCTGCTATTGTCATTCCACTACCGTCCCTTCCTATTTTCTCTATCACTTTTAGAAGTGTTGTCAAATTTAGAATGGTTGTCCATAACTAGGGCATTGTAAGAATAAGGTCATTTAATTTAACGGGAACTTCTATTTGCATTACCTACCTTATCATATTTTTTCAGCTAAGTTCCTCTTCGAGGTATCGGCAATGTCTTTTACTTGTAACTTTCCTATTTTCATCTATCTTTCTAGCTCTATTCATGCTTTTTGTAATGTCTCATTTTCTTCTTTTGCATTAGGGTATTTTTCCTTCTTAGCTTTCTCATGTGTAATGGCTAGTACCTTCTCATCACATGCTTTGATTCTTAACAAATTCACCCCTTGCTTTGGGTATTCTGAATCTTTGTGGTCTCCTGGACCACACCATTTGTATAACAATTGTGGCATCTCCTTCATGGTACAATCTTTGGCAAAGTTCCCCCACAGATTGCATGCACAAAATTATATCATTTCTCATCCACTCACGTTGTACTATATCCAAATCTAGCCTCCATCATTTTTATTATTATTACACCCCTTTTGCACCAATTATTATTGTGATATCCTCCTAAGGTTGCATTATTGTTCGTGTTTATTCCAGTGGTCACTTCCTATGTGAATAACACTTTTTGGTGGCATTTTGACTTCATATTAAATCGGAATTCCTTTACGAAATGTCCTACAATCTGGTAGATATCCCAAAATTTCTTTTTCAGGCATGAGCCTTGTGTGTGGTCTTCCTCTTTACAATTCATACACCACAATTCTCCCTTTCACTGAGTCAAGATTCTTTTTCAAAATTTTTAATTCTTTCATCATTTTTAGTATATCCTTCCATAACACTTTAACTTTCTTACTTGATTATTTATCGTTGTTGCTACTTTTAGATGATGACTCATCAAAATCTAACAATTTGTGCTTCTTCTTCTTCATTATTTCATGTCTGCTCTCCAGATCCATCACTTGATTATATGCATTTGCATATGATGTTGGAGGTATAATATTTATTTTCTTCTTCAAAGCTGGTCATAGCCCCTCAATGAACCCTTTTTTCTTCAATCCATCAGCTAGTTAACTCTCCATCCTCCCCACCAACTCTTTTAGTCATCTTACATAGCCACAGATTGTTTCATTCTTCCCCTACTTTGTGTTGTATATTTTTGTTACAATTTTGTTATTTTCTCTTAGTAGTTGAAACTCAGCTATGAACTCCTTCCTCACATTTGCCCATGTAGTCAATTTCAGAGGATCTATGTCTGCAAACCAATCAATTTCCATACCTTGCTAGGTCACTAGAAACTACTAGACCTAATCATCCTCATCTGTTACACCATTTTCCATCCATATTGTTTCACATGTTTTACAAGTTCTGATTGGATCTTCTATCCTATCACCATTAAACTTTGGCAATTTTTCCTTTGGTCCTACCATTGCTACTTTCCTTTGATTATGTGGTACTTTATGTGTACCTACATTGTTATGAGCACCCACACTATTCTAAGTACCCATGTTGTTTTGAGCACCTGTGTTGTTCTGAGCACCCGTGTTGTTCTGAGTACCCACATTGTTCTCCACAACCATACTGCTTCAGACTACCACCCTACTTTCTAAAACCACACTTCCTACATCAGTAACACTTTCTGGTGTTCTTTTGACTTCATATTAAATGGAAATTCCTTTATGGAATGTATTGCAACTTGGGAGATATCACATAATTTCTTTTTTGGGCATGAGCCCTTTGTGTGGCCTTCCTCTTTATAGTCTATACACTACAATTTTCCCTTAATTGAGTCAGGATTCTTTTTCAAAATTTCAAATTCTTTCATTATTCGTAACATATCCTTCTATAATGCTCAAATTTTCTTGCTTTATTCTTTATCTCTAGTGCTACTTTTAGATGATGAATCATCATAATCCAACAATTTGTGCTTCTTCTTCTTTCTTTTTTTATGTTTTCTCTCCAGATCCATCACCCAATCATATGTATCTACATATGATGTTGGAGGTACAATCTTCATTTTCTTCTTTAGAGCCAGTTGTAGCCCCTCAACAAACCATTGTTTCTTTAATTCATCACCTAGTTGACTCTCCATCTTCCCCACCAAGTGTTTCAGTCATCTTTCATAGGCACAGATCATTTCATTCTTTCCCTACTTTGTGTTGTATATTTTTACTACAAATTCATTATCATCTCTTAGTAGTCAGAAATTTTCTATAAAATCCTTCCTGATGTCTGTCGATGTAATCAATTTCTGAGGGTCCACATCTACAAACCAATCAATTGCCATACCTTGCAGGGTCATTGGAAACTATTGGACCCAATCATCCTCATCTATTGCACCATTTTCCATCCATATTGTTTCACATATCTTGTAGTGTCTAATTGGATCTACTGTCTTGTCACCATTAAACTTTGGCAATTTCTCCTTTGGTCCTTCAATTACTACTTTCTTTTGATTATGTGGTACTTAATGTGTACTTGCATTGTTCTAAGCACTCATGCTATTTTGAACACCTAGGTTATTTTGAGCACCTGTGTTATTCTGAGCACTCGCATTGTTCTACACAACTGTGTTGCTTTGGACAATAGCCCTACTTACAATAATCACATTACTTGATGAAATAAAATCTTTCTCAAGCAAATTTTTTTGATTCTCTACCTATATCCATTCATCAAGTGTATTAAGAATGAAGAGTTCACTCCACACTCATGCTCCTTTGGCACTTCGAGCTGTGTGAGTTACTTCCCTTTTGTTTGAACACTCTACCCTCGATGTATACAAGTTAAGGAACTCCTTCCTTGTTTCTTCCACCAAATTTAATCATTTTTGAGTCTCTTCTAGAAATTTGTTGACCCTACTAGGCTTGCTAGGTGAATGCACTCCCTCTGTATGTGCCTCTTCACCCTCTTGTAAGGAAACTTGGCAATAAAGAATATAACCGTTTCCACATAACCCATGATAAATCTAAAATAAACACGGAATTAAAATCCACATGCAAGAGAATAGACAACATACCCACAAAATTGTGACACAAGATATACCCTGGGAAACCCTCATTGAGGGAAAAACCCAACCTCCAAAAGCATCCATCATCATGTATTATTTAGCAAAATAACCATTGTCATACAACCATGGAAGCCTTCATGGCCATAGCCACAACCGAGCAAACTATGTGAACAAGCATGAATCCACACATCCCATGCCATGCTTTCAACCTTCACAAATGCTCCCTTGGCTAACCTGTCAAGCCTTGTCCCGCTTGACTCTTGCCTTTTGTCTTCTCCTTGTCACTCTCACTATATACAACAACTACCCTTGTGGCTGCTTATATAGTAGCAAGTCCCACAAAACCACTAAGTGGTATTACATAAACCATGTGCTAAAACCATGTGCTACCTAACCCACTGACCCCACATTTAATATTGGGCATTTAATTCTTTTCCCCAATATTAAATAATTACATAAAATATTTTCACAATGTTACAATAAAACTCATCAAGAATATTCCATGGGAATCTTTACATGTTGCACGTCCATCTAGGCACAACATTACATAATAAAAAAATAAAATAATAAAATAACAATATTATGCAATGTGTGCAACACCCATTATCTCAACAATCTCCCACTTGTTGTATACATTGCATAGGGTCAATCCGTAGCCACATCAATGAACAAGGGAACAATTCCTCCCAGCACATCCACCATCATGGATCAAAATACACCAAGTGCTCCATCCTGGTACCTGCAACAAAATCAAAGTATCCAGCATCTCAAACATGAATGATCTCACCTCCTATTATGCCACTCCCACTGGACATACATAGAAGCCATCCAAAGAGAAAGCCACCCAACCTATTGCATTAGAAGATCATAAAATCCTGTACCAACTAAAATTCCAAGCACAAAAAACCTGATCCAAAGTTAATCACATGTATCCATAGTTGTCAAAATATCCATAGCTAAAATAGCACCCACAGAAAAGTGCCAAACCCATCCAACTATCCATACCTCAAAGGTATAACAAGTGAATCTTATATCACTGACATATCCAATCTGCAACCTGCGATCACAAGTCTCAAGAGCAATACTTGCCACATATATACCAAGAAGCTCCCACTGCAAAAGATAATGTCAAATCTATAACCAATCCACTTACAACATCTCAAAAAAGTGAATCCATGTAGTATCAAGGACATCCACAATACATAAACTGATATCCTGCAAGAACAACTCTCATAACAAGTCTCCAATGCTCTCCCAAGTTCTCCACAACCAACAAAGGAAAGAGATAAAGTAATAACCATGTCATATCTCACATGAAAAACATGAGCACAAATCAGTGATCACAATATCTAACCAATCTCAAATCCAATGTAAGCAAAACTGAACATCCAGGAAGATAACCAAGACCAGAGAAACCATGCAAATCATAACCTGTATCATGTCCTTCTACACACACCTCTAGATGTAAACTGTGCAAGTATGATCTCCTCCATAAAACCCCAGCAAGAAGCCTCAAAAACACCCAAACCATACCATATAACTAATCATGGATGTAAGCTTCTCACAAAAAGATCAAACTCATAAAACCATTCCTAAACCAAGGAATAACCATTCCTAATCCAAGGAAAATGCCCAAAATAAAACCATCTCCCAAACCCAACCAGCATAACAACATATGCACATGGAGATAACCAATGCTAAACCATCTCTCAAATGAACCCTCCAAAACTAACTCATGTACCATAGCTCAAGATCCATATCCATGAAAGATAAGCATAAATATAATGCAACTGAGAGAAAATAATGGGCTATGCCTCTCAAGTAGCAAACCGCCGAGTAGACCAAGAGTGGGGAATGAGAATGCTCATCAAGATACCCAAGTCTCCAACCAAGACTCATCTAAGAACAATCTCCTCTCAAGTCCATATCAGGTGACTGCCCCTCGGACTTCCTGCTGAAACCATCAACCGTCCCAACAAATACTTCTCTAATCCAAGAGAAATCAGCATCACCACCATCTCTAAGTATCCATGAGCACCTGTAACCAATCAATCCATGCCAACTCCAAATGAAACATAGCAATATCATGAAGTATCCAACTTATGATCAGTGTACTCAATACCAAGAAACTAAACCAAGATCAATGTCAAAGTTCCAACCATGGCCTCAGGAACATAAACATGACAACATGATCTTACCATCTCAACCAAAGAGACAACATGCTTCATATGAACACACCATAACATGTGACAACTCTAAACGTGTATCAAGAGTATACCATGACATAATAATGAAACCATCCTCATACCAAGGATAACATGCCAAATAAAAGCATAAAGCACACCTTTTCCAAGAACCCTGTGAGTCCTCAAGATGCAACCATCTCCACACACCATGAAGAAAAACCATCTCCACATACTAGGAAGAACCATCTCCATACACCATGAAGATAACCAAGAACTCCATGAGTCCTCAAGATTTAACCATCTTCACACACCATGAAGATAACAAGTGCACCATGCAAATGTCAAAGACGCTTCTGCAGCAACAGGATCTAAGACAAACCTCCAACATCTGCAAACACTCAATAAATATATCAATGCCAACAACTCCCACTCAACCATGGTACCAAGTCACTTATGGCATCATAAGATCCATCCTCTCCAAACCAAGAAGATATAAACCAAACCAGGAACTAATCCTGCACTGTCACCCCATCACTATCACAAGCTCTCACTAAACCATGTATCCAAGCTATCCATGACATAATGATGAAAAAAAAATCCATCGTCTAACCATGAGAATCAACCAAGGCATCAAACCATCAAAGAACTCAAAAGTGCACATCATGAGCTCCTCAAAAGAAACCAAATAACCATGATCCTCAACCAAGAAGATATACCACCATAACTATATCAGAAATCCAAGCTAATGAACATCAAGGATGTACCTGTATATCCAATCATGTCATGCCAAAATCCATGACACCATGATCACATCCATGAACCGAGCATCTGGCTCTCAATATGTCCAACCTGTCAGCATAAAATAGTCAACCACAATCCTCCACCATGACTGTACCTGGTAACAACATCTCATCCCTTCTACATGAAGAAAATAGTAAATCATGTGACTTAGGGCATAGACAACCCAAATCCAAGCCACCAATCTGAATATGCATCAATAATGAAAGATCAATGGGCAAAGACAACCCATAACCAAGCTATAAATGCAACTTGTAAGTATAGACCACTTACAACACTGCACAACTTGTAGACCCAACAAGTCATCATGCATATCCAAACCAAACATTGATAACCATATCATCATGAGACCAAACTTGAGTATACAATGACATCAAAACTTAAATCTCCAATGCCATAAACTCACAAGTTACCATAGTCAAAATATACCTATAAACTATTTAGATCAATATATCAACAAATAAATCATGCCAAACCTGCACCAAATCTAAACCAATGTGTGGAGCTCTCCAAGAGCTTTCTGTTGACTACTCGAAGTCCAAAATCCGACTTCGTATGCCCAAGTTATGCCCTAATCCGTGCTCAAAATAAACAACATCTGACTTTAGGGCTCTGAAAACTTGACAAAATTTCAAAATCACAGAACCAAACCTACACCATGTTTTAGTGCTTTGAATTAGCTTTCCAACGCCTATAAGAACTCTGAAATCTGATATTCTGAGAGAAAGTTATGGCCATTTTACTAAGACAGTCTTTTTACCATTTTTAGTACGATTTTTTATTTTTTATTTTTTCAGTGACGAAAATTCTGACGGGATTAAATTTGACGGCCATCATGGGCTGAAACTAAAAAACTCTTTCATTTCTTCTGAACATGGCCAAACTAGGGCATATTATATATCAAATTTATGAAAATGTTGACCCGGATCTAATGGTGAGGTCTATTTTTACCCAGGAGGTCATTTCTGCAAGCTACCCCCAAAACCCTCATTTCAAATGAAACATCCGAAAAATATTTTGTCCAACAATTTCACATGCCCAAATCTTTTAACATCCCATCATAACAACAAATCCAAAACCCTCAGATCTGCAATAAATCATTCATATATCTTGCCCTTTTCTTTTTTATCCTCTCATGCATTCCCATGGATTCAATCTAGGGTTACAATAATAAAACCATAGCTTTGATACCACTTGTAAGGAAACTTGGCAATAAAGAATATAACCATTTCCACATAACCCATGATAAATCTAAAATAAACACGGAATTAAAATCCACATGCAAGAGAATAGACAACATACCCACAAAATTGTGACACAAGATATACCCTGGGAAACCCTCATTGAGGGAAAAACCCAACCTCCAAAAGCATCCATCATCATGTATTATTTAGCAAAATAACCATTGCCATACAACCATGGAAGCCTTCATGGCCATAGCCACAACCGAGCAAACTATGTGAACAAGCATGAATCCACACATCCCATGCCATGCTTTCAACCTTCACAAATGCTCCCTTGGCTAACCTGTCAAGCCTTGTCCCGCTTGACTCTTGCCTTTTGTCTTCTCCTTGTCACTCTCACTATATACAACAACTACCCTTGTGTCTGCTTATATAGTAGCAAGTCCCACAAAACCACTAAGTGGTATTACATAAACCATGTGCTAAAACCATGTGCTACCTAACCCACTGACCCCACATTTAATATTGGGCATTTAATTCTTTTTCCCAATATTAAATAATTACATCAAATATTTTCACAATGTTACAATACAACTCATCAAGAATATTCCATGGGAATCTTTACATGTTGCACGTCCATCTAGGCACAACATTACATAATAAAAAAATAAAAAAATAAAATAACAATATTATGCAATGTGTGCAACACCCATTATCTCAACACCTCTCAATGTCTGTCGGCAACTAATTGAAGTTTTTGTCTATGCTCTACCTATTGTGCTAAAATTAAAGCTTCTTTTGTTGTACATATTTCATCCTTTTCTTTTATCTTATTTCTATCCTTTTTAAGAAGATTCAACATTAATCTTCATAACATTTCGTTCGTTCCAGGTTCAACTGGCAATGGTGCCTAATGTTTATTATACAGGGTAAAATGATACTTATCGCATGTAGTACAATAAGATATAACATAGAATAGATACTTTATTCATATACACAATATGCTCATTACAATTACTCTGACAATTACAATGATCATTCCAAAGTCCTATCTGGATAGTGTACATATACTTTCTCAAAGGGGTGACTCAATTGTCATACACCTATTGAAATACTATTCTACCCATTGGCTACAATATAGAATTTATAGACAACATCAGGATTCTCTCACATTGAGTTTGAAAATCTTGGAAAGATTCAAAAGAACCAAGTGGAAGAGGCAGTATATGCCATGATGCTATTGAGACTCAAAATTGAAGCCCTGATTTTGAGTACCATTGAAAAATTCAAGCCCTATAAGCACTTTTCGATGCATGTGTACCTAGCTGTACTTGTGAAGCCTAAGAGATGTTTAAAATATCTAATACCTTTCATTTAGTATGTCTATGTGTTTTGTGATGATAAATTTCCATTCAAATCCATTCAATGAAGTCTCGTTTTGAGCAATGTCCAATTCTACATTTCTGCCTAAGTGTCAAATAGTGACAACTGGCCTTGTTTGCAATTGAATATCTCACACCCAATAATGTTTCATGACTCACCAATTTGGAAGTGTTTAGTCTCCGTATTAGATAACCTAAATTTCAGATTTTGTGTCATTTCAAATTTGATTGACTAAGTTTTGAATCCTTCAAATTTGGTCATTTATTGTTGTCATGCTGATGTGAATTATTCAAAATTATGGGAGGCCCTGTTTGAATTGTTATAATTTAGACTCAATTCATTGAAATAAGAAATTTCCTTTTGTATTGCATTTTAGAGGTAAAATACTTTTTATGTTTCAATTTTGAGCTTATGACCAATTCGTTTGATCAGTTTTCAAATGTGATTCCAAATGCAATTTATAAAGTTTTACTGGTGTCATGAAGTGCAGATTGGTCAATACCTTTGTTCATGATGTCATATCTTTGAATCAAGGATAGGTGAGATTGAATTAATTTTACCACTATATTCTCCTTTGAAAATACTTAAATTATGCAAATTTTCAAATCTTGATGAATCAGTCTGTACACTTTCCCAGGTCTATTCCATTTGCAAAAAATGCTTTTCTGCAAGTGTTTCAAGTTTGCAAATTTTGAGTAGCCCAGTTTGACCGCTCACCATTTTTGTCCTATCATTCATCATCATCCTTAATTACATATTCATATTTTCCTCATGATAGTGAACTAATGCCCCATTTTTTGTTTCCCCAAGTATTAGTTTTCCCAGTTTTCAAAGCCAAATACGAATGCATTTTAGTGTTTTCTAACATGTTTGTTTCCAGGTAGTTCTGAGAGGGCATGCCTAATAAATATACTACCCTTTTAGTTGTAGGATTGGACATCCCTTACCACCAAATTACTATGCTGATTTTCATTAACTGTTAATCCGGGAGCATGAACTTGAGATGATGTCTGCAAAGTATATGCTCTAGTTTTCACTAAAAGTCACTACTAATTTGAATGCAATAACTGTTAAGGAAATCTAGTTTATCCAAAGGAAAGATGACTATCAAATACTTGGAAGGAAATTCTAATTATTTAGCCATACATCTATGCACCTACTACTGCAGGAACAGTGACTAGTTCTGTTTCTAGTGGTTGCAGGAACAACAGTTTTAACTTTAACTTAGAAAACTGAGTCTAAATCCTACTTACTAAAGTAAAACTCCACCTTCCGTGTGGGCCCCCATAGAAGAATGAAGGAAAGACAAACTCAGATAAAAGTGTAGAAACTCAGCAAAGGCATGTATTCATCAAATATGCAATATTACAATAACTTAGGAAAAACAATAAGATGTCTATCAACTTTGTCTGTCTATTCACTACTTAACCTCATAGATACAGACAAGGTCTTATTTATAGGGAAGAACAAAAAACTCCTAAAACTATGACTTCCTCATGAAGGAAAGTCAATTACAACTTTAAGATTGCAAACATGTAATTGGAAAGACATTAATTCTCCCTTAAATTCCCCACAAATATAAAGATCATAGCAAATGCTAGATTTGCTCATTTATCTATCTTCAAATAGCTTTCCAAGAATCTAGGTATCATACTTTGCATGTTTAACTGATTGCTTTGATGGTTACTTCCTTGCTCGACTGCTATATCAGGTCCCGCTTGGTTATTCATTAAAACAGATCCCCTCTAACTTTTCTGCTAAGTCATCTAGCTACAACGGTGTCATAACACTTCTCCTTAATTTCATTAATGCCTTAGTGCTATTCCTTCATAGTTTGTTTAACTCCCACTTAGTTTGTATCCTGTGATCAACATTTAATACACACAAGACTTCCCACAAAGATTTATTTCATTTATTATTTTATAAAGAAAAGGCATTAATTATTCAACTAACAATTTTTTCAATCTCTTCAGCTGTAGGAAGATCTACCCATATCAAATATTCATGAAGAAAGATTTTTACCACAAAATGAACCCCTTTTTAAATATAATTCTGATTATCATTTTATGTCCTATGTCCATATTTTATACATCAAAAGTTCAAAATATTTATACTAAAGGATGATAAAGTTTAGTATGTTATAGACAAATGTTCACAAAAAGGGCTAATAAAACTTCTATTTCTTCATGTCATCATTTTCCTCCCCAATCGTCCTGAGGCTGGTCCCTTTAGCATCTATAGGTTTTTGATCCTCATCCGCAGTCTGAGGTCATTGGAAATTTTCTCCCCTAATTCATGAGCTCTGTAATTGAAATATCCATGATTTTGTTTCAATCTTTCCCATTTTTGTTCTTCAGCAGTCATGTTATATTCAGCAAACAAATCATATTTTGCAAGCATAGGATGCAAAAGTATTGGCAGTTGGAAACAAAGAGGTACCCAATAATTTTTTTGATTTTTGCCAACGTCAAATACCTAGGCATCCTACTGATGGCTAATTCTAGATTTTGGGGAGAGTGCAACTCCCTAGTTTTTAGGTCTTCTGAAAATCAAATCCATCTTTGAAGAGAAGCTTGTACAGCATCGGGGGCATTTTTAGAACAATGCTGCTCCCAATCCAGAAATGCCTGTTCGTGGACAAGGTGGATTTTGACAGAAGTACTTTGATTATTGCTAATGAAAAGCCAATCAAAGAATACTCTATAAGTGTTCTATATTTCTGGCCGAATGTACAATGGTTCAAACATTTCCTTTTCCCTGTAAGGAGCAGCCTGGTTCTCTTGACTAATCTCATTCTACATCCATGACATAACGGCCCTAAACTGTACATCTCCCACATATAACAATGAATTCCAATCTTTATCATCTGGTATAGCAAGATTATGAACATATAATTCACAGAGGATATTCTTCAAAGTCATTGGAACTGAATTGAATATTGCATAAGATTCCTGAGGAGTATGTAAAGAAGGATTCAACCCCTGAGTAATTTGAGATAACTAAAAATTAATCATTTTCTCCTTTAAGAACAGTGTGTAAACTAGAGATGGGGACCTACAATTTATAAGCTCTGGAATGAGCTCTGTGATCTTTGTGACACTTGCTATAGGATCTTAATTTCATTATCTTTTTCTTCAATTTGCTGTGCTTGTTCCCTGATAGTTCTGAGAATTTGCTTCTTCTCTAAATCCCAATTTTCTTTCTCCCATTGAAATTTTTGGTACAAATTAAAACTGGCTATTAATGGAGTGTAAATGTCCGATGGTGTATGATGACAGACAATAGGTCTATAATCCTCAAGGTGGTGCTCAGGATGATGGTGGTCAGAAGTGCTATCATCCTGAGAATGTTGTTGTTCAAAAAAATTATTATGTTGACAAGAAACAGTGTTATCAACTTTTTCTGAAGGGGCAATGGCTGCAAGATGGGGTGCAATAGTCGTTTGATCTTGAAATGTTTCAACAATTTCCTAAACCATTTCTTGTGCAATAGATGGATATTTCTCTGGTGGTAGATTATCAGTTTCCTCTGCTGGGTGTCCAACCTCGTGCACTATTTCTTCTAATGACTCTGTGTCACCATCAACATTAATAGGACTATTCAATTTTGCAAAAAATTCCTCATTACTTTTATGTTAAGGAGTAGGTGCTGTGTGCTCTGGTGACTGTGTAGGTGTAGGTACTAGAGTTTCAATATCAATAGGTGATATAGGAGGCTCAACCAGTGGCACATGAGGTTCAGTTATTAAATCTACCCCAGATATTTTGGTGACTCACTGTGGAGTAGAAATTGGTTTCTTGCCCTTATCAATAGATTTCTCTTTATTTGGGTTAAGTGTAGGTTCTTGTGATACTAGAGGTACTTTTTCTAAACCTTCCTCTATGAAAATTGTGTGTGATTTTCTCTTCCTAGGAGTTGAGGCTTCTATGGTCAAAATTTTCCTCTTTGCAGTTTTAGGCATAGAAGCAGAAGCCAAAGCTTCTTGAGCCATTCTATATACTACTTTTTTGACTCCTACAATAGTTTTCTCTCTTGTCCCTACTCCTTGCCCTTTAGGTCCACCCCTTCTAGGTCCTTCTGACCTTAGCTTTACAAAATCATCCTATGTTCCCAAGTGCTACCTAGTCAACTCCTTTTCAATTATAGCCCTAATCAAGCAATGGTGGGATATCAAATGGGTTTTTCCTTTTGATGATATTATAAAGGAAACTTGGAAGATTTACAAGACAATCCCCATGTCGCAAACCACTCAAAATTTTGAAATGAACAGCATACAAATAGGAATATCTTCCTTCACAGGTAAAATATCTTATGATAAATTCAGCATGGTGGATGAATTGTAGAGGGAGAGATAATCATAATGTACCTTGCTTTTTTTTTTCCTCTAGCTGAGGATCTCCTGATACTGAGAATTTCTCTTTTGCTTGTCATGCATACATGTCCTCTATCCAACGTTCTCCAATTGTGGGTAACCTAGAAACTTCTGCCACCACTTCTTTGGTGAATTCTACCTGAATGCCCTTAACAGTTGCATATCCATCCCTCAATGTATTATGAAATTGGAGTGTAATTTCTTGATCAAACTACTTCAAATTGAGACAATAAGCCAGCTAACCTTGTTGTTGAAACAAACTACATGTTGTTGGGTCTGCTAGTAAGACTCTGTGATTTGCTGGTTCATGTCGCTGAGGTTCTCCACCCATATTTTGAAAAAAAATGCTAGTACAGGCAATTTCACTGCAAGTGATTTTGAAAGTATGGGTGATGATAGCTACAGGGGTATCAACAAAGGGAAATTGCAATAATTCAATACTTTCCAAATATCACATTCTTCAGTACTTCATGATGGCATTTTAATCACCAAACCATAATGGGAATAAGGATCGTCCTAAAAAACATACACCATATTAATGAGGAGTTATGTGAAATCATGATTTAATATTATTTCACACATTTTGAAAGTACAAAGGGTTGCCAACTCATTACTAAAATGAGCTTTCCTCATACATCCTATATGCTAACTTAAGATTTCCTTGATTTTGTATTCATGATTTTGATTTCCCCTCCCCCCAACCTAGCAGAGACTGGGTCCCACCAGACTGTAAAGATTGCAAATTCCAAAAATTGAAATAACTTGCTTTCCTAAATAAATAATAAATTAAATAAATGCAAAGGGGTCGAGTGTGACTGACCTAAGGTGCGATAGGAAGGATGAACCAAGAAGTGTCTTATTAGAGAAAGAAAGTGAGATGAAATGTTGATGGAAAGACAAGAAAATGGGATGGAATGAGGTGGAAAAGGAATGAATTTTTGCATGAGTGCAAAAATTTTTATTATGAAGGCCTTGAAAATAAATTCAAGCGGGTATAGGAATCTGAGTGGAAGCCTTAGATGAAGTGGCTGTAGGAAGAGATGTTTCTGTTGTTGTGAACTATTGAAGAAATTCTTCTTTGGTTGCCGGTTTATGATATAACTTTAGGCTATGCCCATTAACCAAGAGTTTGAATTTAACTGGATCAATTGTTGATAGTTGAACTACTCCATTGTTAAAAATTGTAATGATTTCATAGGGACCAAGCCATTGAGTTTGAAATTTTCCTTGGTGATGCTGATATCATGAATCATATAGGAGTGCCCAATCACCAATAGAGAATTCTCTGTCTTTAATGAATTTATCATGCCATTGCTTCCTTTGACTTTGAATTAATTTTGTGTTATGAAGAGCTGATTTTCACCATTCATCCAACTCATTGAGATGCAGAATGTGATCTTGTTGTGTTGCAGGAAGGGTAATATAAAGTTCCAAAGCTATCCATAGAGTTTTATGTTCAAATTCAATAGGCATAACAGTTGTCTTCCCATATAGGAGTTAGAAAGGCGTAAACCCAATAGTGGATTTCCATGTTGTTCTGTACACCCATAAGGCTTCAGGAAGTTTAGCTGCCCAATCTCTATGATGCAAAGACACTATTTTAGTGAGAATATGTTCTAGCTCTCTGTTTGTTACTTCTACCTGTCCATTGGCTTGTGGATGATACAGAGATGATTTGCCATGCCAAATTTTATATTCCTCCATGAGTGCTACTATCAGGTTAGATGTGAACTGAGGCCCTTGATCTGATTATAATTCTTCTGGCACACCAAATCCGGTAAAGATACATTCATACAGAAACTTTGCAACATTATTGTCATAGGGATGCTTCATGAGTTTTTCTTCAGCCCACTTAGTAACATAATCAGTACAAACCAATATGTAACTTTTCCCTTCTAATGGTGGTTCAATAGGGCCAACAAAATCAATTCCCCATTTATCAAATGGTTCTACTACTATTTGTGGCTGCAAGGGCATTTCACCTATTTTTGTCGGTCTACCCATTCTTTGACATTTATCACATTTTTTTTGTATATTGAGCCGCATCTTTGTGAAGTGTAGGCCAATAATAACCTATATTTAGAATCTTTATTGTAGTCTATTTGTTAGCAAAGTGTCCACCACATGGCTTGTCATGACAAGCATGAAGAACATCATATGTTTCATCCTCTTTGAGACATCACCGTGTTACCTAATCTGGTCCAATATAAAACATGAATCATGAGATCCATGAGAAATTAAAACTCTTTTCTACCAGCAATTGTTTTTATTTTGCAAAAAAATGTGAAGGATTTTTGCAGTAGTTAAATAGTTGGCAATGTCAGCATATCAAGGATTTTGCGTTGAAAAAAGGAAGAGATGTTCATCAGGAAAGCTATCTTATATGGCCGTAGGATCATCAGGTGTTTGAAGATGAGACAAGAAATCAGCCACAACATTTGCTTTACCTGGCTTGTCAATAATGGTGATGTCAAATTCTTGCATTAGTAACAACCATTGAGCCAATCATCCAGAGATTGCTAGCTTGTTCATTAGATATTTGATAGCAGAGTGATTTGTATGTACAAATATTTGGTATCCTATAATTTAATGTCTGAATTTGTTCAGAGCATAAATTATAGCAAGTAGTTCTTTCTCTGTCACCGTGTAGTTATACTTGGCTCCTTGAAGATTTTTGCTGATATAGTAAATTGCATGTTCTACTGAATCTATCTTTTGGCCAAGTACCACTCCAATGGCATGATTTGAAGCGTCTTTGTGTATATGAAAAGGTAACTCCCAATTTGGTCCTCGAAGCACTACTACTGTTGAGAGAACTTCCTTAAGTTGTAGGAAAGCTTTTGTACACTCTAAATCCCATACAAACTCTGCATCTTTTTGAAGCAATTTGTATAAAGGTGCTACAATTTGACTAAAATCTTTGATAAAATGCTGATAATATCTTGCATGTCCTAAAAAACTCCTGACTTCTTTCAATTTGGTTCGTACAACTAATGTATGTCGGACTTCTATTTTTGCTAGATCTACTTCAATTCCTTTAGGAGAAATAAAGTGTCCCAAGACCACTCCTTCTTGCATCATTATAAAGCATTTTTCGCTATTTAAAGACAAATTGTAGTCTTTGCATCTTTGTAAAACCTTGTCCAAGTTTTCCTTTGCTTCTTCAAATGTTTGCCTGTATGTGGTGAAGTCATACATATACACTTCCAAACAATCTGCAGATATGACAAAAAAAATGCTAATAAAAACTCTTTGGAAGGTTGCGAATGCATTGCACAAACCAAATGGTAGGACAAAATAAGAAAATGTTCCCCATGGACATGTGAATATTGTCTTGTCCTGATCTTTTGGTGCTATCTAGATTTGATTGTAAATGCTGAACTTGTCTAAGAATGAAAAATATTTCTTTCCTGCAAGATTGTGAAGCACTTGATCAATAAAAGGTAATGGAAAATGATCCTTCTTGGTAGCCAAATTAAGTTCTCTATGATCTATGCAAACTCACCATTTCCCCCCCTTTTTGGGAATAATAACTAATGGTGACACCCATTGGCTATCGAAAATAGGATATATGAAGCCAACATTGAGTAACTTTTGCAATTCATTTTTGACAATATCTCTTAATGCTAGGTTTATCCTACACTGAGGTTGTCTCGTAGGTTTATAATCTGGACTGATATAAATTCTATGGGTACAGAGTGTAGGATCCAAACCTTTCATATCTGTATACTCCCAAGCAAAAGTATCCTGATGCTTTTGTAACAGTTGCAGGGTATCATGATGTTGTGCCTGAGATAAGGACTTTCTTATATTTAATTCTCTTCCTAGAATGATTGTTGTTTTGACTACTTTTTCATCCATTGAAATTTGCACAATTGGTTGTGAATCTATTGCATGTGGCAGGAGTGAATGTGGTTCATCAGATAAAGGCAAAATGCTTTCTAAGACATACTCTTGTGTAGAAGATGTCTCAGGTTGTGTTTTATACTCATTCAATATAATAGAAGAATGACATCATCTTCTTCTTTAATGTTTACAAATGAGTCTCGTGAGATCGTCATCAATTGTTGAATAGAATCTATGTCCATATCAGAGTCATCCATATTTGGCCAGACAACTTGATCATCCTATAGCAAAGGTTGAGCAGGAGAATACAAGGTTAAATTTTTAGTGTTTGTTCCATCTGAAATAGTCATTTTCCCTAATTGGCATTCAATATAAGCATCTGTTGTTGCTAACCATGGTTGTCCCTATCAAGTACAACAAAATCAACTGGATACTCCCATGAATGTAATATGACAGTGACATATTCTAGGATACCGTCAGGAATGATGGTAGAACTATCCGCTAATTGCAAGATTGTTGGGGTCTACCTAAGACCAATGATGCTTAATTTGGACACTACTTCCTTGGTTATTACATTGATGGATGCTCCTAGGTCTATTAAGACATTCTGCACTTGTACTCCTTGAATGGTGAGGGTTACTATTGGGCTACTAGGGTCTGCATACTTAGGCATTCTACAGTTATCAAGCATAAGATCAGAAAGTTGTCCAAGGACATGGATAGTATTTGGGTCTTTCTTTTTCCTTCCTGGCTTTTTAACACAGGCTTCTCTGATGGCTTTTGAATATATAGGTACTTCCTTGATTGCATCAAGTAAGGGAATTTTTACCGTTATTTGCTTGAGTTGCTCAAGAAAATCTAGTGCAGCTTGATTTTCACTTAGTAGTATTTGCTTTGTTAACCTACTAGGAAATGGTGGTGTTTTGGTTGCAGGAGAAAAAGTGGTGTTAGGTTCTTGAACTGACTCAACACTTGTATCATCTATTTCTGTTATAATGGCCTACTGAGGTGAGGCAAGAATTGTTCCAGATCTTAGATGGATATCATTCAGGGTGATGGAATAAATTTGTTGCAGGGTTGAAGGTTTTGCACTATTAGGGTTAGGTGTAGGTTGTGCAAGTAACTGTGGCTATTTTGGAGGAGCTGTATTGGCTACAGGAGGCATTAAGGCTTACTGTTGAGGAGGTTGAGTCAAATCCGACTGCTACTGATGTTGTTGATGCTATTTCCAATTCTAGGATTGTTGCCAACCCTGCTGAGGTTGGTGCCAACATTGGTTAGGCTATTGCCACCCTTGGTTGGTCTATGACCAACCTTGATTAGGCTGCTACCACCCTTGGTTGGTCTGCGGCCAACCTTGGTTAGGCTACTGCCACCCTTGGTTAGGCTATGGCCAACCTTGGTAAGGCTATTGCCAACCTTGGTAAGGCTGTTGCCAACCTTGGTAAGGCTATTGCCAACCTTGGTAAGGCTGTTGCCAACCTTGGTAAGGTTGCTACCAATGATTATAATTACCATGTTATTGTTGCCATTGACTATTACTACCATAATTATGGAGTGGGTCTTGAGGAATACCTGATCTTGGAGCTCATGGCCTTCATTGAGCAACATAAAAGACTTCCTCATCTTCATCAATTGCCTTGAACTCAATAGGCACATGCTATGATTCCACGCTAGCATAGGCTTACATCGGCAGTTGCATTTTTTTTCTCTGCAATGGGGGCAATATTCTACCAACATAATATTAGCATCTTCCTTCTTCCTACGTGTTTGCATGGTATCCAATTGTGTAGAAACATCATTAATGATGTCTTGCTTGAAATCTAACAAGAGGTTTGACAATTGTGTCTTAGATACTCCTATCCCAGGAGTCTTTTGGAGTAAATCCCTCAAACTCGTCCTTTTTTTGTTATTGCTCTGGAATAGTTTAAATAAATATTTCAGATTTCAGCCGATGTCTTCTATGTGATGTCACCTCTAGCCATTAAGTCTAAAGCTTCCATACTCCTATCATGTACTCCTTTCAGAAAGAGATGCTTTTGAGACTCCTCATTCAGTTGATGTTGTGTGTTGCACTATAGGTTAAACATGAACTAGGCAACATAGTCCTCCAAAGTCTCATCCTCCTTTTGTGAAATTTTAAAAATGTCATCCCCTTTCAAATCATGGCCTCTACAATATTCCTTATGTTTATTAAGGAATAGGTTACTCATAGTTGGCCAATCTATCATAGCATTGGCACCTAAACTCATGAACCATCTCAAAGAGGCTTCTTTGAGAGTTGATAGAAACAATTTCAGCTTATGGGCATCAATTGTGTAGTCATAACTTCGACAAAGGATGTCCAACTCAAAGAGAAAAGTTTTTGGATCTTTAGTAATAAGGCCATAGAATTTATGCAGGGTAGCTGAGGGTATATTTTTCAAATTTTGATTACCCTACTGAGGAGGAATTGGAAAGGGAAAGATAGTTTGAGCTACTACTAATTGTAGGTGTCCTAGTGGTGGTTGATAAATGACTAGAGCTAATGGATTATCTTGATATTCTGGCTCAGCAAAAAGATTATTCAAATGAAAAGATTCTTCAGATGTGGTCGATGATTGTACTTTTTCTAGTACTTTTGTAAATACATTCTCAAATAGTTCTTCTTCACTCTCTTCTCTTTCTTCAGAGTTAGGATAAAAAGGATCTTCCTAATTGAAGTTGGGAAGAAATCTTTGAAGGTGATCTCTTCTTCTACGAATGCAAGAATGCTGGAAATGAAACTAAATGACTCAATAGTAAATACTAGACTAACACCATCCCCGGCAACGGTGCCAAAAATATGTCTAATCAATATAACACCCTTTTAGTTGTAGGATTGGACATCCCTTACCACCAAAGTACTATCCTGATTTTTATTAAATGTCAATCTGAGAGCATGAACTTGAGATGATGTCTACAAAGTATATGCTCTAGTTTTCACTAAAAGTCACTACTACTTTGAATGTAATAACCATTAAGGAAATCTAGTTTATCCAAAGGAAAGATGACTATCAAATACTTGGAAGGAAATTCTAATTATTTAGCCATACATCTATGCACCTACTGCTATAGGAATAGTGACTAGTTTTGTTTCCTGCAGCTGCAGGAACAATAGTTTTAACTTTAACTTAGAAAATTGAGTCTAACTCCTACTTACTAAAGTAAAACTCCACCTTCCACGTGGGCCCCCATGGAAGAATGAAGGAAAGACAAACTCAGATAAAAGTGTAGAAACTCAGCAAAGGCATGTATTTATCAAATATGCAGTATTACAATAACTTAAAAAAAATAGTAAGATGTCTATCAACTCTATCTATCTATTCACTACTTAACCTCATAGATACAAACAAGGTCTTATTTATAGGGAAGAACAACAAACTCCTAAAACTATGACTTCCTCATGAAGGAAAGTTAGTTACAAATTTAAGACTGCAAACATGCAATTGGAAAGACATTAATTCTCCCTTAAATTCCCCACAAATATAGAGATCATAGCAAATGCTAGATTTTCTCATTTATCTATCTTCAAATAGCTTTCCAGGAATCCAGGTATTGTGCTTTGCATGTTTAACTAATTGCTTTGATGGTTACTTCCTTGCTCGACTGCTATATCAGGTCCTGCTTGGTTATTCATTAAAATAGGTCCCCTCTGGCTTTGCCACCAAGTCTTCTAGCTACAATGGTGTCATAACGCTTCTCCTTAATTTCATCAATGCCTTAGCGCTATTCCTTTGTAGTTTTTTTAACTCCCACTCAATTTGTATCCTGCAATCAACATTTAATACACTCAAGACTTCCTGCAAACATTTATTAGTTTATAAAGAAAAGGCATTAATTATTCAACTAAAAATTTTTGCAATCTCTTCAGCTGCAAGAAGATCTACCCATATCAAACATTCATGAAGAAAGATTTTTACCACAAAATGAACCTCTTTTTAAATATAATTCTGATTATCATTTTATGCCCTATGTCCATACTTTATACATCAAAAGTTCAAAATATTTATACTAAAGGATGATAAAGTTTAGTATGTTATAGACAAATGTTCACAAAAAGGGCTAATAAAACTTCTATTTCTTCATGTCATTAGGACAACTTTGATAGTTAATATCTTTTGATCAAGAATTCATCATGATACAAGATTTGACTAGGTAGGAGTATGTGGAATAGAGAATTAGTATGTCAGATTTTAGAACCCAAATATATTTTTGGGTCAATTTTTAAAGCCAGTCAAAGGACCTCCTAGCATAGATTTTATAGTTTGCAGATTAATGGTAAAATGAGTTTTAATTGATTATTTAGTGCTCAAATTTGAATCTAGTCAGTACAAAATGTTCAGTAAGCCCTTTTGAGGAATCAAGTGTTTGAAAATGAAATTTTTTTAGCTGGACCCACTTGGGGCCTGACTAATTTTACCAGGCTATTAGGACATCTAAATTATTTCAAATATGGATTAGTTTTGAGTGGCATTTGTAGGATTTTATGAAATGCTCTAGGTGATGATAGGAAAAATTAATTACCTTTGAGGAAGACAAGGGAAATGTGATGAAGGAGGATACTACAAATATCCCTGAGCTTCATTCTTTAGTCAGAAGAATTCCAAATCTACTTAGTTCTAGAGCATTTTTGCAACATATTTTTCATCAAAATGTTTTGGTAGGAACAAATGGTCATAGTTCTAGTTCTGCTATGCTTCACATTCCCCTTAAAAATGAAGGAAGCATAAAAGGAAGGGAGACTGTGATAGCACCTAGGCTGGTTGGAGCTAGAGAGGTTGATACATTGGGGCTTCTGAGACATTATTGTATGGCGGTAGGCTATAGGATATATTGCTACAAAGTTATATTTGAATAGGAAAATCTGGTTCATGTTTTGTACTTGCATTTATTTACTCACCCTACTTGGCAATCTTGAATATCATCTTGACTACTTTACCTTGATATTCCTCAGATGGTCACACATGGAGGAAAAGCCAAGGTTTTAGATTGGAGCATTAACAAAGAAAAATTAAGAGCATAGTTCATTCATAAAATAGTTCTACATGTTGAGTCCCTCACAATTGAAGGGGAAGGGACATTGAATGTTGGTTGTCTTTTTAAGGGCAGCCCTACTGAAATATGTTCAATTAGTGAATAAAATTGTGGGTTGTTAGATCTTGCATCAGTTTTGTTGCAGTAGGTAGCAAGTCAACTCATTTATTGGATTCACGAGGAGGCATTTATGGTTGGGATGAAGGTTGAGAGGGATTACTTAAGTCTATCATTTAAGTTGGACAATTGTGACAGTCTTTCTTTAGTTGTTAGCATCGATCAAAGGGAGTATTATGTTAACTGGTGGTTAATTTTAAATGATACTAGGCCAAATTATGGATTGGTGAAACATGATCTTGTAAGTATTGGAATGGAAAATTAAACAATTCTTGGGATCATTACCTCTAGAGGCACTGTATGGTGTTCTCATGGATCTTGTTACATTACATAGCAATGGTGGAGAATATCGAGTTATATTTTGTGTAATGTTTAAAAGAATTAATTCCTATGTTTTATTAGTATAGAAATTTGATAATGGGAACCCCATGCACTCAGCAGCAAAAATATTTTGAAGTCAAACACAAGCGTTAAGGGAAGGTCCTTACTGGAGGCATTTCATGGGAGACCAACAAAAGAACCTTAAAAGAATATTTCAAGGCATATGAAGAAATGGCATTGACTCGTAAGATGAAGAGAAAAGAAGCTTAGCATTGAGGAGATGAATAGGTCCAAGTGATAAAAAAGGTTTAAAAACTAAGTTATGTGAGGAGCATCATACCAACACTGCCCAACACAATCTGATTAAGGGCACCTCTGCCTTTTGTCTAAAAATTGCAAAATGGTTTGGCCTCCATTTTATAATAACAGTTGGGTCTCCAACTAATCAATGATGTAATGAACCTACTAGTATAAATGGTGATGATGCCTCCAATTTCTTGGGCCACCTTTGTCTCATCATGATAAGACGTCTCTATAGGGACTCAACATAAGAGGGAGCTTCAAGTTATAAAAGAAAATTCTTGCACAAAGGGCTGCAGATTTGAATTTTATTACAAAAAACTAATGGAGAAAGCATGCATAAAGAAGGAATAAAGAAAAATTGGTTCTCCATTTTCATCCCACATGGACACCACCAAAATTTTTTATAGTTTTTAAATTAAAAAATGCACACATTGGAAGTTGTCTAAAAAGACAAGGGATTTTAAAGGAAGGAAAAGCTTGCATGGAGGAGCCCACCATGGACGACTAGTAGGAGGAAAAGTCGGACAAAATTTTGACCAAGTAAACCTTGCTAGAAAAGTGCCAAAAAATGGCCAGATTTTGGTAGTCACCATGTTGCCACTAGAAAATAGGAGGTTCTACTAGCAAGTGACATGGCTACCTCCTAGAAAATAGAAAACACGGTGGGTCGTAGGTAGGTTGACTTAGTGATGATGTGGATCTAAGAGATAGTCGTGCAATGACACATGAAAAAGGGTGGACCAACCATGACAAATTGAGCAGTGATGTGGCACAGATCTCACAGAGGCATAGGATGGTGACACATGGAAAATCTGATGGTGATCATTATGTTGCTAAGGCAAAGTTGCTTGACAGTTAACCATGCAACATGGTGATCAACCCACAAGCAGTGAGGTGGACTAATGATGTGGCAGATAGGTGGTAGCCATGTGGCAAATGTGTAAACTAACTGTGCAGGAATCAACCAATAAAATGATGACATGTGTCAAGGTCAGTCAACTAGGTTTGACCTAGATGGGATTTGAGAGGAAAAATAAGAAGGGCTTAAAAAGTCAATATTTTAGTGTTTTTTCATTCACTAAGCATATAGCTTCACTTTTAAATAAATTTTGCATTATTCTATAGTTTATAACTTTAGAAAAAGTCATTTTTTTGCAATAATGTTGTGCAAGGCTATACTTGGAGTCTAAGACTTTAAATGTCTAGCAGAGGCATGGCTTTTGCCCGAAATATGGACTTCAATATACTATTGGAACTGCAAGGAGATAAATTTTCTGAATATGAGGTCAGAATTTGCATAGATGCTCAGTGGTTCAATCTATAAGTAGATTTGTTTTTATCATGGCATTCTCAACAGAATGGGCAGAATTCATCAATGAACATCAAAATCAATTATTTGTTCCATCAAGCATCTGAAATATATTATGCTTTTGGGAGGACAAATGATTGAGGATTTGATATGCAGTTATAGAGAGAGATTAGAGAGATGTTTTGCATCTGGAATTGGAAGTTTTCCAAGTGGACACATGTCAGATACATAATAGATCAAGGAATTTATCCTATTCTATATCTTTCTTTCTCTCCTTCATTTTAGGGGTTCCATTTTTGGATAAAAATACTCACTGATGTGATAGCATGTGGGTTCCAATCCTAATTTTTCTTAGATTTGTGAGACCAGGGTTCTAGTTCCTGATATGTTTTCATGACTTTGATACCATTTTCTTCAGTGATTTCTCTTGTAATAAATAGCAAAAAATGAGAATATAGATAGTTTTGATTTGTTAGATAGTTTTGCATTTCAATTTAATGCATCTTATTTTATTTGTTTCAAAGAAATGAATGAAAATGTAGCACCAAGTTAGTCTTTATTATGATATCTTGTATCCCATTCATGTTGTTTGTGGTCTTTTGTGTTTTTTAAACAAGAAGTATGAAACTTAGTTGTAATCTATTGGTTGTATATGTTAATATATTTTTCTTATGACTCAAAGAGTTACATAAATGCTTGATTTATCATCATAGGAATGTAGATCTCATGAAGGGATAGGTCGAGTATGGGGTTTAGAAAGATGCAGATGTTTGGTTCACAAGGTGAATAGATAGATTAGGATGTCCTGATGTATGGGATATGTCAATGACTTTTCAGGGATGTGTGTTAGGGGTTTGTGTGACTGCCCAATAGATAAGGGACTGATCATTTTAAAGGATCACAGGGTTATGTTGTTCATGTCATATTTTTTTGAAAACCAATGTCATTAATCAAGTACATTCCCTTTAATGTTGAAGAACTGAAATGTGATGCCCTCACTTAGCTTATCAAGTTCTTTGGTCATGTTATTAGCTATTCCATGTTGGAGATCCTTGCATAAGTGTTAGAAGATTTAGGGTTTTTATCTATTGTTAATAGATTCAAGAATATGTTTAGCACTGGTACCATATAAGTGAATCTAAGGTACACCCACCTAGGTTTTGCAAAGCCTAAAGTAGAAGAAGGGTCTAGCCTTATAGTTGGCCTGGTGTCTCAAATGGTATGTTGAAGATGGGAAGTAACTACCCCTAGATGTATCTTGTTCTTATCAGGGTAATTTGAAATTGTGTTGTTTTAAAACACCAACAAAATGATGACTCTACTAGGGATTGTATTGAATATGTTTAATAGAAAAACCTTGAAAATTTGAAAAGGAAAGATTGAATACAATAGAAAAAAAAATTTCTATGGTAGTGAGGAATTGTGGTGTTCTTTTCATATCCTTGCTGAATTTTGTGCTCCCCCAGTTAAACTTTATTCATGGATAGTAGTATGTTATGAGAATTGGATGTGAATTCTATTTTATGACTATTATAAGCCTATTTTCAATTAGTTTAGCTTTTACATATGTTGTTGAGAAAGTTTTAGAGTTAAGAATCAATTTATGAAGTGTGTTCTCTTTTTAAGGTGTTAATGATCTACAAGTTTTTTCGTTTTGAAAGTCTGGTTCAAAATTCACATGTGGTAAATTGTTTTAAATCAATTCTTACTAAGTGTGAGTGTAACTCTAGTCTAAATCTTTGTGCCAATGCATGGTTTATTTTAATATCAAAGGCTTTCAGTATTTATAGGAAGATCTAGTTTGTTAGGAAAGAGGAAGTATAAATTTCTTGATGGATAGTTTATGTGGTTGTTTGTATCTATTGATATAATTGATTTTGAAAAGTAAATAGTTTGTTGTGATTGCATTTTCCTCTTCAAGGAAGTCGTGGCTCTACAAGGACTTGATCAGTGGTATGAAGAATTGAAGTTTGCACCTATGCGAAATCAGCAAATTAAGGTTTCATGCACCAACGTATAAAGGCATTTTTTCCATTTTCATGAGAGTTTTTTCCCATGAAAGTAAGTTCTACAAAATATTCTCCATCAAGTGGTAATTTAAGCACCAAGTAGGAGATTATTTTGGTACATCTCAACATACTTCGTGAAAGATAGATTTAGCAAGTGTTTTTATATTTTGAAGTATGTTAAGAGTTTGAATTGGTAGAAAATTTTCAGATCTACTGCAAGTAATAAATTCTAAAAGTAACCTTGGTGAATGAGTTTTAAATTTTTCAGAAATGGAAAATTTCTTTTCACTTGGTATGTAGTCCATGGATAAGAATTATAGATCTATTTCTATCAAAAGATACATGTTGTTAAATTTCAATGGCATCCACAATTTCTCAAACCCTATGTCATATAATCTTAGAAAGTATTTGCCTAAGTTTGATGAGAAACATGAAAATTTAGCCAGTCATCATGTTCAGATGTTTAGTGATTTTGAAATTTCTCATGAAGACATTAATATGAAGTTGTTTGTTCAAACTTTAGAATATGATGCTAGGGATTCATTTTCCTTTTTGCTCGTATATTCTATTTCATCTTGGGATGAATTACTTTCAGCCTTCATGAAGCAATTCAGGGAAAGAGTAAGCATCTCTTATTATTTTGATAAGTTCTTAAAGATTCAAATTAGGAGTAATGAATTAGTTCCAAAATTTAATATCAATTTTGAAAAGGTTTTAAATGAGATTCTTGAAAGTTGTAAACTTGATGATCAAGTGTGTTCAGTGGTTTATCTTGATGCATTTGATAAAAAGATGAGTTTTCTATTAAGAGATAAAAAGCCAGAGACTTTGCATCAGGCATTCATGACAGCAATAGAGATTGAAAACAACATAAAGTATGGATTAATTAAGAGTCACTTCTCTAGGAATGTTTTTCAAAAAGATGAGGTTCAAAGGATAAATAAATGTCATAAAGAGTGTTTGATTTCAGTCAGCAAGTATGTACTATTTTTGTTGTAAATAATCTTGTTGAGAATTCATAAGTAAAAACATGTGAACATGAAGTCTCTTTGTTGCAAAAAGGACCTGAGTTTGTCCTTGATGAATTGAATGCACATATTTGTAGTATTATAGCAGTAGATGATAGAATTAGTTCATTTGACAAGTTATACATGCAAGATATAAATTCGATCATTCCTTTTCCTATTGATGATTTGCATTATATTAAAAACATAATTGATCATGAAGTTGCAAGATGTTCATCTCAGTATAGGATGAAGAAGTTGGAAGTGATCTTTCAAGCGATGAAAGAAAAGTTGTTAATCTGACATATTATGAAGAAGCATCATGTGAAGACAATGATGAGAGTGGTTACTCAAGTCAGGAAGAGGACGGTGATATTACATGTTTATTTTCATATGAATCTGATGCAAATTGGGAAGAAGAAAGAAATGATGGAAGTTAGTACTCTTATGCTAGGAGAGATAGAGTTCTTTTTCTAAACCTAAAAGTGAAGTTCCATTTTAGAGTTATACAATTCAGCTTGAGGTTGAAAGTTGTGAAGAAGATATGTCTACACAATATGAGGACAAAGAGATTATTTATAAGGATGAATTACCTAATTGTGTAGATGAATGTCTTGAAGATATATGTAGTAGTAACCAGCAGTATACAAATGATTCTAAGGTTAATGCATCAACATCTATTGATAAAATGAAAGAAGATTGGGTTGTAAGACATTTGAATCGTCTTAATGAAGACAATGCAAGAAAAATTGACTCATATTCCACATGCTTCGTTGATGGAGTGAATGGTGTGTCTTCTTGTGATGATTCTAATTTTTCTTCTTCATACATTGAAAGTGTCCATGACAGTGATGCTAGAAATGGTTTCAAAGTTTTTATGAATCCATTGTATGGTGAAGAACTTGACGTTGATCATCACATCACTTGTCATAATGTCTACAAAGGAACTTTGCATTGAGTTTTCAACCCACTTTTTAAAGAGCACAAGGTGTTTGACGAAGTTGTTGATGAAAATCAGCATGCACCTTGTAATGAGTTTTATGATGAATACTCTAATAGGATGGCTAATCCATTTTCTAATTTCAAAGGACCATTAGAGGATTGTAGATTAGTTCTAGATTCTAACATTGATGATATTTATGAATATAAGTCTAATTACTTGTTTGAGTACCATCTGGTTATACATAAGGATACCCAATTTCAAGGTATGTGTGACCTTTTTCCCCATGTTGAATATGGTACCTTCATATTCGAGACTAGTAACATGCATGATTCATTAAATGAAGAAGAGTTTCAGTTTGAATCTGATATTTTTGAGCATGCTAATTAGAACTTTCATAATGAGCAAATAGTTGTAGGAAGCAATCATAGTTTTTATATGCATTATGAAAGTGAATGTGTAGTTTTAGTTTTGCCAAGTGAATTGATTCAGAATGTTAATCTGATTGGTAAAATTGATAGATAAAATCCTTATAGCTTACCTCACAAAAGTGAAGATGAAAATCAGATCTACGATAGAGGTAAAATATTTTGATGAATTTTAGTGGTCTGGGGCCATCATATGTATAGTTTAGGAGTAGTTATTTTTTCTTTCAGTAAAGCTATTCAAGAGAGAAATTTTTTGTTGTCAAGTGTGTGGTTTTCTTCTTCCATAGATCTGAATCCTTTCCATGCCCACAAGGGACATGCATCCCCAGATAGAGTCACTGTTGGGACTCAAAATTGAAGCCCCAATTTTGAGTATCATTGAAAAAATTAAGCCCTATAGGTGCTTTTTGATGCATGTGTACCTGGCTATACTTGTGAGGCCAAAGAGGTGTTTAATATTTCTAACACCTTTCATTTAGTATGTCTATGTGTTCCATGATGATAAATTTCCATTCTGAGCCATTCGATCAAGTCCTATTTTGAGCAATGTCAAATTCAGCATTTTTGCCTAAGTGTCAAACTATGACAAGAGGCCTTGTTTGCAATTGAATATTTCGCACCTAGTGATGTTTCATGACTCATGGATTTGGGAGTGTTTAGTGTCCATATCAAAGAACCTATATTTCATATTTTGGGTCATTTCAAATTTTTTTGACTAGGTTTTGAATCCTTCAAAGTTGGTCATTTATTGTTGTCACGCTGATGTGAATTGTTCAAAATTCTAGAAGGCCCTACTTGACTTGTTATAACTTTAACCCTATTGACCAAAATAAGAAATTTCCTTTTGCATTACATCTTAGAGATTAGAGAATTTTTATTCTTCAATTTTGAGCTTATGAAAAATCCATTTGTTCAATTTTCAAACGTGATTTCAAATGCACTTTGTAAAGTTTTACTGGTGTCATAAAGTGTAGATCATTCAGTACCCCTGTTCGTGATGTCATATCTCTTAATCCATGATAGGTTAGATTGAATTAATTGTACCACTATATTCTCCTTATAAAATACTTTAAGTGTCCCAATTTTCAAATCTTGATGAATTCATTTGCACACTTTCCTAGGTCCATTACATTTGCAAAAATTGCTTTTCTGCTAGTGCTTCAAGTCTACAAATTATAAGTAGCCCACTTTGACCGCTCATCAATTTTGTCTTGTTATTCATTATGACCTTTAATTGCATATTCATATTTTTCTCATGATAGTGAACTAATGCCTAAGTTTTCATTTCCCCAAGTATCAGTTTGCCTAGTTTTCAAAGCCAAATCTGAATGCATTTTAGTGTTTTCTAACATGTTTGTTTGCAAGCAGTTCCAAGAGGGAAACTTTGATAGTTAATATCTCTTGACTAAGAATTCATCATTAGACAAGATTCAATAGGGTAAGATTATGTGGAATAGAGAATCAATGTGTCAGATTTTAGAACCTAGTTATCTGTTTGGGTCAATTTTAAAAGCTAGTCAAAGGACCTCATGTCATAAATTTGATAGTTTGTAGATTAATGGTAAAATGAGTTTTAATTGATTATTTAGTGCTTGAATTCAAATCCAATAAGTAAAAAATGTTCAATAAGCCCATTTGAGGAATTAGGTGTTTGAAAACAAAAAAAAATTAGTCAGACCCACTTGGGGCTCGACTAATTTTACTAGGCTATTATGTAATCCAAATTATTTAAAATATGGATCAGTTTTGAGTGGAATTTGTAGGATTTTATGAAATGTTTGAGTTGATGCTAGTACAAAATAATTACCTTTGAGGAAGACAAAGGAAATGTGATGAAGGAGGATACTACAAATATCCCTGAGCTCCATTCTTTAGTTAGAAGACTTCTAAATCTACTCAATTTTGAAGTGTTTTTACAACATATTTTTCATCAAAATGTTTTGGTAGGAACAAATAGTCATAGTTCTAGTTCTACTAGGCTTCACTTTCACCTTAGAAATGAAGGAAGCATAAAAGGAAGGGAGACTATAACAACACCTGGATTGGTTGGAGCTAGAGAGGTTGATACACTGGAGCTTTTGAGACATTATTGTATAGCACTAAGCCACGAGATCTATTGAACTAGAAAATCCGTTTCAAATTTCATACTTGCATTTATTTACTCACCCTACTTGGCAGTCTCGAATATCATATTGGCTACTTTACCTTGATATTCCTTAGATGGTCACAAATGGAGGGCAAGCCAAGGTTTTATATTGAAGCATTAACAAACAATAATTAAGAGCATAGTTCATTTGTAAAATAGTTGTGCATGATGAGTCCCTCACAATTGAAGGGAAAGGGACATTGAATGTTGGTTGTATTTTTAAGGGAAGCCCTACTGGAATGTGTTCAATTAGTGAATAAAATTGTGGATTGTTAGATCTTGCATCATCTTTCTTGCAAAAGGTAGCAAGCCAACTCATTCACTAGATTTACAAGGAGGCATTAGTGGCTGACATGAAGATCGAGAGGGATTGCTTAAGTCTATCATTTCAATTAGACAATAGTGATAGTCTTTCTTTCGTTGCTAGTATCGATCAAAGAGAGTATTGTGTTAACAGGTGATTAATTTTAAATGATACTAGGCCAAATGATGGATTCGTGAAACATTTTCTTGTAAGTATTGGAATTAAAAATAAAAAAATCTTGGGATCATTACCTCTAGAGGCATTGTATGGTGTTCTAATGGATCTTGTTACATTATGTAGCAATGGTGGAGAACCTTGAGTTATATTTTATGTAATGCTTAAAAGAATAAACTCCTACATTTTATTAGCATAGCCCTTTGATAATGGGAACCCCATGCACTTAGCAACAAACATCTTTTGAAGTTGAACACTAGTGGTAGGGGAAGGTCTTTACAAGAGGCATTTCATGGGAGACCAATGAAGGAACCTTAAAAGAATATTTCAAGCCATACAAAGAAATGGCATAGACCCATAAGATGAAGAGAATAGGAGCTCAGTGTTGAGGAGATGAATAGGTCCAAGTGATAAAAAAGGTTTAAAAACTAAGTTATGTTAGGAGCATCATACCAACACTGCCCAACCCAATTTGATTAAGGGCATCTCTGCCTTTTGTCTAAAAATTGCAAGATGGTCTGGCCTCTAACCAATCAATCTTGCACCAAAACTACTAGAAGAAATGGTGATGATGCCTCTTATTTCTTGGGCCTCCTTTGTTTCATTGTGATAAGACTCCCTTATGGGGACTCAACACAAGAAGGAGCTTCAAGTTATAGAAGAAAATTCTTGCACAGAGGACTATAGATCTGGATTTTATTACGAAAACTAATGTACAAAGCATGCATAGAGAAGGAATAAAGAAAAATTGATTCACCTTTTTTATCCCACATTGACACCACTAGGGAATTTTATAGTATTTAAATTAAAAAAACAACCATTGGAAGTTGTCTCAAAAGACAGAAGGTGAAGCTTGCATGGAGGGGCCCATCGTGGATGACCAACAGGAGGCAAAGTCAAACAATTTTGATTAAGCGCACCTTGATAGAAAAGCACCAAAAAATGAATGGATTTTGGTGGTCACCATTTTGCCACTAGAAAATGTGAGGTTCCGATGGCAAGTGACATGGTGACCTCCCAAAAAATGGAAAATGTAGTGGGCCATAGGTAGGATGACTTAGTGATGATGTGGACCTGATAGCCATCCACCTAATGACACATGGCAAGGGGTGGACCAAGCATGAAAAATTGGGTAGTGATGTGGCATAGATCTCACAAAGGCATAGGATGGTGACATGTGGCAAATCTGATGGCAGTCGTTATGTCACGAAGGTGAAGTTGCTCAATAGTTAACGATGTGGCATGGTGACTAGCCAGTAAGAAATGAGGTGCACTGATGACATGGTAGACAGGTGGTGGCCATGTGGTAGATATGTTAGCTGATTGTGTAGGAATTGACCAATCAAATGATGACACATGTTAGGGCCAATCAACCAAGTTTGACCCAAATGGGATTTGAGAGGAAAAAATCAAAGGGCTTAAAAAGTTAATATTTTAATGTTTTTTTAGTGGCTAAGCATACAGATTCACTTTTAAATAAATTTTTTATTATTCTATAGTTTTTAACTTTAGAAAATGTCATATTTTTGTAATAATGTTGTGCAAGGCTATAGTTGGAGTCTGAAACTTTAAATGGCTGCTAGAGGCACATATTTTGCCCAAAATATGGACTCCAATATACTGTTGGAACTAGGAGGAGATGAATTTTTTGAATATGATATCAAAGTTTGCACAAATGTTTGGCAGTTCAATCTATAAGAAAATTTGTATTTTTCAAGGCATTCTCAATAGAACGGGTAGAATTCATCATCTAACATCAAAATCAATTATTTGTTCCATCAATTATCTAAGATATTTTATGCTTTTAAGAGGTCAAATGATTGAGGATTTGATATGCAGTTATAGAGGGAGATTAGAAAGATGTTTTGCATCTACAAATGGAAATCTTCCAAGTGGACACATGTCAGACACATAATAGATCCATGAATTTATCGTCTTCTATATCTTTCTTTCACTCTTTCATTTTAGCGGTTCTAGTTTTGGAGAAAAATACTCACTGTTGTGATACCATGTGGTTTCTAATCTTGAGTTTTCTTAGATTTTTGAAACTGGGGTTCTAGTTCTTGATATGTTTTCATGACTGTGATACCATTTTCTTTAGCAATTTCTCTTGTAATAAACAACAGGAAATGAGAATATAGATAGTTCTGATCTATTAGGTTGTTTTACATTTCAATTTCATGCATCTTATTGTATTTTTTTCAAATAAATGAATGAAAATGTATCAATATGTTAGTCTTCATTCTGATATCTTGTCTCCCATTCATGTTGTTTGTGGTCTTTTGTGTTTTGTAAACAAGGAGTATGAAACTTAGTTGCAATCTGTTGGTTGTATATGTTGATATATTTTTCTTATGACTTAAAGAGTTATGTAAATACTTGATTTATCATCATAGGATTGCAAATCTCATGAAGGGATAGGTTGAGTATGAGGTTCAGAAAGATGCAGATGTCTAGTTCACAAGGTGAACAGATATATCATAAAGTCCTGATGTATGGGATATGTCAACGACTTTTTAGGGATGTGTGTTAAGGGTTTGTGTGATTGCCCAATAGAAAAGGAACTGATCATTTTGAAGGATCACAGGGTCATGGTGTTCATGTCATGTTTTTCTGAAAATCAACATCATTAATCAAGTACTTTCCCTTTAATGTTGAAGAACCAAAATGTGATGCCCTCACTTAGCTTATCAAGTTCTTTGTTCATGTTATTAGATATTCTATGTTGGAGATCCTTGCATAAGTGTTAGAAGATTTAGGGCTTTTATCTATTATTAACAGATTCAAGAATATGTTTAGCACTGGTACCATATAAGTGAATTTGAGGTACACCCACCTAGGTTTTACAGAGCCTGAAGTAGAAAAAGGGTCTAGCCTTATAGTTGGCCCAGTGTCTGAAATGGTATGTTGAAGATGGGAAGTAGTTTCCCCTAGATGTATCTTGCTCTCATTGGGTTAATTTTAAACCATGTTTTTCTAAAACACCAACAATGGTTATATTCAAAAAGACTCCTCTAAAAATTTCCAACTCCGTACCTAAGATTTTGTATGATAGAGTTGATAAAAAATGGCATCATTGTTTAAGAGTAAAAAAAAAATAGGGATACAACCCTTGCTCAAGTTATGCTAGATCTTAGTAAGGTTGATGTGTCTAAAGCGATTAAGAATTATTCTATAAGATTTGTGCCAAAATATAGGGAATTCAACATATTACAAAACAACATAGAGGATGTTGTATAAAATTCTAAGTAAATATGGAAGATAACCTATGAACTAACAACATCTAGGGAAATCAATAAGGCACCTATTGAGGTAATTGAAGATGAAGAAGATGACAGTGAACAAGGCATGGTTGAGGGAGGCACAAATATGAACATTATCACCTAGACACTAGCTAAAGAAGAGCAACAAATAGAACAAAGTGTACAAGATACACAAATTTTAAGTTTCATCCCTCCACAAGAGACAAGTGCAAATATTAAAATTGTCAAAGTAAATGATGTTTTTGAGACTATTTCTCAAAAAATCAATACTATTACAGAGGATGATTTAAAAGGGATACTTTTCAAGACCACTCTCTAGGCCAAACTATGTGACAACCCTATACTAGTGAGTGTAGATGAAATTTAGAAAACAAACAATAACTACATGGGAGGAAGTGAAAATGATGGACACATCTACAATCATTCCTCAAGTCACAAGTGTATAACTTTCACAACCTATAGTGGTATATCAAAGGAAGGAGATAAAAAATTCCATTTTTAGTACACTTATGCAAGAAACTCCAATCCCAGTGAATGTGAAAGAAACTAAAAAAGATAAGGTTGAGATAGTTGGAGAAGACAAGGTAGAGACACTTAATAATGAAGGCACTCAAAGCCAAACAGGTCAGGTAGATACACCTACACCTCCAGCACAAGGTCAAGATATAACTAGAACTATAGAGGGAGAAAAGGACAATACTGAAGAGTCAAGTTTGACATCCAAGCCAAAGAAAATACTAGCTATTCAAGCACTAGTGACATTACCAAAATTTGGTACTCCTTCTAGTCAAGCTCTTCAAAGGTAGAGCACATATGCTACACCATTGCAATTCTCGAGGCTAAGCCCTAGCTTATCTAAGGCAAAAGAGGTAACTACTTATGGTGATGTTACCCTAGATGAAGAGATTATATTGCCTAAATTTAATTTGGAAACAATCACAATTGAGCATATGGGTATATTACAAGAGGCCCTAGCAAGGAAGAAAAATCAAGAACTTCTTAGAAGGGAACATAGGTGGAAGCAAGCTTTAATTGACATCAAATAGATTTTCTTAGATGCATTTAATCTGCCAACTTTAAATGAAAACAAGCACATCATTAAACAATTAACCAATATAGTGAAAAGCATTAGTGACAAAGACCTAGATACTAATGTAAAACTACCAAAATTGTATGAAAGGAAATTTCAAAACAAGGTGAATGCAAAGATATCAAGTTCTATTGCACTAACACATATTTATCTATAAACTAATATAGAGAGTGTGATGAAGGTACTAGAGAAAAATTTCTCTTTGTACACCAAAGTATGTAATTCTACACTCTTCACCAAGAAGTAAGGAGTCACATCCTAAATTTGGAGAACCATATGCAGTCATCTAGTGCTACTTTTCCAAAGTCCCCTTCTCAAAGTAAGAAACATTTCATATACCTCTTGCAATCCTAGAGTCAGTTATCATCATTAAAAGAAGATGAAGCTAGCATTAGGGCTAAACTAATCAGTATCTAGTCAAAATTGACTCCTCATGTGGAGATATTACATAAGGAATTGGGCTATATAGAAACTCATATGAATAAAGACCCTAATATTTCTCCATTGGATGATTTAGTACACCTTGTTGTCAAGCTGAAATTTTAAATCAATTCTTTGGAGTTAGCTTGTGGTAATTGGGATATAGCTCTAAAGATTATACTTGAGGTCCATAAATCTTTTTGGACAAATACACTATTAGTGTATAACCCATTGACAAAAGTGTCAACAAGGGGGAGTAAGAGTAATAAGGGATCAAGTGGAGAAAGCAAGCAAGAAGAGCAAAGAGATATCTAAACCCAAGGGGGAGTAAGAGACAAAGAACAAAGGGGGAGTAAGAGAATACAGCATGAAAAGAATAGAATATCTATTTATGCAAATCTACTTAGTAGGAGAAAGATTTTGATATAACATATAGAATAGAACAATCAACTCATTAGGACTTATGAAATTTTGAGGTATAATTGATAATTCATGTGTTGCATTTTTTTTTGAAGTTTTGCATGGAAAATGAATAGATATCTATTTTATGCTCATAAGGATAAGATCATTAATGCATGAACAAGTGTTCTTGATATTCATGTCAAAGGGGGAGATTGTTAATCTCATATTGGTTTTGACAAGTGATTTTCTATACACTTAAGTCATTTGTACTTAGTTCATGCTGAAAAAGTAACATATGTCGAGCATGACATAAAAGTTAGAGCATGTTGAGTCACACATGTGCCAAGTCATTCAAGTGCTGAGAAGATAGTATGTGCTGAGTGATTCATGTGTCAAGCAAGTAGTGCATGCTGAGATATTTTGATGCCGAGTGACAGCATTGAAGTCACAGTTAGCGCCAAGCACCAGGGATTACAGATGCTAAGTAACATAGTATTGACATAGTTATTTGTATTGGCACAAACTAATATGTAAACCATTTTTAAGCCGATGGAAGGATTGATTTATGATCTTTCATTGATAAGGATGAATCTTAAGTACAAATCTCTATGTATTATATACATCCAATTAGGAAAAGGGAAGGTTTAAGTAGAAATATGGATGAATCATAGTCATTGATTCGTACCTAATCCTAAGTCACCTAGGTCTTCTTAAGGATAAAAAACCATAAATGTTTTATAGAGATAGAAGAGTAGAGAATGATAGTTTGAGTGCACAAATAGGACATTCATGGAAACCAAGGTATTATGAATTAAAGTACATTGAAGAATTAGTTAAAGAAGAATAGAGGAAAGGAAATAGTGGATAGTAGAGAGAGATCTAATTAGAAAGGATCAAGTACACATCAATATAGAGGTGATCTGAAATCAAGCAACTGAGTGTTAATTGCAAGATCATTGATGATACATTCTAACAGGTGAATCAATTAAATCTCTTAACAAAGTATTCCTAATAGGCTATATTGAAATCATCTAACAAGGTGCTTACTTAATTATGAGTTAAATTCCTTCAATCAGGCACACTTCTAATAGAGTGTTGAAATCCTCTAATAGGGTAAGACCTAATAGTATTTGTAAGCTTTTAACAGGGCATACCTTTCATAGGGTAGATCATGTTTCATGATCAAACATTGTAACCTTAATTGGATACACTTTATTACTGTAGTAGTAAAAATATGTGGGTGTCATCCCCACCCCGTTTATGCCTTCTCATTGGAGAGTTAATGGATAATCATATCTTGTGTCATACATGTGTGAATGCTTACTTTTTTACATACTTTAGATGTATATTCTTTACATGGTATTTTAGTTTACTTGTTAAATTTTGAGATGGATGTATGGTGAAAATTTCTATGTGTAAAACTTTGAAGCACTAATTAAACCCTCAATGCACCACCCCCCCCAACACACTCCTCAAAGTTTACTTTTCCTATTGTAATTCCAACAGTATCTAATGATTAGGGTTGGCTAACAAAGAATTTTCTTGTTTTGGCACATTGAGTTCAATTGAATTATTTTTTGGTTCTAGCTGACCAATAAGATGAATATTAATAATTCTAAGTTATATATAAGATGACTTGACAATGTGTAAAATATAAATATAAGGCCAAGTTGAGGATTGAATGTGTGTAACATAATTGAAGATTCATTAATGCTTAGAGGAAGAAAATTAGAAGGATAAGCAAAATATCCTTGTTGAGATGTAAAGATACATTCAATCAGGAAGGATCAAGTATACAAGCCATAATTGAGATCTGTAATCAGCAATTCAATTGCATCAAAAATTAGGTCATCTCATTGTTACTCTTTAACTATTACAGCAATGATCTAAATATCTTGACATAGTTGACTTAACATCTATTTGTAAATCCTCTAACAAGGTGTCATTTCTATTGAATTGTCTAAAGACCAGGGTTTGCTCCTAATAGGGCTCACCTTAGAAGATTGAAAATTAGTAATTAGTTGCAATTGGTGGTTTTTCGCAAATTAGGTTTCTATGTTAAAATATTGGAGTCAATTGTGTGCATGCTATTTATTTTATGTGGTTGCAACTAAGTTAAAGTAACATCAATCACTGATGATATCTTAAGATTTTCATGTTAAGAATTTTCTGAGCTATTTTAGTGTGTATCGAGTTACAATTTTTTTTTTGTGTGTTTACTAAGTTACAAAAAAGTCTAGTTTTGATTTATATAGACATATAAAGGGATTTGGGATTTATTTTTGTTGTAATTGATTCACCCCTCCCCTCTCAATTACTCCTCTTATATTTCCAAGAGAGAATAAGTTAGTTCTAACTAGTCTTTTCCATGTTTAGAGACCTAACCAAGCTTGGATGTAGATGGTGTTTGCTATGTTGAAGACTAAAGGTATTAGTTGAGCATCTTGTGTCTACCAATTTTAATAGTCTATCACCAATTTTAATGTCTAGCATTTATGACAACTTAAAAAAAAGTTTAAATAAAACAAAGAATCAAACATTTTCATTTTTTACTATGAATTCAATAGTGAACATAGTAGAGCAATCTTGAGCCCCCCCTAAGAAACTTAGAAAATTTTTGTCAAAGTTTATTCTTCCATCACCAATAATTATGGAATCCTCATCTAGCAACAAGGTTAAGAAGGGGTCTAAGATATTAGTAAAGGATATTGTGCATAAAGACCCAAAGTTCAAGCTTTGTCCTACTATTGCAAAGGAATTGGACCCAATTAGTGGGAATTCACAAATTCCACCTAAGGTATTGTTAATTCAAAAAATTAGATCATTTTATAACTATTCAATTTAGGAATTAGGAACTCTAGAGTTGAATCAAGTGTATGAGGCATTGTGTGTGGACATAAACCTCAAACTTGAGCACAAACACTTAGAAGTGAAGGGTCTAACCCATATTCTGCATATGTCAAAGAATTTTCAAATGAAATGGATTAGGTTAATCCTAAGTCATGTTCATGATATGAAATTCTAGCTGGACCAACCCATTAAGATTATGAAGAAAATGATTCACAGTGTTACCAAATTTATCATTCTTGATAAATCCAAGACAACAAAAACCCTAGGTGAGGCTGAGCTAGCTAAGAAGACTCTTGCCAAGTGGGATGGAAGAGGGATGAAGCTAAATGGAGTCATATATATAGAGATCAATTTTGGTATTCATGTGATTGCACATAAGATATATAGTTCCATCTGACCAAATGGTATTTTGTGTGAAGCTGTGCACTTGGCCAACAAGGTAGTTAAGAACAATATCTCTTTTGACCTCATAAAATTGTAGCTAAACCAATTGAGAAAAAAATGGAAAGCATTAGGGCATCAAAGATAAATCCATGTAAGTTTGGCTCACTTTTATTCTACTTATTCTTTTACGTTCATAATTTTTTTCCTTCTAAGGGCAATGTAGTGTGGAAGAAGGATAGACTCATTGTGTATCAGATGACTAAGTACATAACTGAAATAGGAGACAACTTTGAAGCCATCATGGATGTAGATTTTGAAACCTTCAAGAAAAGGATGCAAAGAAAATTCAAAATTCCTAAGCAACTAGTGGATGACTATGAACAAGACATATGTTTCCTTGTAGACTATGATAAGGTATATATTCAAGTAGTCAGACCTAGAGTTGCATGGGTAAGACCTCTTAAATATGAGGTAAATATTGATGATATTAAGAACATCATTGAGGCTCTTTTCAATGAGCCTATGGACCCTAAAACACCTTATTTTGGAACCTATGAAGAGGCTAAATCCAAGATTTCACTTGAAATCAAAATTCCTCAAATTATGAAGAGATGAAGCAAGAAGGTAGAAAATATTGAGGAGAATATGAAATATGGTTCCCCCTTTTTTTCTCACAAAAGGTAAGGGTGATGATATTGTGAATGAAGAAGAAGTAGTTGATCATGATGAAGAAGAAGAATAAGAAGAAGAACCATCAAAGATGAAGTGAAAATCTTCATCAAGGAGAGTTATAAGGTTAACTCTTTCTTTTAGCACTAGTAAACCCACCAGATCAAGGAAGAAGCTTAGGCTTATAGATGATGAAGAAGAAAAACAAATATCATTCAAAAGTTCCACTCCAACCTTTGAAGAATAACTAAAGTGACTCAAAGAAGGTGGAGGTATTGCAAATTTTAAATTTCTTAAATACGAAATGAGAAATAAAGAAGAACATACACAAATAGAAGAAGTCCTAGTAGACAAGATGGAAAAATAGAAATATTCCCCCAGTGAACTAAGTAGACAAGTTCTTGATATTCTACTTAAGGAAGTGTCACATCATTGTGATAATGTAGTAATGGTTTCCAAGGATATTTGTGGTCAAACCTTGAGAAAGCTAATGCCAAACCTATTAGACAAAGAAGTAAGGAGGCATTGAAAAGGTATGAACAAAAGTTAACTCCTTAGTTCAATGCATTTTTAATTCTATCAAATAATATTGAATTTGATGTGCAATCCAATACAAATCCATGGAATTTTTTTTATGGATTTAATGTTTTGAAGTCCACTGAGGAAGTAGTTCAAATAGATGATGTAAATGATGATGAAGAGGACAAGGGAGATCAAGTAGGTAGTGTTGATCTAGCTGAAATTTAGAATTTAGAATATTTAAATCCAAAAAATATTATAGAAGAGGTAATGGCCTCCCTTCATAACTCTTTGAGAAAAACCTTATTGAAATCAAGTTTAGAGGAGATTGCATCTGATTCTTAGACCATTGGGTTAAACATTGTTCAACCAAGCACTCAATTGGTTGTTGGATTTTTCATACCAAGTATAGAGATGAGTATAGTTATGATTGGTTCATCTACTAAGCTACAAGCTCCAGTTATCTTAGGATCAAGTCAAAACAAGTTACAAAAAGGAACTGTAAGTACTTCTAAATTTGTTTTTGTTTCTCCAATTAGTAATGTTGTTACTTTTACAAGTGATTCCATATGAAGTGCAATGACATTTAAAGTCAAGACTCAACCGAGAACTAAAGATATGAGTAAAGGTAAGAAAATCATTCCTTCACCTATTCCTAAGGATAAAGGAATAGAGATAGAGGTTTCCATTGATGAAGTTGATCTAAATAAAGATATAGTAATTCTAGATTGGGATCTTTCAAGTCTTACTCCTAATCATATGGAAACAGTTAGAGAACTGTGCAATAGAAACTCAAAGTAGTGAAGAAGAAAAGAAATCAAGTGTTGGAAGACATAAAAGGTATATTCTTGATGCATTGAGTATTGAAGTTGATGAAAATAACTCTATTTTTGACCAATTTGTTGACATAGTCCACAAGTTTAATGAAGAGTTGAATGGTCAAGACAAACTACTATAGAGGGCAGAGAGAAAATTTGAGAATAAGGTTTTGGAAACATTTTGGCACAAAATATAGCCATAAACAAAGTGGAACTATCCACTATCATATTTCTTTTGAAAGCACTATTAATAATGTTATTTCCTTGTTTGTAAAATTGAGTGATACCACAAATTTTACCAAGGAAATCAAAGAAAAGTTGTCAAAGATTAATATTGATCTGATTGCAAGAGCAAAACAATTGTTTCTTGAGCCTAGTACTAGCTCAACACATTTTGTCAAGATTAGGTATCTAGCCAACTTGCAGGGAGATCTATTGAGAGGAAAAACAAGAATTAGGGCTACAATGCTAGAAATTTAGAGTTTGATAATTCCAAACATGGATGTAACACATAAAAACATTGTTCATGCAAAGACATTAATCCATGATAGTTCAAATTTTCTATTGTTGATGTATGATGGAGTTATTAGCTAAAGTTCAAATAGCTTTGTATACTTCAAAAGTGTTGCAAGAAAATTGGGACAAAACCATGTCTCTAAATTTGAAGCTACATAGTGATTTCCTCTCACATTTTGGTGTTACCTTGTAAATATGCATTTTTTGGCATTTATGTCAAAATCAAGGGAGAAATATAGTGGCATGGCATGCAAGGGGTCTAAAGGAAAAATATAATTATCCAATATGTATATAAGAGAGAAAAGAAGAAAGAATTTATGTACAATAAAGCTATAATTTGTTTTGAAAAAGAATAGAGTTAGTGTCAACTGAGTATCAACACGGTAGTCAAAATTGAGCTACAAACCTAGATACATTGATAGGGAGAGTTTTGACTCATTAGTTTGAACATTCAAAATTTTTGGTATGATAAGTGTTTTTGTCACTAATGCCAAAACGTAAGATTGTTGACCTTATGGTCAGACTATTTTTAATTAGTGCCAAAAAATGTAGTCATTTGGTTGGTTAAATTGTTTTTTAGCACTAAAGAGTAAACCTTGCAGACAATGTCAACTGAACTAATCATGGATTGTTAACCAAGTAGAGTATAAAGATAGTGTCAACTGAGCTAGCCATGTTAACAAAGCAAAAAAAGTAGTGTTGACTGAGCTACAATAGTAACTGAGTTATTGTAGTGTCAATTGAGCTATACAATGTTTTTTGATTCATTAGTGTTAATTGAGTTCATGCATACTCCCGAGTGATCAATGTGGACTAAGCACCACTATCACCTGAGTGCAAGAGATTGTCAAGTTCACTATTTTGTAGAGTATTAGCACATCACCAAAGTGGTCTTTAGAAATCAAGTATCAGCACTAAACTGACTAGGTAAAGATTGTTTAATATGGTATTGTAGCTTACTTTAGAAGGTAATTATTTGGATTGATATAAATGTGAGATATCTTGTCAAATCTAGAAATGAGAAGATAAGTGAACTAAATGTGAGTTTGAACATTGACTAAAGGCTATGAGAAATATAAGGAAAAGTGGAGTATCATCCATCACATTAAGGTGATCTTTCTACATCAAAGGAATCTCATTCAGAAAACCAAGTTGCATAGCAAAGATCATCTACTAGTTCATCCTAAAAGGTGCATCAATCAAAACCTCCAACAAGGTGGACTTAACAATCTTATACAAAATCCCCTAACCAAGTACATACTTCATTTTATTGTATAAATCCTTTTACAAGGTGGACCTAACATTCCTTATCATTCCTAATAAGGTAGATCACCAAAAGTGATCAGTTGTAAGCCTTAATAGGCCAACTTTATACTACATTGCTAAATCTTGTGGGTATCATCCCCACCCTAGTTTTAATTCCTATTTGGAGGTCTTGGGATTACCAAATATTGTGTCAAGTATTATGAATATTTTATATCTTTTAGTATTTAATGCATGAAATTAGATTAGTTTAGTTTATGAAGGATTTGATGATGAGTTGTGTAAGGAAACTTGCAATAAATAATATAACAGTTTCCACATAACCCATAATAGGTATAAAATAAACAAAAAAAAAATCCACATGCAAGATAATAGACAACATACCCATAAAAATTGTGACACAAGATATACCCTGAGAAAACCCTTATTGATGGAAAAATCCAACCTCTAAAAGCATCCATCACCATATATTATTTAACAAGAATACCATTACAATACAACCATGGAAGCCTTCAAAGCCATAGTCACATCCAAGAAATCTATGTGAACAAGCATGAAGCCACACATCCCATGCCATGCTTCCAACCTTCACAAATGCTCCCTTAACTAATCTATCAAGCCTTGTCCCACTCAAATCTTGCCTTTTTCCCTTATATCTTCTCACCTACATAACAACTATCCTTGTGGCTACTTATATAGTAGCAAGTCCCACAAAACCACCAAGTGGTATTAATAAACCATGTGCTAAAACTATGTGCTACCTAACCCATTGACCCCACATTTAATATTGGAAATTTAATTATTTTCCCCAGGTGCTCCTAGATACAACATTAAATAGTAAAAAATAATAATATAATATAACAATATTATGCAATGTGTGCAATACCCATTATCTCAACAATCTCCCACTTGTTATATACATTGGATAGGATCAATTTGTAGCCACATAAATGAACAAGGGAACAATTCCTCCTTGCACATCCACCATCATGGATCAAAGTACACTATGTGCTCCATACTGGTGACCCCAACAAAATCAAAGGATCCAGCATCTCAAACATGAATGATCTCACCTCCTATTATACCACTACCATTGGTCATACACAGGAGCCATCTAAAGAGAAAACCACCCAACCTATCACATTAGAGGAACATAAAATCTTGTACCAACTAAAATTCCAAGCACAAAAAACTTGATCCAATGGTAATCACATGTATCCATAGTTGTCAAAATATCCATAACTAAAATAACACCCAAAACAAGTGTCAAACCCATCCAACTATCCATAGCTCCAAAGGTATAGTCAGTGAATCTTACTCATCAACATATCCAATTTGTAACCTAAAATCGCAAGCCTCAATAGCAATACCTACCACACATATACCAAGAAGATCCTACTATAAAAGATAATGTCAAATATATACCAATCCACTCACAACATCTCAAAGAAGTGAATCCATATAGTACCAAGGACATCCATAATTCATAAACCAATAACTTGCAAGAACAACTCTCACAACAAGTCTCCAATAGTCTTTGAAGCTCTCCATAACTAATAGAGGAAAGAGATAAAGGAATAACCATGTCATCTCTCACATAACATACATGAGAAAAAAGTAGTGATTACAATCTCTAGCCAATCTCAAATCCAATGTAAGTGAAAATCAAACATCTAGAAAGATAACCAATACTAAAAGAAATCATGCAAATCATGACCAGTTTCATGTCCTTTTACATACACCTCTAGATGTAAATTGTGCAAGTATGATCTCCTCCATAAAACCCCAACCAAGAAGCCACAAAAACACCAAAACCATATCATATAACTAATTATGGATGTAAGCCTCACACAAAAAGATCAAAATCATAAACCATTCCTAAATAAAGGAACATGCCCAATATAAAACCATCTCCCAAACTCAACCAATATAAAAATTACACAAATGGAGATAACCAATGCTAAATCATCTCTCAAATGAACCCTCTAGAATTAACTCATGTACTATAGCTCAAGATCCATATCCATGAAAGACAAGCATAAACATAATTCACTTCGGAGAAACAATGGGCTATACCAATCAAGTAGCAAAACTATTGAGTAGACCAAGAGTGGGGAATTAGAATGTTCATCAAGATATCTAATTCTCCAACCAAGACTCATCTAAGAACAATCTCCTCAAAAGTACATATTAGGTGAATGCCCCTTGAACTTCCTACTAAAACTATCAATCATCCCATCAAATACCTCTCTAATCCAAGAGAAATCAACATCACAACCATCTCTAAGTATCCATGAGCACCAATAGCCAATCAATCTATCCCAACTCCAATTGCAACATAGAAATATCATGAAGTATCTAGATTATGATCAATGCATTCAACATCAAGTAACTAAACTAAGATCAATGTCAAAGTTCCAACCATGGCCTCGGGAACATAAACATGACAACATGATCTAACCATATCAACCAAAGAGATAACCATCTTCATATGAACACACCATAACATGTCACAACTCTAAATGCATATCAAGAGTATATCATGACATAATAATGAAACCATCCTAGCACCAAGAATAACATGTCAAATGAAAGCATAAACAACACCTTTACCAAGAACCTTGTGAGTCCTCAAGATGCAACCATATTCACATACCATGAAGATAACCAAGTGCAGCATGCAAATGTCAAAAATGCTTCTACAACAACATGATCTAAGACAAATCTCTAACATCTAAAAACACTCAATAAATATATCAATGCCAACAACTCCCACTCAACTATGGTACCAAATCATCTAGGTCTACACTCACACAAAGTGTTAATACCAAGTGAAACCAAGATTTCCAAACCAAACCACACACTAATCTTACAATGTCACCTCATCAGTGTCATAAGCTCCCTCTAAATTGTGTATCCAAGATATCCATGATATCATGATGAAAACACATCCTCTAACCATGAGATTCAACCAAGGCATCAAACCATCAAAGAACATAAAGTGCACATCATGAGCTCCTCAAAAGAAACTAAATAACCATGATCCTAAATCAAGAAGATATACCATCATAAACAAATCAAGAATCCAAGCTAATGAAAACCAAGGATATACCTATATATCCAATCATGTCATGCTAAAATTTATGCCACCATGATCACATCCATGAACTAAGAATCTGATTCTCAAAGTGTCTAACCTGATAGCATAAAATAGTCAACCACAATCCTCCACCATGATTATACCTGGTAAGAATATTTCATCCCTTGTACATGAAGAAAAATTGGCAAATCATGTTATTTAGGGCATAGACAACCCAAATCCAAACCGCCAATCTAAATATGCATCAACAATAAAAGATTAATAGGCAAATACAATCCATAACCAAGCTATAAATGCAACCTATAAGTATAGACCATTTAAAAAACTACACAACTTGTGGACCCAACAAGTCATCATACATATCCAAATCAAAGACTGATAAGAATATCATCATGAGACTAAACTAAAATATGAACTTAGTATACAATGACACCAAATTTTAAATCTCCAAACATACAATGTCATAAACTCACAATGTTACCATAGTCAATATATACCATAAATTGTTCAAATCAATATATCAACAAATGAACCATGTGAAACCTACACCAAATGTGAACTAATGTGTAGATATCTCCAAGATCTTTTTGTTGACTACTCAAAGTCCAAAATCTAACTTCATATACCCAAGTTATGCCCTGAACTATTCTCAAAATAAAAAACTTCTAACTTTCAAACTCTTAAAACCTAAAAAAATTTCAAAATCACAAAACCAAACCTATACCAAGTTGTAGTGCTCTGAATTAGCTTTCCAATTCCTATAAGAATTCTAAAATTTGATATCTTGAGATAAAGTTATGGTCATTTTACTAAGATAGTCTTTTTACCATTTTCACTATGATTTATTTTTTGTGACAAAATTTTTGACAAGATTAAAATTGATGGCCATCATGGACTGAATCTAAAAAAATCTTTCATGTCCTCTAAACATGGCCAAACTAGGGCATATTATGTATCAAAATTTATGAAAACATCGACTTGGATCCAACGGTGAGGTATGTTTTTATCCAAGAGGTCATTTTTGCAAGCTACCCCCTAAAACCCTTATTTAAATGAAACATCTAAAAAACCATTTTGTCCAAAATTTCACATGCCCAAAATCTACCAATATCCCAATAGAAAATCTAAAATCCTCAAATCTTCAATTAACAACTCATATATCTTGCTCTTTCTTTTATCCTCACATGCATTCCCATGGATTCAATCTAGGGTTATAATAATAAAACTATAGTTCTGATACCACTTGTAAGGAAAATTGAAATAAAGAATATAACCATTTCAACATAGCCTATAATAGATCTAAAATAAACATGGAATTAAAATCCACATGCAAAAGAATAGACAACATACCCACAAAAATTGTGACATGAAATATACCTTGGGAAACCCTCATTGAGGGAAAAAACCTAGCCTCCAAAAGCATCTATCACTATGTATTATTTAGAAAAAATACCATTGCAATACAACCATGGAAGTCTTTAAAGCCATAGCCACATCCAAGCAATCTATATGAACAAGAATGAATCCACGCATCCCATGCCATGCTTCCAACCTTCACAAATGCTCCCTTGGATAAGATATCAAGCCTTTTCCCACTCAAATCTTGCCCTTTTTCCTTCTATCTTCTCACCTACACAAAAACTACCCTTATGGATTCTTATATAGTAGCAAGTACCATAAAACCACCAAGTAGTATTACACAAACCATGTGCTAAAACTATGTGCTACCTAACCCATTGACCCCACATTTAATATTCGAAATTAATCCTTTTCCCCAGTATTAAATAATTACATGAAATATTACCATAATGTTACAATAAAAATCATTAAGTATATCCCATGGGAGTCTTTCCATGTTACATGTCCATTTAGGTGCTCCTAGACACAACATTAAGTAATAAAATAAAATAATATAAGATGACAATATTATACAATGTGTGCAATGCCCATTATCTCAACAAATTGAAGTAAGAGTTTTATTGGTTCCTGATTCACTCCCCATTCCCTCCCCCCCAACCCCCTCATTCACCTAGCCTTCTCTAGATTTCCAACAACATATATTATTCAAATAGTAATAACAACATAATCTAAATATCATAGCATTTCACTTAATGCAATATATTTTTCTAGCTACATTAAATAAAACTTCATATATTAAGTATACTTACTTCATTGCACTTATAATCCAAGGTCTAAATCCATGTTACCTTCTTGTAATATTGGAGTTAGAGTGTCAGTACAATTTTTATCTATAATGTAACATTAACAATAATGATGAACAAGTAAAAGTTTCATTATTGATGGTTATATTGCTAAATGTTGTATTTTATAATGATTTTCTATTCTTATTTATATCTTTAGCTATTTCATTTATTGATATTCACAAAGTATGTGTGTAGGCACGTTCTATTTTCATTGAGTTTTTTTTTTGAAGATAAAGATCTATATTATCACTTTCCCATTACTCAACCATCTCAAATCCTACATGCCTACCAAATGGCCTCATCATGTATCATTTCATCAAGATTGTAACTCACTATAATCTTAGCTATTTGTTTCAAATATTACTAAAAAAATTCATATCCACTTATTTCCAATACAGTTATTAACACATGACACATTTTGAGTGTAAGTTAATTCTACAAAGTATGTAAACTTATTAAAAATGAAATGAAAGTGTAAAATATATGATCCTTATTCAAATGTAATTGATGATTTTGTTTCAATTTCAAATAGAAATTATGGAATATAATTAGAGTTTATAATAGGATCTTTATTAATTTTCATTGTTTTAGATCAATTTTCTTATAAGAGGTCTATATAGGCCATGATATTCAGTTGTTATTATTATTTTATTAATTTTTGACAAATTATTTTATCTAGATTATTTTGTTTCTTTATGTCAATATTTTCTTAAAGTTTAAATTTGTAATCGAACAAAAAAGTACTTATAGATTAGTTAAAATAAGCACAATAATATAATCATCAATTAGTATTTACAACAATTTTAAAAGAATTTATGAAAATTAAAACATGTGAAAGAATATAAAATGCTACTAATAGACTATCACAATAAGAATAAGTAAAAAGATCTAAAATAAGAACTATTTAGAAAGACGAAGGTTATCTATCTAACAACAAAAAAAAATCTAAATATTGAAGTACTAGAGTATACATTTGCATGATGTAACACCCCGCTCGGGAACTCAAGAAAAATAAACTTATAATGTCACTAAGTTTTCTATAAAAAAATTCTAAGGATAGAAACAATCAAGAAATAACTAAGTGGAAGTAATAACTTGGAAAAATACATGAGCAATACAATAGAAGTTACATCTCTCAAGGGCTCCTTAATGTTGATTCACACACACACACACACACACACACACACACACACACACACACACAGAGAGAGAGAGAGAGAGAGAGAGAGAGAGAGAGAGAGAGAGAGAAGTTTCATAATTAAACAAACTCCATGTCATAGGATAGCCACATGTACAAAATTACATGAAAGATTATACAACTACATAAGATGCCACATGGAATAACTAGAATGCATACTCATCCATTGCACATGTCATTGGTGTGAAATTCTAAGAGAATATACATCATGATAAGATATGACATCCTATAGGATCTCAAATAACCAAATTACAAAATACTAGAATATGACCATAGAACATAATCAGAAGATAAAAAGAATAGAACAATTGCAAAAGGTACATCCATCATTGACATCCAATTGCCATATCTCAATGGTATAAGAAACAATACCACCCCACCTCATGGAGCCTAAATGGACCACTCCCATTGTTTTGAGGAGATAATCTCAAGTCTAAAATGAATAACAATCCAAAAGTCATAACAAGAATCTAGGTCAGGGAATCTTAATAGAAGTCAATTTCAAAGGTACAATGTACACATGTAACATCTAATTCTAGAGGTAAAAAGGACACATAGGAGACATAATATGCATGTGGGAATGTTTCATCACATGAGTCAACTCTAAGGTTATCCTAATAGTCTCTCAAGACCCTATCCCCCTAGTGACTCTATGTAGCCTCAATATCTTTTCTTACAAACAAGGAATACTAACAAGGAAAACTCACAACTAAGCATTCACTCTACTCCCATCCTAGCATATACTAGCACTCAAGGCACAGAAAAGCTAATACACTAACTCTTGTTAATTTATTTTAACCCACGAGAATGTTATCACTTATTAATACAACTTGCAATGGGTTACCCAGGAAACTGCTATAGGGCTCTAACCTCCATTGCAAGACACTTCATGACATACTTATAGATAACCTACCCTAAGGTCACAAAAGTATATCTCATAAAATCATAATAATCACATCATTTTTATACTAGAAATTAGAAAGCACCAATAGATAATCTATCAAACCTCATAGGTTATTAAAAGAAAATACAACACATGAGCTTACAAAGAAGAATTCAATCTCATCACATAACTATGTGAATATATCACATTGGTTGGGAATAAAAAAATCATGGTAGAAAAACATCACATAACATCATAAAAAGAACTACTTCCCAAGCCTCTCGTAAACATTCCTATTTCATCATAATATTAGTTTCCCCAAACCCAATGCAAGATAAAATAATTATTGATCTCTAAGACTTGTTTCTTATTAGTGTCTTACACTTAATCATTTCCTAGGTAGCATTGGTCAGTAATCACTATGTTGGTTTTTTAAAATGACATATCTAAAATAACACTAGAATACAAAATAAAGGTATACCTAGGGAATAGCTACTTCCCATTTTCAATAGAATGCATTTAGATCTAGACCAACTAAAAAAGAAAGAGTGATTCCTACACTTTAGGCTCTAGTAACCAAGGTAGGTTTACCTAGGGATTTCAATATTTTATCATATTTTCACATCACACATCCCTTTAGAGTAGATTTGGTCTCTTCATCTTCTTGAAATTGAAGTCAACTATTGACTTACAACAACCAACTATAAACCCAAATGCTATTACAATAAGTGAATGACCAACATGTAATCCATTCTCATAGGTCCTTTAGATAATTGATTTGGTTTAGATATGGATTATGTGACTAAATGAATATCTCAATTTGTACCTCAATTGATGACTAGTGCATTATCTATTGTTACACTAACTCATATCAGTACATCTTAATCTATTCAATTGACTTGCAATTAAATATATCAATTGTTAACCTCAAATCCCATTCTTATTATATCCCTTCCATACACTTAGAAACACTATCAATTCACATAAGAATTTACTTAATTTCTTGAATTAAAACTAACAATTTTGATATGCAACTCATTGAAGATGCACTAAGTTAAATGAACTTTGTTCATTCAATCTCAAAGTGACAAATATATGAAATGGAGAAAGAATTTAAAGATATAGATATTCAGAAATATCCTTTTTGTATTAATCTTCTTGAGAAAAATATGTATATCTGATGCAAAACTCACAATATAATTCAAAACTAAAAAGATATGTCATAAAATGATCCACTATATTCTCAAAACACTTGAAGTTGAAACTGTTTGAAATAATTGATTAATTGTGTATTGTATTTGATGTTACAGAAAATGTCATATCATTGCCAGTCAATGTATGCCGAGCTCACTTAGGCATTGAAGACAACTTCTTAAATTTGTTGAGCAATCTAGAGTTTGCCTAGGTAAGAAGATAGTGTCTACCAAGTTCACTTGGGTAGCAAAGGAAATTTTGTGGAAATTGAGTGTTAGCCAGGCTCACTCAGTTCATGAGGAAAATTTTGGATGGAACTAGTGTTAACTAAGCTCACTTAGTTGCCAAAGGAATTTTGTGAATATGTAGTTTTAATCAAGTTCGCTTGGTTAACATAGTAAAATTGCTTTGAGTAAGTATCTATCGAGCAGGGTTGGCTAACAAAGAACTTTTCTTTTTTTGGCATATTGAGTTCAATTGAATTGTTTTTTGGTTCTAGCCAACTAAGAAGATGAATATTAATTGTTCAAAGTTATATTCAAGCTGACTCGACAATATGTAAGATATAAATATAAGGTCAAGTTGAGGGTAAGAAAAAGAAGCATAAGTGGAACATAATTGAATATTTGATGATTCTTAGAGGAAGAAAATTAGAAGGATAAGCAGAATATCCTTGTTGAGATGTAAAGATATATTTGATCAGGAAGGATCAAGTATACAAGCCAAAATTGAGATCCATAATCAGCAATCTAGTTGTATCAAGAATTAGGACATCTCATTGTTACTCTCTAACCATTGTAGCAGTGATCTAAATCTCTTAATAGAGTTGGCTTAACAACTATTTATAAACCCTCTAACATGGTGACATTTCTATTGAATTGTTTAAAGACTTCTAATAGGGCCACTCCTAACATGGTGATTAAATCCTCTAATAGGGTTACACCTAAAAATTTGTTTCATAACCTTTAAAAGGGTTGGCTCCTAACAGGTCTTGCTTTAGAAGAGTGAAAATTAGTAACTAGTTGCAATTGGTGGTTTTTCCCAAATTGGGTTTCCATGTTAAATCTTGGTGTCAACTATTTTCATGTTATTTATTTTATGTGTATGCAAATAAGTTAAAGTAAGATTAATCAAATATAATATCTTAAGATTTTTATGTTAAGTATGCGCCACGCTATTTAGGCATTTTTTGAGTTAGAATATTTTTGTGTGTTTAACGAGTTGCAATTGAGTTTAGTTTTGATTTATATTGAGATCTAAGGGGTCTGGGTTTTATTTTTGTAGTATGTGATTCATCCCTCCACTCTCATTTAATCTTGTTATATTTCCAACAATTAGTTTTAGAGCTTTTGGTGCCTACAATGAAGGTTTTAAGGACCAAAACTAAAGATCAGGATGTCTTATAGAAGAGAGATTCCCAAGTTGAAACAAGACAACTTTGCAGCATGGCAAGGACTTATGAAGTTATATTTGGAAACTATCAGTGATTCAAGTTGTAAATTATATACAAGACTACTACTAGAACATTATCACTTGAAGATATTGTTGAAAAGAAAAATCATAACATCATGATGATTGACATTTCTTCTGCTCTTAATTATGTTGAATTTGATGAATTTAAAAGTTGCACCACAACTTATGATATGTGGATCAAACTAAAAGCCATCTATGGAGGAGATGATAATATAAGAAGAGTTAAATCTCAAACTCTTAGAGGACAATTTGATCAGATGAAAATGAGAGAAGATGAAAACATTGCAAAATATGTTGAGCAAATTGAAGCAATTGTGAGTGCAATCAAAGAATCTAGAGGAGACATTGATGAAAAAATAGTTGTAAGAAAGGTACTCAGAACCCTTCTTCCTCTCTATGTAATCAGAGTATCTGTTATTCAAGAAATGAGATGTGATCCAAATAAAAATATAACTTTGGATGCTCTAGTTGGAAGATTGACATCTTTTGATTTGAATAACAATGATAACTATGTCCCTATTTCCAAAGGTATTGAGTCTATATTTGAAACAAAGATTTCACTCAAGAAAAAGGGTAAGAAATCAAAAGCCAGTCAATCAAAAAGTGAAGAAGAAGAAGAAATTTTAGACAATGATCTTGAAGTTGTTGAAGCCCTACTTGCAAGGAAGTATTCTAAAGGAAGAGGAAAGTAAAAAAGTAAGACTCCTCTAATCTCTTTTTCTTGTGAAGAATTTGGTCACATTAAACAAGGCACCCAAATAGAGAAGAGAAGGATGGAAAGAAAAGCAATAAGTTCAAAGGTAAGAAGGAATTTGAAAACTACAAGGACTATAAGGAAAAAGGTAAAAATCTTGTTTTATGGTTAAAGATTTTGATAATAGTGAAGATGAAATGGTATATATCATTGTAAAAGATGAATTTGATGATGAAAAATGATACATGTATTATTGATAGTGGTTACTCACATCATATGACTGGTGATGAAACAAAGTTTGAGCACATGGAACTATATGATAGTGGTAGTGTAAGATTTGGAAATAATGAACCTTGCTGCATAAAATGAAAAGGATGTATGTCATAAACCAATGAACTTATATGTGACAATACTTATTGGGCTAAAGGACTAAAGCATAATCTACTAAGTGTAGCATAGTTAAATAACATTGGATTCAAGGTGGAATTCATGAATGGGAAGACTAAACTATTGGATGGGAAAGAAAATCTAGTTGGATCTGGCAAACAAACAAAAGGTAAGCTATCCTATCTAGATCTTAGTGAAAGTTCACATTTTAATGCTCAAGTAGAAGAAAGTTGGTTATGGCATAAAAGATTATGTTATGTAAACTTTGATAATCTTTTACCGATAAGAAAAAAAAAAGTGCAAGAGGTATTCCTAGCTTAAGGAAACTTGATATGGGTCTGTACAAAAATTATCAAATTGGTAAGATGGGAAAAACTAGTTTTAAAAGCAAAAACTATCATTTTGAAGAAAGCTTAGAGCTTGTACATACAGACTTATGTAGACCTATTAGTATGAGATTCATAATCGAGATAATTTTTTCATTTTTAATGTTCATAATTATTTTAGAATGTTGACTGTAATGTATCTAAAAGAAAAATCTAAAACTTTTCAAAAAATTAAGTGGTATCTAGCAAGAGTAAAAAAAGAAACTGGAAATAAGTTGAAATAATTGATATCAGACAGTGTTGGTGAATTCATTTCCAATGAGTTCAATAAATTTTGCATTGAAAAATAAATTAAAAGATAGATATCAGTCCCTACTACACCTTAGTAGAATGGTATAGCTGAAAGAAGGAATAGATCCATCATTGATTGTGTAGGAATATTGATGATAGAAAAGAAAGTTGTAATCAAATACTAGAAGGAAGCAATTAATACTTTAGTATATACCTTGAATAGAGTATAGTTAAAGAAAGACTCAAATCAAACTCCTTATGTGTTAGAAATGAGAATTACTTGTTGGGGCGGGGGGGTGGTGAATCAGTTATCTATAAACTTTAGTTACCAACTAGATATTATTTGTTACTGGAAACGATACATAACAAAGTAATAAAGTAATGCTAAATAGTAACAATAACCATGCACAAACATAACTCAAACACCATTTTTTTTAAACCAGGGAAACCCTAGCCAAGGGAAAACTTTGATGATACCCACTATATAATATATTAATATATAAGTTCCTTATTAGAGGATGGACCCTGCTGGGATTCAATGAAAAAATTTAGTATAGAGAGTCCTTGTTAAGAGACTTTGAATCCCTATTAGGAGATTCCAACCCTATTGGTAGTTTTTCCAACCCTGTTAGGAGTTGTAGTACAATAGATGAAAGATGAGCCCACTGTCCAAAAATGTACTTCCAATTGCAAGAAGAGCTCACTGTCCGAACAAGTAATCAAATTTCTAGAATATATGTACTATAACTTCTTTCTCAACTAATCTCTAATCTTTAGCATGATCTTGGATCACAAAATATCTTTTACAAAACTTTTCATATATCACTTTCATAGTAAGTTCGTATATCACAATATTCGTACAACTTACACATTATTTCACACTTGAATTTGCAAGATGTCCTTTGCATAAATACCATGCATTTAAAAAAACATTTGCTAGGTTGGCTAAGATCACAATACACTTTTCCAACTTAGAGTAAACATCTAGGATGTTGGCCCTAATCGAACAAGTAATTATTTTGTAAACAAAATAATTTCTTTCCTTTGATTATGTTTCCCTATTTCACTGCTAAAACACAAATCTATCTTTTCCATACAATCCATACTAACTTCTGAGGTTATACATGTCATCATCAACATGTATACTATCTCCATATAATTTCTCTAGGTATAATATGACATCAGTAACAAGTTACATACAAAACAATACACTTTTGTATACCAAATCCAGACTTAGACAATTTTTTGTGTACCAAAAGCTAAGTATCTTTACTTTGAAGGTTTCCTATAAGCATGTACATCATGTGTTTCCATAAATGATAGAAATTACATATCTTCATTAGTAAATTGTCAAAAATCTCCCCCTTTGACATTGATGGCAACAAAATAGGGAAAACTAGATAAGTATCAAAAACTTAAAAATAAAAAACTACAGTAACATTACATCTATTACAACTTGCCCATCTTACATATCATCCCTCTTAAAATATGATTTCATACCTTAAATTTTTATCTAGATAAAAATTTCTAATGTATCTTCTCCCCCTTTGACTTCAATGATAAAGGTTAGAATGTCAAAAATGTCAAAAGCTATTGTCAAAAATGTTGTTCTTCTGCCTTAAGCTGATAGTATCTTCATGAAATCATCAAAACTTGACTTAAGATAATTCATACCTTTTGTCCATATATCCTTGGCTGATTTAGCAAAGGTGAGAACTACACATAGAATATATGATGCAATCTCAATTGCATTGACGTCAAAGTATAAAAAGAATAAGTCTCCTTGGCTTTGACACATTTCTCCAACTATTTCTTAATAATAGATATTTTTAGAGCAATAGACTCTATAAAATGTGATACTCTCTTCAAAAAAATTTCCTTCCAAAGTTCTAGTTTCCTAGTGTCATTATGAAGACTAGCCACTAGTCCTTCAAAATTATCAATTTTATTAGTAGGATGTTGTAACTGGCCAGATAGAGCCTCTAGCTGACTCATCTTTCCTCCAATTTGACTATCAATATCCTTAGTCATCTTGTGAGATAGAGTACATGTTGATGTGTGTTTTATGACTCACCAAACAATAGAAAAAAATACCAAAATATCTTATCCTCTCTTGAACAAAGTCTTGTGTATGCTAAGATTGCTAAAAGATCATACAATGACTCCAAAGTTCCTTTAATGCTAGGTCTTGACTGTGGACAAGATCGGTGGTTGATGTGATTCACTGATGATCACAAGGGGCCTTACATATTTATTTAGATTCATTTCAAGCCATACTAGATGTGGGAGCTATCTTAAGGTTTTGCAATGAAGTGCTTTTTTGGGAGTTTTCACAGAATATGCATAAATTCAATAAGATAGGGTTTAGGAATTCTATTATAATCCTAAGGGTAGTGATAAAAACAAATAGTACTATAGTGAAAAAATTCCTCAATTTACTAAATTTTTCTTCGCCAAGTTATACTACAACTATGTGTGAATTAGTGCAATCTTCAAAGGTTATGCCAAAGATTTTCATATCACCACATACACCATCATAAAGAACAATGTATACGAATGATAGAAGTTGAGCATATGCATGAAAGAGTTTTAGGCTAACTTTACACAATGAGTTAGAATCACTAAAATGTCAAAAGTATGAACCAAAGGAACTCATCAATACACCATCATATTCTTCATTGTAATCACCACACATTGACTATGCTAAACTTAATCTAATTGATGAAATTTAGGAGAACAAGCAAGCACTAAGAAACATCAAGTATTCACCAAGATCCAATAAAAAATTTATTATCTTAGTATCTCATAGCAAAAATCTCATAAAAATCTCCCTTTTACAAATGAGAAATGAGGCCTTTATATAGGTCCTCGATTACAACAAGTGGCCTGGATGATCACAATAACTGATGGCCAAGATTGTGCCACATCAGCCCTAGTTAGGGTTAGGGCAAAGGAAAGGAATCTATATTAATGCAACAAGGAATTCACTACTGTAGTGGGTAATAAATACCCACTATGCATGCTCATTTATGAAGGAGTGCGGTGTAATAAATGATCCCTAAGAATACCCACTATGCATTTAATGCATCTGTCCTTGATTTTTTTGCCTGAAGGATCGAAATCGATCTAACACAATTTTCAACTCCTCTGTACTGATGCTTGGTGCAGTTTCTTGCTTGAATTCTAGAACTGTAATTTCTCTTTCTACTTTTCCCAAGCTTTCATCCCAATCTGGTAGTAATTCCTTAGTAGTGTGCATTGTATTTGAGAAGATGGAGAAGTTCTCAAAATCATCTTTTCCATATACATTTAGTTGAAAGAATTCCTCTAACTTGACTTTTAGATTATTAGTTTTCATTTCTTCTTCTACTAATCTATGTGATAACAAGGATGCAATTGCATTTGATATTCCTTGCTTGATTTTATCAACAATCTTCTTCCATCAACTGGATTCCCTAGTAAAGCTCTCAAACATTTCCTTAGCCATGATCACTGCACTGTACCATTGAATAAAATCATAGACATCCCCCTCGCTAATAACTTGACCATTAATCAATTCTTGCTTTAGGGCCTCCATCAAATTCTAAATGTTAGCAATCACCTCTTCTTGGTAAATATGCTCATCCACCCATGATTCCTCCATGCACTGGATCCTAGAGATTGTAGCTAATGCCCTATTGTGCACTTGCACTAATTCTTCTACATGTTTGAAGGCTACCTCCTGAATTCCTTTGATACAAATCTTTGCACCCTAAGCAATCCACTTGATTCTGTCAATATCACCTACCACTTCACTAGAAATACTTGTTGGAGGGACAAATGATGGGCCTTCCTCTCTTACTAGATGAGGCAAGTTATTGACATACTAACATAAGGCCCAAATTTCTCATTTTTTCTTTTCATACCCTTCTTCTACTTTCTTTAGCCTATACTTCAAAGCCTATGTGGAGTCATTAAATTCTTCCAATATTTGCTCTCAGGAGGCCCGACCAAGATTTACTTCTGTAACATGATATTCATCTGTAGCAATCTAATTTTTTCCTTTGTCAACTGTGAGAGTCACAATCTGCAAGATTTTGGATCCTGATTCTCCTTTGATGAATTTAGTATATCTTCTTGCTTTCTATTGTCACTTAGGTTTGCAACCTTGTCCAAAGCCTATGCATGGGGACAACCAAGTGAAACATGGAAACAACCTCCAAGCTGTGAGACTTGAACTATAAGGTTGAGTCTTTGAAGAAGGCCGGCTTCCTCTTACTATCAGGGTGCACTGAACTACTCTTGGAGAGGAAAAGGGAGAAGGAGAGCATGAAAGAAAATATAACTAATCTAATCTAAAGAGGTGATGCACCAAAATAGAGTGTTCAGACCAATCTTTGCCCATATATGCACTTTTGAACCAGAATGAAACTAAGGATATACACATTTAGAATTGCTTTAATCTAATAATCACATGTAGATCAGAAGACCAAGATGAATGACACAAGGAAAGAGAGATTCACTTATGCTATCATTCATAAGCCAAGGAGATATAGTCATGCAGATCATAGATCTCTACAAAACACCAGTAAAAGGCAAAGAGTTCTTGCACTTTCATACCAATGGCTGAAAGAGATAAGATAGAAAATAATGTAGTTCAAAGGCACAAGGGAATTTAAATTGTGAATCTACAGAGTAGTGAAAGAGAAAAATAGAGAAAGGTCAACCCTTACAAAATTCACAAAAATTGCCTTTATAGTTTAGGCATAACTGAGATTTTCCCTCCAAAACTATCCTGCAACCACCACCATTAAGGCTCTGCCAAGAACAATCATGGGGATCTAAAGAAATAAGATCTAAGTATAGCTTTAGGTACCATGAAATCTACCTGTTAACTAAAATAGGGCCTTGAGAAGATAGAGGCGGCACTATAACTGTGCTCTAACCAAGTAGATAGATTAGATCAGGGTGGTAGAGTGTTTCTGCATGCTTCACATTCACTTCTGGTGGTTGGAATTGATCATGAAGATTTGATTTGTGTAAAACCTTGATTTCTTATCATTTTTGGTGCATGAACCAGCAGATTCAGTGAGTCAACTAAACTCTACATCCAAAATGGGCTACGTGGATCAATAACCTCTTTCCTTTCTACCACCTTGCAAGGTCTTCCCTTGTTGACCACCCTTTTTCATTACTAACCATGCCATCTTCTCAAACTCCAACTGCGATGGTTACATTAACTGTTAGTGCATCTAACTATTACCGCCTCCACCAGACCCACTGGGACACGTGTCACTAAGGTGCTATGTCACTATGCATATCCTCTGAGCAATTTCCCATAGCGAGATAGCGCCCATCATGGATTTAGACTGATCTAATGATCGTGAAGACTCCCCGTATTACTATGCTTTTGCCTTTAAAACTTTTGGAACCACGAACCAACTTAACACACTTAGCATATGACTCAGCTCAAACTGGTACCATCCTTGCAGTTTCATAACACTTGGCCCCACCCTACTATCTGTCGCCAAGGTACTATGTCACTATGGGTAACTCTTGAGCAATTTTCCATAGTGAGATAGCACCCATCGTTGATTTTTTGAGATCTGGTGGTGAGCAAGATGGATCTAACCTATCAATATACCAACCAATAAGAATTGGCCACGTGCGAACCTATTTGACAAATCCTTGTTTGTAGCCCACCAAGTGAAGCAAGACCCACATTCTACACAGTCATACTTTAGCCAATGAAAAATTGACCAACTACCAATGTGTCTGACAAATTTCATCACTGATATTTGATAGGGCATACTTGGGACCCACTTTCCTTCTGATGTCACCATAGTATCACTTTCTATCGAAGTGATATGTCGCTAACGGTGAGGAACACAAATTTTTCGATAGCGCCATAGCGCCCACCATGGATCTATCAAAATTTGGTGCCAGAGAAACAATGAGGAAAGGGAGGACCCACCTGATATGCGGCCAAAGGGCACTATGCCACTATGGCAAAATAACATGCAACTTTCCATAGCAAGATAGCGCCAACTGTAGATATCTCTTGATCTGATGATGGGGAAACTGTGAGCCTGCAGAAATAAACTTAGGAAATAAGGAATATCATAAGGTTCCATCATTTAATTTTTTTGATATTCCTAGGGTGTTTAAAATAATATTAAATCGAGAAGTGACCGTTGGGCGGACAAGTATTTAAAAGTAAAATATTTGGTGGGGGGCATAATATGTAACACTTTCCCTTGTTCTTCTGATCGGTTTGATCGGTCCAAAATTTCCTATAATTCAATTGTTGGATCAACCTCCCTTTCTTGATGCAATTGAATTTGTTGCCTCAACCATTCTGAAATGGGTATACTTTGGTCCCCTAGAATTACCAATTGTTCTTTCCTTTGGACTGCTCAAATGTCGATCTCCTCTCCACCTCTTGGACTATCCATTGTAACCTCAAGAACTATGGCTTCAGCACTTGGAAGATGTATTGCTAATCCTAGAGTTTCTTCCTCTAGTGGACCATCTCCATCATTAATCATTTCTTGCTCTAAGATCGTAGCAAGACTATCCTCTGTAGAAATATCTTGATCTCTCCCTCTTTCTTGGATGGACTTTTCATAGGCATTTATACTCAACCTATCATGAATTGGCCTATCAAAATTCTCTTCTTGCTAAAATCTCCTTATACTTGTCCCTACATCCTACCTTTCAAATGTTTCTATCTCTTGGACACTTGGAGTTTGACTTAGAGAAGAGGGAGCATCTCCACATTTTTGTTTCTTATTTTGAGGTTCCTGGATGACTTCTTCAATCCTCAAATGCTTTTCTCAAGGTAGCTCCTTCCATTTCTTGGTTCCTACATCTTCTGATGGAGTTCTGCTTTCCTCAATAGTCCCTTTAGATATTTGTCTTGATCTTTCATCCCTAAGTGGTCTATGGCCAAGCAACCTATATGTGAATCCATTAGCTGGTGCAACTATTTTTTCAAACTTATGCTCAATCCACCACTTTGTAAAATCTAAGATTGCTTTGAAAGAGCTTTGAGATCTGTAATTTCTTTCTTCTTCCAATCATATGGTTGAGCTGTCATTTCTAAATTGAATCCCTTTTGCATTATGTTTGGGTCCTCCTCCATTTGATCAGGAACCTTAAATATGTTGCATGTTCTAATAATGTTCAATGGTAGTCTTGAATGCAACCTTTTTCTAATCTCATTCTCGTTTGTTGCATTTGCCCAAAAGTCTTCAAGGTGAACCTTGTGTTGGTACTTTGATCCTCCTACTAATGAAATCTTGTTGTAAGGATCAAAATCATTCTTTTTTTGGATAAAGTAGAAGGCAGAAGAAGTGGAGCTCATCTGATGATCTCTCTAAAAATTTTAGACATGGGCATACCTCAGTTTTCCCTTCTCCTATGGAAATTGGAAACTGCAATCCCAACTTCTTCTTCCCTTTCTGAATCTTGTCATAGGCTGTAAGTTGTTGAGTAAGCTCTAACAAGACCATCTTATCCATTGGATACCTAGGAAGTTTGTATGGCTCTGTGGAGAATCCTTGAACTCAGATGTATGAAAAGGTACAAAACTGAATGAACTAGGCACCATATTCCTTGACCAACTTCATTGCACCCATTGACAGTCTTGTATGTGGCCTCTTTTGTAGTGTTCTTACTATGTGCATGGTAAATATATCATTAACCCTCATGTAATCATCCTTTGAATACAAATGCAACTGAGGGTAACTTTCATGGACTTTGAGGTGTTGGGTTCTGCTTCTAATTGGTCCTTTGAATCATAGTCCATCATAATTTGTCCTCCTTGCTAGCATGTAGATGACATACGAGCTCATGTAAAATTTCCTTATATTCTCTAGATTCATCAACTGCTCATTTAGATTATCACTTATGAGCCCAGCCTAACCTATTATGTCACCTTCCTCCATTACCTACTCAAAAAAATACCACATCCAAGATTCAAACCTATAAGGCATGCCAAATATGTGACTCAACATCATGACCGTGTTAGTATATTCCCTCTGCAAGTCAAGCCATACTATTTCCTTAGGAATCTTGGAATGATGTGATCTATTCTTTTTCAAAAATCTTTTGTTGATTATTTCTTCACAAAAATTGATTCTAGGTGTGTAGATTCTCAGTGCTTGCTCCTGTGTCTTTGTGACCATCCTTGGGTGAGAAGGAATTCCAAATGCTTCAAAAATGGATGCTAGAGAAAAATTTTCTAGAACATTTCGTTCAGAATCCCTGATGGTTCTATCTCTAAGACTGTAGTGTTTTGTACATTCCACAATCAACTCTGGATGTTGAAAAGGAGGGAAACTAGCTACAGCGAAAATTCCATTTCTCACAATTCTTGTGGCTAGGTGTGTGGGGTAATAGTCATTATATCCGAGCATTCTTTGGTTAAAATCATTCAAGTCAAGGCTGCCAAGACTTGTATCTCCGATTTTTGCCCACTTTGACACAATTTTGGATTTAGGATAGAATCCTCTCCTTTCATTCTTTATCAGTTGTCCATGTGTTTCTCCTATTCCCCTGGGCTCTTCCATTCTCCTTTCCTACAAAATAGCAAATGTACCCACATAACAGTATGCAAGTAAAGTATTAAAAATAAATAGATATAACTTGTCCATAAGATAGATTTTGGATTTGTGCCAAACTTTCCATACTCCTTTCAAGATTCACTTTTCAATACTTCCATGAGAACTATACAATTTTCAAAACTCACTACAAAAATAATTCCTTTCTAATAGGATTCAAAATCCTCTGTCATGAATTCCCATAAAACTCCTCGACAATTTCAGAAAATTTCCCAAAAATCTGCTTCCTTGAACTCCTTGAATCTTACTCATATTCTCAATTTTCTCTTCAAATTTTTGTGTGAGCCTGAATGCATGAGAGGGTTTCTTATATAAATCATCTTTCAAAAAAGATGCCTTTAAAGCTATAGACTAAAATTAGGTAGTTACTTTACTTAGCCATTAAGGTTTCCATCTTTTGCACCACTTGTCACTTTTTGCTGTTTGTTTCAAAAAAGTTGCTATTTTGATGCTCTTAGCTTCATGATGAAGCTAAGTATGTCTTTATCCCATTTTGATTTTGATTTTATTTTTATTAATTAAATATCAATTAAAATCAATATTTAATTAATTTCCATGTTTTAATGAAAAATAAAACTTTTTTTGCAAATTCTCTCTAATATTTATTTTTGGATTTATTATTTAAACAACCAAATTAAATATTAATAAAACTAATATTTAATTTTGTAAATCCAAAAAAAAAATCCTTTTGAAAGAAAATCATTTTTTGCTTTTCTCTAAATCCAACTTTTCATTTCATAAGGAATTTTCATTCTTTAAATTTTAGTTTTTTCTCAAAATTTTCCAATATTCCCGCTTTTCATGATTTTTAATACTTTTGGGATTTTCACAAGATTTTGGATTTTCATCCTCAAGAATTTTGAATTTTCATGAGATTTTGGATTTTCAAACTTCTTTTCCCGTCCTTTGGAATTTTCGCATTTTACATGTTTAACAATTTTCACATTTTTAATTTTTTAGATTTTTTAGAAACTTGGGTGATTTTTTGGTATGGGTGTCCAACACTTCTGAAAGGACTTTGTAGTTTTTGAATTGGGTTTCCTCAATGAATACCTAATCCATATTACTCAAACCCACAAAATCCTTTTTCCAAGACCACACCAGCCTCAAAATCAGTCTTGTCAATTCATTTCTTTGAGATCTGGTTTGCAATTAGTGAACAAGTTGCCATTAAATCCTCAAAAAAAAGTCTAGCACTTATTGTCCCTAAATCTATTAGTGGCACAAATTCTTCAAACCCATCTAGAATGCATGAATGACTACTCACAAACATACTCGTTGTAGTCAAGGCATTTGATGTAGAACAATCTAGACCAAGTTTATCCCTTGAGTTTCTCTTCTCTTCCTCCATATCTATCAGTGACCAAAGTCTCCTCTTTTTATCCTAAATCAAGATCCCTCTTTTGAAGTGTCTCAGTGGTAAATATTGGATTTTGAGTGACTTTTTGGAGGAATGAAATCATTTGCCATGGTTTATTTTTTTGTTCTGTAAGGGAAAATTGTCTCTGCATTTCTTCAAGCTCTTTGTCAATAATTTCCTGCTCCTTCTTCAGCTAGATATCCTTCATAAAAATGGCATCCTCTTCCTCATTGGAGTCCCCTTAGATCATATTTTGGGCCCAATTGGCTACTAGATCCTTGAGACTGGTTTTAATAACTTGATCTTCTTTGGTGAATGGAGTTGAAAATACTAACATATGTGTAAAGAGGGAGGGAATGAAATGGTGAGAATCTTTAACCAGAAAACTGTTATTTTCTACACACAATACTATCTATTGATAGCTCATTGAAAATGGCATATGTCTTTTTGGGAAAGGCATTGCAATACGAAACCTACAAATGGATGAGATTGCATAATCCTTTTATTGGTCAATTGATAGGTGTTTGTCACAATTTTAAAGCAGTCATGGATTGAATTTCCATGGGAAAATTTTCACTGCCAACTAAACTATGCGCTCCACAAAATACGAGAGCAAGGTTTTTTTGGAATGAAGGATTTTGTCCTTTGCAAAACATTCCATGACTAGCATAAATTTGTGCTCCATGATTTAGTGAGTGGGCTTTTTTCAAACTGGAGGATTTTATCCTTCATAAAATTTTCTGCATCCACTCCAAATCTGTGCCTTTGCATGCAAGAGCGAGGTTTTCTCAGAATGGAGGATTTTTTCCTTTGTGAGATATTTCCCACTGACACCAAATGCTGCTCTAAGATTGTGGAAGGCGCAGTTTTAATGCAGTCAAGGATTTGACCATTCCTTGAGTCCTGCTGACTTGCGCTCCATGGAATTCGAGAACAGTTGGCATATTACTTAAAATAAGGGGTACCAGGCCTAGGCAATGATGACTTCCAATCAAAATAGTACACTTGATGTACAATATCTTGCCATCCCTTTGACATTTTTAAAGTTCCTTGATACAAGTAGCAAGACTTATCAAATCATTCTTAATATTTTGACAAATAGTGCTAAACAAGTTAGCATTATGAGAGATTTGTGCCTTTGTTTATAAAACATTCAACAAATTTGTGAATTTTTCATCAGAAGACTTTAGTACTACCTATCCCCTTTGTTCAGGATCTACCTCTGTATGCTAGACTACTAGAGTACTATATAATCTTTCAGTAACCTCCATCAAGGTTCTCTATAGGCATTTTCCTATCTTGTTCTTTTGAAAAGGCTTTGACAAAGATGAGATCAAGTTAGTTTGGTCATCATCATCAATTGTTAGGCTAGCAAGCAAAAGTAGATTAGATAAACTAGAAGGTTTAGTGTAATCTTCTCCTTTCTTCTTTTTGGCTACCTCTTTGACTCTTCTCTCTTATTTCTCTTCTTTTCTTCTTTAACTAATGTTTTCTTTTCTTCATCAACTTTTCTTTTGATCTCATCTTCAAGCAATTTCTTCTTGGCCTCTTCTATTTTCCTCTTCTCTTCCTCTAATAGCCTCTTTTCTTCTTCAATTTGCTTCAATTTATCTTCAATATCCTTGACATGATGTTCATTCTATTTGGAACTCTCAAATGAGTTAGTATCATCAATGTTAATGGTAACATTGGTCTGATCTATCTATAGGGTGTCACCACTTATTGATACTTATAAGGTTCTGGCTGCTGGTGAAGATGCTTCCTTGGACTTTGTCATCATTTGACTTATAGATGCCACTATTTCACTTCTTATTTTATCTTTCTCATCCACAATAAGAAGAAATGGTCTTACTTTGTTCCTCAAGTAGGGTGCTAGATTTTTCAAAAACCTCTGTATTTCTTCTTCATCATTAGTCTTGCATATTGTTCTTATCATATACATCTGAAGCTCTATGTCCTCTTCTCAAGCTAGTGCCTTCTTTTCAATAAGTCTATCATAGACTTTATAGTTTACCGAGCCTTCAATATCCTTAAGTTTCAAATTATCTTCTGTTATGTATCTCATAGTAGTGATATCAATTTGATATTTCTCAAAGTTATTATACATATCATAGAATTTATTCATCTGTACCAAGTTTCCTTCATCAGAAATAGCTGAATTTATCTTCTCTATCTTAAGCTTCTAGGGTTGCCGAGTTTTTCCTACTAATTTCTTAGAAGTAGTTACCTTTTCTATTTGTTTAACTTCTTGTTCTTGTTCTTCTTCTTTGCTAGATTCAACAATTTTCAACAATATCTTTGTCTCTTTCTTAGTCCACTAGCTTGTTTCTTAACCCTTTTAGCCTTGGTAGTCATTTCTTCCACTAATCTCTTAGATTTTCTCTTCAGCTCACTTGTCTGAACATCTAACACTGTTGCATAAGGGATGCTTTGTGTTGGCTCTTGATTTAACAGTGTTTAAACAACCAAGTATGCAAGGAAAGAATGTGTCTATGGGCAGTTATCTCCAATAATGGACACACTTCACCAAGAACCTAGGCCAACTATAAGGCTACACTCCTTTTGCACTTCAGGCTCTGCAAAACCTAGTCGGGTATACCTATAGATTCTTTATATGGTACTAATTATCAAAGCATACACTAAATCTAATGTAAAGTAGATAAAAACCCCTAAAACTTCTATACTTAACCAAGAATCACAAGCATGAAATAGCTAAGAACATAACTCATGAAACTGGCAAGCTAAGTGTGGGTTAGCATTGAATAGCTTTCAACATAAAAGGGAAGATTGATTTAATATGTTGATATCAACAAGACCTAGGTATGAGCAACGAAACCTAATGATCCTATCTTTGACCAATGTCTTATCTATTGGGTAATTAAAATGAATTACAATAGTACATCTAGTAGAAATCTCAAATGTATCTCTGCATCAAGATCCTTGATCTATCCTTCACCTTGTGAACAGACATCTACTCTAGATTTGAATCTCATACTCAGACAATCCTTTCATGAAATCAATAAACCCTATGATAAACACTAAACAATTACATGGCTCTTTGTTCCATAAGAAAGGTACTTCAATCACATACATCACTAAATGAGATGCAACCTAATCTATGGTCTTTGAGCACAAACTAGAAAAGATTATAGATCCACAAATAGGAGACAGGATTCAAACTAAATTTGAAACCATTGCTACTCTTTATTTTCTTTCCTTGAAACAAAATACATGAAATATACAGAAATTAACTCATAAATCACCTAATAGAATAGAACTATCTGTATAAAACATCAAATGCTCCATGAACTGGAAAATGAAAAACCAACCAACCACTTTTAAGAGAAGAAGAAACAATAAATATGGAGAAGACAATTCCTAGATTTAATTTACAATTGACAAGTGTCCCTTTAGAAATGCTTCCCAGGAAGATCAAAAACCTCTTTCTAACTTCTCCTTCTAACTAGAAATCAAATCCCCATCATTTTACCTCTCAAAGGCATTAAAATATCTCAGAAATTTGATGATGAAAATGTAACTGGTTTTGGTGTAAACTTGAACTCAGTAAAAGTAACAAATAAGTTGAAAATGTCTTGTAGAATGCAAGAAAACTAATTTGGCTTGATTTTCTTAACATTTAGATTCCAAAAAGTCTTCAAAATCACCTTTTAACTGATACTGACGCTTCATGATGAAATCTGGTTGTTCCATTGTCAATACCCTAGATCTCACAAACTGGCCTATAGCACAAACTAGTGAATTGATGTGCATAAAATAATTTTAAAATCAGAAAATTCATCTCTTTCCGATTTTAGTGGTATATTAGAGTGCTAGTTTTCGACAAAAATTGCCCAGGTTATGCTTGTTTGAAGTTTCAAGCTCTGACTACATGGCTTCCATAATATTTATCAAAAATTTTAAACTTTTATATAGTTTAAACCATATAAACTTTCAGACTTTATTTAAATGTCTGACATGTATGTTTGAGAAAAATCTCTAAAAAATAACTTTTTAAAATCTCTTGAAATTTTCCCCACAAGTTTTAATTCGGGTCAAACATGGTTTGACCATCATTGACACGTGTCATCTTTTGATTGGCTCAGACTTGGGCAGCCCCACGTGTCACATTCTAATTGGACATCCTCATCAGCACCATGTGTTATCTTCTTGCTTCTTCTCCATGTTATCTTCCCTGCACCTTTCTTATAGCGAGTTAACGAGAACCCTCAGATCTACCACATGGCATGATCTGGTGCATCTCTAGACCTGCTTGCCACATCACCTTACCTCAAAATCCATGCCATGTGGCACCTTGCGATTTGTTAGTAACTCCACGTCACCACCACATCATCCTCACCATGTCAGCATCGCTACCTCGCTATACTAACTATTGTGCATCTTTTTCTTGGCAAGTTAGCAATGACTCTTTGATCTGGACATGTGTCATGATCTTGCTCCATCCGAACTTAGATATCTTCGCCAATTTTTTGGGTTTTTTCGATCACTCGAAACTCTATTGGCATCACTCGCTACTTTGCTAGTTGGAGTTCCAAGCATTTTCTGGCTAGCGAAGTAGCGACTAGCCAGATTTATTTACCTTTTCTGATCGCCTAGATTCACTGACATCACTAGCTTTCACCAGCTTTTGAATTGCATGCCCATTCAAAATTTTTCTCCTCTTTCCTCCAACCGGCTGGCTGATCAAGGGCCCACATACATGCACCTTGGCTTCCAAAAGCCTCCCACTTCAATTCATATTGGATATGGTGTGCTATTGTATTTAAATAACAAAACTTCCCACCATATAGGTAATGTGGGATTATTCAATTATTTCTGCACCACTATGAAATCTTTGTCAGGATGCTTGCTACCCGACTTTAAAAACTGACATAAACATCTGACCAAGCTCCAAAATGTAGGATCTCTATTCTCTCTGACATGTTCAACAGGCCTGCCATATCTCGTTGAATGATGACATCAGGGTCAAAAGATATTGACCTTTGAAGTTGCCAACTTAAATTCACTTGCAAATAAATATATTAGAAAACTAGAAAGTGCATTTGGAAATGGCCTGGAAAACTGGACATATGGCCACATGGGAAATGAAAATTGGGACATTGGTTGTCTGTCATGAGGATATTATGGATCTACGATTTGGGCTCATGACAAATAACTGGGCACAAATGGTGATTAGTCAAAATGGGCTACTTGGATTTGCTGACTAGAAACATTGACAAGATAACAATTTTTGCAAATGGAATTGACTTGGAAAAGTGTGCAAATAGATTCATCATGACTTGCAAATTGGCACACTTAAAGTATTTTTAGAGGACAACATAGGAGTACAATCCATTTGATCTAGGAAATCATAGATCTCAAGTTATGATGTCATTAATAGGGGTACCAAACAATTTGCAAATGCTGACACCAGTAAAAAGTTACATATTGCGTTTGGAATCACGTTTGAAAACTGATCAAATGGATTTTTCAAGACTTAAAAATTGAAGCATAACAAGTCTCTGATGTTTACAATGTGATGCAAAAGGAATTTCAGAATTTGGATCAACTGGTCAAAATTTATAGCATGTCAAACAGGGCTTCCCAAAATTCAGAATTAATTGCAAAAGCATGAAAACAGTAACTAACCAACTTTGAGGGATTCAAAAAATAGTCAAACGGACTCAAAATGATTGGAAATCTAAAACATAGGCCCTCAGGTATGGACACTAGACACTCCTAAATTAAAAAATCACAAAACATTTCTGGGTATGAGATATTCATTTGCAAACAAGGCCTCATATCATTGTTTGACACTCAGGTGAAAATGCAAAATTGGAACTAGCTCAAAACCAAACTTCACGAAATGGCTCGAAATCTCAATCTAACATCATGGAACATGTAGATGCACTAAATTAAAGGTGCTAGAAGCATTAAACACCTCTTAGGGCTTCAATGGTACAACTGGGTGCAACTAGGTACATATGCATTTATGGGGCTTGATTTGACTCAAAATTTTAAATGGACACTCAAAATGAGAACACAATTTTGAGCACCAACACTTATTTCTAAGGATGTCTCTATAATAGATACTAATAAAGGTTTCACATTCAATATACCTTATTTCATAGTCTGTTCGACTGCTTGTGATTCACTCTCAATCATACCAGCCTCTGATAAAGCTTTCTTCATTATAGTTTATATCTTCTTGTGAGATGCTTTCTCCAAGGATTCCTAATGAGATGATTGGGCAATCTCATCATAAGTTCCAAATCTATATTCATCTTGGTCCTTCTCCGATTTAAACAATAAATTAATGTATTGAACTATTGTTTCATCACTTGATTCATAACCTAAGAGATCAAGAAATATATCTTGACGTTCTACTACTTGAATGTAAGTAAAATCTATATCAACCATAACAAAAATTTCTTCCTTAAATCTATCTACAATTTTAGGTGCAATTTTGAATCTCTGTCTCATCGCATTCTGAAATGTTTTCATTATCAAGTTCCCATTATCCAATATTTTATCTACTGGATGTATTCTACACAATTATGTGATCTTTTCCACCATACACCTTTCACTACTCATAATCTCTATGACTAAAAAATATGGAATTATCTTAAGTACATGGAAAAATAAAAGATTGATCAGTGACTAAAATCTTAGCACACCATTCTTAGTCCTTTTGACTTTCTCTAGGTTCTAAAGAAGTTGGATTCTTAGGATTTCACTAAGGTTAACTTGTTCCTTTTCAACACAAATCTTGTAGGCTGTATAGATGAATCTAGCTGAACATTCATCAATCTTAGAACTTGCACATATAGAGTAGGTAATGATTCTACTCAGGGAATCTTACATCATCTTGTTTAATGGTGTTGATCACCATGGTCTTTCCATTATACACTACCTTTGTATAGCTTTCAACTTTCTTCTTAACCAATTTCTCACTGATAGGTACACTGCCTTTTTTACTAAGACCAGTTACCTCATGAATAATGTTGGCTGAAGTATTAACTACACTATTTTCCATCCATAGTTTCCCATCATTTATTCTACTAAGTATGATTTGTGTCCACTCATCTATATCCACTTCTCAGTAGAAATGATATTTAAATAGGTCAAGTTCCTTTAAGTTTTCAAATCAAAGTTTCACAGTCATATTGTGATTAAAGACTAATTTGATATCCTTGTTCATATACTCACTCCCAATAGAATCAAACTTGTTGTTAAGATAACTTCCTACATCTTCCAAATACACTACATTATTCAAAGTAATGGATAATGTTGAATTAGAGTTTCCTTCTACAAGTTTTGTGGAAACAAGCTTCAATTTTGGTCTCTTATCATTCTTCACATTATGAACTACTAACATATCCATGATTTTATCAAATATAAAAAAAATATTGAATAAATTCTATAAATAAATGATAAAAAACTTTTTATTCAAAGAGAGAGTTTTTTTTGAAATCACCTAGACAAGTTGCTTCTAAGTGCTCAAGTAGATGTTTATGATGTAATCACAATGAAATTGTAATTAATTCTTTACTTCATTTTATTCCTTAAACTTGAACTTGCACTAATTGCATACTTTGCAATCATGACAAAGTTGTCAAATATATTTGAAATCAAATATGTTGTCAGGATCTTTTATTTGATCTTCAGATGCTACCCGAGGTTTACCATAGCTTCCTTCCATCATGACAATTCTCCATAAAACTTCACTTCACAAAATTCTTAGTAAGAACATAGTTTTCATCTTCTACTACAAAATTGACTTTCTCTCTAATAATAGTAACTTTTAATTCCTTCATAACTAGTTTAGATAAGCTCCAAATTACAAGTGAGCTTAGATATTTTCTAAACTTGTCTCGATACACCTTTTCCCAACTTCTCCACCTCTACTTCAATCTCTAGATGAAGTTTCAAATTCTTGTGTTTTGAACAAGCTTAATTCAACTTAATTAAATTAAACTCAATAACTGAATTTGATCTTCCTATCTCATCATCTTCTAGCTTTTTTTTTGAGATGTCTAATCCTTTTACAAATGCCTCATTGAATTCTTCTTAGAGTTCACTAAGTACATTTCTTTGTTCCCCATTTTTTTTCTAGTTTTAGAGTTCCTTTCATGGTTCCTTCTGTCATTTATGACATTTCTTCCATCATTTTTTCTATTTCTAGAGTTTCTTCTATTATTCTTTCTGTCTCTAAAGTTTTTGTCCATTCTGCAATACTTTGTTGTATGTCTAAAGTTGTTGCATAACTGACATACTATAGTTCTACTTCTAGGATTCTGCTGATCATAAGGTGCTTGACAATTTTGAGCTATGTGTCCAAAGTTGTTACACTTATAATACAATATATCATCTTTCTTCATAAGGTCTTCCTTCTCTTGATGTCCTTTCATTAGATCTTCTTCTATCTTCAGGGTTAGTATTTCTAGACATTCTACTATTCCTTCTATCATTATCATATTTAGGTTTCTTACAATTAATTTCTTTATGACCCATACCATGACAATAAAATTCCTTAACATGATTAAATGACTTATTTGTAAAATCTCTTTTTATATGACCTATTTCATTACATGAAAAAACTTACCTCTAAATTCATACCTCATTTCCTTAGGAGATTCCACTTGCTTTGGTTCATCTAATATATAAACTTCCTTATCTTGTCCAACTTCTTTAGGTTTATTAGAAGATTGACTAGATTCAATCTCATCATTAGATTTATTCTTTTCTTTCAGATCTGATCTAATCTCAAGTTTCTTTGTAGACATGTTAAATAGATAACCAAAACTAGTCTTATCATAAGCAGGTCTCTATATTGACACTAAAACATCAAGCTTTTCTCCACTAGAATAAAACTTCTCAAGTTGTTTCTTGCATTAATTTAATTAACCTTTCACAATAGTATTGTACTTATGAAGTTTTTCATGATCTTCTTTTAATGTTTCAAATTCAGATGTCTTCTTTACCAAACTTGCTCTAAGATCTGTATTCTCAGTCTTCAAATCATATTCAAATTTTCTAGGATCACTCCTCAAAGTCAAATTCAGATTCATTATCTTCAATTTATGCTTCAAGATCTTTTACTCTATTTTCATTTTTAAATAATCATCATCACTAGTTTTAGATTTAGTAGATTTAGGCTTGGATTTAAGATGTTCAATATTTTCCTTCAATTGTCCAATGTATAGTTTGGAGTCTTCATATCTATGCTTCAACTTATCTCTTTCTTCAATAAGGAGATCAATTTGATCAAGTTTCTCTTTAAGGTTATTCATTAATTGTTTCATATCCATAGGGATCTTATTCAAGTTGTTAAGCTCCTTCTGAGTAACTATGCTCGGATGCCAATTGTTAGAAATAGGAATTAGTAAGAGGTGGGTGACTCAATAATATACAAACTTTAGTCACCAAATGGATATTATTTGTTACTTTAAACCACACATAGGATAGTAATAAAGTAATGTTGAATACTAATAGTAACCATGCACAAAGATAACTCATAACACCATTTTTTTTAACTAGGGAAACTTTGGCCAAGGGAAATCCCTGGTGGGGATGATACCCACTAGATAATATACTAATGTATAAGTTTCTTTTTAGAGGATGGACTTTGTTAGGATCCAATGAGAAAATTCATTATAGAGAGTCCCTATTAGGAGACTTTGAATCCTTGTTAGGAGATTCCAACCCAGTTAGGAGTTGTTCCAACTCTATTAGGAGTTATAGTATAGTAGATGCAAGATGAACCCACTTCCTAAACATGTACTTCCAATTACAAGAAGAGCTCACTTCTAAAAAAAAAATCATATTTATGAAATATAGGTACCATAACTTCTTTATTGACTAATCTCTAATCTTTAGCATGATCTCAGATCACAAAATAGCTTTTACAAAACTTTGCATATATCACTTTCATAGTAAGTTCACATATCACAATATTTGCACAACTTACACATTATTTTAGAGTTGAATTTGCAAGATGTCCTTTGCATAAACATTTTTTCTTTACAAAAATTTATGCTAGGTCTGCTGAGACCATAATACACTTTTTCAACTTAGAGAAAACATCTAGGATGTTAGCCCTAATTGGAGAAGTAATTATTTTGTAAAAATAATAATTTATTTTCTTTAAATTAAGCTATCTTGTTTCACTAGTGAAACACAAATATCTCTTTTTTGTATAGTTAGTATTGACTTCCAAGTTTATACATGTCATCAACAACATGTATACTATCTCCATCTAACTTCGCTAGTCATAATATGACATCAGTAACATGTTATATACAAAATAATACACTATTGTATACCAAATTCATGCTTAGACAATTTCTTGTCTACCAAAAGCTAACTATCTTTATTTCTGAGATTTCTTGTAAGCATGTACACCATTTTTTTTCATAAATCACAACAATTACATATCTCCATTATCCAACTATCGACATTACAAATTATGGTATGGCTAAAAACTTGATGTAAGTTACTTGAAAGTATTTGACAACAAATGTTATATCTTGAAAGAATCTAGGAAAGGTAAATTTGATGTCAAAGGTGATGAAGGCATATTCCTAAGATACTCCTATAGAAGTAAATCACACAAATGTTTGAATTTTTCCACTTATAAACTCATAGAAAGTGCACATATGAGAATTGATGAGTTTGCAGAAAAGAGTGAAGAATAGAGCAATAAAGAACCCAAGGATTATAGAAGATTTTCTTATTATGAACCTAATACTTTGACAAATATATCTATAAGTTAGGAGGCCTCATCTTCCAAGTCCCCAAAATCTCCAAAAGTTACCAAGTCATAATTAATGCAACTTGATTCATAGCCTAAAGGACCTAAGTTGTAGTCAAAAGCTATCAAGTTGTTAGAACAAACCGAGTCTGATGGACCTGAGTCATAGACAGTGGGACTCAATCTTAATATAGAAGATCATGAAGAAATTAGTAGAAAAAACTCCAAATCCAAAGTACCTGTGTTGGCAAGATATGTCAGAAGGCATCAGGCACTTGATCAGATCATTAGAGACAAGTCAGATGGAACAATGAAAAGAAACAAATTGAAAGGTACATGTTCGCTTGTTAAATTTGAACCTAAAAATGTTAAGGATACTTTGGATAATGAAAGTTGGATTGAAGAAATGAATGAGGAAATAGAAAAAATAGATAAGAAAAAAACTCCAACTCTTGTTTGAAGATCCAAGGATTAAAATGTAATTGGTACAAAGTGGGTATTCAAAAATAACCTAAATGAAGATGGAGAAGTTTCCAAAAATAAAGCAAGGTTAGTATGTAAAGGTTATTCTCAAGAAGAAGATATTGATTATGGTAAAAAATTTTCTCCTATTGCAAGATTAGAAGGTGTTAGAACTTTACTATCATATGTAGCTTACAGAGGATTTAAGGTTTATCAAATGGATGTAAAATCTATATTCTTGAATGTAATTCTTGATGAGGAAGTCTACATAGATCAACCTAAAGGTTTTGTAGATCTTAGCAAAAGAGACATGGTCTAAAAATTATACAAAGCATTATATGGTCTCTAGCAAGCTCCTAGAGCATAGTATGAAAGACTTCATAACTACATGATAAAGATTAGTTTTTAAAGAATAAATGATAACATCAATCTATATATCAAAGAAGGACTAGACAAGAAGATTGTGTTGGCAGAAATATATGTGGATGATACTTTATTTATAAGAAATGATGCCTTGTGCAAGATATTTTTGATAGAAATGAGTAAAGAATTTGAAATATCTATGTTTGGAGAGATGAAATTCTTTGTTGAATTATAGATTTAGTAGAAGAAAGATGGTATCTACATTACTCAATATAAATATATCAAGGATATACTAAAGAAATTTGTAATGGAAGACTCAATACTTGTTGCAATGCTTATGTCTACTGGACATAAGCTTTCCAAAAATAATGATTTCAAGGAGATAGATCAAACTATATACAAATCAAAGATTGGAAAATTATAGTATGTAGTGCATACAAGGCTTGATATTACATTAGCAGTTGGCATGGTGGCAAGATTCTCAGTAAATCTCAAAGAAAATCACATGATGGAAATGTTGGAATGTTCAAAATGGTAAGAGTACTTCTGAGAGAGAGGGTGAATCAAAAGTACCACACTTTTCACCTTTTCTTTCAATTTAAATCAAATAACTAAAAAGTAAACTGCATGCATGTAAACATATGAATGAACATAAAGTAAACACATGCAATAACACATAACACCAAATTTGGTAACCCAAAAACTCTCTAGGACGAAGAAGGTAAAACTTGTATGCCTAAAATGTGAGCACACTTCTATGAGTCATTATATTCAAGATTTCTCAAAAATGAGGTCTTGAATGGTGACTCATAGCTCCCTATTCATGGAGTGTAGGGGTTTGTAATGGAGGTCCTCAGTCTGACCTAGTTTGTGCTCATACAAGTACACCATGAAACAAGAGATTCAATGATCTAATATGCATGCAAATGGAAATGAAAAAAAACTAATCTAAATGATAACAATGCAAAAGAATGCAAGAAATGAAATCTAATCTATGTAAAAAATAATAATGCAGATCTAATCTATGAAAGCAAGATCTAATCTATCAATGCAAGATCTAAGCTCACATGAAAATCAAAGTATGGATCATGATGATGGAAGCCATGCATGCAAGAGAGAATGAGACAAGAAGATAGAAGTTCTCCACAAAAGCTTTAATATTCAAAACTCCTTCAAAAATCACTCTCCAAACCTGCAACATAACAATAGCATAATAATGGGTGTCTCTAAAATGAGGAGAGGACTCTCCCTTATAAAGAAGATTGGACAATCTAGATTGAGAGGAAAAAGATTTAATCAAGGGTGGAGAAATAATGATCCATGTGAACTAAAGATCCACCAATGAGAAAAGTGGAGTGGTTGAGAAGAAAGTGGAGAAAGGATGAAGATAAGTCCCATATTAAGTGTAGATAAAAGATTTATTTAATTTTTTATTTATTTTAACTCCTTTTTCATCAAAAAGATATTTAAGTGGGATATTTCATTTAATTAAAAGGGAGCAAGTTCTTTTAATTAAATAGGAAATATTTAATCAAATTAAAAGAGGAGTTTTTCTCTTAATTAATTAAATGTAGATGAATTATTTAATTAAAAGAGAGGTTTTCTTTTCATTAAATGGGGACTTATTTTATTTAATTAAAAGAGAGCAAGTTCTTTTAATTAAATAATAAATATTTAATTAAATTAAAAGAGAGGTTTTTCTCTTAATTAATTAAATGTGGATGAACTATTTAATTAAAAGAGAGAAAGTTCTTTTAATTAAATAAGACTTAAGATAAAATGATCAACCTTAGAAATAAAACATATTGAATTTGATCAAGGAAATTGATTTGAATTGATTTAATAAAATATTACACACCATTGATTTAAGAAATTTGATAAATTGATAAATTGAATAATGGGGGCCCATAGTCTAGGCGACCATTTTAGGGTGCATACATTTGCCCCTCTTTGACTAATGTGTGATCAATTTGGGAACACATGTAGTCAAAGAAAGAAATTGAAGTGTGAGGTCAATTTGGGATCACAAAACAACCCAGATGTGTGGTTGAATCAAGAACACAATAGGACAAAGAATACAAATAAATTTTGACTTGAAAAAGTCAAGGATAAAATTGATAAAATTGAATCAAAGATTGAATTTGATGAATCAAAGATTGATTTTGATAATTACTACCCCCTCATGATTGAAATTGAAATGAGATAGAGGAGAAACAAAAAATTGCTAAATTTGATCAAATCAAACAAAAGATAAGGTTCTTGATGTAAGATGAACGATATAAGAATCATAGAACCAAGGTAGATCATCAAGCATGAAATATTATGCCCCAAAGGTGATTTAGAAGAAAAGAAGTGGGGAAAAAGAAAATGGAAGATAGAAGTTTGGAAGATATGGAAAGAAATAGAAAGAAGAAAAGAAAATGCCCCAAAATCAATCAACTATTTAAGATAGAAATTTCAATTGAGATCATGAAAGAAGATAAGGAAATGAAGATCAAAATGTGACCATAGTTGATTAAAAGTTCACAATAAAGATGAAGGGAGAACCCTCTCAAACTCATAATGCAGCCTAAAAATGAAAACTAACATGAAGTCTAATAATGCAAGCTACATGAAAATGCAAAGGTGTACTTGCAAAAGAGCAACTGTAACATAGGATTTTTGTGTTCATAATTCATTAAAGAATGTAAAAGAACTTATTTTCATCATTGGTCCATTATTAATGGACATCAAAAATCACACAATCATCACTAGTCGCAAGTGCAACTATGAAGATATGAATTTAATTTATATCGGATTGGAATGTGGAAAGATTCTAACATAAGCATCAAAGACATAAAGGTCAAGGTGACTTTGATGTTAGCTTACCCAATTTATTCAATTTATCGAATTTCCTAAATCAATTTAATTAGGGTGCATACAAAACTAAGGTGGGGATGATACCCACAAAAAATCACTACAACAATAAATGTTGGACCACTTTTGATGGTTTTCCCTGTGAAAGGCCTACCCTATTAAAGGCTTTACACTATGTCAATAGTGACTTGATTAGAAGATTTACAAAAACTTTACATGAAGTGTCACCCTATTAAAGGATTTATAATATGCTATTAAACCCACCTAATACAATAGGATTTTCAATCACCTTCTCCAAAGGTTCTTCCACCTAGCTATTAAGCTAACCTATCAATATAGGATTTTCAAAATCTAATACAATGGCAAGAAAGTATTAAAAAAATGAACTTGACAGTATGCAATCTTTAATTGCTAGATTCAGGTACTTGATCTGCTCTATCTGATGTGACCCTTGCTTGATCTGATCTCTGTTCTTATTCCTTGTGCTATTCTGATCAACTAGATGTATAATTACTACTCTATTCCTCTAAGTATTACTCACTTCACACTTAAATTCACTATCATTTACCCATACACTACTCTCTTCCACACATGCAATGGGGTTTTTGATCTCCTTTTTAAAGATTGTGAAGACTTAGGGTTAGGTATGGATCTATGATCCATATTGAATCTTAAGTTCCTACTCATTCCTTGCATTTTTTTCATTGGTTGCATGCTTTCTCCATTTTTCTAATTGATTGCATGTTGATTGCATAGGAAATGTAAAAGATTCATCCTTATCCTTTTTCTCCTTTGAAATCCTTCTATGTCGGCTCCAAAAATGATTTACATCTAAGTTTGTGAGGGCACAAACTCATATGCTAATTCTGTGTTACTCAGCACATATTGGACTACTGGTGCTTGACACATATACTATCCTAGATTTCTTAGCACCTATTACACTATCTCACTTGACACATATATGATTATAGCTCACTCAGCATATTAAGCATTTTTGCTTGCTCAGCATCAACTGTGACTCGACACCTATATATCACTGGGCACTTATATACTACTCAGCACCTAAAGTCGCTTGACACCTATTAAAATATTGGCTCGGCACACACTGTGGCTTGGCATACATAATGCACTCAGCTTCAATGTAGAAAGTGATTAAGTGTGTTGACACTCAAATGTCAAAACCATCTAAGGACCAACAATCTCCCCCTTTGACATGAGTGTCAAAACCACTTAACTAAACATTACTAATCTATCCTTATGAGTACCCTATCCACAAAATTTCAAAATTTGTTCAAAATTTCTCTAAAATACCTTAACTCACCCTAAGCTAATTGTGCCTTAACATTCTTGAAACCAAAATTATGGGTTGAATGTGCCTGATGTATTCTATACCTATGATCTATATCCAATTTATATCTCGACCAAAACATTATTTCTCCCCATGAAAGAATGTAATCAAAATTTATAGTATTCTCCCCCTTAGATATATCTTCATCAAAATATTATATCTCCCTTATATCTCCCCTAAAACATATATCTCCAACTTTTTGACACTAATCTCAAAGGGTTCTAAGCCAGAGTAATACCATGCTTAGCCAAAAAATTACTATTTACCTCCATTATTTTTTTTAGAGCTGCATCCCAATTCTCCAAAGTAATGTTAAGTGACTTGTGCTAGATGGCAATCTCTGCAACAAGGTGTACAAGTTCATCAAGTGTAGAAAGATTAGGATTTTTCTTTATAACTATTTCAGCATATACTTGCTCCTTGTGGAGGACTTCTAAATGTGGGGTTATGGAGGATTGAATTTGCATCAATTTAGCCTTTATATTGGTTTCCTCTACTGTAAAAATTGTAAAAATCACATAGCTTCTTGTACAATGAAAAAGTGTTTTCAAGGACAAATTTGACCTTATCTATTTTGTTGGCCAACTCTACCTGTTCAAGTGCTATGCCACTTGATATCTTCTCATTCACTTTTCCTTGAAATTTTCTTTTAGACCATTCCATGAGTTTAACATTAGTATCTTGGTCTTCATTGGTCACCTAGTCAACTATATCTGATAGTTGCTTTATTATTGGCTTTGCTTGATCTGGTGACTACAAGTTGAAGGCATCTATAAAGATGTCCTTGATCTCATGAAGTGCTTGTTTATGTTTGAACTCTTTCCTAAGTATTTCCTGCCTCATCCTTCTATCCAATGCAGTTTACATTTTAGTAATTTGTACCATTGTGATGGTCTTGGAATCATAGGAGGGTATAACAATATCTTCATCTAATTTAGGGTCTCCATAGTGAATTACCCTTGCCACTCTAGTTGAGCTTGTGCCTGGAGTTGAGAATTGCAAAGGAATGACTTCAATGCTTGGCTTTTGAATGGTCTTTGTAGGAGTACCAGTCTTTAGTAGTTCTACTAGTGTTTGAATGGTAGCCTACTCCTTTTCTTTTGAGGTATCCTCTTTTTCATCTGACTTCCTTTCCTCTACACTCGGCATGCGAACAATATCATTTTTTTCTCTTGGTGTGGGTGGTGGTGGAAGCATCAAAATCTTAGTGCAAGTAGTTGTAGATCTGAAAGGTGGTTCCTTAGGTTTCACCTTTTCTCTTTGTGGTGCTACTAATACCTTTTTTAACTCATCAACACTCACCAATATAGGGCTTGTGCATAACTATGCCTATAGAGTGGATTGGTGAAGGATATTGGAGAGATCATTTGTAGTTAGTGGATTGATGTTTTGAGATGAATTGTTAGGAACATCCTTAATGATTATTGTCTCTTTAGGTGTGATGATTACATGAGGTGGACTAGGAGGTGGCATTTGTGTGTCTTACAAACTCTATTCATCTTCTTGCTGCTGATAAGTTGTTGCCATTGTTTCTTCCTCCTCACCTTTTTCTTTATCCTCCTCAACTTTCTTATCTTCCTCTTCTTTCTTCTATTCTTCTTCAACTCTTTCTATTGCTTCCTTCTCCTCCTCGTCCTTCTCTTCCTCTCCTTTCTTCTCCTCTATTTTCTTTTCCTTTATCTTTTCTTTGGCACTAGTTTCTACCTTATTTTCTTCCTCTACGTTGTCATCAGTTATCTTATAAATTGTTTTCCACAATTGTGTGGATTTATTTACAACATCCTCAATCTTGTTTTGAAGTATGCAAAAGGCTCTATACTTTGGTGCAAATTTTCCACTATGTTTCTTATTTTCCTTTTTTATTTGAACCTTTGTCATGTTAGGATTACTTGAGCCAAGGTGGATTCTCTAATCTCCCTTTCCATTTTTAGACAATAATTCTATTTATTCTCAATTATTTCATATAGTTCCTTGGGCATAGTATTGTCAAGTTATAGAGGTGTGTTTTTAAATTCTACCATCATGGCATACATAGATTCCTCTACTTTGTTCTACTCTTACCTATTGAGCTTATTGAAATTAAGAAAATTTAAATTATTCAAATCTACATTTTTAATCTTATCACAAAGTTTATCAATTGGAGTCTTAGGAGGATGGCTTACCACTTTAAATTGGATGATGTCCTCTGATTCTGTTCTTTCTCCATCATCTATATCTGGTTGTGCAACATACATTCTTCTCTTCTTGAGCTCTTTAGTATGATCTTTTTTGGCTTTCTTCTTCTCTTTTGATGACTCTTTGGCCTTTTGAGTGGTTGCTCTTGTAGTGGCCCTTGTTGCTAGAGTTGGTTTAGTTTGAGCTAGCTTGGTGACCTTCTTGGGCTTGGGCTAAGCTGTAGGTTGACTTTTTTCCTTTCTCTTCTTTTTCTTAGTAGGTGTAGGTGCTTCCTCAACTTCTTCTCCCTTAGTACCTTCCTCCTTGTGTTCTCCTAAACCTTGTTTCAACTCTACTCGGCCTTGCCCTTACTCTTCTTCTTCTTCACTATCTCCTTCTACTTCTACTTCTTTTTCTTCACCTACTTCTCCTTCAATACTTGCTCCAAATGTCTTCTTTATCTTCTTTACCATCTTGTCTTTCTTCTTGATAATAGTAGCTATCTTTAATTCAGTTTCAACTTTGGACTTGACAAATCATATGTCCCAAAGTGAGGAGCCTTCCTATCTATCTCTTCTGCTAGCAATGTTGTGATTGTTACTGAGGCTTCATCTACATCAAGCTCATATCCCAATGGCCTTAGCCATCTTATTCTTGGTATTGCTGCTTGAATGTAGGTGTAATAAATGTCAACCAATAAGCATATGCCATTAACATGTTGTTCTATCAATGAAACTGGTATTCTCATTCTCTACTTCATAGACTTCTTAAAGTCCTCAAAATAACTAGTCATCTGAGACTCAAAGTTATCTCCCATCTGATCAATGAACTCATTGATTTGTATGATTGTAAACTTGTTGGAATTCCAATTTACCTTCCTAATTGAAGGGAATTCTTCCATCACATAAAAGAATATGCAGACTAATATTGATCCAAATTTGCATTGTGCTCCCTTGGATCTTCTTATAGCTCCCACATTTTCATTTATTTGTTGAAACATTAGTTATGACAGATCATAGGTATGATCTTTCTTCACTAGCTTGTAAGCTACATCAATAGCTATGTAAGATTCACTATTTAGTCTACTTGATTGGTAGAATTTGTGTGAAATTATTCTCACAACAAAGCCAAGTAGGGGTTTAGTTACAGTGTCTATGGTCATTCCCTTATTGTTCCATTTGGCTCCTATATTCTTCTAAATGACCTCCTTTCTATCACTTCTCAATGTCTTTGGCCGATCTAGGGTTGGGATTCCTATAACCCTATGCACTATGCTTTTTGTAATCTTTATAGGTCTTGTCTCTAGCCATAGATAGCCATCATGAATTTGACTCAAAACAATGTGAATCCATTTAGTCTTAAAGACCCTAGGAAAAACTAGGGTTTTTGTCAAACCCTTCTTCTCAACAATCTAGAATTTGTCTTTCAATATCCCATTGTCACATAACTTATCATAGGCATGGAAGATTTTGAGATCACCTGTGGCACCAATTTTGCAGTTATAACATTTTCTCACATCTTGAACCATGACAACTTTAGGTGGAATGATGGATAATGCACCAACTAGGTCATTTCTATAGGCAACCTCAAGGATTGGCCTAAACTTAGGTTTCTTTACCTCATTGCTAACTAGTTGAATCTCATGATCTTCCTTTGCTTTAGGGTTTCTTGAACTAGAGGCCATTTTATCAAACTAGGGTTTAAATGTATTAATAGTTTAACTTCTACATAGCTTGACACTTGATAAATACCTTTGAATTGATGAATTTGTGTTAAATTGCTATTGAAATCTATGCAAATGGCTATTAGGTTTCTACTTGATTGCTTCTTCACTCTTCTTGCCTTTTCTTTGTGTTCAAATGGCATGAAAATGAACAAAATTTGACCTTATACCTTTCAAAGACCTAGCATTAAATGCTTCATGGATACAGCTGTAAACTTGACACTTGAAGGATTCAATATGACTTGACTCCCATTGTATTTCATCTACTCAGCTTCAACTATCAGCTTGGTCACTATTAGAAATTTGACATCCATTAGAGCTTTACTCGGCATCTGAGGACAGTTCAACAGTATTTGCAAAAATTTTAGATTTTGACCTGGCATTGTTTCTCATGTTGATTTCTTCTTTTGTAGTACTCCATTGTTCTTTGAAACTGATGTATGATATAGCTTTGTATATCAATCCCATACACCTTTCTTTTTCTTAGTTGGATGAAGTGTGATCACTGGACCTTTTGGGTGAAGTGATCCCTCCATTTGATGTGTTGCACTCATCTTTCTTCTTCTAAGTCTTGTTCATTTTCCCTCTTATTTGTTCAACATCAACCTTCTCTTTTCCTTTGTTGACTTCTATCTTGGGTGCTTTTTACTTTGTTTGGTAATTCCTATTGATATGACTAGTTTTCAAGCAACTGAAATATGTAGTTTGGCTTAGCCATCTGCTATAACTTCCTCCAAAATGTGTTCTTATGCAATTTTAAGGAATGTGTCCATATCTTGACAATAGTGACAGATATGCCTAGTATTATAACCCCAATTGTAGTGATGACCATGGTTGTTTCCTCTTATAGGCCGATTAGGTATCGACATGGGCTTTGATCTACATTCAAATGCTCTATGTCCATATTTTTTGTAGTTGTAATAGTGACCTTCAAATCTTGATGTCTTCATCGTCTTGGTTCTACATTCATGTGCTTGATGTCCTTATTTTTTGCTCTTGTGACAAAAGCTTGCATTTATAGGCTTATCATGCTGATGACTATTCTTACTCCTACATATATTAGAGGTATGTCCCTTTTTACCACAAAAATTACAAGTAGGTTTAGTGTTCTTACCTTTGTTACTCCTTTCGTCTATAGTCTTGGATGATTCTTCTTGTTTAGTTCTGGTATAACCAAGTCCTAAAGTATCATTACTAGCCCTTGGTGATTTCAATAGTTGCTTAAAATACTTGATAGCTTCATTAGGTTTGTTAAAGCTTTCTGGTATCTCTTTCTCTCTTTTCAATTCATTCTGCATCTTTAAGGTGGAGATCTCAATGTCCTTCATGTTTAGCTCATAATGTGCATTCATCATCTGGCTTAAGGTGTCTAGCTGCATGTTTGAGATCTTTTCAAACTCAATTATCTTCTCCTCCAATCTATTAGTGAGATTTCTCTTGTCATCTTCTATCATGGCCTTATCCTTAATGGCTCTCTTATTTTGTTAAGTAACTTCACAAAGCATTATGGCTTGTGATTCTTGTTCAAGCTTGAGTAATCCAATTTCTTCATCTTGTGCTCTATTTTTCTCCATCATTTTTGCTATTACTGCATGAAATGTCTTGGAATCTCCATTGGAAAAAAATTGTGTGGTATCAATCTCCTTGTAGTGTATGTCATTTTTAGCTATGGCTATCTCCTTCCTTCTTTTTAAGGATTTTCTTGATTCTTCTCTAGCTTCTACTTTGTGTAGAGTGAGGTGCACATCAATCACCTAATTGTCCATGATCTTCCCAAGTTTGAAGACTTCCATCTTTAGACCTTTCCTCTAAGTTGTTAGGCTTCTCCTTGTGAGAACCTTTTCTCTAATACCAAATGTTGGAATGTTCAAAATGGGAAGAGTACTTTTGAGAGAGGGGTGAATTAGAAGTACCACACTTTTAACCTTTTCTTTCAACTAAAATCAAATAACTAAAAAGTAAATTGCATGCATGTAAACATAGGAATGAACATAACGTAAACACATGCAATAACTCATAACACTAGATTTGGTAACCTAGAAACCCTCTAGGAATAAGAAGGTAAAATTGGGGCAGGGATGATACCCAAAGAAATCATTGCAGCAATAAATGGTTGACCACTTATGATGGTCTACCTTGTGAAAGGCTTGCCCTGTTAAAGGCTTTACACTATGTCAATAGTGACCTGATTAGAGGATTTGTAAACACTTTACATGAAGTGTCCCTATATTAAAGGATTTATAATAGTATGCTAAACCCACCTAATACAATAGGATTTTCAATGACCTTCTCCAAAGGTTCTTCCACCTAGCTGTTAAGCTAACCGATCAATATAGGATTTTTAACATATAATAAAATGGCAAGAAAGTATTAAAATAATGAACTTGACAGTATGCAATCTTTAATTGCTAGATTCAGGTACTTGATCTACTTTTTTTGATGTGGCCCTTGCTTGATCTGATCTCTGTTCATATCCCTTGTGCTATTCTAATCAACTAGATGTATAATTGTTGCTTTATTCCTCTAAGTCTTACACACTTCACACTGAATTTTGCTATAGTTTACCCATAAACTTCTCTCTTCCACACATGCAATGGGGTTTTTGATCTCCTTTTTAAATATTGTGAAGACTTAGGGTTAGGTATGTATCTATGATCCATATTGAATCTTAAGTTCCTACTCATTCCTTGCATTTTTTCATTGGTTGCATGCCTTCTCCATTTTTCTAATTAGCTATATGCTGATTGCATAGGAAATGTAAAAGAGTCATCATTATCCTTTTTTCTCCTTTGAAATCCTTCTATGTCAACTCCAAAAATGGTTTACATCTAAGTTTGTGAGGGCACAAACTCATATGCTAATTTTCTGTTACTTGAAACATACTAGATTACTAGTGCTCAACACATATACTATCCTAGATTGCTCGAAACCTATTACACTCTATCTCACTTGGCACATATATGATTCTGACTCACTCAACATATGAAGCATTCTTACTTACTCAACATCAACTCTGACTTGACACCTATATATCACTCAACACTTGTCTATTGCCTGGCACCTGAAGTCACTCGACACCTATTGAAATACTGGCTTGGCACACATTATGGCTGGGCATACATAGTGTACTCGGCTTCAATGTAGAAAGTGATTATGTGTGTTGACACTCAAATGTTAAAACAATCTAAGGACCAACAGGAAATCAAGAATCATGAGATAGCTGAAAGGTACTAAAGACTATGGTTTATGGTACAAAAGAGGAGGCAATTTAGATTTGAAAGTATTCACAGATGTTGATTGGGCAGAAAGTATTAATGATAAAAAGAGCACCGGTGGTGGAGTAATATTTCTTGATAAAAGACTAGTGTCTTGGACAAGCAAGAAATATAATTGAATTTCTCAGTCCACAACAAAGGCAAAATATCTACAAGCAACAATTAATTGTTCTAATATTATTTTACTCAAACAACTCTTGGCAGGTATGAAGATAGAGATCAAGGATCTAGTGGTTATATATTGTGATAACACCAGTGCAATTAATATGTCAAAGAATCCATTGATGGATGCCAAAACATAACACATTGCTATAAAATATCATTTTTGTAAAGAATTAGCACAATATAAAGAAGTAATTTTGGAATATGTGAATACTAAAGAACAAATTGTAGACATATTCACTAAGCCATTGCCTTAGGATGCATTTTTGTATCTAAGAAGTAACTTAGTGGTCATTCCTCTATTTGAAGCTCACTAAATGAAGTTTAATGATGCATCAACTAGAGCATATTAAAGATCAGTCAATTGGTGTAGTATTAACAAGGGCATATTGCCAATGAATTAGTACATGATGTACATTGATATTCTCTGAATATGGTCTTTGGCATGAGATGTCAAAGAGGGAGAAGTTTACTATCATATCTCATAGAAATTTTATAAAGTTAAAGAGAAAAAGATGTCAAAAGGGAGAATGAACTTGGTCTGATATCATAAGCAAAAAAAATTTGACAAAGGGAGAAACTAAAGGTAGAGGGATTTCACATTGATAGAGGAAGTTCTCATGAATGAGAATCAAAATGAAATTGGATATGTTCCTTACTTTATTCTAGCTCTAAAATTTTATTGCATTATGACGTGTTTCCACCAATGCTAATTGTGTATTGTCTTTGATGTTACAAAAAAATGTCATATCATTACCAGTTAGTGTATGCCAAGATCACTTGGGCATTGCAAAAAATTTCCTAGGTCTATCAAGAAATCCAAAGATTTCCTAGTTTAGAAGACAGTGTAGATTGAGTTCACTCGGGTGACAAAGGAAAGTTTGCAAAAATTGAGTGTTAACTGAGCTCACTTGGTTAATGAAGGAAATGTTGGATGGAACTAGTGTTAACCGAGCTCACTCAATTACCAAAATAAATTTTTCAATATGTAGTATTAACCGAGTTCACTTGGTTAACATAGGAAAATCACTTTGACTTAGTATGTACCAAGCAGGGTTGGCTAATGAAAGATTTTTCTTGTTTTGGCATATTGAATTCAATAGAATTATTTCTTGGTTCTAGCTGACTAAGGAGATGAATATTAATTATTCTAAGTTGTATTCAAGAAGACTTGACAATATGTAAGATATAAATATAAGGTCAAGTTGAGGATAAGAAAAAGAAACATAATTGAAGATTTGATGACGCTTAGAGGAAGTGAATTGAAACAATAAGTAGAATACCTTTGTTGAGATGTAAAGATACATTCGATGAGGAAGGATAAAGTATACAAGCCAATTTTCAAATTTTTAATAAAAAATTTATTTGCATCAGGAATCAAGTCATCTCATTGTTACTCTCTAACCATTGTAGCAGTGATCTAAATCTCTTAACAAAGTTGGCTTAACAATTATTTGTAAATCCTTTAACAAGGTGGCATTTATATTGAATTTTCTAAAGACCTCTAGCAAGGCCTCTCCTAATAGGGTGATTAAATCCTCTAATAGGGTCACACCTAACAGTGTGTTTTGTAACCTTTTACAAGGTTGGCTCCTAACAGAGCTCACTTCAGAAAAGTAAAAATCAATAACTAGTTGCAATTGGTGGTTTTTCCAAAATTAATTTTTCATGTTAAATCTTGGTGTTGAATATGTTCATGCTATTTATTTTATGTGTATGCAATTAAGTTAAAGTAATATCAATCACAGATAATATCTTAATACTTTTATGTTAAGCATTTGTTGAGCTAGTTTTGTGTTTACTAAGTTATAACATTTTTGTGTGTTTACCGAGTTGTAACTGAGTTCAATTTTGATTTATATTGACATCTAAGTGATTTAGGATTTATTTTTGTAGTTACTATTCACTTATTCCTTCTTAATTACTCCTATTATATTTCCAACAAAAATAACATGAAATTAACATAAGAATTTGGACTAACTAAAAAATACCATTATCATTAAAATGAAATAGAAATTGGACCCTCACTCCACATCTTGGGAATCCTATTATAGACAAGGATTTCAGAAAGTTTCATATGGGAAGACACTTGTCAAAATTTTATTTGAAAAACAAAAACAAAAATACAAAGACAATTCATATATTTTCTTTTTTACAAACATTCTTTGTACTTAGATAGAAGTGGAGAAATAGTTTCAAAATTGACAACTGGCAACAAATCTCCACGTATAGTCCTTGTTTTCTTTGTAGGTGTATCCATATAAATCCCATGCAAAACTAAGATAACATATTATGATGACTTGCCCTTCCTCTATTTTGACCTCTTATATGCCTGTCATAATGGCATCTAACTACTTCTTGTGGGCAAAGCCTTAATTACTCTGACTACTTCCCACACATAAATCTCTCTTTTTTTTGGCCATTTAGTGCATCTAACTTCATCCAAATCCCTAATTTCCATATTCCACCTGGCATCTGTTATGGTTCTTGAATCTGTTACAAATTGATTCATATCAATTTCCACTTTGAAGAGAGGATCAATCAAATCATTGAAAGCAACATTATATGTATCACCATGAAAAGTGGTTGTTACTCCCTCTAGAGATAATATCAAGTCAAAATAATTTGATCATTTTTTCCAGTCTTTTAACTTATTGTCAGCATCCAAAATTGGTGGGATGTAAGAGTCAATTCTCCCTATCAGAATATTCATTTTATTCTACACAATTTGCAACTTACTAGTAAAGAAACCAATTAAATATTTTACTATCTCCAAACCTTCATTTACTATAAAAATATTATTAGGTAGATCAGGCTTCTTTTCCATTAACAAAATTAATCTTTCAAAAAATTGAATGTATGGCCCCCATTGGTTAAAAATAGATGACAACCATAATAATGCTTCATTGCAAATATTCTTAACATTTTGTAGAGAAATGAAAAGGTTTTGTGCTTGCTAAGAGATCTTCTTCAGAGTTTCTATCTTATGGCCTATCATACCTTCTAAATTTTTTAAAAAAATTTCACCACCTTGTTCTAGAGCCTCAACATCAATACTCATCCCCTAAGGTTCAGAGTCAATCTATACTTATTTTATAGTCTAAGTTTTTGTCTCCTAAGTAGTCTTTGATAGTTCCTCACTCCTAACTTCTACTCTAGTCTTCTCTACTTCCTTGAGTTGATCCTTTAAAAAATTTACTTCAGCTTCTAGCTCCTTGGCCTTTGACTCCAACTCATTGATTCTCTTCTCATTGACATATCACTTTTTGAGCTCTTCCTCATACAATTTTCTAATGTCATTGTAATCATGGAAGTCTTGGCTAGCTTGGTCTCAATTTATTCAACCTTGGCCTCATTCACAATGAAAAATGTTTCAGGGCCTTAAAATTTTTTGTACCACAAGTTTTATGCATAGTCTATAGTATCATATTGCCTTGAGCAGTGCTTTGAATGTCCATTATCTTTGGCTTCTCTGTTTCAAGAGTTATGCTTCACATTGCCTAGGACTTAGAGTATATGTTGAAAACTAACCCTCTTTGGAAACCATCAGCACCAAATGCCTCATATGAAATTGAATTATCTAGTCTTCTAGTCTGATCCAATATGAATGCTTTGTCAAGATCCCAACTAGGCATTAGCGCATTCCACTCCTTTGTACAAGACCTCTAGCATTGTAGGAGTCATTTTCTCACTTTTAGGATCATATGCCCACAATTTTATCTATAAGTTCTTGGATCTTCTCCTCAGATTCACCTAGCTTGAGTTTCAAGACCAACTCACTTTGTATGAGAAACTTTTAAACTCAACAAATTTCAAAAATTCATCATCTTCAATGAACTTTTCTGCATGGATGATTCTATTATCCAGCCTAGTTTTTGTTAGCTATAAGTCAATCAAAGAATACTCTACTCATGTTAATTTGTATTGTAAATAATTTTTCCATAAATCAGAAAAATATTGACTCTTAGCAAGCTTCAATTCTAGTGTCCTATATTTCACCTTATGAGGTAAGTTTGGACCACTTTTTTCCTTTTGTTTCCCTTGGCGACCCATGCAACTGTAGCCATCTCCTCCTCTTCAACTTCCAAAACTACATTAGGCTCAGGGGACTCAAGTTTTACCCTCCCTTTTATACCTACTAGCCCCTTAGTCATTTGTGCCATGTATCATTGTAATTATCAACCATCTTCTTTAGCCTATAGTTGTATGGAACATCTAAGTAAAAACCCTTGAAATTTGGGTCTGTCTTCTTCAACTCATTCTCCACCCTCAGGATGAGATCACATTTTCTTAATATTTATGTGGCTTCCCATTCAACTAAAATATTTTTAATTAAATCCTCAAGGGAAAATTCCCCAGTACTAGGAAACACACAACCTTTGATCTCTTTCAAGGTATCTCTCATAAAATTTTCTAGATCATAGATTCTATATGGGGTAGTAGACAAATTATAATGCCCAAGGAATGCATGAATTTGATCTAGGTATTCTTTCCCAATTGAAAAGTCTCCTATTCTGAAACATCTACATAAAAAGGCACCTTTGTGCAATTTTCTCCCTAAGTACTCCCTATCTACCATGATTAGCTATCAAAGAAATTTGATGATTGCAAGCCTAGGAGGGATATACTTTGGCAATATGTGAGGTGGCTAGGGACATGCATAAAGTCTCATAAGAGAAAAAATTTAGAACAAGAATGTCACCCCATTTGTGGATCTAATCTCTTCTGTTCAAGCAAGAGGGATGTCCTTAATAAATGTTTTAGAATTTTAGGGACCCTACAGAAATTGTGATCTAACATTTTCATTATTACCACACTGAAATAATTGAAAAAAGAAATAGAATCAAAATAATGGTAGTATCTATCCCATAGGTCAGTGTCCATAGTTGTACTAGAAGCTCTTCATTCTCATTAGACGTCTAATCAATAAAATTTGGACTGATGTATCCCACATTTTTGTACAAGATAAGACACATCAACAATGAACAATGGTGGAATTAAAAATTCCCCAATTCTCCTCTCGTGCTGATTCAATTTGGCCTTGTATCTTCTCAATGATGTAACCCACATAATCACAACCCACATAATCACACTCCATATTGTGAAAGGTATCCTACACGTCCAGGGCTATAATACATATTGATCCAAATATCATATTAGAATCATCACTTCCCACTACCTTGTGGATTGTACACAAATTTCTAAAATTAATTCTTGAAGTTGTTCTACCTTCTTAGGAAAATCTCCTACCCTTTTGGGGTCCACATGGATATGATGCATCATCATTATTCTAGTTTAAAAAATTACATTTCTTTCAAACTTTCCTTGAAGCTCATCTATATCAATTAGGACACTTATTTGACCTCCCAGTCTAAAAGCTTCAATGAACAAAGCACAATCTACTGTACACAAAATACTCCTATCATGTTTGTGGAATTATTTGGTTGCTAGATTGTATGACTTGATTAGGGCTTTCATCAAATCAACATCCACATATACCTTTGTGAATAGTATCTTCACCATATTTATGCTCCCTGGGTTGTAGATGGGGATCTTGTCAAACTTGTTATTGTAATAAATATTTGAACAACTCATATCCATTAACACTAGGGATAATTGCATCTCTACAGAATGCATATAGGCCTCTGAAATCATGATCATTTGCAAAAATTGTATTCAATGACTCTGGGAATAGTTTCATCCATTCATGTGTGAAATAATGTGGCCTTCTCTATCAATTTATACCTCCTTTTAAAGTTAATGTTTATGCAACTTCCATTTCTCTAGTTTGGATCTCTTCTACCTCGTTTTCTGACATCTTATCTACAAATAAGATCTGAAAGCTCTGCAACTTCTCAAATTCTTCATGCTTTGTAAATGATATTTTATTTCAGTTTGGAAAGTGTCTTCAATGCTTTGTGTACTTCATCAACTTATTTTCTACATTGATTTCCTAAATGTATGAGTTTTAATTCTTAGGATTTATATCATCTCATGGACCATCAACTTAATTATCCAACTTAGCACTTTATCATACTTTCAAAACCTTATTGGCCAAAACCTTTCTATCCTTTTCTAGTTTGGAGAAAGAAAAAATATTTTTCATGTCATATTTAGGGCTTATAATCTTGCACCTTTTATTTGAAATTCAAACCCTCCATAACCCTAGGATTTTTTCTTCTAACTTGTGTCTTAACCATCTAACCATACATTGTTAGTTACCCTTATTGTTTACTATAACCCTTGAGGCCCTAACTTTAGCTTTACTTTAGTCTCCTAATCATGTGCTTGACTCTTTATTGTGGCATCGAGAAGCTTCTTATTTCATGTTCTAAACTTATGTTTCACCTTATTTCGTAGCTATGAGAGTCCTTATATCTTATCTTGTAATCTTACAATCTTTCATAATTTTGTATCTAGAAAACTTTATTGACATGTGCTCATTTCTTCTACACTTATGCACTAGGACCCACATCATAAGATCATAAGAATCATATGAATTAAAACTCCACAATTTACAATTTCATTCTTCTAATCTATGCAAATGGTCAAGAATCCATAGAAAACCATTTATGCTTTTACACTTCTCATTTCATCATAAGATCATAACACATGTTGATCTTCATGAAAAACACTTACGATGATATGCTCTCAACATGAGCATAACAATGGAACCTATGTAAAATAATTCTATGGCTTTGCACTTGTGTTAGACATTGTGATATCAAGAGACCCATGAATTTCCACTTGTGAACTTGTGTTAAAGCCCCTTACCATAACATCAAGAGATTGAAAACCTAAGACTTATGACTCCATGCTAATGATCATAAAGAGAAAAGAAAATTTTGAAAATAAATTATGATCTCTTGCTAGACACAAAACCTAGGGTTAAAACCAATCTAATCATGGAATAAGAAAAATTTTAATGGTTAAGAATGGGACACAAGTCTTAGAAAATTTGTATGATCCTAGGTTAAGGAAAAATTTCAAAATAGATTAGGGTACAAATCTGCTAGGTTAAGGTTTTAATAGAAAACTTGAGAAAAATATATGAGAAAGCCTAGTTGCATAAAAATCTTCATGACATTTTCAATATATTTTCAGAATTTTAGCATAGTGAAAATATAGGCTATCACATTGCAATTGAACCATCCAATTAAAACCAAGCTACATGGACTATTTTATATCACTACATGTCAAACAAGTCAAAGATTATTTAGCACCCCAGAATTGACCAAGTCATAATACATGTTGAGTGAGACATATGAAGAATAATTGATATAAATTTAATTTATGTTGACTGATTCAATATCTTCCAAACCTATAGAAGATGAGGGACAACATGAATTTTAGCTATGATCGAGTGTCAAGAGATTTAATTGCTAAGTAAACCAATTTTGGCATATATGTTTGTAATTAAATAAACACTTATGTAAATCATTTTGGTCAGCTTCTATAACATATTCTTTGGATTATAGAGGCTAATAAGGAGATAATTACACATTTTTTCAGAGGACATGTACAATCCCAAGAAAGGCAGAGTAATCAATCAGAAAAAAAAGGACTACGGAGCAAAAGAATGAATTTTGGATCATTGAATGTGATCTAAATTCTTCCATGGTTGTCTATTTAAGAAGGGATAAAACCATAAATCATTATTGTATGTGAAAGAAGATTTTGAATGTGCAAAAAAGATAAGGATAGAGCAAGGAAGGCTAAGTTTGATATTGATAAAGTGATCAAACAGAGCGAACTAGAGGTGAAGTATAGAATAGAGAAAATTAGATAAGGGGATTAGATTTAGACATTGAAAAGAGAATATCTATAATCATCTTTAAAAGAGAAAAACTAAAAGATCAAGTACTGAGACATTATAACTAGTGTATGAGGGAAAATCTCTTAATTGAGTGGTTTTAACAAACCTAGTTAAATCTCTTAACATAGTTCTTACTTCATTGTAACATTAAATCATTTAATCAAGGTAGACTTATAAGTCTTGTAATTATTTTAACCAAGAAAATCCCTCATAGGGTAGATCATTAGAAGTGATCAAATTGTAGCCCTAACATGCAAAAAAATTATAGCATTGAATATTTGTGTGTGTCATCCCCACCCTAGTTTTTTCTTCACCTTGTAGCGCTTTTGGGTTTCCAAAACCTTTGTGTTATGTGTTTACATTTTCATGTTGATAGATGTCATCCATAATTAGATTCATTTTAGTTTTACAGTTCATGATGATATGGTATATGATCTAATAAATTGGATGGATTAGGAGTGAATGTAGTTAATATGTTATTTTGTTTTAAGTAGTTAAAGTTTTATAGATCCTAATTCATCGCCCCTCCCCCCCAAACCTCCCCCCTCCCCCACACTCTGAGTATCTTTCTTCCCAATAAGACTTCCAATAATTGGTATTAGATCCATAGTTCTCTTAAAAGAATTCTAATAGCTTGAGAGTTCAAATCTTGGAGATGGAGGCTTATAAATTGGGGAAGATTATTGAGAATTAGATTATTGACATACATAACATATTGAAACAACTTGAAAAATGAGAAAGGAGTTGAGGAAATTGTTAAAATAAATAAATATATGGCTATTTAGAAAAATTATACACTTTATAAAGAAGTAGATACCAAAGGACTGCTTGACAAATGGAACTCTAATGAAAGTGATGCAGTGATAGAAAACCTCTTGGAGAAGGAAAAAAAATTGAGTGAAGAAGTTGAAAGATTGAAGAGAGAACATTAAATCTAATAAGACTATGTAAAGTGACTGAATAGAAGAAGAAAGATGAAGAGGACAAAGCCATGACTGAAGATGATAGGAGACAAATGGTGAGAAGACTTGAAGAGAGATCATCTAATATATAGAAGCTTACAAACAATTAGCTAGACATGATGGATCAATTATTACATGCAAATTAGGACCTAAATAGAAAGGGCATAGAGATTACAAATATAAGATAAAAAAGTGACCAACTAAGAAATGAGATGAGATTTAAGAAAGAAGTTATGGAAAGAATGAATAAACCTAGTGAAGCTATAAGGTACTTTGAATAAATGATGAGATCACCAAGGTCATTTAGTGATACTTCTAGTGTAGGCATATCAAGCACTTGTCATCTACTGAAGAACAAGAATCATCCAAGAGTGGAGAGAAAAGAAATGAAAATCATAAAGAACAACCTACATGTCATCATTGTGGAAAATTAGGACATACAACAAATATTTGTAGAAACAAGAATGGTAAGAAAAATTCCAAACCTATGTTAATTGGTAATTGTTTTAACTGCAAGAAGCAAGGACACAAAGCAAATGAGTGAAACTTAAAGGCAAGTGTAGCACTTACTACACCTAGATTTGAAGGACACTTTTACACCTTTAAAAAATATGAACACAAAGCTCACGAATGTAGATCCAAAGAAAAATCCAACTAAACATCTAAGAAGCAAGCATATACACCTAAGCAAGGTAACTCTTACAATTGGGATTATAATGTGCATGGTATGGTTGTCATTATTGTGGAGAGTATGGCCACATTCCAAAAAATTGCATTATGACACATTTCAGAGGCAATTACAAGAAATGGTTGAATGAAAGCTTAGTTTTCTTTAGTTGTTATAAGGTTGCACATGTTAATAAGAACTACATAACCTAAGGACTAGCACCAAGCAATGAACACATCAAAGAAAAAGGAAAATTTGAAATAGAAAAAATAAAGTAGATGAAACACACCTAGAAAAAGAAAGTAGAAGCTACAAGTAGTGGATCAAGCAAGGCTAAGATCACCCAATCCAATAGATCAAGTGATCACACCACATCGAACCCAGAAAAGAAGGTGTGTGAGGAACTATACATTTGAAGGATATATCACACAATAGTTCCTAACAAGAACTATGCTTGAAAGCCCATATATGTATGACTAAAGATGCACTAGGGAAGATGTGAAGAAAGAATTGAGAAAAATAATTCAATGCATAATATATGTTGAGTATCAATTTGATTTCTATAGTGACCGAGTGATGTCATATGAGTCAAGCATTCATCATGACCAAGCCAAAAAAAGAATTGCAATCACAATGTTTTTAGTCTTAGATTGACTTGGACAATTGAGTGTCAACACACTTAATATATTTACTAAGTTCATGTCGAGCTAGTAATATATGATGAGTATAATATGTATAGATGTCGAGTTGCAATGAGTTTTGAGTCACTCATGTTCCAAGTTAATCAAGTGTTGAGCAAATAGATAGTGACGAGTAAGTTCAAGTGCCAAGTGAATAATAGATGCCAAGTAAGTTCAAGTGCCGAGTGAACAATAGATGTCGAGCAAGTTCAAGTGTTGAGCCAACCAAAAATATAGTAAGTGTCGAGCATTAGTATTATCAAGTGTCGAGTAATATAGAATTGACCTAGTTGTTTTTGATGGCACAAACAAATATTTGAAACATTTTTATGCTGACTTATGGATAGATCTCAAAGATAAGAAGATAAGATCAAATCTATTTAGTTTTCCTATGCAATCAACATGCAACCAATTAGAAAATTGGAATGGTTACACAGAAAAATGGATGAATCTCAACCGTAGATTCATACCTAACCCTAAGTCACACAAATCTTTATAAGAAGGATGGAGCCCAAAAATTCAAAGAGAGTATTGAGATTGATAGGAGAAAAGTATAGAAGGAGGAAAGGTGTAAATTTACTAAAAGGCATTCAAGGTGACTTAGAAGAAGGACATAATTTCAAAATTAGTTAGTAGAATAGAGGATCTATGATACATAATTTTCATATTAGATTAGAGAGGATCAAGATAGACTAAATTGCGATCTAAAATCAGAAATACAAGATTGTAAGTTGTCAGATCAAAAATTCTACTGTACTTTCTAACAACTGTATCAATAGGATGAAACCCTTTGGACTAATGTTGACTTAAAAGTCATTAAGAAATCCTTTAATAGAGTAACATTCCAAGTGATATCCAAAATCATTTAAACAAGTACACTTCTAGTAGAGTGTGAAATCCTTTAATAGGGTGGGATCTAACAATCCTTTGTAAGCCTTTACTAGGGCATGCCTTTCATAGGGCAGACCATGGTTCATGGTCAAACTTTTTAATCCTAACAAGTTACATTTATTGCTGCAATAGTAAAAAGTTGTGGGTGTCATCCCCACCCCAGTTTTACCTTCTCATTTGGAGGGTTTCTGGGTGATCATATTTGGTGTCAAAGTGTTTGTGTTAATACATTTACTTTACATGTTATTTCATTATGTTAATGCATGTATTGATTGATGTTAAAATTTTTAATGGTTAATGTTTAATACTTTTGATTCACCCCTATGCCTTATCTATATCCAAAATTTCTTTTCTTGTGAGTAAATTAGCCTCTTTCTGATACTCTTTGTCTTCAAAGATATTGATACTCGTTATTGATATGCTATGTTTCTACTCTCTTTTTTGTTAGCTCCCCCTTTGTTTTCTTTTAGGATTATTTCCCTCTCTCATAGTTGTCTCCCCTTTCATATTTTCTCCCCCTTTTTGATACTTATGACAAAGGGTCTATATGCTGATTGTGTATTTGTCCAGAAAGTTCTTGTTAACTTCCATATCAATCTTTAGGGTAGTATCCTAGTTGTATATTACAAAATCTATGGATTTTAGTTGGATGGTTGTCTCTATTGCAAGATGAACTAAGCCATCCAAAGTTGAAAGATTATGATTTTTCTTTAACACTATTTCAGCATAGGCTAGTTCTTTTTGGAGTATTTCCGTGTGAGGGGTCAAGGAAGCTTAAATGTTGACCAACTTGGCTCTTATGTTAGCTTCTTCTACTATTAACATAACTAGTTCCTTTTGTGTTTGAAGCATTATATGGAAATTCTTCTCACTCTGTGTTGGGTTTTGTGGCAAATGCATGCCTAATATCTTTAGGTTTCTTTCCAGACTCAAAATCCTCTAGCTCATTTCTTGTGTGAAGAGTGTGGGATCACACAATTTTTTCTACAATTAGAATATATTCTCAAGTACCTTCTTCACTTTCTCAATTTTTATAGCCAATTCCACTTGTGATAGTTCTATTTCACTTGATATCTTCTCATTAACTTTACTTTAAAATTTCTTTTTAGACCATTCCATGATTTTTGCATTTGTATCTTGGTCTTCATTTGTCATCTATTCCATAATTTTTGACAATTGCTCTAATATAGGCTTGGATTGATCAGGTTTTTGCAAGCTAAAGGCATCTAAGAAGATGTCTTTGATCTCATGAAGTTATTGCCTTTGCTTATACTCTTTCCTGATTATTTATTCTTTCTTCTTTCTCTCTAATGCCTCTTATATTATATTGACCTATTCTAAGGTCATGGTTGCATATTCATAAGTTGGGTCACCATAGTGAAGTACCTTTGTAACCTTTGATGAGCTTGAGCTTGGTGTATAAATCTAAAGTGGTATTGCTTCAGTGCTCGACTTTTGAAGGACTCTAGTAGGAGTGGCAATTGTCGGTAAATTTGTCAATGTCTTTCTCCTTCTCCTTAAGGATGGATTTCCTTATCATCTTCTGATCTACCTTGATCAATCATAAATATTTTTCCTACACCTTGAGTTTGTGTGTCAAGCACAAATACCTTTGTCTATCCTACTTGATCATTTCTAGGCTCCTCTATATTATGTGTCTGCTGTTCAATCATAACAACTTTTACTATGGTGTCAACCTTTGCTAATGTATCATCTGATGTTTAAACTATAGGTTGACCACTAGTAGCTATATGGATGGCAGAAGGTGGTTCTTGTGTATTCATCTTGTCCCTAGTTATGTCAGCTACTGCTTTCTATAGTTCATCCACACTGACCAATACTGGATTGTCACACAATTTAGCTTATAGTGTGGATTGGTCAATGATCTTCTTTAGATCCTCTATAGTTAATGGATTAATGTTCTAAGTTGAGCTATCAGGAAAATATTTCACTATTACTATGTCTACAGGTGTGTTTGTGTCATGTGGAGGGCTTAATGCTAGCAATTGTGTGTCTTGCACACTTTGTTCTATTTGCTACTCATTAGTTGTTCCCATTTCATCCTTTTCTTGTTGTGCCTCCTCTACTATGTTATCTTCCTTTTCTTTCTCTATTTCTTCTTCCTTTTCATCATCTTCATCTTCTCCATTATTTCTTCTCTCAAAAGGGTCCTTTTCTCCTAGTTTCGCAGTGGTCAAGCCATCAATCAACTTCCACATTTGAGTGAACTTATTGACAACATTCTCAATATTGTTTTGAAAAATTCTAAAAGCTCTATATCTAGGTGCAAATTTTCTACCATGTTTCTTATTTTCTTTAGTAATTTTCCCCTTTGTTAGCTCTAGCATCACTTGAGCTAATGTTGTTTCTCTTATTTGTTTTTCAACATTTAGGCAATGATGCCATTTATTCTCAGCTATTGCATATAATTCTTTAGGCATTGAGTTGTCCAATTCAAGAGGAGTGTTCTTGAATTTTATCATCATGGCATACACTAATTCTTCTAACGTATTTTGGTCTTCTCTACCAAGTTTATCAAATTCAATATTTTTCAATTCTGTTAAGTCTACATTATCCCTAACTTTGTCAAAAAAAAATTCAAGATTAGACTTGGGAGCATGACTTACCACTCTGAACTGGCTTGTGTCTTCTAGCTTGATCCTCTTGTCATCAGTCTCTAGTTGTGCAATATATTTTCAACTTGGTTTCTTCTGCACATGACCTTTCTATTTAGTATCCTTTTTCTTTTCCTTGGCCTTCTCTTTGGATTTTTGAGTGGCGGCCCTTGTACTAGCTCGTGTTGTTGGAGTTGTAGTCTTTGTAGGGCTTCATTTTGCAATTTTCTTTCCCTTTGGTAGTGTTGTAGGCTATGTCTTAGCCTTCCTCTTCTTAGGTTCAGGATTGGTTGGCCCTTCCTTGGCTTGTTCTTCCTTGGCACCTTCTTCTTCTACATCTTCACCCATACCTTGGGTTAAAGAAAAAGGTTCTTGACCTTGTTCTTCTTCTTCCTCTTCATCTTTTCATCATCATCTTCATCTCTAGCACCTTCTCTGAATTTATCCATACCTTGGGTTAAAGAAAGGTGCTAGAGATGAAGATGACTGGCTTGTGTCATCTAGCTCAGTCCTCTTGTCACCAGTCTCTAGTTGTGCAATATATTTTCTTCTTGGTTTCTTATGTACATGACCTTTCTATTTAGTATCCTTTTTTTTTCCCTTGGCCTTCTCTTTGGCTTTTTGAGTGGTGGCCCTCATACTAGCTCATGTTGTTGGAGCTGTAGTATTTGTAGAGCTTCATTTTGCAATTTTCTTTCCCTTTGACAGTGTTGCAGGCTATGTCTTAGCCTTCCTCTTCTTAGGTTTAGGATTGGTTGGCAATTCCTCAACTTGTTCTTCCTCAGCACCTTCTTCTTTTACATCTTCACCCATACCTTGGGTTAAAGAAAAAGGTTCTTGACTTTATTCTTCTTCTTTTAGACTTGGGAGCATGACTTACCACTCTAAACTGGCTTGTGTCTTCTGGCTTAGTCCTCTTGTCATCAGTCTTTGGTTGTGCAATATATTTTCTTCTTAGTTTCTTCTACACATGACCTTTCTATTTAGTATCCTTTTTCTTTTCCTTGGCCTTCTCTTTGGTTTTCTGAGTGGTGGCCCTCATACTAGCTCATGTTGTTGGAGCTACAGTCTTTGTAGGGCTTTGTTTTGTAATTTTCTTTCCCTTTGGCAATGTTGTAGGCTATGTCTTAGCCTTCATCTTCTTAGGTTTAGGATTGGTTGGCACTTCCTTAGCTTGTTCTTCCTCAGCACCTTCTTCTTTTGCATCTTCACCCATACCTTGGGTTAAAGAAAAGGTTCTTGACCTTGTTCTTCTTTTTCCTCTTCATCTTCTTCATCATCATCTTCATCTCTACCACCTTCTCTGAATGTTGATTTCATACCCCAAAGGCCTTAGCCATCTGACTCTAGGCACTGCAGCCTAAATGTATGTGTAATAAATATTTACCAAGGAACAAATATCATTGTAATGTTACTCTACTAATGAAACAAGAATTCTCAACCTTTGTTTCATTAAATTCTTGAAGTCCTCAAACTAACTAGTCAGTACTAACTCAAAATTATCTCCCATTTGTTCAATGTATTCATTGATTTGCACAGCAACTGACCCATTGGTCTTCCATCCTAACTTTCCAAAAGATGGGAATTCATTTTGCACATAGAAGAATATACAAACCAATATTGAACCAAATTTGCATTGAGCACTTTTAGATTTCCTTATTGCTCCTAGTTTCTCAAGTTCTACAAGATAATAGGTGTGATCTTTCTTCACAATCTTGTAGCCTACATCTACTACTATACATGGAACACTATTTAGTCTACTTGGCTGATAGAACTTTTGGGAAATGACTCTAATAGAAAGTTCAAGAAGAGGGTCTGTGATGGTGGCAATTGTCATTCCACGTTTGTTCCATTTTGCCCCTATGTTTTTCTCAATCACTTCTTTTGAGTTGCTACTTAGGGTCTTGGGTTGATCTAGGGTTGGGTAACCTGTAACCCTATGCATAATTTTCTTCATGATTTTGATGGGTCCACCCTCTAACCATAGGCATCCATCATGTATTTTACTTCAAACAATTTTGATCCATTCTATCTTGAAAATGGTGGGAAATTCTAGGGTACGAGTTAATCCCTTTCTCTCCACAATTTTGAACTCTTCCTTCAGTACCCCATTTTCACTCAATTTTTCATAGGCCTGATGAATTTCCATGTCCCCAATTCCTCCAACCTTGTAGTTATAACATTTTCTCACATCTTGTACCATTACGACCTTGGGTGAAATCATTGACAATGTGCTTGAGGGATCTTGTTTATAGGAAATCTCTGGTGTGACCCTGAAATTGGGTTGTTTAACCTCACTACTAACTAGCTAAACCTCAAAGGTCTCTTTATCCTTCACATTTTTTAAAACTAGAAGCCATATTGTGAACTAGGATTTTAAAAAATTTAAAAATTGCATAACTCGGCATGTGAAGAATACCTTTAAGATTGATGAAATGATGCTTGATCTTTGATGTGATCCTTGCAAATGCTTTGAACTAGTTTTTAGATTGCTTCTTCATTCTACTCGCTCTTGCTCTGGATTCATAATAACAAAAAAGGGCAAAAATTGGCCCTATACCCTTCAAAATATCACATTTAATACATGGTGCATATAGAACTATAAACTCGGCTCCTATGCGATTTCTATATAACTCAACATCTATAGGAATATTTCCTTCACTTGACTACTATGAACATTACCTTTACTTGGTAGTAACTACTGACTCAACTCCAATTGGATTTTGGTGACAACTCAATAGATACTAGCATTTACTCAGCATCTAAAGAGGACTTGCCATACTCGACACTAATGTAAAAACTTGAAGATTTGACCTTGGACTTTCCTCATTTCCTTGCATCTCTTATTTATGCTAATTTACCTTTTTCAGCACTAACTTATCTTGGAACTAATGAATGATAAAGCATTTAGATATTAGTCTCACATACCTCTTTTTGCTTAGTTTGATGAGGTGTGACCACTTGACCTATTAAGTGAAGTGATCCCTCCATTTGATGTGCTGCTTCCATCTCTTTTCTTCCATGTTTTATTCATCTCTTTTTTGATGTGTTCAACATCCACTTTGCCTTTTCCCTTGTTAAACTCAGAATTAGGTGTCTTTGACCTTGTTGGAAAATGCTTGCTCATATGACTAGTTTTCAAATAGCTAAAGCATGTGGTTTGACTCAACCATCTATTGTGGTTATCACTAAAATGTGTTCTTATGCAATTTTCAGGGATGTGTCCATACTCTTGACAATAGTCATAGCTTTTCCTAGTATTGTAGTCCCAATTATAGAAGTATCCATAATTTCTTTCCTTTGTTGATTTTTTTGGTGACCACATGGGCTTATATCTACACTCAAAGGATCTATGTCCATACTTTTGACAGTTGTAGTAGTATCCTTCAAATCTTGGTGCATGCATGGTTCTTGTCTTGCATTCATGTTCCTGATGACCTTGTTTATTGTGGTTGTGATAGTGATTCATGTTTTTAGGTTTGTCATGTCCATTTTCTTTCTTGCTCCTACACACATTAGCAATATGTCCTTTCTTACCACAAAAATGATAGGTAGGTTTAGAGTTCTTACCTTTGTCATTCCTTTCTTCAATAGTCTTGGATCGTTCTCCTTCTTCAGTGCTAGTATAGCTTAGTCCTGATGTGTCATTGCTAGATCTTGGAGATCTTAATACTTTATCAAAGTACTTGATGGCTTCATTTGGCTTGTTAAAGCTCTCAGGTATCTCTCTTTCTCTTCTTAGATCATTTTGTAGTTGTTTATTCTGCAACTTTAGTGTGGTGTCTCAATGTCTTTGACATTTAACTCATGATGAGCATTTATCATTTGGCTTATGGTATCCAATTACATGTTGGAGATTCTAGCAAGCTCAGTTGACTTCTCTTCCAATCTTTTGGCAAGGTTTCGATTATCTTCTTCTATCATGACCTTGTCTTCAATGTCTCTTTTATTTTGTTCACTCACTTCAAATAGCATCATGGCTTGTGATTCTTGCTCAATCCTGAGATTTTTGATCTATTCTACTTGAGTTTTGTTCTTCTCCATTAGATCTATTATTTTTGTATCAAACTCATTTGAGTCTCCATTAGTAGAGAACTTGGTGGTGTCAATTTCTTTGTACTATGTATCATTTTTTGCAATGGCAATCTCCTTTCTTCTCTTTAAGGATTTCCTTAATTCTTCTCTAGCTTCTTCCAATGAGTGCAAAATATGTTGGATCTCAATTCCTTGGTTCTCTATAACCTTTCCTAGTTTGTAGACCTCCATCTCAAGATCTTTTCTCTAAGCTATAAGGCTAGTCTTGGTGAGAACTTACCTCTGATACCAATTGTTGGAATTACAAATGGGAAATGTATACTTCTAAGATGGTGGTTGGGCAGGGGGGGGGGGGGGGGGGGGGGGTGTGAATTAGAAGTATACATTTTCCATTTGTAATTCCAACAAATGCAATGTGAAGAACAAGATAGTTATAATGCACCCACTTCAATATTTCACATTCATTGTAGGCCTAGTTTGATAGATTAAAGGTATATATCAAATTTTGATGTTCATTTTCATTTACTAAGAGATTTCAATGCACACAAGTGATTTAAAGAAAATTAAAGGTGATTCTAGTGAAAGAACAAGTAGATCATAGCATGCCATTGGAAATATTTAAAGAACTAAGTAATTGTTGGAAATGCTTTAGAATAACTAAGAAGGGGGGTGAATTGGTTATTCAAGGTCCAAATCTTCTAATAATTTTTTTTCACTAAATGTAGTGAGCCCATTCAACCTAACCATGCATCCAAGCTAAGCATTCTTCTTAGTAAGTTACTAGTAAATCAACATTTAGAAATGAAACACAAAATATCAACACATAACATAGTGATTTACTTGGAAACCCAATTTGGGAAAAACCACTAGTAACATGCTACCCTATTTCTCACTCTTCTAAAGTGATGCCCTATTAAAGGCTATAAAACACTATTAAATTTGACCCAGTTAAGGTATTTAAAACACCATGTTATGAGTGTGCTTGGTTAAAGGACTTTAGAACATTCAACTTGGAATGTCACCCTGTTAAAGGATTTCTCAATGGCTGTTAGGCCAACCTAAGTCCATAGGATTTTCCCTAATTGATACAATTGTAAGAGAGTAACAATAAGGGCTTTTGATGTGATATAACTCACAACTTAACTTGGAGATTTTAGATCCTTATTCAATTCAAAAAATTTCTTGGCTTTCAGTCTCTGTAGCTTTGATAGCTTGTCCTCCTTTCAAGCTTTGTCTCCTTGAGTCTTCTTTCTCATTTTCCCAATGTAATTCACCTCTATGGTCACTTACTGAAGCAGAGTCTTTGTGCTCTATTCTTCCTTCTCTATCTCTTCTTCATGAAACTACACACTCTGGCCAACTACTCTCTCTAACCACACTTTAATTCTTGACTTGTAACTCCTTAACTAAGAGTTTGGAATACTTTTCCAACTCTAATATTCCCACTCATATTTGGGTTTGAATTGATTAGGTAAGATATGGTGTATCTTCCCTCCATTTTGTTTCTTCTAGAAACATCATGTGGAATCCACCTGTATTCACCCAAAAATAGTCAACCTAAAATTTTGTACCACCAGCTCAACATCCTTGTCTTCAACCTAGTTCAAAAAATTCAAGGTAACAACCTTATCAGCTCAGATCTGGTGAATCTCTGCCTTTTCAAATAATGCAACAACTTGACACTATTGAATTACTAATGCTTAGCATATACTATGTTACTTGACATGTACTGTAGATTCATTCAACATCAACTATGTTTTACTAATGCTCAGCATCTATTAAATTTTTTCTAGCTTGGCACCTAAACTTTTCTCAGCACCTACTATCTACTCGACACCTAAACTATTTCACTTGTCACACACTAGATTTTGCATTTTCTCGAAACTTAATTAAAATCTACTTGGCATGAACTAACTTGCTTGGCACCCACTAATGAATTTAGTCAAGCTTTGTAGGCAACCTTGTTATAAATTATTCTTCTAATGTTTCTAAGTGTGGTGAACTTCTGTATCTTCAAGTATATTATCAATACATCATTTTACCATTGTCTTAATTGATCCTTGTTCTTCATTACAATACCATAACTCAACCTTTCCCTTAGGTGCTTTTGTTACATCTTATTGATTAACTCCTCCTCATTAATCAACTAAGTGATAGTACTTGGATCTTATAAGTAATTTCCATTCTAGAAAATAGTAGTTTTGACATTAGTGACAAAACAATGATTGAAAACATTCTTTATCAATAATCTCCCTTCTTCAACAATGATTTTTTCAATTAGATTTCAGCAGTAATATTTAAAGTGTCATGTTAATTTCAAAAAATTTGAAGTGAAGTTGTTTAAGCCCTAGTTTCAAAATGGTATCCAGTGCATTTGTATCTAGGAAAGAAACACATAGATTGTGGGGAATGACCAATATTCTCCACCCAAATTCACAATGTATCCTAACATTACGATGATTGGACATGTATCTAGTGCCTTGCTATCGATTCCACCTAGAATCTCAATGGTTCACAATGTTTGATCATGTTACATGTGCAAGATTACAAAAAATGGAGATATTGAATTATGAGCTACTTATAACAAGCAATGTGATAATGGAATTTTGAAAGATGAAACTAAGAATTTTTTTGAGAAAGAGATTACTCATTCCCTACTATTTCCTAAGGTATTTAAAATGGAATGGAAAAAAATTGTAATAGGCCGAGTACACAACATGAAATTGTGCTTGGAAGGTGGACTAGTAAAGATCAATAAAGCAATAATTCACCAAGTTACTGGTTATCCCACCCCAGAAAAAATAAAGATGATGAGATGTGCAACCAAGAAGATTTTTTAGGAATAGAAAAAGGCCAAGTGGAATGGCCAAGGAGTGTCCATTAATAGAATTGAAGATCCAATTATTGAGTTTGCAGTGCATGCAATTGCACACAAACTATATTAGTCAAGATGACTGAACAATGTTATGTGCATTGCAATATTCCTAGGTTAAAAAATTATAAAGGAAGATCACAATTATGGCCTAGTTGAGCTGCAACTACAACAACTATTAGAAAATCTTGGAGCAATTCAGAAGGACAAGAATACTTCATGTAAGTTTGGATCTTTTCTAGTCTGTATATTTTTCTATGTGCATAATTCATTTCCTATAGTAGGCACAATTGTGTGGGATAGGCTAAGACTAGTTACTTAGTAGATCAATGTTTTGTAAGGAAACTTGCAACAAAGAATATAACTATTTCCACATAACCCATAATAGATCTGAAATAAATATGCAACTGAAATCCACATGCAAGAGAATAGACAACATACCCACAAAATTGTGACACAAGATATACCCTAGGAAACCATCATTGAGGGAAAAACCTAGCCTACAAAAGCATCCATCACTATGTATTATTGAGCAAAAAATATCGTTGTCATACAAACATGGAAGCCTTCAAAGCCATAGCCATAACCGAACAATCTAGGTAAACAAGCATGAATCCACACAACCCATGTCATGCTTCTAACCTTCAAAAATGTTCCATGGCTAACCTATCAAGCCTTGTCTTGCTTGACTCTTTCCTTTTTTTCTTCTATCTTCTCACTCTTACACCAACAACTACCCTTGCGGCTACTTATATAGTAGGAAGTCCCACAAAACTACCAAGTGGTATTACATAAACCATGTGCTACCTAACCTATTGACCCCACATTTAATATTGAAAATTTAATTATTTTCTCCAATATTAAATAATTACATGAAATATTATCACAATGTTACAATACAACTCATCAAGTATATCCCATGGGAATCTGTACATGTTACATGTCCACCTAGGTGCAACATTACATAATAAAATAAAATAATACAACATAACAATATTATGCAATGTGTGTAACACCCATTATCTCAAAATGTTTTCATTGAAAAATTGGGTAAAAAGATTTAGACAATGATGGATAACATATTTGATGAGATTAAGGGAAAAATGTGTTAGGATTAACCTTAGACAAAAATAATAGTTACATGCAAATATAAGCAATACCAGAAAATAGTAGATTGCACAAAAGAGAACACAAGACACCAAGATTTGATGTGGTTCATCGAATCCCTGGGCTACATCCACCATCAACAAGTCCAATATTATTATAATCTAATGATTACAACCTTATTACAATCTATAATCCCTTACAACTCAATAACATTGTAAGAACTAATTTTTACATCACACCTTATAGAAAATGCCTAACCCTAAGCCTTTTATACAAGCTTTTTAACACTTCAAAATTAAGGCCAGAATAGTAGAGAAATAATATCTAATTCCTTTTACAATATAAGGTCATTTTTTGCTTCAAGGGCACTGCCCCCAAATACCCTCATAAGGGCATTCCCCTCAACCCCACCCTATACTACAAGAAGGAATGCACTTGGAATGCTACTCCAGGACCCCGTAGGGGCATTGCCCCTTGACCCTATATTGGGGGTGCTACCCCCAAACCCCCATAGAAATAATATGGGGAGAAAACCATGTTAAATAAATCTTTGAGTCTAATTAGTGTCCACATAACAATAATCACCCACTTGGAGACTGATCATAGCACTATGAAAACTATAGCTCCTAGTGGAATATCAAAACATCTTAGACTCCACTATTCTATTATTCTATTTAATTTAGAAGACCAACCAAAGCTGAAGAGGAATTAAACTTCTCTCTTGTCACAAAATTTGCAAACATATCTATTGGATTATCATGATTATGTATCTTCGCTAGCTTTAACTATTGATCATCCAAAATTGACTGAATGAAATGGTATCGCAATTGTATGTGTTTTGTCTTTGAATGTAGAGCTGAATTCTTTGCAAGATGAATGACACTCTGACTATATCTAAACAAATAATTATCCTTCTAAGGGTGTCCCAATTCATCTAAGAATAATTAAAGCCATATCATCTCCTTAGTTTCCTCTATAGCAACAAGATACTCTACCTCTATAGTGGATAAAGCATTAACCTTCTGTAACCTAGAAACCCAGCTCACAATTGCCCCACCAATAGTAAATACATAACTTGTAGTACTCCACCTAGTATCAATATCCCCTACCAAATCAGAGTTAACATAGCCCTGTAAATTAGTAGTAGAGCCCCCAAAGTGTAAACTTTTACTACATGTCCCTCTCAAAGATCTAAGAACCCATTTAATTGCATTCCAATGCTCAAGCCTTAGATGACTCATATACCTACTAACAACTCCCACTACATGTGCAATATCTAGCCTAATACATACCATAGAATACATCAAGCTTTCTATAGCTAAAGAATAAGGTGCCTTGGACATGTTATCCTCATCTTCTTATGTCTTAAGACACATCTCCTTAGTCAACTTTAAGTGATCAGGTAAAGGTTACTGGCAGCTTCACCATTCTCCATAGAGAAATGTTGCAACACCTCCTCAATATAATAAGCTTGAGATAATGTCAATTTCTTGTTATTCCTATCTCTACAAATCTTCAAACCAAGGATTTGTATTGCTGCCCCAAAATCTTTCATAACAAATGCATGTGCTAACTAGCATTTCAACCCTTTAATATGATCCATGTTAGACCTAGCTACAATAATAGCATCAATATATAAAAATAGAATAATGTAGTTTTCATCATCCAAAATCTTAAAATAAACACAATGATCTAAATGACACCTACGATATCCATGCTCATGCATAAAATTGTTAAATTTCAAATATAGTTGTCAAGGTACTTGCTTTAATCCATATAAACTTTTCTTCAAGTTGCACACTAATTTCTCCTTACCTTTGACCTCAAATCCATGTGGCTAAGCCATATATCTCTTCATCCAAATCACCATGAATGAAGGTTGTTTTAACATCAAGCTTCTCTAAATAAAAATCTTCAATAGCCACAATACTTAAAATAGTGCAAAAAGAAGTCATTTTAACAACAAGAGAGAATATCTCATCAAAATCAATGCCCTTTTTCTATGCAAATCCTTTTACAACTAACCTGGCTTTAAATATTTTCTTACCTCCATTCTCTTCTTTCATCTTATAAACCAACTTATTCTATAAAGCCTTTTTACCTGTTTGAAATGATTGAAATGATCATAAGAAAAGTTGTTGGAATGATATATGGAACTGGTAAAGAATGTTCTCAATCATTGTTTTCTCATTGATGTCAAACTTGATACTTGCAGGAATGACAATTTCTTTAGTGATCCAAATACTATCAATTAGTTGATTGTCAAGGAGGCAATCAATAAGATGTAACTAGAATACCTAGAGAAAGGTTGAAGTTATGATGTTGTAATGAAGTACAAGTATCAACTAAGCCATTGATGAAAAAGTGTATTTGATGACATACTATAAGATACAGAGAATGGGCACACTGAAACATATCAAAGATGTAAAGTTTTAGCTAAGACATTTGTAAAGCTTAACTAAGTTCATTAGAGAGAAGGAGCCAAGAAAGCTAGTATGTGCCGAGCAAATTTCTAGTAAGTGTCGAGTAAACTTCAAGTGTCGAGCAAGTTCAAGTGCCAAGTAAACTTCAAGTGCCAAGCAAGTTCAAGTGCCGAGTAAACTTCAAGTGCTGAGCAAGTTTAGGTGCCAAGTAATACAGAGATGTTGAGCACAAGTAAAACCAATAGTGCCGAGTAACACAGAGATGTCGAGCACCAGTAAATCAATAATGCCCAGTTGCTGCATTATTTTGAAAATTGAAGATTCGCTAGATCTAAGCCGAGAAGGTTGTTATGTAGAAGTTTGTGAATTAAAATGGAAGATAAGAATGATGAGCTGGTGGCATAGAACACCATGTAAAACATTTTAAGGATACAACTAACGAAGTTTGAAGATAAGAACAAGATATGAGGTAGATACATTGTATCCTGCCTAATCCATTTGAAAACCTAAAATTGGAAAGGGAGAAATGAGCGGTAAAGGCAAATCAAATTTCTATTTAAGGAGTCATAAGTTAATGAAAACAGAGAGAGAGGCGGTCAAACATGAAAGCATGAAATGCTGAAGGAGGTGCTAAGGAGATAAGAGAGCATAGTGACTCTGTTTCAGTAAGAAGACCCCTAATATGGATGCATTGGTAAAATGAGTTAGAAGACTCAAGGATACAAAGCTTGAGAAGAAGTCAAGCAGTCAGAGCTGAAGTGATTGAAGTTAAGCATTAGGATTGAACTAAAAGTGTGATATGGAATCTGCAAAGTATGTTGTAAGTTATATCAGATCAAAAGACCATTATCGTTACTTTCTAGCAATTGTAATAGTAAAGTTTAAATCTTATGGACTTAGGTTGGTTTAATAGCCATGAGATAAATCCTTTAATAGGGTGACATTCCAAGTGAATGTTCTAAAGTCCTTTAACCAGGCCCATTCCTAACAGTTTGGTGAAATCCTCTAACAAGGTCACATTTAATAGTGTGTTGTAAGCCTTTAACAGGGCAGGCTTTTAATAGGGCATCACTTCAGAAGAGTGAGAATCAAGTAGCATGTTACTGGTGGTTTTTCTCAAATTGGGTTTCCACATAAATCATTTTGTCATGTGTTGATTTATTGTAACTTGCTAATATGGTTGATTTAAAGTTTAGATGGATGAAAAGTGTATGGATTCATTAAAAGTAGTGAAAAAGTATTAATAAGGCATTTGAACCTTGGATAACTGATTCACCCCCCCTCTTAGCTATTCTAAAGAATTCTAATAATTGGTATCAGAGTCTTATTGCTAACTCAGTTTAAAGGAACTATAAGCAGAAAAGATCAAAATGCCTAAGCGAGAAGTTCCCAAGCTCAATAAAGACAACTTTGTTGCATGGCAAAGCTTGATGAAGCTACATCTTGGATCCATAAGAGATTATGCCCAAAATTCAATTGTCACTAAACATGTAGATCCAATAGGTGCTCCTACTGCAGAAGATATGAAAAATAAGCAAAAACACAATTAGACAATGTTGGAAATTGCCTTTGTACTCAACTATGCTGAATTTGATGATATCAAAGGATGTGATACTGCATTCAAAATGTGGAAAGCCCTATCAAACATCTATGGAGGATATCAGAATGTACAAAGAGCAAAAAGAGAAAGTCTTAGAGAAAAGTTTGATGACATGAAAATGGAGGAAAATGAGAATGCTACTCAGTATGGTGCAAGAATAAAGGTAGTGGTAAGTGCAATAAGATGCTTGAGTGGTCAATTGGATGAAGATACTGTTAATAGTAAGTTCTTAAGAACTTTGATTCCTATCTATGCTATCAGAGTATCAACAATACAAGAGCTAAGATGTATACCAAGAAATAATCTAAGTTTTGAAGGACTAATAGGTAGACTCACTGCATTTGAGTTATCTAATTTTGACAACTACATACTAGAGAATGTTGAATCTGCCTTTAAGGCCAAGTTATCACTAAAAGATGCTGAACAAGTGAAATCAAAGAAAGGAAGAAAAATGAAGTATGTATCCAGTGATAGTAGCACTGATGAGGAAGATGTGGAACAATTGGAAGCATTGCTTGCTAGAAGATTTCACAGAGGTAAAGGAAAATTCAAAGGTAAGATGCCTATCATTTGTTTCAATTATAATGAAGTAGGTCATATTGCTACCAGGTGTACACAGAAAAAGGATTACAAGGAAGGAAACAAAAACAAATTTAGAAGAGATGATGACAAAAGATATTACAAAGAAAAAGGTAAGAAGTGTTACATTGTTGAAGAAAATTTTGATAAAAATGATGATGAAGTTGTTTATGTAGCCATGAAGGATCAATCTGATGAAGAAGAACCCATAGCATTGGTAACATGTATGAACAAGAATGATAGGTGGATCATAGACAGTGGATGCTCACATCACATTACAAGAGATAAAAGTAAGTTTGTTAACTTTACTCAGTATGATGGAAATAGTGTTAGATTTGGTAATGATGCTCCATGTCAAATCAAAGAAAAAGGTTCCATTAAGCTCATAGAACAAATTTGATGTGATAATGCATCCTATGTTGAAGGATTAAACTACAATTTACTAAGTGTCTCACAGTTAGGCAATATAGGATGCAAAGTGGAATTTGAAAACAAAACTGCAAAAATCTATGATACTGATGGTAAACTAATAGGAAAAGGAGATCAAACAAAGAGTAATCTATTTTACCTTGATATGGATGATGTTTCTTATTTTATTGCAAAATTTGATGATGAATGGTTATGGCATAGAAGATTATGCCATGTCAACTTTGACAATCTGATCAACATTAGTAAAATGAAGAAAGTCATAGGTTTACCAAAATTGAAGAAGCTTGATAATATCATGTGCAAACAATGTCAGCTAGGAAAGATGACTAAGTCAAGTTTTAAGAGCAAAAACTATACATCTAAAGAAGTACTTGAATTAGTTCATACTGACTTATGTTGTCCAATGGAAGTACAAAGCTATAGAGGAGATAAATACATAATGTTGTTTATTGATGACTATTCCAGGATGATGACTATTATGTTCTTAAAACAAAAATCTGATGCTTTTCAAATGTTTAAGTGGTATGTGGCTAGAGTTGAAAAGGAAATAGGAAAAAGCTTGAAATGCCTAAGATCAGACAGAGGTGGTGAATTCACATCAAATGAATTTGAGATATTCTATAATGATAAAGGAATCAAAAGACAAATGTCAGCTCCTAGAACTCCCCCACAAAATAGAATTGCTGAAAGAAGAAATAGATCTATGATTGACTATGCCAGAACACTAATGATGGAAAAGACTGTCACTTTAAAATACTAGAGAGAAGTTGTAAGTGTAGCTGTTCATACATTGAACCGAGTACAAGTCAACAAAGGTACATATACAACACCTTTTGAATTATGGTATGGTCACTCACCCAATGTAAACATTTCAAAGTGTTTGGTTGCAAATGCTTTATCCTTAAAGATGCTAGAAATGGAAAATTTGATGCAAAAAGTGATGAAGGTATATTTCTTGGTTACTCCACTAGAAGTAAGGCATATAAGTGTTTGAATATTAACACTAACAAAATTGTGGAAAGTTCAAATGTAAATTTTGATGAGTACACAGAAGTCCAACCTAAAGTACCAAAGAAAATGGAAGAGTACAGAACCTTTGTGTATTCTTATGAAGGAATGAATGTTGATGAGGATGATGTCAATCAAATTGAAAATCAACAACAAGTATCAGTTTTAGCCGAGTCACAACCAGTGAATGCCGAGTTGCAGAATGAAAAAAAAGCACAATTTGATTCTAAAGACAGTATACATGATGAAGAACAACTTGAAAATGAAGTGCATAGTGATCCTGAATCTAAAAGATCAAACATGGAAACAAGGACAAAGCCGAGATTATCCAAATATGTAAAAAGACATCACCCTACTAAATAGATAATTAGTGACAAAAATGCAAGACCAATGACAAGGAACAGACTAAGACATGAATCATGTCTGATCAACAAATCTGAACCCAAGACAGTATATGGTGCATTACAAGATGATAACTAGTGTAAAGCTATGGAAGAAGAAATTGATCAAATAAAGAAAAATAAAACCTAGAGTTTGGTTCCCAGACTAACTGACAAGAATGTGATTGGCACCAAGTGGGTATTCAGAAACAAGCTAGATGAGAATGGTGAGATTACCAGAAACAAAGCTAGACTAGTATGCAAGGGTTATGCTCAAGAAGAAGGAATAGACTATGGGGAAACATTTTCCCCTATTGCTAGAATGAAAGGAGTAAGAACTTTACTTGTGTATACTGCCTACAAAGATTTTAAAGTCTATCAGATGGATGTAAAATGTGCTTTCTTAAATGGTATACTAGAAGAAGAAGTCTACATTGAACAACCAGAAGGATTTGTTGATGAAAAAAATAGGGATATGGTGTGTAAGCTACATAAAGCACTCTATGGTTTGAAACAAGCACCTAGAGCATGGTATGAGAGACTTCACAAGTATCTAGTGCAAATTGGATTTGAAAGAACCGATGATAATAGCAACATGTACATCAAAGTAGAAGAATATAAAGACATTATTGTATCTAAAATATTTGTGGATGACATAGTGTTTGGTGGAAAGGAAGTGCTTTGCAAAGGCTTTGCTGACAAAATGAAACATGAATTTGAGATGTCTATGTTTGGAGAAATCAAATTTTTTGTTGGATTGAAAGTACATCAACTCAAACATGGTATATTTGTGACACAATCAAAGTACATCAAAGAGATTCTTAAAATGTTTGGATTGGAGGAATCCAAACTAGTCAGCACACCAATGGAAATAGGAAATAAGCTATCCAAAAATGATGAATCAACTAAACTGAATCAAACAATGTACAGATCCATGATTGGAAAACTACAATATGTTGTACATAGTAGACCAGACATAGCATTAGCAGTTGGAATAGTAGCCAGATTCTCTGCTAATCCCAAAGAAAATCTTCTCATAGCAGTAAAAAGAATAATGAGATATCTTAAAGGAACTGATAACTTTGGTCTAGACTACAAAAATAATGAAAAAATTGAGCTCAATGCATATACAGATGCAGATTGGGGAGGCAACATTGATGATAGAAAAAGCACAAGTGGAGGTGCATTATTTCTAGGAAAAAGGCTAGTTACCTGGACTACCAAGAAACAAACATGTACATCTCAGTCCACTGCAAAGTCAGAATATGTAGCAGCTACAGTCAATTGCACAAACATTGTATGACTCACACATCTATTGAAAGGAATGAAAGAAGAGGTAAAAAAACTTGTGATATTATATTGTGATAATACAAGTGCTATAAACATATCCAAAAATCCAGTGATGCATGTAAAAGCCAAGCATATTGCAATCATGTATCATTATGTCAGAGAATTGGTAGAAGACAAACAAGTGAAGTTGGAATACATTCACACAAAGGAACAAACTGTAGATATCTTCACCAAACCATTGCCCAAGGATGCTTATGAATATCTTAGAGGCAAGTTTGGGGTAATACCCCTAACTCAAGCAGTTTAAACCAACCAGGATGCTGCCCTGCATCAACAGAAACAAATCATTGAAATATCAAAAGAGTGATGTAGAAGATGATAGCAGGAGTAGAAACTCCAAATTAGTCACAAGCATGGTAACAGAGGGAGAAAACAACAAGAAGCCAAAACTCATATTTAGCATGATAAAGATGCTACATCTTTGGCATTTATGTCAAAAAGGGAGAAATGTGCAGAAACCTGATCAATATATAAGAAACAGGGAGATATATATGAAAGAGGGAGATATATGAGATTAGAAGTAAAAGATGCAGTAGCAAAGAAATATAGCAAACAACGTATACAATCTTGGTGGTAACTAAGTTGATCAATTGATCAGTTTGGTTTGCCATCAATGCCAAAGAGAGAGATTGTTGGAAATGATTGAAATGATCATAAGAAAAGTTGTTGGAATGATATATGGAACTGGTAAAGAATGTTATCAATCATTTTTTTGTCATTGGTGTCAAACTTGCTACTTATAGGAATGACAATTGCTTTAGTGATCCAAATACTATCAATCAGTTGATTTTCAAGGAGGAAGCAATCAATAAGATGTAACTAGAACACTTAGATAAAGGTTGAAGTTATGATGTTGTAATTAAGTACAAGGATCAACTAAGCCATTGATGAAAAAGTGTATTTGATGACATACTATAAGATACAGAGAATGGGCACACTAAAATATATCAAAGATATAAGGTTTTAGCTATAAGACATTTGTAAAGCTCAACTAAGTTCATTAGAGAGAAGGATCTAAGCAAGATAGTATGTGCCGAGAAAATTCCTAGCAAGTGCCAAGTAAACTTCAAGTGCCGAGCAAGTTCAAGTGCTGAGCAAGTTCAAGTGCCGAGTAAACTTCAAGTGTCGAGCAAGTTCAAGTACCGAGTAAACTTCAAGTGCTGAGCAAGTGTAGGTGCCGAGTAACACAGAGATGATGAGCACCAGTAAAACCAATAGTGCCGAGTAACATAGAGATGCCAAGCACAAGTAAATCAATAATGCCAAGTTGCTACATTATTTTAAAAATCAAAGATTCACCAAATCTAAGCTGATAAGGTTGTTATCTAGAAGTTTGTGAATTAAAATGGAAGATAAGAATGATGAGCTGGTGGCACAGAACACCATGTAAAATGTTTTAAGGATACAACTAACGAAGTTTGAAGATAAGAACAAGATATGAGGTAGATACATTGTATCCTACCTAATCCATTCGAAACCCTAAAATTGGAGAGGGAGAAATGAGCGGCAAAGGCAAATCAGATTTCTATTTAAGGAGTAATAAGTTAATGAAAAAAAAGAGAGAGGTGGTCAAGCATGAAAGCATGAAATGCTGAAGGAGGTGCTAAGGAGATAAGAGAGCATAGCGACTCTGTTTCAGTAAGAAAACCCCTGATATGGATGCATTGGTACAATGAGTTATAAGACTCAAGGAGATGAAGCTTGAGAAGAAGTCAAGCAGTCAGAGCTGAAGTGATTGAAGCCAAGCATTAGGATTGAACTGAAAGTGTGATCTGAAATTTGCAAAGTATGTTGTAAGTTATATCAAATCAAAAGACCATTATTGTTACTTTCTAGCAATTCTAACAATAAAGTTTAAATCCTATGGACTTAGGTTGGTTTAATAGCCATGAGATAAATCCTTTAACAAGGTGACATTCCAAGTGAATGTTCTAAAGTCCTTTAACCGGGCCCATTCCTAACAATTTGGTGAAATCCTCAAATAAGGTCACATTTAACAGTGTGTTGTAAGCCTTTAATAGGGCAGGCTTTTAATTCCACATAAATCATTGTGTCATGTCTTGATCTTGCATGTTTTATCTTTGCATGTTGATTTACTGTAACTTGCTAATATGGTTGATTTAAATTTTGGATGGATGAAATGTGTATGGATTCATTAAAAGCAGTGAAAAAGTATTAATAGGGCATTTGGACCTTGGATAACTGATTCACCCCCCCCCCCCCCCTTCTCAGTTATTCTAAAGAATTCTAACATTACCTGCAAGAAATTTGCATAATTCTCACATCTAATTTTTTTAGCAAAGACTCCATTTTTTCTTTAATTGCAGACTCCCATTAAATCTTTGTCTCCACCTATACAAATTCATTATAATAGTCAATTTCACTAGTATCAATAAGTAAAATATAATACAAGGAAGAATAAAATATTTCTAGAGGTCTACTCATCCTTGTTGGCCATCTAACATTCACTAGGGTGTGTGGTATTTGTTGTTGTGGTTGTTGCATGTCATGAGGAATTACTAGAACATCAACTTTTGGAGTATCATCTAGCACTACATAATCATTTTCTTTCTTCTCATGTTGCTACAAAAATTTTATGTACATCACTTTCTCATTGAATATGACATCTCTACTTCTTACAATATTATAATTTTGAAAATCCCAAAGCCTATAACCAAATTCATTGATGCCATATCCAACAAATACACATTTCTTTGACTTAGCTTCTAGCTTGGTTCTATTTTCAGAATCAATATGAGAAAATGCTTCATAACCAAAGGTTCTAAGAAAAGAATAACTCACCTTCTTACCAGTCCATGCTTCCTCTAGAATACTACAACTCAAAGGAGTAGAGGGACATCTATTAATAAAATATATAGCATTATTAACAACTTTTTCCCACATGTTTAGGGGCAACCTCATGCTTCTTGCATGCTCCATTATAGTCTCGTTCATGCATTCAACAACTCCATTTTCCTGTAGAGTCCTTTGAATAGTTTTCTATATATGAATAGCATTAGCAGAGAAATAATCTTCAAATTCATGACAACAATACTCACCACCATTATCAAATCTCAAACATTTTAATTTCTTTCTAGTCTCATTTTCAAACAAGCATTTCCATTTCTTAAAAGTTTGAAATTTATCAAATTTCTATCTAAGAAAATAATCCCATACTTTTCTAGTCAGATCATCAATAAATGTAACATAATAATGAGGGACACCAAGGGAAGATACCTAAGCTAGTCCCTATACATTTGTATGCACAAGCTCTAATTTCTCACTTTTATTTTCCTTCCCAGTCTTCACAAAACTTACTCTCTTTTGTCTTCCATACACATAATTTTCACAAAAATCCATATTAACACATTTCAAACCTATAAAATTTTTTTTGAATGATGTACTTTCATACCTTTCTCACTCATGTGCCCAAATTTTTTGTACCATAATATTGCATTGGCATCTACAACAACTATTCGTTCTCCCTGCTCAAATATAGCAATTATTCTTGAACATTCATTTTTCTCTAAAATAATAAAAGTAGAAGGAAAAATATGACATGTACAAAGATATAAGGTGTCTACTTCCACACCTTTTTTACTACAAGGGAACCTTTTGAAACCTTCCAATTTTTATCATTAAAAGTAATTACATAGCCCTCGTCACTGAATTTTCCTATAAAATTAAATTTTTACTCAACCTTGGAACATGTCTTACCTCATGTAATATCCAATGATTCCCATTCTACAACTTAATCTTAACTTTTTCCTTTCCAGCAATCTGATACGGTTCATTATCTCCTAAATAAACAAGCCCAAAATCCCCTTGGACATAATCAATGAAATAACCTCTATGAGGTGTAGCATGAAATTAAGCACTAGAATCTAAAACCCATGAATCATCAACACTTTCTAAAGATAGAAGCAAAGAATCCTCCTTAGATTTGTTACTTATCACATTTGCCTCCTTTTTTCATTTTGTTTTATCTCCTTCATTGTTCTTTTGAGTCCAGTAATCTTTATTCTTATGCCTTGATTTCCCATAGTACCAGCAATCTCTTGGTCCTCTGGATTGAGACCTCTTCACCTTTAACTTTCCTCTTGATTTCTCATGATTTTTAGAATTATTTCCTCTCTCAATAATTTTTCTTCTACTTTGTGCATTCAAAGAACTTCCTGTTGTAGATCCACCTAAGGTTTTCCTATGAGTTTTCTCACTCAAAATAACATAGACCACATCATCATATTTTAGGGTACTAGATCTAGAAATAGAATTACTCACAACCATTACCAAACCATTCCAGCTTTCAGGCAAAGCACACAAAATCAAGAGAGTCCTCATTTCTTCATCAAAATTGATACCCGTAGAAGATAAATAACTAGTAATAGTATTAAACTTATTTAAATGATCCACAAAAAATCTACCTTTTGTCATTTTCATATTAAATAAACACTTCATGAAAAATACCTTATTTGAAGTGGAGGGCTTTTCATACAGTTTTGCTAGGGTTTGCATCAACTCTTCTATTGCCTTCACTTTTGTAATATTAAATGCCACTAATGGTACCAAGAATAATCAAATTCTTCCAAGTGCCTTTTTGTCTGAAAGATCTCAGTCATCATTTGTCATAGATCCCTGATTCTTGGTTTTTCCTTCCAACAGCTTCCATAAATCCTTCTGATAAAGATAGTCCTCCATTTGCATTTTCCATAATTGAAAGTTCTAACCATTAAACTTGTCAACCCTCATCTTGCCCTCATCTACCATCATTTCCACTCAACTGTGACACCTTCTTGTAGAGGATCGCTAATTTTTTTTTTGTAATGATCTAGCTTAAAAAAAGAAAAAAATGATGATCATTTGGCTCTGATACAACTTGTTAGGATTAACCTCAGATAGAAATAATAGTTACATGCAAATATAACCAATACAAAAAAATAGTAGATCGCATAAAAAAGAACACAAGACACCAAGATTTAACATGGTTCACCCAATCCTTGGGCTACATCTAGCAATAGCAAGTCCAATATTATTATTATCCAGTAATTGCAACCTGATTATAATCTTTAATCCCTTATAGCTCAATTCCTCCACAAGAACCAATTTTTACATGACACCTTATGAAAATTCCCTAACCCTAACCCTTTTATATAAGCTTTTTTCTGCCTACAAAATTAGGGTTAGAATAATAGAAAATAAATACTCGACACCTTTTACAATATAGGGTCATTTTTGGCCTTGGGGGAACTATCCCTAAAAACCTTGACAGCGACATTACCCCTTGACCCCACCTTGTATTGTGACAAGGAGCTCACCTCAGGCACTGCCTTAGGACCCCACAGGGGCACTTCCCCCAAACCCCCATAGAAAATGATATGAGGAGAAAATTTTACTAAATAAACCTTCGAGTCTAATTATGCTCCACATCACAACAAAATGAAGAATAGAGTGAGGATCCCACAATAGGTGGTGGATCACTACTATGAAGATATTTGTTTCATGATAGATATAGATCTCACATACACATAGGCAGTACTACCAAGGGTTGCATGGTTAAAACCAATGCGATATGAAATGAATGTGGATGAAATCACTACGATAGCTACTACTTTTCTATCTACAAAATTAGATAAGAATGTTGATCCCTTCAACAACTATGAGTCATCCATGATCATAATGCTAATGCAAACCAAAGTATCCAAAATGGATAGGAAATGGAAGAAGATAATAGTAGATCTTGAGGGAAAGCATCACAAAGGACCACTTTAGATAATAGAGGGAAAAGGTGAAGATGAAGATTCTAATGATGAAGAAGAAGAAGATAAAGAAGTAAAAGGTAAAGAGCTAGTTGATGTCAAGCCCAAGGAAACTAAATAATAGAAAATTGGGATTGTAGATCATAAGGTAAAGGAGGATATAAAGAAGAATGTGAAGAAGAAAGTTACACCTCTTGAACCTAAGACAAAGAGGAGGATAGTACAAATATCAAAGGAAGCTCAACATCCAGCTACTAAGTCCAAGAAAATCTTAGCAAAAAAGGAAACAAACCAAAGGAATTGAATAGAGCCTACCAAAGAGGCCAAGAAGAAAACTAATTATCACACTTGAAGAAGAAGAAACTAAGCCTATTAATTTGAACAATCTTCAAATTGTGCCTAGATGACCTCCCATGATAATTGATCAGGTATGTCAAAATATAAGAAACTCAGTTGTCATAATAGGTTTGAAACAAACTATATATGATTCTTTAAATAAAGAAGATCAGGAAAATATTGAGAAGGCCATGATAGATATGATGATAAAATTTAAATATACACCTATAGAAATAAGTAAAGATATTTGTGATGATTTATATAATAAATTAGATACAAAATGGAAGTGGGAACTATCCACGAAAAAGAAAATAAGGGATACCACACTAGCACAAACCATGTTTGATTTAAGGAAGACACATAGTTCTATTTACCTAAGAGATTTTGCCAAGAAATTCATGCCAAAAGTAAGGGCATATAAAATTTTGAAGAATAAGGTAGATGAAGTTGAGAAAGAAAGCAATGTGATATGGAATAAACTATTTGGTTTTCTACTTCCATTGACAGAAGATGAAAAATAATAAGAGGGCAAAGATGCTATTGAGTTAGAGGGTTAAGAAAATGATGATAAACTTGAGAGACAAGAAGGAGAAGTGTGGGAGTTGGTAGAGGGGAGTGAACAAAAGGATGTTATAACTATAGAGAATGTTCCTAATTCATCATTGTAGAAGTAGAACACGTTAAATGAGGAGGACTTGAAAAATGATTAATCAAATACCTTAGACACCTCTCTTCCATGCACCAATCTAGTTTTGTTATGAATACAAGATTATCCATGGATTTGATAGTGCATAAACTAATACTACATAAGTTATATTAGTACCAATTATTATAGAAATAAGTGTTGAGAAATAGGACAAAGCCATCATTGTGATACCAAAGTCTACACATGTTATTAATGGGAAAGTAGAAGAGAAAGGTGAAGGAAATCAATCTTATCAAGATGCCACAAAGGGAAAAAAGAAGGTAAAACCATCCAAGCAGGTAGAGACTGAGAAACCTAATGAGAAAGAGGCTATTCAAGCTCTTATTCAACTACCAAGTGTTTTTCAGAATGATTCATTAACCATTACACATGTTCAATAGGCTACATAAATTCAATAGAAGAATAATCCCATTGGAAAATGTACACATGGATCAAGTACAAAGGAGAAACAATTGCAAATATCACTACCAAGTAATAGCATGCCTTGATCATAGATAATGGCATATAATTTTGACACACCATAGAATCTAGTAACTTTGGATGAGGTCACTACACTACCCAAGTATGACCCTAACAATATGACATTGGAGAAAATGTAAGATCTACAAGATCTGTTGAGTCGTGAGACAAAGAAAGAACAACTAAGAAGAGAACTCAAGTAAAAGAAGGTACTCCATGATATTAAAGAAATTTTTGTATATGATTTGACATTCATGTTTTGAGAAAGAAGAAACCAATTTTGGAAAAATTAGTATATATATATATATATAGTTGAGAAAGTTGATACTAAAGATATAGTGATGCAAGAGCATCTAGAGGTATAAGGGCAATCCTGTGTCACCCAAAAAAATGTACTTAGACTTAGTTTCTATTTTATGTCTTTACATTTTTGGATACCCATTTGGCTCAAATAAAGGTTCCAACTCTCATAGTTCAACTATCAGTGCATTTGAAAATCCCAAAAAAATAGGAGCATGCAATTTGACCATCATTTTGGTGACCTAGAAGGTGCAACTTGGCCAGATGAATGTAATTGAGATTTAGAGCATTCCAGAAAAAGAATCAGGTCAAAAGGCCCCACGGTTTGAAAGTTATTGCAGTTTTTCAAGTTTTGGAGACCTCCTAAGAATGCTTCAAAGTCAGGTTTGGGGCATTAAATGACCTCAAAAAGGGTTGAAAAATGGGGGATGAGTGAAGCTGGTCCATAGGGCTATAGAGCGCTTCGAGAGCTTTTCGAAAATGTAAACAGTTCGTCAATCGGAGCTACGGTTCAAAAGTTATGCCTCCCGAAAGTTCGGCTACCGTTTCTGGATTCTTCTAGATTTGCACCGACTTCTAACGCGGCTTCTGGAACCTTCTGTTTTGTCAGTGGATGCCTACTAGCACTTTCTAGAATGTACTCCTAGTCCTTAACCCTCCGGGGTCTATTTAAGGAGATTTTTGGCATTGTAAAAGGCAGTTCGGATTGGAGCTTGAGAGGAGGTGCTAAAAGGAGAAATATTCTCCAGATTTATGCTATTGTAGCCCGTAGGGCATGTTTTGAAGTTTCTTTTCTCTGCACTATTTGTACTAGCTTATTTTCTCAGTTAATATAATTCCTCCTTTCTATTGTGTCCATTCTCTTGTTGGGTTGAGTATCCATCAAGTGGTATAGCATCTTATAGAGAGACCAATGAGAAGATGATTCGATGGTCTGAGAAAAGGTTTGAGTGCAAAGTTTTGTAGAAAGCCTAAATAGAACTTGCAATAAGGTAGGTTGAGCTTTTCACCTAGTAACTAGTTTTGAAGGGATTTTGAGAATTATGCATTCATTGAATATAAAACTTTGTGATGTTGGTTTCTTCACCATGGAGAATCAATGATCCATTGATCAAGTACAAGTAGATTTGAAGGCTTGTGCTAATTCATTGAGCAAGAATACAAATTCAAGTTGAAATTCATATAATAAATTGGTATTTGGTAAAGGGAGATTAGTTGAGCTAATAGCTAAAGATAGAAACATTAGATATAAAATTATTTCAATACAAACCATGTTCCTATATAATCTAGAGGTAATATAGAAGGAACTATCAGTTGCACAAGATTTAGTTAAGAGAGGTCCTCATCTCTCAACTGTAGATAGTTTAGTTAATCTAGTGGCCCAGCTAGAAATCCAAATTCAGGTCTTGGAATTGATTAGATCAATATGGACTCAAGTATTAGAGGTGATTTTATTAAATCACAAAACATTTTGGGATAAATACCAGCTAACCCTTGGGTATGTGCAGGATCATGGTGTGCCAAAAAGCGGCAATCTAAAAAATATGTAGTTTTGGAATACCTCAAAGAATTTCAAAATCTATTACAACTTTTTCCCACCCATCTAAATAAAAAACCAAAAAATTAATACCTTTATAAGGCCTAGTATATCTTTGGATACTATTGTCATTTCACAATGCACACCCCATTTCTCCTAGAAATGGGGACCGCCTAGAATATTTTTTTTATCTTTCTAGATCCCTAGTTTGGGTTCTAAGTCTTTTTAAGGGTTCTACCTAGTGTCTAATCCTAGTTTGGTCCTCTTCTTGGAAAATCCATTTGTTAGAAATTGGAGGTTTTGAGGGAAAAATAAATTTTTGATGTCTAGGTGTGTGCTAGCAAACCTAGCACACCCTCAAAGGTGTGCTAGTGTGCAAAGTATTTAACTTTGGAAGTGCACACATGCGCAGGTCCGCACCTCCAAAGATGTGCTCCATCTCAGGCCTATAAAAGCTCAAGATCTCTTTCCTTCCTTACTCACTTTTTCTTCTTGATCTTTTGCAAGTGCACCTCCACACCTTGATAAGTGTGCTTCCTTTTTCAAAAATTGCACACATAACAAGAAAAACACTAAGTAAGAAGGTATACACCTTGCACACCTATCCAAGGTATGCAAGGTGTGCACCTTTCCTCGAAAAAACACAATAAAATCTTGAAAAAACTTTAAAAACAATGCAATCATCCAAGTGAAAGGTGCACATGTACATACCTATCCAAGGTGTGCACATGTGCACCTTTCATACATTAAGTTTTTAACTAGGCATTGTTAGGATGCACACATAGTGTACTCCACTGTTAACCTCATAATGGTTTTTGACATTTGAGTGCCAACAAACTTAAACATATTTCACATTGGATGCCAAGTACATCATGCATGCCAAGTGAAGATCAGCTACCGAGTGAAAATCAAATGCCGAGTGAAGATCAGTTGCCGAGTGAAAATCAGATACTGAGTGTTAACAAGTGCCAAGTAACATAAGGTGCCGAGCTACTTAAGGTGCCGAGTAATACAACTTTGTTAAGGTGTCGAGCTATCTAGGAAATAGTATGTGCTGAGTATTTGCAATACTTCAGGAGCCGAGTAACTCAGTATATCAGCATAAGAGTTTGTAATTGTACAAACTATGATGCAAACAATTTTTATAGCCGACATAAGGTAAATCTCGAAGGATTTAATGATAACATCGAATCTTTTAATTTTCCTATGCAATTTGCATCCAACCAATAAGAAAAATGCTAAAGGGATGCAACCAATCAGCAAAAGATAAGTATTGAGCGGAAAATGAAGATTGAATGTGGATGGTAGATCCATACCTAATCCTAAATTTCAAATGTCTTTCTAACGAAGATGAAACTTCATTGTAAAATGTAAGAGGTAGTAAAATAAAAGGTGTGAGAAGACATACAAGGGTTTGAAAGGAGTTATATTTTTAGAAGTGAGGATTATCAGATTGCAAAAAGGATCTAGATCAAGGAAAGCATAACAAGTGCTTGCAATTAGCAATCAAGGATTGTAATCAGTTAGGTTTATTGTACCTAATACTCTCTAGCAGTTGTATTAGAATGGAAATCCTATGGTGATAGGTTAGCTTAATAGCTATTTCGATAAAACCTTTAACTAGGTGATTAAATCCTTTAACAAGGTGACACTTCATGTTAAGTGTTTGAAATCCTCTAACCAGGTCACTATTGACATAGTGTAAAGCCTTTAACAGGGCAGGTCTTTTACAGGGCAAACCATCAGAAGTGGTTGAACAATATTGTTGTAGTAATTTTTGTGTGTATCATCCCCACCCCAGTTTTACCTTCTTATTCTTGGAGGGTTTCTGGGTTACCAAATTCCTATGTTATGAGTTATTGATGCATGTGCTTTATTTCATGCTTATTTGATGTATTTACATGCATGCAATTTACTTTTAGTTAAAAGTTTTATTGGCTAAAAGTTTGATACTTATGATTCACCACCCCCCCCCTCTCATAAGTACTCTTTTCATATTTGAATATTCCAACAATTGGTATCAGAGAATTGTCCAGGTTCTCTTAAGGAAAGCCTAACAGCTTGGAGGAAAAGATCTAGAGATGGAAGCTTTCAAACATGGAAAGATCATTGAAAATCAGGTGATAGATGTGCAACTTTCTTTGCATAGCTTGGAGGAATTTCGAAACAAGTTGAGAAAATCATTAAAAAAGAGGAAGGATCTAGCCATAGCTGAAAATGATATACACTACAAGGAGATTGATACCACCAACATATTTTCTAGTGGAGACACTAAAGAGTTTGATGCAGCAATAGCAGAACTAATGGAGAAAAATAAAATTCAAGCAGATGAGATAAGATCTCTCAAGATGGAACATGAATCACAAGCCATAATGATATGTGAAATTACTAAACACAAGAAAAGAGCAGTTGAAGACAAAGTGATGTTGGAAAATGACAAAAGAAATCTTGCAAACAGACTTGAAGAAAAATGTACTGAACTGACAAGGATCTCAAACATGTAGATGGATACACTTGCCCAAATGATGAACCTTCATCATGAACTCAATGTAAAGGATATTGAGATCTCTACCTTAAAGATGCAAAATGAACAGATGCTAAATGAATTGAATAGAGAAAAAGAGGTAGCAGAGAATCTCAACAAATCAAGTGAAGCAATCAAATATTTTGAACAGTTGCTGAAATCACCAAAATCTGCCTAGGATACAACAGCAGTGAAGTTGGAGAATCATCAAAGAGTGCTAAACAAATAAGTGATAAAGGTAAGAATTCAAAACCCACTTGTCATTTCTGCAATAAGAAGGGACATATAGCTAATGTGTGCAAGAGTAGAAGATTTAATCAATCAAACATACCCAAAAGTTTCTGTCACAAGTGCAACATGCAAGGACATATGACACAAAATTGCAGATCCAATGTCACAAGGACTCAAAGATTTGATGGACATTGTTATAATTGCAAAAAATATGGACATAGGGCATTTGAATGCAGATCAAAACCTATATGGACATCAAATCAACTAGCAAAAATAGAAGGGAATGGAAGTCATTATCATTAGGATTACAACACCAGGTACAATTGTCATTATTGTCAAGAATATAAACATATACCAAAGAACTGCATAAGAACACATTTCAAAGGGAACTACAAAAAATGGTTGAATCAAACTACATGTTTTAGTCGTTTGAAAACTGGTCATTTCAGCAGAAACTGTCCTACAAGATCAAAGGCACCCAAGACTGAAGATAACAAAGGAAAACAAAAGATTGACATTGAAAGGATAAGAGGGAAAATGAACAAGACTTGGATAAAGAAAGATGAGTGCAACACATCAAGTGGAGGGATCACTTCACCCAATGGGTCAAGTGATCACACTTCATCAAGCTAAGCATAAGAAGTACACAGGATTGATATACAAAGCTATATCATACACCAGTCCCAAGAAAAAGAAGCTAAGCAAAGTATAAATCTACATAAAACAAGATGTGAAGACAAAAGTAAATGTTGATGCTGAGCTACCTTTGGATACCAAGTTAAAACAGATACTGAGCTCCCAACAGAAACCGAGCTAAAAACTGATGCCGAGTTGGAAAACTCCAATGGAAGCCGAGTAAAGTGAAGAATAGTGGAAGCTGAGTTAGGTCAAAATTTCTTTAGAAGCTGAGTTGGTATTTGAGCATTTAATGCGATGAAATTAAGGTATATTATCACGATTTTAATCAGTTTTTCGCATTGCGATCGAGAAGCAAAGGAGAAGAAAGAGAGTTGAGTGACTTCATAGCAAGAATCCAGTATTTCAAGTAGATTGCAACCTCATTCAACATATTTTTCATTGATCTAAAGGTATTTTCATTTGTGTTGAGTTACGTAGTTTCATACCCATTTGTTGTATAAACCCTAGTTTACAAAAATGGCGTCAAGTTCAAAGAAAGTTGAAGGAAAAGAGTCATTTGAAGTCCAGTTAGTTTCAAATGAAGTTAAGCAACCAAATTTCTGCCCTATTCCTGAAGTTGCTTATAAAAATGACCCAGCCGGAGCTCTTTCCCACATTCCCCCAAAAGTTGTAATGGTTCAAGATGTTAGGAAATGTTACAATTGCAAGATAGGAGCCCTAGGAGACATAGAAATTAGACAAGCTTATGATAAACTATGTGTAGATGGAGTATTGAAAGAAGAATTTAAAATCATTGAAAGAAAGGGTTTGACCTGAGTTTTAAATTTTCCTACCGTATTCAAAACTGAATGGGTTAGACTTGTATTAAGCAGAATCCATGGAGGAAACTTATGGTTACAAGGTATGCCCATAAAATTGACAAAGGAAATTATGCATAGAGTAATAGGGTACCCAACCCTAGACCGGTACAAGACACTAAGAAGTGAATCAAAGGAGATCATTGAAAGGAATACTGGTGCACAATGGAATAAAAGAGGAATGACAATTCATAGTATAAAGGATCCTCTAGTTGAGTTTGTTGTTAGAGTCATTGCTCACAAAGTTTATCAATCCAGTAGACTCAATAGTGTACCATGCATTGTAGTAGATGTAGGTTACAAATTGGTGAAGAAGGATCATACTTATGATCTTGCAGAACTGCAATTGCAACAGATAAATGAAAATCTAGCTACCATAAGAAGAACAAAGGGCACACAATGCAGATTTGGAGCAATCCTAGTTTGCATATTCTTTTATGTATAGAATGAATTTCCTTCTTTTGGTAAAATAGCATGGAGGAATGATAGAACCATCATTGCACAAATTAATGAATATATTGAGCAAATGGGAGAAAATTTTGATACTTTGATGACAAGCTATTTTGAGGATTTCAAGAAATCCTTGAAGCAAAGGTCAAGGATACCAACATCCTTAGTAGAAAAGCATACTAATGATATATGTTTCTTAGTTGACATAGATTTTACTTACATTCAAGCAGTAATACCAAGAGTAAGATTGCTAAGGCCATTTGGTTACGAAATCAATATTGATGAAGCATCAGCAGCAATAACTGCATTATTGGCAGAGGTAGCAGATAAAAATGCACCACATTTTGGCACTTATGATGTGGTAAGATAAAAAAAAATATGGAATTAAAAACTACTTCCACACTAAAGAAGAAAGATAAATTGATCAAGAAGATCAAGAAGAAGTTTGGCAAGGAAATTGAGGCCGAGGCAGAAGAAGAAGAAGATGACAGTGAGGATGAAGATGAGCAAGAACAAGGGCCAATGGAGCTAACTCAAGGTCTTGGAGAAGACAAGGAGGAAGGTGTAGAGGAAGAGGAAGCCAAGGAAGCACCAACTAAAGTTGAGCCAAAGAAGAGAAAGGCAACAGAACAACCTTCAACCAAGCCCAGAATGAAGAAAGCTACCGCTCCATCACCTCAAAAGCCGACAACACGAGCATCAACAAGAGCCTCTACTCAAAAGACTAAAGAAGAAGTTACCAAAAAGAAACAAGTCAAGGAATCACAAGAAGAGCCAAGGAAAAGAAGAAGGTATGTGGCTCAACCTGACACTGATGAAGAAGAGCAAACAGCAGCAGAGCAAATAGAAAATGTAAGCAATTCATCAGTTGATACCTTATGCAAAAAGATTGCAAATGGTGACTTGAATAACTTAAATAAAGTTGATTTTAATAAATTTACAAAAGAGGAACAAAATAAGATAAAAGAAACACTGTATGGGATGATGGCACAATTCAAGTACACTCCACTTGAACTAGATGGCCAATTGCCAAAGGACTTGTCAAAAATCATAGAAGATAGATGGCATTTTTGTCTAAAAATGGAGAAGGAGATGAGGGAATCAACCCTAGCCAGTGTATTGCTGGATTTGACTAGAGAAAAAATTAGAAAAATAGTCAAAAGGCATAATAACAAGTTCACACCCAAATACAGGGCATTCTTTATACTTCAAAACAGAATGGAAGAGATTGTTCAAAGAACAATAAAATCGTGGAAGAATTTGTATAAAAAGATTGAAGATTTTCTTGAGGAAGAATACAAGGAAGAAGCAGCCATACCAATAGAAGAGAGGAAAAAGAGGAAAGAAGAATAAGAAAAGAGAAGAAAAGAAGAGAAGAGAGAAGAAGAAAAGATAGATGGAAAGGAGGAAAAGACACAAAAATAGGATACAATGTCAACAGCTGAACAAGAGGAGCAACTAGATCAGAGTGTGGAAGACACACAATTGCCACCCCCTAGCCCTTCACAAGCATCCATCTCACCTACAGATAAAATAAAAATTACTGATGTTCCTAATACTTCTGGTCAGAATATCAATCCACTAACAGCAGAAGATCTAAAAAGAATTCTTGACCAATCAACTCAACAAGCAATATTATGTGCAGATCCAGTATTGGTTAGTATAGATGAATTATAGAAACTAGTAGAAAATGTAGTTAAAAATAAGGTGAATACACAAGAATCACCTTCTATCACAACTACTAGTAGTCAATTTGAAATACCAACAAGTATAATTGATGTTGCAAGACAAAAGAAAAGTGTAGCTGTAGAACGAGGAAAAGAACAAACAGGACAAACTATTACATCTAATCCTACAGTACAAACACAAGGTGCACTTCCAAAAATAACAATAATTGACCATGATAGATAGGAGGAGGAAATAGTAAAAACCCCTAAAGAATAGGAGGCAATACAAACACTAATAAATTTGCCTACCTTAGGGACTCCTTCACACAAGCCATTACAAATTTCAGTACCATCATCCAGCACTACCAGAATTGCAAGGGTACTTCATTATGGAGACCCTGAATTAGATGAAGAGATAGTCATACCAAGTTATGACTCAAAATCAATAACCACTGATCAAATCAATGAAGTGCAAGATGCACTAAATAGAAGGAAAAGGCAAAAAATACTCAGGAAAGAGTATAAAAATAAGCAAACACTTTATGAAATCAAGGACATCTTTATGGATGCCTTTAGTTTGCAATCACCGAATGAGTCAAAGCATATCACAAATCAATTAACAAATAATGTTGACCAGGTGACAAATGAAGACCTAGAAACCAATGCAAAACTTATGGAATGGTCAGAAAAGAAATTTCAAGGGAAAGTGAATGAGAAAATATCAAGACAAATTGCACTTTCACAAGTAAAATTGGCAAAGCTCATTGATAAGGTGAAGAAGGTACTTGAGAATATATTCTCACTGTACAAAAAGTTGTGTGATTTTCATATTCCACACAAGAAACAAGCCAAAAGATACCGAGCTTGGAAAGAAACTTAAACATTTCAAGCATGCAACTACCAAGTGATCCAGCTCAAAGTGTGAAGCATTTTTCTCAGTCGCTTCACACAAACAAAGAAATAGGTGTATTAACAGTAGATGAGGCCAATATCAAGGCCAAAGTAATACAACTCCAGTCCTCCATTACCCCACATTTATAAATACTCCATAAAGAGCAAGTATATGCTGAAAATGTACTCAAGAAAGATCCAAATCTTTCTACATTAGATGGAATTGTTCATCTTGTTGCCGAGACTGCCATCCAGCATAAGTCACTAGAAATTGCTTTGAATAATTGGGATGCAGCTCTCAGAATGATTATGGAGGTAAATAGAACATTCTTGGCCAAATATGGTCTTAATCCTTAAACATTCTTTGACATAAGTGTCAAAAAGGGGGAGATTAAAAAGAAATTATATAGAAAAAGGGAGGAGATACAGATTAATAAGGGGGAGATACAACACAGATACTAAGGAAGAGCATTGATACACAGATAAGACACAGTCAACTCAGGGGGAGTTACGCACAGATACTAAGGAAGAGCATTGATATATAGATAAGACACAATCAACTCAGGGGGAAGTTACAAAATTTACAAAAATTTTGAGGTAAATATTGTAAGATTGTAAGTCACAAATTTTGATCAAAGTTTTCAATATGTACATACCAATCAGATTAGTAAATGTACTTATAAGGTTAGTTAAGTGTTTTTGTCACTCATGTCGAAGGGGGAGATTGTTAACCTCATAATGGTTTTTGACATTTGAGTTCCAACACACTTAAACATATTTCACATTAGATGCCGAGTACATCATGCATGCCGAGTGATCTTCATGTGCCAAGTGAAAATTAGATGCCAAGTGAAGATCAACTGCCGATTGAAAATTAGATGTCGAGTGAAGATTAGCTGCTGAGTAAAAATTAGATGCTGAGTGAAGATCAGCTGCCAAGTGAAAATTAGATACCGAGTGTTAACAAGTGCCAAGTAAGATAAGGTGTCAAGCTACTTAAGGTGCCGAGTAATACAATTTATTTAAGGTGCCGAGCTATCCAGGAAATAGTATGTGCCAAGTATTTACAATACTTCAGGAGCCGAGTAACTCAATATATCAGCATAAGAGCTTGTAATTGCACAAACTATGATGCAAATAGTTTTTATAGCCAACATAAGGTAAATCTCAAAGGATTTAATGATAAGATCGAATCTTTTAATTTTCCTATGCAATTTGCATGCAGCCAATAAGAAAAATGCTAAAGGGATGCAACCAATCAGGAAAAGATAAGTATTGAGCAGAAAATGAAGATTGAATGTGGATTGTAGATCCATACCTAATTCTAAATTTCAAATGTCTTTAAAAGGAAGACGAAACTTCATTGTAAAATGTAAGAGGTAATAAAATAAAAGGTGTGAGAATACATACAAGGGTTCGCAAGGAGTTATATTTTCAGAAGTGAGGATTATTAGATTGCAAAAAGGATCTAGATCAGAGAAAGCATAACAAGCGCCTGCAATTAGCAATCAAGGATTGTAATCAGTCAGGTTTATTGTACCTAATACTCTCTAGCAATTGTATTAGAATGAAAATCCTATGGTGATAGGTTAGCTTAACAGCTATTTCAATAAAACCTTTAACTAGGTGATTAAATCCTTTAACAAGGTGACACTTCATGTTAAGTGTTTGAAATCCTCTAACCAGGTCACTATTGACACAGTGTAAAGCCTTTAACAGGGCAAACCATCAGAAGTGGTTGAACAATATTGCTGTGGTAATTTTTGTGGGTATCATCCCCACCCCAGTTTTAACTTCTTATTCCTGGAGGGTTTCTGGGTTACCAAATTCTTGTGTTATGAGTTATTGATGCATGTGCTTTATTTCATGCTTATTTGATGTATTTACATGCATGCAATTTACTTTCAGTTAAAAGTTTTATTGGCTAAAAGTTTGATACTTATGATTCACACCCCCCCCCCCCCCACCCCTTCTCATAAGTACTCTTTCCATATTTGAATATTCCAACACTCCACAAGGTGCATTGTGTGCACACCCTTTTTTTAACACTTGACATACTTTGCATTGCAAGGGTGCACACTTAGCACACCCCACAATGTGTGCTATGTGTGCACCCTTATTGTTGAAGGTTACTAAAGGGTAAAGGTGCACAAGGTGTGCCAAAGTTTTTTACATTAAAGTATAAAATAGGTTTTTAAATCTTTTGTGATAATTTTCAAGTTCTAGGTTTCTTTTCATCATAACTAGGGTTGGTTTAGAGTTTTCTTTTCAAATTTCCAAAATAATGGAATCCTATTTTGGGCAGATAGAATAGCTTCCCCCTCATCTAGCCTCACTGCAAAGATGCCTCTAGAATCAATGGTCTTCAAATTTCAAGGTGTTTCATCAAAATCATGCTTCCATGATACTCATTCGAAGATTCAAGATAGTAAGCTAGGCTATATTAACTAGAATGCATGCTTGGTCCTATGCAACAAACTAGATGAGAGGCCACCAATGGTTTTTGTACTCATTAGATCAGGGTTAGTAAACACTACTTCACACCAGTTTCAATATAATATTTGGAGTTGGTTATGGAATTAGTAGAGAATTATGTTTTGAAAGAGTGGTAAAAAGTGTAATTGGAGAGATCATTCTAGATCTAAAGCCTAAGAATATAGAGAAAGTTTTCCATCTTTTGAGGCTAGATTAGTACATTAGTTTGACATACCATCAAGCATAAGGTGGTATGGAGAGCATGAAAAAGAAGCCATAGAAATTATTCAATCCTCATATCTCATTAATAGGACTCCTCTTGTGCAAAAAGTAGGTAAAGTAGATATGACAAGAAGTTATATGAAGGATGATATCAAACATTCCATAGTACTCCTTAGCAGAATCATGGGATTACCAACAATAGGAAACTTAAATATATGGATGATACATTTCATTGAAATCATCTGAACAACAAATATGCCAATTGACTAGGCCACAATTCTCAGTGAGAATTTAGATGAGTAGTTTATGGTGATAAAAAATGATCTAGGGTTTTATATGACATATTATTTGGTGTATTTGTTAGCAACAAGGACTATAGGCTAGCCAGGGTTGTTTAAGAGGGTTAACATGCAAGATGCTAATGCATGGCCTTATGTGGTATACCCCTAGCTCATGAAGAAAAAGATCTCAGATGATAGTAAATAATAAAGAATAGTGAATGATGCCCATTTCACAATTATCTGGTTCATTGAGGTAGATTATGCAAAAAGGATGTCAGAAGAGGCAACCGCAAAGATTATACAAATAGGTGCCTACTACATCCAATTCAATACATTCACTTACTTAAGGGTAGCAGGTACAAATATAAATCCTAAGAAGCTCCTCAGGTATCCATGTGATAGACTTATTATGCTAGAGATTGCATGACAACTCTTGTCTACATATGACAGAGTAAGGAAGTAGCATAAGAAGACCTAGGTATGGCCCATCACTATAGGTATATTTGGTGTCAAACAAAAGTAGGATATCATGAATTTTGAGATAGAATAGGATTAGTATCCTTTAGAAGATTATAACTCTCTACATCCATGTTTTGACAACATTAGCCAAGTTTAGTACTTGGCAAGAAAATAGTTCAAACACAAAGATTCCATAGAGGATCATTGGATGAATGCACTAGATGACTACGAGATCTAAATAAGGGATTATTGTAGGATGACTCTTTATTTGGTAGGAAGTGCCTTGAAAATGAAGGTTCCATTAAAGGTTTTGTAGCAAGACATTGAAGAGGTCTAAGATCCCTCATATAATTGAGATAAGATATATATGATAGGCCTATCATGAATGCAAAAATTGATAGAGAAGAAAATGTGGATATCAATCATAGGGCAAGACATATCATCCAGTTGACCTAGGAATGGACTAAGAGACCATTCAAGTTGGATCTAATTCCACAAATAGTAGTTTTACAAGCTATAGCCTACCCAATAAAAGGTAGAGAAAAAAAGATAGTGCCAAAATTCATAGCCTAGTATATAATAAAGCATGAAACAATGCATCATCTTGATAGAGAAGTTGGATACTTCAAGGCACAAAAGGGTAAAAATAAAAGGAAAAGAGATTCCCCTCAGCAAGTTGAGCCTAAAGTAGAGGCAACTCAAGCATCTAAGAACCAAGGGGTAGAAAATATAGAAGTCATTTAGACTTAGGATAATTTGCAAGTGCCACCACTAGAACAAGGCCAAGAAGCTAAAGAAGTTGCACATGAAATGTCTCCATAGGTTCAATCAAAAGAAGCCTCTCCATCAGCTCCCAAGAAAAGAAAGATGAAAACTCTAGTTAAAAGGACAAGGAGAAAAAAGGTGATAAGAAATATTATTCCTTTTCCATCAGTCTGATAAGTTATTTGAAAGGAAGAAGAATAGGATGATGAAGATGGAGAGGATAACCTTCCTTTGAGTCAAAGGACTCATCTTGCTAGGGCTACTAAGGTTAAATAGAGAAGGAGCTCCACTATAACACCACCATCCATTCCTACACAACCTATTTATGTTACAACTTTGAAGGATGAGTCATGATAGTAGATTGATGAGCAAGAGGACCAAGGGGATAATGTCTTTAAGATGTCGAATTTTGATTTCATGTCTGTAGGCACTGAACTGGTAGGTGAAAAAATAAGGGATACACTAAAAAATCAAACTCTACAAGAGGATTCATTAAATTTCTATCTTCTCCACAAGGACCTCTAGGCGCCCTGCCATCACTAGCTTAAGATGTATCTTTAGTGGATAAAGGTTCATCCAATCCCCTCCCTCCAGTCAATGAAGAACATGTGAAACCAATGCAAGAAGAAGAGCCACAATAAAGACCCATTGATGAGGTATCAGAGGAGGGGAAAATAGATGAATAACCCAAAAAAACTTCTCAAGATATAGAGGTGAGGACTATGAACTCAATAGACATAGAGATGTCTAATGTAGATCTCTCACAAAAGGAAAAGACTCCAGAGAGGAGTGATAAGGGAAAGAGCTTAGAAATACAATCCCCCTCTTCATCTTAAAATAAGTCTCTAATAGAAGATACTCCAAGATGGTTGAGAAAAGAGGTGATGATTAGGCATAAAAGGAAACTATATTGTACTGAGGAAGAGGGAATGAGAGAATTAGTCAAAGCTCTCAAGAAGCCTAAATTACCTAAGGGTGATGCGTGTACATTAGCGTCCATTATGAATGATAAAAATTAGGACTTGTTCTCTCACATTTTTGTTCCTCCTCTACATGAAAATATTGAGGATTTGACTACACATGATTATTAGATTAAAGAGTTCTTGCTTGGAAAACCCATTGTGGATGCTAGCCAGATTGATGGTCACTACAGGAATCAAAGAAGTGTTTAGTCACTTATAATAGGAAGAGTCTGAATTGTTAAACCTCTAGAAGCATAATGAACTCCTAAGAGGTTATTTGCATGAATTAGTTGGTCCATTGGATCCTAAAAATTCCAAGGAGACTTTAGGTGCAGCACTCAATAGGAGGGATAAGGAGAATGTACAATTGGATCCATTTTTTAAGGCTTGTTAAAAATGGTAGGAAAGTTTTGAAGAAAAAGGTGTGAAGATAATACAAGGAATCTTAAATTACTACACCACATGCAAAATAATGCTGACAAGCTAGTTGCTACATTGAACTAGGATTTTGGGTTGATGGATGAGATACATACCTAGGGTAAAGACCTACAAGAATTGCAATCAATAAAGGATCAAAGCTATCGGATGTTGATGGATGTATATACAGTGGATGAGTTAGATAAGATAGATGATTGTATTGAGAAGATTGTGGATGGTAATAAAGTAATAGAAACATTACATGCAGATATTCATAAGCTTAAAGATCAAGCTTGAGAGCATATTTTGGAAGTAAAGAGACATTACAGTGATGCTTGCCTTGATATTTTTGAAGATGATTCAATGGATAGATTCATGACTGTGCAAGTAGTTGTTGAACAATTTTTTAATACTTTTGAAGAAGCTTCCACTGATGAGGATATTAGACAAACATTTAAGACCAAAGATCCATTGCTAGAATTGGATGTGAAATTGGGAGATTTTGCAGAGACTTAGATAGAGGTGGGAAAATATCGACACAAAGTAAAGGATAAATATGATGCTTTAGATTTTTGTATACAACCCAAGTGATAGAGACTATAGATAAATTCAAGAACACCTAGACATAGCTCTAGTATGAAGGGGAACAAAACCTAGAAACTAGAATTTTAGTTTCTACACTTGGGAAAATTTTGCATTTTTTGGACCTATCTCCCAAGGTGTGCTAAGTGTGCTTCTCCAAAGGTGCGCTTCTCTAAAGGTGCAGCAATTTTTTTTGAAGAAGTTAGAGGTGCACTAACAGTTAATGCGAGTTCTAAATTTAGAGTTTTCCATGCATCAAAAATGTATTTTTATAGCAGTTTAACTCCTATAGACCTCTAGAGAAGGTTGAGCTTCTATTTTTGACATCTCTAGAGACTCCTGCATCCTATAATGGATTTATTCTTCTTATTTTCTCTTGATTTCTTTTTTTTAAGACACGTAAAGGCTCATGAACCCATTAAATAACATAAACAAGGTTGGATTCCTACTTAGCACAAGTTAGAGAGTTAGTTTGTGCATAAATGGATTTGTTTTAATAGTTTAGAAGCATATATTTGCATGAAGAGATATCTCACTCTCAACATAAATTTAGGAGAATATTTCTTATAAATTTTGGAATTAAACATGTATTTCAGGTCATTATTTTGATGCAATAATGTATGCTATTGGTGCTTTCATTCAAAGTGTATTTATTATTGCTTGAGTGTGTTATATTTTGTGAATGTTTGTTTATGGAGTGTAATGGATCCAATACTTGTGTTATTTTGATTGAGTGATCTTTTAATTCTTGTTTTTGTCATGTGTTTACAAATATTGTTCATGTACTTCATTAGAGAAGAGATCACCCTATTGTTCCTATATAGCCTTTTGTCTCACATGAGCACACATTCTATGGCCTTGTGATCTGATAAAAAGTGAAAAATCTTATAGTTATTGAATTCCCATTAATGACTTTATTAGTGGAATTAAGGAAGCATTCTCCTATTGTCATTGGTTACCTACCAATCTTTTCAAATGCTTAACTTGCAGATGTGTTGTTTCTGTGGCATATGTCCATTAGGGATTTATTTTTCAAGTCATTTTCTTAAACTTCTTATTACCTTATCTTCATTATTATTATTTTTTACAAACACTTGGTTAAATTAGGGATTCATATAATTGCATAGTTAAAACTGCATTCATTATAAACATGAAAAAAAAATTAGAAAATATTTTTTTTGTGTGGTTACTTGTTTTGAGATAGCAAGAAAATTCAACATTTTATCTAAAATTGGTCAGAACTAGCATAGACCTTCTTGTGAAGTCTCACATTTATCTTCTACTAAACAGATTCTAGTAGGTCACAAGATCACCCAGAACCTTGGAGTTGATCCCAATTTATCTTTTCAAGAGAGGAGTTCAAAAGAATTCCTTCCATTAAACATCATGAAAAATAAAAACTCAAAAGTTACCAACCTTATGTGGTCAACTTAAAAAATGTCCCCAAAAAAGGTTTTTTTGGATTGTTCTTGTGTGTTTTTACTTCAAACATGTATCTAATGACCTTTTTTCCACCCAAATTTGATGAAATGAAAAGCGTTTCTTAAGAATGATCTTAGCTTTCTATAAATGTAATGCTTATCAAATTACAAGTTCAGTAAGTAATTATTACTTATTTTCTATTGCAATTATGTATAAAGTGTTGATTGACACACTGATTGAAAAATAACTATAACTTTCAAACTATACAATATTTTTCAAATCCAAATGATGCATCACATTCTATTTTTCTTCTACATAAGGGAAAAATTAAAATTAAATTAAATTAAATTTCACAATAATTTTAATTAGTTAAGATGGTCAAATACGAGATTTTTTAAATTTAGAAAATACTATACTAGAAAATTTGTAATTAATTAATTATTTAGAATAAAAATACCCAAAAATATGCATCATATATAAGCATGCATCTACTTCTTATCTCTAGAATCTTATTAAAAAATATTATCATTTGATTTTGATTAAGATGGTCAGACATACATCTACATCTTATTTTTTCATGAATATTTTCTACTATTATATTAAAATTAATCTTTCTAACCAATCAATTTTATTTTTTTCAAATAAGGCGTAGTATTTTAGAAACTAAATTCAATTCCTTGGAGATTCTTTTCTCTCAACTTTTTGATAGAAAGTTCATAACAAGTTGAAAATTGCATGTTAAATTGACATAACCTTGATTTTTTGATTTTTTATTGCCTTTTAAGGGTATAGTTTCATTGACCATTACACACCCCCCTATTAACCCCTATCCATAGAGTGTCAAAAAAAGGGGGGAATTCATTCATGAAATCATTCACAGGGGAAATCTTATCAGAATCAGAGATCACAGGTATGTCAAGACATGTACATATATTGTGTATAACAGAATCAAGCTTTTGTAGACCTAATCACAGTCTAAGGGAGAGTGTTATCTTTTGATATTTTGGAATTTGAATGAGTTTCTAAGTCATGAAAAAGTTTTTTTTCTGCTAATGTCAAAGGGGGAGATTGTTGATCTCTAAGATGTGTTTCTTATTAGAGTCTTAGATTTATTTATTTCCTAGGTAGCATTGGTTGGTCATCACTGCAACTGAGCCATTCAATTAAGGCCAAGCTACATGGACTTTTTTCTACTTTACTACATGCCAAACAAGTCAAAGATTGACAAGCACCCTAGTATAGAATGAGTCAAAATACATGCCAAGTGAAACATATGGAGACCAGGAAATTCAAAGTTAATTTATGCTAAGTGAGTTTGTATTTTTTGAGCCTATACAAGCTAAGGGACAGTGTGAAGGTTAGTTATGACCAAGAGTCAGGACATTCAATTGCCAAGTAAACTAGTTTCAGCATATTTTTTGTAATGACACAAACACAATTTATGTAAATCATCTTGGCCGACTTTTATATGATATTTTTTGGATTATAAAGATAAGGAGATAATTATGCATTTTGTGTGAGGACATCAATCCCAAAAAAGGAAGAGTAACTAAGCAGAAAATGATCAAATTCTAGATCTTAATTATTATCTAGACCTTTCTGTGATTTTCTATTCAAGAAGGGATAAAACCCTAAATCATTATGGTATGTGAAGGAAGATTGTGAATGCATGAAAAGCACAAGCACAAAGAAAGGAAGACTAAGTTTGATAAAGTGATCAAATAGAGAAACGTAGTAGTGAAGTGCAAAATAGAGAAACTCAAATAAGGAGATCATATTTAGACATTCAAAAGATAAGATTTGTAATCAGCTTCATGAGAGAAAAATGAAGGATCGGGTACTGAGACATTATAAAGTTATTGTATCAAGGAAAATCTCTTACCATAGTAGTTTTAACTAACCTAGTTAAATCTCCTAACATAGTTCTTACTTCATTGTAAGTTTAAATCCTTTAATCAAGGTGGAATTAATAGTCTTGTAATGCTTTTAACTGAGTAGAAATCTCATAGGGTAGATCATCAAAAGTAATCAAATTGTAGCCCTTATAGGAAAACTTTCCTATTGTAGCAGATAAGATTTGTGGCTATCATCCCCACCCTAGTGTCACCTTCACCTTGGAGGGTTTCTCGGTTACCAAAATCTTTGCATTATGTTTTTACATTTTCATGTTGATGGATGTGATGCATAGTTAGATTCATTTCAATTTTAACATTCATGATGATATGGTATATGATCTAAGATATGAGATGGATTAGGATTGAATGCAATTAATCTATTTTATTTTTTATGGATTTAAAGTTTAATAGATATTTATTCACTCCCCTACCCTCTTATTATCTTACTTTCCAATAAGACTTCCAACAACAACATCTCAACAAACATCTACAACAAAAGCAATCAGGCAATCATATATATATATATATATATATATATATATATATATATATATATATATATATATATATATATATATATATATATATATATATATATATATATATATATATATATATATATATATATATATATATATATATATATATATATATATATATATATATATATATATATATATATATATATATAAACTTAATCAATATAGATCTAATAGGGAAATCATTTCTAACCAATCAAATTTATAAACTAATAACCCTTTTCTTTAATCCAAACCCTACCCTATGAATCCATTTTCTAAATTCAAGCATTTTGATTAAGGGTTTCCATTTTATTTTTCTTTCATATAAATTTTAGTAATGAAGAATAATAAACTTCTAAATAAGGGTTTTAATATAAAATATATTTTCCATAAACAAAATTGATATAACAGGCACAACAAACACATAAGTTTTTCAAGAGATTTCGTAGAACAAATTCTACAAGATTCCTACCTCAATCTAATGCTACAATCTAACAATATCTCAACAATAGCAAAAATTCACATTTATGAAATCCTTTAGAAATTTCTCATCTTTCAATCTTAGAAATTACTCCTTCAAACTAATGTGTGGTGAAATGAGCTCCCATCTCTTAATATAGAGGTTAACCCTACTTAGGGTTTCTAGTTTCACAAACATGCAAAGATCTCACATAATCTAGTTTGACAAAACTTAAATTAAATTATTCCTACTTCATTTTTAAAATTAAGATGTTTTAGAAAACATATTTATTATTTTAACTAATAAAAATATTTAAAGTCTATTATTTAAATGCAACTTCTAAATTTATTATTGTTAAAAGAAATAAATATAATTATGCCAAATTTAGCCTTTATAGATTTAATTGATTTAATTTCCAAGATTAGCCTTTTAATTAAATATTTTGAATTTCAAGTTCTCTATTATTTAATTAATTCCTAATTAGTTAAATATAATATAAATAATTTTTATCCTTTAAATTTTTTGTTTACTTAAATCATTTAATAATCTTTTTGGTTGATTCTAATTATACTTCAGAATCACAAAAGAATTGTTGGTCTCAGATTGGTTTTGACAATTGAGTGTCAACACACTTAAGAAATTTCCTAAGTTGATTCCAAGTATAATATAGATGCTGAGTTACAATATGTGCCAATCTAGAAATTCAACATGTGTCAAATCATTTAGATGTCGAGTAGATAGACAGTGCTGAGCAAGTTTCAACTGTCGAGTGACTAATAGATGCCAAGTGAGTATATGTGCCAAGTAAACTATAGGTGTTGAGCAAGATAGAATTCCTATATGTGTTGAGCATCAATAATCAACAAGTGTCAAGTGACACAATATTAACATATGAGTTTGTGTCTTCACAAACTCAGATGCAAATCATGTTGCATGAAAACTAATATATAGATTTTGAATCTTAAAGATAAGATTGAATATATTAGATTTCTTATGCACTCTGCATGCAACCAATCAAAAAATTGTAAAGCTAAAGAGGAAAAATGGATGAATGTCAGCTGTAGATTCATACCTAACCCTAAGTCATGAAAACATTTTGTAAGAATTTTCCTTAGGGAAAAATTCACCCAAGATCAAGGAGCACAAGCAAAAGCACACAAAAAATGAGTATGATCAATATGAAATTGCTTACTATTATCAAAAGCATGCAAAAGTATGTACATACACACTAGGAGAGCCTGTATATAAAGGCCTCTAAGATGCATCTAGAAAGAACTAGGAGATAAGCATGTAAGCACATATCTTCCACAATAAGAAGATAAGCACAATGAGGTGTCTAGAATGTTGTAGACACCATGTGCTCAAATAATGTGTTAACTCTTAAGTGTAGACAACATGTGCATAATTAGAGTGCAAACTCCTATGTTGTCAACATGACAACTCACAAGAGTATGCATACTCCTAGGTGAGTAACAAATAAATAATAAAATATATGCATTAACCTAAGTAAAATTAAGTAAGTGTAAATAGTAAATACTTATTTACACCAACACACCCCCTTAAGTGCAACTTAGAGGAATGCCCTTAAGCTTACATGATCTAGGATGAAATGCATGATAGGTCTCAGCTACTAGGCCATGCTAGGTACCCATGTACATAATGATATGCAGTCTCTCATAAAGTAGAGAAAGAGGGAAAACCTCATGGGAAAAACCCTCCCCCAAAAAGAGAGATGAAAAGTGATGTATGGGTATATGGAGTAATCAAGACCCTTTATTATGACATACATCAAATATATACAATAGAGAATTAGGAGAAGGAAAAAACCCCCTAAGGAAAAAGCCCCTCAAAAAAAGGAGAACAAGGAGACGAGGTAGTCCCCCCACTAAAAGTAGTTTGTCAATCAGTGAAGAATGCTCCAATGTAGAAGCTAATCCATGACCTCTGAATGATTTTCCTCCCCTTTGGAAGAAACAATGGCAAGGGTACAAAGGAGATGTGTCCCCTATATGGAGAAGGAATCTTTATGAAGAATGGTGTCTCTGAAACCTAATCAAGTGTCCCTTTGTTGATGCTAATGATAGCTTCCTCCAAAATTGCTGAGAAGAAGTGTAGATTGAACAAGGAATGATATAGAACCTATTTCAAGGAACCAACAATCTTCTCAAATGAAAAAGAGACCTCCTATAGATGTTGTACATAAGTATCCATAATCACATCAGCCTATAAAGACTGATCATGTAGAGAATAGACATGAGGGCTAGAGTGGGTTCTCACAACAACTATAAAAGAATCATCCTTAGCAAAGAGAAGTGGTAGATCATCAAAAAAGTCTTCCAAATATTCTATGTGTGACTCTATGAATAGAGCTGAAATGTTTGGAAAGAAGTCATCACCTGGAAGACAATGTGTACCCTACTATGCTGAAGTACATGAATCCATCATTGTAGCAATGAATGAATTATTCACCTCAAAGAGAAGACAAATATCATTAATAGTGTCTCCCACATCTTCAATGTGAGACTCCATGAACAAGTGTGCAAGAGCAAGAAGGAAGTCGTTACATGAAGGTAAAGTAGGAAGACATGAAGGGTCCTATTGCACTGAATCCAAACCATCTATGGCTGGAATTGGATTAGTAGAATCAATAGGAATATCAAGAGGTGGGATCTCTTCTAGAGTTGGAGGAACCATGACTGAAGCCACAAAAGATAGAATGTCATTTGGAAAAGGAGGAATTGATGGATCTCCATATTCTTTCCAAAGAGCCATCCACATATCATGTGGGTGAATGAGCTTTTTAATGACATGCCAAGGATCATTAGTAATATTCATTATATTAATATCCAAGAGTCTACTAACAAGTGGGTGTAGTTCAGTGTCAGAGAGTAGTTCATTGGAACATAAATAAGGAAATACTTCGTTATGCTCACTTCCTAGATGATCAATGACTAAAGCACTCTATTTTTTATAGTTCCTTTTTGTCAATGGTGGTCTGATTCCAAACTAACATGTGAAACACAACTCCTCCATGAGATAAATGTATGTACCCCCCAAAATATTAATCAACCCCCCCTTTTCACTAAATCAAGAAACCCCCCCAAAAGAGATGCTTTTGGTACTTTATAAGTAGTGTGATTACAATGACCACTTGCCAATTTTGGCCTTCGTGGACTTCTGATGAGCTAAGCTGCTATGGATAGGAGTTCTAGTTCTCTTGGCCACTGATTCGGGTCTGATCCAGGTATAGAGGCCACCCCTCTCTCTACAACTATGGGAAGGGGGGGGCCGGCTGGGGAGATCAGATTGTCGGAGTTTTTTTTCCGGAATATCATTCTATCTATATATGGGGCTCTCGAGATCTATCTAATCTATATATGGGGCGAGGTGAGCATAGCTTAGATCTAGGTGCCCATAGCTACTTTTTCTTGTTACAACCTCTTGAAAGATTAGAAATCTAGAACTTTACAATTTGCTACAATTTTGAAGCAATACAAAGCAAAGAAAGGCCCTATTTCTGAAAGTGACACTTTTGTCAACACAGTCCTACAATTTAATTGCAAATCTAGAAAGTAGACTAAAAATAATGTACTTTCAAAAAAATAAAACCTAATTTTGAGTATAGATGTGCTCGTATGGAGCAATTGAAGTTGCAAAATATAGGATTGGATAGGTTTAGTCACTAAAAAATGTAATTTTTGACAAATTTGTGCACCAAAACTAGAAAAAAGCTACACCACTAAAAAGTTTAGGAAATTCTAGCCAAAATCAAAGAAAAATGCACCTGAATTGGAGTCTGGATGAGTGACATATGGCCTCCCAAAGTCAGACTACAAAATCCATAATGAGTCTAGAGAGGGGTTGCATCAAAAAAATATGGGGTTAAATTTGACGGTCATATGATTGTCACAGTAGTTTAAATTGGCCCTAGAATGACGGTTAGATAGCTATCAAATTTGAGTTCATAGATTGATGACATTAGCATGATATCATGGTGATGTCATTATGTATGGACTATAATGTGGGCAGCAAAAAATTCTTATGTTGACATGTTACACCATGGTGTTGTACATGGTAGATGATTAGTTGCTGACTATATGTATAGTTGGCAGTTGACTAGGCATCATGTGGCAAATTATCGGTGAGCCGCATGTCATAGGGGATTGGTGACATGGCATAGTGCAATGGTGCCACATGGCAACCAAGCAGAGCTTCCAAAATCTTTACCACACCAATATATTGCAACATTGATGCTAGTTTTCTTGAGTCATCAAAAATGTTTTTCAAAAATCATCAAAGTTGCAAACTATTATCCCACATTTGTGGGTTGTTTAAAACAACCAAGCCACAAGATGTCACTCAAATGGAACTCGTTGGGTTGTGTGAAGAGAGTTTCAACCAGCAGTTGCTAGAATATGTTGGGGTTATATGCTAAAATTTGCAGTACAATCTGTCGAGTAAGATAAAATACACCTGAATTTAATATAGATGCCAGTAGAAGAATAATACCTTGCAAAATAAATAATAGAATATTCTACCAAATTTGTAGGGCTAGGATCTAACAGCCTAGTTCTACAAAAAAAAATTCCCTAACTAGGAATTTTTTTTGAAAATACCCAATAATCATAGAGAATGAAATTAAATTAGATCTGAACATAAATTTGTAGATTGAATTTCAACTTTAGCCCAACATAGGAAAATTTATAGTCAATCTTTACCAAATTGACATTCTGGATGTAATGGTGAGGTCAAATTGGCTCTAGATGCTCTCAATTTTTGTAGATTCTTTGGATTTGGGTCGAGGGGCTTAAGAAACTATGGTCTTGAACAACTAGTGATGAGAATCTCCCTGAGCTTAGATACCTTGTAAGAATTTACCTTAGGGAAAAATTCACCCAAGATCAAGGAGCACAAGAAAAAGCACATAGTAGACCAAAGAGTATGATCAATATGAAATTGCTTACTATTATCAGAAGCATGTATATACACACTAGAAGAGCCTATATATAAAGGCCTCTAAGATGCATCTAGAATGTGTCTAGAAAGAACTAGTAGATAAGCATGACAACTAAGCACATATCTTCCACAATAAGAAGATAAGCACGATGAGGTGTCTAGAATGTTGTAGACACCATGTGCTCAAATAATGTGCTAACTCCTAAGTGTAGACAACATGTGCATAATTGGAGTGCAAAATCATGTGTTGTCAACATGGCAACTCACAAGAGTATGCATACTCCTAGGTGAGTAATAAATAAATAATAAAATATATGCATTAACCTAAGTAAGCTTAATTAAGTGTAAATAGTAAATACTTATTTACACTAACTCCTTTTAAGAAGGACAAAGCTTCATAATTCAAAAAATTTGAGAAGAGAAGAGAGGAATGATAGAGTGAAAGTGAGAGAAGAATTGAAGGGTGAAGAGTACATTCAAGGTGACTTAGTAAAATAGGGGAATTGTCATATCAATTAACAATAGAATAGAGCATCAGCACTTTGTACAAAATCATATCAGATCAAAGAGGATCATATCAGAATGGACTGAACATTGATTTAAAATCAACAATTTAAGATTGTAAGTAATCAAGTCAACACATTCTACTATACTTTCTAGCCATTGTATTAGGAGAATGGAAATGCTATGAAGATGGGTTGGTTTAATAGCCATTTTGTAAATTCTTTAACAAGGTGACATTCCAAGTGAATGTTTGTAAATCCTTTAGATAGGTACACCTTTAATAGGGTGTTGGAGCCTTTAACAGGGTAGGTCTCTCATAGGGTAGACCATTGCTAATAGTAAAACTTTGTAACCTTGACAAATTACATATTGATGCAATGATAAGCTGTGGGTGTCACCCCCACCTTAGTTTTACTTTCTCATTTTGGAGGGTTTCTGGGTGATCAAGTATTGTGTTATCTATTTTCATGCATGCCTTTACTTTCATGTTAATTAGAAAATTTACATGCATGTATTGATTTCAATTTAAACATTTTATAGCTTAAATTTTTGTACTTCTGACTCACCCCCCCCCCTCAAAAGTATACTTTCCACTTGTTAATTCTAACAATTGGTATTAGAGCCAAATTCTTACAAGGAGAAGCCTTACATCTTGAAGAAAATATCTAGAAATGGAATACTATATGCTTAGGAAGTTTGTAGAGAACTAGGAGATTGAAATAGATCTCATTCTACATTCTCTAGATGAAGATAGGGAAGAATTGAGGAAATCCCTAAAGAGAAGAAGATACATTGCCATAGCTGAAAATGATACAAAGTAAAAGGATATTAACACCTCAAAAGTATTTGCCAATGGAGATTCTAAGGAATTTGATGTAGAAATCATAGACCTAATGGAGAAAAATAGAGCTCGAGTTGAAGAGATTAGATCTCTCAAGATTGAGCAAGAATCACAAGCCATGATGCTTTGTGAAGTGACTAAGTAGAAGAAGAGAGCCATCAAAGATAAAGATATGATAGAATATGACAAGAGAAACCTTGCCAATAGACTAGAGGAAAAGTCAATTGAGCTTGCAAGAGTTTCCAACATTTAGCTAGACACCCTAAGCCAAATGATGAATGCCCATCATGAGCTAAATGTTAAGGACATTGAGAGCTCCACACTGAAGATACAAAATGAAAAATTGCAAAATGACTTGAGAAGAGAAAAATAAATTGAAAAAAGCTTCAAAAAACCTAATGAAGCTATCAAGTACTTTGAAAAACTACTAAAATCACCAAAATCTAGCAATGACACTTTAGGAGTAGGATACACCAGCACTAAGAAAGGAGAGTCATCCAAGACTACAAAAGAAAGAAGTGACAAAGGTAAGATCACAAAACCCACTTGTCATTTTTGTGGTAAAAAGGGACATGCCTCTAATGTGTGTACGAGCAAGAATGCCAATCAACATGACAAATCTAAAAACATAGGTCATTATCACAAGTGCAATAAGCAAGGTCATCAGGCACATGACTATAGGATTAGAACTATTAGGACACCAAGATTTGAAGGTCACTATTACAATTGCAAGAAGTGTGGACATAGAGACTTTGAATGTGGGTCCAAGCCTATGTGGACACCAAACCAACTAGCAAAGACAAATAGTCATGGACATCAATACAATATGGGCTACAACGCTAGGCAAAGTTGTCACTATTGTCAAGAATATGAACACATTTCTAAGAACTGCATAAGAACACACTTTAGTGGCAACTATAATAGGTGGTTGAGTTAAACCACTTGTTTTAACTATCTAAAGATGGGACACATAAGCAAGTATTGGTAAACTAGGTCAAAGGCACCCAACCCTGAGTCCAACAAAGGAAAAGGAAAAGTTGATGTTGAGCACATTAGAGGAGAGATGAATAGGACATGGAAAAGAAGATATGGAAGCAACACATCCAATGGAAGGATCACTTCACCTAAAATGTCAAGTGTGCACACTTCATCCAACTAAGTAGAAGAAGGTATGAGTGATTGATATTTAAATGTTTTATCATACATTAGTTCCCAAAATAAATTAACACTGAAAAGGATAGATCAGCATGAATAAAGATGCAAAGTTAAATCTTCAAAATTTTCACATTGTAACCAAGTAAGAAAAGTTGTCTTCAGATGCCGAGTTGTCTAACAGAGTCAGTGGAAATCGAGTTGGTAGTGGATGCCAAGTGAAGGGAAATTCTTATTGAAGCTAACTGAAACAGAATTGCATAAGGAGCCGAGTGGATAGTTGTATATGCACTCAGCATTAAATGCTATGAAATGAAGGGTATAAGGTCTATTTTTCAATCATTTTTCATCATCGCGAACACAAAGCAAGAGCAAGAAGAGCATAAAAAAAAAAATTCAAGTAGAGATTGACACTTTTTTAAATATTCCAAACAAGATTTAGCATTTTTTAAATGATTTAAGGTATTTACTCTAGTGCCGAGTTATGCAGTTACACAATTTTTATGACTTTAAACCCTAGTTTTTAGAAATAGTATCTAGTTCTAGGAATCCCAAGGATAAGGAGTCACTTGAGGTTCAATTGGTTAGCAATCAAGTTAAGAAACCTAATTTCAGACCAATCCCTAAAGTTGCATATAAAAATGACCCTGTTGATGCTTTATCCATTATTTCACCTAAAGTTGTTATGGTGCAATATGTCAAAAGGTGTTATAACTATAAGATAAGAGCAATTGGTGACATGGAGATTAGACAAGCCTATGATAAACTTTGTGAGAATAGGGTATTGAAGGAAGAATTTCAAATTGTTGAAAGGAAGGGCTTAACTCATGCCCTAGATTTGCCTACTATTTTCAAAACAGAATGGATAAGAGTTGTGTTAAGTAGAATACATGATGGATGCATATGGTTGGAGGATGGAACCATTAAACTGTCAAAGAGAATAATATATAGGGTAACTAAGTATCCAACACTAGAATGACCGAAAACCCTAAGAAGTGATTCAAAAGAAGCCATAGAGAAAAATACTAGGGCAAAGTGGTATAATAGAGGGATGACTATTGACACAATCAAAGATCCACTTGTAGAATTTGTTGTCAGGGTCATCAAGTTAACTAAACAATGTACCTTGTATTGCAGTTGATGTAGGATACAAAATTGTCAAGAAGGATCATACATATGATCTAGTTGAACAAGAAGGTCTAGCCAAGAAGAAGCTGAGAAGAAATTATGTTGCACCTCGTGAATCAAATGAAGAAAGAACAGAGTCTGAGGACATAAGACAATTTAGAGTGGTAAGTCACACTACTAAGTCTGATTTAGAAAATATGTGTGATAACATTAGAGATAATGTAGACTTATCTGGCTTAAAAAGCATTGATTTTAATAAGTAATAGAGAAGAATAGAATATAGTTGAAGAATCCATCTACACTATGATGGCAAAGTTCAAGAACACTCCACTTGAACTTGACAATACAATGCCTAAGGAGTTATACTCTATTGTTGAAAATAATTAGCATTATTGCCTTAATATGGAAAAACAAATAAGAGAGTCAACATTGGCTTGAGTAATTCTTGAACTCACTAAAGGGAAAATTAGCAAGGAAAATAAGAAACATGGGAGAAAATTTACACACAAATATAGAGCCTTTAGTATTCTTCAAAATAAGATTGAGAATGTTGTGAAAAAATCCACACAAATGTGGAAGTTAATCTAAGGCCTCACAATTGTAAAAGAAGGAGAAGAAGATTGCATTGAAGGGAGAAACAATGGAGAAGAGGATGAAAATTAGAATGAAGTTGAAGGAGAAAAGGAAAAGGCAGATGATACAATGGAGAAGGAAACACAAAAAGATGATATGCCAACTGCTAAAGAGCAGTAAACAGAACAAAGTGTGCAAGAGACATAATTGCCACCTCCAAGTCCTCCACATGTTACATTCACACCTACAGATACAATAATTGTACAAGATATTTCTAACAATTTTGGTCAGAACATAAATCCACTAACTATAGAGGATCTTAAAAGGATTCTTCACCAGACTACATTACAAGCACAATTGTGTACAAATCTAGTCTTGGTGAGTGTGGAAGAATTACAAAAGCCTATAGCTGACATCACAAGGGAGAACATGAATATATAAGAAACACCTTCTCATATCCCAATAGCTACAAGTGGACAACCTATGAAGTAGACAATAGTAGACACATCAACCAAGGTTGATTCCACAGTTATAGTCACTACAACTATCAAGGAGCCAACAAAAAATCAAACATGATAGATGGATATTTCTATTTCTACTACAAAAGAACAAGGTGTACCACAAAAAATAATATTAATTGATCAAGGAAGAACAAAGGAGGAGACCCTAAAGGAAAAGGAGCAAGAAGAAATTCAAACCCTAATAAATCTACCAACCTCTGGGACTCCAATTGGAACATCTCAAAAGCTGAGCACTGAAGCAATAGCACTTCAAATTTTAGCACTAGGCTCAAGCTCTAAAAAGGTTACAAGGGTACTTCACTATGGAGATCCCACATTAGATAAAGAAATAGTCATTTCTAAGTATGACTACATAACCATGAACATTGAATAGATAAATGAAGTGCAAGAGGCACTAGAAAAGAAAAAGAAGCAAGAGATACTTAGAAATGAGTATAAATAGAGGCAAGCTTTAATTGAAATAAAAGAAATCTTCCTAGATGCATTTAGCATTTCAGCACTTGATGAAACCAAGCCCATTATGGAGCAACTATCTAACATAGTGGACTAGGTGCAGAATGAAGACCTGGATACTAATGCCAAACAGTTAGAATGGTCAGAAAAGAAGTTTCAAACAAAGGTGAATGAAATAATATCAAGTGAGATAGAACTATCATAGGTAGAACTAGCCAAGAAAATTGAAAAGGTGAAGACAATACTTTAGAACATATTGTCATTGTACTCAAAATTGTGTGACCCATCAATTTTCACAAATGAAACTTTCCAAAGAATAATGAGTTTGGAGAGAAACTTAAAGATATCAAGCATGTAACTGCCCAAAGATCCAGCTCAGAGTGGGAAGTATTTTACCATTACACTTCACACTCATAAGGGACTAGATGTGTTAACATCAAATGAGGCAAATACAAAGGCCAAATTAATACAGATACAATCTGCCATAACCCCACATATGGAAATTTTGTAGAAAGAATTGGCCTATGCTGAAAATATATTAAAGAAAGACCCCAATCTTTCTACATTGGAAGGCCTAGTTCAACTAGTAGCAGAGTCAACCACTTAGCTTAAATCACTAGAAATTGCACTATAGAATGCGGATGTTGATTTGAGAATAGTAATAGAGGTAAATAAATCCTTTTTGGCAAAATATTCAGTTAATGTATAGACTCCTTTGACACAAGTGTCAAAAAGGGGGAGATCAAATTTTGGGGGAGATAAATTTTGAGGGGAGGAAATAGAAAAGCCAAAAGGAAATTATAACTTCAAGTAATGATATGTGAAAGGGGGAGTTAGAATAGGATAGAAAGAGCAAGAATGAAAAGGGCAAGGCATAAATAAAGAGTATCAAAATTTGCATGAAAGAAATCCAACATAATTTTTTTTGGAGATAGCAAAGGCACATCAACTTAGGGGGAGTCAAAAATTTTGAGGTATAAAGTCCTTCAAAAAATTTTGAACAATTTTGAAGTTTTGTATATATGCAAAACATAATTTATATTATACTCAAAGAGATTAGATTCATCATGTATAGTTAAGTGTTTTTGAAACTCATGTCAAAAGGGGAGATTGTTGGTCTCAGATTGGTTTTGACAATTGAGTGTCAACACACTTAAGAAATTTTCTAAGTTGATGTTGAGTATAATATAGATGTCAAGTTACAATATGTGCTCAGCTAGAAATTCAACAAGTGCCGAGTCATTTAGATGTTGAGTAGATAGATAGTGCCAAACAAGTTTCAACTGCCGAGTGACTAACAGATGCTGAGTTAGTATATGCACCGAGTAAACTATAGGTGCTAAGAAAAGAAAAATTCCTATATTTGTCAAGCATCAGTAATCAACAAGTGTCAAGTGAGAGAGTATTAACATATGAATTCGTGCCTTCACAAACTCAAATGCAAATCATGTTGCATGATAGCTAATATATAGATTTTGAATCTTAAAGATAAGATCGAATATATTAGATTTCCTATGCACTCTGTATGCAACCAATAAAAAAAATATAAAGCTAAAGAGGCAAAATGGATGAATGTTAGTCATAGATTCATACCTAAGCCTAAGTCACAAAAACCTTTTTTAGAATTATGAAGCTTCATAATTAAAAAAATTTGAGAAGAGAAGAGAGGAATGACAGAGTGAAAGTGAGCAAAGAACTTAAGGGTGAACAATACATTCAAGGTGACTTAGTAAAATAGGGGAATTTTCCATGTCAGTTAACAATAGAATAGAGCATTAGCACTTCATACAAAATCATATCAGATCAAAGAGGATCATATTAGAATGGACTGAACATCAATATGAAATTAGCAATTGAATATTGTAAGTAATCAGGTCAACACATTCTACTATACTTTCTATCCATTGTATTAGGAGAATGAAAATCCTATGAAGATAGGTTAGTTTAACAACCATTTTGTAAATCCTTTAATAGGGTGACATTCCAAGTGAATGTTTGTAAATCCTTTAGATAGGTGCACCTTTAACAGGATGTTGGAGCCTTTAACAGGGTATGCCTCTCACAAGGGAGACCATTGTTGATTGTCATGTTGGAAATATAGATGGAGTAATTGTGGGGGGGGTGAATCAGTTACCACAAAAATAAATCCACAGATCCCTTAGATGTTTGATAAAATCTAATCACTATTGTCACTCAGTAAATATATAGAGAATGTTGTAACTTAGTAAATGTAGAGTATGTCTAACTTTATCAGATCTAACATCAATAGTAATAACTTGCAAACATGAGAGAAAATAAATGAACAAAAGAGACACCAAATTTAACATAGAAACCAAATATGGGAAAAACCATCAATGTAATTAGTTACTATTTTTCACTCTTCTGAAGTGAGCCCTATTAGGAGGCAACTTGGTTAAAGGTTACAAAACACATTGTTAGGTGTGACCTTGTTAGAAGATTTAATCACCCTATAAGGAGTGGCCTTGTAAGAGGTCTTGAAAAAAATTCAATGGAATTGTCACCCTATTAGAGGATTTAAAAATGGTTGTTAAACCAACTTTGTTAAGAGATTTTGAATCATTGCTACAATGGTTAGAGAGTAATAATGAAATGACCTGAATATGATGCAACTAAATTGTTGATTATAGATTTATGTTCTACTTCACAGTAGATCCTTCCTAATTGAATATTACTTTGTTGCTCCACAAGGATATCTAATCATCCTTCAAGTTTTCTCCCACACTTTTCCTTCTCAATCAATCAATACACTTGCATACTCTAAAAATCACAACTTGACTTTATATTTATATAGTTTAGATTGTCAAGTCAGCTTAATACAAATTACAATGACCAATAATCATCACCATAGTGATCTGGAATCAATACTTGAAATAATTAAACTTTATATCTCAAATTAACAACAATCCTTCATTAGTTGACCTAGCTTGGTAAACACTAGTCCTGAAATGATTCCCTATGTTAACCAAAAGAGGTTCAGTTAACACTGCAAACTTGCAAAATCCTTTGGCAACTGAGTGAACTCGGTAAACACTGACTCTGACCAACTTTCCTTCATTAGCCATGAGAACTCAGTTAACACTATTTCCTACTAGAATTTTCTTCAACACCCAAGTGAGGTTGGTAGACATATTCTTTGCAAAGTAATCTCTAGGAATGCTTAGTAGACAATAAAAACTATCTTCCTAACCAAGTGAGCTTAGTAATCACCAACTAACAACTCATATGACATTTGTGTAACATCAAAGACAACACACAATTAGAAAATTATATCCAACAATCTCCCTCTTTGGAATTGATGGAAACACAACATGTCATAGCATAATAAAATTTGAGAACAAGACTTTCTCTGTCAGAAAGTTTCTCCCTTTTTGATTTTATACCACAAGCTTCTCTTATATGCAATAATCTGCCACTATGAAGGAATTACATAGCCTATTTCTTCAATCAAATTTTAGAAAGATATGATAGTAAACTCTCCCTCTTGGAAAACACATGCCAAGGACAACACATACTAAGTGAGTATCAATGTTCCTTGAGTATTGATTCATATGCAATATTCTCTTGATTATGTTGCATCAGCCAATAGATCTTCAACTAGGTTCATGTTGATGCATCACTAAAACTTTATTTAGTGAGCTTCAGATAGGGGAATGACCCCTAACTTACCTCTTAGATACAAGAATGCATCCTTAGGTAATGGCTTGGTAAATATGTCTACAATCTATTCTTTTGTATGGACATATTCTAATATGATTTCTTTGTCCTATACCAGTTCTTTGACAAAATGATATTTTATAGCAATATGCTTGGTTTTGGAATGCATCACTGGATTCTTTGATATGTTGATTGCACTTATATTATCGCAAAACATGAGAAGTGGTTCATTGATTTCAACCGTCATACCTTACAACAACTATTTACACCAAACAATATGAGAAAAATTTACTACTGCTGCAACATATTCTACTTTTACTATAGATTGGGATGTGCAATTTTTCTTTTTGCTTGTCCAAGATACCAACCTTTTACCAGGAAAGAATGCTCCATCACTTGTGCTCTTTTTGTCATCAATAGTTCCTACCAAATCAGCATCAATAAACACTTTTAGGTCTAGATTTCATCTAAGTTTATACCATAAACCATATTCTTTAGTACCTTTCAAATATCTCAAGATTTTTTTGATTGCCATCGTATGATTTTCTCTGAGTTTTTCCAAGAATCTTTCCACTATACCAACTGCTAAAGCAATATTAGTCATTGTATGAACTACATACTATAATTTTTCAATCATTGATCTATATAAGGTCTGATCTACCTCCTTAGAATCATAATCTTTTGTAAGCTTTAGTCCAGTACAAATGGGGGTTCCAATTGGTTTATAATCTTCCATTCCAAATTTCTTGAGTATCTCTTTTATATACTTAGACTGAGTGATGTAGATACCATTCCTCCTTTGTTGTATTTGAAATCTAACAAAGAACTTAATCTCACCAAACATAGACATTTCAAATTCTTTGTTCATTTTCTTTGAAAATTCTTTGATTAGATTGTCATTCCCTATAAATAAGGTGTTATCCAAAAATATCTCTATCAGTACAATCTTGTTATCTAGTCCTTCCTTGATGTATAAACTATTGTTATCATTAGTTCTCTAGAAACTAATCTGTTTAAGGTAGTTGTGCAACCTCTCATACCATGCTCTAAGAGCTTATTTTAGACCATATAAAGCTTTGTGCAACTTCCAAACCATGTCCCTTTTATTTGGATCAAAAAAACCTTCTGGTTGTTCAATGTAGACTTCTTCATAAAAAATACCATTGAGAAATGCAGATTTAACATCCATCTAATTTACCTTAAATCTTTTATGTGTTTCATTTGCAAGTAAGGTCTTGACACCTTCTAATCTTTCAATAGGAGCAAAAGTTTCACCATAATCAATTCCTTCTTCTTGAGAATATCCTTTACACACTAGTTTTTCTTTATTTCTTGATACTTTTCCATCTTCATTTAACTTGTATCTAAATACCCATTTTGTTCCAATCACATTTTTATCTTTGGGCCTAGGTACAAGAGTCCAAATTTTTTTATTTTCTATCTGTTCTATTTCTTCATTCATAGCCTCAATCCAACTTTCATTTTCCAATGCATCTTTAACACTTCTAGGTTCAAAATTAGCAAGTAAACATGTGTCTTTTAACTTACTTCTTGTCAAAGTACCTTTTGATTTACCTCCAATAATTTGATTAGGTGCATGATGTCTTCTGACATACTTGGCCAATACAGGTTCTTTGCCTTTTGACTAAATTCCACTATCTTCATTTTGAATTTCAATTTTTGGCTCTGGTTGCTCAAACTCAGTAGGCATTAGCTTGATAGCTTCGAAATGTGACTCAAGTCTTTGTGACTTGGTTTGAACTTCTTGCATCTTGGTAACTGTATTGGGCTCGGTAGATGAAGTCTCCTTGTTGATAGATGTATCTGAAAATGTATCAGGTCCAATGTAAACAAATCTCTTGTAATCTTATGGTTCCCTTTTGCTCTCTTCTTCAGTTTTTTCTGCAAACTCATCAATTCTAACATGTGCACTTTCTATGATTTTATGAGTAGACAGAGTTAAACATCTATATGCCTTCTGCAAGAATATCCTAAGAATATACCTTCATCACCTTTTACATCCATCCTGCCTTTTCTAGATTCTTTCAAGATATAACATTTACTTCCAAATAATTTTAGGTAACATACATTGGGTCTATAGCCATACCACAATTCATAGGGAGTCTTGTTTGAATCTTTCTTCAACTTAACTCAGTTCAAAGTATGAACTACAATGCTAATAGCTTCCTTTCACTATTTGATAGTAATGTTCTTTTCAATCATTAGAGTCCTTGCACAATACATGATGGATCTATTTCTCCTTTTAGCTATTCCATTCTACTCAGGAGTTCTAGGAGATAATACCTATCTTTTGATTCCTCTTTCTATGCAAAAGTTGTTAAATTCATTGGAGATGAATTCACCACCTCTATTTGATCTTAAGCATTTTAGTCTTTTCCCTATTTCTTTCTCTACTCTTGCCAAATACCATTTAAATTTCTCAAATGCTTCTAACTTCTCTCTTAAATACATAACAATCATCATCCTAGGGTAGTCATCAACAAAAAATTAAAGATTTTTTTTTCCATTATAGCTTTCTACTCCAATAGGTCCACACAAATAAGTATGCACAATTTTCAAGATTTATTCAGATTGATAGTCTTTGCTTTTAAAACTAGTCTTTCCCATTTTGCCAATTTGACAGTTCTTGCATAAACCAACATTTGGTTTCTTCAAACTAGGAATACCTCTTACTTTCCTAAATTTTCTTATTTTCACCATGTTATCAAAATTTACATGACATAACCTTTTGTGCCATAACCAACTTTCTTCAATTTGAGCAATAAAACATGAACAATCACCAAGATCAAGATAAAATAGGTTACTTTTTGTTTGTTTGCTTGATCCAATCAGTTTTCCTTTGTCATCCAGTAGTCTTGCCTTGCCATGCATAAATTCTACCTAGAATCCAATGTTGATTAGTTGTGCCATACTCAATAGATTATTCTTTAGTCCTTCAACCCAATAGGCATTGTTATGCACAAGTTCTTTAGTTAATGAGATTCTGCCTCTCCCTTTTATGCAATAAGGTTCATTGTTTCCAAATCTTACACTACCACCATCATAGTCTTCAAAGTGTTCAAACTTTGTCTTGTCTATAGTCATATGATGTGAACATCCGCTAGCTATGATCCATGTATCATTTTTTCTCACATGAGAGATAAGTGCCATCTTATCTCCTTCGTCATCAAATTCATCTTTTATAGCAATGTAAACTATCTCATCTTCACTATTACCAGAATCCTTAGCCATAAAAAAAGTTTTCTTACCTTTGTCCTTGAATGATTTGTGATTTTTGAAATCCTTCTTACCATTGTACTTGTGAATTTTCTTCTCATCCTTGCTTTCTTTTTTTGGGCACCTAGCATCAATATGCCCAATTTTTTCACATGAAAAATAGATTAGGGGAACTTTACCTTTGTATTTTCCTCTTCCTCTAGAATATTTTCTCGCAAGCAATGCTTCAACAAATTCAAGATCACTGTCAGAACTTTCTTCTAATTCTTCTTCACTTTCTAATTGAATGTCTTTTATTTTCTTGCCTTTCTCCTTAAGTGAAAGTTTGGACTCAAATGTAGATTCAATATTCTTGGAAGCTAGAACATAGTTGTCTAACTCAAAAGCTATCAATCTTCCCACAATGACATCCAAAGTTATCTTATTATTTGCTTCACGCCTTCTTTCTTCAATAGTAGATACTCTAATTGCATAAGTAGGAGGTAATTTTCTAAGAACTTTACTTTCAACAGTTTTATCCTTGATGTCTCCTCTAGAAGCTCTGATTGCACTGACATTGGCTTTGACTCTTTCCACATATTTGGCAATATTTTCATCTTCTCACATTCTCATTTGATCAAATTGTCCTCTAAGGCTTTCTTCTTTGACTCTCCTCACATTGTCATCACCACCATAGATCTCCTTTAGCTTGTTCCACATTTCAAAAGTGGTCTTGCAGTCCTTGATCTCATCAAATTATTCATAGCTAAGAGCTAATGCAATATATATCATCATGGTGTTATGGTTCTTTTTCTCATTAATATCTCCAACAAATAATGCACCAGTAGGAGCTGTGTATTCTTCATCAAGATATTTGCATCCTGAATCACCAATGGAAGCTAGATGAAGTCTCATAAGTCCTTGCTATGCTGAAAATTTTTCTCTGTTAAGCTTTGAAATTTTTCTTTTGTAAGACATCTTGATCTTTGGCTTAGGTCCTTGAGACGTTTCCTACAAGCACCAAAAGCTTTGATGCTAATTGTTGGAAATATAGATGGAGTAACTGAGAGGGGGGGGGGGGGGGGGGGGGGGGTTGAATTAGTTACCACAAAAATAAATCCATAGATCCCTTAGATGTCTGATAAAAACTAATCACTACTATCACTCAGTAAATATACAAAGAATGTTGTAACTTAGTAAATGTAGAGTATGTCTAACTTTATCAGATCTAACATCAATAGTAATAACTTTCAAACATGAGAGAAAAGAAATGAACACAAGAGACACTAGATTTAACATGGAAACCCAATATGGAAAAAAACCACCAATGTAACTAGTTACTATTTTTCACTCTTCTAAAGTGAGCCTTGTTAGGAGCCAACCTAGTTAAAGGTTACAAAACACACTGTTAAGTGTGACCTTGTTAGAGGATTTAATCACACTGTAAGGAGTGGCCTTGTGAGAGGTCTTGAAAACAATTCAATTGAATTGTCACCCTCTAGAGGATTTACAAATGGCTATTAAACTACCTCTATTAAGAGATTTTAAATCACTGCTACAATGGTTAGAGTGTAACAATGAAATGACCTGAATATGATGCAACTGAATTGCTGATTACAGATCTCTATTCTACTTCACTCTAGATCCTTCCTGATCGAATATTACTTTGCTTCTCCACAAGGATATCTAATCATCCTTCAAGTTTTCTCACACACTTTCCTTCTCAATCAATCAATACACTTGCATACTCTAAAAATCACAACTTGACCTTATATTTATATAGTTCAAATTTTCAAGTGGGCTCAATAAAAATTACAATGACCAATAATCATCACCATAGTTAGCTAGAATCAATACTTGAAATAATTAAACTTCATATCCCAAATTAACAAAAATCCTTCATTAGTTGACCTAGCTTAGTAAACACTAGTCCTAAAATGATTCCCTATGTTAACCAATAGAGGCTTGGTTAACACTACAAACTTGCAAAATCCTTTGGCAACCAAGTGAACTCGATAAAAACTAACTCTAACAAACTTTCCTTTGTTAACCATGAGAACTCGGTTAACACTATTTCCTGCCAAAATTTCCTTTGACTCCTGAGTGAGCTCAGTAGACATTTGCAATCTTCGTAGAGTAATCTCTAGGAATGCTCGGTAGATAATGAAAAATATCTTGCTAACCAAGTGAGCTCGGTAAGCACTAACTGACAACTAATATGGCATTTGTGTAACATTAAAGACAACACACAATTAGACAATTGTATCCAACAAGTCAAACTTTGTAACTTTGACAGGTTACATATTGTTGTAGTGATAAGTTGTGGGTGTCATCCCCACCCCAGTTTTACCTTCTCATTTTGGAGGGTTTATGGATGATCAAATATAGTGTTATCTATTTTCATGCATGCCTTTACTTTCATGTTAATTAGAAAAGTTACATGCATGTATTGATTTCAATTTAAAAAAATTATAGCTTAAAGTTTGGTACTTTTGATTCACCCCCCACTCCCCCCCCCCTTCCCTTCAAAAGTATGCTTGCCACTTGTTAATTCCAACAAGAACCACATACTCAAATAAGAAACTTGGCTAAAAAAGATAAAGTATGACTCAAACTCAAAGGTCAAGATCTCAAATATATGTCACTTTAACAAATTTAGAAGGGTAAATAAATCATATAATTATCATTTATCTTAGGAAAATTTGGTTTGGGTTTAGGACTTGGACTTGAGAACTATCTCCCCTCTATTACCATTGAGATACTATGATAGGGCACACTCATCCTAGAAATTTAGGAAAGTCTATGTCAAGTACTTATAATCTTCATAATGGTCGAATACTAAATAGGTGATGGTAGGGAGTGGTACATTTTGTAGATCTCGACTAATAAGTGACTTCAACTCCCTCCCTTAGCCACATCAGATATGCCATACATAAGAAAAAAACATACATGTACAACATATAAATACAATAAGTATGGGGAAAGTAACCATAAAACCACATATAAATTATCCATATAATTGTAATCATGAATGCAACTAAAATCACTATATGAAGTCTGAAAAGCATCATCATCAAAAGAATAACCATGAGCAAATAAAATATCTGAGTCTAAAGTAGCTCGTCAAATATATAATACAAATATGTAAATAGTATCAACCAAATTAGGTAACCAAGTACCACTAGATCAAATCACATAACCATGAGAGGTGGCCTATAAAAAAATCTGTAAAATAATATAATTTAAGCAAATTAGGGGTAGGCACTACACATGAAATAAAGATAAAAGGTTCCAAAAAAATCAAAATATCATCTATATTAGTATTGGATAACTTTAAATTTATGATATCAATGACATTATACTAAAAAAATTCATGTATTTATCAAAATTGATCATGATAAGAATGTATATTTGCAGATTTAAGATTTGATGTCTTTGTATACTCAATTCATATTTCAGATTGGTCTTATGATAATATGGTTATCAATGTTTGGTTTGGATATATATGTTGATTTGTTGGGTCTACAATTTGTGTAGTATTGTAAGCAGTCTATACTTATAGGTTGCATTAATAGCTTGGTTATGGGTTGTCTTTTTCCATTGATCTTTCATTATTGGTGCATATCCAGATTGGTGGCTTGTATTTGAGTTTTCTATGCCTAAGCCACATAATTTGATGATTTTTTTCCTTCATGTAGAAAGGATGAGATGTTGTTACTACTAAAAATTTATGGTGCAGAATTGTGGTTGACTATTTCATGCTAATAGGTTGGACATTTTGAGAATTAGATGCTTGATTCATGTATGCCAATATTGTGCCATGGATTTTGGCATGACATGATTAGATATATAGGAACATCCTTTATGTTCATTGGTTTGAATTCTTGATTCTGTTATGGTGGTATATCTTCTTGGTTACCTTCATGGTGTGTGGAGATGGTTTCATCTTGAGGACTAATAGGGTTCTTGGTAAAGGTGTGGTTTATGCTTTCATTTGACATGTTATCCTTAGTATTAGGATAGTTTCATTTTTATGTCATGGTATATTCTTGATACACGTTTAGAGTTTTTGACATGTTACATTATGTTTATATGGAGCATGTTATCTCTTCCATTAAGATGGTTAGATCATGTTGTCATGTTTATGTTCCTCGGGCAATGGTTGGAACTTTGACAATGATCATGGTTTAGTTTCTTGGTATTGAGTATATTGATCAAAAGCTAAATACTTCATGATATTACTACGTTGCATTTCCAGTTGGCATGGATTGATTACAAGTGCTCATAGATACTTAGAGATGGTGGTGATGTTGAATTATCTTAGATTGGAAAATTATTAGTTAGCATAGTTTTTTGGTTTTAGCAGAAAGCCTAAGGGGCATTCGCCTAATATGGACTTGAGAGGAGATTTTTCTTAGATGAGTCTTATTTGGAGACTTGGATATTTTGATGAGAATTGTTATTCCCCACTCTTAGCCTACTCAATGATTTTCAACTTGAGAGGTATAGCTCATTATTTCTATCAGGTGCATTATGTTTATGCTATTCTTTCATGGATATGGATCTTGAGCTACTATATATGAGTTAGTACTGGAGGTTTCATTTGAGGGATGTTTAGCATTGGTTATCTCTATTTGCATATGTTGTTATGGTGCTTGAGTTTAGGAGATGGTTTTAGATTGGGCATATTCCTTGGATTAGGAATGGTTTATGAGTTTGATATTCTTGTGAGAGGCTTATATCCATGATTGGTTATATAGTATGGTTTGGGTGTTGTTGAGGCTTCTTGATTGGGGTTTTATAGAGGAGGTCATCCTTACATAGTTTACATCTAGAGGCGTGTGTAGAATCTTGAAGGACATGATACATGTTATGATTTGCATGGTTTCTCTTTGTTCTTGGTTATCTTCCTAGATGTTTGGTTTTTCTTACATTGGATTTGAGATTAGTTAGAGATTGTGATCACTGGTTTGTGCCCACTTATGTCATGTGAGAGATTACATGGTTGTTCCTTTATCTCTTTCCTTTGTTGGTTGTGGAGATTTTGGGAGATTGTTGGATATTTTAATGGGAGTTGTTCTTGTAGGTTACTGGTTTATGTGTTGTGGATGTCCTTGAGTCTACATCGATTCACTTCTTTGAGATTTTGTGAGTGGATTGGTTATAGATTTGACATTATCTTTTGCAATGGAAGCTTCTTGGTATATATGTGGAAAGTATTGCTCTTGAGTCTTGTGATTGCAAGTTACAAATTGAATATGTTGATGATATGATATTCACTTAATATAGCTTTGGAGGTATAGATAGTTGGATGCATTTGGCACTCTCTATGGGTGTTATCTCAGCTATGGATATTTTGACAACTATGAATACATGTGATTACCTTTGGATTAGGTTTTTATGCTTGGAATTTTAGTTGGTACAAGATTTTATGATCTTCTAATGTGACAAGTTGGGTGGCTTTCTCTTTAGATGGCTTCTATGTATGTTCAGTGTTAGTGGCATAAAAAGAGGTGAGATCATTCATGTTTGAGAAGCTAGAGAATTTAATTTTTATGTTGGTGCTAGGATGGAACACTTTATGTACTTTGATCCATGATGGTGGATGTGCTAGGAGGGATTGTTCCCTTGTTCATTTATGTGGCTATAGATTAACTCTATGCAATGTATTAAATAAGTGAGAGATTGTTGAGATAATGGGTGTTGCACACATTGCATAATATTTTTATGTTGTATTATTTTATTTTATTATGTAATGTTGCACCAAGATGGTCATGCAACATGTAAAGATTCCAATGGGATATACTTGGTGAGTTGTATTGTAACATTGTGATAGTATTTCATGTAATTATTTAATATTGGGGAAAATAATTAAATTTCCAATGTTAAATATAGGCTCAATGGGTTAGGTAGAACATGGTTTATGTAATACCACTTAGTGGTTTTGTGGGACTTGCTACTATATAAGAAGCCACAAGGGTAGTTTTTGTTGTAAGACAGAAGTAAAAAGAGAAAGAATCAAATGAGACAAGGCTTGATAGGTTAGCCAAGGGAACATTTGTGGAGGTTGGAAGCATGGCATGGGATGTGTAGATTCATGCTTGTTCACATGGATTACTTGGTTGTGGCTATGGCTATGAAGGCTTCCATGGTTGTATTGCAATTGTGTTTTTGCTAAATAATACACGGTGACAGATGCTTTTGGGGGTTGGGTTTTTCCCTCAATTATGGTCTCCCAAGGTATGTCTTATGTCACAATTTTGTGCATGTATATTGTCTATTCTCTTTCATGTGGATTTTAATTGCATATTTATTTCAGATCTATTGTAGGTTATGTGGAAACAATTATATTCTTTATTGCAAGTTTCCTTATAGAAAGAAGATTACCCAAATATGTTAAAACTTGGTGTGTCCTCCTTATCCCTTTTATTGTACTTATTATCTTGAACTTGAATGTTCTTTCTTTTAGCTTAGCATTTTTTTAGTAGCATCAACATGAGCACTGGTTTTTCAATAGAGTGGGAGATCTCATTTTCATCCCATGTTTCTATGCCTTCCTCATCTTCTCTCCAAAAATCCATAGAGGTATTTTCATCCTTCATGTCCTCAAAAATGGTAACTTCCTCTTCCATCATGTCCATCCGTGTGTCATCACTTTGTACAACACAAGTCTTTTTACAAAAAATAGGGGTTTTACTCTTACTCAATGACCCACTTTGTTTTTTTAAATTTTGGACTCACATTATGGATCTTGGCTTTACAGTATTATTAAAACAAAAAAATAAGGCCATCATGGAGGATAGGGAGATAGACTTTCTTCTTATGATTAACCACACTCCTATTCAAGGAATTCATGATGTAGTAGGGAAAATAAAATTTTTCATCATAACAAAAATGATTAAGAAACACAAAATTAAAGAAAGGAACTTTCTTCTTCCTACCATCTAGAATAAAGTATGCCCTAATAAAATTTAATACACTACATCAAATAGGCTTGATTTTTTTGTTAGAAATGAAGATACTAACCTTAACTAGAGATTTATTCTCTACTTCATCCTTGGGAAAATTTTGTTACTATTGCAATAATCAAATGGGAAGAATACTTCTAGGGGGGTGGGGGAGGGGGGTGAATCAGAAGTATCACACTTTAACCTTAAAAACTTTCAACTAAAAATAAACTGCATGCATGTAAACATATCAAATGAGCATAAAGTAAACACATGCATCAACACACATAACAACAGAATTTGGTAACCTAGAAACCCTCCAAAATGAGAAGGTAAAACTAGGGTGGGGATGATACCCACAAAATCATTGCAACAATAATGTTTGACCACTTCTAATGGTTTGCCCTATTAAAGGCCTACCTTATTAAAGGCTTTCCACTGTGTCAATAGTGACTTGGTTAAAGGATTCACAAACATTTTACTTGAAGTGTCACCCTGTTAAAGGATTTTATCACTTTTTCAAAAGATCTACAACCTAGCCATTAAGCTAACCTATCAACATAGGATTTTCCTTTTCTAATATAATTGCTAGAAATTATTAGATAAATAAACCTGATAGCTTACAATCGATAATCTCTAATTTTTGGCACTTGATTTTCTCTATCTGATCTTGATCGTTTCAGATCTTATATCTATTCAATGTCCTTTCTCTATTCTGATTAACTGGATATGCAATTGTTGATCAATTTACTAAGTCTCTAACACCCCTACTGGTTGCCCTATTCTACAATTTTCTCCCTTTCACTATTCATCTACTTAGCAACTTTAAATTGAGGAGTCTTAGCCTTATTATAAAGGCTTCAAAAACCTAGGGTTAGTTATGAATTCATAAACTTAATTTTATCACTCAAATCCTTAGGTTTATCCTATTGGTTGCATGCAACCTCCACTTTTCTTATTGGCTACATGCTAATTGTATAGGTAAAAGAAAAGATTCAAACTTATCTTTTAGATCCTTCATGACTCATCCAAAAATGGTTTGCATCTGAGTTTGTGAAGGCACAAACTCATATGTTGATTCTGTGTTACTTGGCACATACTGGATTATTGGTGCTTGGCACATATATGATTCTAGTTTGCTTGGCACCTATAGCACTCTAGATTGCTCAGCATATGTGGTATTTTTTCTTGCTCAGCATCAACTATAACTTGGCATATATAGTGTACTTAGCTTCTACGTGAAAATTGGTTAAGTGTGTTGACACTTATTTGTCAAAACCAATCTGAGACCAACAATCTCCCCCTTTGACATGAGTGTCAAAAACACTTAACTAAGCACTATAACTGATCTTATGAGTACATTATTCATTTTCCTTGACATATGTACAAATTTTCAAAAATTTGTTTAAAATTTTGTAAGGAACAATATACCTTAAAATTCTTATAACTCCTCCTAAGTTGATTGTGCCATTTTTATTCCTATAAAAAAACTTCTTGTGATGAATTTGTCTCATGCTAATGTGTCTGATACTCTTTTCCCTATTTCTATACTCTGTATCTACTTGTTGACCTATTCTATCTATTCTATTTTCACTTGTTTTGCAATTGCAAATTTTATTCATATCTCCCCCTTTTATATGTCTCCCCTATTTGGCTATAGGATATGTACAATATTTCCCCCTTTATTCTCCAAAAGAATGAAAGAATGTAATTACTTAGTATTCTCCCCCATAGTTATCAATCTCCCCATTATTTCATAGCTCCCCCTTTATGACACTTATGTCAAAGGGTGCTAAGGAGTAATGCCATATTTCACCAAAAATGTACTATTTACCTCCATAATCATCTTGAGAGTTGCATCCCAATTCTCCAAAGAAATTTCTAATGATTTATGCTAGATGGTAGTCTCTGTAGCAAGATGTACAAGTCCATCTAAAGTAGAAAGATTAGGATCTTTCTTTAGAATAGTCTCTGCATAGGCTTGTTATTTATAGAGTACTTCCAAATGTGGGATAATGGAAGATTATATCTACATCAGTTTGGCCTTGATATTGGCCTCTTCTAATGTTAGTGCAACTAATTCTTTTTGAGTGTGAAGCATTTGGACAAAATGCTTCTCACTTTGAGCTAGATCTTTGGGTAGTTGCATGCTAGAAATCTTTAGATTTCTCTCCAAGCTCAGGATCCTTTGGCCTGTCTCCTATGTGAAATATGAAAAATCACACAAATTTTTGTACAATGAGAATATATTCTCAAGTACAGTTTTTACCTTTTCAATCTTTTTGGCCAATTCAGCCTATAAAAGTGCTATGTCAATTGATATTTTCTCATTGACTTTTCCTTGGAATTTCTTTTTAGACCATTCCATGAGTTTTACATTAGTCTCCTAGTCTTCATTAGTCACCTATTCTACAATTTTTGATAGTTGTTCCATTATTGGTTTGGTTTCACTAGGTGTTTGCAAGCCGAAGGCGTCCAAAAAGATGTCCCTGATCTCATGTAATGCTTTCTTTTGTTTATACTCTTTTCTAAGTATCTCTTGTCTATTTATCCTATTCAATGCATCTTGCATCTCCGTGATTTTCTCTATGCTGATTGTTTTGGAGTCATAGCTTGGTATTACTATCTCCTCATCTAACTTAGGGTCTCCATAGTGAAGTACCCTTGTCACTTTTTTAGAGCTCGAGCTTGGTGTAGAAATTTGCAAAGGCATGACATCATCGCTCGACTTCTAAAGGACTTTTCTAGGAGTGCTAGTAGTTGGTAGTTCTACCAATGTTTATATTACGGCCTCCTCCTCCTCCTTTGATGTGTCCTTTTCCTCTTTTGGTCTTCCCTGATCAATTACAATTATTTTTGGTGTACCTATTATCTATACTATAGGAGTAGATGTAGCAATCTATCCTATTTTCTCTATTGATGTATCTTTCTCTACTTCTGCACTTGGCTTCTACTACATGGTATCACCTATTCCTGATGTGTCAATTATTGGAAATGGTGGTGGAAGCATTAGGAGTTGAGCACTAGTAGTTGTAGAGATGAAAAGAGTGGTTCTTATGGATTCACCTTGTCTCTAATTGAATCTACTACTACTTTATGCAATTCATCCACACTAACCAATACAAGATTTGTACATAGCTTAGCCTGTTGAGTGGATTGATCAAGGATCTTTGTGAAATCTTCTATGGTTAGTGGATTGATGTTTTGAGAAGATTTTTTAGGAACATCTTTCATAGTTATAGTATCTACAGGTGTGGAGATGACATGAGGAGGGCTAGGAGGTGGCAATTATGTGTCTTGTACACTCTATTCTATTTGCTCCTACTACTGATTAGCTATTGCCATTTCCTCTCCTTTTTTTGTCTCCTCCTCTTCTCCTTTTTCCTTTTCCTTTTCCTTTTTTTCTTTCTTCTCTTATTCTCCTCTCTCTATTTTCTCCTCTTCTATTTCCTTTTCCTCCTTTTGTTTCTCTTCCTTCTCCTTCTCACTAGTCTCTACCTTATTTGCATTTGTCTCCTCCTCTTCTTCTTCATCCTTGTCATTAGTCAATTTATATATTTTCTTCCACTACCTTGTGGATTTATTTACAACTTCAATTTTATTTTGTAAAATGCTAAAGGCTCTATACTTTGGTGCAAACTTGGCCCCATGTTTCTTATTTTCTTTGCAATTTGACCTCTATTCAATTCTAGAATCACTTGTGCCAAGGTAGATTCTCTTTTTTCCTTTTCCATTTTTAGACAATAATGCCACTTATTTTTAATAATTTCATACAATTCTTTGGGCATAGTATTGTCCAACTCAATAGGTGTGTTCTTGAATTCTGCCATCATGGCATATACCGATTCCTCTACCTTATTATGACCTTATCTACTTAACTTATTGAAATCAATACTTTTCAAATTTGAAAAATCTGCATTCTTTCTATCATTTTCACAAATTTTATCAATGTTAGACTTAGGAGGATGACTTATCACTCTAAACTGGCTGATGTCTTTTGATTCTATCTTCTCCTCATCATTAGAATCTAGTTGTGCAACATATTTCCTCCTTGGTTTCTTCTACACTTGACCAGTCTGCTTAGTAGCCTTCTTCTTCTCTTTCACTTTCTCCTTGGCCTTTTGAGTTGAGGCCCTTGTGGTAGCTCTAGTAACTGGTGTTGGCTTGGCCTGGGTTGGCTTGGCAACCTTCTTGGCTTTACGCTGGGCTGGAGGCTAAGTTTTTTCTTTTCTCTTCTTGAGCTTGGCTTGAGTTGGTGCTTCTTCGACTTCTTCTTCCTTTGCACCTTCCTCCTTTTCTTCATCTTCACCTAAGCCTTGAGTTATTTCCAATGGGCCTTGCTCGTATTCATCTTCTTCACTCTCATCTTCTTCTTCTTCTTCCTCAACTACCCCCTGAATACCTTCACCAAATTTCTTCTTTATCTTCCTCACTAGTTTATCTTTTCTCTAGATTATAGAGGCTATCTTTAGCTCCATTTACACTTTCAATTTCACAACATCATATGTACCAAAAGTTTTAGCAGTCTTGTCTATTTCCTCTACTAGCAATGCTATGATTGCTATTGATGCTTCATCAATGTCTAGCTCATAACCCAATGGTCTTAGCCATCTCACCCTTAGAACTGCTACTTGAATGGAAGTATAATCAATGTCAACTAAGAAGAAGATATCATTGATATGCTATTCCACTAGGGAAATTGGTATCCTAAGTCTTTGCTTCATGGATTTCTTGAAATCCTCAAAATAACTTATCATTTGGGCTTCAAAGTTATCACCCATTTGCCTAATGTACTCATTAATTTGAGTAATAGCTGATTTGTTTGATTTCTAGTTCACTTTACCAATTGAGGGAAATTCCTCCAAAAAATAGAAGAATATGTAGACCAAAACTGAGCCAAACTTCTATTGAGCACCTTTGGATTTCTGATTGCTCTCAGATTCTCCATGATCTACTGTAACAATAACTCAACTAGATCATACATATGATCCTTTTTTGAAAAGTTTATATGCCACATCCACAGAAATGCACGATACACTATTCAATTTTATTGATTGATAAAACTTGTGAGATATCACTCTCACTACAAAATCTAGAAGGGGATCTATGATTGTGTCAATGGTGATACCCCTTTTGTTCCATTTAGACCCAATGTTCTTTTCAATAGCTTCTTTTGAATCACTACACAAGGTCTTATCCTGATCTAGGGTTCAAAAACCTATAACCCTATACACTATCCTCTTTGTTATCTTGATAAGTCATCCTTCTAGCCACAAACAGCCATCATGTATTTGGCTTAGAACAATTTGTATCCATTCAATTTTGAAAACTGTGGGGTAAACTAGGGCACTGGTTAAACCCTTTTTCTCAACTATTTGAAATTCATCCTTCAAAATCTCATTATCACATAGTTTTTCATATGCTTGAAAAATTTCAAGGTCTCCTATTGCTCCTACCTTACAATTATAGCACTTCCTTACATCCTACACCATAGCAACTTTGGACAGAATAAAAGAGAGTGTGTCGGTAGGGTCATTCTTATAGGAAACCTCTAGAATTGGCCTAAAGTTAGGTTGTTTGACTTCGTTACTAACTAGACCTCATGACCTTCCTTTTCCTTAGGGTTTTTGGAACTAGAATTCATTTTGTAGATCTAGGGTTTTAAAAGGTATAAACTTTAAAATTGGTCAACTTGACACTTGAAGAATACCTTAGATCAATGAAAATGATGTTGAATTTGTGTTGAAATCCATGCAAAAGGCTTCAATGCTACTCTTCAATCACTTCTATGCTCTTGTCATTCTTACTCTACATTTGAATGACGAGAAATGATCAAAGATTTGACCTTATACTCTTTTTAAACCTAGCATTAAATTCTTAGTGCAAACAAATGTATACTTAACTCTCAAATATTTCAGCATAACTCAACTTCCATTGGTTTTCCTTCACTTGGCTCTAACTAGATTTCCATCACTCAGCTTCCATTGAAAACTTAGCTATGACCATTCACTTGGCTCTTACTAGTAGCTTGGCATACACTGACATTTACCTGACATTTGAGGACATCTCAGCAGTTCTTGTAGAAACTTCAAGCTTTGACTTAGCATCTTTACTTATGTTGTTTTCTTCTTTATAGTGCTTTTTTGTCTAGGGACTGATGTATGATATAGATTTGTATATTAGTCCCATAAACTTATCCATGCTTAGTTGGATGAGGTGTGATCACTTGACCTCTTGGGTGAAGTGATCCCTCCATTTCATGTGTTGGCTCCATCCCTTCTTTTCCATGTTCTATTCATTTTTCCTCTAATTTTTTCAACATCTTCCTTTTCTTTCCCCTTGTTTAACTCAGAACTTGGTGCCTTGAACCTTGTTGGCAATACCTACTGATATGGCCAATATTCAAGCAACTAAAACATGTGGTTTGACTTAACCATCTACTGTAGTTCCCTCTAAAATGTGTTCTTATGCAATTTTCAGGAACACACCCATACTTCTGACAATAATGATAGCTCTGCTTGGTATTGTAGTCCCAATTGAAGTGGTGTGCATGATTATTTCTCTTTTGTGGCTGGTTAGGTGTCCACATAGGCTTTGATCTACACTCAGAAGCTCTATGACCATACTTCTTACAATTGTAGCAATGACCATCAAATCTTGGTGTTCTAATAGTCCTAGTCATGCAGTTATGTGCTTGATGTCCTTGCTTATTGCATTTGTGACAGTGACCCCTATTCTTGGGTTTGTCTTGCTGGCTGATCTTCTTACTCCTGCATACATTAGAAGTATGTCCCTCTTTACCACAAAAATTACAAGTGGGTTTAGTTTTCTTCCCTTTTTCACTTCTTTCCTCTACACTCTTTGATGTCTCTCCTTCTTCAGTGCTGGTGAAGCCTAATCCTGAAGTGTCATTGCTAGATCTTGGTGATTTCAACAATTGTTCAAAGTGCTTGATGGATTCACTTGATTTGTTGAAGCTTTCTGCTATCTACTTCTCTCTTCTCAATTCATTATGTAATTTTTTATTTTGCATTCTCAAGGTGGAGATCTCAATGTCCTTGACATTTAGCTCATGATGAGCATTCATCATTTGGCTAAGGGTATCTAATTGCATGTTGGAGACTTTTACAATCTCTATTGACTTCTCCTCCAATCTATTTGCAACGTTTCTTTTATCATCCTCAAACATAGCCCTATCCTCAATAGCTCACACAACATCATGGCTTGTGACTCTTGCTCAATTTTGAGAGATCTTATCTCTTTTGCTTGAGCTATGTTCTTTTCCATCAATTCTACTATTTTTGCATCAAATTCTTTGGAATCTCAATTGACAAACACTTTTGTGGTATCAATCTCCTTGTAGTGTGTGTCATTTTCAGCCATGGCTATATCCTTCCTTCTTTTCAAGGATTTTCTCAATTCTTCTCTAGCTTCCTCCAAGTTGTGTAGAGCAAGGTGAACATCAATCACCTAATTCTTTATAATCTTCCCAAGTTTGAAGACTTCCATCTTCAGATCTTTCCTCTAAGTTGTTAGGCTTCTCCTTGTGAGAACCTTGCTCTGATAAAAATTGTTGGAATAATCAAATTGGAAGAATACTTCTTGGGGGGGTGGAGGGTGAATAAGAAGTATCAAACTTTAACCTTAAAAATTTTTAACTAAAAATAAACTGCATGCATGTAAACATATCAAATGAGCATAAAGTAAATGCATGCATCAACACACATAACACCAAAATTTGGTAACGTAGAAATCCTCCAAAATGAGAAGGTAAAACTGGGGTGGGGATGATACCCACAAAATCATTACAGCATGGTCTGCCCTATTAAAGGCTTTACACTGTGTCAATAGTGACCTGGTTAAAGGATTTACAAAAACTTTACTTGAAGTGTCACCCTGTTAAAGGATTTTATCACCTTTTCAAAGGATCTACAACCTAGCTATTAACCTAACCTATTAATATAGGATTTTTCTTTTCTAATACAATTGCTAGAAAGTATTAGATAAATAAACCCAATAGCATATAATCTATAATTGCTTATTTTAGGCACTTGATGTGCTCTTTCTGATATTGATCCTCTGAGATCTTATATCTATTTGATGTCCTTGCTTTGTTCTGATTAACTAGATATGCAATTTCTGATCAATTCACTAAGTCTCTAACACCGCTGCTACTTGCCTTGTTATATAGTTCACTCCGTTCCATTATTCATCTACTTAGCAACTTTAAATCGAGGGGTCTTAGCCTTATTATAAAGGCTTCGAAGACTTAGGGTTAGTTATGAATTCATGAACTTAATTTTCTTGCTCAAATCCTTAGATTTAGCCTATTGGTTGCATGCAAACTCCTCTTTTCTTATTGGCTGCATGTTGATTGCATAGGTAAACAAAAATATTTGAACTTATCTTTTATGTCCTTCATGACACATCCAAAAATGGTTTGCATCTAAGTTTGTGAAGGCACAAACTCATATGTTGATTCTGTGTTACCTGGCACATACTGGATTACTAATGCTTGGCACATATATGATTCTTGTTTGCTTGGTATCTATAGCACTCTAGCTTGCTTGGCACATGTGGTATTCTAGCTTGCTTGGCATCAACTATGACTCAACATATATAGTGTACTCGACTTCTATATGAAAATTGGTAAAGTGTGTTGACACTCAGTTGTCAAAACCAATCTGAGACCAATAGTTAGGCCTCTTAAATAATTTTCCTTTCTTTGAAACTTTTTAAGCCTTCATTCAATCGACCAGAGATCTCTGATATGAACTAGGTGTTAAGAGGGAAAGAGACAACATACATGGTTGTATTTTAGTTCTTCCAACCTTAAAAAGATTCCATGGTAGCTTCACGTTTGAAACCATGGAGAATTCTTATATTAATTAGTTATTAAATTTTTTTTAAAATTAGCCAATTAAATTATTTATATTTATATTTATAAATTTTATATTTTCTATAAAATAATTGTGATTTTTAAATTCTATTAATTATAGAATTATTTTTTTACTAATCTAATTGGTTGAATTGGTTGTAGTCTCATATACGAAATTCTAGGAAATGTTTGAGTGTTCATAAAGGTACTTTCAAACGACATGCTTCTATGTTCAATAATTAGATAAAATAGAAAATTAAAAATAATTTTAAATTAGAAACTAAAATAAACCAAATTAAAATTAAATTTAAAATTGTAATATAATATAAGTTTATTATATATCATTTTGAGATAATAATAATATTTTTCTAATAATTATAATTTATTATTATTATTATAATTATTAATTGTTTTGATTATGATAATATTATTAACATCTCTATATAATATTTTTTATGATAATTATAATATTTTATTATCATAATTATTAATTATTTTATAATTATAATATTATTTAAATATTATTAATAGCTTTTTAATTTTATTATAGTTTTAAATTTTAAAATAGTAATTAACGAGCTAACACTATATTTTGTATATAAATAATATTAGATAAGATATAATTTAACTTCATTTTTAAAATTATTTCAATTGATCATTGTAATCAAATTATATTATAATCTGAATTTTAATTATGTTTAGAATATAATTGATATTTTTTATTAGCAAATAATAATTGATAATATTTTTATAATTAAATTAAATATTTATGCTGAAGGCATTCCCCTATTTAGATGTGAGAAGCTCGTATTTTTATCTAACAGTACAGACTTCTTGATAGAAGAAAGACTACCATCGAAATGATCCCATGTGTTTATGTTTTATCAATTTTGATTAGGTGTTTGTCAGAAAATATAGTTATGGAAAGAAAAGTTGTCTAAGGAGTAATTGTCACATGTATTTCCCATGTTTTTTGGCTAGAGAGAGGAGGATGGGTGGAAGCAAACCTTCTTTGTAATTACTTTTCTTTTTACCATCAGATTTGATGTTTACTAAGAATTATACAAGAAAATCTATTAGGCTTCCTCTGTTCAAGATTCCAAGTGCCAACAATTAGAAAATATTGTTTAACACATGGCAATGTGAGTTGTTAACATGGATGTTAGGTAGTTGGTGGTGAATTAAACGATTGTCATTCACCCCTTCATTTGCAGCGAGGAATTAACCAGGGTTGAGAAAAGACTAGAGGCACTAAAATCTTTTGGAATACAGCTCCACCCATGGACTCTAGCAAAGACCATTCATTATGTAGCTCGATGGTTTTGCCCCTTTAACTTAGTTTGGAGCTACCACTAGTTTTTTTGGCTGCAATGGGAAAAAATTTTATCACAAAGAGATGTATGATGTTTTATAAATATTTGAAGAGTTTCAAGAAGGAGGTGGATTTGATGGAGGATGAAGGTGGGGTCAATGGTTACCAAATCCTACATTCTAAGCATGAAATTACTCTATGTTTTGTCTAACAGATTTCATATTACATTCATAATCATTGAATCTTTGACTAAATTACAACTAGTTAGTGGACTAAATTCGATCCATTTCTAGGTTGTGTCAATTAAAGAAAAAATTATTTTTAATATTGTATTAATGTTGTGACAACTATGTTACAAACTGATAAAGTCATTAACAATCTAATTCTCGTTTAGCTCTACAATTTTTCATGTTTCCCACTCCTTTGAAGTTTGAATTTGATGAGTGTGAATGACTACCTAGGGTCAAGCCAAATCCCTATTTCTTTCCCAGACCTACAACTAGTTCTGACCTCACCTAGGGATGCCCAGGGGGGAGTTGAATCTAATCATCCTACTCCTAGGGATTCAATGGAGTCTATTGTGCTTCCTATGGAATGTCAGGAGAGAGTTGTGATTCCAAAAGTGACTTAGGGATGGAAGGGAATGGTCAATGGATAAAGTAAGACTCAAGCCCCACTGGAAGCTCACAAGGTGATCAGTGATGAAGAGGGAGTCGATATTGTTATTCCAAATAGTTTGGTGGACAATGTGTCTTCCAATTTGAGAAAATGCCTGATTGGCAGGTTTGTTGCTTTTTTCCCATTGATTGAGATGACAAGGAAGTGGGTAAGTTAGAAGTGGAAACTAAAAGGGAGTGTGACTATTTCAAAAATGTTAGAAATCTCATCTAGTGCTTGCAAGGTTTAGTGTGAATGTTGCAATTGGGGCCACATTACTTGAATTCATTGTGCTCAGCTCTAAGTTGGGCAAAAAGGTGCAACCCATTATCTATGAGAATGTAGGGCTTTTCTACCAAAACTATGCCTCATTTGGACATTTATGCATGGACTACAAAAAGAACACTACATCTAGCAAGAAGGAGGAGCTAGTTGATGATAAGGAAGCCTAGGTTATGTCTAGAGATAAAGGGGAGGAAGAGTTTGGAGAGAAGGTGATTTTGGAATATTTTCCTAGGGAAAGGCTCAAGGTGGAGATTGAAGTACCCTCAAATGGGTTTAAGAATGATCTAGCTATGGCTGTTGGGGAGTCTATGGAGCTAGCTGGGTCCACCAGTATGATGAAGGAAAAGGAGATAGTATATAGTGAAACTAGGAACCCTCTCCATTTTTTGCAAGGCATTGAGGATTTTCTCAAAACCCCAATGAGAAATATGGTGCTTGAGGAGGTCTGTGGAGGACAAAGGAAAAGGGTTGGAAATAGTGGAGGTTGTCAAAATGCTTAGTTGGAGCAACGATGTTCCCTTTGCCTCTAAGAGGACAAATTGTAAGAATTTGCCTTAGGAAAAAATCACCCAAGATCAAGGAACTCAAGTACAAGCAAAAGAATAGAATGACAAGGTATGATCAGAATAACAATATCCAAATGAATTGATGTATTGTCATTACATATACATACACATTAGGAGTACCTATATATAAAGGCCTTTAAGATGCATCTAGAATGTCTCTAGAAGGTGCTAGGATATAAGATAAGCATGATAACTAAGCACACATCTTATCCTTCATTGTAGATGAGAGAATAAGTATGACAAGGTGTATCTCATGTAGAGATGTTGTAGACACCATGTGCTTAAATTAGATGCTAACTCTTGTGTTGTAGACACCATGTACTAAATTAGAGTACTAACTAATAAATAATTAAATAATGCATTAACCTAAGTAAACTTAACTAAAGTGGAAATAGTAAATACATATTTACACCAACATAGATAACATCATTACCCCCTTGCCTCTCCTAGATGATGAAGGGGGGAAATCGAAAACCCAGAGAAGATAGACCAGAGTCTCAAGGAAACCTGAGGAAGAGGAGTTGAATTTGGATGTAGAGAAATCTAGGAAACATAATAGAAGAACAAAGTAGATGGAAAGGGAGGTGGCTAGTGGAAAAAAATTGACCCTAGAGTCTATGACCAAAGGTATAAAAGGTTCTTTTTATCTTGGAATATGAGGGGGTTGAATAGCCCTAAAAAATAGTTTTCTCTCAAGTAGTAGCTATCTAAAATGAAAGTTGATATCCTTTTGATCTAGGAAGTTAAAATGACTTTATCTACCTTGGAAAGTATTGCTAGTTACATTTGGCCAAGGGCTAATTTTTGCTACAGCAAGTTAGAGGGAGTGTCAGTAGGTGTTGCTACCTTTTGGAACACAAGTGTTATTAAAGGGAATTTCATGCATTGTTCTAAAAATTATCTTATTTCTAAACATAGGAAAGATGATAGGATCTTGAATGTCATTAATTTGTATGTTCCAAATTTAGAACAAGAAATAGGTCATCTTTACGAGGGATTTTTTGTTTTGCTTTCCCATACTAGGAACACCTTTTGTGTGGGAGATTGCAATTCCCCCTATACCCCTTAGAGAAAACTAGGGGTGTGACATATTTTATAGAAATTATGAAAGGATTTGGTTGAGTTCATTAATAAAAATGACTTGATGGACATGAATACATGTGGTTCAAAGTTTACTTGGTCAAATAATAGAAAGGGGGCTAACCTTATCCAAGTCAAACTAGATAGACTTCTAGTTCCAGTGGGTTGAGAAGGTTTGACTTGCTCCTCTCTCACATATCACCCATGTCTATCTCAGATCACACCCCTATCATTTTTAATTGGAAGGAGGAGATGCAAGGGGACCCAGACCTTTTAGATATGAAATAATGTGGCATTCTCACCCTAACTTTTAGAATCTCAACCAAACTGGATAATATTAGATGGAATTCCTGACCATGGAAAAATAAGTACTTTGGGGATATCTTTAAGACTAAGAAGGAGGTGGAAAAAATGTTAGAGGAACTCCAACAATCGATGAGGGAGGGGTTGGCCTTGGATGACATGACACTAGAAGAGGAAAATTGTATGAGGGTGTGGAGAGATACGATGTTTAGAGAGGAGAAATTTTGGAAGAAAAGATTGAGGGTTTTATGGTTCAAACTAGGTGATAGGAATACTACATTTTTTCATAGATCAGCCTCCATCCACAAAAGAAGAAACACCATTGATGTTGTGAGTGATGATAATAACACAATACTAACAAAAATAGAAGAGAGTGGTAATTGGGCTAACACATATTTGAAAGGTTCTCTTAAAGAGGAGTATAGAAGTGCTAATGAGGAGGATAGACTATGGACGATTAACTTCATGCCCACTGTGATCTTGACAGAGGATAATGAGGAACTGACTCAGTTGGTCATAGAGGAGGAAGTTCATAAATCTACTTTTTCCATGAAATCTTATAAATCCCCATGCCCTAATTGTTTCCCCCTGCCTTTTTCTAGCACTTCTAGGAGATGATCAAAACTAATTTGCTTCAGGTTGCTCATTATTTCTTTAGAACTGGGAAGCTTCTAAAGAGACTTAATAAAACATTCATCATTAGTATCCCCAAAGTCAAGGATCTAGGGGTTCTCTCTAATTTTAGACTAATAAACCTTTGCAACACCACTTACAAATTTTTTTCCAAGATTTTGGTGAATAGAATTAAGCTGCTATTACTCAAATTCATTGGGAATACCTAGAATTGGTTTGTCCTAGGTCATGAGATCCTTGAGGCTACTATAACAACACATGAGGTACTCCACTCAATGGAGAAGAGTGGCAATCTTGGTATGGCACTAGAAACTTGATATTTCAAAAGCTTGTGATAGAATCAAATGAACTTTTTTGTATGATATTATGGTGAAAATAGGTTTTAATCAGAAAGTTATTAAGCTAATAAAATCAATGATAAAGACTATCAATTATTTTGTGCTGGTGAATGGATCGCCTTGCAGTAAATTTAGGGGTGAGAGAGGCCTAAGACAAGGGCTCTTATTTCTCCTTATCTATTCATAATGGTTGTTGAAGTGTTGGTAAGAGTCTTCTTGAGGAAGATGGAGGAAGGAGATTTAAAAGGTATTAAGCTTGCTACCTTGCTACCATTAGAGGTGATTCAACAGTTCGTGGATGACACTTTCCTAAGTGGGGACTCCTCAGTGGTAGAAGTAAAAGCCTAGAAATTAGTCCTGGAGGTTTATGTTGTCAATGCATGACAAAAAATCAATTTGGATAAAAGTAAGGTATTTTTCTTCAACATTGTGTCTGATATCCAAAGGAGGATCACAAATATCCTAGGGTGCAATACTACCTCACTCCTTGATAATTGCCTTGGGCTTCTATTGATTATGAAAGAAGTAAGTAATATCTTTTGAAATACCATTGTAGAAAAGATGAAAATTAATTTGATTGGGTGGAAAGGGAAAACCTTGAGTAGTGTAGGTAAGCTATAGCTATTGGTCTATTCCCTCTGAGGAATCCTAGCTTACTTCCTCTCCTTGTTCAAAATTACACAAAGTATGGTGGAGAAACTACAAAAAATTCAAAGACATTTCCTTTGGTTGGGGGTGAAGAGAAGAATAGATTAAGCCTCATGAGTTGGGAAATCATCTATAAACCCAAAGGTAGAGGAGGTTTAGGAATTAGAAGGATTTTTTATTTGAATAATGTCATTCTTACTAAGGTGGGGTGGAAACTATTGAAGGATGAGGCCAATTAGTGTAAGATTGTTAAAGAAAAGTATTTGGGAAATTTTGCATTTGGAGAAATGACCTCCCATCAAGTTCAAGGATTTGGGGTAATATCCCTAAGAGCAGAATTTCACTTAGGGAAAGAGTGAGGTGGTTGGTTGGTGATTTCTTTCAGGTTCATTTCTAGGAGGATACTTGGCTTGTTGATAAACCTATGGTTAGAATGAAGTATGGGTTCCTACATGACCACCTTCAGGAATAGGTGGGGAATAAGGTTTTCAATTATATTGGTCCATGCAGGAAGTGGAAAAAGTTAGAATTGCAAAATAACTTCTTAGATTGTGAACAGTTGGTGGACGAACTAAATGAGCTACTAAAGGGGTACAAAATCCAAGGGCGGCTAAAAATGATACCTTTATTTGGAAAGCAACCATGACAAGGAATTTAATTTTTAGCTTTGCCTATAAATTAATTTTTGGAAAAGAACTAATGTATAAATACTAGGGGAAAGTTTAATATAGCCATTTGATCCTAAAAGTTAATATTTTCTAGTGGACTTCCATGCATGGGGAGATCCTTACCATTGATAAGCTAAGGAAAAGGGCATTCCAAATACCCAACAGATGCTACCTTTGTAAGGGAGCAAAGGAGAATATCCCTTATCTATTCTTGGAGTGTAATTATGCCATCAACATATGGGGTAGGTTGCTATAGAAGCTGGATATGGTTTAGGTGTTCAATTTTGCGATGGACCAATTTTCTAAGAGTTGGAAATTCCCTTTCACCCACCCCCTTCTTATCCAAATGTGGAAAGTTATCTCCCCCCACACCATGTTTGTTGGGGCATTTGGAAGGAAAGAAACAAAAAGGCATTTAGAAATGAAGAGAGGAGTGAGGAGATTGTTCCTAATATTTATCTACAAGATTCTGGTTGAAAATATGAAAAGCTGCAAGTGGAACACTAGGATTTTCTCAGTTTGGGGTGATAATTAGAGATAAACATGAGAAAATTATTAAAGTGATTGATGTTCCCTTTGGAACCCAAACTAATCATCTTGCGGAAACCATGGGTCATTTTTAAGGGTTAAAGATTTCTTCACAATGCAACGTGGTTGGGTTCTCAATCAAAAATGATTCTCAGAATATCCTTAACTATTTTTCTAATATCACTTTAAACAATCACAAACTATTGACAAAACTATTAAGGAGGTTAAAAGCTTAGTGCTCAAGTTTTAAAAAGTTCATATATCTCATTTGTATCATGAGGCCAAAAATTTTGCTAATTTGCTATCCAACTTGGCATTTAGTAGAGGGGTCACTACATGATGTAACCATGAGGTGGTAACATATCATAATATCTACTCATTGATGAATCATGAAAGTAAAACACATAAATTTGGAAATTTATCAAGTCTTGCCATTCAAAATAGAAGATCTTTGGGAAACTAAAGTTCATGATTACTATACATCGGTGAGGTGTTACAACAATTTACTGAATGCTACACATGTATTGTGGATTATCTATTTTTTTTTTACTTTCTTTAATAATTTTACTAGTACTTCTTCTAAGAGAGTGGGAGGAAACTTAAAAATAAAAGAACTAGAGAAATATTTAAAAAATGGAGAAAAAAGAAGGAGGTCTATGAGAAAATTAATGATGGCAGGCTAGTGTTATATATGGAAAGAATGAAAGATGCAAAATTAAACATTATGGAGATATTTCTCAAGGGTTGGGATGAGAGTGTGATGAATTTGGGTGGAAAAAAATTTCAACATAATGTTGATATCATGGCCAAAATTATAGGTCTAAGCCCAAAAGGTAAACATTTTTTCCATCATAAAAAAGTCTTTAATTTTGTTGTTAGTGTTTTCCCTAAAAAGGAGGATGGAGAATTGGTTAAAGAGAAGGGTGGGCTATATGTTTTTTCATCCAATAAGTTTCTTTGAAACAAGGTCTTGATTGTTGTGATCGAAGATGTGACCATTGATGGGAGGTATTATAGGGATCATAATTATTACTTTACTTTTCTTAAACATTTTAGATATAAAAAGAAGATTTTTTCCCTTTGTTCCTTCTCTATTCTCTCACTCATAGAATTAAAAACTATGGAGAGAAACCCAATTAGCCAATCATTCATGAGGGTATAATAAGGCTGATTTCTATCTACATCACAAAGAATATCCTAAACCTTATTTCTTTGTCTTTTTTAGTGCCAAAGGATAAAATTTGGGTTTCAAAAAGAATCAAAGGAAAATATATATTAAAAAAAATTTATCAATGAGCTTGATGCTTCCACTCATGAGTCTTCAAGGAGGAAAAAGGGTCATGTTAATTACATAGAGATTCCTGTGAAGTTAGAAGGGGAGAGTGAGTATGAAGAGAAAAAGGATATTTCAAGTGAACAAGGCAAATGGAGTATGGAAATCGGGGAGGTTGAGGAAAGAGAACATTCATATGAGTTTGTGGAAATATTATTCTCTCTCTCTCTCTCTCTCTCTCTCTCTCTCTCTCTCTCTCTCTCTCTCTCTCTCTCTCTCTCTCTCTCTCTCTCTCTCTCTCTCTCTCTCTCTCTCTCTCCATACACTATGCTATATGCATAATGATGTTCCTATGCTTGTGGTTAACCACGAAGCTGAAAAAATCTATCATTTAGGAGGAACTAGCATATGAAGAGAAGTAGACCATGAGATTGGTGGATTGTGATGATTCACTTGACCATGATATCTAGTTGTCTCCTTAGGAATCCATTGATAAATTTATGGAGAGTTTTATTCATATTACAAAGAAAAAGGAGATAGGGGTAAAGGAAAAGGAGAACATGGAAAAGGCGCATTCCTATGCTAATTTCACAGAACTTGTGGAAGTCAATGTGGTTGACCTTAGGGATTTAAGTTTTAATCCATTTCTTGGTGTGCTTCAAATTGAAAATTCTTTCTCCTTATGCAATCTTAGTCTTTAGAAATGGTCCTTCAATCTATTTGAAACACTCAATCTAAATATAGAGCCCTTGAGGCCAAAGTTGAAGAGCTACAAAGTAGGGAGGCTAATAGAAATTCAAATGGAAGTTAAATTCATATTACAATGGAAAAGAAGATAGGGGTGAAGGAAAAGGAGAATAGAAAAATGCACATTCCTATGCTCAATGTCATGGATCTTGTGTAAGTCAATGTTTATATCTTGGAGGAGGACCTTAGGGATGTTTAAGTGTCAATCCACTTCTTGGTGTTCTTAAAATTGAAAAATTTATCTCCTTGTGCAACTTTAGGCTTGAGAAATAGTCCTTTAATCCACTTAATATCCTCAATCTAAATGGCCAAAGTTTAAGAGCTATAAACTAGGGAGCCTAATAGAAATTCAAAGGAGATGGATAAGGTGAATAGTACTGTGGTCAAGGAGTTGAAAGGAGAAATAGAAAGAATGGACAATGTAATCAAATCTGTTCTAGCTAGTTGTCCATGGAATATGGAAGCTAAGTTATGGAAATTTTAAATAGACTAATCAAGAATTTTGAACCAAATACTACTTCAATGTTTGTGTTATATCTTGAAGAACCAAATTTAGAAAGAAAAGGCTCTAGCCTTTTTAAATGCATGTGCGCTAGTACCCAAAAGAAGATAAAGTAAAACCTTTGACTTGATAAGAAAGAGTTCAAGAAGATGGAAACAAGAATTCATGTACAATTTAGAAGGAGCTTGAGGAGAATGTGTTGGCACTTGTTTAGGCTCTGGTTTGGGCTGTGCTATCTGTCTAGTTTTTTGGTTTTTGTTTCCTTTCTATTTTGAATGTTGTTTGTGGGTTTTTTGTGCTAATGTTTTCAGTGGTTGTGCCAATTATTTTAGTCATTATTTCTTTTTGGGACTTTAATATTTAAATCATCTTGTAAAATTTTAGGTTTCGTGTCCCTTGTAAAAAAAACTATTTTATCCCTTAATAATAAAAATTATTTTTGTAATTGTCAAAAAATAAAATAAAATACATTTTTATTTTTGAACCATCTTACTAGTTGCTATGAACTAACTAAAGCTATTTTTAGATGATTTATGGATTTGATCATTAATTTAAAAGAAATCATTACACATTTTAAAGAGAACAATATCCATAACTCTTATAGAATGCTGAGATTTTTTGTTGTCCCTAAGTCTATTTTCTCATAATTTTAAATCTAGTCCCCCTATAAATCTGATTTTGGAAAAAGTAATCCTTTCAATTCAAAAATTTCTAAATTTTTTTATTATAAATTAATTAAATTTTATTTGACTTGTCTTTTTCATCTATTTTTTATATTTAGTGTGCATATGCATGGTTAAATCTATAAATAAAAAAGAAAACACCATACAAATACTCCTCTTTACACAAGGATATTTTTCTTTATTACTTGAAATAGAAAGATCCACATAGTTGATGCAACTTAGCATCTTGGGTACCTTGGAAATCTTGCATCAACCAAAAATATTTCCTTTCAGTTGTTCCTATTTGTTGTTTGAGGAATGTCCTCTTTTGTTTGTGTTTTATTATTTAGTGTAGTTAGCACCTTAATCTAGACCTATTGTTGATAATCTTCCTCTATTTATGAACACTAATTCATTTATATGTTGGAGTTATCCTTTCTCTTTTATTGTGTTGTATTCTTTCCTGACAACTTAAGTAATGAATGGACTTGGCTTAAGCGAGGTTGTAACATATGGTATCAAGGCTTTCTATGGCCTTGGGGTTTTCTTCTTGGACCATGTGGAGACCTATCTTTGAACCTGTGGATGTTCTTTTGCTTAATTTTGATGTCTTCGATATCACCTTTGGGGAAAGACCTATATTTTATAATAATTCTCTTAATAGATAAAATTGTGGTCTTACATGCTACATATTTCAAGATCTGGGATTTTGAAAATAATAAATGATATTAGATAGAAGGAAATATTAAGATTTGTCTCTATATGCCCAAGATTATAAGCATGTGGATTGTGTTTTGGATGTTTATGGCTACAAATAGATAGACCTTATGCCTAGCATATTATAGGAAGATTGTTTCATCATATCTATATTGGTTCCTATACAATTTATTATGATTTCTCTTGTATTGTATCTTCTATCTATAACTCTTAGTAAGGGTAGCTTTGGATTGTCTCTTTTGGAATCCTAGCCTTTTTGCAAGTGGTATCACACTCTATTTCCTTTCCTTGCAAAGTTTGGGGTCATGGAGAACCCTATTTTGAATTGGTTTATAGAGTGGAAGACTAAGTTTCTAACCTATAACATTGCAGAAGGTTGCGATTCTTATAGGAACTATTGTCAAAATGGCTTGAAGTAGATGTTATTATGCACTTATTAAGATAAATTAAAGCTAGACTTGAAGTTGATGAAATAAACTAGAGAAGAGGATTACATGTTGATGATGTTAGTGATGAAGAAGTGGTTGCACCTAATGTTGAACCCAAGGTTGAAAAAGATGAAGAAAGACTTCTTAGAGCCTTGGGTAGAGAAAATTCCAGATCCACTTTGAACTCTCTTTTTATAATGGACGTTTGGATATTTATCCCTTTGTGAATTGGATCTCTAAGATTGAATTTTACTTCGACTACATAAGCATTTCTAACAACAAAAAGGAAAAGATAGAAACTAAAAATTTGAGAGGACATTATTCTCTTTGGTGGGAACACATGCAAATTAATAGACAAAGAAGAGGAAAGGAAAAGCTCAAGACTTGGGTAAAGATGGTAAGTTGAAAAATAAATTCCTTCCTACTAATTATAAACCTAATTTGTAGAGAAAAACAAAAAATTGAAGATAGAAATAGACGACTCTAAAATATTGTATTGATGAATTCCAGAAGTTAGATATTAGATCTAGACATGTTGATGATGAGTTTCAAAAGGTTTCTAGATATTTGAATGGTTTGATGAAATTTGCACAAGATGAAATTAACATTTTAAAGATTGAAAGTGTCGAGGAAGCATATTTTTATTTTGTAAGATGTGAAGAGATTTTGATAAAGAAACATAAACATTGGCAGAGAGAAACAAGTGAAAGATTTTAGAGGAGAAAAAGTAGATATTGTAGAGAAAGTAATAGATCTAATAGTACACATCAGGACATAGGTAAACCAGAATAGAAAGAGGATAATACTAATAGAGGAAGAGGTAACTACACTATAGGTATTTCTTCTTCTTACCATAGGAATAAGAGTAGTGGAAAAAAAAGAATAGATCTTGGTTTAAAGGAACTTGTTTTAAATGTGGATAAGAAGAACATAGAGATTTTGATTGTACCTTTTCTAGAAAGAAGATAGAAATTAGTAGCATAAATGCTTTAATACAAGAGGAAGTTATGGATCCTCTAAATGAAAACAAGAATAGAGGGAACTAGATGTTGAGAAGAACCTTGTGGAATGAATAGTTGGACACTAAAACCATTTTGAGAAAAAATCTCTTTCAAACTATATGTAAGATTCAAGGAAAGTGTTACAAAGTGGTCATTTTGTGGTTTTAGTTCTAATAGTTCAAAATTTGAGGAGTTGGTATCTAAATTGAAGTTGAAAATATTTAAACACCCAAACCTTTATTACATTTCTTGGTCAAGGATGAATATAAATTATTGGTAAGTGAAAAATGCATTGTGAAATTCAAGATTGGGAGCTACTTTGATGAAGTCTTGTGTGATATTATTCTTATAGATTTTTGTTATATTTGTTGGGAAAACCTTGGTAGTATGATAGAAAATATTTACATGATGGTAGATTGAATTAGTATACTCTTTGGGTGAAAGGAAAGAAATAAGTATTGTTGCCTTGATTAAGAAACTTAAAGAGAATCATTGTACTATAGTTAGAGTTTGTTTGGCTGAAGATAACTAGTTTGTAAGAGAAATGAAGAGACATAATGTTCTTAAGCATGCTCCTAAGGTTAGTTCTTTGTTGACAGAATTTCAAGATATTATTTCTTATAATGTACCTGATGTTTTACCTCTTTTGAGAAGTATAGGTCATTGTTTGGATTTGATAGTCAAAGCTAGTTTCCCAAATAAACCATCACTAAGAGTAAAACCTATAGAGTATGAAGTATTGACTAGAAAATTACATTAATTTATTGAGAGGTTTGATAAGAGAAATTTTGAGTCCTTATACAATACCTATTGTGTTGGAACCTAAGAAAAATGGAAAATGGAGAATGTGAATAGATTCTAGAGATATAAATAGGATAATAGTTAATTACGTATTTCCCTTGTGTGGGATGGATTTCATAATGTATCATTTGAGTGGAGCAAAATATTTTATGAAGGTTGACTTGAAGAGTGGATATTATTGGATTAGAATAAAAGTAAAAGATGAATGGAAGACTTCTTCTAAGACTAATGAAGGTTTGTATGGGTTGGTTATGTATTTTGGTTTAATTAATGCACCTAGTAATTTTATGAGATTGATGAATGAGCTTTTGAATAATTTATTGGGAAATTTTTTAATTTTATATCTTTATGAAAAATTAATCTATAGTTTTCTATGAGTGGTTGGTTATGTATTTTGGTTTAATTAATGCACCTAGTAATTTTATGAGATTGATGAATGAGCTTTTGAATAATTTGTTGGGAAAATTTTTAATTTTATATCTTTATGACAAATTAATCTATAGTTAGACAAAAGAGGAATGCCTAATGCATATCAAACAAGTTTTACAGAGGTTGAAGGAGGAAAAGTTTTCAATAAAGATGAAAAAATTGTATTTTATGAAAGAGGACATTATGAATCTTAGTTTTTTTTATTTTTATGGATATTTTGAAGATGGGTCCTAAGAAACTGAAATCTATTCTTGAGTGGCCTACAACAGAGAGGGTTGGAGAAGTTGGATTATTTATATAGAAATTTTATCAAAAATTTTAGTTTAGTTTGTAATTCTATGAAAGAAACTATGAGATTTCATACAAAGGAATTCAGATGGACATATTGAGAATATAAAATATTTGAAACATTAAAGGAAAAGGTCACATAATTACTTGTGCTTTCTTTGCCTAATTTTTCTAAAGTTTTTCAACTATACTGTGATATTAGTGGGAGTGCAATTGGAGCTATTTTGAGTCAAGAAGATAATCCTATACCTTTTTGTAGTGATAATTTGAATGGTTCTTAATAGGAAATATTCAATCTACAACCACGAGTTCTTATCTATTATTTTAGATTGGAAGAAATGGATGTACATTAATTGATGCCTAGAGAATTTTTCTTATATATTGATCATAAAGATTTACAGTATTTAGGAGTGGATATTTTGCTAGAGTGGTTGATACTTTGAGTAGAGAAGAAAATTTTTGATAGAAATGAGAGTTAAACATTACATGTTACACTATAATGTTACATCTTTTCATAATTGCAAGAAATTTTTTGACTCATAGTCTTCATAACTCTTTGCTTACTGATCATTTGAATGTGTTTGATTAACCAAAACATCCTCAACATGTCTTCATCCTTGATCCATGTTTTGTTTACCAAATTCCATTTCTATTAGGAGATACAATCCAAACAACAATACCTGATTTCCAAAAACTTTGTATGAACACTACCTTCACTAAATCCATCATAACTCTATCCAATCTTCATATTCAAATATGTGCTCTTAATTGTATCATCTAAACATTCTCTAGATCATAATCCAAATTGTTCATAAGCTGATATTCAACAATAAAACTAAATGAAATAAAACTTTGCCCACTACACTGTCAGCCTTTACATAATAACCATTATGTTAACATCAATGAAAAACTTTGTGATGAGTGCAACACACAACCTCTCAATCATGTATCAAGGATTGTTGGGATTCCCTCCATAGGAATACCACCATAATTCATGCTAAGATCCACAACTTCTAACCGAGCTACGATTTTTCATAATATACCCATCAAGGTTGGATGTACATCTCTCTCTAATACAATGAGGTGCATCCAAGGATGGGAGGGACCTTGAAATATCTATTTAATCCTTACAATGAGAGTATCACAATGAAAATATAAAAGAGCAATTGAGAGAAAATATAGACCATCCTCCTTATTGCTGACAAATTCAATTACAATGGATCTACAATATGCAATCTTACATGCCATGCATACATGCTTGATTACAAAATAAATTAATTTTCTTCTCCTTTAGACAGTTAATATTTTCACACCACCAATGATTTGCTAACACAACTACCAAAATTTATATAGTTGCACGAGCCACAAGTTGACATCTAAAGGACTACATTCTCTCAAAATGGGAAAACATATTAGCATACAAGCAAGGACCCAAATAATATAGATATCTGAAATTTTGATAAAATAAGAACGATAACTCAGTAGAGGTGTTAGCTAAGGACCCAAGAATATCGGCATATGTTTCATTGATCTTTACTGATGAATAAATAATAAAAAATGGTCATGAAATATGGAGAACATATAGGTGATAATGAGAATCAATCACATAGATTCAACAAAGTAATAGATAAAGGTGCAATCCTTGTAACACAATTTTTGAGATCAATGACAACAATCCAACAAATATGTATTTTTAATAATAACATGTATATCATAAAATTCTAAAAAAAAATTATAAAAGAGTGTTAAAGCTTGGATAAATATTGTCTCTAAGTAATTCACCAACAAAAATAGGCATGAGAGTATGTAAAAATCTCTATAATTTGGAATTGAATCATTAACTAATCATATCACAATTCAATTGACAATGTCATACTACAAAACCAAGTATAAAATATAAAAGAAGATGAAATTATGTGGGTAATTTTAGACATTTTTGGCACAACATTGCATCCCCTAGCTATGCCTTGTTCCCTTTAGCACGAATTACATTCCCTAATTTTTCTTTCAAATTTTCCTCTATCTCTCAACAAAGGCTTACGGGGTCATGTTCACCATATTTATTTTCACATTTTCTCTAATCCATAATCAAGAATTATAGTTCATTAGGGGAGTGATGTTTCGTAATGGTGGATCTCACAATGCATTTTCTCATATATATATATATATATATATATATATATATATATATATATATATATATATATATATATATATATATATATATATATATATATATATATATATATATCACAAGGAAGAGGATTTTATCCATAATACCTTCTAGATCCATAATATCCTATTGGATTGGATTTCTTTTATTTTAAATTTTTAATAAGTTATAATATAATTTTTCATTTTTTTTCATTTTTCATTCATTTATTTATTTAATTCTTACTTCATTCCCATAAAAGTAAGACTCAGAGTTCATGTTGCTCGATGTTATTTATTTATTTATTTATTAGTTTGCTTGTTTATTTCTAGCAAAATATTATTTGTAAGACTAAACATTTTTTCAAGAGGGAGAAGAAAATGAGTTAAAATTAAATAATTTGATTAAAGTGAGATAATCCTTGATAGGTCATTGATAATTTTTTATAATAAGTATTTTTTTCAATCTTTGGGAATGTTATCTCTATCTATATGAGTAGGTTATAATGAGGCTCATGGAACCTTGTTCTTGGCACAACTTTTTCATTCTTCATTTTTTCAAGCATCTTGATGATCGACATAAGTATTAAATACTTATACATAGCGCATAACAATATTAGTACTACATTATTCAACTAAACATAGTATATAAGTCTAGATGCAAACATGTCATAGCTAAAATAAAACCATTAAATTTATAACTTCTGCACTATTTATAAATTATACTATTTATTCATTAAGAAGTGACTTCACAACAATCACCATTAAGTTCAAAAATAAAAGCTATCATGATCTAGAAGCTAGGGTTTTGCCTTTGTCCAAATTACATCGGGACAACAGACAAATAAAAAGTAATGTATAGTCCATGGGTTTGTGATGTATTATCATTTAAAATTTGAAATTTAAATCAAAGTATAAAATTTAGCTCAACACTATTCAATTTTATATCACTACAGGATCAACCAAAATTTTGAATATTTGATCCTTGACCTCCTTATCAGTATAGGTTAAGCCATCTCCATGTATGTAAAGAAATTGTAATCCTCTATTGTAGTCAAAGCATATCTTCTCCCAATTAAATAAAGAGCTGCTTGGATTCAAATATATCCAATTTAATTCTTTTAGCAATTCTCCAATGACACCAATAGTGTGGTTTAGTGCCTCTTCTTCTAAGCATCCAAGATGGTCCCTCATATAAGAGGAAATGGCAGTAGCGATCTCTCCATGACGCTTTTCATCCTTCATCAATATTAGAGTTTGTTAGTGTTTGAAATTTAATATAAAAAAATTCTATATTTAGTGTATATATCAAAATAAAATCTATCAAACCTGAAAATCTTGTGCATCATCAATTAGTCGCATGGACGTCCATATGACCTCATAAAATTTGGATTGATTAAGGAATGTCCTTTTGATCAAATCATCAGTTAAATTATGTCCTAGTGATAGGATAAAATGCAATATTATCGGTCCCATGGCTGTAGTAGGTTTAGCAGTTTTCATGTACTCATTATAGGTAGGAACATATCCACTGGCTTTCCATCGTTCTTGCTCAAGGCTAGCCTCGATATAATCTTCCCACTAAAGAAAATAACAAATAGATTAGTTCATTCACTTCATCCATGTCTTGTTCATTTGTTTCACGAGGTTTGATTTATATAAAATGAATGTTTTTCTTATAGGAGATTTCCTAAGTAATAAATAGATTAGATGTATCTATTGGAAAGTTACAACTTTCTAATCATAATATACTTTGGAAAAAAAAAATCTTATATGAATTATATTTTTCAGCTATAAAAAGGCTTTGAAGAATTGTACATACTGCTTTTGTAATTAAAGGCATCATGTCACGTCCTTGTAATTTTGTGGCTTCACTTGTTAATTCATGCACAGTTTTGAAAGCAAATTCGAGACACAACTTCAAATTTTGAGGCATATTTGTCACAACTGAGACATCCCATCCTTGAACAACAGCTTGTTTAATAAGTTGGAGTTGCTCAAATGTTGCATAGTCATCAAAAATGTCATCCAAAAGTGTGGCAATGCTTGAAATTTTGGCGATAATACTTCTGGTGCTAGAAAACTCCACTTCATCTGTTGTACTAACTCCCCAAAAGAAAAGCTCAATTAACCGTTGTCTGATTGGAATAAGTTTTGTGATGCCAGAATTGATCCACCACCTATAATAAAAACAATGATTTATATGAATATTAAAAGATAAAAAATTAAGTTATAACAATATTAATAAAAACCTATTGAAATTATGATGTATGTTTGATGATTGAACACAAAAACAAAAACAAAGTAAAATTATGACTACTTAATGATAACAAAATAAATATTAGTTAAAAATAAAAGCTGAAATAAAATAAGAAAAAAACATTTGTAGTAAAATTATGACTACTTAACGATAACAAAATAAATATTAGGTAAAAATAAAAGCTGAAATAAAATAAGAAAAGAACATTTGTAGACTTTCTCCGTTGAACAGTATGTGAAATGCTGTGAGAAAATATTACTTTTATTTATTTTTAAATGTAAAGATCCTGTGAAAGTATTTAAATTAGTACTAATCTACTAGAATGTATCCATTTCAATGTTAGAGATAATACATACGTGGAGAGACTCTTCATCTCCTTCTTGTATGTAAATTGCAATATATTAAAGTCCAGCTTGGCCAGCTCTAAAATTTTCCTGTCTTTCAACCTGAAGAACAGAAGAAAATCTTACTCGAATGCTTAATAAGACTCGGACAGTTTCAATATTTGACATTTAAAGAAACAGCTTTTATATATAATGTCTTTACACTAGTTGTACCTGCGATCATCTAGCTCGTAAATTTCTATGAAGTTTCGTGCCTCCCATCTCGTAGAAGTCCGCGGAAATTCATATATAAGGGCGTACTCCACCTACAATATTGAGATGAAAATGGATTATTCTAACATGTTATATGCTTCTCTAATCTCTGGCTTAATTAATGGCTTCTTACTGTTTTGAGAAGGAATGAAACACAAAATCTAAAGTTACCTCTTTCAAAAAACTTGCGCTGTAGGAATCTCCATGAGGTGTTTGTAACAGAGTCTTAAGGCAGGCGGAGGCGAAGGTTTTAGCCTCTTCCATAACAGTCTCCCCGGGGAATGCCACGCTTGAAGCTCTCAAAAGGTTGAGCATGCCCCTCATTGCATCGCATTCTTCTAGTCTACCATTAACATCATTGCTGTCCCCAGCGAGGAAGAACAAGTGCCCATCTTTGTCCTTGAAACTCTCCAGCACATCTGCTCATGAAAAATGCAAATAAATGATTGCAGGCGCGCAACATGCCTTAAAAGTGTCTACCTAGGAATAAAAGAGGGTATTTCGTTATTTATAAATATACCTGGAGATACATCATAGCGACGGAGTCTTAATAGTCTCAGCCCTAAAGCTGTAGCATTCAAGTTACAATCCCTGCTTAATCCTAATCTTATGCCCACACTCGTGTCCCAACACCTGCATTCACAGAATTATTCTTGTAAACTGCAGGAACGAGAAGCAAAAGGTTTAATTTTATTTCATCTAGAAACGTCTATTTTGATACGTTCGTAGTTTAACAAATTACAGAGCTAAATTAAGGAAACATTGGGATGAGATGAGACCGGTAGGCAGAGTCGAGGAGGACTTTAATTTCAGCGTCAAAATATCGGCCTATTCCGAGGCACTGCAATGTATCAACCATCTCAAGCCACTCCATTAATATTTCGATATCCCCATCCCCACTTTCATGCATTTCCCTCAACATTATCTTGACTTCTTTGACCAGTGTTTCAGCTCGTTCAGGGTATTCAGATTCCTACAACACATGATGAGCACTACAGTGAAGAGACATTTTACAAGCAAACTTTAATAATTGAAAATAGCTGGAAAAAAGAGCTTAGTGAAAAATATGCACTAACCCCGTACGGTGTTGGCATGGATTGGATATAATCGTCATCCCATACATTGAAAGCGTTATCTGGTACAGAAGCACAAATTTCTTCTCCATTCAATTTCCTCATCCCCATCGTTATCTATGTCGAACAAAAAGAACATTCACGCTGAGAAATGCACTTATGTTGCTATCTATTTATAGATGCATTAGCAAAAAATTTGCCGAAAAAATAACCAGAATTTTGTACAGTTCAATTGAATATTTCCTGTCATTATGACGAACAAGACAAAAGGGTATCGCGTTTGGCATCTTTCTCCTTGACGAACAAGACAACAAGATCGAGTTTGACGTCTTCGTACCAAAGTCAATCTTTGAGGAATATAATTATGTTAAAAGATATAATAATGTTGTATTCAATATTAAATTGTTATTAATATATGATTATCTTGCTATGCTCTACCATATTTTTATTATTCTAATTGTTTTTAAAATAATAATAATAATTTTAGTTTTTTATTTAGTTTTTTAATTATGAAATGAGTTTATACTATTGATACTTCTATGTGAAGCTTCATCATATTTGTCTTTCTTTATATTATTTCTAGAATAATACTAACCTTGCACATGTGTCCAAGGATTCAATCTATCTCTTGTATTTAAATTGTATTAGTATTAGGAATGGTGGGTTATATAATATTTATTCTAGTTCTATTTGTGATCAGTGAACACATTGTTTTTTCCTAGTATTGTTCTTATTTCATTTATTTATTGGATTTAGATACATTAGGAGGATTTTAGAAAATCATTGAGTAGGATAAAAAGGTACTAGAAGAGTGAGTAGGATTGAAGAGTAGTTAGGGATTAGGTAGGAGTGAAGGAGAGTAAGAGGAAACATGAATGAGTGGTAAGTAAGAAAGTGTTGACTATAGGCATAAAGGCTAAGTGAAGAGACATGTGACAAGTGAGAGAAGCTCATTTCTAGGTGGTCATTCATGTGATTGAAAGTGATTGGATAATATTTAAACAAGCTCATTTCTTGGAGGTCATACATGTGACAAAAAGTGGTTGGATAATATTCAAATTGTACAATATAAAATTTTAAAAAATAAAAAGTTGTTTACTCCATAAATAAGACAAGTATGAAATAACCCATGGGTTATTAAATAATCTATAATTTATTTAATTTTAAGATAGAAAAGGCTAATTATATTTAAAATAAATAAAATATTTGGATAATAATGGAAGAGGGTAATCAATTAATTAAATAAATGACATCTCCCTATCCACACATGATATATATGTACCCAATGAATCTTGAATGGTCGCATCCTAAGATAGAAAAAGAATTACTAAGGAACAATCCATAAGAAAAAACCAAGTGAATATGCCTCATCATCATATCTCTAGTTAAACACATCCTAAAGAAACTAAAATGCACGTTAGTAAAATAAAGATATATATATATATATATATATATATATACTTCTTTTGATGTAAAGATGATTATTGCCATAGTTAAAGTGGTTGATTCAATAAGTCAAAAGGGATATTATTCTATTAATTCAATCTCAATGCTATCATATAGTGATTTTCTTGAAGTCTAGAGCTACTCAAATCCATCTATAAAGATTTTCTAGTGAAAAAAAATTGACATATTTATTGTGAAGCAAGGATGGATGGATGATGAAATAAGATAAAAACTATTATGGTTTGTAGCAGAATATAATATCTGTCAAGATAGAAGTTTCATCTAGGCATGAGGCTTCAAGTGTCCCAACCTGAAGCCAAGGTCAAGGAAAATCCTTAATAAAGGATGAGACTATTCTATTCTGCACAAAGAAATTCGATGAATATGGTGCAAAAAATCATATAGGTCATGGAGAAGGTTGAAATCTTATCATGATATGGGAGAAACATGAATATGAAGGATCAAACAAAACCCACATGATTTTCATTTCATAGTTTGCCTTGACCAAACCACCACCAAAGTAATTTTTACACATGAGTTCAATATCATTTTGATATCTCTAAAGAAATTCCTTCCAATTCATTCTCAATGCAATTATACACAACTAATAAATTGATCAAGAAAAATTCTCATGATCTTCAAGCACTCTTTTTCTTTTTCATCAAACATTGTGGAAAAGTATAATATCCATCATCCAAGGCTTTTGTTTTGAAATAATTTTATATTATTAAAAAAAAAAATTATTTTGAAATGAGTTTAATAATATTGATCTCCAAGTCATGTTGCCAGTTAGTGTCAAACACATAGCTATTTTTAAGGTAGAGTTGCTCGGTCATCACTACGAATGAGTCATTCTACTAAGGCCAAGTAGTAGTTATTCCTAAGAAAATTAGTGGTTACTAAGTACTCCAATATGTGTCAAGCTAAGAAAGTATATAGAGTGACAGTTTATTCTGAGTAGTGTGAATGGTGAGTGACAACATATGGATAATAGTTATGGCCAAGCACTAGGAATGTTTATGTCAAGTAAGCCATTTTTTTGTATATGTGTTCAGAATGACACAAAAACTTATGTAAACCATTTTGTAGACTTATATGCATGTTTTAAAGATCAACAAATAATTCAAGGAGATAATTACACTTTTTTTTTTGATCATCGATCCTTAAGAAAGACAAGAAACCAATGAAAGTACTTGGTTTTGATGATTTGAAGAACTTGAATGAAACTAATCATGATTTTTTAGAGCCTTGAAAATCTTGTAACAGCCCTATGATTGATGATCAAGACAAGTGGGTTGATTGTTTCATTCATGAAGATATGTTGTTTAAAGGAATTTAGTTGTGCATAACTAGAGGATATGAGGAAGAATATCGTTAAAGAGAATGATAGTGGTGGACTTGCATGACATATTGGGATTAATAAGCTAATATACTTAATTTCAAAGAAATGCATTCAGTGAAAAATATACAAGGATTTTTAGAAGGTGATGAAAATTTGTATATTTGTCAAGTTTCTAAAGAAACTAGTTAAAATGTTGGATTCTATGCACCTTTTCCTATTCCTTGTAAGCCTTGATAAGATATTATCACGGATTTTGTTCTAGGATAACCTAGAACTCAAAGAGGTAATGATTCTATCCTTGTATAGGTGGAGAGATTTTCTAAAATTACACATTTCATACCTTGTAAGAAGACATTAGATGGAGTACACATAGAAGACTTATTTTTCAAAGAGATTGTGAGACTGTGTGGATTTCCTAAGACATTATTTCAAATAGAGATACTAAGTACTAGATACTTTCAACAAATACTTTGGAAGAATACTAAGCTTAAGTTTAGTTATACAGCTCACCCACAGACAAATGGACAAACTAAAGTTGTAAATGTATAAGTTTGGGCAAGTCATCAAGATGTTTGATTGGAGACAAGAACCTACCAAGTGGGACTTGGTCTTGGCATAAGAAGAATTCTTATATAATAATTTAGTGCATATAAGGCCTAAGAAGATATCTTTTGATATTGTTAATGGAATGTATCCTAAAGGAACAACAGAGTTGAGGAACTTTAAGAATGAATTGAAACATAATGCTAAAGCTGAAGAATTTGTGGACTTTATGAAGAATTCACATGAGGAAGTAAAGAGAATTTTGAATAATAGACTATATGGAGAGATGTGATAAGAAGAGAAGATGCAAGAATTTTGATGTTGGAGATAAAGTAGTGGTACATTTGAAGAAAACCATATTTTCTATAGGAAATAGCAAGTTAAGGATGAATAAATTTTTCCTTGTAAGATCTTGAGAAATGTGAGAGTGAAAATGCCTTGAAAGTTAAGTTTCCTAATGACATGTACATTTCACCTATTTTCAATATTTTAGACATTTATGTGTACTATGAACATGATGAAGATAGAGGGAATTGATAGAATTTTGGACACTAGAGTCAATAAAAGCACCAAAGGAAAATATTACTTAGAATAATTAGTGAAAAAGGAGAATGAATTGGTTAAAGATTATTCTTGGATATCTCGAGATGAGTTAGATCTATATGATACATTACAAAACAACAAGGCTTCCTGATGTGGACATCACTCTTTATTTAACCTTAATGTCTTATGTAGGAGAACCATGGGTACTTTAGCAATATTACATCAACCAAAAATATTTCCTTTTAGGTATTCCTATCTATCATTTAAGGAATGGTATTTTTTGTTCATGTTTTCTCATTCTGCATAGTTGCCTCCTTAATCTAGAGCTATCATGGATCATATTCCTATAGTTTCATAAACTAATTCATTTATATGTTAGATTTATCTTTTCTCTTTACTCGTGGTGTGTTCTTTCTTAACAACTTGAGTAACATGTGGATTTGGCTTGGGCAAGATTACACATGGTATCAAGGATTTTTGTAGCCTTGGTAGTTTCTTCTTGCATAATGTTTGGACCCATATGTGTCTCCATTGATGTTCTTTTTATTAATTGTAAGGTCTTTGAATTCTCTTTTGGGAAAGGGCCTATAATTTGTAATAATTCACCTAATAGATTGACTTAAGGTCTCGGTGGCTATATATTTTGAGATCTAAGATTAGAAAAGTAATCAATGAAGTTAGATAAAAACAAATATTATTTTTTTTCTCTATAAGCCCAAGCTTCTAAAATAACATATTTTATTTTGGATAGGGTAGGTGCGAGAAGTTGGATCTAACTTTTGAGCAAAAATAGGAAGTAGATATTGAATATAAAAAAAACTCTAGGAATAAATTTTTTTTGTGTTTGGAATCTACTTTTTGAATATGTAATTTAGTTATGTACCCATATGATAGATCTTGTTTTTGGTATGGATCTTTAAAAACCAGTTTTTTAAAATGCTTGTTTTAGGACCATACCACACTCGTGTACAAACACCATAATTTAACAAAAAGATGAATTTTTGTAAATACTTTTAAAGGGAGTTACCTAATACACCTAAGATTGATGAAAATATTTTTCCTTAATTTCTTATTGAATATTTTTATTATTATTAATTATTAATTGGCTATAAAGGTAAATTTTAAAACCTCTCATGTACAGACACCATAATTTGATCAAACTTTCACTTTTTTCAAAAATTATTTTTTTAACCTCAAAGAATTGTATGTAGATTGATGACATAAATTAATTTAAGAAAAATTATAAAATAAAAAAGTTATTAAAGTTTTAGTAAATTTCACCATTTTACATTTAGGTACCACCTTTCATTAAAATATAATGCAAAAAATAGTAAATAAAATCATAGCACTATAAAATTTATATTTCTAAAATTAGGATAGTGAGAGCTCTAATGGGTTTTTGTTTCATAAAAAAAATTGATTGGGAAGACCATCTAAAAATCATACCAAGCCTATCTCAAACCAAAATCCAAGGTAGGAGGAAAAGAACCTACCCAATGTTCTAAGAAACAAGTACCCGTTATTTAAATTCAAAAAATTGGTACCCATTTTGAAAATGTCAAATTGGCACATAAAATTCTCCCCCAAAACAAATCTTGAAATTTTAGAAATAGGTACCCATTTCTAAAAATTCAAAAATAATTATGTTTTTAAAAACGGGTACCCATTTTTTGAAAATAGAAATTGGTACTTGATTTTTTTTTAAATGGGTGCCCATTTTCTAAATTTTGGATCTGACACCCGAACCTAAAATAGGTACCCATTTCTTAAATAGCATAATCTCAATCCACGGAGTTCCACAGAATTGAGACCCAACTTCTTGCTTCTACCTGATATTTATGGTTGCAACATAGTAGGCATTATTCCTAGCATGTATATGGAAGATTAACTCATAATATTTGCATTGGTTCCTATATAATTTCTTATGATTTCTTTTGTACTTAGGCTTCTGTGTGTAGCTTTTAGTGAGGATAGCATGGGATTGTCTCATCTGGTATCGTAGCCTTGTGTCAACTCTATTCTATCTAGAAAATATATCATTATGATAGAGATGCACTACTAATAATGCCATGTCTTTTTCACCTTAACCCCATGAAGTATTCCTCTATTACATCAATAACTTATTAGTAGTTTAATTATATGGTATACATCATCACCCAAACTATGTATGTGGTCTTCTCTAGCTTTTGTATGCTAAATTATTGTATAGGTGGCTTGGTTCAAATTTTTTTATATGATGTATGATGTGGTAACTTAAAACACAAATGAATTTAGCATATGGAATGTATGGTTCAAAAATGAAGTGTACTAGAGATAGTGCCTTCTAATGCAAAAATTGTTGTTATAATGAAATAATCCAAGGATGAATACAAGATTGATAGTTATGAAAACACATGAGACTCTACTAGGTTTATACATGTAAGTATAAATTTTATTTTAATAAATTCAAATCACGATGTTAAATAAAAAACTTTCTTTGATTGAAGATCAATAAGATACATCCAATGACAAACAAGGTCAATTGAGCACCACCAAAACTACAAAATAAAAATAGGGACAATCTTTCACCTTTGAAACTACACACAACCACCTTGAACCTTCAATGTATAGAAATATAAAGATAAGTCGGATACATTCTATGATGATTTACATGCCCAACCATCTTCTTATAAAGGCATCAAAGCATCTATAAAGTTAAAATATGACATGGGCCTAAAATATTTTAATAGTTTATTATTTTTTCCCCTCTATTTAATAATTTAATAAATTAATTATTGAAATAGTTAATTAATTAAAACACTTTATTAAACTTGAGGACATTATAGTCCTAGTATTTCATTAATTTTGATATACAGTTCTTGACTAGTATTTGAGATATAACTTATAGAGGCCCACTAAAATCAACCATTGCTAGATTGATATCCATGTAGTTAAAAATTTGTGTCCACTACTGAAGATATAGTTGAGCTTCTTCATTTTCCATGTCCTTTCTTCCAAGATTTCATCTCTCTATTTTTCTATTTAGAATATTTCCATTAAAATTATTTTGGAATGAAACTAGTTATACCACAAGACCTCTTATGGTGTTTGAGTCCATTTTTTATTCTTCTTTAGAATGTATTTATGAATAGATTTGTTTTTGTAATTACATTTTCCTTGAATTTATTTATGTCACTAGATGTAGCTAGTTAAATTAATATAAATATCATTATTGTTACAATGTTAGTTAAATTGATGAGCTTTTGCTCCATTTATTTTTATTTCTATCTACATAATACTAGCTTGTATAATAATTACAATATATTCATCATGATATCGTTAAAAAACTTATATATATATATATATGTACATATACATATATATATATATGTACATATACATATATATATATATGTACATATACATATATATATATATGTACATATACATATATATATATATGTACATATACATATATATATATATGTACATATACATATATATATATATGTACATATACATATATATATATGTACATATACATATATATATATATGTACATATACATATATATATATATATATATAGATATATATATGTACATATACATATACACATATGTGTGTATGTACATATACACATATGTGTGTATGTACATATACACATATATGTATATGTACATACACAATATATGTATATGTACATATACATATATATACATATGTACATATATATGTATATATACATATCTATATATATGTGTATATAAATATATATATATATGTGTATATACATAGATATATATATATGTGTGTGTGTGTGTATATATATATATATATATATATATATATATATAAGTTTTTTTAACGATATCATGATAAATATATTGTTGAGCTTCTGCTCCATTTATTTTTATTTCTACCTACATAATACTAGCTCGTATAATCATTGCAACATATTTGTCATGATACACACACACACACACACACACACACACACACACACACACACACACACACACACACACACACACACACACACACACAAACACCCATTTATAAAATAATATGAAATTTTGTAATAAATTAATATAATACTAATACCAAAAAAATTATATTCTTCCCTTTTAAAAACTTTGAAATTTATATATTTATCTTAAAAATCTTAAACATGATATATACATAAATTTATTTCAAAAGTGGACATTCTTTAAATCAACCCTTTTTTTAGAAACAATTAAATTAAAGTTTCTAAATGAAATTAATAATGGCTTTTAACTATTTTTGATTAAGTAGGAAAGGAGAGGGTCATGTTCTCACACAAAGAGTCACATTACATCACAACACAAACTAGGAAAAATAATAGATGAGAGCATGTGCAAACTAACCAAGTTACTTAAAAATGTCAAAAATAATGAAAAGAAGATTTTAGCTATACAAAGAATAGCCTAGAAACCACTTTAAGTTATCACTAAACTTACTACTATTAACCATATAGATCTAGTTCAAAATGTAAAAATAACATATCCTATCTATACTAACAAACGTATAAATCACCTATGTGACACTAGTGGTAAACTAAAATAAAACATAGCTCGTAATATTGCTATTGAAAATAGATTGATACAAGTATGATAAATGTGTTTCAATCATTGTTTTTACACTAATGTCAAACTTGCTATTTGTTGGTAAGACAACTACTTACATGACTTATAAGTACTATCTCTGATTTGATTGATGAAGAAGATTTGACCAAAAAGATGTAACAATAGAACCTATAGAAAAGGTTGAGTTATGATATGAATAGGAGTACAAGAATTAGCTAAGACAATAATATCATAGTGCATTGTTAATCTACTTATGGTTGCAAAGGTTGGTTACACAAAGCAAGTTTAGAAGAACAAGTTAAACAATGTTTTTCTACCAAGCTTGACCAAGTGGATAGTACGTGCTAAGCAAAGTTAGTGCAAGCCAAGCAAAAAATTAGTTGGTGCCAAGTAAAATTCTATTCTAGTGTAGGCTGAGTAAAAAGTTGATGCCAAATAAAATTTAGTTGATGCTGAGCATCAGTAAACTTTAGTACGTGCCAAATGATTATACAGTGGATGTCGAGCAATGTAGTATTTTTCGAGCATCAGAAGCTAGTTAATTCCAAGTATCAACATTATTAGAAAGATCATGAATTTGATGGATCTTAACCAACAAGTTTTTTTTCTTGGATTGTGTGAATCATGTGGAAGATAAGGTTGATGAGCTGGTGGCACAAAATTCATGGTAAACTATTTTGAAGTGAATTCAAAAAGAATTGATGGAGAAGTTTCTAGAAGGGAATGAAATGAAATAAGGGGTAGATTCATTGAATCCTACCTAATATTTCCTAACCCCTAAATTGGAAGATGGAGAATGAATAGAAAAATATCTTAATCCTCTATTTATAGAGCTGGTTGGTCGGAAGAAAAGGGTTTCATGGGAAAGAACCTAAGGTAGATAAGGAATCTAGGGTATTTATTCATTCAGTGACCTAGTGAAGAGTCTACATTAGCAATTTAAGCAAGAAGGGCATGGATGCTTGAAGGGTGAACAAGCTATCGTATTTTTAGTATGTGAAAGCCAAGAAAAATGGAGGACTGAAATAGTGATTTTTAATCTACAAATGGAGTTATAAGTTGTTATAAAATCAAGCCTTACTGTTACTCTCTAATAATTGTATAAGTCTATGGTAAAGCCTTTGGATTAAGGTTAACCTAACAATCATTTGTAAATCCTTTAACTGGGTGACATTCCAAGTGAATGGTCTGAACTCCTCTAATAAGGCTCACTCCTAACAGGGTGATTAAAATCCTTTAACAAGGTCACATTTAACAGTGTGCATTGTATCCTTTAATAGGGTTGGCCTTTAATAGGGCATCTCTTCAGAAGAGTGAGAAAGAGTAGCATGTTACTCATAGTTTTTCTCAAATTGGGTTACCATGTAAATCATTGTGTCAAGCATGTTATTGAATTTGTTATGTTTCATGTTTACATTTCTTCAAATTGATTTGACAGTACCCTACAAGTTTTTAAAGTGATTGCATAATCTTATGGATGCATGTATGATGATAAATGTTTTATGGGTTCACTAAGCTATGAAAAGTTTTATTTTTACATTTGGACCTTGGATAACTAACTCATCCCCCCAATTATTCTAAAAAATTCCAACAATTGGTATTAGAGGAATTTTCTTAAGAGGACTAGTTTGAAGGTACTAGAAGCACAAAGATCAAGATGTCAAAAAGAGAGGTACCCAAGCTTAATAGAGATAAAAAAAATTGCATGGAAAAGTCTGATGAAGCTACACCTTGGAGGACTTGGAGATCATGCACAATCTATCATTGTTGTTGAGCATACTAATCCTTCTAGAGCCCTGACTGTTGAATATTTGAAAAAGAAGAAAGAACACAACTAGGCAATGTTGGAGATTGCCTCTACCCTAAGCTATGCTAAGTTTGATGATATCAAAAGTCATGTCAGTGAAAAGAAAATGTGGGATTCTTTACACACCATCTATGGAGGTGACAAGAATTTTCTAAGAGCCAAAGTTGAAAGTCTCAAAGGTAAGTTCGATGATATGAGAACGCAAGAAGGTAAAAATATTGCTCAAGGATAAAAGATGTTTTTAATGCAATAAGAGGAGCTACTAGTACAATAGATGATGATATAGTGCTAAGAAAATTTTTGAGAACACTCCTACCTATATATGCTATTAGCATTTCTGTAGTACAAGAACTAAGAAGTGTACTAGGGAATGTTCTAACTCTTGAAGGTCTGGTAGGTAGACTCAATACTTTTGAGCTATCTAACTTTGATAATTACAAACCTAAAAATATTGAGTCTTCTTTCAAAGCTAAGTTGTCATTAAAAGAACCTAATGTGAGGGTGAACCCACAATAATGGGTTCCACTTTAGTGGGACGAACAAAAATGAAAAAAATTTCAAAATGACAAATTGAGTTTACCATATGTTTGTGCGAACACACTTATTGTGTTTGCACGAACATTTTTTTTAATCATGTTTGCGCAAACATATTTCGTATGTTTGCGCAAACATATTTCGTATGTTCGTGCGAACATATGTGATATATATGTTCATGCAAACATGATTTGTATGTTCGCACGAACATAGGTTCACGCGAACATGGTAAACATGTTCGTGCGAACGCCATGTTCGCACGAACATGCAAAATCACAAATATTTTAACCTTTTTTTCTTTTTTCCTTTTTTTTTTCTCTTTTGACTGCCATAATTGTAGGAGAATGATCTCCTACTATAAAATAAAAAATGTCAAAATGTGCTTCTCGGAGCAAGCTTTCCAACGACGATAATGTTATTACATAATTTAATCATTAAGACTTTCAAATATGAGTTTAACTCATTATAGGTTCATTACCGATTGAACATCAACCGAATTTGACACCTCGGGAAAATTAGTAAATTAGGTCAATTTTTTTTTGAAAAATATGGAAGCACTAGCTTATTGAGATACCTTTCTATTCAAAAAAAAAAAAATGGTTTATGATAAATTGACTTCAAATTATCTGTGTCAAATGGAACGTATGTCTGAATTATGGTTCATGTCACTTCAAAACTTCATAAACTATACAATATTGAACAAAAATAAATCAAACCAAATGCAGACACTGGATATTGATGCTACAAATCCAACGCAGAAAGAATTACTTCATTATCATTTCTAGAAAAAAAGTTATGTGTGTCAAACGGACTGTCACTTTTTAAAATATTGAATTTTATTATGTACCACTTTTTGGAGAAGATAAAAAAAATTGACATAAATAAATTTTTTTTTTAGATTAAAAAATATGGTTACAAAGTAGGAACAAAGTACTCAAAATCACTAGTTTATGTCATCTTGAAATTATTTATAGTTTTGGAGATATAGTCACTTGAACATGACGTTTGTTGCAAAAATATTGATTTCAGAGTCAAAATTGGTCAAAAAGTGGAAACCATTATTGTGGGATCACCCGTGAAGAAGAAGAAAAAGACAAAATATGTGTCCAGCAATAGTAAGACAAATTAGGAGGATGTAGATCAACCTGAAACATTGCTGGCAAGGAGATTTCACAAAGGTAAAGGCAAGTTTAAAGGTAAACTACTTATCATTTTTTCAATTGCAATGAGGTGCTTCATATTCCTAGTAGATGTCCAGAGAAGAAGAACTACCAAGGTGGTGAAAAGTACAAAAGTAGAATAGATGTAGATGGCAAAGATTACAAAGAGAAAGGCAAGAAGTTTAAGTTTGAGATGTTTTGCAATGAGAAAGGAATCAAAAGACATACATCTAATCTTTGAATCCCTCCACAAAATGGAATTTTTGAAAGGAGGAACAATTTTGAAATGGACTATTCTAGGACATTGATGATGGAGAAAAATATCTTTTTTAAATTTTAGAGATAAGCTGTAAGTACAACTATCTATACCTTGAACAATGTACAAGTCAAGAAAGGTACTCATTCAACACCTTTTAAAGTATGGTATGGATACTCACCCAACGTAAAATATTTTGAGGTATTTGGAAGCAAATACTATATTCTTAAAGATTTCAAGAATGGTAAACTAGATGTAAAAAGTGAAGAAGGTATATTCCTAGGTTACTCGATAACAAGTAAAGCTTATAAGTGTTTAAATACTAACACTAACAAAGTTGTGGAAAGTAGAAATGTGAAATTTGATGAAAATAAAGAATTATATGAGGCTGAATCTATGAAGGAACTGGGAGAAACAATCATTTTTATACTTTTATGAAGGTATGTATGTTCAAGAAGATGTTGCAAATCAAGTTACAAACCAACAACAAGTTTCAATGACTGTTGAGTCGTATACTATGATTTATGTTGAGTTGCATTTAGGAATGGAGCTACATTCAGGTGTCGAGTTATAGAATGAAGTTAAGTCACATTTTGATTCTAAAATTAGTGTACATGAAAGAGATATTGAAATACCTAACAAAGATGTACATAGTGATTTAGAAGTTGAAAGACTAAACAAAAAAACTAGAGCTGAACCAAGATTGTTGAAATATGTCAAGATACATCATCCTACTACACAAATCATTGGAGATATAGATGCTAGACCAATGAAAAGGAACAAGTTGAAAAATGATACATTTTTGTTAAGAATGAAAGAACCCAAAATAGTGAAATATGCCTTAGAAGATGTGGACTAGAATAAAGCCATGGAAGAAGAGATTGAACAAATTAAGAAAAATAAAACATGACCTCTAGTTCCTAGACCAGAAGACAAAAATGTGATTGACACCAAGTGGGTATACAGAAAAAAGTTAGATGAAAATGGTGAAGTCACAAGGAACAAGGCAATATTAGTCTACAAAGGATATGCACAAGAACAAGGGATTAACTATGGAGAAACATTTGCCTCTATTGCTAGATTAGAAAGAGTAAGAACTCTGCTTGCTTATTCTACATACAAAGGTTTTAAAGTTTATCAAATGGATGTTAAATCTACATTTTTGAATGGTATATTAGAAGAAGAAGTTTATATAAAATAGCTAGAAGGATTTATTGATGTTAACAATAAAAATATGGTATATAGATTACACAAAGCTTTATATGATTTGAAACAAGCACCAAGAGCATGGTATGAGAGGCTTCATAACTATCTTGTGAAGATTGGATATGAAATGATTGATGATAACAACAATCTATACTTGCAGATAGATAAAGGAAAAGGTATTTTGTTATCTGAATTTTTTGTTGATGACATCATATTTGGAGGTCAAGATACTTTATGTAATGCTTTTGCAAATGAAATGAAGCAAGAACTTGAGATGTCTATGTTTAGAGAGATCAAGTTATTTATGGGTTTGCAAGTATACTAGATGAAATATGGTATATACATCACTTGGTCAAAGTATGTTAAGGACATAATGAAAACTTTTGTATTGAAAGATTCTAAGCTAGTAAGTACACCTATGGTGAGAGAACATAAATTGCCAAGGAATGATGATTTAGCTAAGATGAATCAAACATTATATAGGTCTATGATTAGAAAATTACAATATGTAGTACATAGCAGACCTAATATTACATTATCTATAGGGATAGTTGCAAGATTCTCTACTAATCCTAGGGAGAATCATTTGATTGTTTTAAAGAGAATAATGAGATATTTGAAAGGAATAGAGGGATATGGTCTATACAACAAGAAAAATGAAAATTTTGAATTAAGAACCTATAATGATGTTAATTGGGATGGAAATATTGATGACAAAAAGAGCATCAATGGAGGAGCATTTTTCTTAGGCAAGAGGCTGGTTACATGGATGAGCAAGAAACATATCGCCACTTCTCAATCTACTATTGAAGCTGAATATGTTGTTGTTGTAGTAAATTGTACAAACATTGTAAGGATCAAACATATAGTCAAAGTTATGGAGAAAGAGATCACTAAACTAGTGATACTTTATTGTGATAATACAAGTGTTATAAATATATTAAAGAATCTTGTGATGCACACAAATACTAAGCACATTGCAATCAAATATCATTACTTGAGAGAATTAGTTCAAGATAAAAAGGTGAAGATGGAATATGTTAACACAAAAGATTAAATTACTAATATCTTTAAAAAAGTATTACCCAAGGATGCTTATGAGTATCTAGAGGTAAAATAGGGGTGATACCCCTATCAAAAGCTATCTAAGAAATACTAGAAGTGCCCTACATCAAAAAAGTTGATTGACATATGTTACACATTGATGCAGTGGATCTTACTTTAGGAGCTGCCTAAAGTAATAAAAAAGCTAGAATTAAAAATCAGTCCCAAGCAAGGTGACAAAGGGACAAACTGAAGATGTTCATATCTACATATTAAAGATGACAAGTCTTTGGCATTTTTTTCAAAGAGGGAGATATACAGTAAGAGGAAGATATACAAGGAAACTATATAGGAATTGAACAAAGAGGGAGAAATTCTAATTGCTGAGAGAGAAAGTGTATCTGCTAATTACATCTACCCAGTAAGAGGAAGATAATGTAGAGGGAGATATAAGAAGTAATTGATTTCAATATTTCACAAGGGAGAAATGTAGAGGGAGATATATGAAAGTTGTTGATAGAGGGAGAGGTTTCAATACAAGGAATTATTATTTATTTGGTATTTTTTTGGTCTTGCTCTTTAAACCTAGTCAATTTGGTTGATCAGTTTGTTTTGCCATCAATTCCAAAGAGGGAGATTATTGAACACATTTTGATACAAGTATGATAAAAAAATTTCAATCATTTTTTTATCACTAATGTCAAACCTGCTATTTACTGGTAAGACAACTACTTATATGATTTAATTACTATCACTTATTTGATTGATGAAGAGGATTTGATCAAAAAAATGTTACAATAGCACCTAGAGGAAAGTTTGAGTTATGATAGATGAATAGGAATATAAGAATTAGCTAAGACAGTAATATCATAGTGCATTGATAATCTACTTGTGGTTGCAAAGGTTGGTTACACTAAGAAAGTTTAGAAGAATAAGCTAAACAAAGTTTGTTTGCCAAGCTTGACCAAGTGGACAGTAGGTGCCAAGAAAAGTTAGTGCAAGCCAACCAAAAAATTAGTTGGAGCTGAGTAAAAGTCTATTCTAGTGTAAGCCAAGTAAAAATTTGATGTCAAGTAAAGTTTAGCTAATATTGAACACCATTCAAATTTAGTTTGTGCCAAGTGATTATATAGTAGATGTTGAGCAATAAAATATGTGTTGAGAATCATAAGTTAGTTAATGTTGAGTATCAACATTATTAGAAAGATCATGAATTTGATGGATCTAAGTTGACAAGTTTGTTTTCTTGGATTATGTGAAGCATGTGGAAGATAAGATTGATGATCTAGTGACACAAAATTCATGGTAAACCATTTTGAGGTGAATTCAAGGAGAATTGAAAGAGAATCTTTTAGAAGGGAATGAAATGAAATAAGGGGTAGATTCATTGAATCCTACCTAAACTATCCTAACCCTAAATTGAAAAATGGAGAGTGAACAGAAAAATATCTTAATTCTTTATTTATAGAGATGGTTGGTCAGAAGCAAAGGTTGTCATGTGTGAGAACCTAAGGTAGAAAAGGAGCCTAGGGTATTGCTTCATTCAGTGATGTAAGTGAAGAGTCTACATTGGCAAGTTAAGCAAGAAGGCTTAAGGGTATGGATGCTTGAAGAGTGAACAACCTATCTGAGTTGAAGTGTGTGAAAGCCAAGAATAATGGAGGACTAAAATAGTAACCTATAATCTATAAATGGAATCGTAAGTTGTTGTTAGATCAAGCCTTACTATTACTCTCTAATAATTACATCAGCCTAGGGTAAATCCTTTGGATTAAGGTTGACCTAACAAATATTTGTAAATCCTTTAACTGGTTGACATTTCAAGTAAATGGTCTAAAGTCTTCTAGCAAGGCTCACTTCGAATAGGGTGATTGAAATCCTTTAACAAGGTCACATTTAACAGTGTGCATTATAACCTTTAATAGGGTTGGCCTTTCATAGGACATCACTTTAGAAGAGTGAGAAAGAGTAGCATGTTACTAGTGGTTTTTCCCAAATTGCGTTTCCACATAAATCATTATGTCGAGTGTTTTATTGAATCTATTATGTTTCATGTTTACATTTATACAAATTGATTTGATAGTAACCTACAAGTTTCTAAGTGATTGCATAATCTTATGGATGCATGCATGATGATAAATTTTTTATGGGTTCGCTAAGCTATGAAAAGTTTTATTTTTACATTTGGACCTTTGATAACTAATTCAACCCCCCCCCCCCTCTTTGCTATTCTAAAGAATTACAAAAATCACAAGTACTTGAAGTATTAAATGAGAAATAACCTGAAAACAAGAGTAGAAAATAAATAATAATTTATTTATTTTTAATAGCCTTCCAATTATTAGTGAGACAACTAAGGTCCTTTTAGGTCTTCTACTCATTTGCTTCATTGTCATAGTTATGAAGGTCGGCCCTATTTTTTTATATTCTTCTTTATTTTTCTTCTACTAGTAGTGATGTCAACCACCTTGAATTTTGTATTAGATCATTGAACAACTTATAGAGAGAAGACATTACCTTGCTCATATCATCAAGAAAGCTTGTGAAAGAAATAACCTCCTCTAAAACATAAATCTTATTATGAAGAGCATGTAAATACCCTTTGATAATGTCCATAGTAATCTAACCCCCCTCCTTTCTTATTGGTTTGTTCATGTGATTTTCATGCTTAATCTTAGTAGGGGAATCAAATTGAATTTCTACTACATTCACCCTTATTTCAAAGGACCCTTTATCTTTAGACTCTTCTATTGTATCTTCCCTAGTGTTGTATTCTTCATCCTTAGAGTTGTTAGTTTCTTCACAATCTTTAAGGAAATACTCTTGATCTGTCTTTAGGATCACTTGCTCCTAAGCTAGCTTATCCTTTTCTTTTTTACTTTTAATTCTAGAGGGCCTACATTCACATGATCTTCCCTCATTATTTTTATCCTTTGTGAAATTATTTTTATATTCATCTTATTTTTCTTCCTTAATAAGATCTTCTTAATCAAGCTCAATGTAGCATTTCCCCCTAGAGAAGTTTTTTGGGCTTTAGAAGTAAGGGATTTATATCTTTGGGGTATTTGTGGGGTGTAGTATTTAAAAAATTCTCATGCAGTAACATCATGTCATATTTAATCAAATTTCTCTAAAATTTAGCCTCTGTCTTGTAGGTCAAGGTTTTATCTTTCTTAAATGGCTCATCTTTGATTATTTCAATTTGAAAAAATATTTTAGATTTATAAGAAAACTAGGAGTCTATAATACTTCTACTAGTGGAAGGGACATGGTTAAAGACATGATGGTAGAGGATGTACATTAATCCTTGATGAAAGGGAGAGTTGTCACATTTCTCAATGGTGTTATAGAGAGAGGAAAAATGAAAAAATAAAAAATTAATTTGATCCCCATTATGAATATGGTTGATAGTCATAAAATGGTAATCATGGAAAGTATTGTATGTACCATCAAGGGTGAAAGACTTCCTAACAAAGAATTAGTCATGCGATAGTAGAGGAAGGGAAGTGTAATCATAATCATTATTAGAAGGAACAATAATTTGTTTCTTGACTTTCTTGAAGAAATATTTCTTATATTTTCTATAATATCCCATCCTTTGACTCTCTACATTCTCACTAGAAGAATCAAGCCTTATTGCCTCCGTAATAAGCTTCGATGTGATAATTTTAGAGGGACAAGGATGCAAGGATCAGAAAGAAGGCAATCATGTGGGTATATGATGAGATCAACTCATGAAGGACATATAGACAAGAACCAATAGAGAAATCAAGGGAATTTTTCTCTTCATGGTGGACATTGCCATGATGGTAGGAATATGGGTGTAAGGGTTTTGGGCAAGTCATATGCTCATAGATCTAGTCGTAGTGGAAGTAGCACAAGGAAGGAAAAAAATTATGATTATACCAAGGCTTGCAAACCTCAAATCCAACCCACTTTCAACATATGTCATGGGCCATTGCAACCCATGCCCATTTTTCCTATGGATAGTGAGGAGATCAAGCATTTCAATTACTAACTCTCTTCCTATCTGTCATGGCCAAATAATATTTCTATTTCTAAACAACCATTCATGTCTTCACCAAATAGTATTTCAACTATAGAAAAGGATGTGAAATCCAATAAAAATTATGTGGGAATTAGTGTCCCAAAGTTTGAATCTAGAAATCATGAACAAAGGCATTAGTGTGATTAATGGATCCCAATATTTACCTTGATCTTTCAAATGACACATCCCAAGATGGTGATTCCCTACATCTTATGATTGAGGATAGAATTCTCAAACCACAAGTAGCTTACATGCTTGATTCAAAAATCATTTCTAAGATGTGATCTTTCCTCCTAGCTTCATATCTTCTTTCTTAGGTGAAGCATTACTAGTATGGTGTTATTGATTTATTCAACATTGATTATGAGTCTTTGTTTTCTATTGCTATATTTGAATCAAATATTTCTCGAGATAATGTAATTCAAATTAAGAGTTGGTTTTGTAGTGGATTAGACATATATGGTAAGGCTTGGTCTCTTAACTTTAAACCTACCTAGACAACTTTTGACTTTATGCTATTTTGGACTGAGCTTCCTATTCTAGTGATTAAATATAGAGATCTACAAATTGTTTAATTGTATTGTGATATGGAGCGTAATAAAACTTAGAGGTTTATTTGATGTGGTTTCCCTCTAGATTATTTCTATAGGGGTTTGGGAGCAGCACCCCCAAGACGGGGTCAAGGGGTAGCGCCCTTGTAGGGTCCTAGGACTACTATATTTCTATTATTCTAGCCCTAATCTTGTAAGAAACAAAAAGCTTGTATAAAAAGGCTTAGGGTTAGGTATTTTCATTAATGTGTGATGCAAAATTTGGTTCTTGTGGTGGTATTGAGCTGTAAGGGGTTACAAATTGTAAACAGGTTGTAATCACTCGATAATAATAATATTGGACTAGTTGTTGGTTGATGTAGCCCAGGGATTGGGTGAACCACGTTAAATCTTGGTGTCTTGTGTCCTCTTTTATGAAATCTATTTTTTTTGATATTGGTTATATTTGCATGTAACTATTGTTTCTATCTGAGGTTAATGCTAACAAGTGGTATCAAAGCCAGATGGTTGTCATTTTTTTCTTAGCCAAATCATCGTCATTTCTTTTTTAGCAATCTTCTGTAGGAAGGTCTCACAGTTGAGTGGGTGTCTCATGGTTGAGTGGGAGAAATGGTAGACTAGGCTAAGCTAAGGGTAGATGAGTTTAATGGGTAGAACTTTTAGTTACAAAAAATGCAAATGGAAGACTATCTTTATCAAAAGGATTTATGAAAGTCATTGATAGGAAAAACCAAGAACCAGGGATCTATAACAAATGACAACTAGGATCTTTTAGATAGAAAGATACTTAGAAGTATTTTATTATGCCTAGCACCATTGGTGGCATTTATATTACAAAAGGGAAGACAACAGAAGAGTTGATGGAAACCCTAGCGAAATTGTATGAAAAGCCCTTCGCTTCAAACAAGGTATTTCTCATGAAGCTTTTATTTAATATGAAGATGACAAAAGTGAATCTATTATAGATCATTTAAATGATTTTAATATTGTTACTTGTTAGTTATCTTCTATGGGTATTAATGTTCATGAAGAAATTAGGGCTCTCTTGATTTTGTGTTCTTTGCCTGAAAGCTGGAATGGCTTGGTAATGGTTGTGAGTAATTCTATTTTTGGATCTACTACCCTAAAATATGATGATGTGATCAATTTTATTTTGAGTGAGGAAACTCATAGGAAATCCTTAGGTGGATCTACATTAGGAAGTGGTTTGAATGTACAAAGTAGACGTAGAACAACTGAGAGAGGAAATAATTAGAAATCATGGGAAATCAAGAGGAAAGTCAAAGGGGAAGAGGTCTCAATCCAGAGGACCAAGTGATTGCTAGTACTATGGTAGAAAAAGGCATAAGAAGAAAGATTGTTGGACTTGAAAAAATAATGAAGGAGATAAAGTAGAAGGGAACAAGGAGGAAAATGTGGTAAGTAACAAATCTAAAGAGGATGCTTTGCTTCTATCTTTAGAAATTGTTGATGATTCATGGGTTTTAGATTTTGGTACTTCATTTCGTGCTACACCTCATAGAGGTTATTTCATTGATTATGTCTAAGGAGATTTTGGGGGATAATAAACCATGTCAAATTGTTGGAAAGGGAAAACTTAAGATTAATTTGCATAATGGGAATCATTGGCTACTACATGAAGTAAGACATCATGTTCCAAGGATGAGTAGGAATATAATTTCAATAGGGCAACTCAGTAATGAGGGTTGTGTGGTTACTTTTAATGATGAAAAATAAAAGGTTTCAAAAGGTTCCCTTTTAGTAGCAAAAGGTGTGAAAGTAGGCACCATATATCTTTGTACAAGTCACATTGTTCCTTCTACTTTGATTGTTTTAGAGAAAAATGAACAGTTGCTACAGTTGAGCAGAGAAAACAAATAGCTATTGTAGATTCTGATATAGCATTATGCCACAGCAGAATTGGGCACATGAGTGAGAAAGGTATGAAAGTACTTAATTCAAACTCAGTTCTACCAAGTCTAAAATGTCTTAATATGGATTTTTGTGAAAGTTGTCTCTATGGAAAATAAAAGAGAGTGAGTTTTGTGAAGACTAGGAAGGAAAAGAAAAGTGAGAGATTAGAGCTTGTGCATACAAAGGTATGGGACTAACTCAAGCATCTTCCCTTGGTGGCTCTCATTATTATGTTACATTTAATAATGATACAACTAGAAAAGTATGGGTTTATTTATTTAGATAAAAATCTGATGTATTTCAAACTTTTAAGAAATGGAAATGCTTGGTTGAAAATGAGACTGGTAAGAAATTAAATTATCTTAGATATGATAATGGTGGTGATTATTATAGCCATGAATTTTAAGAATATTGCTCCACTAATGGTATTCATAGGTAGAAAATTATTCCAAGGACTACATAGGAAAATGGATTGGTTGAATGCATGAACATGACTATAATGTAGTGCACAATGAGCATGACATTGCATGTTGAGTTTCTCTTAAACATGTGGGTAGAGGCAATCACTACTATTTTATATTTGATTAATAGAGGTCCCTCTACTCCTTTGGGTTGTGGTATTCTAGAGAAAGCATGGACTAGTAACAAGCTGAGTTATTCTTTTCTCAAAACCAAACTAGAAGCTAAGTCAAAGAAATGTGTATTTGTGGGATATGAAATTAATGAATTTGGTTATAGGCTTTGGGATTTTGAAATTCATAAAATTGTAAAAAGTAGAGATGTCATATTCAATGAGAAAGTGTTGTACAAAGTTTTATTGCAGCAACATGAGAAGAAAGAAAATGATTATGTAGTGCTAGATGATACTCCAAAAGTTAATGTTCTAGTAATTCCTCATGATTTGCAACAACCACAAAAAAAAATACCACACACCTTAGTGAATGTTAAATGGTCAACAAGGATAAGTAGACCTCTAGAAAGATTTTATCCTTCTTTATATTCTATTTTACTTACTGATGTTGGTGAACTTGAATATTGTGATGAAGTTGTCCAAGTGGATACAAAGACTTAGTGGGAGTCCACAATGAAAGATGAAATGGACTCTTTGTTGAAAAATAAGATATGGGATTTATGCAAGTTTCCTACAGGTAAAAAGGCTTTATAGAATAAATGGGTTTACAGCTTAAAAGAAGAGGATGGAGGTAAGAAAATATTTAAAAGTAGGTTAGTTGTAGAAGGATTTTCATGGAAAAAGGGCATTGATTTTGAGGAGATATTTTCTCCTATTGTTAAAATTACTTCTATTTGCATTATTTTAAGTATTGTGGCTACTGAAGATTTTTATTTGGAGTAGCTTGATGTTAAAATAACCTTCCTTCATGGTGATTTAGATGAAGAGATATATATGGCATAGCCATAGGGATTTGAGGTTAAAGGTGATGAGAACTTAGTGTGCAGATTGAAGAAAAGTTTATATGGCTTGAAGCAAGCACCTCAGTAATAGTATCTAAAACTTGACACTTTTATGCATGAGCATGGATATAATGGGTTTCATTTAGATCATTATGTTTATTTTAAGAAGTTGGATGATGACAGTTACATTATTTTATGTTTATATGTTGATGATATGCTTGTAGTTGGGTCTAACATGGATCACATTAAGGGGTAGCAAAACAAATCCTTGGTATGAAGATTTGCAGAGATAGGAAGAATAGGAAATTGACATTGTCTTAGGCTGATTATATTGAGAAGGTGTTGCAACGTTCCTCTATGGGGAATGCTAAAGCTATTCACACACCTTTACCTAGTCATTTGAAGTTGAATAGGAGATGTGTCCAAAGACACAAGAAGAGGAGGATAAGATGTCCAATGTACCTTATGCTTCAACTGTAGGAAGCTTGATGTATGTTATGGTATGTACAAGGCTAGATATTACACATGCAATGGGAGTTGTTAGCAAGTATATGAGTCATCTAGGAATTGAGCATTAGAATTTAGTCAAATGGATTCTTAGATATTTGAGAGGTACATATAGTAAGTGTTTACATGGGCTCTACTATTGATTTAAAAGGTTGTGTTGACTCAAATTTGGCAGAGGATATTGATACCAGGTAGAGTACTATAGGTTATGTATTTACTATTGGTGGGCCAACAGTGAGCTAGGTTTCTCGATTATAGTTCAGGTTAATGCTTTATTCACTACATAGGCAGAGTATGTTGCTGCTACAAAGGTAGTCAAGGAGATCATATGACTTTAGTTCTTCTTGGAAGAACTGGGACACGCTCAGAAGGATAATAATTATTTTTTAAATAGCCAGACTGCCATTCATCTTGCAAAGAATTCAGCTCTACATTCAAAGACAGAAAACATACAGTTGTGGTACCATTTCATTTGGTTAGTTTTGGATGATGGATAGTTAAAGTTGGAGAAGATATATACAAATAAGAATCTAGGGGATATGTTTACAAAGGTAGTGAAAAGGGAGAAGCTAAATTCCTCTTCAACTTCAGTTGGTCTTCTTGACTAAATAGAATAAAAAAACAATAGCTAGTCCAAGGTGGTTTGATATATTCTAGTGGGAGCTATAGGTTTAGTAGTGCTATGATCAGTCTCCAAGTGGGAAGTTATTGTTGTGCAGTTTGATTAGTCTCCAAGTGGGGAGATTGTTGTGATATGGAGCCTAATCAAACTCAGAGGTTTATTCAACACAGTTTCCCTCCAAATTATTTCTATGGGGGTTTGGGGGTAGTGCCCCCAAGATGGGGTCAAGGAGCAGCACCCTTGCAGGGTCCTAGGGCAATACCCTAAGTGCACTCCCTATTGTAGTATAGGTTGGTGTCGAGGGGAAATGCCCCCATAGGGGTTTTCAGGGGTAATGCCCCTGAAGCCAAAAATGAACTTATATTGTAAAAGGCATTGGCTACTATTTTTCTATTATTCTAGCCCTAATTTTGTAAGTGGCCAAAAGCTTGTGTAAAAAGGCTTAGGGTTAGGGAGTTTCATTAATGTGATATGCAAAATTTGGTTTTTGTGGCAGTATTGAGCTATAAGGGGTTACAGATTGTAATAAGGTTGTAATCACTGAATGTAATAATATTGGACTTTTTGATGGTGGATGTAGCCCAGGGATTGGGTGAACCACATTAAATCTTGGTTTCTTGTGTCCTCTTTAATGTGATCTATTATTTTTTGATATTGGTTATATTTGCATGTAACTATTAGTTATGTCTGAGGTTAATCCTAATAAATTGATAGAAAATATAATTAGGACTTTCATTCAATATGACTTAGTTGATTTTGATGAGCCATCTCTGTCAATTAGATTTTGTGTCTTTCTAAATATGAATAAATCATTCCATTCTTCCTTAAATTTTTCATCTAAATATGGATGTTGGAACCAAATAATTATTATTTAGGATACACAAGCCATGATTAAGAAAGTAGATTCTTTGGTAGATTTTAACAATCAATGTCAACACCCTAGTTTCTCTAATTTGCTAGTTTGTGGTGATCATAATTCTGACCCTTTGAAGTGCATTTGTAGGATAAAATATGACCTTTCTACTTTTAGTAAAGCTCACATGTCTAAGGTAAAAACAAAAGGTGACGGATATCACTTATCATTTGAAAATGTGGTTGGCGGCCATTATTATAAAGGTCGTTATAATGTACAAAAAGATCAATCCCTTAAGGGTTATTTTGAACCTAATAGTGTTTTTTTTTATGTGCCCATTCCTCCTCTTCAACATTCACTTCTAGAGAATGCTCTCCCTCATGTGACTATTCCTAGTTTAGGGACATTTTTCTTTGTTTTTGTAAATAATTTTATGTTTTTTTTTCCATCTTCTCTCTATATGGAATAATCATTGGGATAATCATATAGATTTGGATTTTTCTATTTCTACACCATTACCACCTTCTAAATTTTTTATTACATACTGTTGGTAAACAAATTTGTCACAGTAGAATTTGCCCAACGGAGTGTGTGGTAAACCATTCACAACAGTTGGAGAGGCCATTGGTATGCAACATTCCTCTGTGTTTAGAGGGGTAGCTCCCTCGTATAATATAATTTTTAAAGGATTTTTTGAATAAATAATCGAAAACTTCAAAGATTAAGAGAAAATCATTCAAGATGAATGCACTACACGCCCTCACAACCTTCTTCAGTAAATAAGTTTGATAACAAAGGTGATCAAGAACTACGCTTGAAAGTAACTAGTATTACCAAGCACATTCATTATTATTCATAAACACTCGCATAGTACCATGAGAATGTCTACTACCACATACAAAAATTTTGATTTTAGAATAAGAAACCTAAACCACACCTCATTTCATTTCCTTGCACCAAGAAGACAAAAGGGATTTTCAAATTCAGAGGTAAATAGTGTACATACTTTCCAAAATTTATCTCTCAATCAAAATTTCAGCATAGTGTTCCCTTATTTTTAAAACCAAAAAGTCCCTCTACAAAGCCCAAAAGAGCACTTATATAGACACATAGGTTAATAACTACCTCTTCATGGTTAATAACCACCTCCCAAATACATGATTTGGGTGAGGTTAATTAACCTCACTAAAATTAACATGTACAAGGAAAGCTTGCAAAAACAAAACTTTGGCTAGAATTACTAAGAATGCCTACATTGGAGATGTTGGCTATGTATTAGATAACTAGTTTTGCACGTGGAAGCTATGTTGGAGCCAACTATAATTTGCAGCTTTTCCAAATCTATTAAAGAAAGAAGAGCTCTCCTCATTTTCCAGAACAACTAAGTGGAAGATATGAAACTGAATGAACCTCTTGAAGGCTAGTGACTAGTTGTTCTCATGTCCTTGGAAATTGAGGGTGACTGTGATAGCGAATCAAAAAATTGGTACATTGGGGACTGTTCTCTCTGGATGTCTTCGATCATTTTGACAAAATAGCTCATCTTTGGATGTTGTTCTGGAGAAAGAGAGACATAGACCATAGCAATATGAAGCATGCCAACTAATTCTTCATCAATGTTTTTGTACTGTATTAGCTCTAGATCAAACACCTCTATTATGAACAAAATTTATGTTGTTCGGAAGCTCTACATCTCCTATTTCACATTGCATACTTAACTCTACAAACAAACTCCCTTTTGAACATCACTTACGCTGCTCAAGAGCTAGATATCTCATCTTTAGCTGTTCATTCTATTCAGCCTCCAAACCATAATTTTAATAAATTTATGGTCAAATGAACTCTGTTTTGGACATAAATTGTGCCATTGAAATGTTCTTCTCATCCTCCTTCACATTATCTTCAAGATTAGATTGGAAAATGCTCTCAATCTTTAGGCGTGGGCTCAAATTTATTCAGTTGTGCAATGTTGTTGGGACCTTTCTAATTGCCAGATTAATTTAAAAAGCCATGAATTGAAGCCTATTATTTGGTTAAACAAATTCAAACACAATTCAATTGTGCATTTTGTCAAACAAGTCACATTCAGTCCAAAAGATATGGCGTATGTAGGAGCTTTATATCAATTTGTACAATCATTGTGAAGGGATGATAAAATGTGAGCTATGTGTATGGAAATTTTGTGACAAATATCTCATGCTATAACTGGAGGGGGTTTCATCTCATGCAATACATCATTTAAATTCCCTATTGGAAATGTACCCGTATAGAATGAACCAGCGATCTTTCATGTCTCCAACATTTCAACCAAGTTTCTGTGTCAGATTTGACAGGCTCTTGAACTCCCTTCTTATGTTGTTCCCTTTAGTTTGTTTAGCGTTTAATTGTATCACCCTCAATGTAAAATAAAAACAAAGGTTATATGATCAAGCTCAGCTCTAGAAAGATTCATTACTTCAAAGAGTTCAAGAAAATCCTTGTTGTTTTCACTCCTATGTTACTGATCTCCAGATGTGCAAGCTGGGTGGCAAATAAATTTTGTCAATGGAATTCCAAGCCAAACTAATCTTTTCAAAGATAATTCTCTTTAATCACAAAAAAATTACTCCATTTGAATCACATATGGAATTTTAAACTTTTGAATAATGAGGTTAATAACTATTTCAAGGAGGTTAATGAATACGTGTTTTTGGAGAGGTTAATTAACCTACTCCAAAATACGTAATTTGAAGTTTATCATTAACCTTTTCGAGAGGTTAAGAAATATACATTTTTGGAGAGGTTAATTAACCTACTCCAAAATGCGCAATTTGAGAGTTATCATTAACCTATTTGAGAGGTTAATGGTTAATGATAAACTTGAAAATGCGTAATTTGGGTCTCTCCATTGACCTACAATAACTTGTGGCTCAGAAGTTGGATTTTTAAAATTTCAAGTGCTTGGCAGAGCTTTGAACGAGCCAGAGATATTGAAGGACAAGATATTTCAAAAACTCAGACATGAGAAGACCAATTTAAATCTTAAAATGAGGAAAATTTCAAAAATAACCATGGCTCAAAAATTGAAACAATTTTATAACTAGGTAATAGCTGGCTCTAACTAGGGACAAGGACTGACAAGGACGAAACTTGAATCCAAAATAATTAGAATAGTGCTTTATCAATGGGGCTATAGAGTCACTTGAGGGATCACTTTGCAAAAGGGAGGAAACTAGCACCAAAAGCTAGACAACTTAAAGAAAACTAGGCACAACAAAAATTCCTAACTAGACTATATACAAGGTAGGTTTCCCTGCCTCCAGTGACTCAAGGTATAATCATGCAAATCCATTCACTAGGTGGGAAAAATAAATTCCATTGTGTACCAACATGTGACAATTATTAAGCTTCCATGGGTTCAAATATAAATGTGCTGCTTGAATTCTTACTCTGAGATTCGTAGCATGCCCCACATCTCTGGATGAAAGAATATATCCAAATAACTAGGCTTCATAAAAAATCTCAGACTTCAAAATCAATTCTTCTTCTTGTAGAATGTGATTGATAAATTCATTTTCAAAGAGTTGAAGTATAATATTATCAAGTTTTTGAATGTATCTTTGATCCTCCCTTCTACTTGGCAAGCCTTGTAGTTGAATTTCTATTTATTTATCATCATGAAATCTTGAACTCATTTCAAACACTAGACACTCTTTCTTTTTGATGGGGATGATCATAGTTGAATCCTTTATGAAATTGTTCCAACTGGGAAGCACATCCATGTTATATTGAATCTTCTCATGATCCATTTCTTCTTCTTTATCTTCCAAAAGATCATCTTGAATTTTTAGGTACTGCGGAGTTACATTGATACTATTGTCAACATGGTGGGACATAACTCCATTTTTCATCCCATTAATATCAAAATTTTCCATCTGAAGGGTCTTCTAATGGTTAAGACAAGGAGATACCAAGCTTCATATTGGATTGCCTTCATACAATTTGTGGAGTGAAGTAACCTATGGAGTTATAACCATTGAGCCTTGTCTTTGAATACCAACATGGAAATCATTAGTAAAAATGCCTACTCTAAGAATAAAGGATTAAAGTAAACATTTTCTTCATAGAGGAAATTACCATCTAATGATTTCAAGCACAAGCTTGGGTTAAAAATTTCATAAGATTTTCCTTCATCTGATTTTCCCATGAGAGTCTTTGCTAACTCATTACTTCTATCAACATTATTCTTCGCATAGAAGATCTTTGGCATAGGATTTCCTATTTGATGAAAAGGCTCAAAAAGAGGATTTCCTTGAACTTTGAATGATCCATAGGATTTTAATTGTATTTCCGTTGGTATAGAGGAACTTGTTTTCATATTCATATAGCTTTTATCTTCAATATGTTCAATGATATCTATCCCCTTTTGAATCATCATTTCTTCTCCAAGACATCTTTCATAAAATGTGAAAGTTGGTATGCATGACAAAGAATCAAAGTTATATGGTTCATCTTCTTCTCCTAGAAGTTGATTTTTAACTTTTTCATCAATCGATCTTTTAATCACAAGTTCATCAATATCATCAAATGTAAAGATCTCCATTTCCTCAGGGAAAGTAGATATTTGTAGAAGTTCATTGGTGCTTTTATCTCCATCAATGGTAGTGATTTCATATTGTGCCAAAACATCTAAAGTATTAACATGATCAATAGATTCCTCATCGTGAATGATCATGGAAGGATGAATGGGGAGATCTTCTCCACATAAGAAGTCATCATCTGAAGCATCAAGGTACCAAGTAGGAATAAAAGTATTATGAAATTCACCTTGATCCACATTTTCCTCATCTTCAATCATATGTTGCATAGTTTCTTGAGATTCTGATATTTCTTTTTCTTTTCTATTATAATCGAGATGATTAAATAGTTTTTCCTGGGTTTGGAAATTTTCACAATGATTCCTTGATACATTACCAGACTATTCTTCTTCTATAGATACCATGTCTCGACCATCTCCTTGATTAGATGTAGAATCTTTGTCTTCTTTCATGCATGAAGAACTAGATGAATCCTTTCTAGCATTTGGATCAAGAGATGTTTTGTTATCAAGAAAATAATTCTTGCGTTGGTCTTCTTTCTCAAGTGCTCGCAGCATTTGAAATAAAGAAGGATGTACTTTGTTAGGATCCAAGCATGCATTTCCATAGAAGCTTTTTAAAAATTCAACTTGATTTGGATCAATGGAAATATGATTCTGATGAGCAATAGATGCAGGCATTGGGACACCTTTTTGACCACCACTATCCATCTTCGATTGACATGAATCACTTTTCTTATCAAGTTCTTCCTTATGCTTGAGTAAAAGCACAAACATGTGTCACCTTTTATAAAGGAGAAGTGATATCAGAATTTAAAGTCTTCAACTTTAATGAAATAAAAGTGGCATTTGTGCTTAGAATTTGAAGATGATGTAAACTAATGAAATGTGTAAAATTTGATGAAGTTTATGTCTATAATTTTTTTTTTTTAATTGAGTGAAAATTTTATTTATTTTTGAATTTTTAAAGTGTATTTTTTAATTTTTTTAAAATGCTAAAAATATAGAGTTTTTTTCCCGTCAAACAAATATATGCAAATCTTCATATTTTGGTTTGATTTTGGAATATGTTAGAGTTAACATGTATAGCTGGTGCACCGAAAAAGAAAAATTGAAATTTGGCTAATATTTTTGAAGTTATAACTGGTCAAAGTCAAAGTTATCAGAAATAGACAGTTTTTTTCTTCTGTCAAACATTTTCCATCAAATCTACATATTTTTTTTTTAAAATTACATATTCTTGAAGAAGACTCTCTCCTCTAGTGCACCATTAAAAAAAAAAAAATTAACATAATTTACTATTTTTTTCTTATTTTTGAATAGACATCTTCCTGAATCTTAAGATACCTACTTGTAATATTTTTAAATTATAACATATTATTCATAATCAAAACTTTAAAAAAATTATACAATCATAATCATGACTCTGAGAACTACTAAAGTATATTTTTAGTTTTAAAAAATACTTCAATTTAGTAGGTCAAATTGGCCTTCAAAGTGAGATGTTTACAGAAGTTCTAATTTTTGCTTGTTTGGCTGCCACATAGGCTGCCACACATAGACAGTTACAGCCAAAACTGTTTCGGCCATAACCGTTTCGGCTAGAACAGTTACGACCGGAACTGTTTCGGCCATAACCGTTTCGGCCAGAACAGTTACGGTCGAAACCCCTAGTCGGCTTAAGAAACCACTTGCGGTTAGTGTGACTTTTTGATATAAAAAAATATTGTTTTCTCTTTTTTAAATAATTAAATATACAGGGACAGCAAAAATTGAAAGAAGATTTGCAAAAAATAATTAATTTTGAAGCAATTTTCAACAACTGTTTTGCGGATTTAATCAATATTGCAAAGGATCAAATAATTTGAAGGTGCTTTTTTTCTCTTCTAATTATTTTTATTTTTATCTATTATATATTGAACCATTAGTTGATATTTAGTGAAATCTAATTTTTTAATTCTTTTTTCTATAGGTTGAATTATTCAATGGGTAGTAAAAGGAAAAGATCAAGGAAATATGATAGAAAAAGAGATGACAAAATGAAAGGCCATACAAAACATGCTCAAAACCAACCCATTGAAATTCCTGAACATGATGAGATTCATGAAGAAAATGAAAGTAATGAAGAGGAAGAAATTGGCAGTTCTATTGATAGAGACAAATTAGAAAGCATAAAAAATTTGATGGATTTGGATGAAGAACTACTTTTTAACCAAATTCCATCTAAAGATATGATAAATGATAACACTATCAAAAAGCATTGTCAGAACATGTGGGATGAATATTTCAAGGATAAAAGTATATTTGGACAGGCACAATTATTTGTCAAGTTATTTAGGAGAAGAGATATGAGACCTGTCTTAGAGTTGTTGGGTGTTGATAACAGGAAAATCCATGCTCATAATATTAATAAAACAATAGTTGAAAATTTGCAAAATGCTTATAACAAAATTGACAACACAACTCGAGGAGGTGATTTGAATAAAGCACATAGAACATTGATGACTACTATATCTAGTAGAAAATTGACACATAGAAAATAGGTACGTGCAATTTTTGATGTACTACATATATCTAGAAGAACTGTCCAGAGATACATCAAGAGGAGAAATATGCTAGATGATAACATTGAGAATAACTGGGTGACTATTTGTAGAGTTCCTCGAAAAGACAGGATTTCTGAAGAAGTAAAAAGACAAGTTATTGAATTTTGGACCACACATTCTCGTGTTTCTTCCAATAGGCATGATACTATACAAATTAAAGATCAAGAAACAGGGGCCAAAATTGAACATCCAAAACATTTCATAGATATAACTCAAAGTGAACTTTTTGAAGCATTCAAACAAGAATTTTCAAATGTCAAAATATGTCAAAGAATGTTTGAGAGTTTACGTCCTTCCTTTGTACGCATAAATAAGATGCAAGAAACTTGTTCTTGTAGAAATCATGTTGAATTTGGTCTACACTTGCAATCATTTTAAAAAGTTATGGAAATACTTGATCCTAATTTGGTCATCCCTAGCAGTATAACACAATTTGTGAGGTCCATATTATGTGATAAATTAGAAGATTCAGATGAATTCAAAGTGCAATGCATCAAAAATTAGTGTGAAGTTTGTGCAGATTTACACAAATTTTCTCAAATTATGCAAGTTGAGAATATTAATGAATCCACACCAATTTCATGGATGAGATATGAATATGAGACATACCAAAATAATAGAGGGGATGAATCCAGAAAAATTGTACTGAAGGAGAGTGAATTGCATTATGATGAGTTCATGGCCAAGTTTCATCCATTGATATATCCACATATCCAACATTGTCATGGTGCACGATGACAAGCTAAACAGTTTCGTGATTCCAAAAATTGTTTTCCACCTGGTTGTATACTTTCAATTGTAGATTTTTCTGAGCATTATACATTTGCACCTCATACAGAGCTAAAAAGCCAATATTATCATTTTGAACAAGTTGTAATATTTGTGCAAGTGACCTATAGACATGCACAATTTGTGGTGGATCAGATAGAAAGATTGGATGAAAATGAACGCATCATCATCAAAGAGGTTCATTTCTATATTAGCGATGATAAAGTTCATGACAGGAGTTATGTGGCTCATTGTTTTGCAATGTTCTCTGAAGATCTCAGAAATCGTGGAATAAATATTTCAGAGCACTGGATTTGGTCTGATGGATGTGCAGGTTAGTATACACGAAATAATTACACATTTATTTAACTTTATTTTAACTTGTATTTATTTGGACATGTCTATTTCTATTTAATATATGTACTTGGATAATTGTAGATACTTATCATGTTTCACGTTCACAGGACAATTCAAATCTGCAAAAGCATTTAATTGGTTAGCAATGCAACATGCTAGAACCAATGTTAAGTTTTTATGGAATTTCTTTGAAAGTGGACACAGAAAAGGGGAGCATGATGGAGCAGGAGCATGTATAAAACGTGCACTTCGGAAACATGAACTTGCAGGTAAATATATGCATTTTTTAAATGTACATGTTTAATACTCTAATAGCATATATTTTAAATTGTATATATACATGCATATTTTATGTACATACAGGGAATAGGATAGAGAGCGCAAATCAAATTGTTGAATGGTGCAAAGTTCATTTTGCTACTCGAGATACTGAATACAATAAGCGTTACTTTTGGGAGGTGAAAGGTGAACTAAGTTATATTTATTTTTAATGTCTTTTTCAAATCAAGTTGATTTTTTAATTAAATATTTATTTTGAAATATGACAATTAGTTTTTGTATTTGTAACAGATATAGATTGATCTAATCCTTACAATTGTCAAACGATTCCTGGAATTAGAAGTTTACATCAAGTGATGACTACAGGAAACCATAAACCTCCAATACTTAAAGTAAGAGAGAAAACATGTTTTTGTGATGATTGCATTAAGGACAATGTAGTGAGTGCATGTGAAAATATTGAGAATGGATATGTTTCACATTGGGATTTGAAGGAGATAGTTAGAAAGCCTCCTTTTGAAGATGTTGACATTGACATTGGCATTCATGATCCTGTATACTCAGCTGATTATGAGCACATTTCTGATTTAGTTGTGGCAGGTTTGTGTGCATATATACATATATATAAATTAATATACATGTATATTTTTAAAAAAATTAATTTATATTTCTCTTTTTATATACATGCAAGAGATATTTTTGCAGTTCAAGCCTTACCAGATAATGTAGAAAATGTGGACTATTATCTTTTAAGATGCACAAAAGAAAAACACAAGTTGCTAGAAGGAACTATAGATGCTGATGAACAGTCATATCCAATTGGATCAGTTGTTATTGAAGGAACATATTATCAAAAAACAAGGGTAATTGGTAGTGGTATTGAATTTATTGAATACAAGCCTGGAGAAAAGGTTTTACACTATAGCAACCATGTTATAGCAACCAAATTACAATTTGAAGCAGTACAAAGAAAAGGACGTCATGGAAATCAAAAGTGGAAATTGTGTATTGAAGAACATGAAAAACTTCTAGAGATAATAAAAAGTACAGAGGATCCTAAAAATACATTTTTTGTGGAGCTCTAGTTTACCTATGTACTTATTGTGGAGCTCTAGTTGAGTTATGCATGTATAGCTCTTATACTTTCATATTTAATATTGATAGGATATTTGTTTTATATAATTTTTTGTACATTGGATCATTTATCTTGCATATGCAAAATTAGACATGTATTGTTATTTTTATTTAAATTCGGCATGGATATCTCATTTAAGACCAGGTCTCTTAGGACCTCCCCTTAAGAAAACCTTTTTAGTATTTGTATGTATTTGTATGTACATATAATCTTTATATGTTCTTATATGATACATTCTTTATGTTTGTATATAATCATTATGTTAAGATTACATGTATATGTTATATGAACTATGTTACATATAATTACATGTACATTATATTTTATTAATTAAATGCTGTTAATTATAGTTAATTAAGAATGTATGTCATTAAATATAGTTAATTAAGTTATTAAATAGAGTTAATTATTAAGAAATTAAATATAATTAGATTAAATATAGTTAATTTAAAGGTTAAATATAGTTAATTAAGGCATGTCATTAAATAGAGTTAATTAAGTCATTAAATAGAGATAATTATTAAGACATTAAATATAATTAGATTAAATATAGTTAGTTATAGTTAATTAGGTTAAATATAGTTAATTATAGTTAATTAAGACATGTCATTAAATAGAGTAACTAATTAAGTCATTAAATAGAGTTAATTAGTAAGATATTAAATATAATTAGATTAAATATAGTTAATAGGATTAAATATAGTTACTTATAGTTAATTAGGTTAAATATAGTTAATTATAGTTAATTAAGGCATGTCATTAAATAGAGTTAATTAAGTCATTAAATAGACTTAATTATTAAGACATTAAATATAATTAGATTTAATATAGTTAATTATAGTTAATTAAGGCATGTCATTAAATATAGTTAATACATGATCTACATTAAATATAATTAGACTAAATATAGTTAATTATACAGTTAATTAAGACATATCATTAAATATATGTTATATTGTTATGTACATTGACCATTAAAATTATATAGTTAATTACACTTAGATTAAGGCATTAAGATGAATAACTATACATATACATGTAAACTTGAATATTGAAAATATGAATAACATATAGAAACATGTGCATAACACATACATAAGTTACATAAAAGATGAAGACATCAAAAGATCAATAAAATAGACGTCTACATTAAAAGATCAATAACATACATGTGCATATATCTGGAGAATATAATGTACCCATATTAAATGTATAAAAATAGATCATGTAGATCAAATGTCTGGAAATAACATATATAAAACATCAAAATCTCCATATAAGCATGTATCTCAAAATAACATATAAAACATCATTTAGTGTCCATGATATAAACACGTATCTAGAAATAACATATAAAACATCAAAGTGTCCATATAAACCATGTACCTAAAAATAACATATAAGACATCAAAGTGTCTGGATATAAAATGTATGCATATGGAAATAACATATAAAACATCAAACTATCCATATAAATATGTATATAGACATAACATGTGTGTAGTAAAATAAAAGGCCACATATGATCTAATCAGCTACATCCCCCCTCCTAATCTTGGGCCTTGTCCCCAAAAGGGTCTATCAGCTGCATCTGAACCCTATGTCAAATGATAACAAGTGAGCCATTTAATTGTGTACAGACAAATTATATCAAGATCTACATGTATATAAATCAAATATATATATATATTGTAACATACCTAGGACTCATGACGTGTAGGATCTGTCGGCACTGTCTGCAGATCAGCATAACGTAACATACTATCAGTCAAACCCTATAACACATACACAAACACACACATATACATTAATTTAAACATATAGACATATTATTTACTATAATAAAAATAAATCTAAACATATAGAGATATTTACCGTAGCATTATGTAATGCTCTGCCGATCTGACTGATATCTGAATCATGTAATGAAAAAATATTATCAGCATCCAAGTCAATAGTGCAGCCCTGATCTGAAAGCATGGAAGTAAATAGACCAGGCTGTATGGTGCCACTGAGATCCTGAGTAGCGGGGGGGGGGGGTGGTGTTGTAGGGTCCTGAGTAGCTGGGGTTGGTGCTATAGCCTGGGCCTGTGTAGCAGTAGGAGTAGTAGAAGGTCCAGGAATGTCCTCCTGCCTCTGTGAATCCTCTGGGACTGCTGTACGTGACAAAATATGTCTAATCTGAGAGCTCATGTCATGAATTGGAATCCCTGAGAGTGTAGATAATTCTCAATATGCATCTAAAAGATTAGATGCTAAATATGATGCCAAATGATGCAATGCATCCACCTCTAAGACTGCAGAAATGTCTACAGGAGAAGGTATGTCTGCAACTCCATAATCATCATCAACATGTGTGCTAGATGATGTAGCTGTGGGAGCGGTCCCTCAAGACCATAGCATATATCAACTACATCGATCAGAAGAAATCTCGTGTAACTATGTGGCGACGATGGCGATGCTCAAAAAAATCTGTGTCCTAATTGTGTCATCAGGAACACTCTCACCTACAGTAGCCATCTGTGGACCTCTCGGCATAACCAAAAGGTTTGGACCCACCATTGCCCATTTGTTAATGGTTGCAGGAGTGTCCACAGGTCTAAATCTATCAGAAAGTATCCCCTAACCCTGCCCAACATGCTGTGGATAATCTGCATAGTCAACATCATAGTGTAAATGAAATTCTGCAAACAATTGTTTGCAGAAATATAGGGGGAACTCATCCTTCTGTGGCCATCTATGATGAGTAGCCAACCAACGAGGATACATCAATGGTGCAATGAGTGGATCAGTACACTTTGTCGCAGAGTAGCCTCTGACTCTACGATGATGTGCATAAGATGGAAACATGGTTTTCACCATGCTAGTGGAAACCTCAGTATCAATCTGTGTGTACTTCACAGTGCCAATGACACTGTGAGATAAAGAAGAATAAAATGTCTCAATGCTCATATCATCAAAAGGGTTGTATGATTCAACTGTCTGAATCATACGAAATAACTCCTCTCGCATCGCTATAACCTTCTCCCTATTAGGGAGGGTGGTGGAAGAGGTAAGCGAGCTATCCAAAACCTGCATAGCACGAGATAATCTCGCCACTGTATCTCTAAATAACGGTTGTCTATCATGGGTGGAGGTCACTCTATGTGCTATACCAGACTCAGCACTTTGACCCCCACAATGAACATTGGCATCCCCTGAGGATGCAGGAGCACGATACCCAGAACTGGATGCCGTAGTGTATATATGAAAATAAATATGAGAATATGAATGTGAAGCTACAATCTGAGTGATAAATATCTAGAGATCTGCACATGCATATATATACAAATATAAACATACAAGTCTATTTAAATTAAAATAATTAAAAGTTAAATTTAATTTGAAACACATGTACATATAAATACACAACATTAAATGTATGGTGCTAAATGAACAATCATGTAACATACATATGTATTTTAACACAAATTATCTTAGAGACCATATCTAATGTACATTGTAACGTGCTCATGCAAATGTGAAAAATAAATATTCGTACATGTACATGTATATGCAATAAAAATAAAATAAAATTTCTTGATTAAATGATAACTAAGTGCACACATGTACATACATGCAATAAAAAAATATAATTCTTGACTAAAATCTAAATTTTGATTTAAATGCTTTGATGATTATGGGGAGTGTAGATGAGAGTTAGGACATAGGGATAGAAAAATTTGTTACTAGATAAGTAAATGAGTTTAGTTAGCAAATGTTAATTTACAATTTAGAACTCATGACTTAATTTACTAGTTTGAATTAGAGTTAAGAATGTTAATAAAGTAAATGGGATATAGTTTTATTAAGGTTGATAGTAAGGTTAGTCTATTATGTGCCAGTTTAAACATATGAATACCTATTACAACCTATAACAGACGTAATGACCTAGTAGGAGTCCCTAGGTCCCCTTAACATATATATGGATAAAAATACCTAGAAATGTATCATGAGGTTGTTATGTGTCATATGGTAATGTAAGAATCATCATTACCTAATAAGACCTATTATATCCTAATAATACATATTAAGATTATTAGAACCTATAAAAAATAGTATGATCTATTACGACTCCTATGTCCCCTTAAGACACACATGTATGGATAAAGTATTGAAAAATGCAGTTGACATAAGTGATCAAGTAATGTGTTGTTTGGTAATGTAAGACTCATTATTACCTGACAATACCTATTATGTGCTAGTAAACATATGAATACCTATTACAACCTATAACAGATGTAATGACCTAGTAGGAGTCCCTAGGTCCCCTTAACATATATATGGATAAAAATACCTAAAAATGTATCATGAGGTTGTTATGTGTCATTTGGTAATGTAAGAATCATCATTACCTAATAAGACCTATTATATCCTAATAATACATATTAAGATTTATTAGAACCTATAAAAAATAGTATGACCTATTACGACTCATGTGTCCCCTTAAGACACACATGTATGGATAAGGTATTGAAAAACGTAGTTGACATAAGTGATCAAGTAATGTGTTGTTTGGTAATGTAAGACTTATTATTACCTAAAAATACCTATTATGTGCTAGTAAACATATGAATGTACCTATTACAACCTATAACAAACGTAATGACCTAGTAGGAGTCCCTAGGTCCCCTTAACATATATATGGATAAAAATACCTAAAAATGTATCATGAGGTCATTATGTGTCATATGGTAATGTAAGAATCATAATTACCTAATAAGACCTATTATATCCTAATAATACATATTAAGATTTATTATCTAACCTATAAAAAATAGTATGACCTATTACGACTCCTATGTCCCCTTAAGACACACATGTATGGATAACATGTTGAAAAACACAGTTGACATAAGTGGTCAAGTAATGTGTTGTTTGGTAATGTAAGACTCATTATTACCTGACAATACCTATTATGTGCTAGTTAACATATGAATACCTATTACAACCTATAACAGATGTAATGACCTAGTAGGAGTCCCTAGGTCCTCTTAACATATATATGGATAAAAATACCTAGAAATGTATCATGAGGTCGTTATGTGTCATTTGGTAATGTAAGAATCATTATTACCTAACAATAACTAGTTGTTAAAATGAACATCATCAATATCTAAGTGTGGTTCATTCGGTTAGTAGAGGGCCTATGTTATGGTTAGAATGTGGTATGGGTTATGATTGTAGTTAATATAAGGTTATGTTAGAAGGTATATTTTTGTATATTTTAACCTAATGTTTTTGTATATTTTAACCTAATGTTTTTTTATATTTTAACCTAATGTTTTTCTACACTTTTAACTAATGTTTTTCTATATTTTACCCTAATGTTTTTCCTAATATTTTTCTACATTTTTAATTAATGTTTTTCTACATTTTTATCTCATGTTTAACTACATTTTTGCTAACAAATTAATTTAAATACCATTCTTAAATAATCTAAAATAATTTAAATAATTTAAATATATTAAAAAATAAATAATTTAAAGCATTCCACTCACAAAATACGTAAAAAACAACTATTTTAAGTACGATTAACATCTACTAATAAAAAAATACATTTAAAAACTATTAAAAAATAGGTAGGTAAAAACCACCAACCAGTTACAGTCGAAACCCTTAACCCGCTCTCCAAACATTTAGGAACCGCAACAGTAACAATGATAGCCGCTAGAGGTTTGCGCCGATTTTTATTCCGTGTCGGGGTTTCGGACGTAACCCTTTCGGCCAAACCAGTTTCGGCCAAAATGGTACACACCACGTAGGCACGTGAAACTGCCATGTGTGTACGACTGGATCCGTTACGGCCGAAACCATTACAGCCAAAAGTGTTCTGGCCGAAATGGTACAAGATATCACAAAAGGTGACACAGGTTTGTGCTTTTACCCGCTTACATTTGGAATTTCTTTCTAAAAATGATTTTGGTTTGTGAGAGAAAAATTGATTGTCCTTACCATCTTCTTCATCTATCTTTTGCAAAGTCCGGAGCAAAGATGGATGAATCCCTCTTGGATCTAGTTTCTGTCCACCATAGAAACTCTTCAAGAAGCTGGCCTGCTTAGGATCAATGAAAATCTAATTTTTTTGGGATACAGGTGCATAAGAGATAGTTTTAGTATTCCTCATTGCTGATTTAGATGAAGCACATTTTTCAGCAAGGCCTTCTTTATCTTTATATGCTAAATCTTCTTCCAAGAAGGATTCTTGATCATGAAAAAGAAAACCATAGTCAACTCTATCTTCTTCTTCAATCTTTTGAAAAACTTAAAGTAAGTGGGGATGAACCATTTTAGGGTCTAGCCTCCTACTACCATAGAAATTCTTCAAGAATTCAACTTGCAGAGGCTCATCGAGAATTTTTTTCTTGGGATATGAAAAGTATTCATCATCACTATCACTATCACTTTCAACTTTTCCCTTGTACCAAACCATGATTCTGAACTGTCACCTTCAAATAGAGTCGTCGATAATCAATCTTTAGAATAGATTCACCAACCTTCATTTTAGGGAAGTTACCTTTTATCAACCATGTTATTGATTATTGTTCACTTGGTTTTGGATGTTACCAAGATTCTACCTATTTCTTCTTGGAATGACTACTATTCTTTCAACAACTACAATGTTATGACCAATAGGAGCTCTTTGTAAGATTTCCCCAAACTCTTCTTCTTCTTCAAGAACTTGGTTTACCTGATGATATTGTTGTGCACTTCATCTACACCTCCAGGATAGAGTGTTCAAGTCTGAGATGATATCCTCCTAGGTGCCTTGGAAGCCAAGGTTTGGTTAGAGAACAGGAAAAAATTTCTCAGGCGGTAGCACCATTGTGCTTCATTACAGGTGACTATCAGTCTTTTCTCGTTCAGTCTCCCCAGCAGAGTCACCAAAAATCTATTAGTAAGAAAATTTGTCACAGTAGAATTTTCCCAACAGAGTGTGTGGAAAACCGTTTACAACAGTTGGAGAGGCCCTTCGCCTTCCTCTGCGTTTAGAGGGGTAGTTCCCTCATATAATATAATTTTTAAAGGATTTTTTGAATAAAGAATCTAAAACTTCAAAGATTAAGAGAAAGCCATTCAGGATGAATGCACCATACACCCTCACAACCTTCTTCGGTAAATAAGGTTGATAACAGAGGTGATCAAGAACTATGCTTGAAAGTAACTAGTATTACCAAGCACATTCATTATCATTCATAAACAATCGCATAGTACCATGAGAATTTCTACTACCACATACAACAATTTTGATTTTAGAATAAGAAACCCAAAACACACCTCATTTCATTTCCTTGCACCAAGAAGACAAAAGAGATTTTCAAATTCAGAGATAAAAAGTGTACATACTTTCCAAAATTTATCTCTTAATCAAAATTTCACCATAGTGTTCCCTTATTTTTAAAACCAAAAAGTCCCTCTACAAAGCCCAAAAAAGCCCTTATATAGACATAGAGCTTAATAACTACCTCTTCGTGGTTAATAACCATCTCCCAAATACATGATTTGGGTGAGCTTAATTAACCTCACTAAAATTAACCTATACAAGGAAAGCTTGCAAAAACAAAACTTTAGCTAGAATTACTAAGAATGCCTATATTGGAGATGTTAGTTGTGTATTAGATAACTAGTTTTGCATGTGGAAGCTATGTTGGAGCCAACTATAATTTGCAGCTTTTCCAAATCTATTAAAGAAAGAAGAGTTGTCCTCATTTTCCAAAACAACTAAGTGGAAGATATGAAACTGAATGAACCTCTTCAAGGCCAGTGACTAGTTGTTCCTATGTCCTTGGAAATTGAGTGTGACTATGATAGTGAATCAAAAAATGGGTACATTGGGGACTGTTCTCTCTAGATCTCTTTGATTATTTTCACAAAATAGCTCATCTTTGGACGTCGGTCTAGAGAAAGAGAGACATAGACCATAGCAATCTGAAGCATGCCAACCAATTCTTCATCAATGTTTTTGTACTGCACTAGCTCTAGATCAAACACCTATATTATGAACAAAATTTATGTCATTCGAAAGCTCTGCATCTCCTCTTTCACATTGCATACTTAAATCTGCAAACAAACTCCCTTTTGAACACCATTTACGCTGCTTGAGAGCTAGATATCTCATCTTTAGCTATTCATTATTTACAGCCTCCAAACCATAATTTTAATAAATTTATGGTCAAATGAACTCTATTTTGGACATAAATTGTGCCATTGAAATGCTCTTCTCATTCCCCTTCACATTATCTTCAAGATTAGATTGTGGAATGCTCTCAATCTTCGGGGGTGGCCTCAAATTTATTCAGCTATGCAATGTTGTTAGGACCTTTCTAATTGCTAGATTAATTTATAAAGCCACAAGTTGAAGCCTGTTATTTGGTTAAACAATTCAACCACAATTCAATTGTGCATTCTGTCAAAAAATTCACATTCAGTCCAAAAGATATGGCATCTACAGGAGCTTTATATCAATTTGTACGATCACTATCTTGCAGTCATTGTAAAGGGATGATAAAATGTGAGTTGTGTGTATGGCAATTTTGTGACAAATATCCCATCCTATAACTAGAGGGGGTTTCATCTCATGCAATACATCATTTAAATTGCCTATTGGAAATGTACCCGTATAGAATGAACCAGCAATCTTTCATGTCTCCAATGTTTCAACTAGGTTCCTATGTCAAATTTGGTTGGCTCTTGAACTCCCTTCTTATGTTGTTCCCTTCAGTTTGTTTAGAGTATAATTGTATCACCCTCAATGTAAAATAAAAACAAAGGTTATATGATCAAGCTCAGCTCTAGAAAGCTTCATTACTTCAAAGAGTTCAAGAAAATCCTTGTTGTTTTCACTCCTATGTTGTTGATCTCCAGATGTGCAAGTTGGGTGGCAAATCAATTTTGTCAATGGAATTCTGAGCCGAAGTGATCTTTTCAAACCTGATTCTCTATCTTCACAAAAATGTTACTCCATTTGAATCACATATGGAATTTTAAACTTTTGAACAATGAGGTTAATAACTATTTCAAGGAGGTTAATGAATATGTGTTTTTGGAGACGTTAATTAACCTACTCCAAAATACATAATTTGAAGCTTATCATTAACCTTTTTGAGAGGTTAAGAAATATGCATTTTTGGAGAGGTTAATTAACCTACTCCAAAATGCACAATTTGAGAGTTATCATTAACTTGTTTGAGAGGTTAATGGTTAATGATAAACTTGAAAATGTGTAATTTGGGTCTCTCCATTAACCTGCGATAACTTGTGGCTTAGAAGTTGGATTTTGAAAATTTCAAGTGCTGGGCGGAGCTAGGAATGAGCCAGAGATAGTGAAGGACAAGATCTTTCAAAAAATTAGACATGAGAAGACCAATTTAAAGCTTAAAATGAGGCAAATTTCAAAAATAACCATGCCTCAAAAATTGAAACAATTTTATAACTGGGTAACACATACTCAACTACCAATAAAGAATATGTTATTCATCTCACTCATATGGGTTTTGTTTTCAGTGAGCTTTTTTTTAATGATCAACACCTTTCTTTTTTTCTATTTTGGAAGTTTTTGCAAATTCCAAGGTTCATTCCCTATTTGTTGAATAGGATCAAATTTTAGCAAAAGAGTGTAGTGTACAACTTCCTCCCCAATTCTTTGATTGAGATAGCATGCCTCATGACCTAGTTAAGGATAATGAATTTTTTTATCTGAATCATCCATCTCCTAGGATGAAGGGCTTTAGGAATGTTCCAGATCTTAGTATAACAATAAAAAATTTTCCTACTCAAACAGATGTATTTGTTCAAACTTGGTCCCACTTTATTCATCCACCTCTTTTTAATTATATTTTTTATTTCTCTTTCAAATTGTTTGTGCTTCAAACCCCCTCTCACCTACTATGAGTAAGAAAATTTCAAAGCCTAGGGGTAGCCCATTGAAAGCTATAAATGATAAAGAAGAAACTAATGTAGGGATTCAATCAACTTTGGATTGTAAATTTCTTTCCTCTAAATGATCAACAAGGAGAGCCAAGAGTTCTCCTTGTCAATTATGAAGATCCGTCATGGAATTCTAGGCTCATTAATTCCCCTAACAAATGGAATAGGATCAAGCATTGTCTTGATTCTATTCAATGTGATGTAGTCTTTCTTTAGGAGACTAACCTATCAACAAATAATTTCTAGAAATCTATTGGATGTTGGTCAACATGGAATTCCTCACATGCTCCTAGCTTAGGTGCTTTTGGAGGCCTTGTTGTATTATGGAATCCTAAGACTATCAAGGCTGACCATCTTCATTAGGGAACTAATTGAAAAATGTTATCCATTAAACATTATGAACATTCATTCCAATTGATAAATTTTTATGGCCCTACCCTTAAAATTGATTAAAAAAATTATGGCTTACTCTTACATGTTTTATTCAGAAATTAATAGGTGCCAAGTTTATTGTTGTTGGTAACTTTAATGACATTCTTCATCCCAATGATAATATTAGAGGTATTAGTCCCCCTCATAGAGCTACCTAGGACTTTAATGATTTTATGGATAATAGTGCTTTGTTTGATGTTCACCCACAAGATGTATTTTTCACTTGGACTAATAGAAGACTTGTGTGGACACAAAAATGTAGTTAGATTGGATAGATTTTTATGTTCACAATGCTAGAAATTGGTGAATTATACAATCCAATCAGATATATTATCATATTCTAAATCTAATTATTTTGCTATTCAATTATCAATTCTTCCATCATATTCTCCTCGTACTAGTTTTTTCAGAGCATCTTTTAAGTTTGAAAGTGTCTAGTATTGTCATCCACATTTTGATGTCCATTCAAAACAATGATGGAAGGATGGTTCACTAGAGACAAGAACCAAAATGTTTCAATTTCACAAGAAAATGTAGTATGTCAAAGGGATTATCAAGAATTGGAATGAACATGTTTTTTAAAATATTTTTGAGGATAAAAAGGAAGTAGAAGTAAAACTAGCTGAGATTAATAAACATATTTTACTCCATGGTTTAAATGCTAATACACATTCAAGGCAAAAAGCATTGCAAGAGGAGAGGTCTAAATTATGTAAGTGAGAAGAAGAGTATTGAAGATAAAAGTCCAAATAATCGTGGCTTCAATAAGGGGATCAAAATAAAAAAAATATTTAACTCACCTTCCAAGCAAAATAAGGCTAACAACACAATTTTTACAATTCATGACCATCTAAGAAATTTGGTATCTAATGATGAGGGTATCTAAAATGAGAGTGTATGATTCTTCTCTAATCTACTCTCTCCACCACCTTAGGACCCCCCTTCCCACCTTGTGGATGAGATCTTGGATTCTATTTCCTCATTTATTATACAACAAGACAATTTGGTTTAAATGGCCCCATTCACCCTTTTTAAGATACATCTTGTGGGCTTTTCTATGCCTATAGATAAGGCTCAAAGATTTGATGGGTTGACAACATTATATTTTTAGAAATTTTGGGATGTCATTTGTTTTGAGTTTATTGAGGTGCTTGAAGAATCTAGGAAAAATGTTTCCATTTTGAAGAACTTTAATATTAATGATGGTTATTATTTTTCTTATTTCCAACCTATTTTTTTGTGCAATACCATCTACAAGATTATCACAAAGGCTATTTTTTTGCAACTTAAGCCTATTATTCAAAAACTAATATTAACATAATAATGTGTCTTTTTTCCTAGTCAAGAAACTTTTGAGGGAGCCATAATATCCCATGAGACTCTTTATACCATTAAAGAGGGTATGTGCAAGATCATGGGCAACCAAACTATGCCCTTAAGAGCTAATGAAAAATCACCAAATTAAGGTTATGTCAACTTGAAGTGCAATTTTAAACTTCTTATGAACTTTCAATCAAAAAGCTATGAGAAAAGAATCTTTAGAAAATTTAATTTAGTTTTTGAACAACTAGGCCTTATCTAAAGAAAGAAAAAGTTGATTGGTCAAAATTTTGAATTTTAATGGAATAGTACAAAAAATTTAGGACAAAAATAAGAAGTAGGTGTATGTTTGACCATCTTAATTAAAATCAAATGATCATATTTTTAAATAAGATTATAGATAAGAAGTAGACTCATGGCTAGATGTGACACATTTTTTTTGGTATTTTAATTCCAAATAACTAATTAATTATGAATTTTCTACTATAGTATTTTTGAAATAAAAACACCCCCGTGTCTGACAACCTTAACTAATTCAAAACTTTACAAAAAAAAAATTCTTTTATTTTCCTTATAGTAGAAGAGGTATATAATATGACACATTTTTTTAATTTCAAAAATGTTTTACCATTTGAAATTTATATTTAGTTTTCAATTAGTGTTTCAATCAACACTTTATGCATAACTCCATTATAAAATGAATAATAATTACTTACTAAACTTGTAATTTATTACACATTACATTTATGGAAAGATAAGATCATTATTAAGAAACCCTTTTCATTTCATCAAATTTGAGCGAAGAAAAGTCATCAAGCACATGTTTGAAGTAAAAACAACACAAGAATAGGCCAAAAACATGTTTTTAGGACATTTTTAAGTTGACCATGTAGGGTTGGTATCCAAAGTAATACTAGGCCTTATAAAGGTATTAATTTTTTGGTTCAGTATTAGGATGGGATGGAAAAAAGTCAAAATATATTTTGAAATTGTTTGAGACATTTCAAAACTACATATTTTTTAGATCACCACATTTTAGCACACCATGGTCCTACACATACCCAAGAACATAATATTATGGCCTTTGATGCCAAACTAGATATTATGAAGGCATATGATAAACTAAATTGGTCTTTTACCCTCCTAGTCCTTTGTCAGATTGGTTTCTCCTCTATGTGGTCTAAATGGATTAAAGCTTGCATATCGGGTGCACACTTTTTTTTCTCTCAATAATAGTGCACCAGAAATAGTTTTTGCCTCTTCCCAAGGAGTTTGTCAAGGTGATCCACTTTCTCCATTATTTTTTATCATTATAGAAGAAGCCTTGAAAATAGTTATCAACTATTTTAATCAAAAGGGATTTTGGAAAGGTATCCATATTTTGATACGTCCTTATATATAACTCATTCTCTTTTTGTTGATTATACCTTACTCTTTGGATCATCTATATATAAAGAACCACAAAATATGAAGAAATTCATTGATCTTTATATACAAGTTTTAGGAAAATGTATTAACGTAACAAAATCTAAAAAATTTGTTGTTAATATATCCCAATTGGTTACTAAAAGAATTGTCCATCTTCTCAGTTTTCCCCTTGATCATTTTCCTTCTACTTATCTTGGTGTTTCCTATTATATGGGATTAAACAAACCCTCTTATTGAAAATCTATTGTTGATCATATCAAAAGTAGGATTAGTACTTAGAAGGTTCATTGGTTATGTGCTCTAAAGTAGAATTTTCTTATCAAGACTCCTCTTTTCCATTCCAAATTATTACTTTCTCATTTTGCAAGCCCCCTAAAGGTATCATCTCTCAAATTGAAACTTTAATTTGTACCTTTGTTTGTCCAGCAAAAATGAATGGACAGAAGAAAATACCTCTAATTTCTATTCCTACCATGTCAACCTCTTTGACAAGAGGAGGTTTCAGACATCACAATACTACTAATAGGAATAGGGCTTTTGGTGCGAAGCTAGTTTGGGAAATGTATGCAAAATCATTTGGCAAATGGTATTTCCTATAACTTGGAATAGTCTAGGTTTTTTACTATCTTGGACCTACCAAAGGTTTATGTCATCTAGAATTACATGATGACTTCTTGGGAAGTTATTACTTCATTCATATCTTGTGAAGTGAAAAATGAGGATAGTGTTAATTTTTGGTTTGATTCATGGAATGGGCTCCTCCACCCCACCCCTTACAACTACTAATTCCTTAAGGATTTAACAAACATAGTGATTCAAGCTTAGAGAACATTTTTTTCTAGCCATGTCTTAGCTATACATAGATTCACACAACTAGTTTCTTGGAAAGACCCCTCCATTCTTCCCATCTCTCACAATTAGGTTGCTTCTTTGAAATAAGTATTAGTTGAAAGGAATGTCTTTATGTCTAATAAAAAAGATTGCCTATTTTGGGTTCTAGGTTAATATGAAAAATACTTTGTTAAATAAGGATACCTATATCTCCAACCTAGTTAGTATAGTCAAACCCCACATTGTACTTTCAATTTTTGTTGGAATAGCTTTGTCCTACCAAAAGCATAATTTTTGCATGGCTTGCATTAAAGCATAAAATTTTAAGTAGTGATTGGCTTCATAGATTAAACATTTCTAATTTAATTATGTTCTCTATTAGCAAGTTATGGAAATAATAGATCACCTTCTCTTACATTTACCTATTGCTCAAGATTGGTGACATTTTCTTCTTAATAAGCATAATTTTCCTATGTCATTACCTATGTCTCCATGGGAGAGAAACAATAATTTTTTTAGACAAACTTCATCTCTAGAAGCTTAATTTCTAGAAGGATTAGATAGATCAAGTATTGAAATTCTTAATGCTATAGTAATTAAATATAATGGTAAACATGTTTTTAAATCCTCAAGATAGCTATGCTTTTCAATGGTGGAAGGGTTTTGTTGTTCCTCATCTTCTAGCTCCATTATGTCCATCCAAGGTTCCTCTTATCTAAGCACAAACCAACTGGATCCCCCCAAGTGAGGGCTACAAAAAACTCATTTTTGATGGGGCCTCTAGGGGAAATCCAAGTAACTCTAGCTATCGCATAGTCGTTAGAGATTTTAAAGCTCATGTGATTGCAGAAAAATCATCTCCTCTCACTAATAACAAAGTTGAGGCCCTAGCCTTTCTTTTTGATTTGGAAATTGAAAAATCACTATCTATATCTAAGTTGCATGCTGAAATTAATTCAACTGTTATTATTAATGCATTTATGAAACATCATTTGTATAATTGGCCCATTTAGTGTATGTTGCATGTAGTATGGTTTCTTCTAGATTAAATCTTATAGGGCTACTATTAACTAATTTGGGTATTTATTGTATCTAGTCTGGTCTCTTCTAGATTCAGTATATATTGTACCTATTAGCTGATTTTTTGGCTAATTTGTGTACTTATGGGCTTACTATTAACTCTTTACTCTCTCCACTTAATCCCCTTGGTTTCTCCAACCTTGTTAATATTATGATGAAAGAATATGATTAAAATCTTGTTGAGGCTTTCTAAACTAGTAATTGATAATAAATCCTAGCCTCTTGGTGATTTCACATTTTTTTACTTTTATGGATCTCACTTGTTCTTTTGAGATATTGTATATAGTTTAGGGAGCTAGCTTGCACTTGCATCATATGGATTTTTACTATTTTCATGCTTTCAATTTGAATCTAGATGAAGATCAATGATGGTGACTTTTATGATAGTTCTTGCCTTGGAGCTGTGGTGTTTTCTCTAGCACTAGTTAATAATTGGATTAACAATTGTCTTCATATGATTTTTGGGCTTTTTTGTAATCATAATGTAATCAACATGCATATTATTTTAAATATTTACTTGCTTTGTTGGTCAGGTATTAGATAATAGTTTGGGGTCTCAACTTTGAATTGCTCCCTTCTCTTGGAGCATTGATGTAATGAGTTAATTTTTTGGGATCTAGATTTGGGGTTCACTATTTTAAGAACCATTTGTGTTGATAGATAGTGTCTCTGGATGCAGTCCCTTTGTATCTTTTTTTATATCAGAAAATAATTGGAGTTTTTCTTTCCTAGTTTTTTTTGTGAGAGTCCTTTTTGAACTAGTTTTTATTATTAATATAAATATTAAGTTTCACTAAAAAAAAATAGTTCTGATGTGAGCACTAGTAAAATCATAAAATTGTGTCATATTTTAGGTTGACTTATTAACACAACTGAATTTGATCATTTCTATCTAAAATCCAATTTTAGTCAAACATATGGTGTCTCAAGATATATTCTAGCTAATTTATAAAGGTGTTGCAACATTTTCAATTAGAAATGACTATGAAATGCATGTTTTATACCAAGTTTGGTTCCAATCACTAAAGAAATAATTTTCCTTAGAAAAGTGATGTTTCAATAATTCCTACTATTTTTAATTATTTTGTCCTTTAAAAAGATGAAAAATACCCTTTCATAGATTTTAGAGTCAAGACTATTTTCATATAGATTTAATAGTGTTTTGAGTAGACATCGCATATTGTAATTTAAAAAATACTAAAAGTAGTTATTTTAACATTTGAGAAGATAGCTCTACTAGGGTTTCATGTGATCTTTGAATTTCCTTGCCTATGGCTCTCTATCTAATATTTCCTTCTATGTTTTCCACCTATCAAACTACATATACTGTGGGATTTTTTAGGCTAGTTTATAATGGCCCTGGCCAGTGGTGACCTAGTTGTTGATATTGGCGTGCATGTTGTTGCTTCAGAAAGCCATGGCACCTCCTCTAAACAAACATCCTCACAAATTCATGCCAAAGGTTTTTCACAAGGGAATCCCAATATTGTCCTTCCTTTGCAAGAATTTGATGCTACTTGTGACTGGTTAGAGCAACATACCTTGATAGGGTATTTTGTGGGTAGGACTCCTCCTGAAGCTATGCTCCAAGAATGGGTTAACAAATGTTGGATTCCTGATGGAGTCAACCTCGATGCTATACAAAACCTTACCAAAGGTTTTTTTTTTTTTTTTTTGGCCAACCTATCTCAAGAAGATGTGATGTTTAACAATGGCCCTTGGTCTGTGTGCTCCTCCCTACTTGTTTTTCAAACATGGTCAAGAGACTTCAAAATCTCTAATGACAAAAAGCTTAGGGTCCCTAGGTGGGTTGAGTTCTTGGGTTTACCCTTGTCATGTTGGCATTTTATCAAGTCTATTACCAATACTCTTGGTAAAGTTATTACTAAGGAACATGAAAAGTTTTTCAATGCTCATCCTAAAAAATGCATATGCATTGAGGTTGATCTCTCGAAGGACCTTAAGGATTCTATGGAAATATAGCTCAATTCTCGAACCTTATCTCAAAAGGTACCTTCCCAACCCCTGCTATAGGTGTCAATCAATGGAACAGAAGATCCTTTGGTTGTGCCTAGGGTTAAGCCCCCAGCTAAGTAGGCCTCGTTAAACCTACCAAAGGGAAGTAGAAAGATGAATGGACTATAGTTGGGTGCAAGGGTAAAACTCCCTTGGCTCTAAAACAATCATATGTGATTGTTGTTTTAGTTCCTCCTACTACCATAAGAGCATAAACTCTAACTATTGTAGGGCTGAAGCCATCTTTTCTAGATTCAAACACCAATGTGTCCTAGGTTTCAAACCCTAGAAGTTCATAGGGGATCAAGGCAGCCACAAGGGCTAACAATTTTATGGTGATTTGCATGCCTCTTGTAGCCTCTTCCATTATAACCCAGAATGTGCAATGTTCTCACAACCCTCCCAGACGTACTAAGACACTAGAGAAAAGATAGGCCATCAGTCTAGAGTATTTTCCTACTGGATTCAACCATGCTTTCGCATTTCTAAAAAGTAGCTATCCCTCTCTTGAGGACGAGGAAGATATGGAAGAGTTTGCATGAATTTTTTATCTGGAATGTAAGGGGTCTTATAGACCTCTCCAGAAAGTACTATGTCAAGGATACCTATCATAGACTTGGTAATTTAGATTTTCTCTACATGCAAGAGGTTAAAATTTCTAGTTTCATGCTTTCTTCTGCATGTCATGTCATTTGGCCAGATGACATTATGTTTTCTTCCCAACATGAAATTAGTAGAGGTGGTGCAGTTACAATTTTGTCACCTTATCTTCATTCTATTATTATTTCACATGGTTTGAACCCCGTGCACAGAATAATTTGGCTTGTGCTTTCTATCAACAATACATCCTTTGGAGTTGTTAATGTTTATGCTTCTAATGATGTTGTGGAAATATCTCAATTGTGGGGCTAGATGGTGGATAACTTGCCTCCAACTACTTGGGTTATGTGTGGTAACTTCAACATGGTTGAGTTGGCCTCTAAAAAAAATTGCATTATACCTTTTTGCTAGATAGCTAGGGAAAGGGAAGCCTGGTACTACATGCATAATAAATTAGGCCTCTATTATCCAAATTCTAATTGCTACCAACATAGTGGGGTCTAGCACACTTGGTCCAACTCTCGAGCTAACTCTAACTATATTATGAAATGGCTTGATCATGCTAAAATTACTATACAATACTTTTTCTCCTTTTTAGAGGATCAAGATCTACATGTCATTCCCTTGCCAAATGTGACATTATCTAACCACTATACCATTTATTTTTCCATCTCTTGGAATACAGTTGTCCAACATGTTGTCAAGACTCAATTTTTCTCAATATGTCAGTGTTAATGCATGCCTCCACTATTGCTTATATCCCCATGTCTAGAATTTGGACCTACATCCACACGCTCAAGCTAGTTGGATTCAGTGGTGGAATAATGCCATCACCAAAACTGCTCAATTTCTACACATCTATGTGCAATAGTTGGTAGTTTTCAGATGCTAGTCTTAAAAATCCACCACCTCGGCTCTCAAAAATGCTTCTAAAGCTCTCACCCTCAACCCTTTTGATGTTGACTTGAAAATTCAGCTTGCCAAGCTTCGTCATGACAAGTAGGTTGTAGATAATTATGTTGCTTATGGGGCCCAAATCAAAGCTTGCTTCCATTGGTTGGAGGTTGGTGATAAGGCTTCCAAAGAATTTTTTTAGGCTTTTAGAGTCTGTCACACCAATTTTGGGATTAAGAAGATTAAAAAAGGCAATTCTATTCTTTCCAATTTCCCTAGCATCCTGTAAGCTTTGGTGCACCACTATGAAAATGTCTTTGCTTCACAGTGAAGTATGCTTGCTTAGGAGGAAGCCCTCAAAAAGTGTATTGTTGTTACTCCAAACCGCCTAACAATTGAGGAGCCTTCTCTGAGTAGCTTCTCACCATCCAAGACCTCAAGGAGGTAGTTTTTTCTATGGCTGATGATGAATCCCCTAGGTGTAATGGGTTCCCCTATGAATTCTACAAACATCTTCGGAGGCTATTAGTTAAAATCTGTACAAAGTTTATCTTGAAGCCTATCATTCCAAGAGTCTAGGAGTTATTATTAGTAAAGGAAACATCAAATTCATACCTAAACCTAGAGATCCCAAAGATATTTTTAATTGGTGGCCCATTACGTTACTTAATGTGTCTTCTAAGATTATTGCCAAGGCAATTTATCTTAGAATTTTCCATCTCCTACCCTTAATTGTGTGGCCAAAGAAGACTATATTTATTAAGTCTAGGTGTATTCTTGACAACATCATTGTTGTTTGGGAGGGCATGGAGTGGGCTCACAATTCCAATCAGTCGTCTGTGTTTTTGAAAATTGACTTTGCTAAAGCTTATGGTAGGATTGAATGGCCTTTCATTTTGGCTATGCTTCAAGCTCTTGGTTTTGGCCCCAATTTTCTTCAAGATATGTAAATGTTTTTTGGAGATGCTAGTGTTTTTATTACTATCAATAGCTCTCAATTTGAAGCATTTGGGCTCTTTCCTTCCATTTGGTAGGGTTGTCCTTTGGCTCTGACCATATATGTTCTCATGAATGAAGGTTTTGGATACTTGCTAGCCCACTCTATTTCTTTTGGATTGGTGCATGGCATTTCCTTACTAGAATCCTTCTCCCAATTGGTCAATGGTCACTTTGCTAATGATTCCTTTCTCATTCTTTTGGAGGATGAGTCAAACATCACTAATGCCTTACAATGTCTGGATACCTTTTGTCAAGCTTTTGGTTCTACTATTTAATGGCACAAAATGCTCTTCTATAGGAAATATTTTCTTCCAACACTATATTGGCATGACCAGTTCCAATGGAAATGAGTCACTCATGGGGAGATCTTTTGATTTTTGGGCATTCCTTTTGCCTTTCAAGCCTCGCCAGTTGACTTGTGCAACATTGTGCTTATCAAGATTGAAAATAAGCTTGACTACTAGCTTACTTAACCCCTTTCTCTTGCAGGGAAATTCCAAATTTTCTCAAAGGTTCTGGTAGCTCTACATGTTTATTATTCCTCCTCTTAAGCCCCCTTCAAAGCTTCTTATCTAAAATTAGAAAGATTACTTTGTGACTTTCTTTGGGCTTCTAGCTTTGACCATCATGGCTTCCATGGAGTGGCTTGGGACTACTATTGCCTTCCCAATGAGTCTGGAGGCCTTAGCGTTCTATCCACTCAAAAGCAAGGGCTTGCTCTTTGTGCCAAATGGATCATTTGTGCCATTATAGGAGATGAAGCTTGGAAATTTTTGGTTCAGTATTGCATCACTTCTAGAATTCCTACCAATAGACTTGCATGGAAGGGGATTGGTTTTCAAACCCTTCTTATCATGTAGGAAGCTATTCATATATAGGGCTCTTTTGTTATCAAGAGCATCTAGAAAGCATGGGAAGCTATTAAGCATTGACTTCATTGGTCTAGTGATGGATTTTAGGATGGACTCTCCTTGAATCAACAAAACATATGGTGGTCTCCTCTATTTTCCACCTAGGGTATCCCTTTGGCCAAGACTCAAGGTGCTTGTGCTTCGTATTTTTTCCAACATGGCATCAAGACCCCTAAGGACCTCTTTTCTAGGGTCACCATGAGCCTCAAATCATGGGAAGATATGCAAGTTTAGTTTCATCTTGCCCATTCAGATTGATAGGATCTATTGGTTGTTGCAATTCCAAATTATCTACTTTGTGAGGTGGGTATTCAGTTTGTTCATCCTTGGTGTACTAACTAGAAATGGTATTTGGTTAAGTACTCCTTTCACTAGATATAAGCCCAGCTTAGGATATCTCTGGCTTTCTCCCCATCTTCCAATGATCAATACTCTCAACCAACACTGGCATTTGTAGTCTTCTCTCTCTTAGTGGAGAAAGCATTTTGATGCTATTTGGAATGCCATTACAAAACCCAAGATTGCTCACTTTTCTTGGTGTCTAGTTTTTTAAGGTCTTCCCCTTGGGCCTTAGCTCAAATGTATTGGGGTTCCAGATCCTTGGTGCCCTTTCTATAGGCAACCAGAGATTTTTTTGCATCTCTTTTGGTTCTATAGTTGTGCTTAACAATATTGGCACTAGATTCATGATTTTTTTCAATCCTTTCAGCCATAACCCTTTTCTTGGCATATGGTTATTTTGGGTGATTCCCTTAGTTTTCCCAAGAACTTTACCTAAATCTGGCATACCTTTAGGATTGAGATTTTTTTTACTTTATGCAAAGATAGGAATGTTGTTATTTTCACTCAGGGTTTTCTCAACATAAATGTCACTATACATATACACTAAAGCTTGCATTTGTAATAATGTAATGATGCAAATTCAAGTACAAGCCAACAAGGTGGATCTAGAGGTGACCTACCTCTAGGAGCTACTTAACCATTGTGGTAATGCTCCTTATACAACTTTTAAAGTTTCACTTGATGTCTCTACTAATGTTATTCTACCTAGGAGCAACCACCGAGGGTGCAACTCCTCAAGTTGCCGCTTGTACATGCCTCACTTGTAGGTTTCTCATGACCACTCTCACAATGGTGGTGGTGGAGGTTGGGGTCATTGCTTGGTTTCTTCGCCCTGTTATGGCATAGGATGGTCTCTAGGCCTAGTGGCCCCCCCGGCTAGTGCTTGGCATATTATACCTAGTAAATGGCTCATTTTCCTTGATCTTGCCATCTCACCCTCACAAGTTGATAACAAGGTTGAAGCTTAGGCCCCTGAAAATGCTATTCATGGCTGAGTTGTTCCCAGTCTACCTGCCAATCCCAAGGATGATTGGGGATTCCACCATCGAGATGAACCACCACCCTCAGCTAGCACTGCTTTGGTAGCCTAAGGATGTTTCTTATATTAAAAAAATTATGAATTTTTGTTGATTCCAGCTAAAGCCGTGTGAGCTCTTGCAGGGTGATCATGTATCCCATAGCCCCTTTTTTTGAATTGTAACTTAGTATATTATTTAATAATAGAAAAGGACTATTCATCAGAAAAAAAACATTTGAGAAGATGTTGATCCTGAGAAAGTAAGGAAATAAAATTCATATAGATTTTTTTTATAAAAGCATATGGATCAGTAGAGGATAGAATCGTCTTTGAGAATGTATAATTTTTTTAAACAAATTATTTTGTTTTTATTTTTTGGAAGTGGGGGAAATGGAATAGATTTGTTATGATAAATATGGTGGGAGATGAAAACTCTCAATTTTATGTGAGCTTAAATTTGAATTATTATTAAAGAGAAAATATAGGTTAAGAATATATTTTTCTTTTCTATTACACTAGTTGTATATGTCATCTACAACATATTTTTTATTCAATGGCACAAAATTCTCTACTATAGGAAATTTTTTCTTCTAGTGTTGCCATGGCTTGACCAGTTCCAATGAAAATGAGTCACTCATAGGGAGATCTTTTGATTTTTGGGCATTCCTTTTGCCTTTCAAGCCTCGCCAATGGACTTGTGGAATGTTGTGCTTATCAAGATTGAAAAGAAGCTTGAGAACTGGATTACTAAACCCCTTTCTCTTATGAGGAAATTTCAAATTTTCTCAAAGGTTTTGGTAGCTCTGCATGTTTATTATTCCTCCTCTTGGGCCCCCTCCAAAGCCTCTTATCTGAAATTAGAAAGATTACTTCGTGACTTTCTTTAGGCTTTTCGCTCTGACCATCATGGCTTCCACTGAGTAGCTTGGGACTACTATTTCCTTCCCTAAGAGTTTGGAGTCCTTGGCCTTCTTTCCAATCAAAAGAAAGGGCTTTCTCTTTGGGCCAAATGGATCATTGGTGCCATTATGGGAGATAAAGCTTGGAAAGTTTTGGTTTGATATTGCATCTCTTCTAGAATTCCTACCAACAGGCCTGCATGGAAGGGGATTGGCTTTCAAACCCTTCTTATCATGCATTGCAAGAACCTGTTCACATACATGGCTCTTTTGTTATCAAGAGCATCTGGAAATCTTGGGAAGTTGTCAAGCCTCGGCTTCATTGGTCTCTTTGAATCAATAGAACATATGCTGGTCTCCTTTATTTTCCACCTAGGGTATCCCTTTTTCCAAGACTCAAGGTGCTTGTGCTCTACATTTTTTCAAATGTGGCATCAAGACCCCTAAGGACCTTTTTTCCAAGGTCACTATGAAACTCAAATCATGGGAAGATATGCAAGTTTAGTTTCATCTTGCTCATTCAAATTGGTAGACTTTTGATATGTTGGTCACTACAATTCCAGATTATCTACTTCATAAGGTGGGTATTTAGTATGTTTGTCCTCGGTGGACTAATTGGAAATGGTATCTAGCTAAGTACTCCCTTCACTTGATATAAGCCCAGCTTCAAATTTCACTAGCTTTCTCCCCATCTTCCAATGGTGGATACTCTCAAACAGTGCTGGCATTTGTAGTCTTCTCTCTCTCAATGGAGAAAGCATTTTGATGCTATTTGGAATGCCATTAAAAAACCCAAGATTGCCTACTTTTCTTGGTGTCTAGTTTTTCAAGGTCTTCCCTTGAGCCTCCACTCAAACATATTGGGGTGTTGGATCCTCAGTACACTTTCTGCAGGCAACTAGAGGCATTCTTGCATCTCTTTTGGTTCTATAGATGTGCTCAATAGTATTGGCATTGGATTCGTGATTTTTTCCAACCCTTTTGGCCAGAACCCTTTTCTTGGCATATGGTTATTTTGGGTAATTCCCCCAAGTTTCCCAAGAAATTTACCCAAATCTAGCATCCTTTTAGGATGGAAATTTTGTTTACTTTATGGAAGCATAGGAATGTCGTTATTTTGACTCACATTTTTCTCGACATAAATGTCACTATGTACACTAAAGCTTGCATTTGTAATAATGTAATGATGCAAATTCAAGTATAAGCCAACAAGGTGGCTTTGGAGGTGGCTCACCTCTAGGAGCTACTTAACCACTAGGGTAATTCTCCTTATATGATTGCTTGAGTTTTTTCTAATGTCTCTGCTGATGCTACTCCACCCAAGGGTCACCACTAGTGGTGTAGGCCATCACTCGCACATGCCTCACTTGCAAGCTTCCCATCATCACTCTCCCAATGGCGGCAATGGAGATTGGGGTCATCATTTGGTTTCTCTACCCAAATGTGGCACAAGGTTGTCTCTAGGCCTGATGGCTCCCCTGACTAGTGCTTAGCGTATCGTACCTGGTAAATGGCTCATTTTCCTAGATCTTGTCATCTTGCCCTCATGAGTTGATAACAAGGATGAAGCTCAGGCCCCTAACAATGTTACTGATGGTTGGACTATTCCTAGCCTACCTACCAATCTTAAGGATGATTGGGGATTCCATGATCAAGATGAACCACAACCCTTAGTTGGCACTACTTTGGCAGCCTGAGGATTTTTCTTATGAGTTTTTTTTAATGAATAATTGTTGATTCTAGTTGAGGCCATGTCAACTCTCGTAGGGTGACCTTGTATCCCCCAACACTTTTTTGTGAATTGTAACTTCATATATTATTTATTAACAGAAAAGGACTATTCATCAAAAAAAATAAAAAATTGAGAAGATGTTGATCCTAAGAAAGTAAGAAAATAAAATTCATATAGATTTTTTTTATAAAAGAATATGGATCACTAGAGGAAAGTGTCCTCTTTGAGAATGTATAATTTTTTTTTTAAAATTTTTTTTCTTTTATTTTTTGGAAGTGGGAGACATGGAATAGATTTGTTATGATAAATATGGTGGGAGATGAAAACTCTCAATTTTATGTGAGCTAAAATTTGAATTAATATTAAAGAGAAAATATAGGTTAAGAATATATTTTTCTTTTCTATTATACTAGTTGTATATGTCATCTACAATATATTTTATTTCTAGAGAGAAAAATATATATTTAAATATTTTTTATTTTTTAAATATTTTTTTTGAATCATCTTTAAAATTTTAAAAATATATATCAATTATTATTCAAGATAAGTATTACAAATAATAATCTTAAACTTCATCAATTTCTACATATTTCATTATTTTTATTTTTTATTTTTTAATTCTAAATAATAATATCACTCTTTGTTGTATTTTCATATTTTTTCTCCCTCTACTTGTTCTCCTTACCCTCACTTACCTTAGTGTTGAACCTCAAACTCTTCTTCACTGTCGTGCATCCACCCCCACCCCCCTTCCTTCCCCTTTTTATCCACACTAGGTTTGCAATCTTACCACATTTTTCCTTCAGCTCTCTCATCTTGACAATGGATCACAAAGTGTGATCCGAAATGTTGATGCAAAAATTGTAATACAATCTACCTTGGAAATATAGCAAAGAATTCTAATGGATTGTGGAAAAATACTATCTACAATAATATCTCTTTTATGTTTTTAAAGTTCAATAATTTTTCCATTGTTATCCCTTTCCTTTATGAAAGGGTGACACAGGTTTGTGTTTTGTTCTCTTGGATAGATTTTAGGTTGTCTATCATCACTTGGAAAATTTGCCAAGAAGCAATGAATTTCATTGTTAGCTAGCTATTAAAACCCTTCACAACATGCACATAATGGATTAAGCCTTCTTTGTCAAAGATATCCAAAATATCTTTATTTTTGCCAAGTTCTGCATAGTTCCTTGGTTTAACTTTGTTCAAAGACTCAACCATTTTCCTAGTCATGCTAAACAATGGCCCATGGTCACATTTCAACATTTAAGTAGTTCCCAAGAATTGCAGACACAATCAACTTAAGAGCAATGGAAGGAAGAAGTAGCTGAAAGCTTATCTCACATAAAATAGAAATGAAAACCTTGATATTGTAATCCTTTAGTGCTATTTTAAAATAAATTCCAAAGTTCCAAATAACAATTATCCTCAGAAAGACAAGTAAATTATTTCACTCATAAGTTGAAAATGTTGCATGTTCAAAATCTAACACTTTTTGTTCACCAAGTTCATAGTAATCTTATACTTAAAAATCTTCTTAAAAATTTTCCTTTCATGATTAATTTTTTCCTTCTTATTAATGATCCATCTTAAAGACATGAGATCAATTCTAAAATGCTCCATAATTTAATTGACACCTTTTAAACTATTATTGCTAGTAGAATTCACTAAAAGATAATTTAGAAAATCTTAACTTTGATCATTTTCACAATGTTAGTACCCAAGTACTAGAAAAGGCCCCAAAATTGTAACCTAATATAAATCTAAATAAGAAAATAGATAGGTATAATGATTTGATAAAAGTATGATAATTTTATGCTTGCAAATATTAAAATTCTTTTGGAAATCTATTAATTACCTGATAGGATATTTTACTGGGGTGACAAGATACCAGAATCATCTCACGCAACTATTAAGAATAGTCAAGAAGTTTTCTTCGGCCCCATTTTTTAAAAAAAATATTTTAGATGGTGGCAAGGTAACACATCTAGCTAAAATCCCAAAGTATCTACTTTGACATTAAATATAAAAAAATTTGATATATGTGGATGTTATTTTATGACATGACACAACTCTGAATAAGCATCTAACATGTTTTGTATTTGTTCATATTTAGCCATGTTGGCTTTGCTAGATATTAAAAATGTACATACATTAATATTTTCAATATTTTCATGCCTTTTTCACTCTCTGTTGGCTAAGGTTGAATTAAAAGAGAAAATAACTTCATGCTAGATTCCATTGACATTGATGGAGATAAAGCCATTTGTTCCTTGTCAACTTTGATCCCAATGTTATGGAAACATGTGCTTTTCAAGGAGAACCTTTATTAAAGAATAAGAGTTTGACTAAAAGGTTACATATGAAAGACTATAGATCCGTGTGAATAATAGGGATTTCTATCATTATAGTGATATAGAATGAGTTAATCTACATCAGATTAACTACAAATGTATCAAAATAATACAACTTTTAGATGAATAATTCAATTCATTTTAGATAAGATAATGTGTGAATGAAAAAGATACTGGCATTAGGTATACTAATGCCTTACCAAAGGCCCAATTCACTTTTCTGATTTATTGATCTATTAAATGACTCCACCATAACAATGGAGCATTCTTTGAATTGACCATCTTTCTGAAAAAAAATATTGGCCATAAAATTTATGAATAATTGATGAGAATTAAAGCTACTGTCCAAACCCCAAATCTATCAGTTATAGACTTGCACCATACCATGACGCAAGTGGTAATGAATTATAAATGAAATTTTGAACTCTTTTAATATGAGTTTAACGAAGTCCAGATCAAATTTTATTTTTGTCCACATTCTAGAAACAAACATTGAGAATTCCTTTCCATGCAAGATAAATTGTTCAATTTTATTTATTTTTTAAATATGGAAAAATCATATTCGTTTATTGCAATTGAGTCTAATTGGTTGCAGGCATAGAAATGCATATTGAGAATAGGAATGATCTATTTCAGGAAAATTATTTTTTAGAATGGAGATGTGCTCAATTTAGAAAAAAAATGAGAATATATATTCATATTTCCTATTCTAATTAGCTTACCAAACAGAAAATAGAAAACATAGTCCAAGCAACCAAACAGAAACATAGTCCAAGCAACCAAACAGACCCTTAGTTAATTAGAAAGCTGACTTTATTCTCATATCATTAGCTAGTCAATACAACAACACAGTAAAGCTGTCATTTTTTAAGTAAATCAAGATTCTAAACTTCAGATGTTCAGTTTTCCTCAAACTTCATATTGATGACTTGCCAACAATATCTCCTGTTAATGCCGAGACCACCCATAATCTCCAAGCAGCTTTTCATTCGTCAGGATCTTCTTGTTCGACCAGAAAATGTTGTTGCAAATGCAAATGTGCAGCAGAGATGTGCTTCGCTTTGTAATGTGTGTGTTTGGTTGGCTTTATTGTTGCGGCCAAATCATCATGTGCTGTCGAAAAGTGTGGTGATTTGGAAGTGAGATACCCTTTCTGGATCAAGGATCCTACTTGTGGAGCAAAGTACTGGAATTATTCAATTACATTTTGTAGCTACAGTTATGTGACGACTTCCAACAATTATTGAAGGCCCCGTTTGGTTACGGGAATACCGGACGCGGAATAGGGTTTTCAGCGTCAAAATCGGGTTATGGAAGAAAACGGTGGCGTTTGGTTCATCAAACGCATAACCCGGTTTCGGGTTTCGTCTGCCAATTTCGCTCGAAAATTGGAAGAAATTTCTTCCAAGAAATAGGTGGAAGTTGAAATGAAAACCAGGTTTTGGGTTTTTATGAATGCGTTTGAATAAATCGTCGGGTCCGCCGAATCCACCTTAGGTTTTTGGAAGAACAAATTGGGTTTTTTGGAAGACGACGGTTGTATTGTTTTCGTGCTCTGTTGTGCGAAGGTGAGGGTTTTTGGTTTGCTGTGTTTGTTGGGCTTGTGGGTTTTCTGTGGCCGTGGTTTGCGAGGGTTTCTGGTTTGTGGGTTTTCTATGGCCGTGGTTTCCTGTGGCCGTGGCGTGTGGCTGTGGCATTTTCTGCGATTTCTCTTCTCCACTTTGAACAGCGGCGGCGGTAAACGGTTCTCCTCTCACACCCACCTTTGCATACTGGATTTTTTTAAAGTTTTTTTGGTTCATTCAAACGTAACTGTTTGTTTCAAATCTGTTTTTAAAATAGTCAATATATGTGGTAACTGTTTGTTTCAAATCTGTTTTTAAAATAGTCAATATGTGCTCACTAATAAATTCGAGTATAGTGCTGTGAGAGATCAATACCAGTGAAATGAAAAATTAAACTTTGTAACAATTTCTGGGTGTTTGTTTTAAATCTGTTTAGCAAAATAGTCAATATGTGCTCACTAATAAATTCCACTATAGTGCTGTGAGAGATCAATACTAGTGAAATGAACAACCAAACTTTGTAACAATTTTTTGCCAGTAATGAGTTCTAGTATGTTGTTGTGAGAGATGAATGAAATACCATTAAATAGAGTCAAGTCATAAACTTGTGCTCACTAATAAATTCCAGTATAGTGCTGTGAGAGATCAATACCAGCGAAATGAATAACTAAACTTTCTAACTGTTTCTTGCCAGTAATGAGTTCTAGTATACTACTGTGGGAGATGAATGCAATACCATTAAATAGAGTCAAGTCATAAACTATGTATGAATCAACTATGTATAGATCAATGTCAATCATGGCTTTTATCTATACATAATCAATATGTGCTCAATATGTGCTTAATAATGAATTCTAGTGTGTGCTTATGTGATTACCTGTATATATCATAGTGCCAATCAAGCAAAACATGGCAATCATGGCTTTTATCTATACATAGTTGACCTATACGTAGTTTATCATGGTTCAAATCTGTTTAGCAAAACAGTCCAATATATGCTGTAATAGTTTGTTTAGAATCTGTTTGACAAAATAGTCAATATATGCTCACTAATGACTTTCAGTATAGTGTTGTGAAAGATCAATACCAGTGAAATGAACAACTAAACTTTGTAACAGTTTCTTGCCAGTAATGAGTTCTAGTGTACTGCTGTGAGAGATGAATGCAATACCATTAAATAGAGCCAAATCATAAACTATGTATAGATCAATGGCAATCATGGCTTTTATCTATACATAATCAATATGTGCTCAATAATGAATTCCAGTATGTGATCATGTGATTACCTGTATATATTATAGTGCCAATCATAATAGCAAAACATGGCAATCATGCTTTTATCTATACATAGTTGACCTATACATAGTTTATCATGGTTCAAATCTGTTTAGCAAAATAGTCCAATGAGTTCCAGTATAGTGATGTGAGAGATCAATGCAATACCATTAATCAAAGTGAATCATGCCAATGAAAGGAACAACTAAACTATGGATATATCAAGTATGTATTGATCCATGCAAAATCATTCAACATACTTATGAGGTCATAAACTATGTATAGATAAAAGCCATGATTTCAAACTATGTATAGATCAATGCAGAAAGAAACTCTATTCCTATTGCCAACTATGTTACTTTTCATCTTCTAAAAGACGAGCCTCAATTTCAGCGGACCCGACGATTTATTAAAACACATTCATAAAAGCCCAAATTCAAGTTATAGTTTGTACATGTGTATGTGTACATACATACATGTGTGTGTATGTATGTACACACATACATACTTGTGTGTGTACGTACATGCATGCATACATACATGTGTGTGTCTACGTACATCCATGCATACATGTGTGTGTGTGTGTACGTACATACATGCATACATACATACATACATTCATGTGTGTGTGTGTACATACACACATACATACATGTGTGTGTACGTACGTACATGCATACATACATGTGTGTGTGTGTACGTACATACATGCATACATACATGTGTGTGCACATACATATATACATGCATGTGTGTATACATATAGACAAATGGAATCAATATTATGCTTTCATTGGTATAGATAGATTACATGGAGTATAATGACACATTGTAATTTTTTCTTTATGGGCTTATGATCCTCAGTAGTTGGTACTCCTTGTTGTATTTGAATAAATAATTGACTTCTTAATGCAATGAGGCTAGCAAATAATCATGTTGTATCTCGATAGGTGATAGTTGATATTTCATAACTGATAGTGTTTAAATTGTCCACATTTCAGGTCACTAATGGATCCTATGGAGAGTATAGAGGTCCAAGGAAGCATAGTTAGGAAGACCACATACACCCGCATTCTCACAATTCTTTTTGCTTTTGTTGGCATAGCCAAAGTACTGGTAGCCCGAGAAGGTAGTCAAATGGGTAAACGAATAAGAAAAGGAAATTTCTTTTGTAGAGACATTATTTATTCGAATGAGGTGGATTGTCATGATCAGATTCGGATGAGTAGGGCAGCCTTCTTTTCTCTAGCTCGTATTCTGAGGCTGAAAGGAAGCTTGAGAGATACGATCCACTTGAAGTTAGAGGAACAACTAGTGATGTTCCTCCACACCCTTGGGCACAATCTAAGGAACCGCAAGATTGCCCATAACTTTGGGCACTCAGGAGAGACAGTCAGTCGATACTTCCACAAGGTTTTGATGGCTATCTTAGCCCTTCACAGAGATTACTTCATACCACCTAGTCCAGGCACTCCTCCTGAAATTAGTGGGAAGGATCGTTTTGAACCATTATTCAAGGTAAATCACACATTATTACAAGTTTATTGTCTAGAATGTTGTCCTTATCTTATTATTACTTGAGCATACATTTGATCAGTGTATCATATCCCACAGGATTGCATTAGAGCCACCGACGGTACCCATATTCTAGTGCGAGTTGATGTCGACATACAGGGTAATTATCGTGATAGAAAAGGGAACCTATCGCAAAATGTTATGGGTGTCTGCTCCTTTGATTGTAAGTTTCAGTATTGCCTTGCTGGTTGGGAGGGCTCTGCTGCAGATAGCCATGTTCTAGCCTCATCTCTATCCAGATCAGATCCACTTGTAGTTCCCCCTAGTAAGCCAAATCACATTTTAATATACTCAAGGTTATCCTAAATGGTTCAAGTATTGACAATATACTTTCTTTATATAGGAAAATATTATCTCGTGGATGCTGGATATCCAAATGCACCTAGATTTCTCGCTCCTTATCGGTGTACACGCTACCACTTGAAAGAGTGGTCAAGAGAAAACCCAATAAACTCTGCACATGAGTTGTTCAACCATCGACACTCCTCTCTTAGAAATGTAGTAGAACGTACATTTGGTATTCTGAAGCAGCGTTTTCCAATCTTAAGACATGCAACGTCTTATGATATCATGACACAATCCTATATTGTTTTAGCATGTTGCATACTTCACAATTTCATTACAATAGAGGATGGCCTTCCATCGGAAGAAGCTATTGAAGAGGAAGATGATCGTGATGGGATAGAGGTGCCACTACTTGAGACATATGGTTTGTCTCAGGAGGATAGAAATGAGTGGGCCCAATTTCGAGAAGATATAGCAAATAGGATGTGGGAAGATTATAGATCTCGAGAATAAATGATTAATTAGAAGGCAATGTGCTTTATATGAGTAAATTGATGTATGCATATACAATGATGGTGTTTGATTTCGTTATTCTGATATCAGTCTTTGCTACATTCTAATTAAATAAAAAGAACATTAACTTTCAATTTCACACCTACATTATGTACAAAAATTGTTGATCATATCTGCAATACACAATTCAACTTGAAATATAGATTACATTGATTTAAATGCAAGAAAGCACAATTATTATACATCTTTGCATTGAGAAAGTACAATAACATGCTTCATAATGGGGCTCATGACTATTTACTTGCCATTGATATCACCATTTTGTCTTACTGGTAGTTTTTTTTATGTTGATGTGTTATCATCAATTATTGCTTAAAATGTGTATCATCTTCAGTTAAATTCTTTCAAGTTTATTAAATGTTAGCCTCATTGCATTAGGATGTATTAAAAAATGATATTTAAAGTTTATCATCTTCAATTTTAAATGAAATACAACAAGGAGTACCAAATGATGAAGATCATAAGCCCACTAGTAAGAAGAGAACAACGAATTCGTTGAAAATCCTATTTTTCTGATGTTACTGCTTGCTGCATTCTATTTAAATTTAAAGAGCAATAACTTTCAATTTCAGTCGTATGATTACTTTAAATCGTAATACGTTTACCTATTCAATATGTTAGCCTTGTTCCATTATGACGTATTACAAATTGATAGTTAAAGATTTTCTATTTCAAATTTAAATGAAATACAGGAAGGAGTACACAATGGCATATACCGAGCTCATGATGAGCATGGATGGATCTGATCATGTGAAACAGATGTGTTCTCCCATTACTTTGAGTGATATAGATGGATCCCTTGCTGTGAGCAACAAATCTTCTTCTTCAAAGAAGAAAATGTGGACAAAATCAATGGAACGCAAGTTTTTAGACTTGCTCCTTGACCAAGTCCATCTCGGACGAAAAGGTGAAGGTGGGTTTAAAAAAGAGGCATGGACTGCGATAGAGAGGACATTCAATTCAGCGATGAACTCGAATCTGTCATGAGATCATTTTAAGAATAAGCTAAAAACATGGAAAGTAGGATATAAAGTAATGAAGGACTTGAAAAATGCAAGTGGGTTAGCTTGGAATGAAGAAACTCAAACTGTGGGTGCTGAGGATTCAGTGTGGGATGACCTTTTGAAGGTAGGATCATCTTTGTACTCTTTTCATTGAAGAAATTTTTCCTTCTTATTTTAATAATGAAAAACTTACAACCTAATCCATCTATTAATGCTTATATGTAGAGGAGAGAATTCAAAAATGCAAAAATGTATAAGAGGTCACCTTTTCAATATTTCAATGAGTTGGCTGTAATTGTTGGTAATGACATTGCTGAAGGGTTCGCATCTACAACACCCCTTGATGCTGAAGAAGGGCACCCTATGAACGATGCATTTAATGTGCTTGATGAGGATGATACCAATTGTGGTACACCTCTTGACAACCAACCAGATATTGATGAAGAGTTATATCATTCCAATCAGTCGAGTGCAAGTGCTAGAGGGACTCCTCCACCATCATCATCAAGGAGGGGAAAGAGGAAGAAGACATCTTTGGCTGCATCATTGGATGTGATATGCGAAACTATGAAGGAACTGAAAGATGGCCTCATTAAGCCTCAGATTGTAAAAGTGGATAAATCTGAAGATGATAATATTTTGACTGCTGCATATATTGCTCTCAAAGCTGTCCCTGAACTAAGTCGAGCAATTTTCGTGAAAGCACATGATACCTTCATGCTTCAACGTGAAAGAGCCAAAGGGTTCTTGATGATGGATGAGGTGGAGAGAGTGGAGTGGATTGCAATGACATTTGGTACCATTTAGCTATTTCAGCTACTGACTGGATTGCAATGACTTATGCTGCATGATTACTCTATTCAATGGTTTTGCATTAATCTCTAATAGCACTAAACTAAAACTATATTAATCTCACATCACTATATTGGAACTCATTATTGAGCACATTTTGACTATTTAATTAGTGATCTCTCATAGCACTATACTGGAAGTCATTAGTGAGCATATATTTACTATTTTGTTAAACAGATTCTAAACAAATTGTTACAGCATGTATTGGACTGTTTTGCTAAACAGATTTGAACCATGATAAATTATGTATAGATAAAACCCATGATTGTCATTGATCTTCCATGTATTCATATATAGTTTATGTGTTGGCTGTGTTTAATGGTATTGCATTGATTTGTACATAGTTTATGAGGTCATAAGTATGTTGAATGATTTTGCATGGATCTATACATACTTGATATATCCATAGTTTAGTTGTTCATTTCATTGGCATGATTCACTTTGATTAATGGTATTGCATTGATCTCTCACAGCACTATACTGGAAGTCATTAGTGAGCATATATTTACTATTTTGTTAAACAAATTCTAAACAAACTGTTACAGCATGTATTGGACTGTTTTGCTAAACAGATTTGAACCATGATAAATTATGTATATGTCAACTATGTATAGATAAAAGCCATGATTGTCATTGATCTTCCATGTATCCATACATAGTTTATGAGTTGGCTGCGTTTAATGGTATTGCATTGATTTGTACATAGTTTATGACGCCATAAGTATGTTGAGTGATTTTGCATGGATCTATACATACTTGATATATCCATAGTTTAGTTGTTCATTTCATTGGCATGATTCACTTTGATTAATGGTATTGCATTGATCTCTCACAACACTATACTGGAAGTCATTAGTGAGCATATATTTACTATTTTGTTAAACAAATTCTAAACAAACTGTTACAGCATGTATTGGACTGTTTTGCTAAACAGATTTGAACCATGATAAATTATGTATATGTCAACTATGTATAGATAAAAGCCATGATTGTCATTGATCTTCCATGTATCCATACATAGTTTATGAGTTGGCTGCGTTTAATGGTATTGCATTGATTTGTACATAGTTTATGACGTCATAAGTATGTTGAGTGATTTTGCATGGATCTATACATACTTGATATATCCATAGTTTAGTTGTTCATTTCATTGGCATGATTCACTTTGATTAATGGTATTGCATTGATCTCTCACAATACTATACTGGGAGTCATTAGTGAGCATATATTTACTATTTTGTTAAATAGATTCTAAACAAACTGTTACAACATGTATTGGATTGTTTTGCTAAACAGATTTGAACCATGATAAACTATGTATATGTCAACTATGTATAGATAAAAGCCATGATTGCCATTGATCTTCCATGTATCCATACATAGTTTATGAGTTGGCTGCGTTTAATGGTATTGCATTGATCTGTACATAGTTTATGGCATCATAAGTATGTTGAATGATTTTACATGGATCTATACATACTTGATATATCCATAGTTTAGTTGTTCATTTCATTGGCATGATTCACTTTGATTAATGGTATTGCATTGATCTCTCACAACACTATACTGGAAGTCATTAGTGAGCATATATTTACTATTTTGTTAAACAGATTTTAAACAAACTGCTACAGCATATATTGGACTGTTTTGCTAAACAGATTTGAACCATGATAAACTATGTATAGGTCAACTATGTATAGATAAAAGTATAATTGCCATGTTTTTCTATTATGATTGGCATTATGATATATACAAGTAATCACGTGAGCACATACTGGAATTCATTATTGAGTACATATTGACTATTTTGCTAAACAGATTTGACACAAACAGCCAGACACTGTTACAAAGTTTAATTGTTCATTTCACTAGTATTGATCTCTCATAGCACCATACTAGAATTTATTAGTGAGCACATATTGACTATTTTGCTAGATAGATTTGAAACAAATAGTTACCACATCTATTGACTATGCTATGCAAATAGCAGATAGAAATAGAACTATGATAAACTATGTATAGGTCAGCTATGTATAGATAAAAGCTAGTGATATACTTGTAAATTTCATTATTGAGCACATATTGAGCACATATTGATTATGTCTAGATAAAAGCCATGATTGCCATTGATCTATACATAGCTTATGAATTGGCTCTATTTATATGGTATTGCATTCATCTCTCACAACACTATACTAGAACTCATTACTGACAAGAAACAGTTAGAAAGTTTAGTTGTCCATTTCAGTGGTATTGATCTGTCACAACACTATATTGGAATTCATTAGTGAGCACATATTGACTATTTTGCTAAACAGATTTGAAACAAACAATATGTATGTACACACATGTATGTATGTACGTACATATGTATGGATTATGTGCATATGTATGTACACACATGTATGTACACATGTATACATACTTGATCTATGCATTGCATTGATCTCTCACAACACTATACTGGAACTCATTATTGAGCACATTTTTACTATTTTGCTAAGCATGTATGTATGTATATGCGTATGCATGTATGTACACACATGTATGTACGTATGTATACAAACTTGATCTATGCATAGTTTAGTCATCCATTTTATTGACATGATTGGCATTGGTCAATATGCAGGAAAGTTGTTCATTTCATTGGAATTCGCACGATTGGCATGTGAAGTCATTCAAGATGGTTAATTGGCTTTGTGTAATGGTATTGCATTGATCTGTCACAACACTATATTGGAAATCATTACTGAGCACTTTTTTTCTATTTTGCTAAGCATGTATGTATGTATGTGTGTATGTATGTGCGTATGTATGTATGTAGGTGCGTATGTATGTACACATGTATGTACATGTGTATGTATGTATGTATGTGCATATATATGTATGTCTGTGCATATGTATGTTCACGCATGTATGTACGTATGTATACATACTTGATATATGTATAGTTTAGTCATTCATTTCATTGACATGATTGGCATTGGTTAGTACATAGTTTAGTTGTTCATTTCATTGGCATTCACACGATTGGCATGTGAAATAATTTCAGAGGGTTAGTTGGCTTTGTTTAATGGTATTGCATTGATCTCTCACAACACGTAGTTTATGATCTCGTAAACGTTTGGTATAGTTGTTCATTGCATTGTTAATTAGAGTTATATTTGAACCATACATACATGGAATACACAAGGAGTGGCAAATGATGAATGCTCAATTGTAGAACTTGAAAGCATATAGAAATGTGATTTGCTAGATGATTGTATAGTTCATGATTCTGTCATATGTCATATCTATAGTCCTAATTTTCTTGCATATGTTTTTATTTTTTTGTCTTTTTGTCCCTATTTGATTTCCTATGTATTTTTTCGTTGACAAGATTATCAAAAGTATTGAGGATTTTTGGTAGATGATTGTACAGTCATGATTATGTCCCATGTTATATGTATATTCCTAATTTGCTTGGATATTTTTTTAATTTCTTATTTTTTTTTCCACAGTTTGGTTTCCTATGTACGTGCTTCTTGACAAGATTGTCAACGGTATTGATAAAGTGTCTTTCTCTTGTATTTTTTTATTGCTCTTGATTTCCTAATATTGCAAGACCACACATGCTGATAAAAAATGAGCTATCGGATGATTGTTTACTGTGTTTGTAAATGATCAATATTTCTGATGCCACTCCTTGGTGTATTCCATTAAAAAAATAATCAGGTTTTAATTTTTCAAGCATGTTTAGTTCATATATGCAGGATTGACCATCTAACAACACAAACAGTAATGGGAAGATTGAGCAGCATGAGAGGGTTGCCGTCGAATGTGGGGCATAAGGGCATACATCGTGGATTTCTCAATGTTTTCGTGTTTAACGGTGTGTTTTCACACCACCATCAAATCATGGATATTGTTCTATCAAGTTAGCAAGTTTTCATATTGTAGTAATTATGTGAAATTCATTATTAGAATTTCATGATGTTAAAATATGATTTATATGATTAATGATTTTCATGATCTTTTTTTTTAAATTGCATGTAAAATCTATGTTGCCAAAATTCCACATTTTTTAAGAGCAATTATTAACAAAGCATCATTTTTCTTGTTAAAGTTCTCATCAAATGTTTAATGTATGTGAATGTAAAATGGTATATTTTTTCCTATATAATATTTCACGTAAAATTTAGTTGCATATTTTGTTGAATAATTAACTAAATTAATAAATTTATTAAAAGGGAGAGATACATAGAGGGGCAGAGAGTGCGAGATAAGAAGGGGGGACGGAGGGACAGAGGGAGAGAGTGAGAGAGAGAGAGAGGAGCTTGTGTGTTCCTGCATCTGTAGAAAGGTGTCTGTTGATGTGTGTTTTATGACTCACTAAACAGTAGAACGAAATACTGAAATATCTTATCCTCTCTTGAATATATATCTTTCTATGACCTCATCAAGATCTTCAAATGTCTCCTCCCCAATTGAAAGTATTTTCCAAGTCGAAGATAGCTAGCAAAATCCTTTTGGTCTTTTCCTCCCTCCACAATATCCTTGTGTGCATAAACTCCATTGAAAATGTTCAGTGTTAGAATCAAGTGAGTAGGCCCTTTCAAGCATGGACGGATAATACTCTCCCCTGGCTCTTTATCTATTAGGAACTTAATGGTTTCATTCTCTTGTTCACTTCGTGAAATGGAATCCTCTTCCGCAAAATATGGATCCTTAACCTCCTTATCCTTATCCTATGCACCCTGATAGTTATCATTCTTTAGTGAACTCTCTTTGCAAGTTAACTCAACTAGGTACTTCACTTTTGTCATAGTTTTCACCCAATAGGTAAGGATGTTGCCTTCTGCAATTTTTTCTAAAGGATCTATATCTAGATCATCAGAGAGCTCCTCTTTCAATATTATTCATGTCAAGCTTGATTCCAGATCACAAATTATACGATGATTTTGGACTCTGCGGGGACAATTTTTTCCATTAACAGGGTCTCTTCATTTTCTCCAGTCAGCAGATAAAATTCCTCATCCTGGGATGGCTCTTTATATGGCGATCTCAAATCCTGAAATCCATGTAACAATCCACTCTTTATGTCAGCAAGGGTTTCCTGCTTTTTATTGGATGTCCATTGCTCCACACTTCTAGCATATTCATCAATATCAAGGGCATTTAACAGATCAGGATATTTTTGACATGCTCAACAACCATTTCTTGTGTTTCCTCATCCATATCATCTATATCATGTCCAGCTTCTTCACAATATATGTCCTTAGCCATTTTCTTGGCAAATTCATATGACTTTGGATGAATTCTAGTATCATCCAATGGATTCATAACATGGTTTTCGGATGCTGCTTGTCCATTCCCTCTAACCCATAAAAAAACCAATAGCATTTATAAAGACAAGTGGCTTCATAGCCTCTACAGTTGGTTGTTGTAACTATTACCTGCTTAACAGCTTCATACTTTTCATCTGGAGTAAGGAAATGTTCCAGTGAATGAAGCTTCAATGATAATATTTCTTTGCCAAGACTATATAATGTTGCAACCATGGCCAATGGATTCTGAAGATACCGACCAAGAGCCACAACACGCCTCACAATCCCTCTCTGTGTCGGTAACTAGTCTTAAGAGATGCGAGAATTCTCATATAGTGTAGGCAATAATTCATCTGCATAAACAAAATTTATTGTGTCCAATCCTTCTGCCAAATCACGTGGATGAACACAAACATAGGGAGGGATAGAGAGAGGACACAAACACACATATTTAGCGGCTAAGTCACAAGGTTCAAGTTTCAATTCGAGTTCGACAATTATGAAGTTCGGATGAACTTGACAATAAATTCAATTCGACGATAAATTTGTCTTACACAATTTTTCAAAAATATATAATATATATGATCACAATTTCCAACAATGGGACAAAAAATAACTTCGTACAAATGATTGCATGTATGATTATTTTTTACTTTTCTTTGCTAATAAATAGAATTAAAATAAAAAATAATAATAATTTTATTTATTATTGACTAACAAAATAAAACTGTGAATATTCAAGAATAAATAATAATAATGTAGTCTAATTATAAATAAATTAAATCATAAATATTAATACTTTACTCATTCTAATCCTTGTGTTTCACTAATTAAATAAGATTAAAAAAATTTACATCAAATTCCAATTCCAATTAGAAAATGAACAACCAAACGCAACAAAAAGATATTCCTAGTCATATTCTGTTCCAATTCCAATGTCTAAATTGGCAACCAAACGCAGAATATGGATTTGAAAATTCATCTTCCATGTCAACCAAACGGTCCAACTATCTTCCTAAAATACATAACCAGGTTTTCGAAAACCTGGTTATCAGATAACCTGGTTATGAGGAAAATGCATCTTCCCCAACCAAATGGGGCCCAAGTGAAATGGTGTTGGGAAGTGGTGGCTTTGGAACTGTGTTCAAAGGAATTTTGTTAGATGGTACTCTTGTAGCCATTAAAAATTCCAAGCAAGCTTTAAATCTCGAGGATGATTATGAGTTTCTTAATGAAGTTTCTATTCTCTCTCAAATAAATCACAGAAATATAGTGAAATTGTTAGGCTGTTGAATCCAAACTAAATTTCCTTTGTTAGTATCCGAATTCATTCCAAATGGAACACTTTTTGAACATTTACACTTTGTCTGGCATCACGTTTGCAGATTGTAATTGAGACGGGGGAGACTTTGGCATATCTGCATTCTGGAGCATCTCAACCCATTTTCCACTGTGATGTTAAATCATCTAATATTCTTCTGAATGAGAGACTCTCTCCCAAACTTGCAGACTTTGGGATTTCTCGTCTCATTTCAGCTTCGACTAGTACAAATGTCATGACTAATATAATGGAGACAACGGGTTACTTAGATCCAGAATATTTCCAAACATATCAACTTGCAGAAAAAAGTGATGTATACAGTTTTGGTGTTAGTCCTGATTGAACTTCTAACATCTCAAAAACCTTTCTCCACAGAAAGGGGCAGTGACGAGATAGTTTTATCTAGTCTCTTTCTCTCAAGACTCAACCATAATTGCCTCACAGGAATATAGCCTCACAGAAATATTAGATAGCAAGATACTTGACAAGGGAAATTTGCAAGAAATGGAAGACATGGCAAAAATAGCAAGAGATTGAATTCATTTACAAAGGAGGATAAGACTGTCAATGAAAGAGGTGGTGGGAGAGCTTATTTGGATAAGAGGCGGCATAAGAAAGACAAAATTCTATCATGAGAGCATGAGCATGAAGTGTGAAGATATAATATTTGAGGAGAGGAAAATTTCCAGACAAGCATCACAAACGTCTCATGATTTAGGAGTTACACATTTCCATCTACAGTTGTGTTGTCCGGATGTCAAAATTGCCTCAATCTTCAACTTTCTGAGTTATGATTTTTTTTGAATAAGTCTCATTTTAAGAATTAAAATGGTCATTTTCTCTCAGAGTTTTTGAGAAATTTCACCCTTCAAATCCTCCGGCTAATCACCAGCTTCATCCAACACTTAAAAATTTTAAAATCTAGTTCAAAAGTCAAAAGTTCTCATAGGTAAATGGAAGGAACCAAAATACATATTTTCAACTTGATCATTGACCATTAACCTCCAAAAAGGTTAAGGTCCAGGGTCCAAAACACATGTTTCACTTTGATATCTTAACCTCTCTATCAAAAGAGGTTAAGATAAATGTTCGAAACACATATTTTCTCTCCCATTTGTTGGATTATCTTATTGGAAAGAATGCTTCTGAGATTGGGGGGTGGTGAATCAAAAGCACTAGCCTTTTTAAGTGTTTCAAATCCTTAATAACATATTTTTGAAATGAGCATGCATGCATATAAATTTTAAGCAATCATAAGAAACAAATATGCATCACCACATAACACTTAAGATTTGGCAACCCAGAAACCCTCTAGGAATAAGAAGGTAAAAATGGAGTGGGGATGATACCCACAAAATCACTATAGTAATAATATTTAACCACTTCTGATGGTCTACCCTATTAAAGGCCTGCCCTGTCAAAGGCTTTACACTGTATCAATAGTGACCTAGTTAAAGGATTTCAAACACTTTACATGAAGTGTTACCTATTAAAGGATTTAATCACCTATTGAAAGGATTTACAAAATAGCTGCTAAGCTAACCTATCATCATAGGATTTACTTTCTAATACAATGATTAAAGATTATTAGGTATGATAAACCTGATGGCTTACAATCCTTCGATTGCTGAATACAGGCAATTGATCTGCTCTTCTGTGATCTTGATCCTTCTTGATTTGATTCTCTTCTCTCTAATATTAGACTTCCTTATACACTTTTTCATGCTCTCTCTCTCTCTTCTCAATCTGATTCCATCTTCCTTATAAAGACACTCGAAGACTTAGGGTTAGGTATGGATCTACGATCCATGTTTAATCTTTGATTTTTTCTTATTCCTTGCACATCTCTTATTTGTTGCATGCCTTCTCCATTTTTCTTATTGTCTGCATGTAGATTGCATAGGAAATATAAATGATTTGATCTTATCACTTAGGTCCTTTGAGATTTGTCTTATGTCAGCTATGAAAACATTTTACATCTGAGTTTGTGAAGTTTCAAACTCATATGCTGATTTTGAGTTACTTGGCACTTTCTACTTCTTGATGCTCGGAACCTTCTGTAACTCGGCTTTTGTACATGCTCCTATATTGCTCGGCATCCTTTAAGATTCGACACCTAAATGATGCTAGGTACTTGGATCATGGTTGGCATCTATACTCACTCGGCACCTGATCTTCACTTGGCACCTAAAGATTACTCGGCACCTGATGTCTTTTCTGACTCGGCTCATGTTGTGGCTCGGCATACATGATGTACTCGGCTCCAATGTAGCATGTAATTAAGTGTGTTGGCACTCAATTTTCAAAAACCATTATGAGGTTAACAATCTCCCCCTTTGACATGAGTGACAAAAACACTTAACTAACCTTATGAGTACATGTACTAAACTTACTCGGTATATACAGAGGTTGAAAAACCTTACTCAAAATTGCAAAATGTATATATACCTCAAAATTTGTTTAACTCCCCCTGAGTTGATTGTGCCAATGTCTTCTTCCATTATGCCATAACTTCAACATATTATCTCCCCTTTTTGATACTTATGTCAAAGGGTCCTAAATAGTAATGCCATGTTTGGCTAAAAATGTCTTGTTTACCTCAAGGAGTATTTGGAGAGCTACATCCCAATTATTTAAGGCAATATCCAATGACTTTTGTTGGATGGCAAGCTCTATTGCAAGATCAACAAGTCCTTCATGTGTGTAAATATTGGGACCCTTCTTCAGGACTGTTTCTACATGCAATTTCTCTTTGTGCAATACTTCTAAGTGAGGAGTTATGGAGGCTTGAATTTGCATCGGCTTTTCTTTGATAGTGGCCTCTTCTGATGATAACATAGCTAATTCCCTCTGAGTGTGTAAGGTATGAGAAAATTGTGTTGCACTCTGTGCAGGATCGGAGGGTAGTTGCATGCTAGAGAGTTTTAATTTACTCTCAAGATTCAAAATTTTCTTATTTATTTCGTGTGTGAACTTGGAAAAATCACACAATTTACTATAAAGTGAGAATATGTTTCCTAATACACTTTTTACATTTTCTAATTTCTTGGCTAGGTCAACCTGTCCCAAAATTATGTTATTAGCTATTTTCTGGTTGACTTTTCCCAAAAACTTTTTTTCTGACCATTCCAATAGTTTTGCATTAGTATCATGGTCTTCATTATTTACTTGATCAACTATATTAGATAATTGCTCAAGTATTGGCCTGTTTGCATCTGGAGGTTTAAGACTAAAAGCATCCATGAATATATCTTTAATTTCATTCATTGCCTACTTGTATTTGTATTCTCTTCTCATTGCCTCTTTTCTCCTCCTTTTATCCAATGCACTTTGTATTTCATTCATCTTTTCCTCATTGAGAGTGCTTGAATCATAATAGGGTATTTTGATTTCTTCATCAAGCTCAGGAATACCATAATGTATGGTCCTGGCTACCCTTGTAGAACTTGAGCTTTGTGTACTGGTATATAAAATTATCTTTTTCGTACTCTTCTCATGACTGGATTTGGTGGGAGTTTTTGTTTTTGGTAATTCTATCAAGGTTTGTATTGCATTGCAGACTCCTCTTTATTTTGGGTTTCTTCCTTCTCCTCTTCTTCTTGCTTTTCTTCTTCTTGATGTGTTACTGCTGCTAGGGGTGTACTCACTATCTGAGCTATTGTCTCTGTGATAACTTTTGTTGTTGCACTTGGCTCCTGATGAGTTTGAGTGCCTAATCTTGGTGGTGATGGAGGTGGTAGAAATGTAAGTCTATTAGTTTGAGTGATTTGAGGTGGTTGTTGTGATGGCACCTTGACCTCTTTAATTTTATCTACTAACTTTTGAAGACTATCCACACTGACCAATATGGGATTTGTACATAATTGTGCTTGTAGATTCATTTGGTCAAGGATCTTGGCAAGATCTGCTACAGTTAGTGGATTGATATTTTGACAAGTGGTTTCAACAATATCCTTAACCTTTATGATTTTTGCAGGTGTGGTCGGTGAGTGAGGCGAGCTAGGAGGTGAAGGATGTGTGTCTTGCACACTTTGCTATTTTTTAGTTTCTTTTTCTTCATCTTTCCTTTCCTCCTCTCTTTCTTTCTTATTTTCCTCTTCTTCAACCTTTTTCTCTTCTTTCCTCTTCCTTCTTCCTTCCAGTTTGGTAGCAGCTTCTTCTTTGTATATTTCTTCAATAAAATCTTCAAATGTTTTGTACAAGTTTTTCCATACTCTTGTTGTTCTTTGCACAACTTCTTCAATTTTTTTTTGTAGGATGGAGAATGCCCTATATTTGGGTGTAAACCTTTTATTATGATTTTTGACTGCTTGAGTTACCTATTCTTTTGTCAAATCAGGCAGTAAATTTGCTAGGGTTCCCTCATTTCTTTCTCCATCATTAAGCAGAAATGCCATATGTCTTCTACAATTTTAGACAATTCCTTTGGCAATTTTCCATCTAGTTCAAGAGGTGTATACTTGAACTGAGCGATAAATGCATAGACTAATTCTTTTATGCTATTTTGTTCCTCTTTACTGAACTTATTGAAATCAAGCTTTTTAATTTCATTTAGGTCTCCATTCCTAATCTTCTTACATAATATATCAATTGAAGATTTAGGAGGACTTACCTCTTCAATCTGATCTTCTTCATCAGTATCAAGTTGGGCCACATATCATTTCCTTTTCTTTGGCTCTTCCTATGCCTTTATTTTTTTCTTCTTTGTGTCTTCCTCTTTAGCCTTCTGGGTAGAGGCCCTTGTTGTAGCTTTGGTTGTTGGCTTCTTTGGTGTTTGCACGGTAGCTTTCTTTGGTGAGGGTTGAGAGGTAGGAGAGGTCTTTTTTTTCCTTTGAATGACTTTGCCTCTGATAGGTTCTTCCTTGGTTTTTGTTTCCTCAGCACTCTCATCTTTCTCTTCACCTTGTTCTTGAGTCAATTCAGGTGGCTCTTCTTCTCCTTCACTGATCTCTTCTTCTTCATCTACTGCACTTGATTCTTCAACACCAAATTTCTTCTTTATTTGTTTTACCAACTTGTCCTTTTTCTTTATTGCAGAGGCTGTCTTGATTTCTGTAACAACTCTTGATTTTATAGTGTCATATGTCCCAAATGTTTGGGTAGATTTGTCCATTTCCTTTGCAAGTAAAGCTATGATGGCTACAGAAGCTTGGTCAACATCAAGCTCATATCCTAATGGTCTTAGCCATCGTGTTCTAGGAAGGACTGCTTGTATGTAGGTGTAATCAATATCAACAAGAAAACATATGTCATTTATATGCCTTTCTACCAGTGAGACTAGTATTCTCATTCTGTTCTTCGTTGAATTTTTGAAATCCTCAAAATGGATAGACATTTGGTCATCAAAGCTATCTCCCATTTGTGCAATGAAATCATTAATTTGATCAACAATTGTTTTATTTTGACTCCAATTAACTTTTCCAAATGAAGGAAATTCCTTCATTACATAGAAGAACATGCAGACCAACACTAAACCAAATTTGCGCTGTGCTCCCTTGGACTTTCTAATAGCTCCAGAATTTGCATTGATCTATTGCAACAGGAGTTCTACAAGATCATAAGTGTGGTTTTCCTTTACAATTTTGTATGCCACATCAACTACTATGCAAGGTACACTATTTAACCTACTAGATTGGTAGAACTTATGTGATATGATCCTTACAGAAAAATTTAAAAGAGGATCACTAACAGTATCTATGGTCATTCGTCTATTGTTCCACTTTGCACCTGTATTTTTCTCAATTGTTTCCTTCTTTTCACCCCTCAATGTTTTTGGCCGATCTAAGGTTGGAAAACTAGTAACCCTATGAACCATTTTCTTAGTAATCTTAACTTGCCCTTGTTCTAACCAAAATTATCCATCATGGATTCTGCTGAGTATAACTTGTATCCACTCATTTTTTAAATGATTGGGAAAACTAAGGCTTTGGTTAAACCCTTCTTTTCTATGATAGAAAACTCATCTTTCAGAATACCATTTTCACAAAGTTTGTCATAGGCATTGAAGATTTCCAAATCTCCTATGGCTCCTATTTTACAGTTGTAGCATTTTCGCACATCTTGAACCATAACGACTTTTTCAAGAATGGCGGATAGGGCACCAGTGGGATCATTTTTGTATGCAACCTCTGGTATTGGTCTAAACTCAGGTTGCTTAACTTCGTTGCTAACAAGTTGAATTTCATGACTCATTTTCTCTTGGGTCATTTTTGAGCTTGTCACCATTTGTATCCAAACTAGGGTTTTAACAATTTTAAAAAACTTTTCAAACTGTAAAACTCGGCACTTATGGGAAATACCTGAATAGATACTTTGATCGCTTGGGTGGATGTTGATTTGCTATGAATCACTGGTTGAAAGCTTGAAAATTGCTCTGACATGCTCAAAATAATCATTCTTCATTTGAATGACTCAGGAATGGATTGAATTTTATTTTTAAATGATAGAAGAAACTTTTGCATTTAATGCATTTTAATACCTACACCTATCACTTGGCTTCAAAATATTCTTCAACTCGGCTTCCACTCGGCAACTATGCTTACTCGGCATCTACTAACTTTTCTGATAACTCAACATCCAAAGTAGTTTCACTCGGCATCCAAAGACAACTCAGCATTATTGTTCGAGTTTAGTCTTAGCATATTATCTTATGCTTAATTCTTCTTTTCAGTGCTTCTTTGTCTTGGGACTGATGTATAGTATAACTTTGTATATCAGTCCCATACATCTCCCTTAATTTAGTTTGATGAAGTGTGATCACTTGACCCGTTAGGTGAAGTGATCCCTTTGCTTGATGTACTACATTCATCTTTCTTCTTCCAAGTCAGTTCATTTGTCTTCTTATGACATCAATCTTTTCTTTTCCTTTATTGGCATCAGTATTTGGTGCTTTTGTCCTTGTTGGACAGTTTTTGCTGGTATGACCAGTTTTCAAGCAACTGAAACATGTAATTTGACTCAACCATATTTTATAGTTTCCCTTGAAATGTGTTCTTATGCAATTTTTGGGTGTATGTCCATATTCCTGGCAATAGTGACAACTGTACCTAGTATTATAATCCCAATAGTAGTGACTTTCATTCCCTTTTGCTGGATGATATGATGTCCACATGGGATTTGATCTACATTCAAATGCCCTATGTCCATATTTCTTGCAATTATGACAATGTCCATCAAATCTTTGTGTTCTTGGGATTTTGAATCTATAGTCTTGTGTCATATGTCATTGTGTTTTTCACTTGTGATAGTAACTCTTGCTTTTATTTGGCTGATTAATTCTTCTACTCCTGCAAATATTAGTAGTATGTCCCTCTTTATTACAGTAATGACAAGTGAGTTTAGAATCCTTACCTTTTCCACTTCTTTGCTCAACACTCTTTGATGATTCACCAACTTTAGTGCTGTTGTATTCAAGTCTTGAAATATCATGAGTTGATCTTGGGAATTTCAACAACTGTTCAAAGTATTTTATGGCTTCACTTGACTTGTTGAGATTTTTTGCTATCTCCTTTTCTCTGTTTAATTCATTCTATAATTGTTCATTATGCATCCTCAGAGTAGAAATCTCAATATCTTTCATATTAAGTTCATGATGAAGGTTCATCATTTGAGCAAGTGTATCCATCTACATGTTTGAGATCCGTGTTAATTCAATACTCTTTTCTTCCAGTCTGTTTGCAAGATTTCTTTTGTCATCTTCCATCATGACTTTGTCCTCAACTGATCTTTTCTTTTTTTTAGTGATTTCACATAACATTATGGCATGTGATTCATGTTCCATCTTCAGAGATCTTATCTCATTTGCTTGATCTTTGTTTTTCTTCATCAGTTCTGCTATTGCTGCATCAAATTCTTTAGTGTCTCCATTGGTAAACACTTGTGTGGTATCAATCTCCTTGTAGTGTATGTCATTTTAAGCTATGGCTATCTCCTTTCTTCTTTTTAAAGATTTTCTTAATTCCACTCTAGCTTCCTCTACCTTTTGTAGAGTGAGATGCACATCTATCACCTGGTTTTCAATGATCTTTCCAAGTTTGAAAACTTCCATCCTTAGATCTTTTCCTCCAAGCTGTTAAGTTTCTCTTTGAGAGAAACTGTTCTCTGATACCAATGGTTGGATTATCTTATTGGAAAGAATGCTTCTAAGAGGGGGGGTGAATCAGAAGCACTAGACTTTTTAACTGTTTCAAATCCTTAATAACATATTTTTGAAATGAGCATGCATGCATATAAATTTTAACCAATCATAAGAAATAAATATGCATCACCACATAACACTTAAGATTTGGTAACCCAAAAACCCTCTAGGAATAAGAAGGTAAAACTGGGGTAGGGATGATACCCACAAAATCACTATAGTAATAATATTTAACCACTTCTGATGGTCTACCCTGTTAAAGGCCTACCCTATCAAAGGCTTTACACTGTATCAATAGTGACCTGGTTAAAGGATTTCAAACACTTTACATGAAGTGTTACCCTATTAAAGGATTTAATCACCTATTGAAAGGATTTACAAAATAGCTGCTAAGCTAACCTATCATCATAGGATTTACTTTCTAATACAATGGTTAAAGAGTATTAGGTATGATAAACCTGATGGCTTACAATCCTTCGATTGCTGAATACAGGCACTTGATCTACTCTTCGGTGATCTTGATCCTTCTTGATTTGATTCTCTTCTCTCTGATATTAGACTTCCTTATACACTTTTTCATGCTCTCTCTCTCTTCTCAATCTGATTCCATCTTCCTTACAAAGACACTCAAAGACTTAGGGTTAGGTATGGATCTATGATCCATGTTTAATCTCTAATTTTTTCTTATTCCTTGCACATCTCTTATTTGTTTCATGCCTTCTCCATTTTCCTTATTGGCTACATGTAGATTGCATAGGAAATATAAATGATTTGATCTTATCACTTAGGTCCTTCGAGATTTGTCTTATGTTGGCTATGAAAATGTTTTACATCTGAGTTTGTGAAGTTTCAAAATCATATTTTGATTCTGAGTTACTTGGCACTTATTGCTTCCTAATACTTGGCACCTTCTGTAACTCGGCTTTTGTACATGCTCCTATCTTGCTTCGCATCCTTTAAGATTTGGCACCTGAATGATGCTCAGTACTTGGATCATGCTTAGCACCTATACTCACTCGGCACCTTAAGGCTGCTCAGCACCTGAAGATTACTTGGGACCTGATGTCTTTTCTAACTCGGCTCATGTTGTGGCTCAGCATACATGATGTACTCGACTCCAATGTAGAATGTAATTAAGTGTGTTGGCACTCAATTGTCAAAAACCATTATGAGGTTAACACCATCATTAACCTTAACTTCTTCTTTCAAAGGTTAAGGTCGAGCTCCAAAATAAGTATTTTGGAGGTGGTTATTAACATCTCTAATCAAGTTAGTAAAGAATGAAAATAGAAAGGTGAATCATTACGAATCAGTTCAAACTTGCATTTGGTGCTTCATTCAGTGGCATGTGGCTCTCCAAGATTCAAAATTCCTATGCAATGATAGATAATGTACATGATTCATTTTTTTTAGTAGGTTGATCTTGATATATTTCTGTAGTATATCTATAACATGGGGGATATGAATGACAATCCAAGCTTCGATCTTTAGCTCACATTATGTCATGACTCAATGATTTGAATCCACTACATAAGGAGAAAGAGTATTTTTTCCAATCAAGAATAATGTTACATAAAGGAGTTTCTATTTTTATAGGACCCATATGTGTGCATTTAATATGACAAATTCAAACCATTGAAATGGTTCCATGCCACACACTCCACTCAACAATTAGATGGTGAATAATATAAACAAATTAAAAGAACCTACACAATCAGTAATGGATTGATTCAATTTCTAAATAACTAAATCTACCTACCTATGGCTTGCCTCCTTTCCCCAACCAATTACAATAATTGGGTCTTGACAATGGAAAAAGACTTAAGCAATAAGAAGAAATCTCAAGTTTTGAAGAGAAAGAAGAACCCAATTTAGAAGAAATCAGGAATGATAAAGAGGAAACCCAATGCCTGCAGTAAGCCATGAACTGTGGTTATAACAAAAGGTGGCAAACTGTGGTATGAGGATGGATCCATTACAGATAGAAGATAGAGGAGGAAATAATGCAAGGCATTGAGGTAGTGAAATCAGTTTATGGTTTAGATGGAAATATTTTAAAGGAATTCTCCCTCACATGAGAGTGAGTTTTGAGCCTCGAAACTGCAGAAGATTATCACAATAGTTCATGGAATCTCCTTCCAAGGAAAACTCAAAGTATCCCATGGTGTTGCCTAAGCTAGCATCGACAAATTCAAAAGGACTTGATGATAAATGACATTTGTATCTCTTTTTAGAAATACAACATGAAACTGAAATGTTTTCCTATCCATCCCCCAACCCACAACATTCAATGCAGATGCGACATGTGTGATCTGATAGAAGGTTCCTGCAAGTGCCATATTTCATGAATTGGTCTAATACATGATTTGAAGTCTTTCAAACTCAATGTGCAAAGGAGAGATTCATTTCAAAACCAAGAGATTTAAAAAGAATATAGACATTGAAGCTATAAGAGCATGAAAGGTGGACTAAATATGACTTTTTTGATGTAGTGCATAATTAGAATGTGGTTGAATTGTTTGACCAAATAATAGACTGCAACTGGTGGATTTGTAAATTAATTCGGCAATTAGAAAGGTCCCAAGACAGGCACATGAATTATTTGGCATAATTCCTTTATGGATGCAACCCCTTAGCAACCACACCATGCTTTTCTATATTTCCCAAAATAAGAAGAAAGCTTAAGCATATATATATATATATATATATATATATAGTACCTGAAGTGATAGAAATATGTGTTCCAAGATAGAGTTCCATATATATGTTGCTTTCAATGATGCATTGATCAAATATATGCAGAGTTATTGAAAGTACTAAAACTAAATATTAGAGCTACCTTGAGCACTTTATAGAGTAGCACATAGGAATTGATGGATAAGTTTTCAAATGGAGTATATGTTTGAGTGTCTTTGAATAAGTTTCAAATTGAATTCTGAAGTCTTTGATTTGCAAAGCACATTGAGGAAATTGAAAGTATTTAAAAGAAATCAACAGAAAGATAAGTAGCTGAACCATGAAATACAAATATCAAAGGCTAGATTATGCTCCCATTTTAAAAAGTACACTTCCTGACATTGGTGATACTAGTTTAGGAAGTATTAGCCTTCAAGCTTTTTGGTCATCTCTTTACAGGGAGAATAGGACCCCTTTAGCTAAAAAATTATTGGAATATTGTCTGGCTCGAGTGGGAGGGTATCCCATCTCAGCACAGTGCCCTAATCTAGTGTTGGAATGCATGAAAACCTATCATCCTAATACCAAGGAAGTCATTTCATCAAATAATAAAATGTTTGTCCGTTTGGATCTTGTTTCTATAGTCATTGCCTTCCGATTACCTACCAAGGTGCAATACGCCAACATCACTTTAAGAACCACCAAGGAGTACTATATGATGAATCAAATTCGTTGTTTAAACATTGTTGCTAGATCGCAACTCTTGCAACCAAGGAAAGGGAAATCTCAACTAGCCAAGTTCATCCACAGATAATTGTTAAAAGAAGATGCAGTAAATATAGTAACTCTATTAAGCAGGATAATACGACTTTAGGATTCGCATGAGTTCAAAGGTTGGATGTTCCTATTTATTAACATGGTTTGTAAAGGGAAGCAACACATTGATTGGGCTGAAATTATCAGTGACTCATTGCATAGGCAACTCATAGAACTTCAAGAAAATGGTCGCTTTTACATGACTTCATATCTGTTCTATAGTATTGCAAGCACCAAAAGTTGGCTGGGGCTTAACCAGCAAGGTATATATGATGATACGACTATTATTTACAATCATCTTCCTTAGATAGAGTATGGTAGTATCTCACACCATTTTAGAAGAGTGAATGATGCATTCACAATGCTGACTATAAGAGAAATTTAGGGAAAACATGGGACTCATAATTTCACTAGAACAAGTGATAAAAGTACAAAAGTATGGAAGTGTTTTCATATAGTTCCCAATGTTCACTTATATCAAGTTAGCCACCTATGATAGGTATCCCCTTACGTTGCCTAAATTTGTTGATGATAAATTGGTCTTGATTGAAGTGTATAGACATATTAGTCAAATCAATAAGCTTTTCAAGAATAGGAGGATAGATGAAATACCTTTTCCTATCAGCATTAGACATTATAGTTGTGATATTGCATCAAATGTGAGGAACATAGTGAGATTCATTGCCACAATTAATTTGCATCCTTATGCCATGTGTTTCCCCTATGATAGGAAAGGCTATGTAGTTAATGAGTTAAAGATAACCCCCAGCCTTGGACACTTTCTAGCTCTAGAAGATTTTTGGGAAGATAGTGAAAATGATTTCAAAGTTAGGAAGAGAGATTGGATGTGGCTTATCATAAGGCAAGTGATAGACTTCAAGGTGGATTTCTATGTGATAGGTATAAATGATGATGAAGCTTCTTTGGTTGATCCCTTCTACTATAAGAAAATTGAATTACTAGACCTTCCCCCTATTGATTGGTTAGTTCAGGAGTTAAAAAGACTAAAGGAAAGAACTGCCTATGTCCTTAAAAGAAAAAGGGATTGGGTCAGTAGAATCAGAGTAGAAAAAGTGACTAGTGAATTTCAAAGTAAAGAGAGAAGAAGTAATCGAGGAGAATCATATTGAATTGCATTGGAGGCACCTTCTAATGAGAAAATGCAGCATCTAGACACCAGGGACTTAGATAAAGATGAAGATCTAAATCAGCCCACTAAATTTACAGTCAAAAGGAGGACAAAACTAAAAGGTAAATCTGATAGAGTGAATCAGGAAGGAAAGGAACCTAATGAGAAGGATCAAAGAGCCCCTCAAACTATCAAACACATCCTATTTATATCCTCTCATGATGTAGTAATTCCTCCTTTGAGCCTCTCTCCTCCTAAGATATCATTAATAGACATCATGTAGTTAGATAATCAATTATCTAGTTCAAAAGATTTGATGATGATTACTAAAAATACAATAGGAGAAATGCGCGTTTCACTTCTAGCTACTACACATTCATGGCTCCAAACCAATCTCCAAAAGAAAAAGAATCTTGTTCAAATGATCCCACCTCCATTTGATGTAATCTCTAGTTTCCTTCAAAAGCCTTCTAAAGTGAAAAATACTACAGTGATGTCCAAGTTGGTTGTTGATAAAACTACAGGCAATCTATGCATAGAAATAGCCAAGCCCCATAATTAAAAATTCTTGATGAAGCATTTGAGTCAGATTTCATTCTAGATAAGGTCAATCTTGGTCTATCTACTATAAAAATAGATTTTCAAAAAATTTAATTGACTTTGCCCAAATGTTACAAAGAGCAAAGAAAGAGAAAAGATCCAAGGAGCAACTCAAAGAGCAAGTTTAGATGCTAGTGTCTTATATCAATTTGATTAGAAATTCCTCTAATGTAAAAGCAATAGTTACTTCACCAGGCTTAGCAGGCCCTGATGGTATTTTTGATCATACTATTGTTGAAAGAGTAAACAAACACAAGTCACATAGTATAATGACCGAAGCTTGGATAAAGAGAATGATAGAAGATGCTTCAAAACTCATCACTAGACTAAAGGAAATATATGGAAAAGCCATCGAATAGATACAAGAAATATCTAAAGAGCTAGAAAGTAGCAAGAAGTAGAAAGTAACCTGGCAAAAAGTAGCTAATAAACTACAAGAAATGTCCAAGTTAGATACAAACACCCTGGTTCTAGAGAAAATTATTGCTGATCTAAGTGAGAATCAGAAATGTATCTAGAGTGAAAGTATTAAGTGGAAGATGATAAATATCAGCAAAGGGATCACTAAATTTGACAAAATAATATCCTCATGGGAATAGTTGAAAATGAAAGTTGCGGAGCAACTAGTCTCTACTATCACAGGTGGGGCAGCAATAAATGATCTTCAACATATTGATTGCCAATTTCTTCTTGATTCTTTCAGTATCTGAATTCATTTAGAAATGGAGAATCGGGTATTAGATGCTAAAACTATGATGAAGCTCAGTCTAAAAGAAATCACTCTAAAAGGTTGCAACAATTCAGCCTATCAACAAGAGTCACAAGAGATCCAGAATAAATAGTTTACTGCCAAACTCAGGATGGAGAATGTGTTCATTCCCAATTATGATTCAATGGTGATCATCCTTGATAGTTATAATTATTTCTAGGATAATTCAATCATGTCTAGATAGATAGAGTTCATAGCTAGAAGACTAGTGATTGGATATGTATGGATTCTTAGTAATTCTAGCTAAAGTTATGTTTTTGGAGTTTTCCTTATATAGGTTAATTTTAGTGAGCTTAATTAAACTTTCCAAAATTACATATTTTGGAGGTAGTTATTAACCACAAAGAGGTAATTTTTAACCTCTATATCTATATAAGGAGTCACTTTTGGCTTTGTAAGGGACTTCTTGGATTTGAAAAGAAGGGGACATTATGTTAAAGTTTTGGTAGCAAGACAATTTTTGGAGTGTGTGTATAGATCTTGTTCTTGTGATCAAAAATTTTTTTATGTTCTTGGTGCAAGGAAATAAAAAGGAGACACATTTTGAGTTCTCTTTCTACATATCTAAAAGTTAAAATGTTGATCCTCTCTTTGTAATGGGTGTTTTCATGGTATTGTGCAAATGTTCATGAATTATTGAATCAACATTGTGCTAATAGTAGCCTTCAAGCATAGATCTTGATTGTTTTAATTATCCAATTTAAATTAGTCCAAGAAAGATTTGAAGTCATCTAGGGCATTCATCATCAATGGCTTTCTTTTTACCCTTAAAAGTTTGATTTCATTTTTATTTGAAAACTTCAAAATTATATCATAGAAGGGAGTTGCCCCTCTAAACACAAAGGAAGGCTACATACCAAGGGCCTATCCAACTTTTGTGAATGGTTAGCCACATACACTCTATTGGGCCAAATTTACAATGAAAAATCTATTTACCAATAGATTTTTGGTGACTCTATTGGGAAGAGTGAACAAGAAAAGATTGACGGTCCTATGGGATGAAGCACGATGGTACTACCACATGAGAATATTTTCCCAGTTCTCCAACCAAACATTGGCTTCCAAGATACCCAAGAGGTGTAGATGAAGTGCACAACAATATCATCAAGTAAATCAAGTTATTGAAGAAGAAGAAGAATTCAAGGAAATCTTGCAAAGAGCTCTTATTGGACAGAATGGTTGTTATCCCAAGAAGAAATAGACAAAATCTTGGTCACATCTAAGGGGAGTAAATAATAACTAATAAATTGGCTGACAAACCATATACTCAATTCGATAGACAAAAGGATCTGCTAGACAAAGATTTTGAAGCCCTTCGAAAGTTAGATTTTCAGCCAGTTACTCCTAAGAAGAAAAGGAAGGTTAAGTCTGTTAGTAGGCCATCTTCATCACCTAAGGCTACTATTTCTCCTATGGCCTTTCATGCTTTGATCCTACCAGGTACCCTTGTACCTCTAGCACAAATTTGTAGCCTTTTAACATCATTCTCCTAGGCATGGCACAATAAGGACTGCAACCACTAGTCCTATGGGGTGCTACTATTGGCCTCTTAGCATTAGGGAACCAATTGCATGACATGCCCATTGGATCCCAAAAAATTCTTCCTAAATTTTTTGGAGATAGAAAAGTCACCATTGATCAACACATCAATGCATTTTTTATGGCAAGTGGGGTTCTTGCAATTCAACTCGAAGATGGTTATGTTTGTCTTTTTGTTGAAACACTCATAGAAGTTGTGGTTGAATGGTTTGGGTAGCTACCAGTTGGATTAGTGACTTCATGGGAAACCATGATTCAAGATTTTGAGAGGAGATTTAACATTTTTGAAGAGGAAAATTTACGTCTCTCCTAATTAACTTAAATGAAGGAGATTCATGAGCCCATGCAAGAATTCATTACTGACTTTAACCAGATAGTGAACCAAATTCCCATCAACAAATGACCCACTAAAGAAAATCAGATGACTTTCTTCATCAACACTCAACCTTCTGATGTAAGCTTTCAAATATGAAGGGTGAGAATTCCTAATCTAGTAGCTATGAAAACTTTAGCCATCGAGGTGGAGGGTGACCTGCTTAGTTTAGGTAAATTATAATGCTCCACCAAGTGATCCAAAAGAAATAAACTAAAGTTTTACTAAGTTTGGTAACTTTTTTTCTTTTTTGAAACAAGAAAGATAAATCATTCATATCAAACACATAGTAGTGGCACCAATAACATACAATCAACTAAAAGCATACATAATAGGTTACGTTCTTTAAGGATCCCATGATGTTGAATCACATTTAAATTTTAATTAATAATAAGTCAATCTAATACCACATCCATATGAAAGAATAATTATAAAGTCCAATCTCCATTTAAATAATATACATTTGTTCTGAATGCCTCTTGGTAAATTAAATTAAGAATGCTCAATCATCTACTGTACATGTCATAGGGTATGAAAGGCTAAAAGAATATACATGTGTAGAAATAGAAATACATCCTCCTCCTTGGATCCATGATAGAAATAAAAATAAAAATAAATGAAATCATCCACCATACATGATACATCCATCCATCATAAAAGATATAACATCCATCATGAAATAAACCATCCATCATAATAATACACAAAAAAGAATGAAAGTAAATGCAGACAAGGAAGCTCCAACCATGGTGACTATAGCCAAATCTCAATAATAAGAGTGAAAAAGCACTACCACCTGATCGTTTGAAACCTAAATGGCCCACTCCCACCGCACTGAGGAGATAGTCTCAAGTCCCAAATAGGATATCAACCAAATATCAAAATAGTGTCTAAGTCTAGGAAATCCTAAAAGTAATCTAACTCAAAGGGTTCCAAGATAGGTCAACATCTATACTTAGAGGCACACAAGACACATAGGAAACCTACTATGTAAGTAGGAAAATGTCATCACACGAATCATGTTGGAGTTACCCTGGCAGTCTCTTAGGACCCTAAGGTCCCTAGTGATCCCTATGCGGCCACTAGTTTCCTCTTGTACTGACAAGGCATACTATGGAATGCAAGGTCGCAACTAGCGTTCTCTCTACTCCCATCATATTCTGTACTAGCACACGAGGCATAGGCGAGAACATACAAAGACTCGTATTAAGTTCATTTTACTCTCATTTAATGTAATGTTTTCACTTATTAAACAACTTACAATGAGTTACCCTAGTAGCCACTTAGGGCCTCGACCCCCATTGCGAGCCACTTCTCGACATTACATATAGATTTCCTACCCTAGGCTCATGAAATCACAAATCATAGAATCATAGTAAAACATCTCAGTCCTATACAAGTGATTGGAAAGCATCATAGATAAATCACAATATCTGTTGGTTCTCAATGAGCAACTGGAAAGTATCCCAATAATACTGATCAATGACTCAAAAATAAATAAGTTAGATATCTCATAACATAAATCTCACCATCCCACAAAGGCATTGAAAATAGTAATTAGCAATATAAACACAATCAACATAGAGCATACCATCACATACCATGGTTAAGTAAAAGATATCAAAATTGAGTCAGCATGATACCACATTCACAAAACTCTTGAGGCCCTGGTAGACATCCTTTAACTAGTCAACAATCTAATCAACCCCAAACCCAAAATACAGACAACATATAGAAACAAGATGCAAGTATATGTTTTGGTTTGTTTTGAATCACATGGTTGGGTTAAATACAAGGTTTCAATTTTTGTTCCAGTGTATGTTTCAAGTTAAAAGGATTCCCCATTTACCTTATAGTTAACCCACAAATTTCTTTAAATAAAACAAAGATTTACCCCATATATTTTGAAATCAATTTTCTAAAATTTACTAAGGGTATATTATATGTTTGTTTAAACTTGCTAAGATAAATTTGTATTGCATTTTGATAAAATAATTGTCATTCTACTAAAGTCAGAATTTGAATAATCTTCAACAAATTTAAAAAGGTCTCTTATTTAACTAATACTCATAATAAATTAAATTAAAATAAAATTTATTTTAAATGACTAATATCTATTTATATAACATTTAATTGATTATTATATATTTATTTCAAATAAATTAATAACTATTTAAATATCACTAATTAATTATTAAAAAATTTAATAAATTTTACTTAATAAAAATAATATTAAATAATTTGTAATAATTAATGTTTGAAAACTTTTAATAAATTAATTTTAATAACAGTAAAAATAAATATTGAAATACATTTTTTGTTAAGCCTGTTGGTTTATGCATAGGTCGTGACCTTTGCATCACAATACCCTGCTATCGCAAGGCCTATGGCAACCAGGTATAGAGTACCCTATCATCAGAGTACCTACAACGATAGGTACTGGTCACAGAGTAGTGACAGAGGGGGTACGGGGTAATTTAATCCCCCTCCATTTTTTTATTATTTCTTTAATAATTTTTTTTTAAAAATGTTTTTCATGCAAACATTTTTTTATATTATTTTTTTAATAAAATTTCCAGCATAAATCTAATAGGGAAAATATGGTTGATTGGACAATTTTTTTTTTTTTTCCATTTGAATTTTCAATTTTAATACAAAACCCTTTCCCTATTTAATTCTCAATTTTAAATCTATTGAAAGAAAGATTTTATTGATTGATTAAGAATGTTCCATGTACAAAAGAATTTATGAAAGTATTAGAAACTCTTAATATGATATATTCATCATAAAATTATCCAGACAACCATTTAATAGACACAATGAAGACGGGAATGAAAATAGCATATTAAGATATTCAAAAATCACAAGCATCTACCTAGACACCGATGCTAATCGCTATGCCCCAAAAAACTTTAGAGAAAATTTCTCCTTCCAGAACCTTCTCCTTTCAAAAAAAGTCTTCCTTCTCCAAAATTCGTGATCAAAATTTGTGTCCCCCAAAAATGAACCCTCCAATTGTGATAAAGAATTCTCTCCTTAAATCGGGGCACTAATTGTCTGTTCAGCTAGGAGAACTCCATGCTCACCAGACTTCAATTCCTATTAACTTTTCTTTATCTTTTCTTTATCTTTTCCATGCATGTTAAATTGAATTATTAAATTACTTTATTTAATTTTCACTTGACTCTTTCTTTTTATTAATTAATTTTAATCTCATGCTCGCATTATGCAACTCTTATTAAATTCACTTGTTTAACTTTTTAAATTAATTTCTTATATTTTCATCTCATGCATAAATCTTGCAAACTTAAAACTTTTTCATAAATTAATATATTTTCACTTTTTAATCTACTTTCTAAACTTAATTGATAAAATATTTATTAACTTAAATAATAATATTATTTAGCATTTATTTAAAAATTAAATCTAAATATATATTATTATTAAATTAAATAAATATTATCGCATTCCAAAATTATATTTATAACTTTTATCTTCAAATTTAATTCTTTTTATTTAATTAATTTTTCAATTAATTAAATATAATTAAATATTAAAATATCATAATAATTTTCCATTAATTTAATCTTGTAATTAGACTTAATTAATAGAAAATTCACCATAGACTCATAAGGTAAAATACAAAAACCCATCATAGAAAACACATAAAAATCCAAACTAAAGTGTTATAATCACAAATTAATGTCATTTGATGCATTCGGAGGGTACTGGACTCGGCTACTTGTCCTAATTTTCTAAGACAAATGGCTCAAAGGTTTAAGATTTGGACTTAAGAATTTATCTCCCCTTACCATTGAGATAATGCGATAGGGTATGCTCATCTTGGCAATTTAGGGAAGTCAATACTTGGTACCTAGAGCCTGCATAAAATCCACGCATGTACAAACACAATATATACTAAGCTAAATAGACAATGGCAACAAGTGATGCATTATGTAGATCTCAACTAGCAGGTGATTATGACTCCCTTCCTTAACCATATCAGAAATGTAATACATAAAGAAAACAAACATGCACACCATACACATTTAATATGGGTTAAGTATCCATAAAAAAACACATATAATGATCCATCTAACTAAATATCATCAAAACTTCGAAAAAAAAAAATTGTAATAATCATCATGCACACATGAAATATAGAGTACCAAGTAATCTCATCATTTATCAACTGAATCTAAACCAATATATGATAATCTCAAGATAATGCTACTAATCACCAAACATAAAACTAGCCTAAAAGTGTTTGGCAATGATAGCAAAAATGTAAACTAAGAAAATGTAAACCAAGGGTAGGCACTACGTCCACCCCACCTAGAATTAGGCTTAGTCTTGGAAGCCTATAAACAAGTAGGGATATAAATCCCGCAATCTAGATGCATCCTCCCATGTAGCTGAAGAGTCATCAGTAGGGTACCATTGAACCCTTTACCCCCATAGGAGGATATGACTCCACTAGAAATACTACAACAATAATATCTGAGATAACAAGGTACTATGATGACCATAAACCATAATACTATGAAGCGTAGATAAAAGACACATGTTTTGAAGAAAATTTAAGTTCAATTTTCAGTTTTCCTATATTTAGGTTTACGTATATTTTAGTTTTGAAGTTCAAGTGTTGAAATATGAAAAATATACAACAAAAAGTTTTAGTTCAAGTTCAATTCAACTAGTTCAAGTTTCAGTTTGAAATTGATATACATAATAGTTTAAAGTTTTTATTTTTTTTCAACTAGTTAACACTAGTGGCATTCCAATATACACAAAGCTCCCAATGTAGAAACTCGGGCTTTGATACCAAATGTAACGCCCCACCAAGGGATTCAAAAGAAATAACCTAAATTTTTACTAAGTTTGGTAACTTTTTTTTTTTTTGAAACAAGAAAGATAAATCATTCACATCAAACACATAGTAGCAGAAGTAGTAACATACAATCAACTAAAAGCATACATAACAGGTTACATTCCTTAAGGATCCCATGATGTTGAATAACATTTAAATTTTAATTAATATTAAGTCCATCTAATATCACATCCATATGAAAGAATAATTATAAAGCCCAATCTCTATTTAAATAATATACTCTTTTTTTGAATACCTCTTAGAAAATTAAATTCAAAATGCTCAATCATCCATTGTACATGTCATAGGGTATGAAAGGCTAAAAGAATATACATGTGTAGAAATAGAAATACATCATTGTCTTTGGATCCATGATACCAAGTACAATAAAAATAAATGAAACCATCCACCATGCATGATACATCTATCCATCATAAAAGATATAACATCCATCATGAAACATAACCATCCATCATAATGATACATAGAAAGAATAAAAGTAAATGCAGACAAGGAAGCTCTAGCCACGGTGACTACGGATAGATCTCAATGGTAAGAGTGAAAAAGCACTACCACCTGACTGTGTGGAAACTAAATGGCCCACTCTCACTGTGCTGGGGAGATAGTCTCAAGTTCGAAATAGGATATAAAACCAAATATCAAAATACTCTATAAGTCTAGGAAATCCTAAAAGTAATCTAACTCAAATGGTTCCAAGATAGGTCGAGATCTATACCCAAAGGCACACAAGACACATAGGAAACCTACTGTGTAAGTGGGCAAGTGTCATCACACGAATCACGTTGGAGTTACCCTGGTAGTCTCTTAGGACTCTAGCATCCCTAGTGATCCCAATGTAGCCACTAGTATCCTCTCATATTGATAAGGCATACTATGGAATGCAAGGTCGCAACCAAGCATTCTTTCTACTCTCATCCTAGTCTATACTAGAACTCAAGGCATGGATGAGAACACACAAAGACTCTTATTAGGTTCATTTTACTCTCATTTAATGTAATATTTTCGCTTATTACACAACTTACAATAAGTTACCCTGGCAGCCACTTAGGGCCCTGGCCCCCATTGCAAGCCACTTCCCAATATTACATATAGATTTCCAACCCTAGGCTCATGAAATCACAAATCATAGAATCATAGTAAAACACCTCAGTCCTATACAAGTGACTAGAAAACATCATAGATAAATCACAATATCCATTGGTTCTCAATGAGCAACCGAAAAGTTTCCCAATAATAGTGATCAATGACTCAAAAATAGATAGATATCTCATAACATAAATCTCGCCATCCCACAAAGGCACTGAAAATAGTAATCAGCAACATAACCACACTCAACATAGAGCATACCATAACATACCATGGTTAAATAAAAGATATCGAGATCAAGTCAACATGATACCAGACTCACAAAACTCCCGAGCCTCTAGTAGATGTCCTGTAAGTGGTCAATAATCTACTCAATGCCAAACCCAAAATACAGACAACATATAGAAACAAGATACAAGTACATGTTTTGGTTCATTTTGAATCACATCATTGGGTTAAATATGAGGTTTCTATTTTTGTTCCAATGCATGTTTCAAGTTAAAAGGATTCCCTGTTTACCCTATAGTTAACCCACGAATTTGTTTAAATAAAACAAAGATTTATCCCCCATATTTTGAAATCAATTTTCTAAAATTTACTAAGGGTATATTATATGTTAGTTTAAACTTGCTAAGATAAATTAATATTGCATTTTGATAAAATAATTGTGATTCTACTAAAGTTGGAATTTGAATAATCTTCAACAAATTTAAAAAGGTCTCCTTTTTAACTAAAACTCATAATAAATCAAATTAAAATTTATCTTAAATGACTAATATCTATTCATATAAGATTTAATTGATTATTATATATTTATTTTAAATGAATTAATAATAATTTAATTATCATTAATTAATAAATAAAATTTTAATAAATCTTATTTAATAAAAATAATATTAAATAATTTATAATAATTAGTGTTTAAAATCTTTTAATAAATTAATTTTATTAACATTAAATTTTTTTTTAAAAATAAATATTGAAATGTGTTTTTTGTTAAGCCTATCGACTTATGCATAGCTCATGGCCTTGTGTTGTAGTATCCTATTGTCGTAGGGCCTGTGGCGATCGGGTATAGAGTACCCTTTCATCGCAATACCTGTGATAGTAGGTACTGGTCATAGAGTAGCAACAGGGGGGGTATGGGGTAATTCTCTCCCCTCCATTTTTAACTTACTTTTTTAATAAATAAAAATTTTAAACATTTTTCATGCAAACATTTTTTTTTATTATTTCTTTTAATAAAATTCCAACAAAAATTTAATAGGTAAAATATGGCCGACTGGTCAATTTTATATTCCATTTAAATTTTCAATTTCAATACAAAACCCTTTCCATGTTTAATTCTCAATTTTAAATCTATTGAACGAAATATTTTATTGATCGATTAAGAACATTCCATGTATAAAAGAATTTATGAAAGTACTGAAAACTCTTAATATGATATATTCGTGACATAATTATCCAAACAACCATTTAATAGACACTATGAAGACAAGAAAGAAAAGAGTGTATTAAGATATGTGAAAATCACAAGCATCTACCTAGACACTGATGCTAATCGCTATGCCCTAGAAAACTATAGGGAAAATTCCTCCTTCGAGAACCTTCTCTTTTCCAAAAATTTCTTCCTTATCCAAAATTCATGGTCAGAATTTGCATCCCCAAAAAATGAACCCTCCAATTGTGATAAAGAGTTCTCCGCTTAAATCAGGGCACTAATTGTGCATTCACCCAGGAGAACTCCATGCTCACTAATCTTCAACTCCTATTAGCTTTTCTTAATCTTTTATCTATCTTTTCCATGCACATTAAATTGAGTTATTAAATTACTTTGTTTGATTTTCACTTGAATTTTTCTTTTAATTAATTTATTTTAATCTCATGCATGCATTATGCAACTCTTATTAAATTCACATGTTTTACTTTTTTAATTAATTTCTTATATTTTCATCTCATGCATAAATGATGCGAACTTAAAACTTTTTCATAAATTAATATATTTTCACTTTTTAATTTACTTTCAAAACTTAATTAATAAAACATTAATTAACTTAAATAATAATAATATTTAGCATTTATTTTAAAATGAAATCTATATATATTATTATTAAATTAAATTAATATTATCACATTCCAAATTTATACTTATAAGTTTTATCTTCAAATTTAATTCTTTTATTTAGTTAATTTCTTAATTAATTAAATATAATTAAATATTAAAATATCATAATAATTTTCCATTAAATTAATCATTAATTTAATCTTATAATTAGACTTAATTAATAGGAAATTCACCAAAGACTCATAAAGTAAAATACGAAAACCCATCATAGAAAAACACATACAAAATCAAACTAAAAGATTATAATCACAAATTAATGTCATTCAATGCATTCAGAGGGTACTCAACTCAGATACTTGTCCTAATTTTCTAGGAAAATGGCTCAAAGGTTTAGGATTTGGACTTAAAAATTTATCTTCCCTCTCTTACCATTGAGATAATGTGATAGGGTATGCTCATCCTAGCGATTCATGAATGTTGATACCTGGTATCTGCAACTTGCATAAAATCCATGCATGTACAAACATAATATATACTAAGCTTAAAAAACAATGGCAAGAAGTGATGCATCATATAGATCCTAACTAGCAGGTGACTACGACTCCCTTCGTTAACCATATTAAAAATGCCATAAATAAAGAAAATAAACACACACACACCATACAAATGCAATATGGGGTAAGTATCCATAAGAAAACACATATAATGATCCATCTAACAAAACATCATCAAAAACTGAAAAAGCACTATAATAATCATCATGTAGACATGAAATATAGAGTACCAAGTAATCTCATCATATATCAACTAAATCTAAAATAATATCTGATATTCTCAAGATAATGCTACTAATTATCAAACATAAAACTAGCCTTAAAGAGTTTGGCAATGATAGCAAAAATGTAAACTAGGAAAATATAAACTAGAGGTAGGCACTACATAAATGGAGTTGTGATCTACAAAAATAAAAAGCTCGGTAAGCTCCTATCACTACTACTAACCCTTTATATCAAAAATTGGCTAATGATGTGTTGTAAATCAAGAAGTAGTTGCCCCATAATCATCCACCTTTGTATCAAGATATTCCAAGAAGGAATTATATGCCATATTAATAGAAAAAATAATCCAAATAGCTACCTATACAACACCAAGATTAGTCATCAAGCATCCTACATCATCCAATAATCAAACTGCTATGTATAATTTCCACTTGATGACAGATCATGATTGTACAAGTTGTCCCAAGATGGCCAAATTCATGCAAATGCATTTGATAGAAGATAAAATAGAAGAATATGTAGCCCCTGAAGATGCAACAAAACCTACTATTGGGACCTCTTCCATAAACTTTCTAGAATATGAATCAGACAGTAAGAAAGCTGAAGATATTAACAATCATTCTTGCAATGTGTCTACACTGAACAGGAGACAAAAATTAGAAGAGAAGTAGGGAAAAGAAGCAAAGGATAAAGCCTTTGATGAGACCTCTAAGTGAGTTCTATCTTGTAAACATACTCCAAAAGAGCCTCCACAAGAAAAGGAGATAGATAAAGTCAAGTTGTCCCCTATTGTTGAGGACTCTTTTGATTTTATTGATCATTGTAAGAAGACCAAAGTAAAAATTTCTCAATTGGACTACCCGAAAGCCAACCCACATCAGTTAGATAGGCTGATTCAATGCATTGGTAAAGGGAAAGCTTCACCTAAAATTACTATCAATCACAAGTCAAGAATTTCTCTAGAAGAGGAAAACAATCTGGTAGGGCTCATGACTGAGAAAGAATCATTTGTTGCAGCTTCTTTATCAAATAAACACAATCCATTCTATGTCTCCCTCTATACAGTTGGATGCAAGTTATGTAATTGTATCATTGATTCTAGTGCATCCAATATTGTTATGTCTTTGATGGTGGTCCATACCCTAGGTCTCTCTTTAAATAAAAAATTGGGAAAAGTGTATTCTATGGAGGGAAAAAAAGTTCCACTAATTAGCTAGTTAAAATACACTCAAATAGCTCTTGCAACACATCTAGAAAAGAAGTTAAAACTAAATATCTTGGTCGTTGATATCCCAACTAGTTATGGGATGCTACTGAGAAAAAGTTTTTGCAAAGATCTTGGCAGTGAAATCAAGATGGACATGTCTCATGCCCTCATCTTGATTGGATATAAAAAGGTTCAACTCAATCCTAAACCTAAAGCTAAATATATAGTCTTGAAATTATATGATCCAAGGACTGAAATATTGTATGTAAACATCGGACATGGAACATATATGATGACATCTATTGAAGAGAATGTAATTGAGCCTCTTATGCTTGACATAACCAATGAATTATGGTCCATGGAGTTTGATGGAACTTCTTCTTTTTCTAGTTTAGGTGTAGAGATAGTTTTGATGTCACCAAAAGGAGAGAAGTTCCTGAAAGCTTATAAATTGGTTTTTGAAACCACTAATAATACCATGATATAAGAAGTCCTTCTACTCAGCCTTGAATATGCAAGAGAAAAAGGGATCAAACAACTCAAGGTATTAGGAGATGCAGAATTAGTTGTCAACTAGGTATGCAGCTAATATCAAACAAAGAATGCAAGATTGAAGGCATATAGAAATAGAGTGTGGGATGAGATTGATCATTTCAATGCTTTTTCTTTATCTACTATTCCCTATGAATATAATTTCAAAGAAAATTGTCTTGTAGTCTTTGCCTCCCTCCTTATTCCTCACCCCAAGTTTAATAGAGATATCTACACAGTGGAGATGATTCATAGACCCAGTGTGCAGGATAATGATCGACACTAGCAAGTTTTTGATGATAATGGGAAAATCATTGCATTTCTTCAAGGACATCCTCCATTTTTAGATTTGAATTTTGAAGGATCACATAATTGTGATGTGACACGAGGAGATAATCCTGAGAATATTCAACTACAAGGAAATGTTATTCTAAGAGGATTAGTCACCTTTGAAAGTCTTTTTGATAAAGAAGATGAAGGAAAAAAGAAAGGAGAAGATACTAAATCTTCTAATTCCTTGGATCATGAGAAGGTAATCATTGGTTCTGAGGAAATTCCAAAGTTGGTCCTAATAGGGAAAGATTTATCATCAGAAGAGAAAGGAGAATTCATGAATTTGTTGAAGTCTTGCCAAGATGTTTTTGCTTGGGGTTATGAAGATTTAAAGAAATTCATGGATGGAAAATTTAAACATTAGATTCCTCTGAAACCTAGTTCAACTCCCTTTCAGAAAAAACAAAGGTAATTCAATCTGAAGGTAGTTGATGCTATATCCAATGAAGTTGATAAAATGCTTAAAGCAAGGATTATCTACCCAATCCACCATTTAATGTGGGTAGCCAATATTGTCCTAATCAGGAAGAAGAATAGTGAGATAAGAATATGTATTGACTTCTGAAATTTGAATCAAACATCACTTAAGGATAATTATAGGCTCCCCATCATGGATCATATTTTGCAATTGGTATCTAGTTCTAAACTCATGTCAATGATATATGGTTTCTCCAGTTATAATCAAATTAGTGTTGTGCCAGAAGATCAACATAAAACAACTTTTACCACTCCTTGGGGTACATTTTCCTACAATTGGATGCCTTTTGGTTTGATAAATACTAGAGCCATATTTCAATGAGCAATGGATCATTCATTTGCAAATCTCAAGAATAAGATCATCCTCATGTACCTTGATGATCTTACAATGTTTTCTAAACATAGAAGAGATCATGTGCATCATTTGGAATCTATATTGCATTGATGTTGAACCCACAGCATCTCATTGAACCCTAAGAAGTCTATATTTGGAGTAATAGAAGGAAAAATACTTGGACACATTATTTCCAAAGAGGGTATTTGTATAGACCCTGAGAAGCTGAAAGCTATTCAATAGTTATCACTTCCCATGAGTAAACCAAGGGTCAAGTCTTTCTTTGGGTAGATAAACTTCATAAGGGGGTTTGTACTAGACTTCTCTAAAATTATGAAGTTAATTGTGGATATGATGACAAGGAATACAAATTTTAAATGGAGAAATAAAGGTAAGGTTTCTTTTGAACAAATCAAGACTATGATTGCTAATGCCTCTACCCTTTGTTATCCAGATTTTGCTAAAAAAATTCATTTGTATTGCTATGCATCTGAGAACACTATATCTGCTATGCTCACTCAACCTAAAAAAGATAATGTCGAGGCCCCTATAGGATTCATGAGTGTCCCTCTTAAGAAGCATGAATTGAAATATTCTTTAATTGAAAAGAATGCATATGCTCTAGTCAGAGCAATGAAACAAATTAGGTTTTACATCCTAAACTCTCACTCCAAGGTATTTGTTCCTGGTTTGGCAATGAAAACTCTTCTAACACAATAGGAGATCAGTGTAAAAAAAGGAGCTTCCTAGATAGCTAAAGTAAAAGAATATGATCTTGATATCAAACCCTTGAAGCTTTTCATAAGAAGAGGTTTTTGTAGAGGAATGAAGAAGAGACATAAAAAGAAATTCCATTGTTTCTATTCATTAGTAATTTCAATAGCTGGTTTTCCAATGTCGCCTATTTTATAGCATATGGAGGATGCCCAGCTCATCTGTTGCCCAAAGAGAAGAGGACCCTAAAATTGAAATTTGCAAAGTACATTGTTTGGGGTGACACTTTGTACAAGAAGGGAATAGATGATACCTTCTTAAGATGTGTAGATTCTAAGAAAAGGAAGGAGTTGCTTCAATTGTTTCATAATGAAGCATGTGGAGGTCATTACTTAGCATTAGTAATAGCCTGTAAAATTTTGAGAAATTAGTTTTACTAGCCCAGAATGTTCAAAGATGTAAAAGGATGGATCAAGAAGTGTGAATCTTGTCAACATTTCAAAGGAAGAGTTCAATTAGTAGCACTACCCTTGAAACTAGTAGTGATCAAAGAACCCTTTCAACAATGGGGCTAGACTTTATTGGTCCTATCCATCCTCCATCCACTACTAGACATACTCAAATTTTAATGGCAAATAATTATTTCACGAAGTGGGTGGAAGCCATTCTGGTCAAGCAAACAACTTCAGAAGTGGTGTGCAGTTTCATCAAGCAAAATATTTTGGTAAGGTTTGGTGTCCCTAACAAGATTGTTACCAATAATGCTACACACTTCTCCTCCTGGGAAATATCAACCTTTTGTTACCAATATGGAATAATTCTCACTCATTCCTTGAATTATTTCACACAAGGAAATGGTTATGTGGAATCAAGAAATAAAAATATTATGTCCATTGTGTAGAAATTCATAGATGTTAGTTAGAGGTCTTGGCACAAACACATGTATGATGCACTATGGGTAGATCATACCAATAAGAAGAGGGAAAGTGGACTATCACCCTTTGAGATTCTATATAGTATTGAAGCAATTTTCCCCCTTTCTCTAAAATTATCTGCTTTGAAGTTACAGAATGCTATTGAAAATCATGAATTCAAAGATGCTCTTGAAAAGAGAATATTATATTTCACCAAACTAGAAAAGGAAAGAGATGTGGTTGTAGACAGAATACAGGAACATCAATCCTGAGTAAAGAAGTTATTTGATAAAAAAGCTAAATAGAGTGTGTTCTAAGAAGGTGATCTTGTCCTACTTTGGGATAAGTGTAGAGAACCAAAAGGTTTACATGAAAAATTTGACTCCTTATGGAGGGGCCCATTTCAAATCAAAGAGGTTTGTGGGAAAAATTCCTTTATTTTATCATACCTAAGTGGTACCCAGTTGCCCTTACCTTACAATGGACAACACTTAAAGCATTATCATCAGTAGAAGGTGTAGTGTGACACCTTTTGTACATATGTTACTCCTTTTTTTATATGCTTTTGTTAGTTTGTGTTGCTTTTGGTTTTTCTTTCTAATGTCCCATTTTTGGTGTTCATTCCCTCTTTTGCAAAGTGGTTCCTTAGGTGACTCTACAACCCAATGGATAAAGCATTGTTCTAATTTTTTTGGATTTGAGCTTCGTCCCTATAAAGTCCTTGTCCCCAAATAGAGCTAGTTGTTGCCCAGATGTCAAAATTCTGTCAATCCTCAACTTTCTAAGCTATCGTTATTTTCAGAATAAGCCTCATATTAAGCATTAAAATGGTCATTTTCTCTCAGAGTTTTTGAGAAATTTTTCCCTCCAAATCCTCCAGCTAATCACCAAATCCATCTAGCACTTCAAATTTTTAAAATATGGTTCCCAAGTCAAAACTTCTTCAAGGTTAATGGAAGGAACCAAAATACACATTTTCAACTTTATCATTAACCATCAACCTCCAAAAAGGTTAAGGTCTGGGGTCCAAAACTCATGTTTCACTTTGAAATCTTAACCTCTCCATCAAAAGAGTTTAAGATAAATTTCCAAAACACATATTTTCTCCCCCATCATTAACCTTAACTTCTTGTCTCAAAGTTAAGGTCAAGCTCCAAAATACATATTTTGGAGGTGGTTATTAAACTCTCTGATCAAGTTAGTAAAGAATGAGAATTGAAAGGTGAATCATTATGAATTAGTTCAACCTTGCATCTAGTGCTCCATTTAGTGGCATGTGGGTCTCCAAGATTTAAAATTCCTATGTGATGATAGATAATGTACATGATTCATTTTGTTCAGTAGGTTGATTTTGATATATTTCTATAGTATATCTATAACATAGGGGATATGAACAACAATCCAAGCTTCAATCTTAGGCTCACATTATGTCATGACTCAATGATTTGAATTCGCTACATAAGGAGAAAGATTATTTTTTCCAATCAGGAATAATGTTACATAAAGGAGCATCTATTTTATACACACCCATATGTGTGCATCTGATATGACAAATTCAAACCCTTGAACTTGTTCCATGCTGCACACTCCACTCAACTATCAAATGGTGAATAATACAAATGAATTAAAAAAGCCTACACTATCAGAAATGGATTGATTCAATTTCTAAATAATTTAATCTACCTACCCACAACTTTCCTCCTTTCTGCAACCAATTATAATAATTGTCTCTTGAGAATGGAAAGAGAATGATAAGAAATAAGAAGAAAGCTTGGATTTTGAAGAGAAAAAAGAACCCAATTTAGAAGAAATTAGGTATGATAAAGAGGAAACTCAATACCTACAATAAGCCATGAATTGTGGTAGTAAAAAAAGGCAGTGGATAGTGGTATGAGGATGGAGCCACTACAAATAGAAGATGGAGGAGGAAATACTACAAGACATTGAGGTAGTGAAATAAGTTTATGGTTTAGATTGCAGCATTTTAAAGGAATTACCCTCACATGAGAGTCAGTTTTGAGCCTCAAAACCACAGAAGATTATCACTACAGTTTGTGGAATCTCCTTCCAACGCAAATTCATAGTATCACATTATGTTGCCTGAGCTAGCTTCGATAGATTCAAAAGGACTTGATGATAAATGACATCCATATATTTTGTTAGAACTACAACATGAAACCAATATGTTTTCCTATCCATCCCCCAACCCACAACATTCAATGTGGATGCAACATATGTGATCTGAAAGAAGTTACCTACAAGCACCATATTTCATCAATTGGTCTAATACATGATTTGAAGTCTTTCAAACTCAATGCATAGAGGGGAGATTCATTTCTAATCCAAGACATTTAAAAAGAACATAGACATCAAAGCTAAAAAAGCAGGAAAGGCAAACTGAATATGACTTATTCAATGGAATTCACAATTAGAATGTGGTTGAATTGTTTGACCAAATAACAAACTTCAACTGGGGGCTTTATAAATTAAACTTGCAATTAGAAAGGCCCCAACATAGGCACATGAATTACTTGACATAATTCCTTTATGGATGCAATCCCTTAGTAACCACACCATGCTTTTCTACTGTGCCTAAAAGAAGAAGAAAGCTCAAGCATGTATATACCTTGTACCCACAATGACGGAAATATGTATTGCAAGGTAGAGTTCCATATATATGTTTCTTTCAATGATGCATTGATCGAATATATGAAAAGTTATGGAAAGTATTGAAACTGAATATTGGAGCTAGCTCAAGCACTTTGCATAGTAGTATATAGGACTTGCTAGATAAGTTTTCAAATGGAGTACATGTTTGAGTGTCTTCAAATAAGTTTCAAATTGAATTTTGAAGTCCTTGATTTGTGAAGTACATTGAGGAAATTGAAAGTATTTAAAAGTAATCAATAGAAAGATCAGTAGTTAAACCATGAAATACAAATATTAAAGGTTGGATTATGCTCCAATATTAAAAAGTACACATCTCGATATTGGTGATACCATTTTAGGAAGTATTAGCCTTCAAGATTTTTTTCCATCTCTTGAGAGCGAGGATAAGACCCCTTTAGCCAGAAAAATATTGGAAAGTGACTTGGATTGACTAGGAGGGCACCCCATCTCAACACAATGCCCTGATCTAATGTTGGAATACATGAGAGCCTATCATCCTAATACCAGGGAAGTCATTTCATCAAATAATAAAGTGATTGTTCATCTGGATCCTGTTTCTATTACCATTGCCTTTTGATTACCTACCAAGGTGCAATATGCCAACATCTATTTAAGAACCACCAAGGAGTACTATACGACAAATCAAACTCAGTGTTTAAAGCTAGATCATGGTTCTTGCAACCAAGGAAAAGGAAATCTCAACTAGCCAAGTCCATCAACATATAATTATTAAAAGAAGATGTAGAAAATATGGTAACTCTATTAAGCAGGACAATAGGACTTCAGGATTTGCATGAGTTCAAAGATTAGATGTTCCTATTTATTAACATGGTTCATGAAGGCAAGCAACACATTGATTAGGCTGAAATTATCAGTGATTCACTACATAGGAAACTCTTAGAAGTTCAGGAAAATGATTATTTTTACATGACTTTATATATTTTCTACATTATTACCAACACCAAAAGTTGGTCGGGGCTTAACTGGCAAGGTAAATATGATGATACAACTATTATTTACAATCATCTTCCTTAGATATAGTATGATAGTAGCTTGCACCATTTTAGAAGAGTGAATGATGCATTCACGATGTTGATTATAAGAGAAATTTAGGGAAACATGGGACTCAAAATTTCACCAGAAGAAGTGATAAAAGTACAAAAGTATGGAAGTGTGTTCATATAGTTCCCAAAGTTCACTTATATCAAGTTAGCCACCTATGATGGATATCCCTTTATGCTACCTAAATTTTTTGATGATAAATTGGTCTTGATTGAAGTGTTTAGATAAATTAGTCAAATCAATAAGCTTTGCAAGAATAGGAGGATAGATGAAATACATTTTCCTATCGATATCAAACATTATAGCTGTGATACTACATCAAATGCAAAGAACATAGAGAGATCCATCACCACAATTAGTTTGCATCCTTATACCATGTGTTTCCCCTATAACAGTAAAGGCTACACAGTTAATGAGTTAAAGCTAACCCCTAGCCTTGGTCACTTTTCAACTCTAGAAGATTTTCAGGAAGATTGTGAAAATTATTTTGAACTTAGGAGGAGAGATTGGATGTGGCTTACTATAAGGTAGGTGATAGACTTCAAGGTGGATATCGATGTGATAGGTATAAATGATGATGAAGCTTCCTTGGTTGACCCCTTCTACTATGAGAAAACTGAATTACTAGACCTTCTCCCTAATGAATTGTTAGTTCAGGAGTTAAAAAGCCTGAAGGAAGGAACTGCCTCTGTCCTTAAAAGAACAAGGGATTGGGTTAGTATAATCAGAGCAAAAAAAGTGAGTGCTGAATTTCAAAGTAAAGAGAGGAGAAGGAATCAAGGAGAATCATCTCGAATGTCATTGGAGGCAACTTCTAATGAGAAAATGCAGCAATTAGCTACTAGTGATTTAGATAAAGATGAAGATCTAAATCAGCTAGCTAAATTTACAATCAAAAGAAGGATGACAAAACTGAAAGGTAAATCTGATGGATTGAATCAACAAGGAAAGGAACCTAATGAGAAGGATCAAAGAACTTCTCAAACTATTGAACAACATATCCCAAATATATCGTCTCATGACGTAGTAATTCCTCCTTCAAGCCTCTCTCCTCCTGAGATATCATTAATAGACATCATGCAGTTAAATAATGAATTATATAATTCAGAAGATTTGATGATGATTTCTGAAAATACAATAGGCAACATGCAAGTTTCACTTCTAGCTACTATGCATTAATGGCTCCAAACCAATTTGCAAAAGAAAAATAAAGTTGTTTAGATGATCCCACCTCCATTTGATGTAATCTCTAGTTTCCTTGAGAAGCCTCCTAAAGTGGAAAAGGCTAAAGTAATGTTCAGGTTGGCCATTGATAAAACTTCAAGCAATCTATGCGTAGAAATAGCCAAGCCCATAATTGAAAAGAATGTTGATGAAGCATCTGAGTTAGATTTCATTCTGGATAAGGTTGATCTTGGTCCATCTACTATAGAGAGAGATTTTCAAAATTTTGAATTAACTACTATCCAAATGTTACAAAGAGCGAAGAAAGAGAAAAGATCCAAGAAGCAACTCAAAGAGCAAGTTCAGATGCTGGTGTTTTACATCAATTCAATTAGTGATTCCTCTAATGCGAAGGTAGTAGCTACTTCACTAGCCTTAGTGAGCCCTGATAGTATTCTTGGTCATATTGTTGTTGAGAGAGTAAACAAACACAAGTCACATAGTATGATGATCAAAGATTGGATAAATAGAATGATAGAAGATGCTTCAAAACTCATTGCTAGAGTGAAGGAAATATATGGAAAAGCCGTCGAACAGATACAAGAAATGTCTAAAGAGCTAGAAAGAAGCAAGGAGTAGAAAGTCATTTGGCAAAAAGTAGCTAATAAACTACAAGAAATGTCCAAGTTAGAGACAAACACCCTAGTTCTCAAGAAAATTATTGTTGATCCAAGTGAGAATCAGACATGTATCTACAGAAAAAGTATTAATTGGAAGATGATAATTATCAGCAAAGCAATCACTAAATTTGAAAAACTAATAGCTTCATGGGAACAGTTGAAAATGAAATTTGTAGATGAACTAGTCTCTACTATCATAGGTGGAGTGGTAGTAAATGATCTTAAACATATTGATTACCAATTTCTTCTTGATTCTTTCAATATCCAAATTCATTTAGAAATGGAGAATCAAGTATCAGAAGTCAAACTATGATGAAGCTCAGTCAAGTCATAGTCACTTTGGAAGATTGTAACATTTCAGCCTATCAACAAGAGGCGAAAGAGATCCAAGATAAATACTTTACTGCCAAACACAAGATGGAGAATGTGTTAATTCCTAATTATGATTCAATAGTGACCATCCTTGATGCTTATAAGGCTTTCCAAGATAAGTCAATCATGTCTGAATAGATAGAGTTCATAGCTAGAAGATCAATGATTGGATATGTATGCATTCTTAGTAATTCTAGCTGAAGTTATGTTTTTCAATTTTTCCTTGTATAGGTTAATTTTTGTGAGGTTGATTAACCTCTCCAAAATTATGTATGTTGGTGGTAGTTATTAACCATGAAGAGGTAGTTCTAAACCTCTATGTCTATATAAGCAGCAATTTTAGGCTTTGTAAGGGACTTTTTGGATTTGAAAAGAAGGGGACACTATGTTATGTAAGTTTTGGTAGCAAAACAATTTTTGGAAAGTGTGTACAGATCTTGTTTTTTTTATCAAAAAATTCTTTATGTTCTTTGTGCAAGGAAATAAAAAGGAAACACATTTTGAGTTCTCTTTCTATGTATCTAAAATTTGAAATGTTGATCCTCTCTTTGTAATGGGCATTTTCACGGTATTGTACAAATATTCATGAATTATTGAATCAGCATTGTGCTAATAGTAGCCTTCAAGTGTAGATCTTGATTGTTGTAATTAGCTAGTTTAAGTCAATCTAGGAAATATTTTAAGTTGCCTGGTGCATTCATCATCAATGGCTTTCTATTTATCCTTAAAATTTTGATTTCATTTTTATTTGAAAACTTCAAAATTATATCATACTAGGGAGCTACCCCTCTAAATGCAAGGGAAGATTGCATACCAAGGGCCTATCCAATTGTTGTGGACAGTTTGCCACATACACTCTGTTGGGCCATTTTTATAGTGACAAATCTATTTACCAACAGGTTGGAGTACATCATAGAGGCAATTTAGTGAGCCACTTTGGATATTGACACCAAGTGATTCAGGGAAACAGATGATATGTCAATGTGACTATTGAGGAAAGCAGATGACAAGAATTAATGTTTAAATTAGAAATAATATTTTGATTGGTTAGAAATAGTGGAAGTGTATATTTATTTTTAATTTGTTTGAAGAGGTTTTATGATGCTTTCTTTCTAGGCATTTCCTTCTGTGTAAAGATTTTCTAAAGGGCATGAGTATTTCAAATACAATTTGAAAAAAAAAAAGAAAAAAATTGGGGGGAAAGGTTTTATATAATTTATTTTATGTTTCTTTAAGAAATTATTATAAATCTATTTATACATATTTATGTACAATTATTATAGTTTAAAAAATTTAAATTGCATTTTGGTGATGTGAGATTAAGCTTAATAAAAGTTCTATCAGATTATGTATAAAATACTATAAGATGGATTGTTTATTAATTTATTTTGAGATGGATTGTTGCTTATTATTATTTTTAATAGATAAGCATATATTCAATATAAAATATGTTTGTAATCTTAATAGAATATTATTTCTTCAAAAAGTTCTTAATAACTAATTACTTTTTGAAAAAATTGCATCCTTCTAAAGTTCTATAGTTTAGATGTTTTTCTCTATTAAGATGAACAAGCTAAAGATAACATGAAACGTCTTTTTTACTTTGCATCCTTCAAAATTTTCATAAATTGGATATTTTGCTCAATTTAGACGAGCAAACTAAAGAGAACATAAAATTAATTATAGTTTATATTTCTATTTGGTAGATAGAAAAACTAAAATATCTTTGTTACTATAAATATTTTAAGGAGTCGTAAATAAATTAGTTTTAACAAGAGAATATATCTTTACAAGTTAGTCAATCCATATCATTTTGTTGAGCTTAATCAAATAAATTAAAACTAATGCAAGAAAAATACTATACACTACAATATAGTTAAGACTTGTATTTAAGCATTACATACCCTTTTATTTGCTAGATGAGCTACATTTAGATGGAATTTATTGAAGAGTTTATTACAATTTAGTTATTAGTTTTAGTAGTTGTAAAAATCATTTTTTATTTTATTACATTTCTTAAGTCTATGTGTACACCATTTACTTAAGAAATCAACGAATTACAAAAACAAGTTGTATACCAATTATTGTGCATTACGTAGATAGGCTATTACCTGGGCCAAGCCTTGTCTGCCAGTCACATAGTCCCACTGACTAGTCGGATGGAGGAGCTTATGTTGCTGACGTCCTTGAAGTGCTAGCGAGCTGCTAGTTTAGCGGATAAATGAGCCTCTGCCACAGAGCTGCTACCGTGGGCTGGTTCTCACCGGTGCATACTGCTGGAGAGGCACGCTACAAACCATCCTACTTTGGCCCAATCTCCATCATAGAGATGCTCTAAATTACCGCTTTGTACAGATGATTTTTCCTACATCCATGAATGCCTATGTAATAGAGGAACAACTGAAAGATAAGAATCTTATTAATAATGCCAAAGACAAGCTTATAAAGATTCTTGAAGCCGCTGAAAACTAGCTCGGGAGCATTTTCAATGGCAGATTGGATGTTTGCTTCAATTTTATCTTGAATTTGAGTGAGGAGTATATTAGCCCATGAATGCAACTTTTAAAGTACTGGAGTCATGTGAAGGAATGCCAAAGCTATCGTACTGTTATTGGAAAGTATTTTTCAGATTGTACAAAAATATAAAAATTCTTATGACACCTATAGCTCGATCTGGTTGAGAAATTTCTTTAGAAGGTACTGAATTTAAGGGTAAAGAAGCTTTGGAGTATAAATGACTTTGTGGGTTGTATAAATGGTTGGTATTACAAAAAGATAGGTACCTGATTTGGCAGATCTATGGCGGATTATTTGCATGGATGCTTGTAATTACTGACCTGTTGGCACAATTACACCACTCTGATATTGCACACTTTAATTCTTGATTTTAAAGACACTAAATTTTCTATAATTTGTATATATGATTTTAAGAAAACTCTAAAGATGCTTTTGTAATGCTATAATTTGTATATATTTGATATTTGAGTAGTAGGGGTAATTCAGTCAAATGGGGTTGGAGTTCCTGAGGGGAATACGGAGGAAACCTGTTGTGAGATTTAATTTGTGGTTGCTTGCCAGCCCTAATTGGGTATTTTCATTCCGAGCACCCAATTTCATCATCTGGGTAAATGATACAAGATTAGAGCTAAAAATCATGTGGACATTCCAGTCAATGCTTGAAACCTTATAAATTAGAGCTAAATGTCATTTTAAAATAGAGATCGTCCTGACTATCATCAAACTAAAAAATCTAGGGCAAATAATGACATATTGCCTCACACAAAATACCTCAGAACTAGAATAGAGTGAAGGTAAAAGAGGCAAAATGCGCAAAGAAAAATTGACAGGATACATTAATTTTTCTTACAAGAATAATTTAGTCATTACGTACAAAAAAAATTTTAAGCAATTTGTTTAGACTATGAAAAAATTGTGTACAACCAAATATATTTGCCGGACTGAATTGATAAACTGCAAACTGTAACAGGTTTGCATTTCTAATGATGATGGTAAATGGTATTGAGAAGTTTGGAAAATATTTTTTTGAAGTTATTTGTCTGCGATTTAAGGGGTAAATCATTCACCTTACTTTGTTTCGTAAAATTCAATTGTATGATTATTTAGATCATGTCAATTGTGTCTATTCTAACCGTAGATAGTATTCAATGGTTGTGATGAATTTTAATGACTATGAATATAGTTAAAATTTAAATTGATATTTATTAGAATTTATTTACATATATTATTCAATTATATAATAATTTTGTCATGTCATAAATAAGTAAAATGAAAATGAAAAGATGAATTGACAAAGGTGAATCATTAATCAATTTAAAAATTCTAAATTTAAAATTATATTATATTATTATCATTTATATTTTTTTATTAGAATAAAATTGTTAAATTATAAATAGTAGTAATTACAAAAGCTTGTGCTAAACAATAGTCTCATAAGCACAAGAATGCTCTAGAAACTAATAGTAAAGTCATTAGATCAATCTAAAATTTCAGAATTTAAAATAATTATCAAAATTTAAAATAATGTCATTTCCTCATCATTTGTATTTTGTTTGGTGATTTATTTTCTTAGAGTCGAGATTTAGAAGTTTATAATATGAATTTCAAATTTTCTCAATTTCATGTATTTCTTCTTCAATCTTTTACATGTTTAATAATATAATATAAATGATAAAGTTAATATAAATCATAAAATCATAATTATTTAAAAACATTAAATTGTCTTTCTTTTTCTCATTTTTTATGAGGTATAATTAAATTTAGCCCCACAAGTAATAGAATAATGATATGTATGTATTAAAAATGTTTCTATTGATCTATATTAAACTCCATGAGGATGATGTACAAAACTTCGTTGTTGTTGTTGTCATGAAATCAAACAGGTCTTTTCAATTATGGGTATATGAAAAATTGGAGTATTTCTCTACTTCTCTCTAAATCTGCATCCTGTTAACAACGATATCCAAGGTGGCTTTATGATCAAAATATAATGACTCATAATCTAAATCAACTAAAACCTTCCACTATGTGGTGCAAGTTCTAGTTATATTTATATACACTCAATTGATATAAAAAAGTAGGGAGGTCCTATGAATGTGTCAACAAATCATTTCACTTATTTGTTATAGTGTAGGAATGTGAGGACAATTTGTTAAAAGATGAATACATAGAGTATAGAAGTTAAACAACGTACAACAAAGAGAAGCATCAATTTAGAGGAGAAATAGAAATAGAAAGTTTAAAATGGTCGTTCTTTGAAATATAGAGGTAATTTTACAATGGTCACCAAATTTTTTGAGAGGTTTATAGAAATGTACAACCAATGAATTTATTAATTGGTGGAATCTATTTCTTGGCAAGGAATATTTATATATATATATATTTGGATGAAATATGAAAGAACGATGAATTTTTTTAATTTTCACATAAAAATATAATTGTGAGAGGGTATCATTGTTTGTAGTTTATTTCATGAGGTATGAAAGATTGGTATGGCATAATTAGTATTGAGGGACATTTTTTACATTAAAATATATATTAAGTACTTTAAAAATTACAATAAGACGAAAATTTGAAGATTTTTTAGATTATTTAAGGATTCTATAAGTTGGGTGATAAGGATATTTTTTGTTAGAAAGAGAAGTAAGTGATTGTGAGAAGTTGTTTGAAATTATTGAGTAAGCCTATAATGAGATTTACTTATTAAGTGTATATGGTGTGACCTACTTTGTACAAAGATGAAATTTATTATACATTAAAAATTAAAATTTTCAAAGAAATAAATTAAATTAAAAAATATTGAAAGTTATTTTATGTTAGTTTGTAGTCAAATAAAAGTAATTTTCTACTCAGCATATTCTATTCTATGACAACAAATTAAAAATTGAAAGATGAGAAATCTAAGACCTTAAAAATAAGTGCCATGAAATGGCTTAGTACTTACCTCTTAGTTAAATTTTATTATATATTTATAATAAGTTTTTAAATATATTAATTTTAATTTGTTATAATTATTTAAATAAATATTAATTATAATGACGATGTTGTAATTTATGATTTCATTTTATATGTTCAATAATGGAACTTAGCACTATACATAAATGTTGGCTAAAATTTTTTAGGGCTTCCAAAAAATTCGTGTATAAGATCCCCAATGTTTTTAGCCAATTAAATAGCTCTTAATTAATTTCATTGATTTATAAATTTAAGAAACATGCATGTCTTCTATATAAAATATTATTTATATAATATTATTTAAAATCAATTAATATTTCTTTCCAATGAAATGGTGGAGAAGCGTTGGCTGCCGACTTGGCTAGGGTTTTTCCCTTAGCCTGTTCTTGTTGTTTGATCTTTACTATTTTTCTGTTATGTTTGGATTGCTAGCTACTGGACATAATTTGCGTCGATGTTTTTGGAAATCTTCTGCAATCAATTTTGGATTGGGGTTTTATTGTTTGCATGGCAGGGCCTGGGATTTCTTCTCCATTGGTGAGAACAAATGGTTCTTCTCCAACTATGCATGCAATGCGATCTGAATCATTTTATTCAGGGGAGAGCTCCAAGCTGAAAAAAGTTAATGGTTGTTTTCCGCGTAGCCATGATCACCTTGTTCTAGTTATTCCTCCAATGGCTGTAATGGAGGACATTGATTATTGGACCAAGCATGCTTTGATATGCAAATTTCTTGGAATTCGGATTTCCCTATCCGCTCTTGAGGCATGGATCCACCGCTCATGGCAAGTGGAAGGCGATATGGAGATTATGTTGGCGGGGAATAGTTATTTTTTTGTTGTATTCTCTTGCATGTCTGATCGGGATCGTGTTTTTGAAGGAGGCCCTTATTTCTACAACCATATGGGGTTATTTTTCAAACCTTGGCATTCAGGTTTTAATTCTACTGAGGATCTCCCTTCAACAGTGCCAGTTTGGGTTCGCTTGCCTCGTCTTCCCTTGGAATTTTGGCGTGAAGACATCCTTCGACAAATTGCTACTTTTTTGGGGAAGCCGGTTGCAGTCGCACATCAATCCCTCGATAAAAAGGTTATTTCTTATGCTAGAATTTGTGTTGAAATTAATTTGAATAACCCATTACCAGATTCTTTGGAAATTTGTATGGGGGATTTTTCTTGGGTGCAGCAGTTAGATTATGAATCTCTCCCTTTTCGTTGCCAAATTTGTCATGAGTATGGTCATTTACTACATCAGTACCCCCGTAACTCAAGTTTCAAAGGAGTGGATGGTTCTACAGCTGGCAATACTAGTGGTTTGGCAGATACTACAGGGAAAGGACAATCTCAAATGGCTAATACTACCAAGGGGATGAATCCGCAAGATGCTATAGGTAAGGGTAAGGCTCAAATGCAGGATAAGGATGGATTTACCCCTATTCGCCCTTGAGCTAAGGGACGTGGTCAAAAGAGGCCTTTGAAAGAAAGATTATCTAATTCAAGTTTTAACCGCTTTGAGGTGCTGGATAGTATGGTTCTAGAGGAGGGTATTCCTCCTCCTATCTCTTCTGATCCAGTTTTCCCAGATGAGAGATCTGTTCCTAATGATGCTTTTAGGGCATCCCAAGTTGTAGTATATCAGAACTGTGAGGTCCTTGTAGCTCCTGTGACAGAGGCTCTGGTGACTCCTACAGTGTTGGAGGATAATGATGTTGTTTTAGCTGACTTGGTTAAGGATGTGCTACCATCAGGTAAGGGCAAGGGTTCTCCTCTCCCCTTGGGGTTGATGTCTCAACCCTTTAAGCGGGCTTCTTCTACTCCCCCTCTAAGGAGTGGGCACAAAACAGACCAAAAGAAGATTAAACTCACAGGAGATATATTGATTGAGTCTGGTTTAGTTAAACCTTTGGATTCTCATTTTCCCAATTCTACCCAATGATGATTATTCTCTCATGGAATGTAAGGGGGTTGAATAGCATCCCTAGACAAAAGGCTATTCATAACTTGGTGGTTGATCATAGCCCTGATATTTTTTGTATCCAAGAGACTAAGCTCTCTGTGGAGTCTATGGTCCAACATGCCTCTAGTATTTGGTCTCGTGGCCAATGCCAGTGTGTTGGGGTAACAGGTAGTGTGGGTGGTTTAGCTATATTTTGGGATCCTCAAAAAATTTCTCCTCTTGGCTAGATGTCTTCTCGCTCAGCTCTCTCTATGGTAGCTTCTGCTCTAGATTCAGGCGAGGTAATCATGGTTACTAATGTGTATGCACCTGTTGATCTTGTGGGAAAGGAGGAACTTTGGGAACATATTCAATATGTTAGAAATTGTCATCCTTATCATCCTTGGGTGTTAGCAGGTGACTTCAATTCAGTTTTAAGTCTGGAGGAGAAGCATGGTGGTTTGGCTAGATTGGGGCCTTCTTCTGCTCTTCTTCGGCAACATATATCTCTTTTGCATCTCTCTGATGTTAAGCCTTCTAATGGTCTCTATATCTGGAATAATCACAGGACTGGTGTTGCTACTATCTCAGAACGTTTGGATAGATTTCTTGTTTCTTGCTTCTGGGTTAGTGGCACCCTTACTATCTCTTCAGAAATCCTTGATTGGAGGGGTTCAGATCATTGGCCAATCAAATTTTCTGCTATAGGGGCTTATGTTCCAAAGCATCCTCCTTTTAAGTTTCAGTTGATGTGGCTTCGGGACTCCTCTCTTCATGATTGTGTTTTCTATTGGTGGAAAGATGGTGCTCCTGCATATGGTACTGTAATGTTCTCATTTTCTAAAAGGCTTCAATATGTTAAAAGGCATCTCAAGATATGGAATAGGGAATGCTTTGGGAACCTTCACTTTATGAAGAGGCTTGCTCAAGAAGATCTTGATGTCATCACAAGGGAGATTAGAGATCGAGGTTTCTCATAGGATCTTGGCAAGGCTAAATCCCTTGCTTCTAGAGCTCTAGAAGAATGGGAACTTCGAGAGGAAATTTTTTGGAAGAAAAAGGCTAGAGTTGATTGGCTCCAGGAAGGTGATTATAACACTGCCTTTTTCCATAAAACAGTGCAATCTCGCCAGAATCAGAGCACTATCTCTTCTTTGGTTAATTCTCAAGGTATCCAACTAAATTCCTTGCCAGCTTTGTTCCAGGAGGCTATTTGGTACTTCTCTACCCTCTTCTCTAAGGACTCTCCTCCTGCTGATAATGAAGAAAATCTTATTTTTTCCTGTATTCCTTCCCTTATCACTCAGGAAATGAATGATTATCTCATGCATCCTATTTCTTTGGAAGAGCTGGAGGAGGTGGTCTTTGGCATGCCTAAGGGGAAGGCTCCTGGTCCTGATGGCTTTCCAGTTGAATTCTTTCAGGAATTTTGGGACATCATTAATCATGATTTGTTGGAGGTGGTTAAAGAATCCTATGCTAGCAAGCAGATGCTTCGAGCTTTGAACTCTACATTCTTGACTCTTATTCCTAAGAGAGAGGGTGCTAATAAATTGCAGTTCTTTAGACCAATTGCCTTATGTAATGTGGTTTACAAATTTATTACTAAGTTGATTGCTAAGAGATTGAAAAGGTGGCTTCCCATTATTATCTCAGAAGAACAAGGTGGTTTTGTTACTAGCAGACAAATTTTGGATGGGGTGGTTATTGCTACTGAGGCTATTCACTCTATGGATACTTCAAGGGAGAGAGCCATGTTTGTTAAGCTGGATATGGCTAAGGACTAAAATAGAGTTAAATGGAGCTTCCTAAGGAGTATTCTTCTTTCTTTTGGATTTAGCTCTGACTGGGCGAGTTGGATTATGAGTTGTGTTACTTCTGCCTCTTTTTCTTTTCTTATTAATGGTCAACCTTCTCAACTATTTGGTGCTTCTAGAGGCCTCCACCAGGGTGACCCTCTCTCCCCATATCTATTCATCATCATGGCTAAAGGCTTGGGCAGATTCATTAAGCATCAGGTGTCCCAGAATTCTATTCAAGGCTAGCGGTGGGGTAATGGATTACCTTCTCTTTCCCATCTTCAATTTGTTGATGATTCTGCTCTTGTTGGTCTTGCTAGGATCAAGGAAGCTGAAGCCTTTCGACATGCTTTGGACATTTATTTGGAAGCTTCAGGCCAGAAAGTTAATGAGCACAAATCTTCCATTTACTTTTTTAACACTCCTGATTCTATTCAGCACAGGATTGTTGGTATCCTATGGTTTCAGATAGGATCACTTCCTTTGACTTATCTTGGCATCCCTATTATTGTTTCCAGGCAGCCACGTCTCTTCTAGAAAAATTTGATTACCAAGCCTCAGGATAAGGTAAATCATTGGACTCATAGATGGCTTTCTACTGCTACCCAGGTTACTCTTCTTCAAGCTGTTATCCAAGCTCTTCCTACTTATCGAAGCATGGTTCACGCTACACCTATTTACTTTCTCAAGGAGTTTGATGCTCTTTCTCAAAAATTCCTTTGGAGTGGTAATTTGCATAGTACTAAATGGAGTTTGGTTAATTGGGCAACTGTTTGTAGGCCTAAAAAGGAGGGTGGTCTTGGTCTTCGATCTGCTCTATTGAGTAGTCAAGCTTTGGCTGCTAAAATTTATTGGCAATGGTGCTCTAGACAACATCAACTTTGGGTTCATATTATCACTCATGAATATTTTCATGGTGCTGATCCTTGCTCTATTTCTGCACTTCCTCTTGAAGGTCGTGGCTCAATGGTTTGGCATACTTTGAAGACAGGTGCGATGTTGGTAAAGAGGGGTCTGTTTTGGATATGTAAAGGAGGTTCTCAGGCTTTGTTTTGGTCTGATGCTTGGGATGGATTCCCTTCCATTTTATCCATATACCCTCATCTTCAGCCTCTTTGTGACTCTTTTCTTGCCGCTGGATGGGATAAAGTGGCTCATTACAAGACTCCTTATCAATTGGGACCTGTTGTTGGTTACAGATGGAAGCATTCTTCTGATTGGCCTCCTGGCGATACACACATCGATCGTCAGGAGCTTTCTCAAATTCTGGCCTCTAGAGAGTGTTCTTCTTTGCTTGGTCCAGATGTTTTGGCTTGGGGTGGTACCTTGTCTGGTAAATATCATGTCTCTATTGGGTATCAGGAGATAACTAGACAATTATTTGGGGATGCTGAGGTCCCTTGGTGGAAGCAAGTTTGGAATAAAGTTTCTTGGTCCAAGTGCAATTTTTTCATGTGGCTAGTGGCTCACAACCGTTGTCTTACCTGGGATAATCTTTGTAAACGTGGATTTCAGGGCCCCTCTTATTGTGTTTTGTGTGATAATGGAGAGGAGTCTGTCTCCCATCTGTTCTTCCATTGCTCCTATTCTACTCAGATATGGAACCTTTGGTGGAGCGCTTGGGGTTGCTCTTGTCGGCATGCTTCCTCTTTGCCTGAGTTCTGGGCCCACTTGGGTACTGCTCCCTCCAAGTCTTCTTTTCTCCATGCTGCTTGGATTGCTGGCCCATCTTTCATGCTTTGGCATATCTGGTTGGAGAGGAATCATCGCATATTCCAAGATGTTCGGCTTGGTGTTTTGCATCTTTGGTGGAAAATATCACATTCTCTTCAGGAAACTATTCTTGTGAAGTGTGAGCTTGATGGGGGTATGGATCCGGTTGATCTTGCTATCTGTAATTGCCTCAATTTTCATCTGCAAGATGGGGCTGCAGCTCATAGGTTTCCTTCTATGTCTAGGCAGCTTCACCATCAGAAGGGTCAGGTTAATCGGGATGGGCACTGGACTCCTCCTCCCTATGGAGTTCTGAAAATTAACACTGATGGTTCTTCCCGTGGGAATCCTGGTCCGGTTGGTATTGGCGGAGTGGCTTGTAGTTTTGGGGATGTTAAATTTTTCTTCTCAATTCATAAGGGTGATTATACTAACAATCTCATGGAAGCTCAGGCTATTTTATATGCTATGGAACAGTGTTGCTTGCGGGGATGGAGTAAGATTATCTGTGAGTCTGATTCCCAGGTGGTGGTGAACATGCTTTCTTCGCAAGAGCTTGAGGATGTTAGTTGGCAGCTGGCCACTCTTGTTAAGCAGATTCTTTTCTTCTCTTCCTCTTTTCAGTTCATTAGGTTCATGTATATTCCTCGTGAATGGAATAGAACTGTTGATTGTTTAGCCAAATGGGCATCTAGTCATGATCTAGGTTGGAATATTAGGGATAGGAGGCAACTGTCCTTTGAGATGGTGCAAGAATTTGATGATCTTGTTGCTTAGGATCGAGCTCCTTGTTGAGCTCTCCTTGTTGTATTCCTTTCTGTCTGAATAAATTTTTACCCCTCTTTTTGCTAAAATCAATTAATTGTGATTGGTAGATAGTAGAAATTTTAATCACTAATTAAGAGAAAGTGATTACAATAGTGCTATACCTATGACAAGTACTAAAAAAGATAGAATGTTGAACATAACTATTCTTCGAAAAGCTTAAATTATTGAAATGGAAGAGTGTTAGAAAAAAAATTTAAAATTATCAAATATTAATTAAACAAACTGTATGTTGTCAAACATTCTTTTATTAAAAAATAGAGTTTCTATACTAATATAACAAAAGAAATAAATATATTAATGTACTAGATTCTACCTTGTCAAACATCCTTTTTATTATTTAAATAGAGTTTACATATCATTTGTATATGTACACCTAATAAAAATTATAAATATATGATGTTAAACTTCTATATTTTCAAATCTTCTTGAACTATTGGATACCAATTTTTACATGTATATTTCATAATCTTAATGAATTATAGTTTTTCTATTTTGTTAGCACCTTAGACTAGTGAACATCTAACTAGCCCCTACTACATTCTTTCCTATCTTCAAAATATTAACCTATTTAAAATAGAATAATTGTCTCATTTTTAATGAAATTGTCATCATCCTTAAGATCTAGTGGTTCTTTTCCAAGTGGCATCTCTTTAATAGATTTTTCTCTAATTTATTCAAGAAACACAAATGGTTTTCTTAAGCATATACAAAAAGCATTAATAGGAACATTACCCTAATACCATATTCAATATAGGGCTTCTATACTAAGAGAACAAAGAAAACTCATATGAAACAAAAATTAGGATTTTTGATCATTGAAGAATACAAATATATAGTCATTGATGAGCTATAATTATGTTAATATAAATGACATCAAACTCTAGATATGATTGATTGCTAACAAAAACGAATTGACACCTTACTAGGAGATTATTGGCAACTAACTACAATAGATCTATGAATCTCTTTTGATTCTTATTCTAACTCTTTAATTGTTGGATCATAATCTTCAACATATTTATGTACAATTTTGATAGTGCTATCAAGATTTAACTATGTAGTTTTGAGTCAAACTCATTGACCCATGTATCATGCATAGTGAATCAACATGAATCCATCTCTCATGAGAATAAATGGAACACTTAGCACTCATTGGATCTAGGTGATGCTCACAAAGGTGAAGCACTGAGACTTCCCAGGAGGTCACCCATCCCAGTACTATTCCAGCTTGAGTGCACTTAACTACGAAGTTCTCTCCATGGTTAAACTCACTCTACTTGCAATCCCATTTGCAAAACCTTTACCAAGTGTTGTGCCTTATGAACCATTCATTAGAAAGCCCATTAAGCTCATCAATTGATAAGTAGGAGATAATTTCCACAACAAGTTAAATCACGATATTGCTATTAAGATTTAACTATATAGTTTTTGAGTCAAAATAATTAACCCATGTATCATGAGTAGTGATTCAACATAAATCCATCTCTCATGAGAATAAATGGAACACTTAGCACTCCTTGGATCTAGGTGATGCTAACATAGCTAAAGCACCGTAATTTCCCAGGAGGCCACCCATCCCAGTACACAATTAAATCATGATAGCGATATCATAATTTGACTTGTTGTGGAAATGATCTCCTACTTATCAATCTTTATGTACAATTAAGTTTATTAATCCCCACAATAAGCTAGAGACCTATGCATTCAACTACTACTTTGGAAAGTCAGTATGTCATTGAGATAGATTGTTATTATAATGTTTTTGTTCAATAATTTTTAATATTGAGACTAGTTATCACATGTGTAAATTATTCTTATTTTGCTAAAATGATTGATACATAGAAAATCATATTTTTTTGTTTACCAACACAATAATGCTATCTTGAAGAAAACTAATTTCAATGATGATTTCTTTTATTATAGATCGCAAGCAAGAGAGTTTGTCGAATGTAATTAGTCATTGTTAGCATCTAAATGCCTTTAAATAGTAGAATTTTAAAATAGGGGGAAAATAGGACACATAGAAATAAACAAAGATTTAACATGAGCACAAGTAATCTTATTTATTTGTATTACAAATCTATTGCCATTTCTTAGACCTTATATACTATGCTCAAATACAACGGATGTGATTTTTCATAAAGAATATATTTTCTAATAATAGAAAGTAAATAGAGGGGTTTTTTTCTTTCATTTGTTTGGCATACAAAATTAGCTCATGTATCTATTAGCTATCAATTTAAACTACATATGGTGAACATGTGGAACTAAGAAAGGATCTTCCAATTATATGAAAAAGGTAAATTGAACTAGTGTGCATGCCAATGGAATTCAAAGATGAAATCAAATTTGAATATTAAATTCTTTATTTTATCAAATAATTAGTTTTTACAATGATCCCCCTTGATGCTAAGACTCACAAAAATATCTTCTTGGACTCAACCTAATCCTTAAAACTCACAATGCAACTTTTCCTCACTAGATCCTTATAGACCCACATTTCATACTTCTAATGGTCTAATTAAACTATCCATTGATGTATTTTTCTCTTTCATGACATATCACAAGGCTCAACCACCCCCCTCCTTTCTCCAATATAGAAAAGTCTCCTAACACTTCCATGTGCAAAACAAACCAAGTAGTCATCAACTACTCCTCTCAAATGTCTCAACCTTGATCTATCCCTATCACTTTGGACATACAAACTTTAAATTTTCTATAACCTTTACATCTTCATTGACATCTTTTTCCAACACCATCCATCGATCCATCAATTGTTAACATGTGTAAAAATTTGTGTAGATTGTCCAGTGCAATCTTTATTCCAACATGACTTCTCACAATAATCCAACAATCCACAAAGTTTACTAGGATAAAAATTCTAACAGTTATCCTCTAGACCTATGATGGTGAGAACATTTAAATCTTTTAGCTAAATTCTCTAAAATTTTGATACTCACAACATTAGATCTATCTATCTTACTAGATCTTAGGCCTTCATAATTTTGCCTCCAAATGCATTGTATGAGCTCTTCTATGCCTTGCCCATTTTTCCCCTAGTCCTCTTCCTTTAAATTCCATTTTCAGCCTAATCTTCAAGGTAGTATTATATTTATGACATCCTTTGTTACCATCATACAAATTGCATCCATACCTATAGACACATTATTACCTTCATTGTCAATCCTTTTAGTTGTAGAATTTTTGGCTATATCATCAATGTTGAATGTGCATAAATCAGTTCTAATACATGCGACATCTAAAACTGATTTCTTTGGTTTCAAAATTTAATTTAATTTTTTCAAAACTTTGAAGTTATTTTCCAATTCTTCATTTTTCCTTTTAGCATCATGAAACAAATTGGAATATTTTTTTATTTTCATTTTTAACTTCCTCCAATTCTTTCTCAAGGTTCTCAATTTGATACAAATCTTCATATCTCTCATTTCCAAACTTTTTCAAAATGTGTACCAAATCTGAATCACACTTCTCTAATTTTATCATTTCATCATTCAAAATATTTTTCTCACAAATCAAATTCAATTTTTCCTTTTTTAATTTTTTTTCCATATTTCCTATTGAAAAGTAAATAGTTTTACATCATAACATAGCTGGTATACTTTGACTATGATATTTGTTCACTTTAATCTACCTTCCCTTTACTACAATTCTCTTTGAATCTGCAATAATAATTTTTCCTCAACTTCATTTTAACAAGCTAACCAAGTTCAACTTCCTCAAGAACTCTTTTCTAATTAAAATTTTATTTTATACAACCCCTCAACCTTTGACCCAGTAGATTCTTTTTATAGAAAGCTACTATTACAAAAAAATTATATCCAAAAGAAACTCTTAAAAACTGTAAATAACTTGTGTTTCAACCTCCTTTGGCTTTTTTTGAATTTCCTCTTTCATAGATTGGCTTCTCTCTTAAACAACAAAACTTTCTCGTAACTTTTTTCAGAGGGTTCAGCTTTATGACGAGGTGTTCAGCTTTATGACTGAGGTTTCCTTCCTTTCAATAACTTCTACAGTCCTCAATATTCCTGAAAACACTTCTGTCTTTAGACCAAATGGCAACTTTACATTAGTTTAAGACAGAAAATGCTTTTTTAATCTATGCGACATAAGAACCTCAGAAGTGATGTATTCATTTTGAATTTGAAACACGACGTTTACTAATTTCATCATTCTCTTCTCTAATGACTATGGAAAATAAAAAGATGAATAACTCTCCTCGGGATCTTATTGCTCCGCTCTGATATCATTTGTAGAACTATAAAATACGAGAAATAAAGGGCACACAAAAATAAAAAAAGATTTTAACACATATAAACACTACTACGCGGCATAGCTATTTACGACGATAAATAAAGACAAAATCTTATTTTCGTCTTAAACACATATTAATTAATTAAATTATATATTTTGGTTTATAATTGTTCTCGAGTAAAGACAAAAGCACTTTTTGAGGTTAACGAAGCTTTCATTATTATAATCCTAGTTCACGACCACTCTAAACTTGTGGTTCTGCCGCAGGAACTCAACATCTGCTACTTCTCCAAAGGCAAGGACCGAGGCTTGATCTGCTGAAATTATCAAAGCGGCGGGAAGGATCATCATGCAAGGCCTTGATCTGGCTATTTGTGTGAGACTCCCAATTTTTATTTTATATGCCCTAATTCTTTCCTTCCATGGTTCTGTGCTTGATTCATGAAGAGGCAGAGTGAGGGATTCAATGGTAATCAGACAAGGCAGAGTGAAGGATTCACGGGGTAATCAGACGACGCTGAGTGAGGGGCATAGGGGTAATAAGACCTTTCCTCTGTGTAGCACGAGAAAGCTGGACCCTATTCAGTCTACGGATTGTGAATGAGATAAATCAGGCAAATCGAATGCCTTTGTACACCCACCCATCAGAACCAGAAGGTTGCACCAATTGATGTCTTAGAGACGCGACCTAGCTCATATTGCCTTGGCAATGATGCACTTGGTTTGATGCTAAGAAAGAAAAAGAAATGTTAGGGTTTAGTTTCTTTGTAAGAAGCTGGGTTTTCCTATTGTTTTGATATCTAGATCTGCCCTTCACACAGGTAAGAAATTTGCTTACAGACCTATACTAGATCTCATGTGTTTTTCTATTTGCAATGTTGGTATTGTGCAAATATTAAATTCAATATTTGAGTGAAACCCTTTATATTCATTTTATGGCAGGTTACCCACAATAGTAGGTCTGTTCACCGCCGGATACACATGATATTGTTCATCGCCGAATACACATGATATCGTGGAAAAAAATAGTTCAGATTGTCAGACAGTCTACTCTATGGGAACCAACTACCATCTGTTTACAAGTCGCACACTGTTGATTACCAATTTGGGAATCTATAGTTTTGCCTTGATACTGACATTTGGAAATCAACGGGTTAGCTGCATTCACTGGAAGATGGGTAATAGTTACCCTAGATTGGCAAAGGGCGAATAAACATCCATATCGAGCATAGGTCAGAATCATAGTCATTAAACTTTCTCTGAGAATTGATAGCTTTTTTCTTCCTTTGAAGATATTTGGTAACTGTTAGACGGAGTCTTTCCTTTGATTGAATGAAGTATTGGATGTCGAAGTGTTTTCTTCCTTTTGTATTTCGAAAACTATGATTTGTTAAGGTCTGCACATAGTTCTTTAAATGTGTTCTGTTTTGTCATTAAACTCTCTCACACATAGTTAAGTGAACAAGTTTCCACACATGATAATTGCTATCCAAAGAGAATATTTCACAATGGGTACCTGAAAATCAGCTTTAAAAATGACTGTAATCTAGTTTATTTATGTGGGTTTTCACACAAACAAAGCCTTCATTGCTAATATCTTCATAATAATTACACAGAGATATATGGGTACCTTTTAAAAAGATTGTATTCTAGATATAATTACACAAGCAATGCCTTCATTGAAATTCGGTTCATAATAATGACATGAATGATTTCAAAAGATTTTGTTCTAGTTTATCTGTATGGATATTCACACAAATAAAGATTTGATTTAGAATATCTTCTTTTTTTAACAAAAGATTTATAGTCACCAGCCTTTAAAATAAGCATCCATCCTTCTTGAGGTCAATCAGGAGAGACGACACCATTTCTAGCTTGTCTTCCCTGCACAGTCTCCAAATCATGGAGATGTATGTTTTGGAGTGATGTTTGAAGCCCTTCTGTAGGCCTGCCCACTAAAAGAAATGTAGAGTTTTTTGACCTCTAAATGCCTAGCTTTTATGACACCTAAAACTATGTGATGGTCAAGTTGTATGATGGAAAGGGCAGAGAGGGCCTTATTGATGTATGTGCCTCCTTTTTCGAGCGCTTGACAGATGGATGCCACCTCCAACATTCTCAATGCAATGCCAACTCTTCCCCCATTCCACATTGGAAATGGGCAGATACTTGTATTCCTGCCATTTCAACATGCTCTCACCATCTCCTTAGTGGCATAGTGTTGTTCTGAAGTTTGTATTATACTCCAACGTAGAATAGTAGGAAATTTGACATTACTACTATTAACAATCCACATTCCCTCATTTTATCCTATAGTTGTTGGTGTCAACTATTGCATATTTGGTCTTGGAGTCCATGATTTATATCTTTTGGGACTATCCCTACTTTATCCATGGTTAACAGATCTTTTCACGAAATAACAATCATCATTTTTGGATCAGATTTGTTGGCCAATTAATAATTTTTTATTAGTTTTTTTGTGCGGAGAGATGATCTTTTTGTATTATATGCATGAGCATTGAAAGTATAAACATCTTCCAAATTAGCAGTTTGAATGTCTTATACGTCTTCATGGATTTTTTAGTATTTCATATCTGTTTGATGGTTCTTTATTTTTGAATATTATTCTTAGTGAAAATTGTAGCTAGGTTGATGGTGATTGATTATTGTAAAGAAAGTTATAGATAAGCTGATATACATATGCTTACATATGATGATTAGGTGATCTTAAAAAAAATTGTAGCTCAGTAGATATAAATATGTTTACATTTGATGATTAGATTAAGGATATACACCTATCTTTGAATATTTTGGTTGTCTAGACTGTGAAGAAATGTTGAAGGCACTAGTGTGTAGTGTCCCTTAGTATTTGATGCAGAGATGGTGGTAGGTAACATCAGTATTCATGTTAGACAACGATTTATCACAAGTTGTGACAACTTCTTTCTTCCAAATCTCCTGAAGAACTTGTCTTCAAGGCAACCCTCAAGTGTAACTAATGCCTCCCAAGCACCATATACTCTTCCAAGGTTCCAACCTTTATTCTAACTTCATGAAACATCTCCTTACAATATTTCTACCATGTTCCAATCACCCATTAAGTCTGGGTTACTCATTCCTTACTCAACTCACACCTTTAGCCCTTGGCTCTAGTAGCCTTCACCAGTCATTAATTTGACTTTTCCTCCAACTTTTCCCAAACAACTATGCAAAATTTTACCAATCTCTTCTTCATCTTCTTATGCCAACTTGTGGCTCCTTCCTCCAAATCAGTCTTCAAGAGTTTGAACTTTGCAACCTCCAAGGTCCCTGTCATCCTTGAGACCTCCTTCAATTCATCTTCCCTATGCCATCCTTCTTGGCACTCAAACATGTCATCTATGGCTTGTTTAATAGCCCTGTCTTCTCTATTTTTCACAGCAGCATATAAGGGACACATGATTGTCCCAACTTGGATATCTCCACCCATACATTCACTCATTACCTTAGCATCTTCTAAAATCTTCACCTCTATCCCTTTCTTTTCATCTTTTTGAGCCTCTTCCGTTTGTGACTCACCTATCACCATCTTCATTGTCCTATCATCTTCATACCCTGATTGCTCTTGGTTCACCTTCATAGGCTTCTCTACTTTCTTTCTTGGCTCTTCATGTGAACCTTGCTCATCCACTACTGTCTCCTCTAGGATCTTTATCGGATCCACAACTCCTTGTGTCTTATCATAGGCCTGATGTACCAAATCAATTGCTATCTTGCTGTCCACCTTGTCGTCTTCTTGTTCCCTTTGTCCTAGGAACCCTATTCTTTCAAACAAAAAATTTGTTGGCATCATCCATGATGTTGCCTCTTCTTTCAAAGGTCTCAGTATAACTTGACTTCCACCATGCTTGAAGGTGTAACTATTCAATGCCCCATCATATAATGTACGCTTCTCTACTTGCCATGCCCTCCCAAAGATCAAATGACATCCTACCAATGGAATAACATCACATAAAATAGAATCCTCATAGGTTCCAATGCTGAAAGGAACATATACTTGCCTTCTAACCTCAACTTGGTGTCTATAATGTAATCCTTGTACCATGTAAGGTCTTCTATGCACTAGTTGTTGTAGGTTCAACTTCTCAACCATCTCAACTAAAACAAAATTGAAAAATGAACCGCTGGAAATGACCATTTTGCAAACCTTACCCATACATCTACATTGTGTTCTGAATTATGAGTACCCATGAGTCTCAAAATCTGTATTCACGATGGCTTCGACTTATTTTACCCTTCAATCTGACTTCCTCTACAAGCTAAGATCCATTCAACTTCGAATCACCACCTTGGAATACTCTTAAAGGATAATTCAACTTCAAGGTTAAACAAGGGATTCTAAGTCTTCCAAACCTTAGTTTGCCTCCTTCCCTTCTCCCAAAGAATCTTCTACGCTCTGATACCACTTGATGCCGAGCTGGTGGCAGGTAACATCTTTAGTCATGTTAGACAATAATTTATCACAAGTTCTGAAAACTTCTTTCTTCCAAATCTCCTCAAGAACTGGTAGGAGGAAGCAGCCATTTTGTGCTCAGAAAAGCCAACAATGTGACTTCCCTCTGAACTCTCTAACATCTTATAATTTTGGACTCCTACAGAGGTTGATGGGATAGTATTTTAATAATAGAGAACTCCACATTTTTTGAAATAGCTCTATAAATCAACATAAAGACCATTTCAATACTACGCAATTTGTCTTTAAAAACTATGTTTTCCTCTCTTTTCAACCTCCCCAAGACACAGTGTTCACTGTATTTTGGTTTAAGAAAGTTTTTGTATAACATGGGAAAATAAAAGATCAAGAAATACAATTTTATGGAAGAAACTGCGATCCAATTGTTGAATAGTGAAAAATAATATTGGCTGCTAAATACGCGTGTCCTATATAATTGACACTGGACCAGAAAAGGCATTGATCATCTTTGTGAAGAAATGTGGGTGTCATCATTTGAGCCATTGGCACATGGGAACCACTATTCTTTTGATTTTTTAATGAACTATGTCCAATTATTCATCCCCTAGTAAAGCATCTCACTTTACCAATTTTACACAAATTGATGTAACATTTTCAGAAATTCAAATTTGCATGAGTAGCATAGCTGCATCTTGGTATATCCAAGGTATTGACCACAAATCCTAGATGATTTCCCTAGTTGGGTTGTAAATCAGGGACCATTCATTAGAACACAGCCCATCCAACAAGGAGAAAGTTGGCACATTTTATAAAAGAAGCATCTTGGTATGATTAATTGCAAAGGATGGCTGGGTTCGACTAATCTCCTGACAATGCACATATTATAAATAAACCACTAGTTTTATTGTATTCATGGATACACAATCTGTTTATCTAGGAAATAGATTAGTTCATCCATGATTACTTATTTCAATAAAGATTATGACTTGTCCAGTCATTACATTTAAGGATGTGTGTCAAGCTTATCTTGGCAATGGTGGCACCTCTTATACATGGGATTAATTAAAAGTGTCATCAATCTTGGAATGCCATGCAAACTCTACTTAATATTATTAGATGTATATATGGTTGAAAAAAAACTCTAACCTACAATGTTACACAAATTATCAAATGACTAGGTGTAGGGCGTAATTTTACAATGATGTAATTAAAGCTATAGTTAGTTTGGGGTTGGGTAGGTTGGTAGCAAGGGGATGCTTCATTTGGTTCCAACCAACCGACCTCTATTTTAGTGCATTGAAACTTGAATGATGCACCTGTTATTTTTGGTAATCAATGATTCAATATAACATACTGGTTTCCCTCACCTACCTTGGTAAGTCTGATATTGATATTAAATGCTTTGTTGATTCTAGTACATTTGAATGTATGCTTTATAATTCCGGTTAGCAACCATTCTACACTAGGCAAAGCATATACTTCCATGAAGTTGGCTTGGCCATACTTTTGAAACTCAAGTTATGGGACAGTGAATTTAGAGAGTAGTTGTTATAAATAGTGTTCGGGGAGTTCAAAACATCTAAGGACTACAACTATGAAAGCTCACTAAATTGGCAGTCTGCAATGTCAACATTTAATAGTATTCTATACTAAAGGGCCCAAATTAAGTTCATACATAAAAAAAATTAAGAGCAAACAAATAAATATAAGGAGATATCATAATCCTAACAATCATTGTGCTTCATAACACAAACCTAAGATACCAGATTCCAAAAAAATTGATTTAATTGGGAGTTCAAAATATTTAATTAGGATTTGAAAGGTCCAGACCAAATCAAATAAATTTGAACTTTCCAAAAAAGTAGGATCCAGTCAGAGTTGGTAATTGACACAAATAGAGCACAATAAAGAATAATCATATCGCACAACAATGATCCTCCAAGACAGATCTGCAGTGTAGAGGATCTGTGGTGATAGGTGAAGGTGAACGTAGCAGACCTACTAGTCCAAAGTAGAGGTATAATAAGATTATTTCATATATGTTTGGTGAATAAGATTGTAATCTGAAGGCAATATCCATATTTAATTTCAGACCTCTATTTCAGGCTGATATTATATGGTTTTTTGGTATAATCTGCTGAATGAAGAAATCAATTTTATTGCAAAATATTTGCATAAATTTCTATGGAACATTTGAAACAATTGAAACAAATATCCTAGGGTGATATTTCAATGGCAACAGAGCAGTGTATTCTACCAACCTATTAGGTTTCATGATTAAAAAAAGTGCAAATGGGCAATTTGTGAAGTCTAGTAGAGACAAATTTGGAGAAATTAAATATTTGCAACTCTGAGCTAGATCCAGTTGGATATTCAGGTTAATACACAATTTTATAGATCTCTTGAAAAAATGAGGAGCCTTAGTGACAGAATAATTTTATAACTTATTTTTGTATGTGCTTAAAACAGAAAGACCAGAGAGAAAGTATCATCAGTGAGCTTGGTGAAAATTCAAGCCCACTTTGGATCTTGTTGGATATTCAGGTCAATACGCAATTTTATAGATGAGAAACACTGGCATTTACAGCTTGATTTATTATAAGTAATAAGATCTATTTTTTTTTAAAAAGAGAAATGGTTGGTAGTTTTTTTCATACAAGGAATTTATACATATTATAGGCTTATTGGAAGGAAATAGAGGATTTATAGTCTTGCAATTCTAATAATTTGAAATTCTGATGACTATTGTTTTTCTAAACTAGTTTAGAGCTACACCTACTGAAATAGCTTCTTACTTAACATACAAAAGCTCTATTTTCTTCTATTTAGGGTGAATTTTAATTTTCTTGGGATACATGCTTTCCTATATTTTAAGAAATTCATATGTAATGATCGTAACTAACATCTACAATTTTCTTTTGTAGCTTGCTATTCCAATATCTTCTTGGTGTCCACACAAAATGGTAGAACAGGTATTTATGTTATTTTTTGTACTCTTTATATCATTTTATTTCTTAATTCGAGTTTTTTTATTCTTCTTGGTTCGAATACTGATAATCTTAGTTGCCAATGTTCAGTATTTATGACCATACTTTATTTTCTATCATCAAATACTAGTTGAGTATAATTCGTGCATTACTTCCAAGGGTGTTTTAAAATTTGTATGATGTCTTAGTCAGAATATCCATGTGTGTATTTGGCTTATAGGGAGAAGCAATATCAGATGTTGATGGATGACTGCATTGGTCTTTGAATATCAGCACAAAAATTGGTTGCTCGTGATGCAGCAGGTAGAGTAAAAGCTATTCAAAACACAATAAGAGTTATAAATTTTAAGAGGTTTAGGCACTCTAGCTTATCAACCATGTCAATACTTCAAGGATCTGGTTTGTTTAGGTCTGTCACAATATCCCTAGATTCTGATTTGGTTTCATAGACACCCAACTAACTTGGATACAGGGGCCTTTAAGACTCTATCACGATGCCATACTCCTATTTCACAAAGCTTTCTCAGTGAAAAACCCAATATTCTGCCTGTTGCATACTTATAATGTCAATGATTTAGTTTCCTCTCAAACTTCTTGGCAACCTAAGGTCATCCATGAACAAAAACCTTGTTATGACTATTTTGAACCAATGTTTCTAAGACCAATGCTCTGTTTTGGCTGTATAAAAATGATTAAGTTAAAGGAAGTATAAACCAATGATATCCTGTTGACTCCAATTCTGGAGTCCAAACCCAATTTGACTTGGGGCTTCCTCAATGCCCGATCTTCACACAATCCAATCTTGCATTCAATATGTAAATGTGTTTCAAACATAGACTCCACTTCACATTCGGCAGATCATCCTCTGTTACTTCCTGGCGCCTGATTTCCAATTGTTCTTCCCACTTTCTCGACTGTGATCACATTATCTCCTGTCTCTGCATATGTTAATAACATATATTTCAATTTTTTCCAAAGCAATGTATTGCACATACACATATGTGGGTTTGAATGATCCATTAACCATTATCATCAATTATTTAAGATTTGGTTAAGAAATTATGACAATTCATTACCATCCGAGGTGCCTTACAAAATGCTTTAACACAAAAAGTTGTGGCATAGAAGGGTTAAATGCATTCCCTTATGAATGAGCATGCCCATTTTCTGAACTTAAAACTTTCTGATGTCATAAAATGAATATCCGATCTAAAAAATTGTATTCCCTTCTATTAGGTCCTTTCACACAAAAAAATGGAGAAGGAAAAATTAAATATTTCTAAATATACAATTAACGTATCAGCTCACATTTTAAAGGTCATTTGTCTCACGCAATAATTGGAATTCAGTATTACTACTTCCAGGTTGCTGGTTAGTTATAACAAAACTGCTAGTTTGTCGAATCTCCCACCTTCGATGTAAGATAACTATTAGTGCTGTCACAGACATTTAGTCTGACTACTTCCTCTACACCCTGCATCCATCCACGTAGAGGGTAGTTTGGTTTTTTATTAACTCTAGGGGCAAAAAACTAAACAAATTTGCAACCTAGTTGCTGCAAATCTTGACGGCTAAGCTGAAGATCCTTCACTCCAACCTTGAGCTTCTCAAGACTATTTTCCCCACACGGGATTTGCTGATCAGAGTAATTAGTAATAGCCGCCATATTTACAATAGGAGCTTCCAGGAAATCTTGAAAACCTCGGTTGCCTTTTGGGATGATTTTGGATTCCATGGAACAGAGCTCACCATGTCTTTCTTGATAAATCCCTATTTTATGATGCGTACTTCTCTCTCACCTGGGCAACTTGATCTCATATTCCCATTTATTCAAATGTAATGCGATTGGTGTGATGCAGAGGCAAGGAAATAGGTTCAGGTTGCCACAAGGAGAATGGGAGGCCAATACATTCCTGATCTGCATCCTCGATGCACTTATCTTGTTGTTCAGATATCCTCTTTCTGCTTGCATTTTTCCTTACAAATAATATGAGTCGAATCAATTCTATTGCATACCTTTTCCATTTTCTATCATAAAGTCCTAATTTTTTTCATTAAGTCCTTTATTGTAGCTCTTTAACATATTTAACAGCTTTGGCAAACGTAAATTTGAGCATGCATTGAAGCATGGATTGAAACGAGGCCTTTTAATTGTTACATTGGCTTGGTTTGTTAATTATGTCAAAACCAATGGCACACATACATATTTTCCCAACTTCTTCAAGCTTTCTTAGGTAGCATTATAACTGGCGTACCATTTTGGCCTGTAAATGTGCTGCCATATTTTCCCACATCAAAGCACTGATTCCTTGAACCAAAAACCACGGATAAAGATGGACTCTTCTTATTTTGTTAATATTGGTTATATGACACACTTGACTTGCTTTTAAAATGAATAATTGACAGATCAAACTTCAGTTTTAAATGAACATTTTGTTGTGCTATTAAACTTGGTACATGGTAATACCTTACAAGATTTCTCATAGCAAAATTACTCAATTATTGTTTGCATATAACTGCTTTTACATTATTGGTGGCAAACATTTTGACTGATACAAATAATGCACTACAATGATATGTTCATTCATTAATGGTTTGACTTGTCTTTCAATCTTCTTGTAGCTAGGCTGGACGAATCAACTTACAGTGTGAATAGCATTGTACATCCTGGATTGCCTCTAGAGGAATTTTCCCAACTTGTCACAATCACCAACGCAGAGCACTTTTGTTTGCCTCTCATTAGCCATGCAGATAGTAAGTCACTAAGCAAGGTTGTGGAACCATTTTCTCAATCTTCCAGCAAAAATATCTCTAAAAATGCAGGATCTGTACTCTCTGGATACTGTTTGTATATTGACATGGACGTGCCATGTGAACTGCATAAAATGGTAAATCATAAAATTCTTTATTGCTTTCTAAGCCTGTTGCAGGTTCATTAAGGAGTGTGCTTGTTTCTTGCATCATTGTTTTGGATAAACACAATGTTTTGTCAACTGACAGAATACAAAAAAAACAGGAATACTGGATTGGTTCAATAAGTAATTTTTTTCTCATCTTAATGATGTATCATAGAAAATTTAAAGAAAAGGAAATAATTTTTATGTTGTTGATGATTTAAAATAAGTCAATGGGAGAATACATCTGTTTAGAAAAAAAAATATTCTACAAAGAGAAAATCCTAGAGTGTCCTACAAAAGAGATCAACACAAAAAAAATTTACAATTGTGATCACCAATCTGTGGACAAGAAACCAATACTAATAGCCAAGTAGTGGGATATAAGAACCTCAAAGATAATAAGCTGAAGAGTATTGGAGAGATAGGGTTCAATACTCACTGAGTATCTCTATTCATGCCTTAAAAGGGGAGCCATTATATCACTATGAATAGACTAATACAAGTCTGATAGCTCTCATCGGCAGTGCTTAAGGCAAGACAGTTGAGTTGGGGGTTTCTAAGTGGAAGGAAGAAACTTCATTCAGAATCACACCTAGCATCCAAAGCTGACAGAACTCTTGTAGTAGTAAAGAAGCTTGGAGAGAAGTAGATATATGTTGGTGAGAAGAATCCTAACTGCAATGTTGGGATAAAGAAAAACCGCATTGTCAAGATGGAATATGTTGGGCTATAAGTTTCGAGAAATGTTGCCTTGTAGTTTTATTTGCATATATGTGAATCAGAAGTATGCAAAAGCCATTTAGAGCTCCTAGTTTCCTAGATGAGCTAGAAGGAAGCCATCAGCCTGATGGCCCTAGGTTCCTCAGAGACCCCTCGTGGGGATCTATATTGAAGCTTGATGGCCTCTTGTATAGAGCATGATTGAAATTTTGATGCAAAAGATAAACACATTGTTATTTCTTGGAGCTCCTCATTGAATCTTGTGACTATTAAAATTATTATTCATAGTTGTAGGTTCCTTACAGACTATAAAGGAGATATATTTTGCCCCTTATTTCATCCTAAACATTATTTTGTATAAATTTTGCCAGATTATGTGATATTTTTTTTGTTCTCTTAAATGTGTCATCTATTTTGAATGCTTAATATTGGTATTTCTGTATAGGCTTATTTGTCAATGTCTTGTGAAACATGCATGTTTAGGTAGCCGAGGCAGCACAAAGAGAAGGTGCAACATGTGTAGATCGTTGGTTTATTGGATGCAATGCAACACATGTAGTATGTGAGGGTCCATCATTTCAAAGATATGTAGGCCACACTTAAACCTATTAACGTTAATTGATATTTCAATTCTTGTGTCTTTTAACATTTGAAACTAAATTTATTGCAAGATTGTGCTATTGGAATTTGAAGTTGTTTTCCCGCGATCCTATGTAGGATGTTGATGTCATTTTGTATTGAATATATGACTCAGCCATTATGGGTATTGAAGACAACAGAGAGATTTGTCCAGCGACTTGTCCATTTTCCTCGCTGTAAACCCCTGCAATGGCATTTATCATAGAGAGGCCCCCACCGGTGAAGGTAACAACACAAGCTCCCACTCTTCTGTACATATTTTCTTTGTTGATGAATTTTGCATATATGAGCATCATCATTTGATTAATTCTCTTATATCCTTACATTTCTTTTCTCTTTCAGGCCACTGGAAAACCTTGAAGAATATGAGATGCTTCTTGTTTGGCTAAATGTTTCTATCCTTCAGCTACAAAAGACACCAAGAAAATTGAGATGCTTCTTGTTTGTTTCATAACCATTGTTGGGCAATTGCACCCAGATGTGGGCATTCTAGATGTGGCATGTTGAGAGCATTACAAATCTTCATAAGAATATATATTTAAATCAAATATCTTTTGTACTACATCATTAGACCTTGTGGACATGTGGACGAGTGTAGTATTAAGGTGTTAGGGTCAGTTTAAGTACTTCATTATGAGGTTATAGAATATAAGAAAATCAATGTTATTATTCAGTGATGGCTATGCCTTTCCATGATATACTTTATTGGTTGTAGTGGACAAACTCCCACAACATTTTGTAACAAACAAAGTACTGGAAATAAAATAATAAAATATATTTTTTCTGGCCAAGCTTGTTGGTTATGCAACATTATTGAATGTTTTGTAACAAACAAAATATTGCAAGTAATTACAGTGGATATATTGTATTATTGTGTACACACATCAGATGTAAAAAATCATAGGAAAACAATAATCTTAATTTAAATTTTTTTTTAATTTTTTTAATAACATTGAAATAGATAGACAACAGTTGAACAATAGTTGAATTTAAACATGTGTTGTCTCAACAATTGGGATTAAAGAGTATTGTCTCCAAAGAGACAAAATGACTTTTGTTTCATATTGTCTTATAGAGACAATATTTTAAGACATTTTTGAAGACACATGGTTAAAGACAATATTTGAGATGATAAACAACTTTTTTACTATCTCATATTAAGACAATTGATTAAGGATTTGTCTCAAAAAATGTCTTTAAACCCCTCTCCATGCAGTAGTGAAATAATCTTGTTTATTCATACGCTGGATCTATTACATTTGTTTCAGGCCTTAAACACTATGCTCAAATACAATAGATATAGTTCTTCATTTTCTAATAATAGCCAGTAAACAGAGGTGTTTTTTCTTCATGCGTTTGGCATACAAAATCAGCACGTGGATCTGTCATCTATAAATTTAAACTAACCATGTGCCACTAAGCAAGAATCTTCCAATGCTACGATAAAAGTAAAGCGAATTGGTTTGCATGTTAGTAGAATTGAAAGATTGAATTGAAGTTGCAAGGTTTTCTTTCTTTTATTGAAGCATCATTTTTCTCAACATAAATTTCAATTTCTCCATTGTGCATCATTTTATATGAAATTGGGATGTGTTCCTACTCCTTATGGGCATCCATGGGGGACAACTTTAGTTCTTATTCCGGCCGTCATTAAATCTGTCAATCATGTATCTTTCATAGAAAGAGATGTGTCATATAATTTTTACCCTTTTCATCAATGGGAAGTTCTCTGACTGCATAGAACTGCAAAAGAGAAGAAAAATATAAAATACAAGGATACAATTGTAAAGTAAAAATTGTACGCACTCTAAATGAAAGCATAGGGTTGTAAGAAGTATACCTTTAACTATAGTTCACCAATGATTTTCTACTCTTAAGACATTTTGTCATAACAAAACACTGAACAATGAAATGACCAAATTTTAACCATTGCTCTTTCTTGTACCAAAATATAGAGACTATAGCTTTTGACAAAGAAAAATAAATTCCAGGATAATGAGAGCATTGTTGGGGGATCTATGTTGGTAGATTTTTGAAGGAAAGCATCTCAAGGAATGGTATTTCTATTGAAAAGAATACATATTATAATTTTGACCTAAAAATGAGCATTTGCAATCCCATCTAAATAGGTGGAATTGAAATACGTATTCCTATTCTAGTTTTATTTATTTTAAAAAACATAAAATTTTAGGTCTGTGAATTCCCCATCAAATTCTTGCTGAACCAAAGAGAGAATAGGAATATGTATCACTATATTCTATTCCAGAATGGCAATTCCTATTCCCATATTTCTATTCCCGCAACCGAATGAGAATTCGAATAGCTAAGACCTTGACCTATAACATAAGTAATAGATAAACAAAGTTCAAAAAATGAAGAAGAAAATGTCATGAACCCTATCCACCTACTATGTTGAAAGAAATATTTCTTCTAACATTTAGAAAATACCATCTTCGTAGCATTATCATATTCAAATATTGACAAATTTATTTGTAGAGACTATATCCTATAGCTTTTGTTACTATGAAGACATATCACATTCTATTAACAGTCTGTGTGGAATGAATTGATGCATTGTTGTAGAAACAAAAGCTTCATAGCCATACATGTCATAAACACTATAGTGTCCATGCTTTATGGAAGTTCTTGCCCATTAAAGGAGCACTATTAAAAATTTCAAGTCATAAAAAAGGATTTATTAAAAAATCATTGCATGTTGTTAGGGTGGACTTGGAAAATCGTGGCTTATGGATGTTCTTGCCCATTAAAGGAGCACTATGGTATTTACAGGGGAGAAAAATGTTGCAACTATGAGTATTCATTTTTAGAAACATTGATAAACCAATTAAAAAGAAACTTGCATGATGCCTTACTAATGAAGTTTCACAAGTAAATTTGAATCTCGTAGGAACCGCTTGAACCAAGAAAAAATTAAATAAATATATTGTATAATTCAAATAAAATGGCATATAAAATGGAAAAAGGTAAATTGTGTTTTAACTAGGCATCTTGCTAGTGATACATGCACTAAAGTAAATTTAAGTGAGTATTGGATGAGATGGGTACTATCAAATTGAAGATGAAAAACCCATTTCCAAGGTTAAACAAGGTCATAGACTAACTCAATTACAAGTAAATCTAGAAGTCCCCAACATTCACAAGTAAATACAGAAGTGCTCACCATTTGAAAATTGATATTTCATTGTTTCAGTTTCCTTTTCCAATGATTTTTGATGCCTCATCTAACCATTGAAATTTGATTTGCTAAAACAAATGTTGAATGGATATAGCTATCTGATACACATATACTTAAGTTGAATCTTACTAAATAATGTCACTTAGCACCATCAAATTGACAATTGAGAGAGAATCTCCATTGTATTCACTTTTTCTATTCCTATGCCCATGGTTATGATGCTAAAATGTTGAGTACAAAAATAATTTGATCCATAAATAAAGAATGTTTGAAATTAAAAATTAAGTAGCTAGAAAAGTTGAAAAAAGATGAAGCACAAAGATAGTGAAAACTAGAAAAGTAAATTTAGATAGAAAGGCTAAATATAAAAATCTTAAAACTTGATCTAATATTCATTGAACGGTGGGCAACAATAAGGGGAAAAATTATTCAATAGAGAGACATAGAATTCAAATTTTAATTTTCTTTTCTCTATTTCTACCCTTCAAAAAAGTCAATCTGCAACTGCAAAAAAATTAGTAAAGATTTTATCACCAAACATTAAAGAATTTGAGATAGCTCTACTTTCATCTATTGAAAAATATATGTTGGTTTCCCTTCATTACTATCGGATTGCTTTCCTTATGACAAATGATAGGCAATTCTTAGATAGTCCAAACTTATTTTAGCACAGAGGCTAGACTTTTCATCAAAGTAAGTGTACAAAACCTATTGTCTAATAAGTTATGATAATGAAAATATTGTTACTATAGCTTTAATAATGGCACCAGTAACTTCTAAACATAAATATCACCATTTTAGATTAAAAAACTACATTGAAAGGATGAATATACAATAACTACTAGCACTTTTAAATGCCTAGGATTACAAAGGAATGAAAATTTATTTTAAGTGCTAGATTACTTGTACCAGATTTGAGAATGACATCTGCATTTGAATTTCTACTAGAAAGCACCATAAGAACCCTAAAAAAATCATATAAAGTTCAGTTTAAAAAGCTAACCTTGGCTTAATAGGACATAATTCAATCATTTAGGTGTTGAAGAAAGTATTTAAAAAATACACTTTCAGGTTTCAAGGGCCCGAATAACTACACCTACACCTAATATAAGGAAACAAATAATGCCAATTGTACAAATAGTAAAAGTGGAATACCTTTACCAAAGCATAATAAGGAAGAAGGTTTCCCTAGCCCAATCAAAAGATTATTCTATGAATTCAATAGAAAACATTGAGCATGAAAACATTTTCACAAACTAATATAAGTGCAACAAAATGAACTTGGCCAAGATTTTATTGAACTATTTCTGCAAGAGCATCCACATTCATTTCTTTCAAAATCAAAACATTGATAGTGTTTATGATTTAAAATTCAACCCACTGCAATCAAGCATTACAGTGTCTAAGATTAGATTTTGTCAAAATTTAACTTTCCCTCAATTTCCTACAACAATAACCCATGAACAATTGTATTCCACAATCAAACTCAATGGACAAACCCATGATCAATTTTATTCCACAATCAAACTCAATGGCCATGCTTGTGATAGTTGAACAAGAATTTAGGCTACCTATGATCAATTTTATTCCATAATCAAACTCAATGGGAAAACCCATGATCAATTCTATTCCACAATCAAACTCAATGGCCATGCTTGTGATAGTTGAACAAGAATTTAGGCCACCGGTCTATTTGGTTTTGTGAGTGATGGCATTGAAGTATGAAACCTTGAAGAGCAATATCTTAATTATGATTACTACATTGGGTTGATTTTCATTATCCTTGCCAAATGGTTCAAAGAATGCAACCCAAAAGATTCTCCATTAGTTATTTTCTCAATTGTTGTTTGTTTGTTCCATGTACATATTTCAATATTTCAAAGCATTGCCTCTTTAACATTAAATGGTAAATATGTGTTCAGATTCTAGTTTAAAATAGAATTTTACATTACATTTGACAATCTAAATAATTCTTCTACAACCTTTCTCATTGATCTTTTGATCCATCTTAGGAATAAAATTCATATTTTGTGATACACAATTGGAGTACCTACAACAAACTCAACCACACCATTCACATAAACTTCAAAATGGAACAAGGAAAACAATGAATAACATAATGCTATTTACAATGTTTACTTGATAAGATGTAATCAATGAGGATAATGTTTACTTGATACGGTGTAGTCAATGAAGATAAATAATAATTGACATTCTACCTTTTACATCCTTTGGTAGTACACAGTGTTCTTTGAAATTTTATAGACGTTGAGTGCAACTAATAGCAATAGATCCCCAAGAAGAACATTTGTACTAGTGGTATGAATCTTTTAATGTAATCAATTTTTTAAATTGTAATTGAATAATTCATGCTAGGATTTGAACTATACATAACTGAATGCCACAATGGGCGAGATTTTATCTGAAACAATTAATCATCCTAATAGGATTTGGCTTTGGTTATTCAAATATGTAAAATAATTTATAGTATTTACTAGAGCATGATTGGAGAGTCACTTCTTTATGAGTGTCCTAATTTACTTTTAACATAAACTCAATTACATTTCTCATGTGAGGCTTCATATTAAATGATGCTAACAAAAGAAAACAATAAGTAAACCCAAAATGTGTGCTTTTAAATTTTCAAAATTTATAATTGGCCATTTCTAATCCAACCATAAATCTCATGTGCAAGATAACAACACACAACACACAAATAGTTTTCCTATGAATCCACATGCCATTGCTAAAAATGGAACCCCTAGAAATGCTGAAAAACATGAGAAAATTTGGGGTTTCATTTGTCAAACATGACAGCAAAAGAAAGTACTTAAAATAGGCAAATAGGATGGCTGGAAAGCTCCATGAATTATGGGAATACCAACTAACACCTAACATTATGTTGACAACTAATATGTCCAAGATGTTAGGGATCAAGGAAGATTATTATAACTAGCACTTGCACCTTGTAAGGGTGCAAGGGTTAAGCTAATAGTCTTGTATACTTTTGATGACATTCTTGAGTAGTTTGTACCATATTTCTAGTTATAATTTTAAGCTTTGCAGCTCTTGTAACTTATTTCATAGAACATTTCCACTTTTACTAGTTTATATTGTTAGAATTAATACATTTTATTTGGGTTACTTTGCAATTCTTATCTTACCTCCACCCCTCCCCCCCTCTCTCTCTCTCTCTCTCTCTCTCTCTCTCTCTCTCTCTCTCTCTCCATCTCCACCACTCTACCTCTCTTCCCTCATTCTATTATTCATTTTTAGTCACTCTCCCCCACCCTATATAGCCCTATCTCTATCATTTCCTATATTAAATGAACAACCTATCCTTTTAAAAAGCAATTCTAAATTAACTTTGTCTTATCATCTCTATCTCTTCCACTCTATATTCCTCCATATTTGTACATTTGATTATCTCTTATCAATATCTCCCTCTAGATATCTATATCTTTTTATCCCTTCTCCTCCATATCTCCATATCTCTTTTTCTTTATCTCTCCTATAATCTTAAAGAATCTTTGAAAAAAATCTTGACATGAAAATACAGTAAGTGAACAAATGTGTCATTTAATTTTGCTTGTCTTAAAACAATAAATATTCAATTCAAATTAAATTAATATGAATTATAATAAAAACCTACTCAATATTAATCTATATTCAAACTAGTTTATTATTTGAACAATTTCAATATGTACTTTCTTGATTGGGTGAATATGTTTTCATTTAGGTTGGTTAATAGAGTGAGAAGTGGTAGTCTATCCACTCTTTATAGGCACATTCCTCAAACATAAATAATGGTAATACATCAATCTCTATAATGGATGAAGTTATCAACAATGATCAAGGATTACTTTAGCGGCAAATCTTCACCTTTTGGCGATCTCGTCTGATGGGTTAATCATCATTTGGAAAATATTTATCATATTTCAGTCCAACCGCATTGTCGAATATTTATCATATTTGGGTCCAACACCCAGGGTGGTCACCCATTTTTTATCACATGATTGGTCAAAAATATCGGTGCAATCGCCAATGCGATATACAGTTTGGATACATTTATTTTAAACAATTCACCAGCCTTTGCATGTTGTTTCTTATTGGCCGATGTTATTTCGCCATTACTACAACTATATTAATTTTTCCTTGTGTTGGGTGTCGTCAACCATTTTATCGACATGTGTCGATCACCCACCCCATTTAGCCAACTATTTCCTACTATAGGCTTGCATCAAAAGGTGTATTTCGCTTGCATTTGACATTCCCGCTTGTTAATCTTGCCTAATTTGCCAACCTAGATTGGAGTATAAGAAATTATTATTCTACACAATTTGCTATTTTTTGGTCTAGAGACTGGCATTTCTTATTGCTGCCGAACTTTTAGAGTGCTAAGTGCATTGGCCATGGACTCGTGGACTTGGTTTTTGTAAAAGGCAAGTGATTTTTGAATTATTTTGTAAGTGGTACTGGTTATTTTTTTGGTTTCACTGTCCAGTCTCCACTAGTGACTAGACATCTCAAATGCTAAGATAGCCTATAGGTATTAGGTTTGCAAATTATATTGGGTAGTACCGTAGACTGTAGTACCGTAGTAGTAGTACCCTTTTTTTGAGAATGAATCATATAATTTTTATTATATGTAGTCTAAGTAGTTAAGTTTTTTGTTCAACAACTAAGCTGATATTTTTTGCAGCCTTTATGAGTTTGCCATGTCAAACAAGAGGGGTCTGATCCCTGAAATCCAAGAGAGGCGTAGATTACCAAAGTGCAAAACCATAGCAACATATTTTGGTGGTGGAAATGTTGGCAACCTACAAGATTCACAAGTTAGATCTCCAGTGGTTACTGAAAAAGGAGATTCATCACAATTGGACCCTCGTATAGTATTGAAGTTCAAGTTAGTGAACCTGATATCTTTGTCGAGGATGAACTTGAACAAGATCTAGAGGAACTTCCCCCGATTAGGGAGTCACAAATTGAGATTATAGAGTTGGAGTTAGTCCTGGACCAGTCGGTTGAGAAAACCAAAAATGATTCCATAAATCAGGTTCATGCACAAAAGGGGAAAAAAAGAAAACTAGAATTGAAGAAAGATTGATCTTGTTGGGATCTATCCAAAAGGAATTTTCAATTAGAATGGGTGGAAAGGTATGAGTTCATTGAGCCAGTGCCCAATCCAAATGATGGTGAGCCTCCTGTAGAATGTAGATGTAAGATTTGCACAGAGATAACAAAGAAGGAGAAGAGGCTGCAGCTTAAAATTGATACCATAGAAAAGCATGTCGGTAAAGTTTATAAGAAGGAAATTATAGATGGAGTCAAAAAATCCATGGTAACTTGGAAAAAAAAGGAGAACTGTCTGCATAGTAGGAATGCTGAAATATACGAGTTACACCAGCGAATACGGGAGAAGCATTCTGTAGTAAAAGGTTCCATTGAAGATTTCATTGGGAAAGCAACGGAAGTGCAAAATATGGGAAAAGTAGTTCAATTAGGTGTGGTCTTTTATATATTGAGTAGAGGACGCCCTATGATGGACTACCCTACAATGACTACATTATCGTGTCTTTTGAAAACTCGAAACTATCCTAACAGTCACTGGTTAGTAAATAGTGGGTGGGAATGGGCTACATGTCTTGCACAGGTTGAAATAGAAGATATGAAGGAATCTATAAACAACTTAGATTTCATTGCATTATCTCTAGATGAAGTTACAGCAATTGATAATACTTCCTGGGTGTGCATGCATGTTTATACTGTAAACAATCTTTTTCGTCAACCATTTTTACCATTTGTTGCTAAATTGAATCGTAGTGCGACAACTGAAAACTTATATGAATTCATAAAGACTACTCTAGTTGAATCTAGAGGTTTGGATAGCATGGAGATTGTCAAAAAGTTGGTGTGTGTTGGAGTGGATGGTGCTTCGATTATGCAAGGTCATAAAGGCGATCTTTGCAAAAAGATCAAGAATGATTTGGCACCCTACACTATTCCCATTCATTGCATGGCCCATCAAATGAATCTAGCTTTTGGAATTGTTAGAAATTTTGGTTGTGTAAGTAAAGTGGAATCTCTGATCAAAGAGATTTACCAATACTTCTATCAAAGTCCAAAATGAGTCTGAGAATTTCAACACTTTGTTGTAGGACTTACTGATGGGAGGAAGCTTCTTAAAGACAATGATACTAGATGGATCTCTTTGGATGGACCAGCGCATTGAGTAATGTTTGAATACCCATCATTGCTTGGACTAATCCACTCTGTGTGAGATAGATTCCCTTGGCTATAGTCAAGCCTAACTAATGTTAAGGTACTCTTAACTTTAGCAGCGATTCTCCCCATGCTATAGGACATGAGAAATATTATAAAAAAGGTTCAACAAAGAGCTATGTACATTGTAGAATATAATAAGCTGCATAAAATGACATGTTGTAGCCTGGATACTCTGTACTGATTATTACCATTATATGAAACAAAGTTTGAAAAGTGGTTTGAAATCTCAAATTTGAACAATCCTGGGAACTTTTTACATATTGGTGCAAATGATGAGGTATATGCCAAGATATGTGGAGTTGACATACCAATGCAGTACTATGCTTGCGTCAACCCCAACAAAGTAGGAAGCAAAGTTGAATCAGAACCAAAGAAGGTACTTTCACATGTTACAAGTGAAGCCTTCAAGAAGATCAAAGACTCTGTGCTTGACTTTGTCAAGCGAGTTTGCTACGATCTGTTATCAAAAATCAGATTCAGATTCCCTCCAGAGGAACTGCTGGAAGCAATGTCAATTATTTTTCCACAATATTGGTCTCTAAATAGTCCAACTGATTTTCGAAGATGGATGACGACTCTGATTCAGCATTTTTTCACACCTAAAGTAATCAATGGAGTCACCATAAATGAAATTTTAGATGAAACTCGACTGAGAGATCAATCATACTCTTTTACAAACATAATGAGTGAACAATATGCTATTATGGAGAACCCAAATGAAGAGGGAGTGGTAACAAAGCTTTGGAAAAACCTTGGTGAGAGCAATCAATTGAGAGAGGCAATACCAAAATATTTCAAGCTTACCAATTTATGTTTGACAATGATATTGGGTTCAGTGGACGATGAGAGAGTTTTTAGTACTTTGGGCTTCCTTAAGTCAAAGGTTAGAAACAAATTAGACAAAAATTTGGATAATTGTTTGAGGCTCTATAATTCTAGGTATGAGGTAGAAAGTTTCCCTTATGATAGGGTTGTCAGCATTTGGAGAAAGCGATGTCAAAGAAGAGGGATTGCCAACATTTCAAAAACAAGTGGCAGTGGTAGTGGCGGTGGCAGTGGTCCATATCGTGATATTGAAAGTCAAAGCAATGAAGATGATATTAATGTTGAATTTGGCATGCATAGTGAGTCTGACACTGATAGTGAATCTGAAGAAAACATAGAAAACAATGAAATGTTATGTGCAATAAATGAGGAGGATTCTGATGATAGTGATGCTAAGCCGGTCCAGGTAGAATGGCAACTATAGCAGCTTCTCAACCTTCTGCATGAGTCAAGTAGTAGGCTAGTAGCTCTGATCTAAGACTCTACCTACTAATTAATTATGTAACATATTTGTAGAAGTTAATTTACAGCCTTCATTCACTGTCCCTTTATAGATGCTTAATTTTATTTATTTATTTTTGGACATGTTGATGTTACAAACTTAGTACTTACATGTGGAGATTTTCATTGATTCTAGTTTTTTCTTTAAGAAACTATAACATAATGCATTTAACAGAATAAGCTCCATTTTAAAAAAATTGTATTATAATTTATAATTACAAATCAACTTGTAACATAATACATTTAACGATTGTCAATTACAAACAATTACAACCCTTTGCAAATGACTCAATGTCAAATTGCAATGACCGTGAATTCCCTTTTGCAGATACAAGGGAGCAACAATAGCTATAGGTCAATTTGTAATTGTATATATGATCAGATATGATGGCTCTTGATTTCTGATATGCCATAGTATGCTACTATGCTAGTGCCTGGCTGCCCAACTATCCTGATATGCTAGCTCTTGATTCTTGTAACAATTAACATTAAACAAAGTTAAAATTAAATCCAAAATTTGAAATTAAAGAGCAACAAGTAAAAAAATGATTATAGTTCTATCACTTACTAAGTTGTTGCAGTGTTACTACTTAGTGCTATCAGCTATGACTGCCACTGATAGCAACAGTAACAGTTTGAGAAGATGATCCAGCTTCATTGAATTTCTTTAGGTGCTCCATTCTACATCATTTGGAAGCCCCATTATTTTGAGGTTGTAGCTAATTAGTTGTAGTCTTTTCAAAAAAAAATACTTCTAAGAGATACAATCATATGATAGGAGGAATCTATCTATAGCATCACTCATTGTTGATAGTGGTTTGATGCAACTTGCAATTCCCTCCGAAGTGAATTCGTCAGGCAATTCCCCTAAATGAGAATTCATCCTGCCCTGCAACTTTTTCATGTAATTTTTGTTTCCAATGAATGTGCTTTCTGAGTTAGCAAGGTTTGGTAATCCAACATTCAACAAGTTCACTATGGTGTTATTCATCTTCATCAACACTATGCAAGCAGAATTGAGCGATTCACCAATTCGCATTACTTCTTCACAATGTTGAGAGACATTAATGGCCATTACACAAGCATCCAAGTGATTGCTTATTCCATGGTTTGTCAAATCTCTATCACTGGATCTCTTTAGTTTATTGAGAACTTGGTCAAAAAGATCTTTTAAGAAACTGGTGAAGATTTGTCTTTTACCCTGAAAATCAATTTTTGCATTTTCAAAGACAACTCTGAGATTGCTATTTAAATCAATCCATTCAACCAAACCATCACTAATCATCATTATTTTGTCCCAAATTTCTTGTTTCATAAGCTTAACTGTGTTTATTATAGTATCCTTCACATGATGGTCTTCGGAAGAGGTTGTTCTATTTTCTACCATTACATTCTCCACCTTTTTCTTCATTTCAAACATCTCTTTTTCACTCTTTTTCTGCATTTCCTCTAGTTTCCTTTGCCAATCAGTTCCTCTCTTCCTCTCATCCTCCAATTTCTTCTTCAAATCTTGGATTTTATTTGCAGTAGTTACCTCTTTTTTCTTTTTTTCCTCGAGCTCCCTTTTCAAATCATGGATTGTCTTTGAAGTGGACGACTCCTTTTTCTTCGCACTATCCAATTTCTTCTTCAAATTATGGAGACTTTGAGTAGACTCCTCTTTCTTCGTGTTCTCCAATTCCTTTCTCAAATTGGGGTTTTTCTTTGCAGCTAACTCCTCTTTTTTCTTTGCATTCTCCAATTCCCTCCTCAATTTGTGGATTGTGTTAGTGCTTGCAGTAACACTATACTCCATTTTCTTTGCATTCTCCAATTCCTCCTTCAAATCACTAATAGTTTTTGCAGTTGACAACTCTTTTTGTTTCATATTCTCCAATTGGTTATTCAAATTATGGATTATTTTTGCAGTAGACTCCTCTTTTTTCTTCTCATTCCCCAATTCCTTTTGCAAATTAAAAATCATAGTTGCCCTAGACTCCATTTTTTTCTTTTCCTTCTCCAATTCATCCTACAAAATTTTATTTTCCTTGGCAGCAAATTCCAGCTTAGTTTTGAATTGATTCATGACCTGTGCACTACTCTCTACAGACTTGAACAACTGTGCAGTAGACGCTTGTTCATTCTTAAGTCTTTTTTGGCACTCATCCAATTCTTTAGTCAAATGTTGCACTTGTTCATTCATCTTTTCTTGCTGGACAATTGCCTCTGCAAAAGAAGATTTCTTTATCCTATTTTGCAATTCTTTGAACCTATTGTCTGTTGCTTTCTTCTTCACCTTCACATTATCAAGGTCTGCCTGTAACCTTTCTATTTGCTTTGTAAGCTTTTTGTTTTCCCTCTCCACTTTCAGAAGTGTAGAGTAGACCATTTTGTTGCTCTCTTTTGATATATTGATTTTGTCAATATTTTTCGCTTTTGACAAATCCATTTGAAGACTGGTAACTTGTATATCATTATGATTTATTACATTTTGTGGTGGATTATTATCTCTAGCCAGGGGCATAACAACCATGAAGTTCATCATTTCATTGTTTGGATCATATGCTGGAAATATTCTGTTAGTAGATCCCTGACATTCGACAACTGCATGACTTTTCAAAGTCTTCATAATTTGCCTATTTCTTTTGCTTGTCTGTTCAAACTTTGATGCAAACTCGTTCAAACTAAAATCTTGGTTTTTTGACACAATTAAGTGTTTGAAAGGTGAATTATCAACCATATCATTGAATGCCAATGCTCCTCCATCTCCAGCTAAATTTACTCCACCTACAACTATATTTTGAGGATTTCCAACATATTGAAGATGGCCCATTCCAAATCCTGGTGATTTAGGACTATTTTTAGGGTTTTGTACAGAAGCCACTGGTGCATAGATTGCTGAAGTAACCACTGACATTTCTTGTGGTGTAATTTTCATAAGTTTTTGCTTTTTTGCACAAGGTTCATCCATGCTAGTGCCAGTGTCAGTGCCAGTGCCAGTGGGATCAACTACAACTGGATTTGAAAATTTAACAAATAATGTTTTGGGATGACCTTCAGAAGCAGAAGTATAATGTTTTTTGCCCTTTTTAGATGAATCATCATCAATCTCAGAGCTTCCAATGATTGGTTTACTTCCTCTTTTGGGTGGGTCTAGTACTGGAACTGGATTCCAAATCCCATCACCACTTGCACCAATGGGCCCTATACCTGCATAACCTATTTTTTGTATCATAGTTGCTCCTTTACCATACGTTTGTTTAGTAGAATCACTCATTTAAAGTTTAATAATATCTCTACCCCTGGTTGACTCAAAATCCTCGATACCTTGAATGTCAGCATTAGATTGGAGGTCCTTCTATCTTTGAATATCACTGTCACTGCAACTCTCAAGTTGATATAGTATAGTTGGATGCTCTTTATCCCAATAAGTGCTGAAAAGGTCATCCTCATCAATTTCCTCAAAATTTTCTGATGTCTTTGGTTCACCCAAATTTTACCTCATTTTCCAAAACTCGGTTATCTTGGTTTGACACTACATTTTAGATATGCATGCCTCTTTAATTGCTTTCAGCATAGACTTCTTAGAAGGTTTAGGTGCTTTCTCATAGAAATTTAAGTATGTCAGAGGCCCTGATTTGTGTGACTGTGATATGTGTAATGTCATAATTTGGGATGACAGTTGTTGCATTGAAATATTATTCTCTGTTGCATGTTTCTCCATCTCTTTCTTAACCTCTTCCCATGAATCCTTGTTTTTAAACTTTTCTATCAATGGCATCTCCTGCTGTTGATATTTGCTCACAGAGTTCCCATTGGCAATAAGTCTTGTTTTTATTATGTTCAATGGATCATAATTATAGTGACTAACAAAATGAAAGCCAAAAAAAGTTACCAATTCATTTTCCACATTGAAAGCCTTTCTCTCAAATGTGAGGCCTCCAATTGTGAAAGGCAAAGAAGGAAATATCGTTTTCTTTTGTTGTCCACTGAAAAGTTCATCTGCACTCTCCATTTGCCTTACATATTCCAGAGCAAAAAACCTTTCTGTAACATGCATTGGAAGTTTGTAGGGTTCAACCGCTGAACCATAAAACCTTAAGACAGTGTACTCTTCCATGAAGAACCAAGCAACCAATTGAATCTGACTTCCCAATTGAATGCAATCTTTACAAGACACAGGCAATCTAGACATTGTAGTGCCTATGATTTTTTGGTAAATAGGTGCCAAAAAGAAGTCTACAAAATGGTTATAGTTTTTATTGTTAGCAATCATCCTCATCTTATGTGTCCACTCATATACTGGACTTGGTGTCTCTGATTTCTTATGGGTTTTCTCATCAAACTTATAGACCTCAATATCAAGCTTGTTGTTCTCTATCTCAAATATTGGGCAATGCTTTGCTAAAAGAAGGTAGCACAAGTAACTTGCGAACCTAAATGTCTTCGTCTTACCTGTAGCTGTACTTTGTTTAATCATTACTAATTGTTGTTGCATAGATTCAACAATGCACTGAACAAAATCATATCTTACTGCTACATTGTCAACTAATTGACCTTGACAATGGATATTATAAATCATTTCAAGAAAACTGGCCCCCACTTCCTTGTTACTATCCAATCCCAAGCAAAATGATAACAAAGAAATAGTATTCTGAACCCATGGCACAAAAATACCATACTGATAAGGAGGCTTATGGTCTTTGTCCAACGTAACGGTAAGACTACTAGTGGATGCTGAGGGTATTAAACCCTTAATATATGAATCTTGAAAACTTCTTTCTAGATTGTCATAAGCCTAAGCTAGTTTATCCAAGTCAATGCACTGATTAGAGCTTTCTATTCTAAACCCTAACCCTAGGTCTAATAAAGTAAAAAATTCAGTCTCAGTAATTGATAAAATTTCCTCCTAAGTGTTTTGGTTTACAATTGTCTTTCTATTTTCATCATAATTCTGAGCGCATAGCATTACAATTTCAGGGCAAGGGAATACTTCAGGTACAATGAGGTTTTCTAATCCAGTAACTAGAGCAACCAGTTTATTTGTATATGCACCAATACTGATGTTATATTTGTAATAAATTCTCCCATTCTGGGGATCTTTCCACTTACTAAACAATGAGTGTCTAATTGCCATGATTCCAAAATCTCCATGGATAACAGGATCAAAAATATCATGACATTCATTGGTGAAACCTTGGGTTTGTAGCACTTGTTTGAGTTGTATAATGGTGTTCTTTTCATTTATGGGTGCACTCGTTTGGGAGGTTTTTGACTTCATTTTGCCCATGCCTGGCTACTACTGGTTATTAGACTTCAGATCCTATTCAAAATAATTGTAAAGTGTAAACCTAAGACAATTAAAATCAAGATTTCTATTGCTGCAAATTGCAATGGAATTGTTTTGAAAAAAATTAAATACGTGGAATTGAGATTGGATAATTGGTGTTGTCATCTAATACCCAAGTTTCACACTTTCAGTCTTCAGAAACTAGAAGACAATTGCCAGTCTTTGAAAATTTAAAATTTGAAAACCCTATGACTATTCTATCGAACTCTCGTCTTACGTTCCAAAACTCTCAACTTCATACTCTAAAAAGGTAATAGTTAAAATGAAAGTAATAAGAAATTATTAGTTTTAACTTTTATTTACAATGTACATCTAACCGTAATAAATTGTCAAAGACTCAAAATCAATATTAAATAATGTAGTGATATACATAAGTTACACGTGTCACAATTTCGGATGCATCTTGGCAGATGGGAAAGCATTCCTCAAATCGGCTCGAAATTCATCTTGGGTAGTCGATCTATAGACTATCAAATGGTTATTAAATTTATTATTGTTATTATATTATATTATTTAATATAATATTATTTATATTATATTAAATAATATAATGATAATAATAATGACCATCTCAATCTGATTGATCGAGATTCATCCCAGACCGTCGATGACTCCATAATTATATTATTATTATTATTATTATTATTATTATTATCATTATATTATACCATATAATATTTATATAATATAATATAATAATAATAATATTATTATTATTATTATTATGACTCAAGTCATCGACGGCCTGGGAGGAATTTTGGGCCGATTTGGGGAATCTTTTCCCATCTGCCCAGATTCATCCGGAATCGTGACACGTGTCACGATTCTGGATGAATCTGGGCAGATGGGAAAAGATTCCCCAAATTGGCCCAAAATTCCTCATGGGCCGTCGATGACTCGATGGTTCTTATTATTATTATTATTATTTATATAATATAATAATAATATTTATTATTATAATAATAGTAATAATAATATTTATTATTATAATAATAGTAATAATAATAATATACCATATAATATTTATATAATGTAATAATAATAATAATATTAATGACTCGATTCAATGACTCATCGATGGAATTATTGGACATAATATTATATAAATATTAATAATAAAATAATAATAATAATTTAGTCGATGACTCAAGTCATTATTATTATTATTACATTGTATAAATATTATATGGTATAATAATAATAATAAATATTATTATTATATAAATATTAATAATTATTATTATATTATATTATATAAATAGTAATAATAATAATAATAATTCTGTCGATGACTCGAGTCATTATTATTATTATTATTATTACATTATATAAATATTATAAGGTATAATATTATTATTATATAAATATTATTATTATAATTTATATTATATAAATATTAATAATAATAAGAAGAAGAATCATCGAGTCATCGATGGCTCGGGAGGAATTTTGGGCTGATTTGGGGAATCTTTTCCCATCTGCCCAGATTCATCCAAAATCGTGACACATGTCACGATTTCAGATAAATCTGGGCAGATGGGAAAAGATTCCCAAAATCGGCCCGAAATTCCTCCCAGGCCATCGATGACTCGAGTCATTATTATTATTATTGTATTATATAAATATTATATGTTATAGCTATTTATTATATAATAGAACATATACTATAATTATTTATACTATAATATAATATAATACAATTATAGCCATATGATATAATCTTAACCATATAATAAAATATAAATATAACCATGTAATATAATATAATATAATAATAATAATAAATTTAATAAAATATATAATGATCATCTCAGATAGTAGACTCAATCTGATAGATTGACGGCCCAGGATGATTTTCGGGCTGATTTAGGGAATCTTTTCCCATCTGCCCAGATTCATCCAGAATCGTGACATGTGTCACAGAATCCACGATTATCTGAGATGGTCATACTCATTGTTATTATTATTATATTATATAAATATTATATGGTTATAAATTATTATTATATTATATTATATTATAGTATAGTATAATTAATTATATTATATGTATATGATATGGTTATAATTACAATTTAAAAATATAATTCCAAATGCTCTATTTTATTCATATTTATTATTTAGTTTCAAAATTAAAATATAATATAGTTATAATATCTATAAATTATTAAAATTTAACATATATTGAAAATTCTGATAATTGTTTATAAACTATTCTTCATCATTTAAAAGATTTCATAATGAAAAAAAGTTAGGAATAGGTGACAAGATAGGTATGAAATAAAAATTTGACATATAAATTATAAAAATTTGACACATAAATCTGAAACAAACTTACAAAGTCGTAGACTAAGAAGAACAACGATTTGAGAAGCAAAAAACTATTATTTTCATTGATAATATTTTAGACTATACAATGTACATAATACTAATTCATAGCTTACATATTCAAAATAGTTGATTAAATCACTAATCAGCCTGGTTTAACTATTTTGTAATTTACAAATTAGGGCAAGGCCCAATCCAAAGAAAAATACAGATATCTTGAAAACATTTTTTTGGAAAAGTTTTGCCCTAATCAAAACTTTTTTTTTTCCCTAAAGGGCCAAGGGAATAGGGAACCAGGGAATGAGGGAGGCTGGAAGCATGAGCGGGCTGAGGGGCTTAGGGATTGAAGCCTTTAATCAGAAAGTTCTTCAATTTTGTCTATGAGGAATCTATTGGAGAATATGATGTCACTAAACTCGTCCAGCCATGTGAAGTTCATCTCGCTAACGTCATCATCCAACAACAACCATTTTCATAGAAAATCCCTTCCGAGCTGCACCCACTTCCGATGGCGAGTCAGTTGTCATTCGTTAATGCCGAGCAAGAAAGGATGCTTATGTATAATGCACCCTATGCCTTCCTCCCAGCACTTGTCTGCTACATCTGCAAAAGGGATGCCAATACTTGGCCCCGATACCTGCTCAACCAATACAATAATTTTGACATCATCTTCTAAAAAAGTTTCCTTAAAAATATTACACAGAAGCATCAACATGTCTATTTGCCTACTTCCAAGGTCAAGAAGAGACACAAGGAAGCGAGAGGTAATATCCATGGACACATGGTACCTCTTATCATTTTTCAAGAATTCATGGTTGAGTACCATGCATATATTATGGCAGATAAAAGGACTTCGGCCATCTACCTTGCAAACCATGACAAAGACATCATCAAGAATTTTTCCCAGAAAGGGCTTTTGCAGAGCCATATTAGTGCCTTTCAGGCAAATTAGCATATCCATGACTATGATTCAAGAAACTGAAAACTCTACAAAGTGCAACTACAAACCAAATTTAGATTGAAGAAATTAGAATATGAGAAATGATATTGAAAGAGGACTTGAAGAGCCTATTTAATGGTAGACTACAGTTGTATCTAATTCTTTGGCATTTGCAATCTTCCATATCTTATCTTTTCATATTCCTATTAATTTGAAGTGTGTGAAATGCCAAAATGTGTTGACATTAATGTTGCACAGTCAATAGTGCCTGACATGATTAATGATTTCCATGTAAACTTTTCCACGTGTCTCCATTCTGGAAAATTACATGTGACTCCAAGTCTTTTCAAGCGAGTGGCCCTGAGATGCATCTATTATCATTGGTCTCTAACTAATCAACGGTCAATAAAACTTTTGTATTTACTATTAGCATAACAAAAGTGATGATAGTCAACTTGGTAATTGTGACACTGACGTAACGATGTTACGACATTATTAATAACACACCTAACACAGTACACAAGTTGAAACTTGAAAGTGACTACTCAGCAGTCAGTACAGTCACTAACCAATACATGTGCAAATTTTATTTTCAGATTAAACAATTTTGCAGTTTACCACTGAAGATTAGCCAAGACCATTATTATTCATTTTCCTACAAAACAAGTAATTCGCCTCTGACATTATTAATCCATTTTTGGCAAGAGAAAAAATAGCCATAATTTATATATCCATCAGTGAAAAAAATATTAATTCACCACATTTAAAATGACTTTTGTTAGGGCAAGAAACAAATCGCCAACATATAATATTTTATTTCCCTATATGGAACAAAAAAATTGCCCTCGATATTAAAATTCTCCTACCCCCAAGATGTTAGATTCACCAGCATTTTAGGCTTTTTTTTTGGGAGGAGTTTCTTAAAGTTATCCTTGACAATGATTGATCAATTTTTCATGAGATAATTACAAAAATTTCAAAATTGAAATTACTTGTGAAAGAACTTTATGTTTCAATTTCAAAATAATAATATAACTTATTAGGAAAAGTAAACATGGATCAAAATCCATATGAAAAAAGTTAGTTAAATATGTTCTTATTCTAACTGCATGTAAGTTTACCAAAATCAATTTCATTGAAATTTTTTATAGAAGTCATCATATTTTATTTTATATTTAAGAACTTTTTGAACCATCTCTATATTAACTATAAGTTATAATTTTTTACACATTTACCTTATTATTTTTAGGATCCAAAGTGGTTAGGAGCACACACAAACACTTCAACATAGAGAGGAGATATATTTAGGAGGACAACGATGTGAAATTAAGTATATGTATGATGCAAATAATATTGCAACTTAAGAAATATTAAATGATGTAACTAAAAGCACTTTAAATAGGTGAGAACAAATTTGCTTCAATGCCCTCCTTGACTACAACATATGGAGAAGATTTATTATAGAAAATGTCAAATTCATTTAACCTATGAATGTACTTGAGAATTTCTTAATCAACATGTCATAAATGTTGGATTAAATGTTACATCTCTTGAAATTGATGAAGAAAATAAAAATAACAATATGATAATATTTGTTTTTATAGTGTAAATTTTATTGATATCCAATTTTATGATCTAGCTTGCTCTCATATTCTCATGATATACTATTACGTTTAATTTGAAATATTGACAATAATAAGTCTGCTAGTTATTTGGGTTGTTTTACTTTTCGTTTTAAATTTAGACTCTTGTCTTGGGAGGCATGTTATGTTGTCTAGTTTTAATTTATAGTTGGTTTTCTATTCTATTATGTTGGTTAATTTGGTCGATGGTTTTGATAATATGCGGTTGCTTAATACCTTTCGAAAACTTGTTTTTGATAGAGGAAGGTGTGTGGATCTAGAATTTTATGCTAATGTGCTTCTAAGAGTATTATCATTGTATCACAGGTCAACCCACTCTTACCACTGCTTATTGCAAAAACATTAACAATAATAAAAATTTATATGATCAAATTGAAAAGATGTAAAAATTTCATGATATTAATACAACCATAATTAGATAAATTTTCTCAATTTAAAAAGTTAATGAAAATGATCTCATAGATTGTAAAATAAATTTTATAACTAAATTAAAAAATAGTAAATTTATATTGGATCAACTTTGTTAAAGTATAAAAAGGTAAATTAAGTTTATATACAATTATAACAGAATATACAAATACATATATAAAAGACTTCATCTAAAGTTGTTAAATTACTACTATTTTTGTTTAATTAATCTAAAATTCAATTGTAATTTTATTCTAAGTTTTCAAAAGTCATTTTACTAACATATTAATTTAAAAAAATCATTAAAAGATTTAATCATTCCTCAAATCTTGTTGAAAGAAGAAGAACACAAGCCTCTTATTCTTTAGATTTTCATTAGAAGGATCACACTTAAGACCATAGATCACTTAATATAATCTGTCAAAATTAAAATATATAATTTAATTCAAAAGATTGTTCTCATTGACAATATGATAAGCTAAAAGTTGAACAAATTGAGAACTGTCTCTTTCCAATTCATCAATTTTATTTAATGGTGAACAACATAAAATCAAGACATGAATAATCTGATAAAGTTGTTTTCTAAAATTATCTATTTTTTTAGTGATGATCACTTAAAACCATAGATCACTTAATATAATCTGTCAAAATTAAAATATATAATTTAATTCAAAAGATTGTTCTCATTGACAATATGATAAGCTAAAAGTTGAACAAATTGAGAACTGTCTCTTTCCAATTCATCAATTTTATTTAATGGTGAACAACATAAAATCAAGACATGAATAATCTGATAAAGTTGTTTTCTAAAATTATCTATTTTTTTAGTGATGATCAAAACTCACACTGTCAAATACTAATGCAATTAAATCAACGAAGGAATATAATATCTTTAATTTAATGAAAATTAATGTCCAAGAAAAAATAAAATTGATCTGACAAGGAAAGAGATCTGATTGAAATGAATAGAAAGCAGTTTCGTTGTACAATGCAGAGCTCACCAAAACGGACGAAATTTTCAATAGAGTTTGTGTCAGTTGATAGTAACTTTTATCTTATGCTAACATGTGAAATGTTAGTCTATTCTAAATGATAATGTGATATCATTATTATTAGATTAACATCTGCTCAAACGATATTATCTCTCATTAGAGGTATCTATATTTTGGTTTTTTTGGTATGATATGTTCATCATTGCCTACAGTTTTGATGTATAAAGCTTATTTGACAGGAAATGACAGATTTTATGAATTGCTCAAGTTTCTCGAATTCACGTTGGGATCTATACAATGATGATACTTGCAATAACCAAATATTCCTCATGGAACATCCCAATGTTGAACATCGCTATGTTTGTGCATCTGATTCTCCAAGCCTCAAGTCTATCAAGGATGTCGTTGCTAAAAATTCTGAATAGCTCAAGAATTCCCTCAAGTAAGATGGATTGCAGGTTATGTAGCTAGTCTAGAGATCCTTCGCTTGCAATTTTTAATTCTCATTGATACAGGTTGGAAGAAGTTGATGGAACTAAGAGATATCTGCTTGCTTCTTCAAAGAAATTGTTGAAACTTCCAACCATCGCAAAAGTCAGAAATTAATTTGTTGGATTTGTCATTTTACGGGGTCCTACACTACCAGAGTGTCATAACATTTCGGCAGCAAGTCTCGCAGTAATAAGCCCATCGGCTTAAATTTGTGAAGAATAGTCGTAGTTGGTGACCAAAGCACAAAAATTTGATAGAAAAGATACACAGCCTAAAAGCCCAATGAAGGGAGCATAATGAAAATCTCCTCAGATCGTTCCATATCAGTCACTCTATGAAAATGTGTACATGCATGAACTTCTGTCACAAATTACAACTCAGAATGGACATGCTAACCTTTGTAAAGAGTCATCAAATTGAAGTCTGGTAAAGGCAAAGTATATTAAAAAGACGAATACCTACATACAGACACACAACTATTAAAGATATAGTACGATATCACAAATTGATATTGGAACATAACTTGGCTCCCTGAAGCTTTGCCATGTAGAGTACTACGCTACACCTGTGAAGACATGAAAGAAAAAAATGAGGTATTTCGGTGCTCCGCGTCCTACATGATTTTTCCAGCTTCGTAGTCACCCTCTCTATCTCATTTTTTCAGCCTTTGTGTATTCTTATCTTGTGGGCTTGTATTCTGATAATATGTGGGTCGTAGACTGCACATTACACTGGGCACTGGCTATGGGAGGGCCAAAATGCAACCCCACCATTGTCAGGTTTCTCATGGCCATGGGATGATGGCATGGGAAAATCCATCTTTTCTTTGCTACCAAACTGTCTATTAATTCTTCTTTGCCACTGGTAACAAGCAGATTAAACTATGGAGTTAAACTTTTGTGCCAAATGCCAACTCCTTTCCCGTGCCAAATCCAATGTTCTATATTATCGTGTAAAGAAATGGTATTATGTTATCTTTTTTTTCAATTGGTATTTTGTTAATTGTTTTCTTTGGGTTTATTTCATTCTGCAACCTTCTAGCGTGGACACAAATATGATATTATCAAATTTTCTTCAGAAAGGTATGGTGGTAGAATTTGGTGCTTTAAATTTTATTTTTTTCTTTTCATATTTTAAATATTTTACTCTTTTTTTTGTTATGAAAAAAATTAGCATTCATAATTTTTGGTATTATTTGTTTTACAACTTCTAGTGTGGACATCAATATGATATTATCAAGTTTTTAAAGAACTCATATATCGCTTTAGAAAGGTATGGTGGTAGAATTTAGATTTCCTCTTATTTGTTAAATATTTTTATAAAATAAGTTAATTTTTTTCATTTATATTTATTAAATTATCAAAATCTTAGAAATAGAAATTTGATTTTTGATAGAAAAAATTACTAATTTTTTCACTTTCTCTAAAAATTTATTATATAGATATATTTCAAATAATATAATTTTAAAATAATAATTGCAACTATATATTTTGTTAATTAAAATAGAACTCTATTTTTTCTTCATTAGAATATGATTAATTAACTTGAGCAAGAATTGATTTTTTAAGTTAGAATTAATAATGTTTCACTATATTAAAAAATAATAATTAATATTTTTAGAATAATGTAAACTCAGATATTGACCAAAGGAATGAATAAGTAAGAATATTAATTTAACAAATAAATAAAATATTAATGCTAGGTTTGATACTCATTTTTCCTTTGGATCATATCAATAATATGAAAAAATATTATAATACCAAAGATTTTAGGACTTTGCCTCCATCTTGAAAATAGAAATTTGATTTTTGAAAGGAAAAACCTACTAATATTTTCACTTTCTCTAGTATGTTTCAAAAAAAAATTGATGAACAAAAAAGTTACTAGTTAATTAAATTTTGCTAAATTTTTATGATGAAGAATAAAATTTTATTTTTAAAAACAAAAATTACCATGCTTGCAATTATAATTTTTTATAGGAAAGATAACTAAAGATAAATCTCAAATCTATTAAATATATTATCTTTATACGTCAATTTTCTTAGCAATACTTTATAAGTGAGAAATAAGTAATGCTCTTCTTAGATCAAAATTACCATTATGTTATAGGCTCTTGTTCAAAGATTTATAATTTATTATATAGATATATTTCAAATAATACAATTTTAAAATAATAATTGCAACTATATATTTTGTTAATTAAAATAGAACTCTATTTTTCTTCATTAGAATATGATTAATTAACTTGAGCAAGAATTAATTTTCTAAGTTAGAATTAATAATTTCCAAAATATTAAGAAATAATAATTAATTTTTTTTTAGGATAATGTAAACTCACATATTGACCAAAGGAATGAATAAGTAAAAATATTAATTTAACAAATAAATAGTTTATTAATGCTAGGTTTGATACTCATTTTTCCTTTGGATCATATCATATCTTAGAAATCAATAATATGAAAAAATATTGTAATACCCAAGATTTTAGTACTTTGCCTCCTTGTGTTACCACAACCTTTGTTAATATGAATAACTTAAAATGGACATGTTAATATTCACCTTTTCAAATATGAGAAATTCACATGAAGATCATGTGAATACTCATAATGATATGTTTGTTATTATTCCATGTCATAGAAAGATCAACTATTATTTCTTTTCAACTATCATAGCTTTTTCATTAGGGAGTGTGGATAAATAGAATAGATTGCAATAATATCAAACAACCATTTTAACTATGGGATATATTACTTTATTTTATCAACTATGGGATATATTTTAGTGATGAAATGAAAGTATTTGTATGATTTTGATAATAGTAAAATATTTTGTTGAGGATACGAAAAATATAGATATAATGGTATGTGTAGAGATCTTTTTGTACATATTTGAACAAGATAGAATGTCATTAACCATATTAATATTATTCAGGATGGGTAGAAAGAATAAATGGGAATCACTTGTCAAGTTAGATGTGCAAGATATCTCTAATGAAGGAAATTATTTTTCAAGCTATGAACTTGAATGGACACCTATTGAAGATGATACTATTCACCAAATAGATTGGTGTGTTGCTATCCCTCTTGAGAGACTCCCTCACTTTGTCAAAGGGGAAGGTTTATTAGATGGTAAAGAAACAACATTTATATGCAAAAAAATATAGGGAGCATAATGTGATGAAACCTACTGACCATACCACAAAGATGTATTCTAGGTTTCTTTAAATTCAATATGTTAATTAAGCTTTCCAACTCCTTTTGTTTATTTATTATATTGATTAATATTATTTTTTACATGTATACACATCTATCATTGTACTTTTGGGCCTAATATTAAAACAAATAAACATCAAAATCTATTGATTTATTGATGTTAATTCAATCATTAGAGTAATGCATCGTATTTATTGATGTTAATTCAATAAACAAATAAAACAAATGAACAATGCTAATTTTATTTATTGATGTTAATTCAATTATTAGAGTAATGCATCTTAGAAATTAATTTATTATTAACTTATCCATGTGTAGTACAAATTATATACCTTGCTTGTATTTGATGAACAAGAGGCTAATGTACCTGTTGCATGGGCCATGTCCTCAAGAAACAAAGTTGAAGATATAAATGAATGGCTAGCTGAGGTGTACAGAAGAGGGAAAAAATATAAAGAGGATTGGCATGTTAATGCATTTATGACAGATGATGCTAGTGTAGAAATTGAAGCAATTAGGTTTTACTATCCTCTATATTTTTAAGAATGTAATTGCTTAATATAGAGGTTACACAAAGATATGTTTTCTAATTTTCAACATAAAATAGTTTCAATTTAACAATTACTTGATTACACTTCTACTTATGAACTTTCATAACATGAAACTTATAGATTATCCTTTGATTGTTGAGTATTACTATGCATTTGGCATGTATGTAGAGCATGGTTGAAGAATGTATACAAGTAAGTCAATATTTAATTACATTTTATGAAAATTTACATATGTCAACATCATAACTTTGTATTGTGTTATAAAATCTAGATGTGTTAGTAGTAAAGATGTCGGGAGAAAAATATTTGATAGATTAGGTGATATAATGTATGTAATGAGTGACAATGAAGATGTTACTACTCACTTGATAAAAGAAATTATTGAGTACTTTCAAAAGATTTAGTGTTATGATGAGAGTTGTATTGGTAAGATTATCAAAGTTATACTTAATATTTATTACATCTTTATATAATTTAGGTTACTCATTTTATATACTAAGATAGCATTTTTTTTTTTATAGCAATGTGGGAAAGAAACAATCAAAGCTTTTCTTATGCAAATCAGGAAACTAATGCTTCAATTGAGTCATATCACTCCCGCATCAAGATTCACTATTTAAGTGACCTTTCTAAAAAATGCACAAGGAGAATGGATTGGCTCATTCATACACTTATTCATAGGATAAAGCCATTCTATAAAAACAAAAGATATTTGCAGCTATCAGGATGTTTAACCAACTTCAAAAAGGAAAGATATTACATAACTTCTTTAGAGAGATCAAAAGCAATACTAGATTCAGATTGTTATCCATATGATCTCTTACCAAACACATATAAAGTAAGAGGTCAAAAAAATCTAACAAAATGGTATTTTGTGAGAAAATTTGGGCTAGATTTGCATGTATGTGATTGTCAGTGGACAAATAGAGGAAACACGTGCAAACATGCATTGAAGATCATAGATATTCTAAAGAGGAAGATAACAAATGAGCATGATCATTTTTTTGGTAAGTGCCATTTAAAATTTAGGTTTAGTACATACATACATATGTATGTATGTATATTATTATTTCCCAATGCTAACTAAATTAATCTTTTTTCCAAATTGTAGAAGCTTCTACTCCATTGGTTGCTGATAATAACAAAGTTAAAGAGAGTTTAGTCATGGAATTAATGTCACTAGTAATTATGATAAGATATTTATATTTAATTATTCAATTATTTTATGGCTCCTAACAAATTAACTAGTTCATATTTCAATTGTAGATGATTGTATACTTTCAGAAGATCAAGATGTGCTACAAATTGATGGGGAAGTTCATAAAATTGGTAAGTTTTAAGAATATCATTTTATAATTATATTTATATATATATATATATATAATGTTCTTTCTTAATCTTTGTTATTCATATTGTAGATGGTTGGGAATCATCTAATAGTATTGGACTAATAAGTTTCAAAAATCCATTGACTCTTTAAACTCATTGCTCCAAAATTTACCTACTAGCAAAGATGAAAAAAGTATTTTTAGTCAATGTTTTGAGAGATTTTTAAAAGATATCCATGCATCTATTGCTTCATCTTCCAAATTCAAATCACTCCCTAGTTCAAACAACATGTCTTTGAAATGAATAGCACCATGGTTTAGTCCTAGCAAAATGTATAAAACTTATTATACTCATCAAAGACACAATGTTGTATCTAGAAATTTAAAGGAAAAACTCGAGGGACATGAAAAGTTTCAATTCCCATCTATAAGGTGTAGGAAAAAAAAGAAAAAGAAGGTTACTAATCACTCAGGTAGAGCAATACAAGAAGAAAGAGAGACTATAAGGAAACAAGGTGAGTTCATTTATTCAAAATTATTTTAGTATCTACATGATTGATACTTCTCATTTCTACTTCTTAAGTTAAACATATGTCATTATTAAAAATTATTTTAGTAATTTACATAAAATACTTTTTTCCTTTTGATTTCTTATGTTAAACATATGTCATTGTAGGTTTGATTGATCAAGAAAGTGCTCAAGGACATCTATTACCTTTCTCCATTGATCTAAACCAAACAACAACAAATGGGATTGAAGTTACAAATGGTAAGTTATTTACTATTAATTTACTTTATTATTTTTCTTTTAATTATATTTTGGATGATTCTAAGAAGACATGAACAACTGAGGCAATGCATGTTAGAAAAGGTAATAAAATTATGATTAAGAATTCAATACTTTTGAATAATTAACTTATAAATTAATTGTATACATTTAGAACATATGTTAAATTAATTTTTAGTCTTGCATATTTAGATGATAAAAAATACACTCAAAAATACAGTCAACTATTTTTTATTGATCTTAATCAATCAATGGAAGAAATCAACAAAATGCAAAGTGACTATGGTAAGAAAAAACGTAAAATAAACTTGAACTAGTCATGATTCTTTTATTTGAAACTTATGTGCATTTAACTAACTTAACTAACTCAAGGTATTTGTAGGTGATGGTGATATGAATGTGGAGGATCACAGTCAACGCTTTTTGGAATGTTCAGTATACTATACTTATGTCTTGATTGTTGAAGACTTTAAATCTCTTTTAAAATTAGAGTTTAGGAGTGAATTGTAAATGTAAGATTGGCCAAAGTATTTTACATAAAATGGCTATTATGAACCAATATTATCAATATTTTTAGAATTTCAATATAATTGAATGTATATTTGGATGTGAAATCAAATGATGTTATAAAATTAGTTCTATTGTAGAACATAGTTTAATGTAAGTGTAGGTCTATAAGTCAAGATCAATAATTTTACAATGAGGGATTTTATGAACTTACCTATATTATTGATGCTACCATGATGATTTGAATTTCATTTTTTAGATACATCATGTTTTAAACTTATTTCATCTAGTGTCTCCCCCTACCTAGGACACATTATGCTTTATAAAATGTTTCCTAAATGCATATGTTTAAAATATTAAGAAATGAAAATATTAACATAAAAAAATAATGTGAGCTTATGGTGAATGATGGTAATATATTTTTTTATTACATAACAAAAATAAATATTTTAATTTTAACTATTTTTTCACATACATTGCATTTTTTTCATCATATTTTGTTCTTGTGAATCTTGTAATACTCCAAAAGTAAATGTACTAATTATGAATATAAATTATTTTTTTAATTTAATAAAGATTGATGAGATAGATAATTTCATTTAGGGAGATATAAAATTTATTTTTTTATCATACAATAATATTAATAATATATTACATTAATATATATAAAATAATTCTTCTATTAAATAAAATAATTATAAAATAAAATTATAGAATTCATCATAGAATTAAATTATTATTTTTATATCATAAATGATAAATAAATATAAGAATATTAATAAAATAATTACATGGGAGTATACTATTTAAATTTTAAATCACAACGTACTATTTTAATAATTTAAATAAGTTAAAAATCAATAATTTATTTTAAATATAAATATAAATTTTCACCAACATCTCCAATCAATATAACATATAAAAATAAAAAATTATTCAAATTGTCAAAAATAATAATTAAAAATTTTAATCATCATAACTAACAATATATGTATATTTTTAATCTTTCATAACATTAAATTGAATTAAAAGGAAGATGGAATAGTGACATATGCTTGACATAATAGACGCTTCAATTGGAGTTTAATCTGCTTGTTACCGCTGGCAAAGAGACATTGACGAACAGTTTGGTAGCAAAAAATGGATGGAGTTTCCCATGCCATCATCCCATGGCCATGCGAAGCCCGACAATGGCGGGGTGCATTTTGGCCCTCCAATAGCCAGTGCCCATTACACTGTGCTTTCAAGGAAAAATGGAAAGATAACGCTTTTCCCTTTAGTATTTATATTTTTTTCTAACTACGATTATATGCCCTAGAATAAACTTCAGACCCATGATGTTGTGCTTCCCTGGAGATTTCTCTATAGAGATACTATTTCCTGGGTGATTTCCACCCTATGATATATTTGTCCTGGCATTTCCAATAGCTCATAACAGTTAAGACACCAGCTAAGGCAGATGAAGTCGACCATTCCTTGGTTAGGACCACATGAGAGGTTCTGCTCAACTGCAGGCTATACAAGAGGTACATCCCCTCGAAATGGTAACGTGTCAAACATGACAGACATTTCACATATTGGAGCAAGATCGACATTATAGAACCAAATCCTTTGTTTTCTTTTGGATAACTGAATTTTCTTTCTATATAGTCAATCCTCTATTATTCTGCATACAAGGTTCTCCAGAATAGCAGGTCTCTAAAAAATAGGGACCTGGTTATGATAAAGCCCAAGACCAATAATCTATGGAGTGAAATTATTAGCCTTAACAGAAAATTGAAAGAGAAAAAGAAGGGGGGTGATGATTGTGAGAAATATTAAAATTTAAATTTAAACCTTTGAAATATTTCACTCGGCGCCCTAAAATTGCTCGGCACGTGAAGGTGTCGAGTGCCAGTTTTACTCAGCACTTGATGGTGCCGAGTGACAGATTGCTCGGCACTTGATGGTGCCGAGTGCCAATTTGCTCGGCACTTGCTCGGCAACAATAGATGCCGAGTAAGCTTAGCTCCAATAGAAAAAATAAAAAACTTAATGCAATTTTAACGTGAATGCTTTCACTATTAAAACCAAAGAGCCATAGCTTTAACCTTTCAAATAAGTTATTCAAATGCAATGAATAGAAGAGGAAGAAGAATGGATTCGAGTATACCTAATTTCTTGTATTCAACTGAGATTAAAAACATTACAAATCTAGGAGCATTCGGCTTCAACCAGAAAACCCTAAATTTACCCTAAAACTGGAACAACTTTAATAACTTTAAAACTTTAAACTTGCAGCTCTAATGGCTGCATACAATAATGCCTGGAGCAATCACCGCATCAACTAGATGAATCCAATAACCATGAACTTACAGTATGAACAGAGGAAGAATCACGTGTAGCTGTAGGCACAAACTTCTTTCCTTCTTCTTCACTGCTCTTCTCTGCAACTTCTAATCTGATCTGCTTGATCTGCTCTTAATAGAATGAATGTTAAAACATTCCTTTTATCATATTCTTCCTTTCCCTCTCAATGTTCAAATTTCAAATTTTCACCTACCAAAATGAATGCCTGTCGTCCATGAATGCCTGTGGTGACCTGATAGGGTAGATGGGTGTGGGGCTTGAGGACAAGCCACAGACGTTGATGTTAATTTCCAACACTCCCCCTTTGTCCTGAGATCCATAAACAAGGATCACTACTGATCCAAATCAACTACACCAAGACTCTGTTTTAGGTGCACAAAAGTTCTAATGCCTAATGGCTTGGTAAAAATGTCTGCTAGCTGCTGCTCTGACTTGCAAAAATTCATTTTGATATCCCCATTCTCCACCAACTCTTTGATGAAGTGATATCTGATTTCAATGTGTTTTCTTCTCCCATGGAAGACTAGATTCTTAGATAATGGAATAGATGAGATGTTGTCGCAATAAATTGTGGTTCCATCTCCTTGCATTTCATTCAAATCTGTCAAGATCCTCCTTAGCCAAATTGCTTGACATGCTGCTGCATTTGCTGCTATGTATTCAGCCTCTGCTGTAGATTGAGCAACAATAGGTTGCTTCTTGGATGCCCATGAAATTGCACCCGATCCTATATGAAACATGTATTCAAAAGTGCTCTTCCTATCATCTATACTTCCAGCCCAATCACTATCAATGTAACCAATCAAATTGAATTCATTTGATGCAGTATACAAAATTCCAAATCCCTTGGTACATTTCACATACCTTAGGATCCTTTTTCCCGCTTGCCAATGGGAATCCCTTGGGGTTTCCATAAATCTGGAAATCAGACTTACTGCATGCATTAGGTCTGGCCAAGTTGCTGTCAAATACATTAGATTTCCAACCATGCTCTTGTATAGTGTTAGATCCACTCTCTTGCTAGAGTCTTCCTTGCTCAACTTCAGACCTATTGCTGTTGGTGTGGGGGTTGCCTTACTATTCTGCATTTTAAATCTCTCCAAGATCTGCCCTGCATACTTTTCTTGAGAGATGAAGATGCCATCATGCATTTGTTTTACTTCTATTCCTAGAAAGTATTTCAAGAGACCTAGGTCTGTCATTTCAAATTCACTTTTCATGGCCTCTTTGAACTCACCAATTAGAGCCTTATCATTTCCAGCAAAAATCAAATCATCTACATACAAGACAACAATCAATACATTACCATTTGTTGCCTTGATGTAAAGAGTGGGCTCACCATTGCTTTTGCTAAAGCCATTGCTCATCAAATATGAGTCAATCCTACTGTACCATACTCTTGGAGCTTTCTTGAGCCCATAGAGAGCCCTTTTCAATCTATATACTTTATTTTCTTCACCTGCAAATTCATAACTAGGTGGCTGCTCCACATACACTTCTTCCTTCAGTACACCATTTAGGAAGGCGGACTTCACATCCATTTGAAATACCTTCCACTTATGCTGAGCTGCAATTGCTATGACAGCACGCATGGTTTCCATTCTTGCAACTAGGGCATAAGTCTCATCATAATCTCTTCCATACTGCTATTTGTAGCCATTGACTACCAGCCTTGCCTTATGCTTATCAATCTTGCCTTCAGCATTGCATTTGGTCTTATAGACCCATTTCACTCCAATCACTTGCTTCTTGGGAGGCAAATCTGTTAGCTCCCATGTCTCATTCCTTTCTATAGCATCTATTTCCTCATCCATGGCATTACACCATTTCTTCTCCTTGATAGCTTTCTCAAAATATACTGGATCACTATGAGAAAATAATGCAAAATTAACACTCTCATCATAATCTTCATACCTTTCATCTTGGTATATCTCCCTAAGACTCTTGGTCTTTCTTGGTAACAGGGAGGAGAGTGTGGGATTAGAATCTTCACTGCTGTTGTTTTGCCAGCTAGCCCGGTCTTCACTGGTACTCGGCACTGACACTCGATCATGCCTAGAGGAGCTCAGCAATGTCTGAACTTGCTTGCCTTTTCTTCTATTTTCTCCTTCTTCTTGCTGTTCATCAGCATCCTCTTCATTCATAAATGGCACCTTGCTTGAAGTGCTTGGTGACTCATCAATTTGTCCATACCAAGATTGATTTTCAAGAAATTCCACATCTCTTGAAAGCATCATCTTGTTGTTCAATGGGTCATACAATCTGTATGCCTTTGATTCTGGGCTATACCCTATGAAAATTCATTTCACACCTTTGTCATCAAATTTCTGCCTTTGCTCTTTAGACACATGTGCATATGCAACACATCCACACACCCTTAGGTGTTCAACTGTCCATCTTATTCGTGACCAAGCTTCCATTGGAATTCTGTCACAGACTGCCTTTGTAGGACACCTATTAATTAGGTAAACTGTTGTTGCCACAACCTCTCCCCAAAATTCAGTTGGGAGACTTTTCTCTTTCATCATGCTCCTTGCCATTTCAACAATGGTCCTGTTCTTTCTTTCAGCCACTCCATTCTGCTGTGGTGTATAGCTGGCTGTGAGCTCTTTCCTAATGCCATGTTTCCTACAAAAGTTTACAAAAGAATTGGAGGTATACTCCCCTCCTCTATCTGATCTTAGGACCTTGATATAAGTGTCCACATTCTCTTTCAACCTGGGCTTTAAATTCTACAAATTTATCAAATGCTTCAGATTTGTTCTTTAAGAAATACACCCATGTCCTACGACTGAAATCATCAATGAATGTCATGAAATAAGTACTCCCCCCAATGGAATTAACTTGCATAGGATTGACTAAGTCAATATGCACTAACTCTAATGGATATCTAGCCCTCCTAGAATTTCCAGAATTAAAGGGAAGCCTATGTTGCTTACCCAAAATACAAGCCTCACACTTGTCACAAGAATTTCCTACATGTGGCAAACCTTCTACCATTCTTTTAGTTGACAATAAATTTAAACCAGCATAGCCAAGATGTCATACCTGAGGTGCCATAGCCGTGAGGGGTCTTCAATCACACTCCTTAGAGCTGATTGTGTGGGAGGTGCAGCACAAACTTGAGATGAGAAACATGTCTCTATCCTCAAGGGAAACATTCTGTTCTTTGTCATTTGAACTGTTGCAAGTAGGTTTTTGCTCCCATCCTTTTCTTGAATGACACATGTCATTCTCCATCGGCACTTTGTATCCATTTTGAATGAGCTGACAAATGCTCATCAAATTGTGCTTCATACCAGGGGTGAAATACACATTTTGTATTTCCCTTTTCTCACCTTTCTTGGTGTGGACCATAATAGATCCTTTGCCCAAAACTGGTAGGGTTCCATTGTTACCCATCTTAATTTTTGATTTGAAACTCTTGTCAATGAATGAAAACAAGATTTCATTACCACTCATCTGGTTGCTACATCCACTGTCGAGGTACCAAACCTCAGGGCTTCCTTCTTCACCAACATTACACATGATGAAGGCAGTGTTTTCACTTCTCATATTCACATCAGCCACATTTGCTTGTCCTGACTAATCTTTCTACTTCTTCCAACATTCATTTGCATAATGCCCATATTTATGACAGTAGTAGCATTCTACATTACTCTTATTTGAGTTGTAGTTTTTCTTACCTCCTCTTGAAGTATTTTGTGAGCTACTTTCTCCATCTGCTCTATCTGAGCCTTTTGCTGCAGCATTTCTTTGTCCTCCATTACCTCAACCTCTACCTCTGGAGTTCCTGCCTGAGCCTTTTATTCCTCTCCCCCTTCCTCTTGGATTTTACTAAGCCTTGAATTCTTTCTCTTGGGAAGATGAAGAAGTAGATCTATTGATCCTGTGCTCATGGGTTTGAAGTGTACCCATCAACTCATCCATTGTCAAAATAGTGAGGTCTTTTGCCTCTTCTATGGTCATGACCAAGTTGTCATATTTATGAGGTAAAATCCTCAATATCTTTTCCACTATCCTTTGCTCTTGATAGTCTTCTCCATTTGACTTCAGCTGGTTAATCACATTGGAGGTCCTTGAACTGAAGTCTGCAATTGATTCATTTTCCTTCATCTGAAGGTTCTCAAACTCCCTCCTTATATTTTGCAGCTTTACAATTCAAACTTTATCAATCCCCTTGAAGTTCGTCTCAAGGATATCCCATGCTTCTTTTGCATAATTTACTACTGCAATCTTTGGGAAAACTGTCTCTGTCATTGCTGCCTCAATCAAACTCAATGCCTTAGCATCCTTCCTCCTTGACTCTTTCAAATGAGTCTTCTATTCATTTGTGAGGGTAGCATACTGAGTTGGATCAGTCACATCATTGAATCCATTAACCACAAACTCCCACAAATCATTTGCAACCATTATGGTCTTCATCTTCTTTGCAAATATATCATAATTCTGTCCATTGAATAATGGTGGCTGCTGCCATATCATTCCTGCATCTCCTGCCATGTCAAATATCCCAAGAAAACAAAATGCCCTAACTTACTGCGGATGTGGGGCCTCAAATCTTTGATAGCATGTGAGAAATATTAAAATTTAAATTTAAACCTTTGAAATATTTCACTCGGCGCCCTAAAATTGCTTGGCACGTGAAGGTGTCGAGTGCTAGTTTTACTCGGCACTTGATGGTGCCTAGTGATAGATTGCTCAGCACTTGATGGTGCCGAGTGCCAATTTTCTCGGCACTTGCTCGGCAACAATAGATGTTGAGTAAGCTCAACTCCAATAGAAAAAATAAAAAACTTAATGCAATTTTAACGTGAATGCTTTCACTATTAAAACCAAAGAGCCATAGCTTTAACCTTTGAAATAAATTATTCAAATGTAATGAATAGAAGAGGAAGAAGAATGGATTTGAGTATGCCTGATTTGTTTTATTCAACTGAGATTAAAAACATTACAAATCTGGGAGCATTTGGCTTCAACCAAAAAACCCTAAATTTACCCTAAAACTGGAACAACTTTAATAACTTTAAAACTTTAAACTTGCAGCTCTAATGGCTGCATACAATAATGCCTGGAGCAATCACCGCATCAACAGGACGAATCCAATAACCACGAACTTACAGTATGAATAGAGGAAGAATCACGTGCAACTGCAGGCACAAACTTCTTTCCTTCTTCTTCACTGCTCTTCTCTGCAACTTCTAATCTGATCTGCTTGATCTACTCTTAATAGAATGAATGTTAAAAAGTTCCTTTTATCATATTCTTCCTTTCCCTCTCAACATTCAAATTTCAAATTCTCACCTACCGAAATGAATGCCTGCGGTGACCTGACAGGGTAGATGGGCGTGGGGCTCGAGGACAAGCCACAGATGTTGACGTTAATTTCCAACAATGATGAGGTGGAGTATCATTCAGCTAAGAATGGGTTCCAGTGGTCATGGGAAATGAGTCATTTAAATAGCCAGTGGCAGCGTAGTGCAGCCATAGTTGTCGAGCCTCCGCCACTGCCGCCTCCCAAACAACAACTCACCATATTGCCTTTCACTTGGGAAATTGGCCCTCCAAATGATTATCATTCAGAGATGGAGGCACAGGGACCCTTTTATGCTACTTCCTTGAGCAAAAAAAAACAAATATAGACATTACTCGCATTGCCTCGCCCATCTATAAGGTTGTGTTATTTCCTTCCATCAACAACTTAAATGTTGATTTTTTTAAAACACAAATTAGTTTCTAAATTTTTTTTTAATTAAATTTATGATTCTCTTTCTCATTCGAATGTTTTAAATGTGTTTTGCAATGTTGGACATCATACTTAGATTACTGTTCAGCTTGCATTTTTTCTTTCTTATAAATTTGAATGTTTCAAGTTTATTTTGGATTGATATGCCTGTCATATTGTACAATCAATTTCTTTTAATCCAATTTTCATACTTTAAAATTATTATTATTATTTTGTATTAAATATTTTAGATGATACCTCATGTTTCTCTTCCTGAATTCTACTATATCAAATTTATGTTTCATCATTTAAAATTAGAATTTATTTATAATATGGACTAATATAAATAAATTTAAATTTTTTGTAGTTCTCATTTTACATTGATGCAAATTTATATTATTATGTTATTTTGAATTATATCATTATTATATTATTATATTATTTTTAATTATATTATATCAATAGTATAAATATATAAAAATAAATGTACATAAAGATCACTAACATTTATAACATAATTAAATTTAAAAATGATTTACTTATTTAAGCTTACAAAGAATCTAAAAACTAATTGATATTTTGAATATCTCATAGTTTTGAACTTCAATTTATGCTCTAAAGTTTATATCTCTATCTATATTTGTATGAATAACAAACTTGTCATAACTATGTTTCCAAAGTCTATTAATGGGTGGGAAAATTGAGGTTTGTGACACAACTGTAGCACCCTCATCTTTTCTTTGTGGCATGATTCATGTCCATATTTTTTCCCTGCATAGGGAAAAGAAAATGTAAGAATTTGGCATAGCTCTGATACCATGTAAGAATTTGCCTTAGGGGAAGATTCACCCAGGAACTAAGAACTCAAACACAAGCACAACTATAGACCAAAAAATGGATATGATCAATTAATCAGAGTAGGTCCTAACATATTGCTCTGTTCAGTATATGATATACAAATAGACTAGGAGTTCCTATATATAAAGGCCTCTCAGGAAGCACATAGAATGTCTCTAGAAAGAACTAGGAGATAAGATAAGCATCATGACAACTAAGCACACACCTTATTCAACATTTTAGATGAGTGGATAAGAATGAGAAGGTTGTAGACACCATGTGCTTAATCAGTGAGCTAACTTTTGTGTTGTAGACAACATGTGCATAAAAGAGTTGTGGACTCTTGTATTGTCAACATGACAACTCACAAGAGTGCACAAACTCCTAGGTGACTAATAAATAAATAATAAAAAATATGCATTAACCTAAGTAAACTTAAGTAAGTGTAAATAGTGAATATGTATTTACACCAACACCCCCCTTTAAGAACAACTTAGGGGAATGCCCTTAAGCTTATGAAAATTAGGATAAAATGCATGATGGGTCCTGGTTCCTAGGCCATATTAGGTACTCATGTACATAATAAAGATGCAATCTCTCATAAAGTAAGGAAAGAGGGAAAACCTCATAGGAAAAACCCTCCCCCAAAAAGAGAGATGAAAGAGAATGGATGGATGGATGGAGTAATCAAGACCCCTCCATTACGACATACATCCAGTATATACAAGAGAAAAATGGGCAAGGACAAAACCCCCTTAAGAGGAAAAATTCCCCCCCAAAAAGGAGAAGGAGATGAGGTTATCCCCCCCCCCCCCCCCTCTAAAGGTAGTGTGCTGATTAGAAAGAAATGCTCCGATGAAGAAGTTGATCCATGATTGTTGAATGACGTTCCTCCCCTTTGGAAGAAACAAATACAAGGGTACCAAGGAGATGCATCCCCTGTATGGAGAAGGAATCTCTATGGCGAACGATGTCTCTGAAACCTATTCAAGTGTCCCTGTGTCAATACTAATGATGGCTTCCTCCAAAACTACTAAAGAGAAGAATAGATCGAGCAAGGAAGGATGTAGAACCTGCTTCAAGAAACCAACTATCTTCTCAAATGTGAAAGAGACCTCCTGCAGATGCTATAAATGAGAATCCACAATCACACCAACCTTGAAAGATTGATCATGTAGAGAATGGACTTGAGGGTTAGAGTGAGCCCTTGTAACAACTGTAGAAGAATCCTTGCAACAACTATAGAAGAATCCTCAGAAAAGAGAAGCGATAGATTATCATAAAAGTCTCCCATATTTGTTGTGTCTGACTCCAAGAACAGAGCTGAAATGTCTAGCAAGAAATCATCACCTAGAAGACCGTGTGTACCTTGTAGTGTTGAAGTACATGAATCTATCACTGTAGAAAAAGAAGAAGTATCTGCCTCAAAAAGAAGATGAATGTCATCAAGAATGTCTCCCACACCTTCAATGTGAGACTCCATGAACAGGCCTACAAGGGCAGAAAGGAAGTCATTGCATGAAGGTAGAGTAGGAAGACATAAAGTGTCCTATTGTGCTAAATCTGAAGCATCTATGGCTAGAATAGGATCAGTAGAAGCAATAGAAGCTAGAGATGTGATCTCATCTAGAGTTGAAGAAACCATAGCTAGAGTGACTAGATGTAGAATGTCCTCTAGAGATGGAGGCTCACAAGGATCTCCATATGCTTCCCAAATAGACAGCCAAATATCATAAGGAAAATGTGCCAATCTAAGAGGAGCAAAAGATTCCTTACTCATATTGTTAGATAGAAAGTGATGAAGTTTTACAACATGTATCCAATTAAAATGTGGTGGCAATGAATAGAGATAAGGAAGCAATTCTGGATGGTCTCTTAGATGATCAACTATCAAAGCATTCCATTTCTAATAGTTCCTTGTTGTCAATTGTGGTCTAATACTAGACTGACAAATATGACAAGACTCTATGAGATCAATCAATAAACCTCCAAAGAATCAAAGAAAATCAAAGAAACCCCCCCTAACATATGATTTAGGCACTTGGTAGCCACTTGCCAATTTAGGGTCTATTTTTGAAAGTACTATTTTTATCTATAGAACCTATAATATGGTTATAGATCTAGAAAGTAGACAAAAGAAACCCCCTCTAACATATGATTTAGGCACTTGGTAGCCACTTGCCAATTTAGGGTCTATTTTTGAAAGTACTATTTATATCTATAGAACCTATAATATGGTTATAGATCTAGAAAGTAGACAAAAAAATACGTACTTTCAAAAAAAATGGAAACTAAAAAGGAGTCCATATGAGCCTGTACTAACCATTTTAAGAATGAACTAGATGCAAAAAAAAATCTATTTTTGCAATGAAAATATATGAAATGCAATTTATATTTAAGCAATGTAAAAGGAGATCTAAATGCCACCAATGCAAACAATAACATACAAAGTAGATCTAGATACACCAAAATGGAATGCAATAATCTAACTCCAATATCAAAGAATAAATGTAAGAAGGTAGGCTTCACGAAAAAGAGGTAAATACACAATGAAAAGCAATAATCTACCTCCAAAATCAAAAAACAGATGCAAGTAAATCGGGTTCACCAAAATGTGTAGGGGTAAAATGGGATCAATCACCATAACACATTAAGATGGGGGGAGACCAAGATCCACCCCAAAGAGTAGATTAGATTGATAAAAAAGGAAGTACCAATGCAAAAACCTTACACAAAAGGGATGTATAAATTGGTTTTAATTCCCTATCACCTACACCTTAAGAGGGTTTAAGCAAGAAGATATGAAATATAGAGCTGAGATATAAAGATATGTCAAAAGAATAAAGTATATAAAAATGAAAGAGATAAAGATGAGATACCTTGTGAGATAAAAACCTAAAAATGGGTTGTCAAACAACCTTTGAAAGGGTTGTTTCTCACACTTTGAAATTGAAAACTATACTCTAGATAAAACCCATAAATTGTTCTGCAAGAAATTAGGGGTGCCCTCCTCAATCAGGGTCTAAATTGAGCATTAGGTGTGTAGTGCACCCCTAATGAAAAGTGTGTCACATTGATTTTGATTTAAAAAATCTAAACAAAGCTGAAAAGGGTATCCAAATCTATAACATGTTTGTCAATTTGAGATCCAAACCTACAAAATTAAGGATTTTTTGTTTGTTGTTGGGGGGCAAGAGGATTTCCTTGGTCAAACTTTAGTTTAGGAATTAACCTTGAATTGAAATAATTGAAATAGAATGCTTGCAATTAGTAGTGATAGATCTAACACAAAGAAATGTAAATCTATGAATAGTCTCTTGCATTTGGCATGTAATCAAGTATGTAGATGTAATAGCTTTGACTCAACTTCAAAACCCTATAAAGGAAATCAAAGTGAAACTAAAACCTTTATGTATGAATGTGCTTGAAATATTCCATAGGAATGTGTGTAGATTAATGTAGATCTTGAGAGGATGGATGTGAGAGATTCAATAAAGGATCTTTAATGTATGAATGGAGATCTTAAATGTTGGAATGATAGATCTTTAATAAACCCCTCAATAGCTTTGAATGCATGAATCCTTGATCTTCAACAATGAGATTGCTTGAATTCTTATAGAATGCTTGAATGCTTGAGAGCTTATACATGAGTTCTTGAATATTTGATGATCATGAATATTTATGGATGAGGAATGGAGAAAATGTAAGGTTTTATAAAGAGCTCATAATAACTTACTCTCATAGGCCAAGCTACCTAGAAGTTTGCACCCCAAAACTAACAAAACGTGGGATCCAAAGAAAGTGGCCAAAATAGGGTCTCATTAGGGGTGCATTTTGCCCCTAAATGGCCCATCGTGGGTGTAGTGCATTCCTGAAGTATTATGGGTGCATTGTACCCTTCGTTTCCATGTCCACAAAGCTTGGGGACAATCTAGGGACCCCAAAATTGGTCTCAAAATCTAGAAATTATGTCCAAATTTTGAGGAAACCCTATTTCAATTCTAGGAAAAAAATCCAAGTGGAAAGGTGGATGAAAAGGATACAAGTAGGGAAAATATATCCTACCTTGAGCTTAACACCATGAAAATAGGATCTTTAAAGAGGATCTATTAGCTTCTACCCCATTTCTACCTAGGGGAAAGGATGGAAAAGGGAAGAAGAGATGAAAGAGAGAAGGAGATTGATGATCTCACATTAAATATGTGCTAAACCTTCATTAAATTGAAGTTATTCCAATTTGAGATGGTACAACACACAATGGAGAAAATTAAGGGGTTTATAAAGTTGTCAAAATTGAATTTCTCTCTCAAGTTTACTTACCTCAACTTTGGAACCACATGTAAACCTAGACTTGAGGTCTAAGAAAGGGATCCAAGATAGGGCCCAAGAAGGGATGCACTACATGCCTAATGGGCCTATCAATAATTCACTAAGTCATAATAAGCTAGTGATGTACTACATCCCTACCAACTAGGGCCCAAAACCCTAGGGACTCCTCGAGGTCCAAAAATAGATCTTGGATCCTAGAAATAAGGTACAATTTGTAAGATATGATCGTTATAGCATAGAAAAGAGATTCTAAGTGATTGGATGAGGGAAAAGGAGGGCCTAGGTGGTTAAATCTTACCTCAAGATTTATGCCATGAAAATAAGAGCATTAAAGAGGACCAGTTAAGTCTTACCTAAATTCCTCCTAGGGTAAATGAGAAGAAAGGGAAATAAAAGGGAAGAGATGAAAGGATATGGTGATCTCCCATTAAATAGGTGCTAAATCACCATTAAATTAAAGTACTTCGAATTTAAGATGGTGCATTTAGCCCCCACTTTACAAGAGTGTGGACTCAATCCAAAATTTTGGTAAAGTAGAGCACAAGACATAAGATAATCTTATCACAATAAAGGAAACAAAGAATCCATCAAGCCCCTAAGGGATTTAGACTTTTCTAACTCCAATATCATAATAAGAGAGAAATCACTGAAAGTAAGAAGTAGAGAGAGAAGGGGTGTGTTTAATTATCCAATGAGAAATGTACATCTCATTGTGACTCATAGGAAGAAAAAAAAAAACAATGTGTTACCCATGTATAGGACTTAGAATGTTGTGCTTGAATTATGTGTTACCTATATATGATATTTATCAAATTATTATGTGTTATGCATACATAAGATTTAGTACATATAGCTGGATCCATTACCCATGTATGAGACTTATCGAGATTGTGTGTGTGTGTGTGTGTGTGTGTGTGTGTGTGTGAGAGAGAGAGAGAGGGGGGGGGGAGGGAGAGACCCAATGAAAAGGATGCTCACTTCCTAAATTGAAGGTATGCATGAAGATTTTGTTCTTTAGGACTACATGTAATCCATAAAGAGATTCACAAGATGTGTACAAAAGAGAGGGATGAAGTATAAATTCATAGATTTGAGGATAATATGTAGGAAGCATACCACGTATCCAAAGCTAAAGTACCCTAAGTCATACTTAGAATTCATATTTACTACTCCATGATTGAAAGAAGAATGAGGATAATGTATTTCTCCATGTTAAAGTCATTTCTATCACTTTAACAATATCAATGACGTTAATAGAGTATACGTACATCCACTAAGAGATGTTTCCACTGTGAGATACCCAAAGAGAAGACAAATCAAGGGAAATGAGCACATAAAAAACATAAAGCACAAAGAGATCTACTATCTTCAAGGTCTGTATGATCATATAATAGCATGTAAATATTATATCAAGTGTGAAATATCATCATTCCCTTAAGGAAGTAGAACTACAACACAATGGAAGAAAGATAAGTAAGATTTACAAAGAAGAGTCTTTTTGGAGTACCACCATCATGGAGACCAAAAAGAATTGGTACTACCATGTCGCAAATCCAAGTAGATAAAACAAGGATACAATTACAAGTATCAACACAAATAGAAGAATGATATAACATTTTTATTCCTTTTATAACCTTGTGCCAATGGATCAACAAGGGTAGTCTAAAGAAACATATAGAAAACATAGTACAAGAGAAGTACATCACAACAAGAAAATACACAAAACGTTGTTATGTTAGAGCACCCACTCAAGCACATTTCCCTCCTAGTGTGGTTCCTCCTTTTAGTTGGTTCCTCAACTAAAAGGTGTAGATGTTGTACGTAAAAGATCATTAGAAATAGAAGAATCAAAAGAAATAGATTTAGAAGGTGTAGGAAAAAGACCACAAGAGATATCTCTAGCCATACTCACCTTAGAAATCTTTCAATATTTATGAGCTTGATAGGATTAAAAAAGATAATTAGGATGAGTAGGCCGTGTAGTAGGAATAGAAAGCCAAAATAAATCAAGGGTAGCACATTATCCAGGCCTAGAAGGATGATAAAGACTATGTTGATTGTATTAATCTCACCATCATAAAGAAATTTAATGCACGGATGAATAGGAGAAACAATGGATTGAATGGAAGTCAAACAAGGTAAACCAAGCTTGACTTGGAATTGATGGAAATTAGGAATGATAGTAAAGGTAATATTCGCCACTTTACCACACAATCCAATAAGTAAGGAAATGGAACCTTGAGGGGGATATAAGAAACCATTACAAGTTTGAATCTAAGTATCAATTGAATCATAGAAATCAAGATTTTTTTATTTAGAAAATAAATGTTCATCAATGATAAAATTAACCATGAAAGTATGATATTTAGTGTAAGACAAACATAAGAAGGATATTTAGAACTTGAGTAGAAATATAAAGAGGACCATCAGGAAACTTGAAAATGTCATAGTCATTAAATGAAATAGTAAGGTCTCTAGCATGCTTAAGTTTAAATTTAGTCTTAGGTAGATCATGAGATTTTCATGGAACTTTCTTCTTAGGTGGAGGTGTAGGTACACATTCTATAGTGTTTATGGTATGATCATTTTATTCTCATAAGCTATCATAAGTGACATTCAAAATAGGAGAAGAAGAAGGTTGGACAATTGTATTAGTATTGTGTTGAAGTAAAGGATTGGTACATACATTTGAAGGTTTTGATTAGGAGGCCCCATATTTTTTTGTATTATCATGAAAATCAATAGAAAAAAATTATAATCAATCAAGTTATGAATCTTATATTTTAGGGTATAACATGCCTCAGTAGCCAAGATGATGATGATATTGACAAAAACCTTTAGGATCAAAGTGTGGACTTGATGTAGTAGAAGGAAGAAAATGTTTACAAAGAGGGAGTGTAATAATATTAGCACTAACCAACATTACTATAATGTGATATAAAGACTTTAAAAGAGGAGTAAACTTATGATTCATTCTAAAAACAAAAGAAGAAGCAATATCACCTTTGGATGCGTCAACTATTTGCTCATATAATGTATTTATGGCTTTGTTAATATAGACATGGTTGTTAGGTTTTTGGAATTTTTGTGACTAGACGTGGCATCACTCTTTTCAATGGTTATAGGAGCCATTAGAATATTTCTCTCAAACTAACTCACTTGTAATTGATAATGATGAAGCAATGCACAAAGTTGTGAAAACAAAGTAAACTCAATAAGAAGAATCTTTTCTCTAATATCTATTTGTAAATTCACAATACACATATGTTGGATATCAAGTTCATAGATAGGATAATAAATAAAAGTATGCAAATTCTTAAATTTTACCAATAAAATCAGTCACTTTTCCCTTAGGACCTTGTTTATGATGTATCAAATTAGTTAAAGAAACTTGAGAACCAATGTTATTCTAAAATGTTATATGAAAGAATTAGAAAATTAATGAAAGGAATCAATAGAATAAGGTGGAAAAGATCAATACCATTGAAAATATTTGTCATGAAAGGTGTGAGAAAATAACTTAGCTAAAATCCTATCATTATGAGGATAATCACAATATAAGCTAGAATTTTTTTAATATGAGTCATAGGGTTGCCTTTACCAGTATAAGTATCAAGGTGAAACATGTCAACTTGTTGAGGAGAATTAGTATGGATAATGTCAAAGGACAAAGGACTATCCATATCACATGTGGGAACATTAAACTTGGATTGAGTAAGGGAAGCAAGTTATTTTTGCAATAAAAAAATAGTTTAAGCAAGGCTAATGGTGGTGGATTTATTAGAGGAAATAGGTGATAATGAGATTCTTGACACACTAGGATGAGTGTATGAATTAGATAGAATAGAAGGTACTACATGTGGGACACTAGAACCACAATAGAAGGATTAGGATAAGTGTAAGGAACACTATTGTATGAAGGTTGTGAGGTAGGAAATGAAGCAGGTGGAACACTCACAGGTAGAGAAGGAATAGGAAGACTACTAATAGGAGGATTAAATGGTTCAATAAAAGTAGTCACAATAGGAGAAACATAAGTCAGAATAATAGAGATAGGTGCAAAAATAGGCAACATATTTTTAGTAGTAGCATCAAGTGGAGTCATCCCTATTTCACATGCATATCGAACCAAAAGCTTAACATGAGAATGGACAAGGTGAGTAAGACCACACAAACTATTAACACCATGCTCATAATTATGGATCACTTTCTTAAGAGCACTAAAAGAATAAATAGTATCAATATTGTGATTCTCTTGAAGAAGAAAATCATGCATTTTGTCAAACTCAGTAGCAAGCTTATGAACTTGTTTCGGAATGAACCTTTCAAACCCCATCCTCATCATTAGATGAATGAGAAGATTCATGTTCCATAGAGGGATTAGAATCATGAGAAACCATAGGATCACTAAGGTTCCTAAAGAGGGCCGAAGAGGAATTTGGATCAAAGTAAGCCATGAGTATATGACTTGTCCTAACACGAATACTATAAGTAGGGCATAAGATAATAAAGCTCATATACTAAACAAGGCAAGAAGAGGGAATATAACCTTAAGATATGAAATAAATCACAAAGCACACAATATAATCTTATGAAACTAAATAAATAATGCATGTAAAGGTAAATCTAGCACCACAAATGAAAGAGTTGACAAGTTGGGTTCACTAAAGAAGGTAAACCCACAACAAAATGCAATAATCTAGCTCCAAAATCAAAAGAGGAAATGTTGAAAGTTGGGTTCACCAAACATGTTAAGGACGAAATTTGAATCAAGGAAATAAATGCTTAGTTCATCACATAACCTTACTTACATAGCTAAAAGAGGGAGTTAAGGAAATTATTCCTTTCATCCCAATTCTAAAAGATAACAGATGGAAAGATTAGTGCTAGCCTAGTGATAAAGGAGCACTAATGCAAAGCCAGAATCTAGTGAGTAGAATAAGGGAAAAGATGCAAATGTCCTAGAGATCCCTAGTTGAAATAAAAAAATATGAATGTGAGATGTAGATATTATAAGAAGAGATATGTTGAAATAACAAAGGAGGTTAGAGTACTCACCTTTTGATCTAATTTTCTACTTGATGTGCTACTCAAAATAGACAATTTCATTAGGCTTGTTCATGAAACTACCAAATTTGAAAAACCCAAAAATTGTTTGGTGATCTATAAAGGTCAACTTCCACATGATATCAACTTGCTCCTAAAGTAGGGGACAACTATGTCCTTGATTTGTTGATAGAATATTTATACAAGTATAAGAATGTGTTTGAATCATTGTTTTGTCAATGATGTCAAACCTACTATCTACTGCTAAGACAACTACTTAGTTGATTTGAGTACTATCATTTGTTTGTGTAAGAATTTGGTATAGCTCTGATACCATGTAAGAATTTTCCTTAGAGAAAAATTCACCCAAGATCAACGAGCAAAAGCACAAGCATAATAGTATACCAAGAGTATGATCAATATGAGAATGCTCACTATTATGTTGAAAGCATGTACATACACACTAGGAGAGCCTATATATAAAGGCTTCTAAGATGCATCTAGAATGTGTCTAGAATGTACTAGGAGATAAGCATGACAACTAAGCACATATCCTCCACAATAAGAGGATAAGAATGATGATTTGTCACACATTTGTAGATTTTGTAGACACCATGTGCCCAAATAAAGTGTGTACTCCTATGTTGTAAACACCATGTGCATAATTAGAGTGCTAACTCTTGTGTTGTCAACGTGACAACTCAGAAGAGTACACATACTACTAGTTGACTAATAAATAAATAATAAAATAATGTATTAACCTAAGTAAACTTAAGTAAGTGTAAATAAATATTCTTTTCTTTTCTTTTCAAAATCTACAACATATTTCTTTATCCAAAAATCAATACAATAAATTAATAAGCATTATGCAAGGACCCAAGAATACACAAAGTAGATAAACCTTTCAGTAAAATTCTACAATGGGTTTTCAAACCCTACCTCAAAACCATACTAAAATATGAGACAATCTTATGAATGCATGCAAATACAAACCCTCCAAAACTTTCAACAATTCTTTTGGTCCAATTCCAAATTTTGCTCCCCAATCCTTGTGTGTGTAGAAATGAGCTCAAATCTCTTAATAAAGAATTTAACCCTACCTAGGGTTTCTAGTTTTCAAACATGCAAAGGCCTCTCCATAAATTAAATTTTTATTATTTAATATTTTCATGCACACTTAAAGAACTTTTTAAATAAATATTCTTTTATTTTCTTTTCCTTCACTTTATTAATTAGTGTAAGCACTTCTTAAGTAAGTGTAAATAGTAAATACTTATTTACACCAATATCCCCCTTTAAGTGCAACCTAGCGGAATGCACTTAAACTTATAAAAGATAGAATGAAATGTATGATGGGTCTCAGCTACTAGGCCATGTTAGCTACCCATGTACATAATGAAAATGCAATCTCTCATAAAGTGGAGAAAGAGGGAAAACCTCATAGGAAAAACCCTCCCCAAAAAAGAGAGATGAAAAAACAAGATGCATGGATGGATGGAGTAATCAAGACCCCCCTCATTATGACATACATCAATTATATACAATAGAGAAGTATAAAAAGGGAAAAACTCCATAAGAGAAAAAAGTCTCTCCCCATAAAAAAGAAGGAGACAAGGTAGTCTTCCCCACCAAATGTAGGGTGCCAATTAGTGAGAGCTGCTCTAATGTAGAATCTAATCCATGTGCACTAAATAATGTTCCTCCCCTTTGGAAGAAACAATAGAAGAGGTATAGGTGAGATGCTTCCCCTATGTGTAGAAAAAATCTCGATGATGAACGGTGTCTCTGAAACCTACTCAACTATCCCTATGTCAATACTAATGGTCGCTCCTTCCAATACTGCTGAGAAGAAGTGTAGATCTAACAAGGATTTATGTAGAACATGTCCCAAAGAACTAATTGTCCCCTCAAGTGATAAAAACCCCTCTACAACTACTGTTCATAAGGATCCATACTTACTTCAATCTATAAGGATTGATCATGTGTAAAATGGACAGGAGGGTCAAAGTGAGCCCTCACAATAATTGTAGAAGGACCATCTTCAATAAAGAGAAGATGTATATCATTAAAGAAGTCCACCAAATCTATTGTGTGTGACTCCAAAAACAAACCTAAAATTTCAATCAGGAAGTCATTATTGAAGGCTAGAACTAGAAGACAAAGTGTACCCTGCTATGTTGAAGTACATGAATCTGACACTATGGAAAAAGATGAAGAATTCACCTCAAAAAGAAGAAAAATATCATCTGGGATGTCTCCCACATCTTCAATGTGAGACTCCATGAATAGGCCTACAAGGGTAGGAAGGAATTCATCACATGAAGGTAGAGTAGGAAGACATAAAGGGTCCTATTGCACTAAATTCAAAGCATCTGTGGCTGGAATAGGATCAGTAGGACCAACATGTGCATCTAGAGGTATGATCTCATCTAGAGAGGATGTAGCTACAATTGGAGGTATTAAATCTTTTGGGAATGGAGGAATATGGGGATCTCCATACATCTCTCAAAGATGCATCCAATGAACATATGGATTAGTTGCCTTAAGGTCAATAAGTGAATCCAAAACCTCCATATCCATATATAGAAAGAGAACACTACTAATGAAGGAGAAAGTCTCAATATCATATGTGAGTCCTCTCGCATATGGTAGTGCATTGTGCTAACTAAGATATTTGATAGCAATTTGACTCCATTCCTGATAGTTGTCTATGTGCAAATAAATCAAATCTACCTCATCCATGATGGACTAATCAATGTAACCTCCAAAGAATCAAAGAACCCCCCCAATGTATGATTTGGGCACTTGATAACCACTTGCCAATTTAGGGCCTATTTCTGAAAGTAGTATTTCTAACCACAGAACCTATAATCTAATTATAGATCTAGAAAGTAGATTTTAAAAATGCACTTTCAAAATAAATGGAACCTGATTATGTGTCCAAATGAGCCCATACTAAGCATTTGAAGTGGCAAAAATCAAAATTTTTTGAGTTGCATAAAAATTCAAGAACAAAGATCTCAAACTATCTGGACCAATGTGTAGATTATGAAATTCTACCCCAAAATAAAAAAAAATTGCTTGAAAAAATGAGTCAATATGAGGGAGATATCTTTGTTTGAAAATTACCTCTGTTATGATTTTTCCTAAATCACTATCACACCTCCAAAAATTAAATGACTCTAGATTTCACCTTGGATGTCTAATTTTGATGAAACAAAAGTCGATTTGGGGGTTTTATTATTTTTGAATGTGATGCAAATATCTGATTTGCACCAGCAAGCACCAATCTTCACCTATTAAAAATCTCTCCTATGGCCCAATGGCCAAAAAAATTTGGAAAATAATGCAAATCCAAAAAAAATAGCAAAGATTCAAATGCTAAAATATGAAAATCAAAAATTTAAATTCAGAGATCTGAAATGATCATACCAATTTTGAAAATTAGGCCTTCGGGTTCCAATTTGCAAAAATAAATTGCCTCAATTTTGACTATGGTCCAACATAGGTGAATTTATGGTCAAATTTCATCGAATTGATGCTTCAGATGCAATGGTGAGGTTCAATTTGGCTCTAGACACTCCCAATTTTTATAGATTCTCCATATCTGAATCAAGGTGTAGAAGTAATAATGGTCTTGAATAGCTAGGTGAAGAGAATCTCCCTTAGCTCTTTTACCATGTAAGAATTGGGTATAGCTCTAATACCATGTAAGAATTTGCCTTAGAGAAAAATTCACCCAAGATCAAAGAGAACAAGTACAAGCACAATAGTAGACCAAGAGTATGATCAATATGAGAATGCGCACTATTATGTCGAAAGCATGTACATACGCACTAGGAGAGCTTGTATATAAAGGCCTTTAAGATGCATCTAGAATGTGTCTAGAATGTACTAGGAGATAAGCATGACAACTAAGCACATATCCTCCATAATAAGAGGATGAGCATGATGAGGTGTCACACATGTGTAGATGTTGTAGACACCATGTGCATAATTAGAGTGCTAACTTCTATGTTTTCAACATGACAACTCACAAGAGTATGCATACTCCTAGGTGACTAATAAATAAATAATAAAATGATGCATTCACCTAAGTAAACTTAAATAAGTGTAAATAAATATTCTTTTATTTTCTTTTCAAAATCTTCAACATAATTCTTTATCCAAAAGTCAATGCAATAAATTAAGAAGCATTATGCAAGCACTCAGGAATACATGAAGTAGATAGACCTTTCAATAAAATTCTATAATAGGTTTTCAAACCCTACCTCAAAACGATAGCTAAAATATTAGACAATCTTTGAATGCATGCAAATACAAACCCTCCAAAACTTTCAACAATTCTTTTGATCCAATTCTGAATTTTGCTCCCCAATCCTTATGTGTGTAGAAATGAGCTTGAATCTCTTAATAAAGAATTTAACCCTACCTAGAGTTTCTGATTTTCGAACATGCAAAGGCCTCTCCATAAATTAAATTTTTATTATTTGATCCTTTCATGCACACTTAAAGAACTTTTTAAATAAATATTCTTTAATTTTCTTTTCCTCCACTTTAGTAATTAGTGCAAGCACTTCTTAAATCATAGTTTATTATTTAAATTAATAATAATAATTAAAGCTTGTCATTTAAATGCAACTCTAATTTTTTATTTTTTATTTTGATTATCAAAGCCTAGATTAATTATTGTAATTAATTATTTTTTAATGTGTTAAGTCAATTTGAACTCAAGACCCCCCACATGAGAGGCTCACAAGTTACTCGTGTTGTAGGCTCTTGCGTAACAACTCTAATTTAATTATTATTAATTAAATATTTATAATAAAACAATATTATATCTTTAATATTTTAATATTTTAATTCTCTTTTTATCCAACTTCTTAAACTTGACTTGTAAATTAAATCTTTTAAACTGAAGCACATCTTTAATTAATTAAATATTTTCATGTTCTAATTTCTTTTTAACCAATTTTTTTAATTAGACTTCTAAATTAAGTCTTTTAAATTAAAGGACATATTTAATTAGTTTTTAATCACTTAAATATTATCATATTTTAATACTTTCTTTTTAATCAAATAATATTTAATAATTCTCAATATTATATGTTTAACATAACTATTATAATTAATTCATTTACCAAATAAATCACATATTCAAATCCACATAAAAATAACATTACCAAAACTGAAACATACCAAGCACATCAAACATAAATGTAAAAAAGACACACATCATACACATGCAAGTATAGGGTATAATAGTAGATCCTAAATAAAATAACATCACATTCTAACATGAATTTCTCATCATCATGAGGATATACTAAACATTTTTCTAAGACACACCATATGATATCATCATAAAAGTAATTTTTTTAACTAACCAATAATCATTAATGCATCATTACTACCAGTAGGAAATTATTACAACTTGACATAATCAATTACTCAACATATCAAAGAATTGGATTTCAAATATCAAATAAGGGCTAACACATCTATAGAAGATTCATATAGAACTTTAACAATTAAGTCTACAATGATAGAAAAGAGGGGTATTACATTAGTTCCCTAATATTTAGAATTTGGAACCCTTTTGAGTCATTTGATGTTAGGGATTGAATAGAAAATTTATAAATAGGTATCTAGACTCTATATTTTTGTCAAATTTTGTTAGAATTCTTTTAGAATAACTAAGAGGGGGGCTGAATTAGTTATTCAAGGTCCAATAATGTCCAATACAAAAAATTTAATAAAGCAGGGGTGAATCAGAAGTACAAGCCTTTTACTTTCATGTCAAATCCTTAGTGACATATAACTGAAATTATCATGCATGCAATTAAACATTAAAAAATTATGAAAAATAAACATGCTTCACCCCATAACACTTGAGATTTTGGTGGCCTAGAAACCCTCCAAGAATAAGAACGTAAAACTGGGGTGGGGATGACACCCACAAAATAACTACGCAATTGAATTCAACCACTTCTGATGGTTTTCCCTATTAAAGGCTTTACACAATGTTAGATGTGACCTTGTTAAAGGATTTCTACACCCTGTTAGGAGTGTGCCCTATTAGAGGACTTAAGAACATTCAACGTAGAATGCCACCCTATTAAAGATTTACATAGAGCTATCAGGCCCACCCAAGTCCATGGGATTTACAGTCACCTTCTCAAAAGAATCTTTTATCCCTCTCTAAGGATCTCCTATCCTACTCCTGAGGATCTCTTATCCTTCTCTTGGGGATCTTCTATCCTTTTCCTGAGGCTTATCCACCTAGCTATTAAGCTAACCTAGCAATGTAGGATTTCAACATTTAATACAATGATAAGAAAGTATTAGAAAGGTTTTGACCTGATAAATATTGCAACTCTAACCTTGTAGATTTCAGATCACTCTTTAGTTCTTTTTTTTGCTTGGCTTTCCTCCCTTGCAGTGCTGACAGCTTTTCCACCCTTCAAGATCTATCTCCTTGAGTTCTTCCACTTGTTATGCCAATACACTCTATGGTCACTTGATCAACTCAGAGTCTTGATACTCTGTGCTTGCTCCTCACTGTGTCCTCTTCTTGACACTTCACTCTAGCCTTCTCTTGGCTTCTTCACATGACCACACTTATGACCAACTCCCTCTCTATCTTTTTTTTGATCTCTAACTGTGACTCCTTATAAAGAAGTTTTATTCTTCATTTTTCGCTCAAGTCTTCCTTCTTATCAATTTGAATTAATCTGAGAAAATGATATTGTTTTCCCTCCTAATTGTTTCTTCCAAAAACTTCATAATCAGCATTTTCCTTGAATTGGTTTGCATGGTTTACATAAAATTCTCTGACATCTACTCATCATCCTTATCATCCAACTAATTCACAAAATTCAATGTAACAAAGTTATAGTTACTGATCTGGAAAATCTTTTGACTTAACAAATAATGCAGCAACTCGGCATCATTGGATTATTGATGCTTGACACTAACTGGGTTACTCAGCTTATGTTGTTGTTTTACTAGTTCTTAGTACCTGTAGCATTTCTACTTTTCTTGGCACTTGAAGAGTTACTTGGCATCCTTTACCTTTTTTTGATGCTCGGCACCCAAAGTCTTTTCTTGAGTTACTCGGCACCTTAAGGATTGCTCGACACCTAAAGTATTGCTCGGCACACACTGAAGTTGAACTTGCTTAGCCTCAACTGAGAATTTTCTCGGCTCTAACTAGCTTGCTCAACTCTCACAAATGAACTTAGTTATGCTTTATAGATTACTTAGTTAAACCTTGCATTTTGAGTGTATTTGATTGTGTCAATTCCCTATGTCTTGGAGTATGTCATCAATACATTATTTCATCATTGTCTTAGGTAATCCTTATACTTCATTAAAACATGATAACTTCAACCTTTCTCTAGGTGTTCTAGTTACATCTTGTTGATTAACTCCTCCTTGTCAATCAACTAAGTGATAGTATTTTGATCACTTAAGCAATTGTCATTCCTACAAGTAGCAAGTTTGACATCAATGAAAAAAAATGATTGAAATAATTATTTACCAATTCTATCATTCTTCATTCAAAAATCTTTTCAATCATTTCCAACAATCTCCCTCTTTGGCATTGATGGCAAACCAAACTGATCAATTGATCAACTTAGCTACCACCAAAATTATATACCAAATAGAAAACTTGTATTCATTACATATCTTCCTTTTTGTATCATATCTCCCTCTTTTGCTGAGACAAACTAAATCCTTTGTTTTGCTTCTCCCTCTTGACTATTGCATCCTTACTCTGCTTTGTTCTGCTTCTCCCTCTTACTTTTTATTGATTAGTTTCTCATAAATCTCCCTCTTTGACATAAATGCCAAAGATATAGCATCTTCAACATGCTTGGTGTAAGCTTTGCATCTTGTGTCATTTTCCTTTGTCACCATGCTTGTGACTGATCTAGAATTTCTATTCTTGTTATCATCCTCTGCATCATTCTTCTGATATTTCAATGGTCTACTCTTGTTGATGGAGGGTAGCTTCTTTGTTGCTTTAAACTGCTTGAGTTAGGGGTTTTACCCCCAACTTGCCTCTAAGATATTCATAAGCATCCTTGGGTAATGGTTTTTGAAGATGTCTACAATTTGCTCCTTTGTGTGAATGTACTCCATCTTCACTTGTTTGTCTTCCACAAATTCTCTGACATAGTGATACTTGATTGCAATATGCTTGGTTTTTGCATGCATTACTGTATTCTTGGATATGTTTATAGCACTTATATTATCACAATACGATATCACAGGTTTGGTTACCTCTTCCTTCATTTCCTTCAATAGATGTTTGAGCCACAAAATGTTTGTGCAATTGATTGTTGCTGCCTCATATTCTGATTTTGTAGTGGACTGTGATGTGCATGTTTGTTTCTTACTGGGCCAGGTAACTAGCCTTTTGCCTAAGAATAGTGCTCCTCCACTTGTGCTTTTTCTATCATTAATGTTTCCTCCCCAATCTACATCTATGTAGGCATTTAGCTCAAACTTCTCATTCCTTTTGTAGTATAGGCCAAAATCATCAGTTCCTTTGAGATACCTATTTATCCTTTTTACTACCATGAGATAATTTTCTCTAGGATTAGCAAAGAATCTAGCCACTATTCCAACTAATAATGCTATGTCTAGAGTACCATGTACAAGATATTGTAGTTTTCCAATCATGGATCTATACATTGTTTGATTGACTTCAGTTGATTCATCATTTTTGGATAGCTTATGTCCTATTGCCATTGGTGTGCTGACAAGTTTGGAGTCTTCCAATCCAAACATCTTGAGTATCTCTTTGATGTACTTTGATTGTGTCATGAATATACCATGTTTTAGTTGATGTACTTGCAATCCAATGAGGAACTTAATTTATCCAAACATAGTCATCTCAAACTCATGTTTCATTTTGTCAACAAAACTTTTTCAAAGCGCTTCCTTTCCTCCAAAAATTATGTCATCCACAAAGATTTCAGACACAAGGATATCCTTACCTTCTTCTGATTTGATGTACATGTTATTGTTATCATCTATTGTTTCAAATCCTATTTGCATTAGATACTTGTGAAGTCTCTCATACCAAGCTCTAGGGGCTTTCTTTAATCCATATAGAGCCTTATACAATTTTTTTTTGTTATTTTCATCAACAAAACCTTCTGGTTGCTTTATGTAGACTTCCTCTTCAAGTATACCATTCAAAAATGTAGACTTAACATCCATTTGATAGACTTTAAATCCTTTGAAGTCTGCATATGCTAATAAGGTCCTTACTCCTTCCATTTTGGCAACTGAAAAAAAATATTCTCCATAGTCTAGTCCTTCTTCTTGTGCATACCCTTTATAGACTAGTCTTGCCTTGTTCCTTGTGATTTCACCATTCTCATCTAACTTTTTTCTAAACACCCACTTGGTTTCAATTACATTTTTTTCAGCTAGTCTTGAGACTAAGGTCCATGTCTTGTTCTTTTCAATGTGTTCTATTTCTTCTTTCATAGCATTGTACTAGTCATCATCTTTTATGGCTTTACTTACTATTTTTGGTTCCATTTTGCTAAGAAGACATGTCTCACTTCTGAGTCTATTCCTTGTCATTGGTCCTGCCTCTTTGTTTCCAATAATTTGATCTGCAGGATGATGTCTTCTTACATATTTTGCCAATACTGGTTCTTTCCTTGTTTGCATGTTGTCTCTTTCAAAATCTGAATCTTCATGTGTATTTTCATCAGATATTTCTTCATTTCCTTCATGTTGACAATTCTCAGAATATGAATGAACATTCTCTATATTCTGCATCTTGGCTTTTGAATGTGTCTGCTGCTCGGCATTCACTGTATGTGGCTCAGAAGATACTAGATTTTGTTGTTGATTGTCATTCTGAGTTGTAGCTTCACCATTATTAGGTATACCTTCATAAAAGTATACAAAGGTCTTGTATTCTTCTACTTTCTTGGTGTTCTCAACATTTTGAACTTCTGCAAGCTCATCAAATTTCACATTTGTGCTTTCTACTAGTTTATTAGTGTTAACATTCAAGCACTTATAAGCTTTGCTTCTAGTAGAATAACCAAGAAATGTACCTTCCTCACTCTTTGCATCAAACTTTCCATTTTTAGACTCTTTATATATATATCATTTGCATCCAAATATTTTGAAATGTTTTACATGAGGAGAATGCCTATACCATAATTCAAAAGGTGTTGCATTTGTATCTTTCTTGACTTGAACTCTGTTGAGTGTGTAGACTGCAATACTTATAGCTTCTCTCTAGTACTTGAGTACAACATTTTTCTCAATCATTAAGTCCTGGCATAGTCAATAACTAATCTATTCCTTCTTTATGCTATACCATTTTGAGGTGGAGTCCTAGGTGTTGATGTCTACCTTTTGATTCCTCTTTCATTGCAAAATTCTTCAAATTCTCTTGATGTGAATTCACCTCCTCTATTAGATCTGAGACATTTTAGGCTCTTCCCAGACTCTTTCTCAACTCTGGCCAAGTACCATTTGAACATTTGGAACACATCTAATTTTTCTTTTAGGAACATGACTATCATCATCCTTGAATAGTCATCTACAAATAGCATTATGTATATGTCACCTTTGTAGCTTTGCACTTCAATAGGACCACACAAGTCAGTATGAACTAGCTCTAATACTTCATTAGAAGTATAACCCTTGCTTTTGAAAGTTGACTTGGTCATCTTCCCTAGTTGGCATTATTTGCACATGGTGTTATCAGGCTTCTTCAAATTTGGTAGACCTCTGGCTTTCTTCATTTTGTTGATACTTATCAGATTGTCAAAATTTACATGACATAACCTCTTGTGCCATAACCATACATCATCAGTTTGAACAATGAGACAAGAAGCATCTTCCATGTCTAGGCAGAACAAATTACTCCTAGTCTGGTCACCTTTTCCTATTAGACTTCCTTGAGAATCATAGATCTTAGCAACTCCTTTTTCACATTCAACCTTGCATCATATGTTTCTTAACTGTGAGACACTTAACAAGTTATAATTCAGGCCTTCAACATAGTATGCATTATCACATGATATCTTTTCAGTAAGCTTGATACTACCTTTCCCTTTGATCTGGCATGGTGCATTGTTACCAAATCTAACACTATTTCCTTCATATTGAATAAAGGTAATGAACTTACTTTTATCTCCAGTCATGTGATGAGAGCATCCACTATCTATGATCCATTTGTTATTCTTGTTCATGTAGGTTACCAGGGCAGTTGCTTCATCTTCATCTGATTCATCTTTCGTAGCCACATAGACTACTTCATCATCATTCTTGTCAGAGTCTTCTTCAACAATGTAGCATCTTTCGCCTTTACCTTTGTAGTCCTTGTTGTCCTCTTTCTTATTCTTGAGGTTGCCTCCATTCTTGTAATTTTTCTTTTGTGTGCATCTGGCTACAATGTGACCAACTTTATTACAATTGAAACAAATGATTGGTAGCTTACCTTTGAATTTACCTCTTTCTCCATGGAATCTTCTTGCTAGTAATGCCTCCAATTGATCTACATCATCTTCATCAGTGCTGCTATCACTAGATACATACTTTCGTTTTTCACTCTTTTTCTTTGTTTGCACCTTCTCGTTGTCTTTTATTGTCATCTTGGCTTTGAATGTAGATTCAAATTTTTCTAGCTTGTAGTTGTCAAAGTTGGATAGATCAAAGGCAGTGAGTCTTCCAATTATTCCTTCAAATGACAATGTGTTGCCTAGTACACACCTTAGCTCTTGGATGGTTGATACTCTTATAGCATAGACAAGAAGTAAAGTTCTCAAGTATTTGCTACATATTGTTTCTTCTAATAACTATCCTTTTAGGCTTCTTATGGCACTTACCACTTCTTTCATCCTTGCACTGTATTGAGCAGCATTCTCACCTTCTTCCATTTTCATATCATCAAACTTTCCTCTTAGACTCTCTCTTTTGGCTCTCTTGACATTATCATCTCCTCCATAGATGAGATGATGTCATCATACTCAACATAGCTTAGTGCTGAAGCAATTTCTAACATCACTTGATTATGCTCCTTCTTGTTCATGTCTTCTGCAATGAGGGGTCCTAAAGGGTCTATATGATCAGCTCTAATTGAGGTTTGTGCATAGTCACCTATTGATCCAAGGTGCAACTTCATCAAACTTTACCATGAAACAAAGTTGTCTTTGTTTAGCTTGGGAACTTCTCTCTTGGACATCTTGATCTTCCTACTACTAGTACCTTGAAACAAATCAGCAGTGGGCTCTGATACCAATTGTTAGAATTCTTTTAGAATAACTGAGAGGGGGGGTGAATCGGTTATTCAAGGTCCAATAATGTCCAATACAAAATTTTTAATAAAGCAAGGGTGAATCAGAAGTACAAACCTTTTACTTTCATGTGAAATCCTTAGTGACATATAACTGAAATTATCATGCATGCAATTCAACATTAAACAATTATGAAAAATAAGCATGCTTCACCCCATAACACTTGAGATTTTGATGACCCAGAAACCCTCCAGGAATAAAAAGGTAAAACTGGGGTGGGGATGACACCCACAAAATAACTACACAATTGATTTCAACCACTTCTGATAGTTTTCCCTGTTAAAGGCTTTACACACTGTCAGATGTGACCTTGTTAAAGGATTTCTACACCCTATTAGGAGTGTACCCTATTAGAGGACTTAAGAACATTCAACATAGAATGCCACCCTATTAAAAGATTTACATAGAGCTGTTAAGCCCACCCATGTCCATGTGATTTATAGTCACCTTCTCAAAAGAATCTTTTATCCCTCTCTAAGGATCTCCTATCCTACTCTTGAGGATCTCTTATCCTTCTCCTAGGGATCTTCTATCCTTTTCTTGAGGCTTATCCACCTAACTATTAAGCTGACCTAGCAATGTAGGATTTCAATGTCTAATGCAATGGTAAGAAATTATTAGAAAGGTTTTGACCTAATAAAGATTGCAACTCTAACCATGCAGATTTCATATCACTCTTCAGTTCTTTTCTTTGCTTGGCTTTCCTCCCTTGGAGTGCTGACAGCTTGTCCACCCTTCAAGATCTATCTCCTTGAGTTCTTCCACTCATTATCTCAATACACTCTATGGTCACTTGATCAACTCAGAGTCTTGATACTCTTTGCTTACTCCTCACTGTGTCCTCTTCTTGACACTTCACACTAGCCTTCTCTTGGCTTCTTCACATGACCACACTTATGACCAACTCCCTCTCTATCTCTTTTTTGATCTTTGACCTATGACTCCTTATAAAAAAGTTATATTCTTCATTTTTTGCTCAAGTCTTCTCGCTTATCAATTTGAATTGATCTGAGAAAATGATATTGTTTTCCCTTCTAATTATTTCTTCTAGAAACTTCATAATCAACATTCACCTTGAATTGGTTTGCATGGTTTACATAAAATTCTATGACATCTACTTATCATCCCTATCATCCAATTAATTCACAAAATTCAATGTAACAAACCTATCATTACTGATCTAGAAAATCTTTTGACTTAATAAATAACGCAACAACTTGGCATCATTGGATTACTGATGCTCAAAACTAACTATGTTACTCAACTTTTGTTGTTGTTTTACTAGCACTCGGCACCTATAGCATTTTTGCTTTGCTTGGCACTTGAAGACTTACTCGGCATCCTTTACCTTTTTCTGATGCTCGGCACCCAAAGTCTTTTCCTGAGTTACTCGGCACTTCAAGAATCTTGTGTTACTCGGCACCTTAAGGATTGCTTGGCACCTGAAGTATTTCTCGGCACACACTGAAGTTGAACTTGCTTGGCCTCAACTGAGAATTTTCTTGTCTCTCACAAATGAACTTAGTTATGCTTAAAAATTACTTAGTTAAACCTTTCATTTTGAGTGTATTTGAGTGTGTCCATTCCCTATATCTTGGAGTATGTCAACAATACATTATTTCATCATTGTCTTTGTTGATCATTATACTTCATTACAACATCATAACTTCAACCTTTCTTTAGTGTTCTAGTTACATCTTGTTTATTAACTCCTCCTTGTCAATCAACTAAGTGATAGTATTTGGATCACTTAAGAAATTGTCATTCCTGCAAGTAGCAAGTTTGACATCAATGAAAAAATAATGATTGAAAGAATTCTTTACCAATTCTATTATTCTTCATTCAAATATCTTTTCAATCATTTCCAAGAATTTTTTTAATGATTTCTTTATTATAATTTTATAATTTCATACATGCATATGTCTTCTTTATTATGATCTTGAGATGTGTTAATGAAAGATCCCTAGAGAAAAATAATAAAGGAGCAAGACAAGTAGATCTAAATGTACCAAGACATTAATCTAGAATTCAATCAAGGATGCAATGTATCCCTGCTTCCTAGATCCTATGTCTAGATTATCTAGGGTTTTAATTCCTAGGTAAGTCATCCTACGAGAGAGAGTTAATACCAAGCCCATTATAAACCCCTCCATTTGCTTCATTTTTCTTATCATCTCATCTCTTACATGTGCAAGCACCCATGCTCTCAAGTTTTCAAGCACTCAAGGAATTCAAGTATGGAGGCCAAGGATTCATGCATTCATGCTATTGAAGGAGTTTATGCTAAATACTCTATTGCATTTTCAACATTCAAGATCTCCATTCATACATTTCAGCATCCTTTGTTACATCTTCTACATTCATCCTCTTAAGATTTTCATTCATCTACATTCATTACTAAAGCATATTTCAAGAATTTTTATTCATGAAATTTTTGGTTTTAAATTAATTTCCTTTCTATTTTTTTTAAAGTTGAGTCAAGGCTATTGCATTCACATAGTTGATTGCATTTCCAAATCAAGAACATATTCATGGTTTTACGTTGCTTCATGTTAGATCTATCACTGCCACTTGCTAGCATTCTATTTCAATTTCTATTGCTCAATGGGTACATCTTGACATTCCCCCTTTTAAATGTGTTAGAGTAATTGATTCCATTTTACCCCAGATACTAATAATGACCCTAAATCTAACCCTATTACTAAACCCTTCACCTTTTTCAACATAATAGCATTGCCTTATTGTAAACCTAATATTAATCGTAGCTCTAAACTCTACATCACATTACTAGCAATAACCCCTAATCTTACTGTAGCATTGATATACAACCCTATCACTACATGTAACACTAGCTATAATATCAATCCTAAGTTTAAAACCTAACTTACATGACTCCAAATCTGTATTTCCACCACAATGGCCACAAATATATGTGCGTGTGTGTGTGTGTGTTTGTGTGTGTGTGTTTGTGTGTGTGTGTGTATGTATATATGTATATATATATATATAAATATATACATATACATACATATATACATATATATATACATATCTATACATATATACATATATATATATATGCATATCTATACATATATACATATATATACATATATACATATATACATATATATACATATCTATACATATATACATACATATATACATATATATATACATATCTATTTATATATATATATATATGTGTATATATATGCATATATATATACTTATGTATATATATGCATATATATATACTTATGTATATATATACATATATAAATATACATATATGTATATATGTATATATATAGATGTATATATATACATGTATATATATATATATATCTTTATATATACATGAATATATATAATGTATATATACATATATATATATATACATATGTATATATACATGTATATATATATATATACATACATATAATACATACATATATATATACATACATACATATATATAAATACATGTACATATGTACATATGTATATGTATATATACATATATGTATGTATATATATGTATGTATATATGTATATATATACATATATATACATATATATGTATATAGATGTGTGTGTGTGTGTGTGTGTGTGTGTGTGTGTGTATAATTCAGATTTATAAATTTTCTATTCATTTAGATTAATATTAAATTATTATAAATTCATCCAAAACATTTGTTATTGCTACTTTCTGTATAACATGCTAGTTAGGTAGGTAAAACAAAATGCATATGTGTGCTTCCACCATACTCACTACTACTTACTTGTCGCTCTCACCCTCTATGGTGTTCTCACCTATGTTTGTCACAAAGTCAGGGTATTTGTTTCCATCATTTTCCACAAGACGCATCTATTCCCCTTTGCCACAATACACATGCTGGTAAATCAGAATTCCACCCAATTATTAATAGACTTTTATATTTACTATCAATTTGCACCGTATTTGTTCACTACTTTTGTAGTGGGAAGAATTTCAAAATTAAACAACTTGGAAATAGTTGTCCTAATTAGACTACAAATATTATGTTGTAAAAGTTCGCCAAAAGCACTCAGATGTACAGGTGATAATATTTTCTCCACATTTTTGGTAATTTTATTTTTGCTATTACTCATTTCTCATGTGGCACATCTAGATTGCCAACTGTGAAGATTCCCTGAACGATAAATGATTGAATTAAACTTTCCTACAACAAGAAAAGGTCATCTTTATCCATTCCAATTCTCTTTCATCTTTGGGAAAACTCACACATGACATGAAAGCACTACATCAAAATTGCTTTTGTTCATTGTAGGAAACTACTTGGAATCTTGGCAATGTATTTGGAAAATTGTTTTGTTGTTGCCCAATCAACCATTCATTATCCTATTTATTTCCAAATGACTCTTCATCCACTTAACATATGTTTTTTTGTTACTAGTTTGAAGTGCACCCACCTTGCTTTGGTGAAGCAAAAAATGTTGCTAATGCAAATGCAAATGTATTGGTCAGTTTTTGTTCATTTTTTTATTTGGTTATATTTGGTTGGTTTTAATGCTGCAAAATGTGTTCTTGAAAAAGTGTGGTTTGATGAATGTGATGGGAAGGGATAGAGGAATTGTAGAAAATAAAACAAAACTCAGAAAAGCATCAAAATAGAGATAAAACCAAATTGCATTAAAAATGAAAAAAACTCATACATATATATTTCAGTATAATATGCAATATTTGATCACATAAACAAACACCAGTTCAAAGCTACTATGCATAAACTATACACCAACAAAAGTTTACTTTCACTACTTCTAAACCATTATGCTCTACTGCTACATACCCTATTTTTAGACTTTTCACACACACCACAGATAAACTTACATCCTCACCATATCTATTGAACAAACGATAAGGTTCACAAAAATATTAAATGCATTTTACAATAGGTTTCCAATCTATCGTAGAAGAAACATCTAGAAAATATTATAATAATATATATCTTTAATATAGAATTTTTTCAGACAAAATGATTTGACACAAAATGGCGAGGAGGAATGGAGTCTACAAAGGAGTAGTTGGGGTAGGTGGGATTAAATTCAACACTTTGCCTTGATCATAATCATCGTCTATAATTCCCAATCAATCTCTATGATGCACGAAATTTTCCCATCCCAATGGTTTGGTGAAGATGTCAACATATTGATCCTTTGATCTGTAATGCTCCATTTTAATTTCACCATTTGTGATGAGCACTCTGATGAAATGATACCTCGTGTCAATGTGTTTACTTCTTTTGTGAAAAACTAAATTCTTTGATAATGCTATGGCTGTTATCACAGTATATCTTTGTTGCATCTTCTTATTCTTGTTTCAACTCCTTCAACACTATTCTCATCCAAATCGCTTGACATGTTACACTTGTGGCTGCTACATACTCTACTTTAGCTGATGGAAAGAGTGACAATTGGTTGTTTCTTTGAAGCCCATGATACTACACCTGATACAAAATGAAAAGCATAACCTGAAGTACTTTTTCTACCATCAATGCATCCTACAAAATTACTATCAATATATCCTATAAGCTTGAAATCATTTGATCTTGAATAAAATATTCCATAATTTCTTGTTCCACTAATATATTTCAAAAAAAAATTTCCTACTTGCCAATGAGAAACTTTTGGAGAATTCATGAATCTTGAAATGAGACTAACCCCATACATTATATCTGGCCTTGTGGCTATTAGATACATGAGACTCCCAAGAAGTTTCTTATACAAAGATGGATTTACATTAGATCCTTTTTCATCTTGGCTTAGCTTCATACCTGTGACAATTGGTGTTGGTGTTGATTTGCATTTCAACATATTAAACCTCTTCAAAATATCATTAGCATACTTTGCTTGAGAAATGAATATACCATTTTCATTTTGTTTCACTTCAATGCCAAGGAAGTACTTCATTAAACCCAAATTAGTCATCTCAAATTCTTGTTTCATAGCTGATTTAAAAATATCAATTGATAAATCACTTGTGATAATCAAGTCATCAACATATAAACAAACAATTAAGATCTCACTGTTCTCATTCAACTTGGTATATAAGGTAGGCTCACTATTGTACCTATTGAAACCATTTTGTAAAAGATAAGAATCAATTCTGCTATACAACACTCTTGGGGCTTGTTTGAGTCCATAGAGTGCCTTCTTGAGTCTAGACACCTTTTTCTCATGACCCATACTCTCATACTCAGGTGGCTACTCTACATTAACCTCTTCTTCCAAGAATCCATTGAGAAATACTAATTTTACATCTATTTGATAAACTGCCCACTTTCTTTGAGCTGCTATGGCTAATATAGTCCTCACAATGTCTAAATGAGCTATTGGTGCAAATGTCTCATTGTAGTCTACACCAGGCTATTGTGAATAACCTTTTGCTACAAGCTAAATTGCTTTGTATTTTTCAACATTTCCATTTGTATTCAACTTTGTCTTATAAACCCACTTTAGTCCAATCACATCTTTTCCTTGTGGAAGGCTCACTAGCTTACATGTTTGGTTCTTTTCTATGGCATCAATTTCTTCATCCATTACTTGAATCCAATTTTCTTCTTTATTTGCTTCATCATAGTGAATTGGATCATCAATATGTCAATATAAAGAAAAAAGAGAAATCTAATCTACACTACTTTCAGCATTATCTTGCTCATAAATGTCTCTCAAACTTCTGATTTTTTGTTTCCTTAAACTTGCTAGTGTGGGATTTGACATGTCACTTGAATTTGTAGATTGTGGACTTGATGGATCAACAATAAGAGTCCTAATTGAAGATGGTTTTTGTTGCACATTTGATGGTGTATTTTCTTGTGAGTGTGGGGATGTCCTAATTCTTGGTGATGGTATTTTTTGACCCAATTGTTGACTTTGAATGGGTGTAGGTGGAATCACATTTGAAGTACATGCTAATGCAAAATCTTCATCTTCCTCTTGTGGTATGTTGGCTGCTATATTAATTGTCTTATCCAAGGTTCCATCCCATGCTTCATCTTCTATAACCTTGATTATAACCTTTTTGCTGATTGGATTATATAGCTTATATGCCTTTCATTCATCACTATAACCAATAAATATACACTTTTCTCTTTTTTTATCCAATTTTCTTCTCAACTGATCTGGCACATGTGCATATGCCACAAATCCAAATACTCTTATATGAGAAACACTATTTTTTCTTCCACTCCATGCTTCTTTAGGAATCATATTTTTCACACTCTTGGTTGGACATCTATTCATTATATATGCCGCACATGATACTACTTCAGCCCAATACTCATTCGACAAATGTTTTGCTTTCATCATGCTTCTAGCCATTTCCATTATTGTTCTATTTTTCCTTTCAACTATTCTATTTTTTTGAGGGGTATATCTAGTAGTGAATTTCTTGTGAATTTCATGTTCCTTGCAAAAATTTAGAAATTCATTTGAGATGTATACACCACCTCTATCTATTTTCAATGCTTTGATGCAATGACCACTTTGCTTTTCAACAAGAGCCTTAAATTGATGGAAACATTAAGAAATATTTCATCCGTATGTTTTAGAAATTAGACCCATGATTTCCTTGAATAATCATCAATAAATGTCAAGAAATAGTTACTTCTACCAATGGAGGGTGTTTGCATTGGTCCACACAAATCTAAATGGATGATCTCTAAAGGTTTCTTGGCTCTCATTGACATACCTAATAGAAATGATTCTCTATGTTTCTTTCCTAAGATGCAACCTTCACACACCCTTGTTGGTTTCTCTATGAGGGGTAATCCTTTGACTATGTTTTTCTTGTGAAGCAAGCTTAGTGCTGGAAAGTTTAAATGCCCAAATCTTAGATGCCAAAGCCAATTTTCATCTTTTATTTCATCTTGAAATATTGTTTGTGTCACTATTGCAACTTTCTCATCTACATCTTGTATGATTATTGTAGGTTGTGCTTGAGCATTTTTGACATTCAAATTAGGCTTAATGTTTAAGGTAAACATTATATTGTTTTTCATTTGGACTTTGGAAATGAGCTAATTGCATGGAAATTTGTCTAAGATTGTGCACACTTCATTTTCAAAAGATACTCTATAACCTTTTTGAACAAGCTAGCCAATGCTCATTAAATTATGTTTTAAGCTAGGAACAAAATAAACATCAGATATATGTTGCTTCTCCCCCTCCTTTAGAATTTTGAAATTCCCTTTTCCTTTGACTTATACTTTGTTGTCATTGCCCAAAGTTACATCATATTTTATACTTTCATCCAAACTAGAAAATATTTTTAAATTTCCTTTCATGTGATTGTTGCACCCTGAATCTAAAAACCATACATTGGCTTGGCCTTCTTGTGCCACATTATGAGCTAAGAACATGCTATCTTGAGTTTGATTTTCTTTGGTAAAGTTTGCACTTTGTTGTCTAGAATCATATTGCTTCTTTCTAGATTCATTTAAATAGTGCCCAAATTTCTTGCAATAATGATATTGGATTGAGGATTTTTCATAACTTTGTCCTTGAGTTATGGCTAATACCTCTTCCACTTGAGCTTGATGGGCTACTTCTTCCACCTTTATTTGAGTTTCTTCCTCTTCCTCTGAAATTTGTTCTTCCCCTGCCTCTACCATGGCTGATTGAAACTTGTGTCTTGAAGGCATGCTCCAAACTTGTATGTGTTCTATTTAGTCTATGGTCATGAGAAATGAGTGAGGCATGTATCTCATCAACTAATATTTGTGAGAGATCATTTAACTCTTCTATGGCTACCACAATATTGTCAAATCTTGGAGCCAAATATCTTAATGTCTTTTCTACTACTCTCTCTTCCTCAAGTGTTTCACCATGAGATCTAATTTGGTTTGCTAATCCAAGAAGTTGAGTGAAAAATGAATCTATTGTATATGATTTCTTCATGTCAAGAGACTCAAAATCCCTTCTTAGTGTTTGTAGTTTGGTTGTCTTCACTTTTGCCATTCCTTGGTAGACTATTTGAAGAATATCCCATGCTTGCTTGGACTTTTTTGTTGCTGAAATCCTTGGAAATATGCTTTCATGCACCCCTTAAAAGATTTAAAAACAAATCTTTTGAGTATTTCTTCCTATTATCCTTCAATAAATCATTATCTCCCTAAGAAAGTGCATTGTATGCTACTACATTTGCTAGTTCTTGGTATCCATTTTCAACAAGATCCCATAAATCTTGTGAAGAAAATAATGATCTCATTGTCACTGCCCAATATTCATAATTTTTCCCATTGAACTATGGGATTTGTAGATTTGTCAAGCTTATGCTTCCTACCATTGTTGACTAAGAAAAAGACCTTTCTAATCTTGAGAGTCTCCCAAACACGAATCTTCACCCAATATTCTTTAAACCTTCAGCTCTGATACCACTGATGGGAAGAGATAGAAGAGTTGTAGAAAATAAAATAAAACTCAAAAAAGCATCAAAATAGAGATAAAACCAAATTGCATTTAAAACAAAAAAAACTTAAACATATATATTTTAGTATAATATGCAATATTTGATCACACAAACAAACACCAGTTCAGAGTTGCTACTCATAAACTATACACCAACAAAATTTTAGTTTCACTGCTTCTAAATTATTCTACTCTATTGTTGCATACCTTATTTTTGGACTTTTCACACACCCCACAAATAAACTTCCATCCTCACCATATCTGCTGAACAAAAGATAAGGTTCACAAAAATATTAAATGCATTTTACAATAGGTTTCAAATCCACCCTAGAAGAAACATCTAAAAAATATTATAATAATATATATCTTTAATATAAAATTTGTTTAGACAAAATGATTTGACACAAAATGGCGAGGAGGAATGGAGTCTACAGAGGAGTAGTTGGGGTAGGTGGAGTTAAATTCAATAGAATGTGAGTTTCCCTTTCTAGATTCACAATCTTCACTGTGGAGGGATTGGCTAGAACTATTCCATCGTGTCCAAGAAGGATGAAGTCAGTGGGATGCTCACTCCATTTGTGAAAGACTTTGAAGGTTATGTAAACAATAGTTTAACTAATACTCATTATTACAAGGTTAAGGATATCGATCATCATGAGGGTCACCTCATCATTGATTCTTTTTCTATCAAAGCTAACTCTTGTAAAGGAGGCAAAAAAAATTTACACAGATGAGACCTCAGCTCTTCTCTTGCTTTCTATTTTGTAATCATTGTTGTTTAAAATCTTAAAGATCCTAATGACAATCACAATGAACCGTCATATATAAATGAATGCAGCCGTACAAACTTGATTAAGTGTATTGCAACAGAGAAAGGAGGAATATGTCACAATTTGCGAGGTTTTTACAATTGTTCTTGTGCAAGAGGACATGTGTGAGACGAGTTTAGAAATGGAATAGGATGCATGTCCATGAGATCAAATCTCCTCGTCTTTCCTATAACTTTCGATAAATATATTGTATTTTTGTGTTAAATATAATTTTATCTCTTAGAGATGTTCAAATATGGGCATAGGATAACTATATTTTTAATCCATGACTGATCTCGTAAAATACATAGGATCCGCTTCTTCATTTTTCATTCTCTCTTTAGTAGCATGTCTTTTTGTTTGCTGGTTAAAGAAATGCCACCTAAAATTTGTTAAGGCCAAGTATTACTAGCTTTGACAGCAACACATATATTCTATAGTAGGGAGAGAAAGTCTGAGAATTTTTCTTACCAAAGAATTAGCAAGAGCTTCTAATAATTATTAAAAAGAAATTTTGTTTGGAAGTGGTGGCTTTGAAACTATATTCAAAGGCATTTTATCAGATGATACTCTTATAGCCATTAAAAAATCCAAACAACCTTTGAATGTAGAAGATAACCATAAGTTTTTCAATGAAGTTACAATTCTCTCCCAAATTAATCACAAAAATATAGTGAAATTGTTAAGCTATTGCATCCAAACTAAGTTCCCTTTATTGGTATCTAAATTCATTCTTAATGGAACAATGTTTGAACATTTACATTCAAAAGAGAGGATTTTGTCTTGGACATCATGTCTAGAAATTAAAATCGATTTATTGGTATCTAAATTCATTCTTAATGGAACAATGTTTGAACATTTACATTCAAAAGAGAGGATTTTGTCTTGGACATCATGTCTAGAAATTAAAATCGAGACAGGGCAGGCTTTGGCTTATCTACATTCTGAAGCATCTCAACCAATTTCTCACCGAGATGTAAAATCATGTAATATTCTTTTAAATGAGAAGCTCTCTCCCAAAGTTGTGGACTTTGCCATTTCTCATCTCATCTAAACTTCCAATGATACACATGTAACTATTATCATTTTTTTGCCCCGCCAAGATTCAAATTTCAAATGTCCAGCCTGTCCAATGGCTAGTCCCAGAATTAATATTATTTTAATGCCTAAGGGACATCAAAAATTCTAAGCGATCAAACCTTGTAAACATTTCTACAGTCTGTAGGTTCACCATCGTCAGATTTGAGGAGATCGATGGTCGGCGCTATGTCATTTTTCAGAAGTTGCATGGTTGATAGCATAGCGACATCACTCCCTGCCGACGCATGTCCGATGGGTCCACTTTGCAGGGCATCCAGGGTTCTTCGACGGGTCGAAACAGATTCATGGCGGGTGGTCAGTTTCATGGGCCGGATATGAGAAATACCACTGAGGCACTATGTCACCATCGAAAAACTCACGAGTTTTCCAATAGCGACATAGCGCCTAACGAAAAGTCACCGTAGAAAAGAACTTTAGGCAGGCGAGTTGGGTCCCATTTTGTACTTCGTTTGCCCAGTTGGAAGGGTCCTCGATCCACGCTAACAAATCAGAATATGCCACATCTGTGAGGAAGAGCTACTCAATGGGTCAAGGTGGTACAGGTTGCTAGGATGATGCTATGCGGACCAATGTGGGGTCGCCACATGTGTTATGGGACCAAGGTTTCTAATGTGATCAGCAGGATCAGGGCAAGTCTTTCATGGCTATCGAATCAAAGTCAGATTGATGGTTGGTGCTATCTCACCTTCTGAAGTTGCATGGTGAATATGATGGCGACATAGCGCCCTTCTGCCATGTGTTCGGTGACTCTCAGATGTTAGCAAGGATCTGTCAGATAGTTGGTACGTGGCCAATTCCTATTCGTTGATGCACTAAGGGGAATGATCTATCTCACTCACCATCAGATTGATTCAGATCAATGATAGGCACCATCTCACTATGGTGAAGCTGCGTGGTCTTTACCATGGCAACATAGCACCTCTGTGACACGTGTCAGGTGGGGCTGTGTTATCTTGTAAACCTCAAGGTGATGCCAGGTGTGTTGATAGCGGAGAAGCAAAGTACAAAGTATGATGAGTCTTCATGATTGTCAGATTAAGTCAGATCGATGGAAGATGCCATGTCGCTATGTTGACGTTACGCGATCTTTACCATGGTGACATAGCGCCCTTTCGCCACGTGGATCAGCAGGGCTAGGTCTCGCCAGGGTACGTCTGTCAAGTATCGCTAGGTGTCATTCGAGTGTGGTGCGGTTGTTGAGGTGGCACCAGATATGATGGGCCCGAGGTAAGAATAGTATAGTGGTACGATGAGTCTCCATGATCGTCAAATTTAAGGCAGATCAACAGTTGGTGCTATCTCGCCATCAGAAGTTGCATGGTGGATATCAACAGCAACATAACGCCTTGCTGACATGTGTCTTGCTGGCTTGACCAAGATTGGTGGTTAGTGACTGGTGGTTAGTGTGATTGTTATAGTTAATGATAACAGTTTGAAGGGTGGCGCTATTAGTTCAATAAAGGGTGGTCAACATAGAAGGACTTAGCAGGGTTGCAAAAGGATAAAAAGCTATTGGTCCACGCAGCTCATTCTGGTGCCAAGGATACGTTGACTTGCTGGCTCTATTGATTCATACACCAAAAAGGGAAAATCAAGGGTTATCTTGTGGATCTGATCTCGACGATCAATCCAAACCACCAAAAATGAATGCGAAACATAGAAAGACACTCCACCGTCTCAATCGATCCATCTACCTGGTCAGAGCACAGTTATGGCACCGTTTCTATCTTCTCAGGGCATTATTTAGCAAAAGATCAAATTTTCTTCAGATCTCCATGATTGTCCTTCGCAGGACTTAATGGCAAGTAGCTACGAAGTCACTTCAGCAGGAAAAGATCTCAGTTATGCCTGAACTATAAAGGCAGATTTTGTAGTTTTTGAAAAGGGGGACCTTCTCTCTGATTTTTCCTCTACTTTTTCTTTGCAATTCTAGTGTGAATTCCTCTGTGCCTTTGAACTGTCTGATTCTCTACCTATCTCCTTTAGCCATTGGTATTAAAGTGCAAGAATTCTTTGCCTGTGCCATTGTTTTGTGGAAATCTGTAATCTGCATGACTGTATCTTTGCTGGCCTATGAATGATATATAAGTGAACTTCTTCCTTGTGTCATTCATCTTGGTTTTCTGATCTGTATGTGGTTATTTGATTAAATCAAGTCTGGATGTGTATATCCTTAGTTTCATTCTGGTTCAGTAGTGCATGTATGGGCAGAGATTGGTCCGAACACTCTATTTTGGTGCATCACCTCCTTAGATTAGAACTAGGTAGATTTTCTTTCGTGCTCTCCTTCTCTCTTTTCCTCTCCAAGAGTAGTTAGGTGTTCCCTAATAGTAAGAGGAAGCTGGCCTTCTCTAGAGACTCAACCTTGCAGTTCAAGTCCCATAGCTTGGAGGTTGTTTCCATGTTTCACTAGGTTGTCCTCGCGCATAGGCCTTGGACAAGGGTGCAAACCTAAGTGACAACAATTTTTGGCACGCCTGGTGGGACACTTTTCAAACAAAATTTAAAGTCTACTGGTGTCAAAGAAGAAAGAGTTTCAGAGATTAATGCTAAAGAGGTAGTGCTAGCTTCAGTATTCAAGCCTTCAAGAGGCTGATTCTTCAAATTACTTGGCGACTCTGAACATCAAAAAATTTTGTTCCAGGCCAAAGCTGGAGTGATTCATGCCCAGAGCTGAAACAAGGGCATCTTCTAGAGGTAAATTTCAATATCAAGAGCTTTCTCTTTCAAATCTTAGAAGGAGGACTAGAACTTCGTTATCACCAGTTAGGGGTCTAATAACAGTTAATATACCTATAAGATCTGTCTCTACTCCTCCTACTATCCGAACTCAACATAGAGTGCCATCAACACTCGTCAATAGAACACTTGTTTACATGGCACAGCCAAGAGTTCATGCTTTTGCCACCTTTAACGATGGAAGTCCTCTATTGTTAGCCCAAAGACATGATATACCAGTATCTGCACTCAAAAGTATACCTAATTTTACTGGTGAAACTTCCATCTCCCCTTTAAAACATATCCAAGAAGTAGAAAATGTCTGTAATATTCATGGTATTACAGAGGACGATTTTGCTGTCAGACTTCTAGCCTCATCTTTAAAAGGAAAAGCATTACAGTGGTATAGAGGCTTAGCTCATGGTTCTATAACTGATTGGGATGGACTAGGAGCAGGGTTATGCAAACATTTTGAGGATAGAAGTGACCATCTGTCACTTTTAGAGTAGTTGACTACTATTAAAAGAGCCCCCCATGAATGTATGACTGATTTTAACTATAGATTTCAAAAGACATTAGATAGAATACCTAGTACGGTGAAACCTCCCCCTGGTAATGCCTTCTTGCATTACCTTAAAGCTTTTAACAGTGATATTGCCACTACAATCCAAACTATGGGAGGAGATACCTTGCCTAATTCTTATGAGATAGCCATAAAAGCTGAGAACATCCTAATACAAGGAGGAAAGTTGGCTCCAAGGCCTCCTATCCCTTTCTTTCCTGATGTTCCCAACCACCAACCAGCAATGGCCCCTCTTCCTACAACTTCTACATCACAAGCCGTTACTCTAGTCCCTCAAGCTTCCACATCCTCAAATGGGATAGATGAACTCAAAGAAATGCTCCAAGGTCTAGTGCTGAATACAGATAAGAGAGAGAAGACCCTGGATAAAAAATTGCAAGAGCAGGGGAGGGAGTTGAAAGACCAAGGAAAGAGATTAGAGGATAGTTTCTCCATGATACAAAAAATGAGTAACAAAGTGGTGGCCTTAGAAAGGTAGCAGGCCCAAAGTCGCAAGCCTCCCCAATTGCAATATCAAGCTCCAAATAGTGGTAGGCCTCCTAATAAGTGGAATAGCTCTTTTGATCAGGGTAGGAAAAATAGTCATGCTTCTGCTTCAAGCTCAAATTAGAACAGAGCTATAGTCCCTCAAAATAACTTGGCCCAAGATCAAGATTTCTGTCCTTCTTGCAACTATTCTTATGCCTATTGCATGTGCCAGAAGGTAGAATCTTATTTGGCCCTAACTGACCAAGAACCTGCAGCAAAGCAATCATACAAGGAGGGTCACCCCAAGGAGGCCTCATATACTCAAGGACATGATGATTGCTCCTTCATGAATCATCAGATTGGGGAGCATTGTAATGTAAACCAGGATTTTGTTGCTCATAACACTAGAAGTAAGAAGAGAGCTATGGAAAATGTTGCCCCTCCTTCTCCTAAGCAGGCCTCAATTTCAAGTGTTGCACCTCATGCACATGCAGCAAATGAACAAACAAGTACTTCACATCAGCAAAAGCAAGATCCTAGAAAGAAAGATGCAAGTGATCCTTATGTTGCTCCATCTAAACCTCTTATAAATGCAGCTCCCAAAGCTTCTACCAAAGTTCCTAATACACCATTTAGTGTGGTAGAGAAAATGAAGAAGACCAATGTGAATATTTCTATGTGGGATGTTGTTGCTAGCATACCAATGCAGAAGAGAATGCTACAACAAGAATTAGAGAAGATTGAACCCAAGGATTAGCCATCTACCATGGAGAGTGCCACAAGTCTAGTACAACAAGCAGGGGATGTGGAGACAAATAAAAAGGTTAGACCTCCTCCATTCTATGTTTCTCTAATTATAGGGGGCAAATTAGTCCACAATTGCATGATAGATTTTGGGGCTAGTAGCTCAGTAATGACTAGGTGTGTTGCTGATGCTTTAGGAATGAAGTATGAGCCCATTGTTAGGGATGTGTTACAGTTGGATGGTAGTACTGTCAAAACTGTAGGTATCCTTAGGAATGTGGAGATGGCCCTACATGCATGCCCTGGTTGCACTGTGATTCAAGACATATCGGTTGCTGAAGTCAAGCCCTATTTTGCTATCTATCTTTCAAGAGACTTCACTGCTCAAATTGGTGGATTCATATTTGCTGATTGGTCATGTATATGTCATTTAAGACCAGATATGGAGCTAATGCCTCAATTAGAGCAGAACCTCAAGCCCTTCATCACATTGAATCCTACACCCCCAATTCCATCAACATAAATTGCCCTATTCTAGAGATGAATGAAAATGACATAGTAAATGAGCCTGCCACTTCCATAGCAAAAATTCTTGATTTCTTCTTGGATGAATGGGCTAGTACATATCAGTTTGAACCTATGTCAGAAACTCTTGAGACAGGCCTTAGCACATATTGCATAATAGAGAAAGATGCTCAAGTTCCTAATCTAATTGGGACTAATGATGATATAAATAGAACATGGAGTATGTACTTTGATGGCTCAAGGAATAGAAATGGGTTAGGGGCTAGTGTTATGTTGATCTCTCCTACACAAATAAGATACTACTTCTCCTTTAGGCTCCAATTTAGTTGCACCAATAATGTGGCCAAGTATGAATCTTTGATTCAAGGTCTCTTACTTGCCCAAAAGAGAGGAATTCAAGCCTTGACAGTATATGGGGATAGTGAGTTGGTAGTCAATGAGGTGAGAAACCAGAATATCACCAAAAATGGCCTGCTCAAGTCTTACAAACACAGAGTCTGGGATTTTCTTGAGGGCTTCAATGCATTTAATATTCAGAGCATTCCTAGGAAAGAAAATAAACATGTCGATAGACTTGTAGCAATAGGCGCATCTTATGATGTACCAGGGAATCTAGAGGAGAAGAAGAAGCAAGAAATAAAGGTGGTGGTGAGGCCTGCCATCGCTAACAACAACACTCATTGGCAGGTGTTTGATTCTGATGAGCAAATTGTGAGTTTCTTGCAGAATGAGGTAGAATTCTCATATAGAAACCAGTCAAGACTACAAGATCAGTATGGTGATCAGATCATTCATCTTAGTTCTAACAAGTTGCCCAAGGGTCTCATTACCTTGGAGAGTGTCTTTAATCCTGATGATCAAACAAGAGACAAAGGAATGAATCTAGCTGCAGAAAAGGATGATTATGCCCTAGTTACAATTGTTGATGGAAAATCTCTAAATATGGGGAAGGTATGTTCTAAAACTGAGCAAGAAAACTTCATTCAGTTATGTCAAGAATTTAATGATTTATTTTCTTGGACATATGATGATTTAAAAGGGTTTGACCCTAGTTTGTTTCAGCATACCATAGATTTAATTGATAGGGCCAAACCAGTAAGGCAAAAATAGAGGCCAGTGAATCCTAAGATTGAAACTCTAATGAGAAAAGAACTATCCAAGTTGATAGAGGCTAATATAATATTTCCTATCAAACACTCATCATGGGTAGCTAACCTTGTCTTTGTGAGGAAGAAGAATGGAGAAATCAGGCTGTGCGTGGACTTTAGGGATCTTAATTAGGCTTCTCTTAAAGATCACCATCCTCTCCCTTCCACGGAGCAAATCCTATCCAGAGTCAGTGGTTCAAGGAGATTCTCTTTTCTTGATGGATTCTCTAGTTATAATCAAGTGCTAGTTAAAGAATCTGACAGACATAAGACAGCATTTACTACTAAATGGGGCACATATGCTTATTGCAAGATGCCATTTGGACTAACAAATGCAGGTGCCACATTTCAGAAGGCAATGGAGATGGTCTTCAAAAAATTAATTGACAAGTTTGTTTTAGTATACCTTGATGATATAACTATGTATTCAAAAAATATAGAGGATCATTTTGATCATCTAAGACAGGTATTTCTAATATGTAGAGAGTTTGGGGTTTCCCTTAACCCAGCCAAGTGTGTCTTTGCTACAAGCCAAGGAAAACTATTGGGACACATTGTATCTAAGGATGGGCTGACCATTGATCCAAAAAGAACAAAGGCAATACTTGCCCTTCCTCTTCCTAAACACAAGAAGGGGCTGCAAAGTTTTCTTGGTAGGATAAATTTTGTAAGAAGGTTTATTCCTAATCTTACTACCATGGTGAAACCTCTTACATCTATGATTAGGAAAGGTATGGTCTTCTCATGGACCAAGGAAGGGAAGGAGAGTTTTGAAGAGATCAAGGCAGCCATAGCCTCAGCCCCTACTCTCATGAAGCCAAATTTTGAGAAAGATTTCATCCTCTACACTTTGGGTGGTGAGTCAAATATCTCTGCTATCTGGACTCAAACAAATGGCAAGGTTGAGGAGCAGCCCATAGCCTTCTTTAGTGAAGGGCTCAAGGAATATGAAGATAAGTACAGCTTTGTTGAGAAGCAGGCCCTTGCGGTCATTAGAGCCTTGAATAAATTCAAGCACCTCTTATCCCACAATAGGATCCATTTGTTGGTGCCCCATGCCAATGTAAAGGAATTCTTGTTAAGAAAGGATATCAATGAAAAGAGAGTTGGATGGATCACTAAGGTAATGGTGTATGATGTTGATATTCAGATTACCAAGCTAGTAAGAGGAAGAGGATTGTGCAAATGTTATCAGGCCAGGATTCAGATGAAGAGGCTGCTATGGCTGCTATGGTATTAATAGAGTAGCAAGAGTTAGGAAATGTTAATGGTCCAAGGAGCTGGATAACTGATATGGAGAGCTTCTTATCAGGGAATGGATACCCTCGGGAATTGAACAGAACTAAAAGGAGACAATATAGACTGCAATCCATTCCCTATGTTGTAATTGATGGTATCCTATTTAGGAGGGATTTTAATGGGACCCTGTTGAGATGCATTGAAGAGGATCAAGCTAAGAGGATGATTAAGGAACTTCATGATGGCCCTGATGGTGGCCATTTCTCTTCAAGAACAACTGCCATGAAGATCATGAGGGATGGTTATTATTGGCCATCTCTGTTCCATGATTGTTATGGATATGTGAGAAAATGTGAGAAATGTGCTTTCTTCTCAGGCAAACAGAGGCTTGCAGCTCTCCCCCTTCATCCTATTCAGGTGGATCAGCCCTTTACCCAATGGGGGTTGGATTTTATAGGCCCCATTAATCCTATGTCTAGTGCAGGTCATAAATGGATTTTGGCTGCTACTAATTATTTCACTAGGTGGACAAAGGCAGTTGCCTTGAAGGATGCCACAGAACCATCATTTGTTGAATTCCTTGATGGAATTGTATCTAGGTTTGGTGCTCCTTCTACTATCATATCGGACAATGCTAAGTCTTTTGTTGGAACCCAGATTTGTGCATGGGCAATGAATCACAATATCTACCTGAGCACATCATCAAATTACTATCCCCAGGGTAATGGTTTGGCTGAGTCTTCCAACAAGAATCTGATCAGAATCATGAAGAGGACAATAGAAGACAATCAAAGGGTCTAGCATAAGAAATTAAGAACTGCTCTATGGGCTGATAGGATAACACCCAAGAGATCTATTGGGAATTCACCTTTTGTGCTGGTATATGGTAGAGAGGCCAGACTCCCAATTTCATTAGAATTCCCATCCTTGGAGTTGGCTCATCAGCTGGAATTGATTGAAGATAATGCCATGTCAGTAAGAATGGCAGAGCTGATTGAACTAGAAGAAAAGAGAAATAAGGCTATGTAAACCCTAGAGATACATCAGCAGCAGATGAAAAGGAGTTTTGATAAGAAGACTAGGTTCAAAACCTTTAGAGAAGGAGATTTAATTCTAAAGTGGGATGCAGATAGGGCAAAACTAGGAAGACATTCCAAATTTGATGCACTATGGAGTGGCCCCTATCTGATTGCCAGTTGCAAACAGGCTAATGCATTCCAACTAAGTCGGCCCAATGGAGAGATTTTTCCCATTGCAGTCAATGGGATCTATCTGAAGCCCTATTTTTGAAAATTTTTGATCCTTGTACATAAGTAGTTTAGTTTCTTTCCATTGTTTCCTGCTTTTCAAGAAGTGCGCATGCACAGGGTTCTCTCTTTGAGTTGCCAGCTTTCGAAGTTTTGACAGTTTTGAGATTGCAGAGGCAGAGCTAGGGTTTTCAAAGTTTTGATCTCCTCATAAAAGGGTTAGGGTTTCACAGTATGCACAGACCCATTTTTTGACTCCATAGCCTAATGGATACATGAGGCCAATGGTCATACACATAGCAGGCTTGTGTCCCCTGTGAGTCACCAAAAATGTTATCATTTTTTCACCCTGCCAAGATTCAAATTTCAAACGTCTAGCCCGTCCAACGGCTAGTCCCAAAATTAATATTATTTTAATGCCTAAGGGACATCAAAAAATCTAAGCGATCAAACCTTGTAAAAGTTTCTATGGCCCGCAGGTTCTCCATCATCAGATCTGAGGAGATCGACGGTCAGCGCTATGTCACTTTTTAGAAGTTGCACGGTTGATAGCATAGCGACATCGTGCTCTGCCGACGCATGTCCAGTGGGTCCAATTTACAGGGCATCTAGGGTTCTTTGGCGGGTCGGAAAAGTTTCATGGCGGGCGGTCAGTTTCATGGGCCAGAGATGAGAAATGCCAGTGAGGTGCTATGTCACCATTGAAAAACTCACAAATTTTTTGATATCGACATAGCGCCTAATGAAAAGTCACCACAGAAAAGAACTTTAGGTAGGCGAGTTGGGTCCCATTTCATACTTTTTTTTCCTAGTTGGAAGGGTCCTCAATCCACGCTAACAAATCAGAACATGCCACATCTATGAGGAAGAGCTACTCAATGGATCAAGGTAGTACAGGTCACTAGGATGATGTTGTGCGGACCAGTGTGGGGTTGCCACATGTGTTATGGGACCATGGTTTCTAATGTGATCAGTAGGATCAGGGCAAGTCTTTTGTGGCTATTGAATCAAAGTCAAATCGACGGTTGGCGCTATCTCGCCTTCCAAAGTTGCACGATGAATATGATGGTGACATAGCGCCCTTCTACCACGTGTCCGGTGAGTCTCAAATGTTAGCGAGGATCCATCAAACAGTTGGTACATGGCTAGTTCCTATTCATTGATGCACTAAGGGGAATGATCTATCTTGCTCACTGTCAGATCAATTTAGATCAACGATAGGCACCATCTCGCTATGGTGAAGCTGCACAATCTTTACCATGGTGACATAGCACCTTCATGACACGTGTTAGGTGGGGCCATGTTATCTCGTAAACCTCAAGGTGATGCCAGGTGTGCTAACAGTGCAGAAGCAAAGTGTAAAGTATAACGAGTCTTCACGATCGTCAGATTAAGTCAGATCGATGGAAGATGCCATGTCGCTATGTTGAAGTTGTACGGTCTTTACCATGGTGTCATAGCACCCTTTCACCACATGGATCAGCGGGGCCAAGTCTCGCCAGGGTACACCAGTCAAGTATCGCCAGGTGTCATTCAAATGTGGTGCGATTGCTGAGGTGGCGCCAGATATGATGGGACCAAGGTAAGAATAGTATAGTGGTACGATGAGTCTCCACGATCGTCAGATTTAAGGCAAATCGATGGTTGGCGCTATCTTGCCATCGAAAGCTGCATGGTGGATATCAATAGTAACATAACGCCTTGCTGACACGTGTCTCACTAGCTCAGCCAAGGTTGGTGGTTAGCGGCTGGTGGTTAGTGTGATTGTTACAGTTAATGATAACAGTTTAAAGGGTGGTGCAGTTAGTTCAATAAAGGGTGGTCAACACAGAAGGACTTAGCAGGGTGGAAAAAGGATAAAAAGCTATTGGCCCATGTAGCTCATTCTGGTGCCAAGGATACGTTGACTTGTTGGCTCTATTGATTCATGCACCAAAAAGGGAAAATCGAGGGTTATCTTACAGATCTAATCTCGGCGATCAATCCAAACCACCAAAAATGAATGTGAAACATAGAAAGATACTCTGCCATCTCATTCAATCCATCTACCTGGTCAGAGCACAGTTATGGCACCATTTTTGTCTTCTCAGAGCATTATTTGGCAAAAGATCAGATTTTCTTCAGATCCCCATGATTGTCCTCCGCAGGACTTAATGGCAGGTAGCTGCAAAGTCACTTCAGCAGGAAAAGATCTCAGTTATGCCTGAACTATAAAGGCAGATTTTGTAGTTTTTGAAAAGGGGGACCTTCTCTCTGATATTTCCTCTACTTTTGCTCTGTAATTCTAGTGTGAATTCCTTTGTGCCTCTGAACTGTGTGATTCTCTACCTATCTCCTTCAGCCATTGGTATTAAAGTGCAAGAATTTTTTGCCTGTGCCATTGTTTTGTGGAAATCTGTAATCTGCATGACTATATCTTTGCTGGCCTGTGAATGATATATAAGTGAACTTCTTCCTTTTTTCATTCATCTTGGTTTTCTGATCTGTATGTGGTTATTTGATTAAATCAAGTCTGGATGTGTATATCCTTAGTTTCATTCTGGTTCAGTAGCACATGTATGGGCAGAGATTGGTCCGAACACTCTATTTTGGTGTATCACCTCCTTAGATTAGAACTAGGTAGATTTTCTTTCATGCTCTCCTTCTCCCTTTTCCTCTCCAAGAGTAGTTAGGTGTGCCCTGATAGTAAGAGGAAGCCGGCCTTCTCCGGAGACTCAACCTCATAGTTCAAGTCCCACAGCTTGGAGGTTGTTTCCATGTTTCACTAGGTTGTCCTTCATAGGCCTTGGACAAGGGTGAAAACCTAAGTGACAACAATAACCACTAATAATATAAAGGGAACATGGGGTTATTTGGATCCTGAGTACTTCCAAACATTTCAACTCACTGATAAAAGTGATGTATATAGTTTTTGCGTAGTCCTTGTTGAGCTTTTAACAGCTCTAAAACAACTTTGTGATGAAAGGGAAGAGATGAGCTTGTCTCATCTTTTTCTATCCAAGCTCAACTAGGATTTCCTAATAGAAATCTTAGATAATAGAGTATTGGAGAAGGAAAATCAACAATAGATGGAAGACATGGCAAAGATAGCAAGATAATGTCTTCATCTTAAAAGGAGGAGACCATCAATGAAGGAGGTGATGGGGGTACTTGTTTGGATAAGAGATGGAATAAGAAAGAGAAAATTTCAAAACTCTTAGAAATATGAAGATGCAATATTTGAGTAGGGAAGCACTTCTAAAGAAGCATCACAAATGTCATACAAATTCAGGAGTTACACACTTCCATCTTTAATAGGGAGGAGTCATTTATTGAACTAGTTTATATGATAAGTAATATTTCATTAATTAGAATTATATTGTATTGAAATTTCATTAGAATTGATATTTATTGAAGATTCTTATCATCAATTAATAAGTGTGCTACAATTCAGTAATGTAAAATTAAGTATAAGTCAAGTTATATTAAAATATATATAAAGTATTTTAAAATAGTTTCTTATTATATTGATTATATATTTGTGTTCTTCATATTAGAAATCTTTAGTGTTTAAAAAATCTAATCAATTATTTTTTTCTTTAGTTAATGTTAAATATGTTTTACAAGTTCTATGATTTCCATATTCAGTTTAGTTTAAGTGAATAAGTTAAAGATATCATGTTAAATTTGTTCATATTTATATTTTTCTTGCATCAAAAAATGAAACATCAAAATGTATAAGTTTAATTAGTTCAAATGTAATATATAATCTTTTATAAGGTGGTTATTTTTTGAAAAATATTTATCATTGTATATTTCTTAATCTATATCAATTTCTTGAATTTAATGAATAGGTTGGAGCTATTATAAAACCAATTTTAATTTTGAAAGTTAAGATGCAAAACTTAAAGCTAGCATATAATTACTTTTGATTTTATAGAAGAGAAACATGTGATACATTATGTTAGTAAATAGATTTTTTACTTAAAAAATTGTAATTATTTCCCCAACAAAGAAGTGACACTATACTTCCAACAGCTGGATAGATCATTTTCTGCATGTGATCTTTCTCTATGTTCAAAAGGGAAAATTGTCTTTTATGATCAATTTTTTAGATAGTTAGAAAAACTTTAGCTTAAAAATGAAAGGAACAATTGAAAATCCATCAATAATAAATTTACTTAGAACAATAGGTATACAAATAGTATCAAGATTTCACTAAGAAATTATAACTCTATTCACTTCACCCTTAAAGGACAACACTACACATAAGAACACTTGACAATGAAAAATCCATTTATATGCACTATAAACACTTGAAAGGTACCAAAAGAAAAATAAATTGTGATAAAATTCATTCATACTCTACTTTTGCATTTATGAAAATGAAGATAAGATAAAAATTTATTATTATTGTATCATATGACAGGTAAAAAAAATTACATAATGACCAACATACAATAATGAAACAATTCAAAAATGTCTTGCATTCATTTGATGGAGATATACAATCCAAGATTCTTGGAGGCCCTAAAAGACTTAAAGTCAAAAGTGTCTACAATATTAGATAAGAATTTCCTTATCTATAAACTTACCCCTTTATAACTAACTTCTTTTCTTGGTAATAACCAACTCATTTTCACTCGATTTGAATGAAGGTACTAACCTTATAATTTTTGCAGAAAATGTATTAATTGATTAGCCTAGACCAAAAGTGATAAAAGTTACTACTTACAAACAAAACAAGGAAACGGGAACTTTTATATCTAATTGCAAAAAATAAAAATGTACATGTTGGCTATTTTCACCCCTATTCAGCCCCACATTGATAACCGATCTGAGAGAATTTTTTATGGGCTAGATTCTTTCTAGAAAAGATCCAGTGGCTCTCGTATTTTTCATGATCTTTTCCTCCACCGTCAAATCAACCCTTGATCAATGACTCTTTCTATGTTGTTATGAAAAGATGCAAGTCCTTCTACCAAAATGATATGGTGACATTATGATGCATGTCCCATGGGACTAAGCAACTGTAGTGGCACTCAAAATTAACTTCAGCCATAGATTGACCTGAAGATCCATGGTCATCATTATTTTGTTATAGAAAGTTGCAAGGTTTTTAGCCAAGGTGACATAATGACAATGCACCATTTGTCCCACTTAGTGTTGGAGGGTTTTAAATGATGGTTTACACATGAGGATTGTCTATAGCTAGGATTTAACCTTAAATGAATCATGGGTACCCATCATCTCATTAGAAGATTAGAAGATCAATGACTCCAAATCTCAAAATTACAAGAGATTGTGCCACATGAAAAAGGATCAATGACACGTAGATCTTTGGGAGATGGTCTTCTAATTTTGTGAGGGTGCGAGATGCTACCAAGTGTTGCCATTCTGGTGTTTATTCATGTTGCAGAGTCTCTGCAAGGCTATCAAGCGCAAAATGACTTGGTAGTTGTTGGATCTAGCATATCTTGAGGAGTCTCCTTGCAACATCTAAGCCATCCAGTTTGAATGAAGACCTTCATCGAAAACCAACATTCAATTTTGGAAAAACTAGATTCCCCTCCCCTGTGGTCAATCTTGCACTTTATGCATGAATTAACTTCTTGTAGCCATAACACATGAACAAGCCCATTCTTTAATGTCGAGCTACTTCTTGGGGCTTTTTTGCATGGTGCCAATGCACTCCATGACTCCTTAATGCATTTTTCTATCTCATAATATATATCATTTTCCGCTTTTCCATTTCAATACACTTTACCATCTCATCATATCTTTAAATTTCAACGTCATACTCCATATCTACCTACTTAAACCCTCTTAACATGGAGGTGAGAGGGAAATAAATCCAAGTAGTTCATCTTTTTGCATTAACTAAAGGGGTACATCTTGACATTCCCCCTTTTAAATGTGTTAGAGTGATTGATTCCATTTTACCCTAGACACTAACAATGACCCTAAATCTAACCCTATTACTAAACCCTTCCCCATTTTCAACACAATATCCTTGTCTTATTGTAAACATAATATTAATCCTAACTCTAAACTCTACATCACATAACTAGCAATGACCCTAATCTTACTATAGCACTAATATACAACACTAACACTACATGTAAGACTAGCTATACTATTAATCCTAAGTTTAAAACCTAATTTACATTACACCCAATCCATATTTACACCACAATGTCCACTAAAATAATTCCTCATATATATAATGTTCAGATTTATAAATTCTCTTTTCATTTATATTAATATTAAATTAGTATAAATCAATCCAAATTGTTTGTTATTGCTACTTTTTGTATAATGAATTAGTTAGGCGGGTCAAACAAAATGCATATGTTTTCTCCCAACATGCTCACTGCTACATACTTGTCACTCTCACCCTCTACCATGTTCTCACCTATGTTTTTCACAAAGTTGGGGGATTTGTTTCCATCATTTTCCATAAGATGTGTTTGTTCTCCTTTGCCACAATACACATGCTAGTTAATTAGCATTTAGCCCAATTATTAATAGACTTTTATATTTACTGTCAATTTGCACCACATTCATTCATTGCTTTTGTAGTGGGAAGAATTTCAGAATTATACAACTTGAGAATAACTATCCTAATTAGACTACAAAGATTATGTTGTAAAAGTTCACCAAAAGCACTCAGGCCTACAGGTGATAATATTTTCTCCACATTTCTAGTAATTTTATTTCTACTACTATTCATTTCTCACATAGCACATCCAAATTGCTGACTATGAAGATTACCCAAGGGTAAAAGCACAAACCTGTGTCACCCTTTTACAAAGGAAAAGGCTAACAAAAGTGTAGTTGTTCACATTCAATGACATAAAACTAGTGTTATTATTTAGAATTTTGAAATGAAGTAAACTAATGAAATGTGTAGAAATGGATTAATTTTAGGATTATAATTTTTAATAATTATTTGGAATAAGTAATTATATATTTTCCAATTTTTTAATGATAAATTTCAGTTGTTGGAAAATGTTGGAAATTAGGGGCCTAGTTCCCACCACAAAACTATATGGAAATAAACTTATTTCACTTTGATCTTATATTATGTTATCAATAATATATGTAGCTAGAACAATCAAAAATAAAAATGGTCTTTAGACACATATTTTATCTTTTATAATGATTCAAATTTCAACTTATTCAAATCGATAGTTTTCATCTCCCACCACATTTTTCAAAATAAATCTATTCCAACCAAAAGAAAAATTATAGATTCTGGAAGAGGAATCTCTCCTTTAGAATGTCATATTATTTTTAATTTTTTTATATTATTTAATATTTCTTTCTTTCTCAGAGTCGACATCTTCTTGAGTGTTAAAATATGTACTTGTAGAATTACAATATACTATATCTAGTTAAAACACTATAAAATCTATATCAGAATATTCTTGACATTGAGCTCTATAAAATGGTGTTTATATGTTATTAAAAATATATCATAATAACTAGTAAGAGTTATTGAAATGTCTATTTTTTGAAATAATTGTATTTTTTTAGTAATTGGATACTAACTAGTATAAACTATGCATTTAATAGACATTTTCAATTGGAAAAGTGTGAGACCATATATAGCTTAACTAGAATAATTTTATCAAAGATCATATGTTTGAAAAAAAATGTTTTTTAGATAGAAATTCTCAAATTTAATCGTTCTAATAAGTCAGCCTGAAAGGTAACACAACTTTGTACTTTTACCCCCAAAAGATAAATGACTAAAAATGAGAAAAGGTCATCTCTATCCATTCCAATTCTCTTTCATCTTTGGGAAAACTCACACATGACATGAAACCACTACATCAAAATTACTTTTGTTCTATTGGAATTATAGATGGAGTAACTGAGAGGTGAGGCGGGCAGGGGGTGTGAATCAGTTACCCCAAAAACAATTTCGAATTCCGTTAGATGTCTATAATGCTTATTTACTGCTGAAATTCAGTAAACAATGCAGGCATATTGTTACTCAATAGATTAACTAGTTACTGATCATCTAGCATTCATAGTTATTCATATGCATGCAAATGTTAAATAAATGAACACAAGAGACACCAGATTTAACGTGGAAACCCAATATGGGAAAAACCACCAAGTAACTAGTCAATAATTTTTCACTCTTCTAGAGTGAGCCCTATTAGGAGCCAACCCTATTAAAGGTTACAATACACTCTGTTAGGTGTGACCTTGTTAGAGGATTTAATCACCCTATTAAGAGTGGCCTTGCTAGAGGTCTTTGGAACAATTCAACTAAACTATCACCTTGTTAGAGGATTTACAAAATGGCTGTTAAACCAATGATGCAGGAGCATCCAGAGGTATAAGGGCAATCTTGTGTCACCCAAAAAAAAATGTACTTAGACTTAGTTTCTGTTTCATGTCTTTACATTTTTGGATACCCATTTGGGTCAAATAAAGGTTCCAACTCTCACAAATCAACTATCAATGTGCTAGAAAATCCCAAAAAAATAGGAGCATGTAATTTGGCCATCATTTTGGTGACCTAGAAGGTGTGAATTGGCCAGATGAATGTAATTGTGATTTAGAGAATTCCAAAAAAAGAATTAGGTCAAAAGGCCCTACGGTTTGAAAGTTATTGCAGTTTTTTGAGTTTTGGAGACCTCCTAAGAATGCTTCAAAGTCAGGTTAGGAGCATTAAATGACCTCAAAAAGGGCTAAAAAATGGGGGATGAGTGAAGTTGGTCCATAGGGATATAGAGAGCTTCAAGAGCTCTTTGGAAATGTAAACGGTTTGTCAATCAGACCTACGGTTCAAAAGTTATGCCTCCCGGAAGTTCGGTTACCATTTCTAGATTCTTCTAGATTTGCGCCAACTTCTACCACAGCTTTCGGAACCTTCTATTTGGTCGGTGGAAGCCTACTAGCACTTTCTAGAATGTACTCCTAGTCCTTAACCCTCCGGGGTCTATTTAAGGAGATTTCTGGCATTGTAAAAGGCAGTTCAGAGTGGAGTTTGAGAGGAGGTACTGAAAGGAGAAATTATCTCCAAATTTATGCTATTGTAAGCCCTTAGGGCATGTTTTGAAGTTTATTTTCTCTGTACTATTTGTACTAGCTTATTTTCTCAATTAATACAATTTCTCTTTCTGTTGTGTCCATTCTATTCTTGGGTTGTGTCCCCATCAACCAACTATGTTAAGGGGTTTGAAATCACTACTACAATGGTTAGAAAGCAACAATGAATTCACCTAAACAAGATGCAATTGAATTTGCTGGATACAGGTCTCTATTCATCATTATTAGATCCTCCTTGATCAAATATGAATCTACTACTCCTTAATGATCTCTGATCATCCTTAAAATTTGCTTCCACAATAATCAGTCTTCATATCATATTAGCTTCTCATTCCTCCACTTTTTCTTTTTCTTTTTGAATTCACAACTTGACTTCTTACTTATACCATATAGATGGTTAAGTCGACCCATTTATATATTGCACTTATTAATAAACCATTCATCAGTCAGCTACAAATATTATTCTTAAACAAATAAACGTCCTTTATTGGCCAACCCTGCTCGATAAATACTACTTCCAGGAATTTTAAGAGTTAACCTTCTTGACTCAGTTAACATTACAATATTCTTGAAATCCTTTGGCTACTGAGTTCGCTCGGTAAGAACTGAATCTTCCAAATTTCCTTTGATGACCGAGTGAGCTCGGTAAGAACTATTTCTATCATATTTTCTTTAATTACCGAGTTAATTTGATAAGAACTAAAATTCTTTGATTATGTTGAAAGCTCAGTAATCAATTGTCTACTCGATAGACACTGCAAACTATCTGTACTAACCTTTTGGGCTCAGTAGACACTGTTTGTTGCCTTGCTGACCTTCTGAGTTTGGTAGACACTATTTTTTGCCTTGCTGACCTTCTGAGCTTGGTAGACACTATTTGTTGCCTTGCCAACCTTCTGAGCTTGGTAGACACTATTCATTGCCTTGTTGACCTTTTGAGCTCAGTAGACACTGTTTATTGCCTTGCTGACCTTCTAAGCTTGGTAGACATTTTTTAATGGCTAATATGACATTTGTGTGACATCAAAAAAACACACAATTGAACAATTGCATCCAAAAATTGGTATACATGAAACCGCTATGTCAAAATTAGTTTTGTTCATCATAGGAAACTAATTGGAAGCTTGGCAATGTATTTGGAAAATTTTTCTATTGTTGTCCAATCTATAAAATATACCAAAATAGGGGGGATAACCTACATGTTAACCCCACATGACTCGGTAAATGAAGGACCAAATCACTCAATCATCAAAGAAACTGTTCAGCACAAGCACAAACCAAGAGCATGCTGAGTAATGTTAACACCCATCATGGTAGCTTGATAACCCACACAAAAAATACAAACAACATTACACATCAAATGCAAATAGAAAGAAAAGAGTGCTACTCTATTTTTCTTAAGACCAAGAACACATCAGAATAAACAAGGAGACAACACAAGTGCAATAGGCAGGAAGTATGCAAGATTGATTGTTTGCTTTCTATTAACCGAAAATTAACTATTACAAATCTAGAATGCAAAAAACAACAACCAACTACAACTGTTGTACATAAAATAAACTTGCAACAAATATAGCTACATACAAATAAATCTCGAGCTACTTAGAGCTCTCATGAAATATACCTGGATAAATCACTACTCAATAGATAAAACAATTGATGATGCTAGTGCATAAAATACTCAAAAACATTCTCTATTGCTACTACTACAAAAATAGACTATGTATGAGAATGAATAAATGGAATGAATGACATTCCCTCTCTTTTGTCTTCCTGCTATGCAAACAAAATTTCCCCCTCATTCTCCAAATTTGAACTCACCCACCACAATAAATGCATATGACTGTTAGAACTAGAAATAGGGGCTGCCAGGTTGGTAGGTGGGCACGGGACAACGAAAAAAATATTAAATATTCCAACACTCCCACTTTATCCCAAGCCAAAAAAAAAAAGGATCAATGCTAATCCAAACCAATTACACCAAGACTCTTTCTTAGGTGCACAAAAGTTCCAATGCCCAAAGGCTTAGTGAATATGTTTGCTAGCTACTACTCAAACTTGCAAAACTCCATCTTGATATCGCCATTCTCCACCAACTCTTTGATGAAGTGATATCTGATCTCTATGTGCTTGCTTCTGTCATGAAAGATTAGATTCTTAGATAGTGCAATTGAGGAGATGTTGTCACAAAGTATTGTGGTTCCATCCTCTTGCCTTTCATTCAAATCTATCAAGATTCTCCTTAACCAAATAGCTTGACATGTTGTTGCATTTTCTGCTATGTATTTGACCTCTACTGTAAATTGAGCAACAATAGGTTACTTTGTGCATGCCCATGAAATTGCACCTGATCCCACATGGAACATGTATCTGGAAGTGTTCTTCCTATCATCTAAACTTTCAACCCAATCACTATTTATATAACCAACCAACTTAAAATCATTATCTATAGTATACAAAATCCCAAATCCCTTGGTACTATTCACATACCTTGGGATCCTCTTTCTCGCTCGCCAATGGGAATCCTTTGGTATTTCCATAAATCTCAAAATCAAACTTACTACATGCATTATATCAGGCCAATTTGTTGTCAAATACATCAAACTTCCAACCATACTCGTGTATAGTGTTAGATTCACACTTTTGCTAGAATCTAACTTGCTCAACTTCAGACCTATTATTTTTGGTGTTGGGGCTGCCTCACTATTTTGCATTTTGAATCTCTCCTAGATCTACCATGCATACTTTTCTTAAGAGATGAAGATGCCATCATGCATTTTTTTTACTTCTATGCCGAGAAAGTACTTCAAGAGACCTAGATATTTCATCTCAAATTCATTCTTCATGGCCTCTTTGAACTCACCAATTAAGAAATTATCATCTCTAGTGAAGATTAAATCATCTACATACAAGACAATAATCAACACTTTACCATTTGCTGCCTTGATGTAGAGAGTGGGCTCACCATCATTTTTACTAAAGCCATTGTTCATCAAATATGAGTCAATCCTACTATACCATTCCCATGGAGCTTTCTTGAGCCCATAAAGAGCTCTCTTCAATCTCTACACCTTGTGTTCTTCACCCAGAACTTCATAACTAGGTGGCTGCTCCACATATACCTCTTCCTTCAATACACTATTCAAGAAGGAAAACTTCACATCCATTTGATATACCTTTCATTTGTGTTGGGCTACAATTGCTATAATAGCATGCACGGTTTCCATTCTTGCAATTGGAGCATATGTCTCATCATAATCTCTATAATACTGCTGCTTATACCCCTTGACCACTAAACATGCCTTATGTCTATCTATTTTTTCTTCAGCATTGCACTTTGTCTTGTAAACCCATTTTACTCCAATTACTTGCTTCTTGGGAGGAAAGGTAGTTAACTCCCATGTCTCATTTCTCTCAATAGCCATCTATTTCCTCATCCATGACATTACACCATTTTTCTTCCTTCATAGCTTCTTCAAAGTAAATTGGATCACTATGAGAAAATAATGCAAAATTAACACTCTCATCATAATATTTTTCATACCTTTCATCTTGGTATATCTCTCTTAGACTCTTAGTCTTTCTTGGAAATAGGAAGGCAAGAGTGGGATCTAAATTTCCAGTATTGTTGCTGCTACTATTTTGCATACTAGCTCAGGGCTGCCTTGAAGCGCTTGGAGTTATCACTTGACATGTAAGGGCTTGCTTGCCTTTTTTCCTTTGTTTGCAATCATCAATATTTTTTGCTCCATCATTATGCTCATCACCAATGTCTTCCTCTTTCTCATCAATACTTGGCACTTTTTTTTAAGTGCTTGAAGATACATTAACCGAGCCATTCCATGACTAATTTTCAAGAAACTCTACATCTCTTGAAATGATGATCTTCTTGGTGATTGGATCATATAACCTATAAGCCTTTGATTCTGAGCTATAACCCATGAAGATGCACTTAACACCTTTGTCATCTAGTTTTTGCCTTTGTTCCTTAGGCACATGTGCATATGCTACACATCTAAACACTCTCAAGTGTTCAACTATATATTTGTTCTTTGACCAAGCCTCAAGAGGAATCTTTTCAAAAACTGACTTTGTGTGACACTTGTTAATCAAATAAACTATTGTTGCTATAGCTTCTCCCCAATATTCAATTAGGAACCCTTTTTCTTTCATCATTCTTCTAGCCATTTCAACAATGGTACTATTTTTCCTCTCAGCCACTCCATTTTGCTATGAAGTATAACTGGTTGTAAGCTCTTTCTTTATGCCATTCTACCTACAAAAATTTACAAACAAATTGGAGGTATACTCCCCTCCTCTATCCAATCTAAGGACCTTAAGATAATGTCCACATTCCTTTTGAGTCAAGGCTTTAAATTCAACATATTTATCAAATGGTTTAGATTTTCTTTTCAAAAAATACACCAATTTTCTATGACTAAAATCATCTATGAATGTCATAAAATAAGTACTTCGCCCAATAGAAGTAGTTTGCATAGGGCCCACTAAATCAGAATACAACAACTCTACTGGTGCTCTAGCCCTTCTAGAATTTCCAAAATTAAAGGGAATCCTATTTTTCTTACCCAAAATGCAAGCCTCACACTTGTCATATGAATCTACTATGCTTGGAAAACCACCTATCTTTCTTTTCTTGGACAACAAATTTAAACCAGCAAGGCCAAGATGTACATACCTTAGATGTCGAAGCTTGGAGGGATCTTCAATTGTGCTCCTAAGAGCTGATTGGTGATGTACTATTGTACATGAATGCTTGGGAGGTGCACCACTAACTTGAGAAGAGAACCATGTCTCTATCCTCAAAGGAAACATTTGATTCTTTGTCATTTTGACTACTATAAGTAATATATTACTCTCATCCTTCTCATGAATGACACACTTGTCATTTTCCATTAGCACCTTGTATCCATTTTGAATGAGTTGTCCAACACTCATCAAGTTGTGATTCATACCGGGAGAAAAATACATATTTTGTATCTCCTTCTTCTCACCTTGCTTGGTGTAGACCATGATTGATCCTTTGCCCACTACTGGAATGGTTCCATTATTTCCCATCTTAATTTCAGACTTGAAAGTCTTATCAATGAAAGAAAATAAACTTTCATTACCACTCATGTGGTTGCTACAACCGCTATCCAAGTACCATACCTTAAGGTTTCCTTCTTCACCAATGTTACACATGATGAAGGTTGTGGGATTGTTTGCATTTCCCATATTTACATCACCCACATTTGCATTTTTCCTTGACTGATCACCCTACTTTTTCCAACATTCACTAGCATAATGCCCATACTTATGACAGTAGTAGCATTTAACATTGCTCCTATTGGAGTTGTAATTCTTCTTACCTCTTCTAGAGCTATTTTGAGAGGTGCTTGCTCCCTCTTAGTTGCTTGCTTGTCCTTAGATTTCTACACCAGCATTCCTTTGACCATTTCTTCCATGACCTCTAGTTCTTGAGCCTCTACCAAAGTCATTTCTTCCTCTCCCCCTACCTCTTGAATTCTCTTGAACCTTGAAATATTTCTCTTGGGAAGTTGTTGCCGATCTATTTATCCAATGTTCATGGGTTTGTAGAATACCCATCAACTCATCCATTGTAAAAGTGGTAGGGTACTTTGCCTCTTCAATGGCCATCACAAGATTGTCATATTTCTAAGGCAAACTCCTCAATATCTTTTCCATAATTCTCTACTCTTCATAATCTTCTCCGTCTAATTTAAGATGGTTTATCAAAGTGGAGATTCATGAGTTAAACTTTGCTATGGGTTCATTGTCCTTCATCTAAAGGTTCTCAAACTCCCTTCTGATCATCTATAGTTTCACTACTTTGACCTTATCAATCCCCTTGAAATTTATCTCAAGGATATCCCATGCTTCCTTTGCATAATCTACTACTGCAATCTTGGGGAAGATTGTCTCTGTCATTGCTTCCTTAATCAAACTTAATTCCTTAGCATCCTTTCTCCTTGACTCCTTTAGCTGAGTCTTTTGATTGTTGTTGAGGCAACATACTGAGTTGGGTCTATCACATCATTGAATCCATTAACCACAAACTTCCACAAATCATTAGCTACCATTATGGTTTTCATCTTCTTTTCCCAAATGTCATAATTTTGTCCATTAAAGGACGATGGCTTCTAACATATTTTTCCTGCATCTCCCACCATGTCTCCTACATAATAAACTTAAATACTTAGAAAAAAGAATGCCCAAACTCATAAGGATGTAGGGCCAATCAACTTTGATACCATGTAAAATATACCAAAATAGGGGAGGAGTAAAAGCACAAACCTGTGTCACCTTTTATAAAGGAGAAGTGATATCAGAATTTAAAGGCTTCAACTTTAATGAAATAAAAGTGGCATTTGTGCTTAGAATTTGAAGATGATGTAAACTAATGAAATCTGTAAAATTGGATGAAGTTTATGTCTATAATTGTTTTTAAAAAAATTGAGTGAAAATTTTATTTATTTTTGAATTTTTAAAGTATATTTTTTAATTTTTTAAAAATACTAAAAATATAGAGTTTTTTTCCCGTCAAACAAATATATGCAAATCTTCATATTTTAGTTTGATTTTGGAATATGTTAGAGTTAACATGTATACCTGGTGCACCGAAAAAGAAAAATTGAAATTCGGCTAATATTTTTGAAGTTATAACTGGTCAAAGTCAAAGTTATCAGAAATAGACAATTTTTTTCTCCCGTCAAACATTTTCCATCAAATCTACAATTTTTTCTTTTTTAAATTACATATTCTTGAAGAAGACTCTCTCCTCTAGTGCACCATTAAAAAAAAAAAAATTAACATGATTTACTATTTTTTTCTTATTTTTGAATAGACATCTTCTTGAATCTTAAGATACCTACTTGTAATATTTTTAAATTATAACATATTATTCATAATCAAAACTTTAAAAAAATTATACAATCATAATCGTGACTCCGAGAACTACTAAAGTATATTTTTAGTTTTAAAAAATACTTCAATTTAGTAGGTCAAATTGGCCTTCAAAGTGAGATGTTCACAGAAGTTATGATTTTTGCTTGTTTGGCTACCACATAGAGAATTACAGCCGTAACCGTTTCGGCTGGAACAGTTACGGCTGAAACCCCTAGTTGGCTTGAGAAACTGCTAGCGGTTAGTGTGACTTTTTGATATTTAAAAATATTGTTTTCTCTTTTTTAAATAATTAAATATACAGGGACAGCGAAAATTGAAAGAAGATTTGCAAAAAATAATTAATTTTGAAGCAATTTTCAACAACTATTTTGCGAATTTAATCAATATTGCAAAGGATCGAATAATTTGAAGGTTCTTTTTTTCTCTTCTAATTATTTTTATTTTTATGTATTATATATTGAACCATTAGCTGATATTTAGTGAAATCTAATTTTATTTTATTTTTTCTATAGGTTGAATTATTCAATGGGTAGTAAAAGGAAAAGATCAAGGAAATATGATAGAAAAAGAGATGACAAAATGAAAGGCCATACAAAACATGCTCAAAACCAACCTACTGAAAGTCCTGAACATGATGAGATTCATGAAGAAAATGAAAGTAATGAAGAGGAAGAAATTGGCAGTTCTATTGATAGAGACAAATTAGAAAGCATAAAAAATTTGATGGATTTGGATGAAGAACTACTTTTTAACCAAATTCCATCTAAAGATATGATAAATGATAACACTATCAAAAAGCATTGTCAGAACATGTGGGATGAATATTTCAAGGATAAAAGTATATTTGGATAGGCACAATTATTTGTCAAGTTATTCAGGAGAAGAGATATGAGACCTGTCTTAGAGTTGTTGGGTGTTGATAATAGGAAAATCCATGCTCATAATATTAATAAAACAATAGTTGAAAATTTTCAAAATGCTTATAACAAAATTGACAACACAACTCGAGGAGGTGATTTGAGTAATGCACGTAGAGCATTGATGACTACTATATCTAGTAGAAAATTGACACATAGAAAATAGGTACGTGCAATTTTTGATGTACTACATATATCTAGAAGAACTGTCTAGAGATACATCAAGAGGAGAAATATGCTAGATGATAACATTGAGAATAACTGGGTGACTATTTGTAGAGTTCCTCGAAAAGACAGGATTTCTGAAGAAGTAAAAAGACAAGTTATTGAATTTTGGACCACACATTCTCGTGTTTCTTCCAATAGGCGTGATACTATACAAATCAAAGATCAAGAAACAGGGGCCAAAATTGAACATCCAAAACATTTCATAGATATAACTCAAAGTGAACTTTTTGAAGCATTCAAACAAGAATTTTCAAATGTCAAAATATGTCAAAGAATGTTTGAGATTTTACATCCTTCCTTTGTACACATAAATAAGATGCGAGAAACTTGTTGTTGTAGAAATCATGTTGAATTTGGTCTACACTTGCAATCATTTAAAAAATTTATGGCAATACTTGATCTTAATTTGGTCATCCCTAGCAGTACAACACAATTTGTGAGGTCCATATTATGTGATAAATTAGAAGATTCAGATGAATTCAAAGTGCAATGCATCAAAAATCAGTGTGAAGTTTGTGCAGATTTACACAAATTTCCTCAAATTATGCAAGTTGAGAATATTAATGAATCCACACCAGTTTCATGGATGAGATATGAATATGAGACATAACAAAATAATAGAGGGGATGAATCCAAAAAAATTGTATTGAAGGAGAGTGAATTGCATTATGATGAGTTCATGGCCAAGTTTTGTCCATTGATATATCTACATATCCAACATTGTCATGGTGCACGATGGCAAGCTAAACAGTTTTGTGATTCCAAAAATTGTTTTCCACCTGGTTGTATACTTTCAATTGTAGATTTTTCTGAGAATTATACATTTGCACCTCATACAGAGCTCCAAAGCCAATATTATCATTCTGAACAAGTTGCAATATTTGTGCAAGTGACCTATAGACATGCACAATTTGAGGTGGATCAGATAGAAAGATTGGATGAAAATGAATGCATCATCATCAAAGAGGTTCATTTCTATATTAGTGATGATAAAGTTCATGACAAGAGTTATGTGGCTCATTGTTTTGCAATGTTCTCTGAAGATCTAAAAAATCGTGGAATAAATGTTTCAGAGCACTGGATTTGGTCTGATGGATGTGCAAGTTAGTATACACGAAATAATTACACATTTATTTAACTTTATTTTAACTTGTATTTATTTGGACATGTCTATTTCTATTTAATATATGTACTTAGATAATTGTAGATACTTATCATGTTTCACGTTCACAGGACAATTCAAATTTGCAAAAGCATTTAATTGGTTAGCAATGCAACATGCTAGAACCAATGTTAAGTTTTTATGGAATTTTTTTGAAAGTGGACACGGAAAAGGGGAGCATGATGGAGCAGGAGCATATATAAAATGTGCACTTCGACAACATGAACTTGCAGGTAAATATATGCATTTTTTAAATGTACATGTTTAATACTCTAATAGCATATATTTTAAATTTTATATATACATGCATATTTTATGTACATACAGGGAATAGGATAGAGAGCGCAAATCAAATTGTTGAATGGTGCAAAGTTCATTTTGCTACTCGAGATACTGAATACAATAAGCGTTACTTTTGGGAGGTGAAAGGTGAACTAAGTTATATTTAATTTTAATGTCTTTTTCAAATCAAGTTGATTTTTAATTAAATATTTATTTTGAAATATGACAATTAGTTTTTGTATTTGTAACAGATATAGATCGATCTAATCCCTACAATTGTCAAACGATTCTTGGAATTAGAAGTTTACATCAAGTGATGACTACAGGAAACCATAAACCTCCAGTACTTAAAGTAAGAGAGAAAACATGTTTTTGTGATGATTGCATTAAGGACAATGTAGTGAGTGCATGTGAAAATATTGAGAATGGATATGTTTCACATTGGGATTTGAAGGAGATAGTTAGAAAGCCTCCTTTTGAAGATGTTGGCATTGACATTGACATCCATGATCCTGTATATTCAGCTGATTATGAGCGCATTTTGATTTAGTTGTGGCAGGTTTGTGTGCATATATACATATATATAAATTAATATACATGTATATTTTTTTTTAAATTAATTTATATTTCTCTTTTTATATACATGCAGGAGATATTTTTACAGTTCAATCCTTACCAGATAATGCAGAAAATGTGGACTATTATCTTTTAAGATGCACAAAAGCAAAACACAAGTTGCTAGAAGGAACTATAGATGCTGATGAATAGTCATATCCAATTGGATCAGTTTTTATTGAAGGAACATATTATCAACAAAAAAGGGTAATTGGTAGTGGTATTGAATTTATTGAATACAAGCCTGGAGAAAAGGTTTTACACTATAGCAACCATGTTATAGCAACCAAATTACAATTTGAAGCAATACAAAGAAAAGGACATCGTGGAAATCAAAAGTGGAAATTGCCTATTGAAGAGCATGAAAAACTTTTAGAGATAATAAAAAGTAGAGAGGATCCTAACAATACATTGTTTGTGGAGCTCTAGTTTACCTATGTACTTATTGTGGAGCTCTAGTTGAGTTATGCCTGTATAGCTCTTATACTTTCATATTTAATATTGATAGGATATTTGTTTTATATAATTTTTTGTACATTGGATCATTTATCTTACATATGCAAAATTAGACATGTATTGTTATTTTTATTTAAATTCGACATCGATATCTCATTTAAGACCAGGTCTCTTAGGACCTTCCCTTAAGACAACCTTTTTAGTATTTGTATGTATTTGTATGTACATATAATCTTTATATGTTCTTATATGATACATTCTTTATGTTTGTATATAATCGTTATGTTAAGATTACATGTATATGTTATATGAACTATGTTACATATAATTACATGTACATTATATTTTATTAATTAAATGTTGTTAATTATAGTTAATTAAGAATGTATGTCATTAAATATAGTTAATTATATAAAATAATTAAATATAATTATTAAGACATTAAATATAATTAGATTAAATATAGTTAATTTAAAGGTTAAATATAGTTAATTAAGGCATGTCATTAAATAGAGTTAATTAAGTCATTAAATAGAGTTAATTATTAAGACATTAAATATAATTAGATTAAATATAGTTAGTTATATTTAATTAGGTTAAATATAGTTAATTATAGTTAATTAAGACATGTCATTAAATAGAGTAACTAATTAAGTCATTAAATATAGTTAATTAGTAAGATATTAAATATAATTAGATTAAATATAGTTAATAGGATTAAATATAGTTAGTTATAGTTAATTAGGTTAAATATAGTTAATTATAGTTAATTAAGGCATGTCATTAAATAGAGTTAATTAAGTCATTAAATGGACTTAATTATTAAGACATTAAATATAATTAGATTTAATATAGTTAATTATAGTTAATTAAGGCATGTCATTAAATATAGTTAATACATGATCTACATTAAATATAATTAGACTAAATATAGTTAATTATACAATTAATTAAGACATGTAATTAAATATATGTTATAATGTTATGTACATTGACCATTAAAATTATATAGTTAATTACACTTAGATTAAGGCATTAAGATGAATAACTATACATATACATGTAAACTTGAATATTGAAAATATGAATAACATATAGAAACATGTGCATAACACATACATAAGTTACATAAAAGATGAAGACATCAAAAGATAATGTGCATATATCTGGAGAATATAATGTACACATATTAAATGTATAAAAATAGATCATGTAGATCAAATGTCTGGAAATAACATATATAAAACATCAAAATCTCCATATAAGCATGTATCTCGAAATAACATATAAAACATCATTTAGTGTCCATGATATAAACACGTATCTAGAAATAACATATGAAACATCAAAGTGTCCATATAAACCATGTATCTAAAAATAACATATAAGACATCAAAGTGTCTGGATATAAAATGTATGCATATGGAAATAACATATAAAACATCAAACTGTCCATATAAATATGTATCTAGACATAACATGTGTGTTGTAAAATAAAAGGCCACATATGATCTAATTAGCTACATCCCCCCTCCTGATCCTGGGCCTTGTCCCCAAAAGGGTCTATCAGCTGCATCTGAACCCTGTGTCAAACGATAACAAGTGAGCCATATAATTATGTGTACAAAAAAATTATATCAAGATCTACATGTATATAAATCAAATATATATATATATATATATATATATATATTGTAACATACTTGGGACTCATGACGTGTAGGATCTGTCGGTACTGTTTGCAGATCAGCAAAACGTAACATACTATCAGTCAAACCCTATAAAACATACACAAACACACACATATACATTAATTTAAAAATATAGACATATTATTTACTATAATAAAAATAAATCTAAACATATAGAGATATTTACCGTAGCATTATGCAATGCTCTGCCGATCTGACTGATATCTGAATCATGTAATGAAAAAATAGTATCAGCATCCAAGTCAATAGTGCGGCCCTAATATGAAAGCATGGAAGTAAATAGACCAGGCTATATGGTGCCACTGAGATCCTGAGTAGGGGGGGATGTTGTAGGGTCCTGAGTAGCTGGGGCTGGTGCTGTAGCCTGAGCTTATGTAGCAGTAGGAGTAGTAGAAGGTGCAGGAATGTCCTCCTGCCTCTGTGCATCCTCTAGGACTGTTGTACATGACAAAATATGTCTAATCTGAGAGCTCATGTCACGAAGTGGAATCCCTGAGAGTGTAGATAATGCTCGATATGCATCTAAAAGATTAGATGCTAACTATGATGCCAAACGATGCAATGCATCCACCTCTAAGACTGCAGAAATGTCTACAGGAGAAGGTATGTCTGCAACTCCATAATCATCATCAACAAGTGTGCTAGATGATGTAGCTGTGGGAGCGGTACCTCGAGACCGTAGCATATATCGACTACATCGATCAGAAGAAATCTCGTGTAACTGTGTGGCGACGATGGGGATGCTCGAAAAAATCTGTGTCCTAATTGTGTCATCAGGAACACTCTCACCTGTAGTAGCCATCTATGGACCTCTCGGCATAACCAAAAGGTTTGGACCCACCATTGCCCATTTGTTAACGGGCGCAGGAGTGTCCACAGGTCTAAATCTATCAGAAAGTCTCCCCTGACCCTGCCCAACATGCCGTGGATAATCTGTATAGTCAACATCATAGTGTAAATGAAATTCTGCAAACAATTGTTTGCAGAAATATAGGGGGAACTCATCCTTCTGTGGCCATCTATGATGAGTAGCCAACCAACGAGGATACATCAATGGTGCAACGAGTGGATCAGTACACTTTGTTGCAGAGTAGCCTTTGACTCTGCGAGGATGTGCATAAGATGAAAACATGGTTTTCACCATGCTGGTGGAAACCTCAGTATCAATCTGTGTGTACTTCACAGTGCCAATGACACTGTGAGATAAAGAAGAATAAAATGTCTCAATGCTCATATCATCAAAAGGGTTGTATGATTCAACTGTCTGAATCATATGAAATAACTCCTCTCGCATCGCTATAACCTTCTCCCTATTAGGGAGGGTGGTAGAAGAGGAAAGCGAGCTATCCAAAACCTGCATAGCACGAGACAATCTTGCCACTGTATCTCTAAATAACTGTTGTCTATCATGGGTGGAGGTCGCTCTACGTGCTGTACCAAACTCAGCACTCTGACCCCCACCACAAACACTAGCATCCCCTGAGGATGCAGGAGCACAATCCCCAGAACCAGATGCCATATTGTATATATGAAAATAAATATGAGAATATGAATGTGAAGCTACAATCTGAGTGATAAATATCTAGAGATCTACACATGCATAAATATACAAATATAAACATACAAGTCTATTTAAATTAAAATAATTAAAAGTTAAATTTAATTTGAAACACATGTACATATAAATACACAACATTAAATGTATGGCGCTAAATGAACAATCATGTAACATACATATGTATTTTAAAACAAATTATCTTAGAAACCATATCTAATGTACATTGTAACGTGCTCATGCAAATGTGAAAAATAAATATTCATACATGTACATGTAAATGCAATAAAAATAAAATAAAATTTCTTGATTAAATGATAACTAAGTTCGCACATGTACATACATGCAATAAAAAAATATAATTCTTGACTAAAATCTAAATTTTGATGTAAATGCTTTGATGATTATGGGGAGTGTAGATGAGAGTTAGGACATAGGGATAGAAAAATTTGTTACTAGATAAGTAAATGATTTTAGTTAGCAAATGTTAATTTAAAATTTAGAACTCATGACTTAATTTACTAGTTTGAATTAGAGTTAAGAATGTTAATAAAGTAAATGGGATATAGTTTTATTAAGGTTGATAGTAAGGTCAGTCTATTATGTGCTAGTTTAAACATATGAATACCTATTACAACCTATAACAGACGTAATGACTTAGTAGGAGTCCCTAGGTCCCCTTAACATATATATGGATAAAAATACCTAGAAATGTATCATGAGGTCCTATTACGACTCCTATGTCCCCTTAAGACACACATGTATGGATAATGTATTGAAAAATGCAGTTGACATAAGTGATCAAGTAATGTGTTGTTTGGTAATGGAAGACTCATTATTACCTGACAATACCTATTATGTTCTAGTAAACATATGAATACCTATTACAACCTATAACAGACGTAATGATCTAGTAGGAGTCCCTAGGTCCCCTTAACATATATATGGATAAAAATACCTAGAAATGTATCATGAGGTCGTTATGTGTCATATGGTAATGTAAGAATCATCATTACCTAATAAGACCTATTATATCCTAATAATACATATTAAGATTTATTAGGACCTATAAAAAATAGTATGATCTATTACGACTCCTATGTCCCCTTAAGACACACATGTATGGATAACGCATTGAAAAATACAGTTGACATAAGTGATCAAGTAATGTGTTGTTTGGTAATGTAAGACTCATTATTACCTAACAATGCCTATTATGTGCTAGTAAACATATGAATACCTATTACAACCTATAACAGATGTAATGACCTAGTAGGAGTCCCTAGGTCCCCTTAAATATATATATGGATAAAAATACCTAAAAATGTGTCATGAGGTCGTTATGTGTCATTTGGTAATATAAGAATCATCATTACCTAATAAGACCTATTATATCCTAATAATACATATTAAGATTTATTAGAACCTATTAAAAAATAGTATGACCTATTACGACTCCTATGTCCCCTTAAGACACACATTTATGGATAAGGTATTGAAAAATTCAGTTGACATAAGTGATCAAGTAATGTGTTGTTTGGTAATGTAAGACTTATTATTACCTAACAATACCTATTATGTGCTAGTAAACATATGAATGTACCTATTACAACCTATAACAGACGTAATGACCTAGTAGGAGTCCTTAGGTCCCCTTAACATATATATGGATAAAAATACCTAAAAATGTATCATGAGGTCGTTATGTGTCATATGGTAATGTAAGAATCATCATTACCTAATAAGACCTATTATATCCTAATAATACATATTAAGATTTATTATCTAACCTATAAAAAATAGTATGACCTATTATGACTCCTATGTCCCCTTAAGACACACATGTATGGATAACGTATTGAAAAACGCAGTTGACATAAGTGATCAAGTAATGTGTTGTTTGGTAATGTAAGACTCATTATTACCTGACAATACCTATTATGTGCTAGTAAACATGTGAATACCTATTACAACCTATAACAGACGTAATGACCTAGTAGGAGTCCCTAGGTCCCCTTAACATATATATGGATAAAAATACCTAGAAATGTATCATGAGGTCGTTATGTGTCATTTGGTAATGTAAGAATCATTATTACCTAACAATAACTAGTTGTTAAAATGAACATCACCAATATCTAAGTGTGGTTCATTCAGTTAGTAGAGGGCCTATGTTATGGTTAGAATGTGGTATGGGTTATGATTGTAGTTAATATAAGGTTATGTTAGAAGGTATATTTTTGTATATTTTAACCTAATGTTTTTGTATATTTTAACCTAATGGTTTTTTATATTTTAACCTAATGTTTTTCTACACTTTTAACTAATGTTTTTCTATATTTTACCCTAATGTTTTTCCTAATATTTTTCTACATTTTTAATTAATGTTTTTCTACGTTTTTATCTCATGTTTAACTACATTTTTGCTAACAAATTAATTTAAATACCATTCTTAAATAATCTAAAATAATTAAAATAATTTAAACATATTAAAAAATAAATAATTTAAAGCATTCCACTCACAAAATACGTAAAAAACAACTATTTTAAGTACGATTAACATCTACGAATCAAAAAATACGTTTAAAAACTATTAAAAATAGGGAGGGAAAACCCACCAACCAGTTACGGCCGAAACTACTCGACATTAAAGAAACTACTCGACACAACACAAACCAAGAGCATGCCAAGTAATGTTAACACCCATCATGATAGTCTGTTAACCCATGCAAAAAACACAAGCAACATTCCACATCAAATGCAAATAGTAAGAATAGTGTTGCTCCATTTTGCCTAAGACCAAGAACACAATGGAATAAACAAGGAAGGATACAACACAAGCGCAATAGGTAGGAAGTATGCAAGATTGATTGCTTGCTTTTTATTATCCGAAAATGAACTATTACAAATCTAGAATGCAAAAAACAACAACTAACTACAACTATTGTAAATAAAATAAAATTGCAGCAAGTATAGTTGCATACAAATAAATCTAGAGCTTTCATGAAATAGACCTAGAGCAATCACTGTTCAACAAATAAAACAACTAATGATGCTGCTACAAAAAATGCTCAAAAATATTCTCCTGTTGTTGCTGCTACAAAAAATAACTCTATATTAGAATGAATAAATGGAATAAATGGCATTCCCTCTCTTTTGTCTTCCTATTGTCCACACAAAATTTCACTCTCATTCTCCAAATTTGAACTCACCTATCACAATAAATGCATATGGCTGTTGGAGCTGGAAATAAGGGCTACTAGGTTGGTAGGTGGGCACAGGACAACCAAAAAAATATTGAATATTCTAACACAATCACCCATTCATTATCATAATTATTTCCAAATGGCTCTTCATCCACTTAATGTATGTTTTGTTGTTACTGGTTTGAAGTGTGATCTGCCTTACTTTGTTGAAGCAGAAAATGTTGCTAATGCAAATGCAAATGTATTAGTCAGTTTTTGTTCATTTTTTGATTTGGTTATATTTGGTTGGTTTTAATGCTACAAAATGTATTCCTAAAAAGTATGATTTGATGAATGTGAGTTTCCCTTTCTGGATTCACAATCCTCACTATAGAGAGATTGGCTCGAACTATTCCATTGTGTGCAAGAAGAATGAAGTTAGTGGGATGCTCGTTCCATTTGTGAAAGGCTTTGAAGGTTATGTAAACAATAGTTTAACTGATACTCACTATGACAAGGCTAAGGATATCGATTATCATAGGGTTTCCTCATCATTGATTCTTCTTCTATCAAAGCTAACTCTTGTAAAGGAGGCAAAAAAAATTTTGCATAGGTAAGACCTTAGCTCTTCTCTTGCTTTCTATTTTGTAATCATTGTTGTTTTTTGACAATAATGACAAACCCTCAGATATAAATGAATGTAGCCATACAAACTTGATTATGTACATTGTAGCAGAGAAAGGAGGAATATGTCACAATTTGGCAAGTTCTTACAACTATTCTTGTGCAAGAGGACATGTGGGGGATGGGTTTAGAAATGGAATAGGATGCACATCCTTGAGATCAAATCTCCTCATCTTTCCTAAAACTTTCGGTAAATATATTGTTTTTTTGTGTTAAATATAATTTTATCTCTTAGAGATGTTCAAATATGGACATAGTATAACTATATTTTTAATCCATGACTAATCTCATAAAATACATAGTATTCGCTTCTTCATTTTTCGTTCTCTTTAGCAGCGTGTCTTTTGGTTTGTTGGTTAAAGAAATGTCACTTGAAATTTGTCAAGGCCAAGTATTACCAGCTTTTACAACAACACATATATTCTACAGTAGGGAGAGAAAGTCTCAGAATTTTTCCTACCAATAATTATTCAAAGGAAATGTTGTTGGAAAGTGGTTGCTTCGAAACTATATTCAAAGGCATTCTATTAGATGATACTCTTATAGCCATTAGAAAATCCAAACAAGCTTTTAATATTAGAAGATGATCATAAGTTTCTCAATGAATTTACAATTCTCTCCCAGATTAATCACAAAAATATAGTGAAATTGTTAGGTTGTTGCATCCAAACTAAGTTCCCTTTGTTGGTATATGAATTCATTCCTAATGGAACATTGTTTGAACATTTACATTCAAAAGAGAGGATTTTTTCTTGGACATTGAGTCTGCAAATTGCAATTGAAACAAGGGAGGCTTTGTCTTATCCACATCTTGAAGAATCTCAACCAATTTTTCACAGAGATGTAAAATCATCTAATATCCTTTTAAATGAGAAACTCTCTCACAAAGTTGCAGACTTTGGAAATTCTATTCTCATCTCAACTTCCAATCATACACATTTGACCACTAATAATATAAAGGGCACATGGGTTATTTGGACCATGAGTACTTCCAAACATGAAAAAAGTGATGTATATAGTTTTGGTGTAGTCCTTGTTGAGCTTTTAACAGCTCTAAAACCGCTTTGTGATGAAAGGGAAGAGATGAGCTTGGCTCATCTTTTTCTGTCCAAGCTCAACTAGAATTACGTGACAGTGATCTTAGATAATAGAGTATTGGAGAAGGAAAATCAAAAATAGATGAAAGGCATGGAAAAGATAACAAAAGAATGTTAGAAGAGACTGTCAATGAAGGAGGTGGTGGGGGTACTTGCTTGGATAAGAGGTGGCATAAGAAAGACAAAATTTCAAGACTCTCAGAAACATGAAGATGCAATATTTGAGCAAAGAAGCACTTCCAAAGAAGCATCACAAATGTCATACAAATTTAGGAGTTACACACTTCCATCTTTAAAAGTGAGAAGTCATTCATTGAACCAGCTTAGATTGTAAGTAATATTTCATTAGTTAGAATTATATCATATTGAAATTTCATCAGAATTGATATTTATTGAAGATTCTTTTCATCAATTAATAAGTGTGCTACACTTCAATAATGTAAGATTAAGTATAAGTGAAGTTAGATTAGAATATATATGAACTATTTTAAAATAGTTTTTTATTATATTGATTATATATTTTTGTTCTAATATAAGTGAAGTTAGATTAGAATATATATGAACTATTTTAAAATAGTTGTTTATTATATTGATTATATATTTTTGTTTTTTATATTAGAAATCTTTTTATTGTTTAAAAAATCTAATCAATTATTTCTTTCTTTTGTTAATGTTAAATATGTTCTACAAGTTCTATGATTTACATATTTTGTTTAATTTAAGTGAATAAGTTAAAGATATCATGTTAAATTTGTTCGGATTTATATTTTTCTTACATCAAAAAATGAAAAATCAAAATGTATAAGTTTAATTAGTTCAAATGTATTATATAATATTTTATAAGGTGGTTTTTTTTGAAAAATATTTATCTTTGTATATTTCTTAATCTATAACAATTTCTTGAATTTGATGAATAGCTTGGAGCTATTATACAACCAGTTTTAATTTTGAAAGTTTAGATGCAAAACTTAAAGCTCGCATAGAATTACTTTTGATTTTATAGAAGAGAAACATATAATACATTATGTTAGTAAAAATATTTGTCAATTGAAATTTTTTAATTGTTTGTCCAATAAAGAAGTGACACTATACTTCCAATAGTTGGATAGATCATTTTCTACATGTGATCTTCTCTATGATTGAAAGGGAAAATTTTCTTGTATAATCAATTTTTTAGATAGTTAATCAAACTTTAGCTAAAAATGAAAGGAACAATTGACAATTCTTCAATCCTAAATTTACTTAGAACAATAGGTATACAAATATTATCAAGATTTTACTAAGAAATTATAACTCTATTCACTTCCCCCTTAAAGGACAACACTACACATAAGAACACTTCACAATGAAAATTTGATTTATATGCACTATAAACACTTAAACGGTACCAAAGAAAAATTCATTGTGATAAAATTCATTCATACTTGACTTTTGCATTTATGAAAATGAAGATAACATTAAAAAAAAACATTATTGTATCATATGACAGGTAAACAACGTTGCATAATTAACAACATACAGTAATGAAATAATCCAAAGATGTCTTGTGTTTATTTGATGGAGATATGCAATCCTAGATTCTTCGAGGCCCAAAAAGACTTAAATTCAAAAGTGTCTACAATATTAGATAAGAATTCCCTTATGTGCAAACTTACCCTTTTATAACTAGCTTCTTTTTTTGGTTAATAACCAACTCATTTTCACTCAATTTGAATGAAGGTATTAACCTTATAATTTTTTCCTAAAGAGTGTTAATTAATTAGCCTTGACCAAAAGTGACAAAAGTTAGTACTTACAAACAAAGCAAGGAAACAATAGTTTTTATATGCAATTGTAGAAAAGAAAAATGTACAATGAAAACATCTGAAATCATGTTGTAATGTTATCCTTGGCATATCATTAAAAAGTATCTTAACTAGTAGTTTTTAGTACTTGTCATAGGCTAAGTACTATTGTTTCATGTAATGGTTTATTCATGTTACCTAGTGAGTAAAATTATTTATTTCTACCAAATAAAATCAATTATTTTTAAAATTAATTGTTATAAAATTAATACATATTATACTATAGATGAAAAGTTACTATGTTTATAAATGAAAAAAATTAACTTACTACTATTTCATTAGCTAAATCATTTAGTGTCATATGTTTGAATACTCTAAAATAATAATTTGTTTTAATCAGATGTGTTATCTCCCACAATTATGAAATTGTCCACTATTTTGGTATATTTATTCTCCAGCTAAGAGTTCCACTTAAATGATGTTTTGCAAAGATTTTTGAATAATCACCAAAATTGAACCATTGAGTTGGAAACCAATTGTACATTTATTTTATTTTTATTTTTAAAACTTGTGATTGTATTTTTTTATTTTTATGATTATTTATAATTAAATTTTTATACTAATATTATTAAACTTTAAAATTTAATCCAAACTTATAAATCTCAAAGTTCTAACAATTAATACAGTCATGCACAACAAGAGAAAACCATACACCATAACATAATGATTTGTTGACTAGGGAAACCATTGATGAAATGGAAAACCTTGGTGGGGATGGTATGCACATGACACTATACTAATATATAAGTTACTTTTGAAAGGATGTGACCCTATTAGGAATCAATTACAATTCATTTAGTATGATAGGACTTGTTAGGGGATTGATCCATGTTAGGAGACCTTGAACCCTTGTTAGAAGGTTGTATAGTTATTAAAGGTTGTTAAAGAAACAAATAGACTCACTTCCTAAATGATCTAGCAACTATGACTTTGTAATAATATATCCAAATCAAGTGAGTTGACTAATCTACAAATTCTTTGCCAAAATAGTTCCTTTAAAGCTCAACGTGCAATAAACCACCTCTATCTCTTCTATACTCTTATCATCCAGTGTTCAATCTCACATCAAATGACCACATACATTACATACATGATACCTTTACTCACCCAACCAAGGAAAACATATTTTCTGTATACCCTCACAAATAATTAATTAGGTCGATCTATTAAAGCTTTCCCAATGTACAATTAATTATATATGACCATGCTAAGGCTTATAGGTCTTCATAAGAATCATTATAAATATTACATTAAGGTTCCCAGACATCATGATGTAATTATTAAATTTTACAATAATAACCATTACATTTCCTTAACATAGTCAACTAAGAGTAAAACATATTGCACATTTCACAATAGTGACCATTCTTGAATAATCCTCAAGCCTTTCTATCACAAACAAAGATACACAATTAAATCTTCTATCATGATCTAGGATATTTTTTATGCTAATTTCACCTCACTAATAAGATATAACAAATATGTTGCCAACTATCTCTGACATTATTTCTTGTCCACTAGCCTACTATCACTCTTTTCCAAACATATTGTAACTTATCTAGAAATCGACATAAGATCCAATGAACATAGATATGATATATGCTCATCCTTCTACACAAATATCATCTTGCATAGTTGGGCATGTTAATATATGCCAGCTTCATTGCACCAACAATCACCCTCCAATATAAAAAATATTTCTCTATCATGATCACATAAATATATGTTGTCATCAATATAAGAACATTTTATCAATACAAAAAATAAATAGTACATCTAAGTGCCAACCAAACCTATATTTATAGCACTCTTACCATACATTTGTATAGGGTAAGGGGTTAAGGGGGCTTAAGGGGTTTTACAACACAAGAATGTGCCCTAGAAATCCTTAAGATATTTTACGACCCCTTAGGACCCATTACCATACATTGATGTATACTTATGGATCCTAAGGCTTTCAAGGGGCCATAAGGCTCCTTAAAAACCCATAAGAACCATAACATTTAGAGAGAGTGATGGTAATATGTCCTAAGGGTTCTTAGGACACATTTAATTTTTCATAGGCAATATTAAGACATTGTAGGGGGCCTTATCATACATTATTAAATAGTAAGGGGTCATAAGTAGTCCTAGAACACATTAATGTATCCTATTGGGATCCTTACCATGTATTATAAGGGGTCTTATGAGGTTGTAGATCCTTTATGACCCTTAAAACCCCTTAAGACCCCTTACGACTAAATAAGAACCCTTATTATGCATTAGTGTATGGTATTGGGTCCTAGAGGGTCTGAGAGGTCATATGGAACATTAATATATTCAATGACCCCTTATTGGATACATTAGTGTATGGTAAGGGGTCCTAGAATCCCTTACAGCACCTTTGGACCATTTAGGATTAATAAGATATATGGTAAGGGGACCTAAAGGGTCAATAGGAGATCTACGACACATATTCAAACACTTGGACATAATTTTATATACTAGGGCCCTTTACAAACCCATTAGTATGGCATGTGCCCCTTAATGTATTTTAAGGGGTATTCATGGGCCCTATTGTGTCTTAAATGGTCCTAATATGTTCTAAGGTGTCGTAATGGGCCATAATGGGTCCTCTATAACTTAGGGTCAATTATGTCCATGTATGATACATTTGAATCATTCACATCCTTCATGTGTACTATAATAGTTAATGTGTTCTAAGAGATCCTAGTAGGTATCAAGGGGTTCTATGACCACTTAGGACACATTGTGAACCCTTATTATAAATTAGGACTAGTTAAAACCCAATAGGACAAATTTGGAATAATTACCACCACTTAGCACCCTTTACAACCTCTTAGGACATATTAGTATGTCCTATGTCAGTTAAATATATTTTAAAGGGTCCCAATTGGTTCTTATGTGTCGTAATGTCTCCTAATGGATCCAAAGGAATCCAAATCAGTCATAGGATTCCTAAGAACACATTAGAACCCCTTACAACACATTAGGAAACATTAGGATACAATATAACCCATTAGTGTGTCCTATTCCCCTTAAGGTGGTCTAATAGGTTCTAATGTCTTCTAATTATTCATCCTAGTGCATCCTTAAGGGTCCTAATGGGTTATTGGGACCCATTAAGGCACATTGGTGTGTCCTATAATGGTCAAAGTGTTCAAAGGGGTCATAATGGATTTGAATGTGTCTCATTGGATCCTAATGTGTGCTAATGGCTCTTAATAGGTCCTAATGTGTCCTAATGGGACCTAATCTATCCTAATGGATCCTAATATGCTTTGATGACCCCTTGGGGCATATTAGGCTCCTTTTAGACAAATTAGACCCCTAAAGTGTTTCCTATAATTATTAATATGTTCTTAGGGATCCGAATGTATCATAATGGGTCATAACGAGTCCTAGAAGGTTTTAATGAGTCCTAAGGATTTATAGGACCACTTAGGACCCAATAAAACCCCTTAGGACAAAATAGAACTAATCTAGACACATTATAACCATAAAGTGTGTCCTACAAAGATTAAGGTGTGCTAAGGGGTCATAATGTCGGCTAATGTGTATGAATGTGTCCCAAGGGCTCCTAAAATAACTCCTAAGGGTTTCTATGACCAATAAGGACCAATAAAACCCCCTTAGGAAATATTAGAATACATTAGGTTGCATCAGAAAACATTAGTTTTCTATGATGATTAATGTGTTATAAGGGTTCCTAAGAGGTCCTAATGTGTCCTAAGGGGTTTTTGTGAGTCATAATGTGACCTAAGGAGTTGTAATGGGTCATAAAGGGTCCTAGGACTTCCTAGAGCCCATTATAATGAATTATCATACATTCTAACTAATTAGAAACCTAAAGTGTACCATCTAATTCTTAATGCTCTCTCTCTCTCTCTCTCTCTCTCTCTCTCTCTCTCTCTCTCTCTCTCTCTCTCTCTCTCTCTCTCTCTCTCTCTCTCTCTCTCTCACACACACACACACACACACACACACACACCATGGTTAAATATAACTGTCAATTAGCTTGAACTAAAAATAAAATAATAATTGAAATGAGTAATTACCCTTAAATTATCATACAAAAGTGAACAATTTAATGTTACAATCAATCCTCCATTAGGAACAATGTTGAAACTCAAATGTGTTGATTGCTGAAATTTGGCTAAGTCTAATATTTATTAAAAACCATGATAATCCTCAATATCTTTCTTAACTCTTATGAAAATAAAATCACTCACAAAGATCCTAAAATTTAGAACATAAAATGCAACTTATACTTAAATGTAACATTTTTATGTATGTTTCCATTGTTGAGATTGAGCTGGCAAGGCCTGTTGGATTTTACCTACCAAATTAGAAGGGATTTTGAAATGTTTTTATTAATTTAGTAAATTTATATAGGGCACACACAATATAGGGTATGTGCACTGTGTTTTGAATTTCCACAACCTTTAGTTCAAGAAATCCAATCCATAACACATGCACATTATGACATGGATAGGGAAAACAAAAATGGCAACTTATTGGTCCCTGTCTTTGTAACTTACCTATTAATAGAAATCTCCATTAAATACCTAATAAAATATAAGGCACAATATAAAATAATCCATGATAATCATCCTAACATATTAGCCCAATATTCTTGAAGACAAAATATCTTAGATACTCTCATAAAGAAACATCATGCATATTGTTGACCTTATGGCCAGACTTTTTGTCAATTAGTGCCAAAACACTTAGCCATTTGGTTGGTTACATTATTTTTGAGCACCACAAAGTAATCCTTGTAGACAGTGTCAACTGAGCTACTCATGGAGTTTTAACCAAGCAGAGCAAAAAGATAGTGTCAACCAAGCTAGCCATGTTAACCGAGCAGAGGAAAAGCAGTGTTGACCGAGCTCCAATAGTAACTAAGTTGTTGTAGTGTCAACCAAGCTCTACAATGTTTCCTAATTCATCAATGTTAACTAAGTTCATGCCTACTCTTGTGTGATCAATGTGGACCAAGCAACCATGTCAACTGAGTGCCAGAGATTGTCGAGTTCACTATGTTGTCGAGTATCAATACATCACTCGAGTGGTCTTCAAAAACTTAGTATCAAAACTAAGCCGACTAGGTGAAGATTTTTTAATATGGTATTGTAGTTGACTTTAGAAGGTAACTATTTGGATTGGTATAAATGTGAGATATCTTGTGAAATCAAAAAATGAGAAGATAAGTGAAGAAAATGTGAGTTTGAAGATTGACTATTAAGGTGTTCTTCCTACATCAAAGGAATCTCATTCAACAAACCAAGTTGCATAGAAGAGATCAGCTACTGGTTCATCCTAACAGGTGCATCAGTCAAATCCTCTAACAAGGTGGACTTAAGAGTCTTATGCAGAATCTCTTAACTAAGTGCATACTTCATTGTATTGTATAAATCATTTTACAAGGTGGACCTAATAGTCCTTATTTCTTCTAACAAGGTAGATCATAAGAAGTGATCAATTGTAAGCCTTAACAGGACAACTTTATACTACAGTACTAAAGGTTATGGGTATCATCCCCACCCCAATTTTACTTTATATTTGGAAGGTTTTTGGGCTAACAAATATTGTATCAAGTGTTGTGAATGTTTTATTTCTTTCATTCTTCCATGAATTCAATTAGATTAGATTAGTTTATTAAGTATTAAATGGTGAATTGAAGTAAAAGTTTTGTTGATTCTTGATTCACCCTGCCTGCCCCTCTCAGTCACCTAGCCTTCTCTACATTTCCAACAATTGGTATCAAAGCATTTGGTTTTCATATCCGAAGTTTAACAACTTGAGAAGAGATTAGAGGCAATGGAAGTATACATACTAGAGAAAGCTATTGAAAATGAAAAAAATGGATCTACTTATGGCCTTGCAACAATTCAAGAAATAAAAGGAGTAACTCTCTAAATCCTTGCAAAGAAGAAAAGATCTAGCATCACAAATGAATGAAAATATATACATAGAATAAAGAATTGAAGACATTTATCATGATAGAAGTTTAGATGAAGTTGATGCAGCAATTAAAGATCTACTTGAAAAGAATCTCACTAAACATGAAGAAGTCAAAAAACTGAAAAGAGAACAAGAAATTTAGTCAATCAAAATGTGTGAAGACATGGAACAAAAGGGCATTGCAAAATAAGAGAAAATATTTCTAACTAAAAAGATAGAAGAAAAAGATAATAAGATTCATCCCCTATCTCTCCGGTAAGTAGATTTGATAAATCAACTCAATTGTGCAAATCAAGAGCTTATCAACATGAGGACAAATAATGTAAGATTATAGAATGATCTCAACATAGAAAGGCAAACCAATGAAAGGGTGATGAATTCTCAAGAAATCATGAATCAATTGGACAAGAAAACTCACTTTACACATAAAGGAAAAGCTAGATTAGGCTATACAAATGAAGGTGAATCATCATAGCAAGGGGCTCAGAAGAACAAAAGGCCTACATGTAATCATTGTGGAAAGATAGGGAATACATAAAACAAGTATTGGAGAAAAGAAAAATCAAAATTTAGTGGAAAATGTTACAGTTGTAACAGGAAAGGACACAAAACAAGTGAATGCATAGAGAAAACCAAGTTTAAAGGAAATTGTTTCAAATGCAACAAATAAGGGCACAAATCTTCATCATGCAAAACCAAGAAATGGAACCTAGTAGAACAAATTGTGAAAGATATCTTTCGTTGGGATTATAAAACATGGTGTAGATGTTACTTATGTGGTGAGTGTGGACACATTGGAGAAAACTTCACAAGAACTCACATGAAGAAGAGAGACCCTACAAAGAGATGTTTTGTATGCAAATAACTTGGTCATCTAGCCAAGAACTATATGAACCAAGCTATAGTTGAAGATGAAAATAAAACAAAGGCTAACAATGTCAAAAACAAAATGAGGATGCAATGGGTAAATAAATCTCTAAAGAATGAAAGTCAAAGTCATGAAATTGTTGACACCCAAGTTAGTGAATTGGGTGATTCAACCACTTCAAGCTAATTATCCATGGAGATCACTTGAACTATGATTCAAAGTAACATCTCATATTAGTTCTAGTTAAGCATGCAAGAAGATCCAAATCAGCATTTCAAATGCATTGGGATCACCAGGTTGAATTAGTATCTTAGACCTAATCGAGAAAATTCAAGTTGAATTACCTAACCAAGAAAATTTGGGTCACATGACCTAACCAAGAAAAGTTGAGCACAAGTTATTTCTAACTAATCTTTATTGAATTCAAAGACATAATCAAGCTTGGATATAGATGGCATTTACCAAGTTGAATACTTAAGGTATTAGCCAAGCATCTCATGTTTGTCGAGTTTAACAATTTCTCACCAAGTTGTCTATCATGTGATCCATTTATGAAGACTTAAAGACAAATTTTGAATAAAAGGAAGAATTTAATGTTTTCATTTTTCACCGTGAATTCAAGAGCAAATGGAGCACAACAACCTTGAGTCCCCTTGAGAAATTTAGAGAAAATTCATCAAAGATTATTCTTCCATCACTGAGCATTATGGCATAGTCATCTTGCAACAAGGTTAAGAAGGGATCCGAGATGTTAGTAACGAATACTATGCATGAAGACCCAAAGTTCAAGCTTTGTCCTATGATTGTAGAGGAATTGGACCCAGTTGGTGCACATTCACAAATTCCATCGAAGGTACTATTAACTCACAATATTAGATCAATTTATCACTATTCAATTTAGGACTTAGGAACTCTAGAGTTGAGTCAAGCATATGAGGCATTATGTGTGGACAAAAAACTCAAACCCAAGCACAAACACCTAGAAGTGAAGGGTTTAACCCATATTCTATGTATGTAGTAGAATTTTCAAATTGGATGGATTAGGTTCATCCTAAGTCATGTTCATTATATGAAATTCTGGCTCAACCAATCCATTAAGATTATGAAGAAAATGATTCATAAGGTTACCAAATTTTTCATTCTTGATAAATCCAAGAAGGAAAAAACCCTAGGTCGAGTTGAGCTAGCTATGAAGACTCTTGCCAAGTGGGATGGTAGAAGGATGAAGCTAAATAAAGTCATAAACATGGAGATCAAGTTTGGTATTCATGTGATTGCATATAAGATATACAATTCCAGTCAACCAAATAGGGTTCTATATGAAGCTGTGGACTTGGCTTACAAGGTTGTCAAGAAAAATCTCTCTTTTGACCTTGCCAAATTGTAGCTAAATTGGTTGAGCAAAAACATGGAAAGCATCCAACCATCAAAGAAAAATCCATGTAAGTTTGGCTCACTTTTAGTCTACTTATTCTTTTATGGTCAGGCTATTTGTCAATTAGTGCCAAACCAGTTACCCATTTGGTTGGTTACATTGTTGCTGAGCACTACAAAGTAAACCTTGCAAATAGTGTCAATCGAGATAGTCATGTAGTGTTAACTGAGTAGACCAAAAAGATAGTGTCAACCAAGCTAGCCATGTTAACCAACTAGAGAAAAAGTAGTGTTGACTGAGCTATAATAGTAACTAAGTTGTTGCAGTGTCAATCAAGCTCTATAATGTTTCCCAAGTTATTAGTGTTAAACTAGTTCACACCTACTCCCAAGTGATCAATGTAGACTGAGAACTAGTGTCAACTAAGTGCCAAAGATTGTTGAGTTCACTATGTTTTCAAGTATTAATAATCACCCGACTGGTCTTAAGAACCTAAGTATCAGCACTAAGCTGACTAGGTGAAGATTTTTTAATATGGTATTGTAGCTGACTTTAGAAGGTAATTATTTGGATTGGTATAAATGTGAGATATCTTGTCAAATCCAAAAATGTTAGGATAAGTGAAGAAAATGTGAGTTTTAAGATTGACTAAAGGTTACAAGTAGTATAAGGAAAAGTGGAGTCTTATCCATCACATTAAGGTGATCTTTCTACATCAAAGGAATTTCATTCAATAAACCAAGTTGCATAACAAAGATCAGATATTGGTTCATCCTAACATGTGCATTAGTCAAAACCTCTAACAAGATGGACTTAACAGTCTTATGCAGGATCTTCTAACTAAGTACATACTTTATTGTATTGTATAAATCCTTTTACAAGGTGGACCTAACAATCCTTATTGCTCCTAATAAGGAAGATCACCAGAAGTGATCAATTGTAAGCCTTAACAGGCCAACTTTATACTGCAATACTAAAGCTTGTGGGTATCATCCCCACCCCAGTTTTACTTTCTATTTGGAAGGTTTTTGGGTTACCAAATATTGTGTCAAGTGTTATGAATGTTTTATTTCTTTAAATCTTTCATGCATGCAATTAGATCATAGTAGTTTATGAAGGATTAAATGGTGAATGAAATAAAAGTTTTATTGGTTCCTAATTCACAACCCCCCCCTCCTCTCATTCACCTAGCCTTCTCTACATTTCCAACAAAAAATATGATTCAAATAGTAATAAAAAATTAATCTAATATCATAGTATTTCACTTAATGCAATATATGTTTCTAGATACATTAAATAAAATTTCATTTATTAAGTATACTTACTTCATTGCACTTACAATCCAAGGTCTGAAGCCATGTTACCTTCTTGTAATAATGGGATCAGAATGTCAATACTATTTCTATCTATAATGTAACATACACAATAATGATGAAAAAGTGAAAGTTTCATTACTGATGGTTATGTTGCTAAATGTTGTATTTTATAATGATTTTCTATTCTATATATCTTTAGCTATTTCATGTATTGTTCTTCATAAAGTATGTGTGTAGAAACATTGTATTTCCATTGAGTTTTTTATTTTTTTGTGAAGATAAAGATTTGTATTATCACTTTCCCATTACTCAACCATCCCAAACTCTACATGCCTACCAAATGGCCTCATCATGTATCCTTTCATCAAGATTCTAACTCACTATAATCTTAGCTATTTATCTCAAAGCTTACTAAAATTTTTCATATTCACTTATTTCCAATACAATTCTTAACATGTGACACATTTTGAGTGTAAGTTAAGTCTACAAAGTATGTAAACTTATTAAAAATGAAATGAAAGTGTAAAATATATGATGTTCATTCAAAGTGTAATTGATGATTCTGTTTTTCTTTCAAATAGAAATTATAGAATGTAATTAGAGTTTATAATATGTTCTTTATTAATTGTCATTGTTTTAGATCGGTTTCTTATAAGAGGTTTATATAGGCCATGATATTCAATTGTTATTATTATTTTATTGATGTTTTGATCATTATTATATCTAGATTTATTTTTTCTTTATGTCAATATGTTTTTATAGTTTAAATTTGTAATTGAATAGAAAAGTACTTGAATATTAGTTAACTTAAGCACAATAATATAATCATCAATTAGTATTTACAAAAATTTAATATTTTTTATTGATGAAAACTAAAATATGTGAAAGAATAATATGCTACTGATAGACTATCACAAGAAGAATAAGTAAAAAAATCTAAAATAAGAACTATGTAGAAAGACAAGAACTATCTAATGAAAACAAAATCTGAATAATGAAGTACTAGAGTATACATTTGCATGATGTAATAGCCCACCAGGAAATCCAAGAGAAATCAACCTATAATGTTACTAAGTTTTCTATAAAAAAATTGGAAGGATGAAAACAATCAAGAGATAACTAAGTGGAAGTAATAAGTCACAAATGTACATGACCAATACAATAGAAGTTACATCTCTCAAGGGTTCCTTAATTTTGAATCATGTATATATGTTTAATTTAGTTTAAGTTTCATAATTAAACAAAGTCCATGTCATAGAATAACCAGATGTATGAAATTACATGAAAGAGCATACAATTACATAAGATGCCACATGGAATAACCAGAATACATACTCATCCTTTACACATGTTGTATGATATGAAATGCTAAAAGAATATACATCACAATAAGATAAAACATCCTATAGGATCTCAAATAAACAAAGTGCAAAATACTAGAATATGACCATAGAACATAATCATAAGATAAAAAGAATAAAATAACTACACAAGGTACATCCATCATCTACATCCAATAGTCGAATCTCAATGGTATAAGAAAAACTACCAGCCGACCTCGTGGAGCCTAAATGACCCACTCCTATTGTGTTGAGGAGATAATATCAAGTAACAAATGGATAACAATCCAAATTTCATAACAAGAATCTAAGTCAATGAATCTTGATAGAAGTCAATTTGAAAGGTATAGTATACACATGGATCATCTAATCCTAGAGGCAACAAAGACACATATGAGACCTAATATGCATGTGGGAAAGTTTCATCACATGATTCAACTCTAAGGTTACCCTGATAGTCTCTCAGGACCCTATCCCCCTAGTGACTCTATGTGGCATCAATATCTTTTCTTATAGACAAGGCATACTAACAAGGAAAAATCACAACCAAGCATTCACTCTACTCCCATCCTAGCCTATACAAGCACTCGAGGCATGGATAAGCTAATACATTGATTGTTATTAATTTATTTTAACCCCATTAATGAGAAGTGTATCACTTATTAATACAACTTATAATTAGATACCTAGGAAACCCTTTTAGGGATCCGACCTCCATTGTGAGCCACTTCCTAGCATACATATAGACAACCTACCCTAAGCTCATAAAAGTATATCTCATAAAATCATAATAATCACATCAGTCTTATACTAGCAACTAGAAAGTGCCAATAGATAATCTATCAAACCTCATAGGTTATACCAATAAAAAACAACACATGAGCTTACAAAGAACTAAATCTCATCACAGAAGTACATGAATCTATCACATTGGTTGGGAATAAAACAATCATGATAGTACAACATCACATAACATCATAAAAAGAACTACTTCCAAAGCCTCTCGTAAACATTCCTATTTCGTTAGAACACTAGTTTTCCCAAACCCAATGCAAGATAACATAATTATTGATCTCTAAGCCTTATTTCTTATTAGTGTCTTACACTTAATCATTTCCTAAGCAGTGTTGGTCGGTCATCACTATGTTGGTGTTTTAAAACTACATATCTAAAACAACACTAGAATACAAAATAATGGTATACCTAGGGATTAGTTACTTTCCATTTTTCAAAAGAATGCATTTAGATCTAGACCAACTAATGAAGCAAGAGTGATTCCTACTGTTGGATACAATTAAGTAATTGTGTATTGTCTTTGGTGTTACACAAATGCCATATCAGTTATTAGACAGAGTCTACCGAGTTCTACCGATCAGGAAAACAATTTACAGAGTCTACCGAGCTCAGTCGGTTAGTAAAGCCTTTTGCAGTGTATACCGAGCGTTCCTGTATGTCACACGGTGAGTTAGTGATAACCGAGTTCGCACGGTAAGCTAAGGAAAGTTTAGTTCTTACCGATATCACTCGGGTATCAAAGGATTTTGTAGCAAACGGTTAGTATTAACCGAGTTCGCACGGTAAGCTAAGGAAAGCTTAGTTTTCACCGAGCTCACTCGGTAATCGAAGATAGCTTTTACCAATTCTAGTCAGTTTCCAAAGGAAGTGGCAGGTTTACCGAATTCCCTGGTAACTGTAGTTTTTACCGAGTTCTACCGGTTAACACAGGAAGCAGTTTTTTTTTTTTTTTTGAGCAGAGTCGGCCAGTGAAGAATTTTATTTTGATTATTAGTTCAAGCCAATTTTTGGAATATGTTTTGTCAAGTTGGTTGGGCCGACCTGGTATCATGTATAGTATATAAAGAGAGGCTCAAGATGCGGAAAAGTGAGAAAAAAAAAAAAAAGGAGTATATACGAATAGTGCAAGGAAATGCAAGGAAGAGACTTGTGTGTGCCTAAGCAGAGTTGAGCAGAAGGAAATCTTGGAGCTGCAAAGATATATTTAATCAGAAAGGATCTTGTGGAGCTAAAATGAGATCTGTATTCAGCAAGATAAGTTGCATGTATTTTCAGATCATTCATTGTTGCTTTCTAACCATTGTAACAGTGATTCCAAAATCTCTTAACAGAGTTGGTTTAACAGCCATTCCATAAATCCTTTAACAGGGTGGCAATTCAGTTGAATTGTTCTAAAGACCTCTTACAAGGCCACTCCTAACAGGGTGATTAAATCCTCTAACAGGGTCACACCTAACAGTGTGTTTTGTAACCTTTAACAGGGTTGGCTCCTAACAGGGCTCACTTCAGAAGAGTGAAAATTGGTGACTAGTTGCTGGTGGTTTTTCCCATATTGGGTTTCCACGTAAATCTGGTGTCTACTGTGTTCATGATTGCTTTCTTTTGCATGGTTGCTTATTTTAGTAAATGCTTAATAAATTAACTAAACATCTATCCAGTTTTAAGCAGCAATTTATGTGTTTACCAAGTAGCAGCAGCAACTAAGTTTAAGGCATCTTTGGGACTGTTGAATTTGTTTTTGTGGTAACTGATTCACCCCTCCCCTCTCAGTTACCCCATCTTCATTTTCCAACACCTACACTTTAGGCTCTACTAACCAAGGTAGGTTTATCTAGGGATCTCAACATTTCTTCATATTTTCACATCACACATCCCTTTAGAGAAGTTTTGGTCTCTTCATCTTCTTGAAATTTAAATCAACCATTGATTTACAACAACCAACTATAAACGCAAAATGTATTACAATAAGTGAATGACCAACATGTAATCCTTTCTCACCCACTTTAGATAATTGATTTGATTAAATATGAATTATGCAACTAAATTACTATCTCAATTTGTATCTCAATTGATGACTAGTGCCTTATCCATTGTTACACAGAGTCATATTAGTAAATCTTGACCTATTCAATTAACTTGCAATTAAATATATTAGTTATTAACCTCAAATCCCATTCTTATTATATCCCTTCCATACAGTTAGAAACTCTATCAATTCTTAGAAGCATTTACTTAATTTCTTGAATTAAAAGCAACGAAGACTTGATATGCAACTCATCCAAGTGCACTAAACTAAATGAACTTTTGTCATTCAATCTCAAAGTGACAAATATATGAAAATGGAGGTAGAATTTAAAGACATGGATATTTAGAATATCCTTTTGTATTAATCTTCTTGAGAATAATATGCACATCTAATACAAAGAAAAGTGATATCAGAATGTGACAGTTCAACATTAATGACAAAAAAAATGGTATTTGTGTTTAAAATATGAAGATGATGTAAACTGATGAAATGTGTAGAATTGTATGAATTTTATGCCTATAATTTTTATTATTTTTTTGACTAAGAATTTATTCATTTTATTTTATTTTGAAGTCCCTTTTTTAACTGTAAAAAATATAGGATGTAGTTCCCATCAAACAAGTATGTGCAAATCATCTTTTTTTGTTATGATTTGAAAATATTTTATAGATGACATGTATAGCTAGTGCACAAAAAAAGAAATAATTATTTTTTATGTATATTTTCTTTGTCATAGGTACTCAAGTTCGACCTTGTCAGAATCCAACAGTTTTTTCCTCCCGTCAAAACTTCCCTATCAAATCTATACCTTCTTGAAAAAAAATTACATATTCATGAAGAGGATTCTCTCCTCTAGTGATAAATATTTATTTTTTATTTTTTTGATATGATTTACTATTTTTTTTCATTTTTTGAGAGAGCATCTTCTGAAATGTTGAAATATCGACTTATAATATTTTTAGATTATAACATATGATAACTAATCAAAACACTCAAAAATTTATATAATGATGATATTGAATCTGAAATCTATAAAAGGGTATTTTTAGTTTTTTTTTAAAATTGAGTTTTGATAGAGAAATGAGATTTGACCAAAACAGGTTTTTGTATCACAAATGGTGACACAGATCTATGCTTTTACCCATTTGTCATCTATCATTCAATGATCCACTATATTCTTAGAATAAAAATTTGAAATAATATAAAATTAACATAAGAATTTGGACCAACTGCAAAATAGCATTATCATTAAAATGAAACATAAATTGGACCTTCACTCCACATCTTGGATATCCTTTTATAGAAAAGGATTGCAAAAGTTTCAGATGGTAGGACACTTGTCAAAATTTGATTTCAAAAAAAAAAAATACAAAGACAATTCAAATATTTTCTTTTTTACAAACATTCTTTGTATTTAGATAGAAGCAGGGAAACAATTTCAAAATTTACAACTGGCACCAAATCTTTAGGTACAGTCCTTGTTTTCTTCATAGGTGTATCTATAGAAAACCCATGCAGAATTAAGATAACCTATTATGATGACTTGTCCTTCCTCTATTGTTTCCTCTTATGCATGTCAGTCTAACTTCTAACCTATTCCCATTGGCAAAGCCTTAATTACTCTAACTTCTTCCCATACATAAATCTCTCTCTCTTTTGGTCATTCAGTGCCTCTAACTTCATCTAAATCACTAACTACCTTATTCCACCTGGCATCTATTATGGCTCTTGACTCGGTTACAAAATGGTTCATATCAATTTCCACTTTGAAGAGAGAATCAATCAAATTATTGAAAGCAGCATTATCTGAATCACCATCAAAAGTGGTTGTTACTCCTTCTAGAGATAATATCCAGTCAAAAAAAATTGACCATTCATGCCAATATTTTCACTTATTGTCAACATCCAAAATTGGTGGGATGTAAGAATCAATTCCCCCTATCAAAATCTTCATTTTACTTTGCACAATTCGCAACTTTATAGTAAAGAAACCAATTAAATCTTTTACTATCTTCAAACCTTCCTTTACTGTAAAAACCTTATCAAGTAGATTAGGCTTCTTTGTCATTAAAAAAATTAATCTTTCAAAAAATTGAATGCATGGCCACCATTGATTAACAATAAGTGACAACCGTAATAGTACTTCATTGCATATATGATCAATATTTTCTAGAGAAATAAAAAGGCTATGTGCTTGTTAAGAGATCTTCTTTCAAGTGCCTATCCTATGGCCTATCATATCTTTTAAAATATTTTTTCTTATTTTAACACATTGTTGTGGAGCCTCAACATCAATACTCATCCCTTGAGGTTCAGAATCAATATGTACTTGTTCTCTAGTCTAAGTTATTGTATCCTAAGTAGTTTTTGTTGGTTCCTTACTCTTGACTTCTACTCTTCTCTCCTCTACTTCCTTAAGCTGATCCTTTAAGGAATCAACTTCAGCTTCTAGCTCCTTAGTTGTTAACTCTAACTTATGGTTTCTTTTCCCATAGGCATAGCTCTTTTTGAGCTCTTCCTCATACAATTTTCTAATGTCAATGTAATCATGGAAGGTTTTGGCTAGCTTGGTCACAATTTCTTCAATCTTGGCCTCATTCATCAATAAAAAATGTTTCAAGGCCTTAGAAATTTTTGTACTAGAAGTGTTCTGCATAGTCCATACTATCATATTTCCTTGAGCACTGCTTTGAATGTCCATTAGCTTTGTCTTGTTTGTTTCAAGTTTATGCTCCACATTGTCCAAGACTTAGCTAGAGTCTATGTTGAATCCTAACCCTCTTTAGAAACCATCAACACCAAATGTCTCATATGAAATTGCATTATCTTGTCTTTGATCTGATCTAGCATGAATGCTTGCTCAAGATCCCCACTAGGCACCAAAAGCATTCTACTCCTTTGTACAAGGTCTCTAGCCTCTATAGGAGTCACTTTCTCACTTTTAGGATCATATTCCTTCAATTTATCTATAAGTTCTTGAATCTCCTCCTTAGATTCACCTGGTTTGAGTTTCAGGACCAACTCACCTTGTATAAGAAACTTTTAAACTCGTCAGATTTCAAAAATTCATCATCTTCAAAGAAATTTTCTACCTAGATGATCCTATCATCCAACCTAGTTGCTATCATTTGTAAGTGAGTCAAAGAATTCTCTTCTCATGTTACTCTATCCTTAAAATATTTTTTCCTTAAATTAGAAAAATATTGACTCTTACCAAGCATCAATTGTAGTATCATCTGTTTCACCTTATGAGGTACTTGGACCACTTTTTGGGTATGTGCAGGATCATGGTGTGCCAAAAAGTGGCGATGTGAAAAAAAAAGGAGTTTGAAGATGCCTAAAAGCGCTTCAAAATCTGCTCTGACTTTTTTTTACCTATCCAGGAACCAAACCTGGAAGGTTAAGCCGAGCCTTATCAGATATCCGATATCATATCGGATATCCGATTTTAAATACAATATCCGACTAATAATTAAAATCATATAATAGTATGATATATTATTTAATATTATTATTATTGATATAAAATAATAATATTATTATTAAATAATATATCATACTATTATATTATAATATTATTATTATTATTTAATATTATTATTATAATAATTATTATACTATAATATAATAATATTATTATAATTATTATTATACTATAATATAATAATATTATTATTATAATTATTATTATACTATAATATAATAATATTATTATAATTATTATTATACTATAATATAATAATATTATTATTATTATATTATAATCGTATAATATTATACTATAATAATAATATTATAATAACATATTAAATTATAATAATATAATATAATATTACATATATTATAATATATAGTAATGTAATATAATATATATATAATATAATATAATAATAAAAAGTAATATCTTATAATATAATATATAATAAAAAAGTATAATATATTATAAATTATAATAGTATAGTATAATAATAATATTTTATATTATAATATATAGTAAATTAATATAATAAATATAAAATATAATATAAAAATATATAAAATGTAATATATATGTTATATTATATATATTATAATATCGGATATCCGATACCTGTGCATGGATTAAACACAAAATCATAGACCTGCGGCCCTTATTTTCACGCGAATTTGGGCCAATTAGATTGGATATCAGATAGCAAATCGGATATCAGATATCAGGTATGTTCCCCCCCGACTCATTTTTAACCTAAATTTAATAGATTTTAACAAGATTTTGTTTGTTTTAGTTGAATCTAGGGTTTTTTTGACAAAAATGGTTAAAATTTAGATTTTTTTTAAATATATATTACATTTTGCAATTCAATAGGAATGGCTGATCAAAATGATGACACTGAGGCAGGGAATAATATTCCTTGCAACCCACCACCAAACGATCCAGTATCCCCACAAAATCGTCCACCAAATGATCCTCTACCTCCTCAAAACCCTCCTCGAATCGAGGATTTGATAAATGAAAATCTCACTGAGTTGAGAGGTTTGCATAGAACATACAATAATGTACCTGCACTGGCTCCTATGTTATCCATGTTAAACACCATAGTGGATAACATTGAAACTCTTACAAACCAACAAAATGCTGCTCTTCGTTGGCATGATGAAATGCACCAGATGTTTGATGATGGTTTGGATTATAATGAGCTCACGGCCCTCAACATAACCAAAGATGATTTGGCAAGCCTTTTTGCTAACCCAAAAACAGGTATACTAGTTGACCCAAAAAAAACCAAACTATCGATTAAATGGTGCACAAATGACGCCATACGTGCAAATTTTTGGGACCGTTGGTGGATGGTCTTTGATATCCCTCCACATGGCAATTTAGACATACCATTTTATTTCCTTAAAAAATTATATGCAGAATTTGTGTTGAAACTTAAAGTGAACTATTGGAGCATGAAGCCCAACATGGGCTTAAGACTAGGAGCTCCTCAGGATAGACCCTCTTCCCAGTAGAAGAAATTTGGCACTTTTGTCCCCCCCCCCCCCCCCCCTGATATCTCCCCCCCTCCTCGAGTGCAGCATCCAGATATTATGGAAAAGGCTAGCTCTCAGACCATCAGAGCCATTCATAGGCTGAGTAGCCTAATGATATCTCAGGCTAGGTCAGTCTTGCCTCCTCATGTTGATGATGTTGGTGCCAGTTCATCATCAGCTAGCTCATCACACGTTTGTGTGCCTCACACTTGCATTACATGCAAGAATATTTTCCTAGGTCCCATAGGTGATCTTCCTGAGTATCATTTTGTATTAGACGAGGATACACCAGACGCACGTGCAGAGGCTACAAACCCTGATGCAAGAGAGGAGGGGAATGTAGAGGCATGGACTCCTTCGTGTCGGTACGTGTATACATTTTTTTGTTATGACATATGTGATTTAAAGTTAATTTTTATAATAGATTAATTTTAATTTTTAATCCATACTGACTTTTACATGTATGTGATCTTCATTCCTGTTTAGTTGATGACCGAGGAGGAGCTCAGACAGATAGATGATGCTACACTCTCGGCCATTTCATTTGGCCTTGAGACATCTACGGTACATTATGTTGTGTTCACATTTCTTTTTTCTATTTGATATTGTAGCATATATGGTTGCTAATCTTTCTCTTATCTTGCAGATACCACCTGCCTCGGGGGGACAAAGTGTGGGGGGTGAGCCAGCATGCATTGACAAAGGAAAGGTAATTAGATGTTTTCTAATTGATTAAATATTGATGCATTCTTGTAAAATGTTTGTGGTAATCTCATTTAATTACATTATTTATTGTATATAGGGTGTGGCTACTGGCGATGAGCCTGTACAGATTCGGCGTCCTAGATCATCAGGGATTTTCATTCGCAAAGAGAGCCCCATTGTATGTATAAGTATCATTTATTTTTTATTTATTTAATTGATTCAGAGGAAAGTATGATTGTTTTTCTATACAATTTCTATGATTTTTTTTGTACCAATAATGATTCATGTCTTGCATATGTTCATTACAACTTAAATAGGCTTATATGCACCTGTCCAACCGACCAAGTTGGTTACAAAGGTTTATTTAATCAAACAAATACCAAATTACTACTTTCCCTCCAAAACTAATATGACCGTTTGAATTTGAAATTCAAATTTCAAACTATATTTTTTATGCATTCCCTAACTTTCTAAACTATTCCATTGACTCAAAATTGGTCATATGGATTTATTAAATGCAACTATGTAAATTTCCAGAAAATTGAAGTTTTTATTATTTTTTCTCCAAACCACCATACACTCTGATCTCCCCCTTTCAACTGAGATCACATATGACATATATAAAGGTCTACATGATCATTGGAACAACCATATAGGCGTTCCCAACCATAAAACAAACAAACAACCACTTTTTGCTAATACTGTTTAGACTCTAAATACCCTATTCTAAGGCCTTTTGGTCCCATGGAGTCACTTGGTTTATAACCACACCAAAATGCTTGTGGGCCTTACATGTGCCTTTATTACAAAACATAGACCAACTTGTAAAATATGGACCAAACCTTTATTCCAACTTCCTAATCTACCTGAATCCTCGCTTTCATGGAGTGGCAAGGTGTCCGGCAACAGAGATACTTGTTCCCCGTTGCCACATAGGTTAGGTGCCCTGCACCACCTTTCCTCTCTCTCATTCTGAACACTAGTCCACCAAGTGAGTGATGTTCCTCTCAATCTTGTTGTTGCTACTTTTACCTTCTTATCTGCCTTTATGTCTTCAAGATCAAAGTAGTTCTCAAGGGCCTCTATCCACCCTAGCACTTCTTCACTATCCATTTTACCCTGGTATATTGGAAAATCAATATGGTTCTTCCCACCATTACCTTGTACTGCCATTAATGATTCTCATAAATCTCCTTTCTTCAGGATCATCTGTTGTCTCATGCTCTTGCCTTGCATTACCAACCTCTTCTTCTTCATGGTTCTCTCCATGATTTCTTCCTCTAACCTCTTCTCCTCTAGGTTCTTGCCTTTCCTTTTTTAAGGATTCTATCCTTGCAATAAGCTTCAGCCTCTCTCTTCTCATCTGTCTTTCTTCCCTCACTCTAGATGCTTCAAGTTCTCTCCTCTCTCTTTTCTCTTTTGCCAACTCTTCTCTCAATTCTTCAAGTTCTCTAGCCATTTGATTTTTAGGAGGCATTTTCACAACAAGTTTTCTTCCTTCCCAAGGGCCAACTCACTTATTCTCTTTCTTTGCTCACCAAGAAATCTCTGGACACCACTTATGTACCTTTCAACTCTTGGACACACAAGGAGGAATTAGACACACCAAGGCTTCAACAAAGGGACCAACACACTAAGGATTTTCAAGATTATAGGTCTTGGTCACACTCCTAAACACCCAAACTTCAAAACCCTCCTTAAAATGGCTTAAAAACTAGGGCCTGCTTGTTCAAACTCCAAAACTCAATTCTAGAACGTTTTGACTTGTCTAATGACAAGATATGATCATGACAACCTACATGAACCTATCAAATGACACATCTACCATATGAAATCCTAAAATCATATCTCATGCCCAATTACAAATTTCTTCCACATATGAGTCCAACATTATAACTTTGTATGCTTCCATGAGCCATAATTGGTGCAAGGATTGCCCAATTGACTTCAAGAGATGTTCCATGACCTCTATAATGCCTTGGATCTTCAATGTTCCCCTGATGAGCATGGGATGCTCTTGCATCACTTATCTTCATAAATAAATTCAAAACTAATTTATGTGATATTAACAACTACTATTTTGTATCTCATAGGAGACTCCTAATGCACATGAGGTTCGACGGGACAGTTATGTAGATTTGATGACGCAGCCACTCACTCCTGAGGAGGAGCCTACAATAGTAAGTTTTAGTTTGAATTCATGATTAAATATGTTATAAATTTAGCATGCTATGAATTATAATGTTATAGTTTAAATTGTAGATTCATCTGACAAAGGTATTTGAACATATACAGCCCACAATCACAGAGGTACCAGCATTGCCGAGGGCATACGAGAGGACTCCTGACCGGCGCAGGAGGTCGATGAGAGAGGTATTTATTATGAAATTTTGATAGTATTAATCTCCAATATGGAAAAGATCATTATGCATTCGAGTAATTCAATGTTAGATACGTAGAATCATATAAATTTAGTAGTCTAACTTTGGGTTTTCCTTTTTTGTTTATGTAGGAGGCATCTGATCCACCTAGTGTAGTGACGAGGCTGCATTTTGATCATCCCAGCACCCTAGGATAGTACAGTTTTCGTAGGATGCATCATGAGACATTTTGAGATGGCATATGCCACATTGTATATAGAAACATTGATATTATACACATTCTGAGGGCAGGATCAGCCACATTTTGTATATGGATCTATGTATTTTGATATATATATATATATATTTGAGTACTTTTTCTATGGATACATGATCTTTGATATATATTTGTGTAAAATTTTGTCTATGGATACATGTATTTTGATATATATTTTTATCATTTACGTGCACAATGATATACATATTAATTTAGTATCTAGTATTGTTCAATTTATCGTGGATCATGTGTCATACCCTAAATTTTACTAGTAAAAACACACACAAAAAAAAAAAATTTAGCTTATGAAATCGCATAAGAAATTACATATTGTAAAACAAGGTTATCATTGAATAGGAGTTCAAGACTCATGTGAATAGTGTGAAGGTGTTAACATTTTAGTCACAGGTGGTTTTCAAATAGATTGGATGACAGTCTAGTTCAAGTTAGCATCACGAGTCAAACGAGCAAGTTCAAGATACAACACTCATAAATTAGTGAGGTAATTCATATCCTAACAAGCCTCTGATACTAATATTCTATTAGGGTCTGTCAGTGGTATCATATGGACTAGGTCGTGATTCTAGCATGTAAGGGAAGGGGATCAAAATTACTTATTATCCTCATTACCAATGTACACACATTCATTAATCATTACAATATATATTAATGTGACAATTAGTATATTACTATATCCTCATTATCTATCAACATTGCTTCCTCACCAAATTATTGAGTGCACAACAAGATTGTAAGAAATCTACTAAGTTTTAAATTTATACAATCAATGGTATCACATAACATCTATGGATTGTTATTATCAACTAGTCATTTACAATACCACAAGGAGAAAACTTTCTTTCACATTTTCAAATGATAACAATGATGTCAAAGAAAATCTGTGACTCGTACCAATGCTTTCATAACAATATAAACTCCAAATGAAACATGCATATACAACCTTATCAATATTTTCTTCTACACGTACATTAGGTAACAATGATACAATCTCCTTCCATCACAATGGGGCAACATAAGGGACTTTTCAAAATCATAAGGAACATGGACATTGAAAGATATGGACAATGAGTAGCATGAACATTGTCCAACATGATCGTTGAGAACATGAACAAGCTGGTGAATCCTCCTTCACAAATGAGGGCACAATGTCAAGTTTTCTCATCCAACATCAATCTGCAAGATTATCATTCCAAGCCATTTCCATTGCTCCCTTGGACACAAATCTGCATATGCAACACAACAAAATAACAAGGACCATGGGTGCTTTCCACCCAACCATAAGCCTCAAAGAGACCACCCCCGCGCTAGGGAACAAGGCTCAAACTGGGATACACATACAATCTTTCAATGCATAAACATTACATTTCAAACTTGAACAATTTCCCCCCAAGACTATTTCACAATGGCTTCACAGATGGAACCATAAACATAGGGTGAAGGTGTGTTCTAAAATGGAGACTTGCTATACCAAACCATATTTGCAATAAACAATTTTCATGCCTTCTCGGGACTATCATAATTCACCAAATTTCATGCCCTCTCGGGGCTATCGTAAATGAACCATTTAATGCCCTCTCGGGGCCTCCACATTTCCTCCTCCAAACCCACTACCATCAGCTGTAACTCCTCAAACTTCCTTTCTACACCATACTTTCCTTATCACCCCCAGCAAGATATGAAATGTTATGGCATACAATGGAGCCCATACTCCAAGGTTCTCAATACATTTTTTGAACCCAACTTAAGCCCTTCACCCTAGACTTCTCTTCCCTTCCCACAAGGGTGAGTGTAAGTCCCAATCCCATAACAATACTCAAGCACAAAACAAGAAAACAAAACCAAGTAGAAATAAAACAAGAAATTTTGGCAAACACCCCACTAGTTTCGCCAAGACCCTCTAATAAAGCCTTCCCACTAACTTATTTTAGCAAAAACACGAATCCACTCCATCCTTATGAACTTGTCTCCTCTAACAGTTCATCGATAGCCCTCTTGAGCTCTGAGTTATGACCCTCGAAGGATCGACCTCAAAATGCACTTAGAGAACCTTGAAGACTCCTCGGTACGGGGTGGCCGCAAATGATGGATGGTCTTTGTGGCCAAAAACAAGGTGTGACTAGGGTTCACCCGCTCATTTGGAGCTAATGGGATTGGCGATTCGATGCCAAGATCAGCGGTTTCAAAGTTACGCTGTGGTACACCTATGAACTGAGGCACACTGTGAGTTTTGGCATCGAGTGAGATCATTGTGCTGAATCCAAACGGAATGTGATCTCTCAAAAATGAGATAGGTTATTTTAGGCCTCAAGATCACCGTCCTGTAGCATTTGACAGTTCGTCGATAGCCCTCACGAGCTCTGAGTTATGACCCTCGAAGCATCGACCTCAAAATGCACTTAGAGCACCTTGAAGACTCCTCAGTACGAGGTGACCGCAAATGATGGATGGTCTTCATGGCCAGAACAAGGGTGTAACTAGGGTTCAACCGCCCATCCGGAGCTAATGGCACTAACGATTCAATTCCAAGATCAGCGGTTTCAAAGTTACGCTGTGGTGCACCTATGAACTGAGGCACACTGTGAGTTTTGGCATCGAGCGAGATCGTTGTGCTAAATCCAAACGAAATGTGATCTCTCGAAAATGAGATAGGTTATTTTAGGCCTCAGGATCACTGTCCTGTAGCATTTGACAGTTCATCGATAGCCCTCACGAGCTCTGAGTTATGACCCTCGAAAGATCGACCTCAAAATGCACTTAGAGCACCTTGGAGACTCCTCGGTACGGGGTGGCCGCAAATGATGGATGGTCTTCGTGGCCAGAACAAGGGTGTGACTAGGGTTCACCCACCCATTCGGAGCTAATGGCACTGACGATTCGATGCCAAGATCAGCGGTTTCAAAGTTACGCTGTGGTGCACCTATGAACTAAGGTACACTGCGAGTTTTGGCATCGAGCGAGATCATTGTGCTGAATCCAAACGAAATGTGATCTCTCAAAAATGAGATAGGTTATTTTAGGCCTTAGGATCATCATCCTGTAGCATTTGATAGTTCATCAATAGCCCTCATAAGCTCTGAGTTATGACCCTCGAAAGATTGACCTCCAAATGTACTTAGAGCACCTTGGAGACTTCTCGGTACGGGATGGCCGCGAATGATGGATGATTGTTTGAAGACTACTCCACATGTCACTATCTTTCTTGGAAAAAAAATTGCTTTTGAACATCAAGCTTGAAATATTATCAATTATTGTCAAACTTTTTCAACCAATTCAAAATGTCAAATGCAAATATTTGTTTGCATTTTTTGCTAAGGGGAGTTTCATAAATTGAGTTTGATTTTCTATGTCTCTAGTGCTTGAACATACTTAAAATGGCTCTTTGGTCTTAGAGCTATTGGTATTTTCTAACTTCATGGTCTATGATATGCATACTAAGAATTTCTTTCACTAAATGGTTTCCTTGATCTATTAACTACACTTAAATTTGTTCACTTGTCATCTCTCTTTCTATATGTTCAATACAAAGAGCTAGAAGAGACAAATAATCTTTCTTACCTTCATCTCTCTAAGCACATGATAGAAATCAATTCTAAACTTGAGAAAAGGTTAGAGGAGAATATTGCATTCTTAAATTAATCTCCCTTAAGACCTTTACATACACACGGGGCATTCTTAAATTAATCTCCATGGAAGAAAATTTCATAAAACTAAAGATTCCATAGTGTTGAAACATAAAATCCAAGATCTCATTTATGATGGGATTGTTGATACCTCTAATGACTCATCCACTCATAGCCTTCATATCCAACTCCATATCATGTGAGTATGCATGTGCTATCTTGCTTATTGGCTTTAATTGCTTATCCTACGTGCTATCTTCTTTCATGGATTTTATGGCTTATCCCAAATGTGCTTCATACAACTTTTCAATATGAAAGTCTTTCAAAACATTATACAATATTATGACTCTTTATACTTTCAAATGCTATGATTGGTTGTAAAATGGAAGAAATCAAGTATTCTAATTGTTCATCCGTACTTTATGGATTTTTCTTATTTGATTAGTTTGATAAAAATAGTTTTAATAATCATAATGTCAGCTTTATGTCAAATAAGGAAAAAACCAAATTTGTAATAAGATATCTGCATGCAATTATCTTTCATATAGTTATAAATGCTCTTAAAATTGTCGTTATAGCCTTGTATCACATGCAAATATGATTTGGAAGAACTTGTTCAATATCTTCCTCTTATAATTCCTTACAAAGAACTCACCAAAATACAAAAACCATATACAAAAAACTACACATTTTACATCATAATACATCATAAATTTTAGAAATTCTCCCCAATACCACCCCCCTCCAACTCTTCATGATGTACCTACATTCCAATATCATACAAAAATTAGTAACTTATTGTATTAAACAAGATAATCATCAATTCATTAAATCATTATGAAGAAAATAACATAAGAAGTATATATACCTAGTCAAGTATTCCAATAGGGTCCTCTCTCTGTTTTAGGGTCTCCAACAAGGCTTCATGATCAGCATTAGCAATACTAAAAAGTTCTTTTACTTTTGGTCTTCCTTGATGCTTCAATAACTTTACATTTGTTACTATAATAAGATGCGAATATATGAGAATTACTTTGTGCTTCTGATAGTCTTCGAATGCAGGAATTCTGTTCCTTCTAAGCATGTATGTCTGCAGCCATGTTCCAGCAACAACCACTGAACCAGTAGGATACGTGAATCCATCATCATCTGTGATCGGTTGTGCAAGTTTTTGTTTTCCTCTTACACAACGTGCTAACCAATAATCGGATTTCTCATCATTCCCCTGTGGTGCAACCAATGCAAAGACATGTCCTGGCTGAAGTAGATCTGATAGATGATTATGCTCAAGTGAACTTTCCATGTCATCATTTTTTATAGAGGGTATGATAGACAATGGAGTAAGATAATGTGGAGCCCATGTGTCCACCCACTCACTTGACTCACAGTGATCCCAATCACACTGAAAAAAAGTACAACAAAAACAAGCTAGTTTTCGTGTCCAAATGGTCCATGTACTAGAATTAGAGCTCCGAAATGAATGCATTTTTGATGAGTCTGTCACTGTAGCACAATCTGATCTATCACCTATGGACCCTTCCTCAACCAACCAAAAGAACCTGCGTACCACTGAATTAAGAGTCCCCCCCTGTGATAATGCTAAACTACACCAATCAACAATGCTACGAGCATCAAGAAGCTCTATTGTTGAAATCTTCAGTTGCTCCTTAACTAGAGCTCTCTTCACACATGCCCCTGCTCCATCATGTTCCCCTTTTCCATGGTCGGACTCAAAAAAACTCCAAATATGAGGCACCCCTCTCTCTACGTGCATCCTACACAACCAATAAAACATGCGAGCATTCTTGAATTGACCTGTACAGTTATCTGACCAAATGATATGTCTATCCATAGCAATTGCATGCTCGTGTAAGAAATAAAAAAAATTCTCGAAACAATGTTGCACAAACTCGTGAGAGTGAGATCTATCATCACTCATATAAAAATGATACTCTCTAATAATCTTTCGATTATCTTCCGCACTATCAGGGGCATGTCTATATGTTATGTGAACAAAAATTGCAATCTAAATAGAGTTGTAATACTAAGATTGTGTCTCATTTTGAGGTTGCAATGTGTAGTTCTCAGCAAAATCAACAACTGATATAATAGTGCCAATGGGAAAAGTCTCCTTACACGTTCTAAATTGTTGATCCAACCACTGAGACCTGTGACTATGTCTTGCATACTTGTAAAAAAGATTTGCCTTGAAATCTGAAATAAAATTAGCCACATTGATATCTTTTCCAACCAATTCACATCTAGAGCTCTCACTCCCACTCTTCAATGTGTATTTCACCATTTCATAGACCCTTTTTTTCACTATTGTCTTTCCAAGATCTTGTTCACACCCCTCATGAAAACATGTGTCAAACTTGGATAAGCCACCACATTCTGAACACTTCTCATTTAAGAAAGAATTTTTATAAAAGGAACAACCATCAACTCTACGACATAAGAGTTGATCTAACAAGTCTCTTGATGATTTCGGAAGCCCACTAGCCCCACAATCCTCCAACATTTCTTTACTATGCAAAGTAGAACGGATGGAGCATAATAGTTCATGGTGCATAGAAAACTCAACATGATATTTGCAACAACATGTATTTCGAATTTTGAGTGGCACACAATAAAATGGCTTCAAAGATTCAAAAGCCCTTTGTGATATATGAACACTTGGATGACTCTCTCTAAATTGTTTGAACAACATAGTTTGACTTACCTCCAAATAGTGTTTAGGATGTGGCATGCGGTCTCTGATGCCAATTCTCAACTTTAAGACATCTTTAGCATTGGGTGATACTCGTGAGTTAGAGTGCCAAAATTGTATAATTTCTTCCTTCAAATCGTCGGATAGCTTCTTATCAAAACGTGGAAGTCTCCCACCAAATGCCCATGTTTCATTTTGAAGAGGATCATCAATTTTCTCTTGTCGACTAAGTGCTCTTCTCAAAGTAGTACGATTTAGATTCAAATCAATACAAGTTTGTCTCATATATCTACCCTTTCTCAAATGATGACTTACCAAAGAGGTTGTAATAACTGTTCGAGCAACTCTATTATCCTTCTCTCTGCTATTTTTCCCAACGCTATTGAGAGCACTGAAAAGATTCTTCACAATAATGGCATTTCTTTCCAACTTTTTATTGACACAAATTTTCAATTTGGAAAGCATAGGTCTCATCTTTTACATCTTTAATAAGTGCATGAAAAGCTGACATTGCTCTACCACTGTCTTGTTGCCGAAAAACATCTGATATAGTCTTGAAGCCCATAACCGAATGGTTCTTTCTGATTTTTTTCCTTCCAAACTAGTCATAATCGTTTCATCAATTTCAATTATCCATTTTGGTGTTTTAGAACCTTCATGTCGATTATAATTAGAAGATATGTAAGGTTCTTGTGCATTAAGTTTCTGTGCATTGTCATCTTCGACATGGTCAATTATGCAATTTGGATTATGACTTGGTGGCATTTCTTCTTCAAAATTTTCAATCTCTACATTTTCAATTTCTGCATTATCATTTTCAATAGGTACATTTTCATTCTCCAACTGTACATTTTCATTATCTGACTCTATGATTTCACCTTCTATTAATTCATCGTCAACTTGATTGATATTTAGCATACCTTGTCTTTTTTTTCGGTGTTTCATTTTGTCCTTTTCCCTATATGCTGCAATGTCTTCATTGGATATCTTCCTTTTACGTTTATTCTTTCGACAACTGCTGCTCCCCATTCAGATGACAAATTCGAACACCTAAGCTTATATTTTCGAATTCTTTTCGATTGGTTGGGCCCCAAAACACGACTTTTTACAAATCCCGTGAAAAAAGAGGTTAAAAAGTAATGTTGTCGAGTCTGTAGGGACAGTTAAATATTTGAAATTGATGCCAGTATAATCGGATATCCGATAATAGATCGGATATCCGATCCAGGATCGGATATCCGATATAGGAAAAGGACTTTTGGGGGGGAAACTTGCTAAGGTTTCCCTCCTTTGCCACAATAATATTAATATTATGAAAATATTTGGAGGCAAATGACTTTAATTTATAACTAAGTTAATAGTATATTAGTATTAGTATAAAATATCAATAATATTAATATAAAATAGTATTAATATACCTATAGTATCAATATTATTATTATACCTATAATAGTATTAATATTATTAATATAGATATAATAGTGTAAATATATAGTGTTTATTTAAATTAAGCTACAATATATAGTATTAATATATGTTATTATTATAGCTATAATAGTATTATTATTATTACTATATATATAATAATATTAATATTTAGTGTTTATTTATATTATAATTACTATCCTAAAATAGTATAATTAGTATATCCTAAAATATTACGATATATGTACTAAAATATTACGTTATTATATACATATATTAATAACATATATATTAATATAATAACATTTATAATTTATATTATATTTAATTAAAATATTACGTTATTATATATATATTATATTATTATACATATTAATATAATAATATATAATACAAAGAGGGTCATCATTTAATGGGTCAAAGGGGGTCATAGGTCACCCTATGACCCCCTTTGGCCCATATGAATGAATCGACTATGTCCCTAGGGGTCCTAGGACCCCTAGGGACATATGTCGTCGTTTAATGGATCAAAGGGGGTCATAGGTCACCCTATGACCCCCTTTGACTCATATGAACGATTCAAATATGTCCCTAGGGGTCCTAGGACCCCTAGGGACATATGTCGTCATTTAATGGGTCAAAGAGGGTCATAGGTCACCCTATGACCCCCTTTGACCCATATTACCTATTCGAATATGTCCCTTGGGGTCCAAGGGCCCCTAGGGACATATGTCATCGTTTAATGGGTCAAAGAGGGTCATAGGTCACCCTATGACCCCCTTTGACCCATAATACCCATTCGAATATGTCCCTAGGGGTCCTAGGACCCCTAGAGACATATGTCATCATTTAATGGGTCAAAGGGGGTCATAGGTCACCCTATGACCCCCTTTGACCCATATTACCCATTCGAATATGTCCTTAGAGGTCCTAGGACCCCTAGCGACATATCTCATCATTTAATGGGTCAAAGAGGGTCAAAGGTCACCCTTTGACCCATATTACCCATTCGAATATGTCCCTAGGGGTCCTAGGACCCCTAGAGACATATATCGTCGTTTAATGGGTCAAAGAGGATCATAGGTCACCCTATGACCCCCTTTGACCCATATTACCCATTCGAATATGTCCCTAGGGGTCCTAGGATCCCTAGCAACATATATTGTCGTTTAATGGGTCAAGAGGGTCATAGGTCACCCTATGACCCCCTTTGACCCATATGTACGATTCGAATATGTCCCTAGGGGTCCTAGGACCCCTAGAGACATATGTCATTATTTAAAGGGTCAAAGAGGGTCATAGGTTACCCTATGACCCCATTTGACCCATATTACCCATTCGAATATGTCCCTAGGGGTCTTAGGACCTCTAGGAACATATGTCGTCGTTTAATGCATCAAAGGGGGTCATAGGTCACCCTATGACCCCCTTTGACTCATATGAACGATTCAAATATGTCCCTAGGGGTCCTAGGACCCCTAGAGACATATGTTGTTGTTTAATGGGTCAAAGGAGGTCATAGGGAATATGTACCTAGGGTCCTAGGACCCCTAGCGACATATCTCATCGTTTAATGGGTCAGAGAGGGTCATAGGTCACCATTTGACCCATATTACCCATTCGAATATGTCCCTAGGGGTCCTAGGACCCCTAGAGACATATATCATCGTTTAATGGGTCAAAGAGGACCTATGACCCCCTTTGACCCATATTACCCATTCGAATATATCCCTAGGGGTCCTAGGACCCCTAGAGACATATATCGTCGTTTAATGGGTCAAGAGGGTCATAGGTCACCCTATGACCCCCTTTGACCCATATGTACGATTTGAATATGTCCCTAGGGGTCTTAGGACCCCTAGAGACATATGTCGTCATTTAAAAGGGTCAAAGAGGGTCATAGGTTACCCTATGACCCCATTTGACCCATATTACCCATTCGAATATGTCCCTAGGGGTCCTAGGACCCCTAGGAACATATGTCATCGTTTAATGCATCAAAGGGGGTCATAGGTCACCCTATGACCCTCTTTGACTCATATGAACGATTCAAATATGTCCCTAGGGGTCCTAGGACCCCTAGGGACATATGTTGTCGTTTAATGGGTCAAAGGGGGTCATAGGGTGACCTATGACCCCCTTTGACCCATATGAACGATTGGAATATGTCCCTAGGGTCCTAGGACCCCTAGGGACATATGTCGTCATTTAATGGGCCAAAGAGGGTCATAGGTCACCCTATGACCCCATTTGACCCATAATACCCATTCGAATATGTCCCTAGGGGTCCTAGGACCCCTAGAGACATATGTCGTCATTTAATGGGTCAAAGGGGGTCATAGGTCACATTACGACCCCCTTTGACCCATATTACCCATTCAAATATGTCCCCAGTGGTCCTAGGACCCCTAGCGACATATCTCGTCGTTTAATGGGTCAGAGAGGGTCATAGGTCACCCTATGACCCTCTTTGACCCATATTACCCATTCGAATATGTCCCTAGGGGTCCTAGGACCCCTAGCGACATATCTCATCTTTAATGGGTCAAAGAGGGTCATAGGTCACCCTATGACCCCCTTTGACCCATATTACCCATTCGAATATGTCCTTAGGGGTCCTAGGACCCCTAGAGACATATATCATCGTTTAATGGGTCAAAGAGGGTTATAGGTCACCCTATGACCCCCTTTGACCCATATGTACGATTCGAATATGTCCCTAGGGGTCCTAGGACCCCTAGAGACATATGTCGTCATTTAAAGGGTCAAAGAGGGTCATAGGTTACCCTATGACCCCATTTCACCCATTTTACCCATTCGAATATGTCCTTAGGGGTCCTAGGACCCCTAGGGACATATGTCGTCATTTAATGCATCAAAGGGGGTCATAGGTCACCCTATGACCCCCTTTGACTCATATAAACGATTCAAAAATGTCCCTAGGGGTCCTAGGACCCCTAGGGACATATGTTGTCATTTAATGCGTCAAAGGGGGTCATAGGTCACCTTATGACCCCCTTTGACCCATATGAACGATTGAAATATGTCCCTAGGGTCCTAGGACCCCTAGGGACATATGTCGTCGTTTAATGGGTCAAAGAGGGTCATAGGTCACCCTATGACCCCATTTGACCCATATTACCCATTCGAATATGTCCCTTGGGCTCCGAGGACCCCTAGGGACATATGTCATCATTTAATGGGTCAAAGAGGGTCATAGGTCACCCTATGACCCCCTTTGACCCATATTACCCATTCGAATATGTCCCTAGGGGTCCTAGGACCCCTAGAGACATATATCGTTGTTTAATGCGTCAAGAGGGTCATAGGTCACCCTATGACCCCCTTTGACCCATATGAAAGATTCGAATATGTCCCTAAGGGTCCTAGGACCCCTAAAGACATATGTCATCGTTTAATGGGTCAAAGAGGGTCATAAGTTACCCTATGACCCCATTTGACCCATATTACCCATTCGAATATGTCTCTAGGGGTCCTAGGACCCCTAGGGACATATGTCATCGTTTAATGCATCAAAGGGGGTCATAGGTCACCCTATGACCCCCTTTGACTCATATGAACAATTCAAATATGTCCCTAGGGGTCCTAGGACCCCTAGGGACATATGTTGTCGTTTAATGGGTCAAAGGGGGTCATAGGTCACCCTATGACCCCCTTCGACCCATATGAACGATTGGAATATGTCACTAGCGTCCTAGGACCCCTAGGGACATATGTCATCGTTTAATAGGTCAAAGAGGGTCATAAGTCACCCTATGACCCCATTTGACCCATATTACCCATTCGAATATGTCCCTTGGGGTCTAAAGACCCCTAAGGACATATGTCGTCGTTTAATGGGTCAAAGAGGGTCATAGGGTGCCCTATGACCCCTTTTGACCTATATTACCCATTCGAATATGTCCCTAGGGGTCCTAGGACCCCTAGAGACATATGTCATCGTTTAATGCGTCAAGAGGGTCATAGGTCACCCTATGACCCCCTTTGACCCATATGAATGATTCAAATATGTCCCTAAGGGTCCTAGGACCCCTAGAGACATATGTCATCGTTTAATGGGTCAAAGAGGGTCATAGGTTACCCTATGACCCCATTTGACCCATATTACCCATTCGAATATGTCCCTAGGGGTCCTAGGACCCTTCGGGACATATGTCGTCGTTTAATGAGTCAAAGAGGGTCATAGGTCAACCTATGACCCCTTTTGACCCATATTACCCATTCGAATATGTCCCTAGGAGTCCGAGGACCCCTAGAGACATATATCATCATTTAATAGATCAAGAGGGTCATAGGGTTTGACCCATATGAACGATTCGAATACGTCCCTAGGGGTCCTAGGACCCCTAGAGACATATGTCATCATTTAATGGGTCAAAGAGGGTCATAGGTTACCATATGACCCCATTTGACCCATATTACACATTCGAATATGTCCCTAGGGGTCCTAGGACCCCTGGGGACATATGTCGTCGTTTAATGGGTCAAAGGGGGTCATAGGTCACCCTATGACCCCCTTTGACTCATATGAACGATTCAAATATGTCCCTAGGGGTCCTAGGACCCCTAGGGACATATATCGTCGTTTAATGGGTCAAAGGGGGTCATAGGTCACCCTATGACCCCCTTTGACCCATATGAACCATTCAAATATGTCCCTAGGGTCCTAGGACCCCTAGGGACATATGTCGTCGTTTAATGAGTCAAAGGGGGTCATAGGTCACCCTATGACCCCTTTTGACTCATATGAACGATTCAAATATGTCCCTAGGGTTCCTAGGACCCCTAGGGACATATGTCGTCATTTAATGGGTCAAAGGGGGTCATAGGTCACCCTATGACCCCCTATGATCCATATGAACCATTCGAATATGTCCCTAGGGTCCTAAGACCCCTAGGGACATATGTCTTCGTTTAATTGGTCAAAGACCTATGACCCCCTTTGACCCATATTACCCATTTGAATATGTTCGTAGGGTTCTTAGGACCCCTAGGGACATATGTCATCATTTAATGGGTCAAAGAGGTTCATAGGTCACCTTATGACCCCCTTTGACCCATATTACCCATTCGAATATGTCCCTAGGGGTCCTAGGACCCCTAGAGACATATATCATCATTTAATGGGTCAAGAGGGTCATATGTCACACTATGACCCCCTTTGACACATTTGAACGATTCGAATATGTCCCTAAGGGTCCTAGGACTCCTAGAAACATATGTTGTCATTTAATGGGTCAAAGAGGGTCATAGGTTACCCTATGACCCCATTTGACCCATATTACCCATTCGAATATTTCCCTAGGGGTCCTAGGGACATATGTCGTCGTTTAATGGGTCAAAGGGGGTCATAGGTCACCCTACGACCCCCTTTGACTCATATGAACGATTCAAATATGTCCCTAGGAGTCCTAGGACCCCTAGGGACATATGTCATCGTTTAATGAGTCAAAGGGGGTCATAGGTCACCCTATGACCCCCTTTGTTCCATATGAACGATTCGAATATGTCCCTAGGGTCCTAGGACCCCTAGGGACATATGTCATCATTTAATGGGTCAAAGAGTGTCATAGGTCACCCTATGACCTCCTTTGACCCATATTACCCATTCGAATATGTCCCTTGGCGTCCGAGGACCCCAAGGGACATATGTCATCATTTAATGGGTCAAAGAGGGTCATAGGTCACCCTATGACCCTCTTTGACCCATATTACCCATTCAAATATGTCCCTAGGGGTCCTAGGACCCCTAGAGACGTATATCGTCGTTTAATGGGTCAAGAGGGTCCTAGGGTGACCTATGACCCCCTTTGACCGATATGAATGATTCGAATATGTCCGTAGGGGTCCTAGGACCTCTAGAGACATATGTCATCGTTTAATGAGTCAAAGAGTGTCATAGGTTACCCTATGACCCCATTTGACCCATATTATCCATTCGAATATGTCCTTAGGGGTCCTAGGACCCTTAGGGACATATGTCACCGTTTAATGGGTCAAAGGGGGTCATAGGGCACCCTATGACCCCCTTTGACCCATATCAACAAGTCGACTATGTCCCTAGGGTCCTAGGACCCCTAGGGACATATGTCATCGTTTAATGGGTCAAAGAGGGTCATAGGTCACCCTATGGCCCCCTTTGACCCATATTATCCATTCGAATATGTCTCTTGGGGTCCAAGGACCCCTACGGACATATGTCATCGTTTAATGTGTCAAAGAGGGTCATAGGTCACCCTATGACCCCCTTTGACCCATAATACCCATTCGAATATGTCCCTAGGGGTCCTAGGACCCCTAGAGACATATGTCATCGTTTAATGGGTCAAAGGGGGTCATAGGCCCCTTTGACCCATATGTATGATTCGAAAGAGGGTCATAGGTCACCCTATGACCCCCTTTGACCCATATGAACGATTCGAATATGTCCCTACGGGTCCAAGGACCCCTAGGGACATATGTCGTCGTTTAATGGGTCAAAGAGGGTCATAGGTCACCCTATGACCCTCTTTGACCCATGTGAACGATTCGAATATGTCTCTAGGGGTCTGAGTACCTCTAGGGACATATGTCATCGTTTAATGGGTCAAAGAGGGTCATAGGTTACCCTATGACCCCATTTGACCCATATTACCCATTCGAATATGTCCCTAGGGGTCCTAGGACCCCTAGGGACATATGTCGTCGTTTAATGGGTCAAAGGAGGTCATAGGTCACCCTATGACCCCCTTTGACCCATATGAACAATTCGAATATGTCCCTAGGGGTCCAAGGACCCCTAGAAAAATATGTCATCGTTTAATGAGTCGGAGAGGGTCATAGGTCACCCTATGACCCCCTTTGACCCATATTACCCATTCGAATATGTTCCTAGGGGTCCTAGGACCCCTAGAGACATATCCCGTCGTTTAATGGGTCAAAGAGTTTCATAGGTCACCCTATGACCCCCTTTGACCTATATGAACGATTGAAATATGTCCCTAGGAGTCTTAGGACCCTTAGGGACATATGTCATCGTTTAATGGGTCAAAGAGGGTCATAGGTCACCCTATGACCCCCTTTGACCCATATTACCCATTCGAATATGTCCTTAAAGGTCCTAGGACCTCTAGGGACATATGTCATCGTTTAATGGGTCAATGGGGGTCATAGGTCACCCTATGACCCCCTTTGACCCATATGAATGACTCGCCTATGTCCCTGGGGGTCCTAGGACCCTTAGGGACATATGTCATCATTTAATGGGTCAAAGGAGGTCATAGGTCACCCTATGACCTCCTTTGACCCATATGAACGATTCGACTATGTCCCTAGGGGTCCTAGGACCCCTAGGGACATATGTCATCGTTTAATGGGTCAAAGAGGGTCATAGGTCACCCTATGACCCTCTTTGACCCATAATACCCATTCGAATATGTCCCTAGGGGTCCTAGGACCCCTAGAGACATATGTCGTCGTTTAATGGGTCAAAGGGGGTCATAGGTCACCCCATGACCCCCTTTGACCGATATGAATGATTCGGCTATGTCCCTGGGGGTTCTAGGGACATATGTCATCATTTAATGGGTCAAAGGGACCCCCTTTGACCCATTAAGGGACGACATATGTCCCTAGGGGTCCTAGGACCCCTAGAGACATATATCGTCATTTAATGGGTCGAAGAGGGTTATAGGTCACCCTATGACCCCCTTTGACTCTTATATATTAATAATATACATATTAATAATATACATATCAATATAATAATATATATATATACATATACATATTACATTATTATATTTAATGAAAATATTACGTTATGATATAAATATATTAATAACATACATATTAATATAATAATATTTATAATATATATTATATTTAATAAAAATATTATGTTGTTATATAAATATTATATTATTATACATATTAATATAATAATATATAATACATATTACATTTAATGAAAATATTACGTTATTGTATATATTAATAACATACATATTAATATAATAATATATAATACGTATTTTATATATATATAAATTACTTTATTATATTTAGTAAAAATAATAATAATATATATTATATTTATAGATTGTAATAAGATTAACATAAGATATTATTATATATTACTAGATTATATCTTTTATGTTTACATTACGTTATTATATATATATAATATATTAAAATATGCCTTTACATATTAATATAAGTGAAATAATTTAAAAATAAAAAACTAGAACGTTTAAATTGAATTTCCCTTCAAAATTTGAAGATTTTTGGAATTTGACTACCGAGCCATATCGGATATCCGATTTGAAATCGGATATCTAATCAGGTTTGGTATTTAGCAAGCCTGCCCGGTCAACCCCAAAGACGTGTTTATAGAGAGTTTTAGTGATACTCAGACTTCTGGTAGTCGTCTGACAATGTTATTTTGATCGAAATTGAATGAAATGAAATGAGTTTTTTAATATCACTCTCTAGATTCCATCAATGTAATTTCTGTCAAATTCTGAGTTCGATAAGTATTTATTAGTTAATTATCAATGAAGATTATTTTAAAGTGTTGATTGACATACTGAATGAAAAATAGCTATAACTTTCAAATGGTATAACATTTTTTAAATCTAAAAGTTGCGTCACATTCTATACTTTGCCTAGTATAAGAAAAAAAGAAAAAAAGAAAAATTTGATCAAATTTTCTATTAGTTAGGGTGGTCAGACACGGAACTTTTTTTAATCTGAAAATTTTTTGGTAGAAAATTCATATTTAATTATTTATTTGGAATAAAAATATAAAAAAATATGCGTCACATCCGGGCATGAGTCTAGTTTTCATATCTATAATTATATTAAAAAAATATTATGATTTGATTTTGATTAAGGTGGTCAGACATACACCTACTTTTTATTTTCGCCCTGAAATTTTCTTAGTACTGCATTAAAATTCAAACTTTTGACCAATCAATTATTTTTTTCTCCTGATAAGGCTTAGTATTTTAGAAACTACATTCAATTTTCTACAAATTATTTTCTTACAACTTTTTGATATAAAGTTCATAACCACTTCAAAATTATGTGTCAAGTTGACATAAACCTGATTTGCTGATTTTTCGCTGCCACTTAAGGCCATAGTTTGGTACACCATGATCTTGCACATACCCTTTTCCCTTTTGTTTCCATTGGCTACCCATGCTACTATTGCTAGGTCTTCCTCTTCAACTTCCAAAACTACATCAAGCTTAGGGGGCTTAGGTTTACCCTCCCTTCTTCACCTACTGGCTCCTTAAGCATTTGTGTCATGATATCATCATGATTATCAACCATATTCTTTAACCTATAGGGGTATGGGACATCTAAGTAAAAACTTTTGAAATTTGGATTTGTCCTCTTCAATTCATTCTCCACCCTCAGGATGTCATCATATTTTCTTAATCTTTCTATGACTTCCCCTTTAGCTACAATGTTCTCTTTCTATGGCAACACATAACCTCAAATCTATTTCAAGGTATCTCTCATGAAATTTTCTTGATCATAGATTCTATACGGGGTAGTAGATAAATTATAATGACTAAGGAATGCATAAATTTGATCTAGAGATTCTTTCCCAATTGAAAAGTCTCCTATCCTAAAACATCTACATAAAAGGATGCCCTTGTGCAATTGTGGCCCTAAGTACTCCCTATCTACCATGATCAACTTCCATAGAAATTCAATGATTGCAAGCCTAGGAGGGATATACTTTGGCAATATGTGAGGTGGCTAGGGATATGCATAAACTCTCATAAGAATAAAAAATTAGGAACAAGAAGATGTCACCCCAATTTTGATCTAATCTCTTATGTTCAAGCAAGAGGGATGTTCTTAATAAACTTTTTAAAATTTCAAGGGCCCTAAAGAAATTCTAGTCTAACATTTTCATTATTATTGCATTGAAATTAATGAAAAAAGAAATAGAATCAAAGTAATTGTAGCATCTATCTCGTACCAATGTCCATAATTGTACTAGTAGCTCTTCATTCTCATTAGATGTCTAATCAATGAAATATGGACTAATGTATCCCACATTTTGTACAAGATAAGATGCATCAACAATAAATAATGGTGGAATTTTAAATTCCCCAATTCTCTTCTCTGTGATGATTCAATATGTCCTTGCATCTTCTGAATCTTGTAATCCATGTAATCATACTCCACATTGTGGAAGGTATCCTGCACATCTAGGGATATAATATATATTGATCCAAACATATATCAAAACCATCACTTTCTCCTACCTTGTGGACACTATACATATTTTTCTACAAGTAATTCTTTAACTTGTTCATAGGCATCATTTTCTCTACCTTCTTAGGAAAAACTCCTACCCTTTTGAGGTCCATAGGGATATCATACATCATCACTCTTCTAGTGTAAAAACTCACATTTCTTTCAAACTTTCCTTGAATCTCACCTATATCAATTGGGACACTCATTTGACCTTCCAGTCCAAAAGCTTCAATGAATGAAGCACGATCCAATGTACACAGAATACTCATATCTATGAAATGATTTGGTTTCTAGATTGTATGATTTGATTAGGGATTTCATCAAATCAACATTCACATATACCTCTGTGAATAGTATCTTTGCCATATTTATTCTCCATAGGTTGCAGATGGGGATCTTTTCAAACCTATGGTTGTAAAAATATATGAACAACTCATATCCATTAACACTAGGGAAAATTGTATCTGTGTAGAATGTGTACAGGTCTCTAGAATCATGATCATTTGTAGAGATGACATTCAAAAAATCTAGGAATAATTTTATCAATCCATCTACATATTTATTTGGCCTTCTCTGTCAATTTTTTCCTCCTTTTAAGGTTAATGTTTCTAAAATTTCCATGTCTTGAGTTTGGATCTCTTCTACCTCCTTTTTTAACATCTTGTCTATAAATAAGATCTGAAAGCTCTGCAACTTCTCAAATTCTTCATGCTTTGTAAATGATATTTTGTTTTAGCCTAGAAAGAGTCTTCTATGCTCTACGTACTTCATCAACTTCTTTGCTTCATTGATTTCCCACATGCATGAGCTTTAATTCTTAGAATTTCTATCACCTCATAAAGTATTGACTTAATTATCCAACTTAGCACTCTATCATACATTCAAAACCTTATTGATTGAAACCTTTCTATCCTTTTCCAGTTTAGAGCAAGCAAACATATTTTCATATCACATTTAGGGCTTGTACTCTTATGCCTTTTATTTGAAATTCAAACCCTCCATAACCCCGAGAGCTTTTCTTCAAACTTCTATCTTAAACCTTTGACCATATGATGTCAATTATCCTTATTATTTACTATAACCCTAGAGGCCCTAAGTTTAGATTTACTTTAGTCTCTTGATCATGTGCTTGACTCTTTATCGTGGCATTAGGATCTTTCTAATTTTATCTTCCGAACTTATGCTTCACCTTATTTCATAGCTACGAGAGTCTTTATACCTCACCTTGTGATCTTACAATCTTTCACTTCTTGTATCCCCAGAAGACTTTATTGACATGTCCTCAATTCTTATATGCTTATGCACTAGGCCTCACTTGTAAGATCATAAGCATCACATGACTTGAAACTCTACACTTTACAATCTCATGCTTCTGATCTATGGGTATGGTCAAGACTCCATAGAAAATAATTTATAGTTTTACACTACTCCTTTCATCATAAGATCGTAACACCTCTTGATATTCATGAAAAATACTTATGATGTTATGCTCTCAACATGAGCATAAGAGTGAAACCTACATAAAATAATTCTTTGCCTTTACACTTCTGCTAGACATTGTGATATTAGGAGACCCATGAATTTCCACTTGTGAACATGTGCTAAACCCCCTTACCGTAACATCGAAAGACTAAAAACCTAAGACTTGTGACTCCATGCTAATGATCATAAAGAGACAAGAAAAGTTTGAAAATTGTTTTCCATCTCTTGCTAGACTCAAAACCTAGGGTTAAAACCAATCGGATCATGGAATAAGAAACTTTTCAATGGTTAAGCATGGGACACAAGTCTTAGAATATTTGTATGATCCTAAGTTAAAGAAAAATTTCAAAATGAATTAGGGCACAAACTTGCTAGGTTAAGGTTTTTATAGGAAACTTGAGAATGATGTATGAGAAACCCTAGTTACATAAAACTCTTCATGACATTTTCACAATATATTTTCAGCATTTTAGCATAGTGAAAATAAAGGCTATCACACTGCAATTGAGTCATCCAATTAAGGCCAAGCTACATAGAATTGTTTATATTTCACAACATGTTGAACAAGTCAAAGATTGATGAGCACCCTAGTATAGACCGAGTCATAATACATGTCATGTGATACATATGAAGAATAAGTGATGTAAATTTAATTTATGTCAAGTGAGTCAATATCTTCCGAGCCTATAGAAGTTGAGGGACAACATGAATGTTATCTATGACTGAGCATCAAGACATTCACTTGTTGAGTAAACCAGTTTAGGCATATATATTTGTAATGACACAAGCACTTATGTAAATCATTTTGGCCAACTTCTATATCATATTCTTTGGATTATAGAGGCAAATAAGGAGATAATTACACATTTTTTTCAGAGGACATACAATCCCAAGAAAGGTAAAGTAATCAATTAGAAAAAAGAAAAAAAAAAGGACTAACGGGCAAGAGAATGAATTTTGGATCATTGATTATGATCTAGAATCTTCCACAGTTGTCTATTTAAGAAGGGGTCAAACCCAAAATCATTATTGTATGTGAAAGAAGATTGTGAATGCATGAAAATGCTAAGGATAGAGGAAGGAAGGCTCAGTTTGATAAAGTGATCAAACAAAGCAACCTCGCAATGAAGTACAAAATAGAGCAAATTAGACAAGGGAATCAGATTTAGACATGAGGTAGAGATATAATTTAAATTAGGGGATGATATGGTGAAAGAGGGAGGGGGTAGAGTGAAAGATGGTATTTAAGGGGGAAGATATATGAGAGAGAGCATGGGAGAAGGGGGAGAGAGAGGGAGACATAAGAGATAGAGATAGATGATAATTAGGGAGAATAAATGACCTGAGAGGGGGAGGGATATGGGAGAAAGAGAGAAGGGGGAGGGGAGAGATGAGGTAGTGAGAGAGAAGCGGAGAAGAGAGATGAGGTTACAATGAATACAATGACCAATTATCCTTAAATGACAGTGCACAAGTCAAGGGCTTAAGGTTACAATCAATAGTCTAGTGGGAATCACTATATAATTAGTGATCTTGTATAAAGAAAAATCATGAGATAGAAAAAAGGAATTTCAGCAATTACAATTTTTATTAACATAGAAAATCAGTTTGTTCCATGGTCCTTATGGTCATCTCTTGATTATTTTTGCCTTAGTGGTCCACGAGAAAGCCAACCCAAAAATACACATGATTTTTATTTTTACATGAACCCCAAGTAATTTGTGACAATATGAATATTGTAGCTTAATGGATTCCATTAATAAGTGCTAATGCATCAAAAAGACAAAAGTAGGTTCTTACTCATTGCTAATGCAAAATTCAGTGAATTCATCTAATAAAAAGTGTATCATTTAGTAATAAATATTAACCCTATGATATGGGGATGGAAAAATAATGTCTTTATTAACCCTATAATAAATTTTAACCTTCCAGTTAGAAAAAATGTTGCCCAAAGTAACAAGTTGAAAACATTGTTTTCCTTCTCCTTCTCCAATTGGAAACATAAACATGATCTTGCTAGTAATGGATAATAATATAGATCTAATTTCATTATTAGTTATTTAATTTCTTTACCACCGAAGTGATGTTATGCTAGAAATATGGAGAGGGGGAGATCTAGATAGTAGTAGAAGTCTACAAATTTAGAGAAATATGTGCAATAGGCTAGAGTAATTGAGTTTTGTAATATCATGTCGCATGCTTCTACAAAGCATTACCTTCTATATTTTAATGTGTTGAGAATTTTTAAAAGGTTATATTTGATTTTTGTTCCAAAATGCCTCATTGGTAGTCACTTTGTCTCCACATTTGTCCTTTCATGGGAGATTTGGTCTTGGAAGAAAATGGCCATGTGCTTTCACTTTTGCTAAAATTCATGTATAATCTTGGGAGCAAGTGGATTTTAAATTAGTTGGCACTTCATTACCTATGTTAAATGATTTCTAAAAACCATGTAAAGTTTGTGAATCCCACAAACTTTCCCATCTGCTCACACAAGCAAAAAATGACTATTGCATCTCTAATGCCTATTGTTAGTTGTTTATTAATTTTTGAAGTATAATATAGAGACTTGATATTCTAATTTTATAGAGTATAAGATAGAGCATCTACTATATTTATTTTATAAATTATAAGGTAGAGCATTCACTATCTTGATTCATACTTAAAAGTACTGGAAAAGGTGAGGTTATCTTAGTAGGTGACAACTAAGTGGGACACCAAATGGTGTGTGAGATTATTACTCATGTTTTATTCATTAATATGCAATACACAATTGAAAATGTCTTAGTCCACATTTATTCTAAAATGTTAGGTGCATGGAACCCAAAAAACCACCTATCGTTACTTCCCACTTCTAATTTCATTTTCATTGAATGATTTTTTCTCATTTTACAAAAAATGTTATTTCAGATGCATTATTCAAAAGCGGGTGGAGAAAAAATAGTTCATTTATACTTCTAACTATTCTTGCTCAAGATTGAAATTGTTCGCAACAATTATTTTTTGGGTTCTTAATTGTATGGCTCCACATTTATAGTTTTGAAATTCATGTAAACATATATTATTCAATATTCAATAAGTTGATCCTCTATTTTGCTAAACACATCTTTACATTATTCTACCAACCAATTTCTTTCTATTTAATTGACCATCTGTACTTGCCAAGCAATTTATTCCCATTGAAGTGACCATTCACACTTATTTGACGTACCTATTGCACACCAATGTGAGATTGTTAGTATACTTTAACATCTGTTGTTTCATTATAAGCATGAATGTCACCTTTATAATGCTACTTGCAATGTTTTATTCACTCAATCTGTGAAGGTATTCTAATTTGAAATTTTCTCCCTCAACTTTGCTATATTTCGTGAAATCATAGCGATGTGATGAAAGTAGAGTGATATGCATGTAGAGATCCCTATCTTTTAGTGGACTGTAGCCCACAAACTTCCTTTGTACGATCAATAAACTTTTGTGATAGGGGTTATGTGGACCTCCACTAGTTCTATTTTTACCTTCAAAGTTTTTAATGTTCAAAGTCTATGTTGGGTCCGACTTTGCTTATGTTCACAATGGTAAGTTGTCCATGTACTTTCTTTCCAGACTATGTATGTTCACGATGACCATGCATTTAAAGTTGACTATCAAATATTAAGAGAGGCCATGATGAATATCTCGATGTGTAGTCTAATAAATAATTAAAAGTATATATAGTTTTATTTTTTATTTAAAAAATTTGAAAAAAAAATAAAATGTATTATTTATTATTGTAAACCTAAAAAAATGTTTTAAAAACTATAAAATTAAAATTAAATTGACATGGGTCTAATGTAATGTTAATATAGTTTTGTTTAAAGATTTGCACATATTTTACTATATATAAGGTTTTGTCTACTTTCTTTCAAAATAAAAATTTAGGCTTGTGATTTACAATTTTGGATATGAAGCAAACATGCCACAATAATCTTATAACTATTTGTGTACCACATTATATAGGAAATTAGGTCTACTAGAAAGCAATATGCAAAAGATCTCTAGGCAGTAAGACCCTAATAAATTTTTTCAATGAGAGGTTATGGTAGATAGACATCTAAATGTTGTTAATTTGAAACAAGCTTTTAATAAGTGAATTCTGCAACGATTTTCACATCCAGTATTAACATTTCTTATATATTGTAGACCTATTTTTCTTTTATAAATAAGTTCAAAAGATACATGTGAAGTCTATTGGGCTCAAAGCCCACTTTGGTCCATGCTTATATTCTCCAAAAAATAAACAAAATATGATGTAATATAATTTAATGAGTGTCATTGACTCCCTATTATTCATGTTTTTAGTTTCATGATTGTAAAACAATGCTTAAGGTTATTAAGGTTTGACATGCCAGTTGATAATAACATCATCTACCTCATTCTAGAATAAGTAGACACATGGTAAGCTTTATCAAATTCAAACTACCCTCTGGCCAATTTTTATGTTCCCCAAATGTGAAGGACATGATATTATCTCATTGATTGGATTAGTTTGGGCATGCTACCAATTTTGAATTCATGAATTCAAAATATTAAACATGAACTTATATAAATTTGACTATTAATCCTCATGAATAATGTCTCTCAATTGTGAAATATATTTAGGATTCATCCTCTTTCTTGTACTCATATTTAATGAGTTATTTTATGCAAGATATTCTTAACTTCCATCTTTGATAAATTGAATTTAAATAATAAAAAAATTATTAATCTATTTGAAAGATTTTAGTAAATATTATGTTATTTAAATTGAAATTTATAAATCATCTAATTTGTTCACATAATATTATATTTTAAAAAATAATTTTAGTACCAAGCACCTATCGCTTATTGTTGCAAGCAAAAAAGTGTGTAACTGCTAGTGTAAGTTTATTATATACTATGTTATGATATTTATAATATTTTTATTATAATTATAATACTTTTATAATCACAACTATTAATTATTTTGATAATGATAAAATTATTTATATCTTTATATAATATTTTTATGATAATTATAATATTTTTATTATCATTATTATTAATTATTTTTATAATGATAATATTATATTAATATTATTAATATCTTTATAATTATATTAATTTATAATTTTAAACTTTAAAATAATATTTAATGAGTTAACACTATATTTTGTATATAAATAATATTAGATAAGATATAATTTAACTTTATTTTTCAAATTATTGTAATTTATCATTGTAATCAAATTTTATTATAATCTGAATTTTAATTATTTTTAGAATATAATTGATATTTTTTTTTTGTTTTCTTTATTGGAAAATGACTGAAGCATTATGTAGAAAAAAGAATTGCAAATATCACCATTCAAATGTGCACTGGTAGGAAAGAATAGAGAAGAAAGCGTCCAATCTTGCCCGGGACCTAAGTCCTATACAAAGTACATGTGTAAAAGAGCATACCCCGGTTTTAACTTTTGTCAAGGGAATTCCTTCTTTATTTCATTAGTATTTTTTACATCATTTTTTTACCATACATTATTCTTTTTTGTATGTGATCAAATGCATGAATCTTTGATATCCTTAGGGTTCTTGAAAAAGCTTTCATTCCTTACCTTCTATGTTTATAGAATTGATACGTGATCCTCCATTATGAGATTCTGAGGCCAAATATGAAGTCTCTAAACTTATCTATTATACATTTGACATTCTTGAAGAGATATTCCTTTCTGATTTTCTACAATCTAAAACCACTTCAAAGTCATCTTTGAAAGTTAGTTCTCAAAATCCGATATATATTGAATAATCACTTACGAAATGTCAGATATTGGAGTAACCAAAATCAAATGTTGATACATGAATTTTGAATAATTTTGCATGTGATTAGCACTAAGTTATATTGAGCTTAAAAGGAGATTGCTACAGTTCAAGTGCTCCATATTCTAATTTGTTAATTGTTTGGTTCTAAAGTTCCTTTAAAATTTATACGGGACAAAGTATAAGTCAAATTATTTCAATTAACCTTTCAACTTAAAGGGTTGATCTAAGCCTTCTTAGATGGGGATACATTATATTCAAACCAAAAGCTATGAATAAATAAGGTAGGAGGAATCTTAAAGCCTTTTAGGATACATGCCTAGTTTTGAATGATTAAGACCTAACGCCTCTATTTAAAGGACTAAGCTACTGACACTGCATAGTCATGCTTTCAGTGACTATGAGAGAAAGGTTAAATCTAAGTGGTTTCAATATGATAACCTTTTACTTATATTCTTAATTAAGGATAATGATGATGAAGTAGAAGCTATGGGGTAAGATTTTGAGTGTTTCAAATTTTTCATCAAAATAACACAGAGATAATGGGAAGCCTCACTCTGCCATTTAACATAGCTATGTTGAAATAATTAGAGAGCGCTAAAAATCTGATAGTAGGCTCATAGAATTTAAATAAAATACCTAGATATTTCTTGTAAATGGAGTAATTCAAAAACTAAAGAACAAGCCATAAAAAGCCAACGTGGTTAGAAAAAAAAATCCATAACAAAAGGCTTCAATGAGTGATCCTTATCTATAGATTTGCAAATTTTAAGGTAAAAGCACAAACTCGTGTCACCCTTTTATAAAGGAAAAGGCTAACAAAATTATAACTATTCACCTTCAATGACATAAAACTGGTAGTATTATTTAGAATTTAATTATGAAATAAACTAATGAAAGGTATAGAAATGGATAAAGTTTAGGATTATAATTTTTAATAATTATTTGGAATAAGAATTGATATATTTTTCTAATTTTTAAATACAAATTTTTACATACTGAAAATTAGGGGTCTAGTTCCCACCACAAAACTATATGGAAATAAACTTATTTCCGTTCAATCTTAGATTAAGTTATAGATAACATATATACCTATAGAACAATCAAAAGTAAAATTTGGCTTTAGACCTATGTTTTATCTTTTATAATGGTTCAAATTTCAACTTACTTGAAATCGATAGTTTTCATGTCCCACCACATCTTTCACAATAAATCTATTCTAACCAAAAGAAAAATTATACATTCTTGAAGAGGACTCTCTCCTCTAGAACATCATGTAAATTTTGAGTTTTATTGATATGATTTAATATTTTTTCCTTTCTCAAAATTGACATCTTCTCAAGTGTTAAAATACGTAGTTGTAGATTTTTTAAATTATAATATACTATATCTAATTAAAACACTATAAACTCTATATGAGAATATTCTTGACTCTTAGCTCTATAAAATGGTGTTTATACGTTATTTTAAAAAATATGATAAAAAATAGTAAGAGTCATTGAAACATCAATTTCCTAAAATAATTTTATTTCTTTAGTAATTTGATACAAATTAGTATAAAACATGCATTTAATAGACATTTTTAGTTGGAAAAGTGTGACACCATATATAACTTAACTGGAATGAGTTTGCCTAGATCATATATTTGAATAAAATTGAATTTTAGATAGCAATACTCAAATTTAATCATTCTAATAAGTCAACCTGAAAGGTGATACAACTTTGTACTTTTACCCTTTAAAAAGTTTGAAGTAACTAACAATCCTGAATGAACGAAATAGGGCATTAATGTAAATGTCATCTATTAGTCTAATTATCAATTCTATTAATAGCTAATATTTTTGCAATCAGCAAAAGTCCTAAAGCCTTATTGATTCAGAATAAGGCAATGATGTAAATAAACGAATACTGAAGAGGGAACATTTCATCAGCTTCTAAATGTTCATTTACAGAAATGAAATACTTAAATACTGTAAGCTAAGTTCTAAAATTAGCATGGAGTCCATTTCTAATAATTTAAGAATTTGAGATCAAGATATAAGGTACTAGAGAATAATTCTCAAGAACTTAGTCTATAAAAGTATCTTCTATTTATATTCATAATATATGCTTTTATACAATACTGGATACAGACACTACTTGGACGGGGAAAAAATGGAGCGAACTAGAAACTACGGAGGAGAAAGGACCAAAAAATGCAAAGCCCACTTGCCTAAACAGGGTCATCAAAGAGTACAAAAATATACAAACACTAAACATGTTATCTGCAAAACTGCTAAGAGAGTGACCAAAACACAAAGCTGAGAGAGACCACAATAATTGAGACGGTGAAAAAAAAAACACTAGGAAAAAGAAAGGGGCAACCAACCAACCATGAGAAGCAAAATAGCCTTTTCTAGAACACAAACCCCTAAAGTAAATATCTACAGCATTATCCTTGTCATTAGCCTTAGATCCTAGGGGAAACATGTAAACCAATTGCTCTTTGCTAGAATTTAATATTATTTGGCAATATGAACTCTAGTTTGTCGAGATAATCAAAAGCCACCCCTAGTTCAATGTAGGCTTTGAACATCTGAAGGAAGTGGGTTAACCACTCCTTGCTCTAGTCTTCTACAGTTCCCCTCTAGTGTAGCAGAAAAATGATACTAGCTTCCATTTTTTGCTAAGTCGAGTAGAATTGAATGTTATCCTAAATATATAGAGATGGTCTCCTAGAAAAATTGGCTAAACCTAAGCTACCTAAAGGATGAGTGATATAAACTTTAGACAGCAAAACCTTAAGCTTCTAATCAATACTAAGGATGGTATTCTCCAAGCCTACTAACCAAGTAGGGTTGAAAATGTTATAGCAAAGCTGAATTATCTCCGCACTCCCTATATTGGCCCTAGTTAGACCACCTATGAAGGAGCCAATGACAGAGCTATTTGTCTACCAAGTAAAATCATAATTGAAGGGCTTCTCTCCTATAACTTGACTAACAAAAAACCTAAACAAATCATCAATCAAGTTTTAAATCCTATTCCATCTCTCAGGATTAACATGCCCCTAAAATGCCATGGTTGTTACCTCTAGTGAATGATACAGTGATATAGTTGATTCCATAGTGACTCAAATTGAAAGCTAATATGAAGACAAAGACATTGAGGAGACAAAAAACCCACTAAAAAGGCTAGAATAAATAGACATCTAGAGTTGAGGAAGGGTCTAGAATGAACATGGGGGAAAGGCTAAACACATCACCTGAGAGGTAATCATAACCTGACAAGCTAAAAAGCCTTTAAAAGGCATTATTATGGCTTTGCTAGCTAAATAATTATTTAATGCTTGGAGTTCACAAATATCTAATCTTAACTATTAATCTCAATATTAAAATAAGGTTAGGAATGAAGCCAAAAAAAGGAAAAGAACCAAAAAGGTAGGTAAAGGGGGAAGAGAAATAATCACCCCAAGTGACAAGTCTAGGACTTATGCTAGGGCTTGGAGGATAAAATCCTCACCTTCAACTCCTTTATTTGCTAAAATATGTGTCATATTATTACCTTCTTGATATATGTGTTGAAACCTAGTTTCTTCAAACTGATCAATTAAGCTAAGAATATTTTCAAGTTTTGAGTTCATTACCCAATTTAGAATTTTATTTTTTCTAATGGAATTTATTATGATTTGGGAGTTGATTTCTATTATTAATCTTTTTATCCTCTTTTTAAAACTTAGTTCTAATCCTTCCCTAAGTTCTTATAATTCCGCTATGTTGTTTGAAGAGATGCCTAAGGGTTTGGCTCTTTTAATGATCCATTCTCCAATGCTTTTCCTTATAATACAACCTATTCCTATTTTTTCTAGGTTACCTCTTGATGCTCCATCAAAGTTTCATTTTATCCAGCCTTTTGGTGGCACTTCCCATTTACATTACTGTCTTTCTTTTTATCTTTTTTCTTATAGACTAATAGGGGGTTGATCAGGAAGGCCCAGCCTTTTGGTGGCACTTCCCATTTACATTCTTATCTTTCTTTTTATCTTTTTTCTTATAAACTAATGGTGGGTTGATCAGGAAGGCCCAACAATTTTTCATTCTCCCCTCCCATTCTAAGAATGTCCCTTCAATTTTGATAGATTTCCTTAAATAATTTTTCATAACTTCTATAACACTAGCTTCTACTTTGTTACGAAGGGAGTTCACACTCAATTATATGTTTCTAAAGATGTGCCTGTTCCTTTATTTCCATATTTCACACACTAGTATGGTTGGGGATATATTCTACAATTTACCATATATGCTAGAGTTGCTTTCTATTTGCCATCCTAAACGATGACTATTGAGATCCTCAACAAGAGAAGAAGCCCAACATAGTTTCTAATGTAGCTAGTACTAGCTTTCTTTAGCAAAGGAGCAATTGTAAAGAAGGTGCTCAGCTGTATCAAAGTTTTACTAACAAAGGCAACATCTGGACGGGCTCTCAAATCCCATCTTTGTGAATCTGTGCATTGTTAGAATTCTTTTTTGCATTGCAGCACATAAGAAGATTTGTGCCTTAGGTAGGCATGTTGGGTCCCAGCATAACTTGAAAGGAATGTTAATGTTTTCCCATCTTTGTGAGTTAATAATAAGATTATATCCTAACTTGACTTTGTAAGATCCATCTTTGGAGGCTCCCTAAATAAGTTTTTTTTTCCTATCTTTATTATTCACCTGCCACTTCTTTAGGATGTTTTCAAAATTCTCTTTATCTTAAGGTGTAATATCTACATTCTCCATAGTTTTCGAGGCCCAAATATCTTCCCCATTTTCCTTTTTCATATATTTCTAATCCAAAAACTTTCAACCCCATAAATTAACGAGCATATTCTTGACATTGGCAAAGATGTTAGAGTTAATAAGGGGGAGGGGGGGTGGGGTGGAATCCATCCCGAGAATCTTCCCAAAAAAGAGATTCATCTCCTCTTCCTAAGTCCTAGGTGGCAAATTTGCTAATCATTGATCAAAATTTTACCATGAAGTTCTATGCTTTTGATCCTAAGGATGGGTTCCTAATTCTAAATAATGATGTTGGGTCATTTGAATTCAAGTATTTATTGTATAAGATTTTAGCCCATTTTCTTTCCCTTTCTAGGTACATTCACCATACTAGCTTTGCTCCCAATGCCTCATTTTGCCAGTTGAAATTCTTAATACCTAACCCCCTTGATCCTTAGGTCGGCATATCCTTTTCCAATTTTTTTAAGGTTGATTTCTTGTTTTCTTGCGGTCCACTCCAAAATAAATTTCTGAGCTTTCCTATCAACTTTTTGTTAATATACTTAGGTAAAGGGAGGCATGAAATTTGGTACATAGAAATTTCTAATAGGATGGATTTAATTTTTATTGCTCTACCAACTATAATTGATAATTATTTATTAACAAGTAATAATTGATAATATTTTTATAATTAAATTGAATATTATAATTACAATTTTAATTAGACATTATAGACTAAATTAAACATACTAAAAACAAGAGCTCTATTGAGGTATAGTCCTACCTTATGTTTTAAAAAAAGTATAAAGCACTGCAATACTTATTTGGATGAAAGAAAAAGTTGGTAAAAATGCTTGTCTATATAAGAAATTTGATCATACATTATTTATTGTTCATACATTGTTCATTTATTGTGTAAATCTTGATTACAAATAAAATAAAACCTGAAACTATCAAAAACAAGGCTGAAAATATGGAACTAAATAGTAGTAGTACATGAAGTGAAATGCTCCCCTTGCTGAAAGTATGCAACCAACTAGTAGCAATACAATTAATGTACCCTTTATACTGCATAGATGCTTCGTACTAAGTTACCACTTCATGTAATTTTTTTGGATTACATGTTTTATACTGCTTACATGTTTTGGCATCATTGTAGTATCCATGAGAGTCATATGGGATCTATGGCATCTATATATGTGTATAACCTACATAGGTAGGGGAAAAGGCATAGCTAGGTATAGTACACCATAAGAAACAATAGAAGAGCTAGAAGTCTACCCAATTTCCTATAGATAAGTAGGCATCACTTAAATAGTTGATTAAGAATAAGTTTATGTGGTTGATTAATCTACAATAGCCATATTATTTCTAGGATCAATAGTTTGTTTCCCTTGCCTTAACATAGTTCAAATAAGGGAGGACCTTGTGAAATGGCCCTATCCTCAAATTGGAAGATCACATTGGCAACATATGGAAGAACTGAATCATTTTTATCATTCCAAAGAGTTTGAATCTTCTTCCTATTATTAGAACTAGACTTTAGTTTGATAATTTCTCTTACATAATAGAGAATGTGTGTCAATCCTAAAATCTAATAAGTCTATTCATTTGAACCTTCTAGGAGTTATTCTGAGTTGTGATTGCATTTCAAACCAACGGTGTTTTATTTTTTCTCTATTCATTAATACACATAGATTGTACCTTTCTTGTTGATCAAATTTTCTAGTTTGTGATTCTAATTCTTTTGATGTGTATGCCACTAAAAAAAAATTATGCATTATTTTTTGGTTGAAGAACTATTGATTGTGTTGTGGAATAACATAATGATATGTCTAAGTAGCTGGTCCCCAGATTGGATAGCTTATTGACACTTAGCTCATATTTCTATAAGATATTAAACTTGTTGAATTGTTTACCATACACCTTTTTCATAGTATTTTTCTATATTTCCTAGTTTAAAAATACTAAAGCTTAAATAATTCTACAATAATCAAAGACATTTGAAAAGCCACTTGTTCCTTTAATCTAGATTATTGCCCCTTCTCAAGTTCTGTAGAACTTCTAATGGGAAAGAAACAATCATATATTTTGTAACAAATTCCTTCTTGTCAAAGAATACATTATCAAAATCTAGATTTAGTTTTCAAGAGTAGTTAAGGCTAGCATTCTTTCTTGAAGAAGATTTCTAGCACAAGATATTTAGTTCTTGGATTGAAGAACGTTAATAGAATTGTAAATCTAGTTTAATGATTCTTAAAAGTGAAATTCAATAGAAGGTAGGTTTCATTGGCACCCCTTCAAAATCAATGATAAAATTAAATTTTAATGGGGTGAGGAAATCCAAGGATTTCAAGGTACCAACATTATTGCATCTCAATGGATAGCATTCTAATCGGGAAATTATAACCAATCCAAAAAAATATTGAAATTAGATTCTTATCACTATCGTAGCTTGGAAATCACCACACACATTGAAAAAAATGAAAATGGTGTTATTTTATGTGACTAAATTGTAACTAAATCATTATTACTATATTAATATTTGTTAATTATATAAGAATTGTTAGTTTACTTTGAAAATATGATAAAACATTTTTTAATATTAAAGTTAATGATAATAAGAACTTTATTTTGATTCAATGATTAAAAAAATAAAAAATTATTATTTTTGATTGGTAAATGGTCAAATCCTAGATTAATTATTGTTATTTATTATAATTAATTAGTTATATGTGTTAAGAAAATTCGAACCCAAGACCTCCCACATGAGAGGTTCACAAGTTACCATTGTGTTGTAGGCTCTTGCCTAAAATTATATAACAAAATTATTTTCAACATATTTATTTTATTAAATTTAATTTGAAAATATGTAGTAAGAATTAAAGAATGTTTATAGGTAAGAACCTATTACAATAGAATAGTAAATTGTGAGTCTCTTATCTTCAAGATTTACTCCATCAAAAACTAAATTAAAGAATTAAAGAATATTTATTGTAGTAAATTTAATAAAATTAAATGTAGTTTACATAATACCATTAATTTAGTCTAGTTTAAAAAATAACTACATTATTAACATTAATTAATAGATAATAAGATCAATCAAAATTAATAGATATATTAATATTAAAGAATATGACAAATTTATTTTATTATTCATAATATATTAAGATTGAAAATGTATTTATTCTATCAAATTTGAATGAAATTAGGCACACCTTATGAATACCACAAATTGAACAAAACAAGCTATGCTAAATTTAACTTTCACACTAAAATTTTGAAAATAGCTATATTATTTAAATTTGTTAATATGTAATAAGATCTATCACAGTCAACAAATAAATCAATATTAAATCAAATTATTTTGGAAAATATCAACTTGTCTAAAACTATTAGAAATAGGTAGACATTTTAATAGATGACAACTTTACGTTTGCTCATTATAATAAAAGGAATTCTCAGTAGAATTATATTTTACATCATAGAGTTAAAAAAATAGATGACAAACACAATAAATTGAGTAGATATAATGGACGAATTTCAAGAATATTAAAGAATGGTTTCCAAGAAACTTTATAAAAATAAATAAATTTTAAATAGAAATAAATTTTTTAAAAATGATAATAATAATAGACGTAATGCTATTAATGTTATGAAATTTAATTTAAATTCAGAATAACTTTTAAGTTTCAATTTTAATACATAAATTTAAAAAAATATAACATCATTAAACATAAATTAGTTTAATTAAGTTCAATTATAATTAATAAAAATAGATTTAACATTAAAAACTATAATATTAATAATATTAAACATAAATTAATAATTAATGTAATTTGATTTCCACAATCTACTAATAATACATCAAAGATTTTTTGGTACTTGATTGTGTCAAAAAAATTAGCATCAACCTTTCAGATCACACACAGTGATCCATCATCAGTGATTGTGTCAAAAAAAATTAGCATCAACGTTTCAGATCACACACAGTGATCCTTTGTTCATCCTGATGATGGATCACTCTGTGTGATCCGAAATGTTGATGCTAAAAAAATTTGACACAATCAAGTTCCAAAAAATCTTTGATGTATAAATTAATAATTTGTTCAAATTTCATTCAATTTCAAAATACACTTGTCATGCTTTTGAAAGCTTAAGTTGTAAAATTCTTTCAGCAAAAACTAGTACAGGAGATGTCTTTGGGAATGGACAATTTATTATGAGGAGAGTACCACAGAAAATTGCTATTTCATCTGCTCAATCAATATATATAGTTTTCTTCTGTAATTGTGATATAATGAAACCTAAATGGTTACATGAGTTTTGGCATTATTGAATGAAAAACAGTGGCTATGATATGATGAGTAGTGAAACTATATAATCAAAGAGATTAACTATTATCTAGTTGTTTGAAGCGGATTTATTTTGCCTCAGCTTCCAGTTAGTTCTAAATTTGTGATGAATTTTATGCCTACTACCAGAGCAAAAAGTATTTCTTCTTGTTCCTTGCAACGAGCTTTCTACGGACGAGGTTTGAACTGGTGTCCTCAGCATCTTCAGTCATTGCAAAGCGCGACATCTAAATTTTGAACTTGTATCTCATATATTGGACTTCCAGTTCTCCACCTGTAGGGGATAAACATGCATTACAATAATAGCTTCAAGATCTGACAGATTTAAAAGAATAATAGTAAGCTTATTTATAAATCTCCAAATCCAAAATCGAAATAAATTATTTGAAAAATATTTTACAGATCAAGCCGCGAAATGCTAAATTAGAAATTGTACGGTGTTGTGGATGAGAAAGGAGATTAAATAGATTGATGCAAAGAAATTAGAACTCATTTTTTAAAATGAATTTAAATGAAATCATAAGAGTAATCCATATGAACTGAAACTTTAAATTGATATGAGTTGAATCAGGTGTAATTGATAATTAATACGTAACAAATTAGAATCAATTTCTTGACAATGAATTCTAAAGAAACAGTAGATTAAACTTAAATTTCTATGAATTGAATACAATGCAATTAATAAATATCCCAAAAAATTATGAATATTAAAGATGATCGTAAAATAGCAAAAAGAGGGGTAAAATTTTATTAAGACAGAAAGGAATACAACAAGGAGAGCTCAACAAGGAGCTCGATCCTGAGCAACAAGATTATCAAATTTTTGCACCATCTCAAAGGACAGTTGCCTCCTATCCCTAATATTCCAACCCGGATCATGATTAGATGCCCATTTGGCTAAACAATCAGCAGTTCTATTCCATTCACGAGGAATATACGTGAACCTAATGAACTGAAAAGAGGAAGAGAAGAAAAGAATCTGCTTAACAACGGTAGCTAGCTGCCAACTAACATCCTCAAGCTCTTGCGAAGAAAGCATGTTCACCACTACCTGGGAATCAGACTCACAAATAATCTTACTCCATCCCCGCAAGCAACACTGTTCCACAGCATATAAAATAGCCTGAGCTTCCATGAGATTGTTAGTATAATCACCCTTATGAACTGAGAAGAAAAATTTAACATCCCCAGAACTACAATGAGCCACTCTGCCAATACCAACCGGACCAGGATTCCCACGGGAAGAACCATCAGTGTTAATTTTTAGAACTCCACAGGGAGGAGGAGTCCAGTGCCCATCCCGGTTAACCCGACCCTTCCTCTGATGATGAAGCTGCCTGGACATAGAAGGAAACCTATGAGCTACAGCCCCATCCTGCAGATGAAAATTGAGGCGATTACAGATAGCAAGATCAATCGGATCCATACCCCCATCAAGCTCACACTTCACAAGAATAGTTTCCTGAAGAGAATGTGATATTTTCCACCAAAGATGCAAAACACCAAGCCGAACATCTTGGAATATGCCAAAGCATGAAAGATGGGCCAGCAATCCAAGCAGCATGGAGAAAAGAAGACTTGGAGGGAGCAGTACCCAAGCGGGCCCAGAACTCAGGCAAAGAGGAAGCATGCCGACAAGAGAAACCCCAAGCGCGCCACCAAAGGTGCCATATCTGAGTAGAATAGGAGCAATGGAAGAACAGATGGGAGACAAACTCCTCTCCATTACCACACAAAACACAATAAGAGGGGCCCTGAAATCCACATTTACAAAGATTATCCCAGGTAAGAAAAAAGTTGTGAGCCACTAGCCACATGAAAAAATTGCACTTGGACCAAGAAACTTTATTCCAAACTTGCTTCCACCAAGGGACCTTAGCATCCCCAAATAATTGTCTAGTTATCACCTGATACCTAGCAGAGACATGATATTTACCAAACAAGGTACCGCCCCAAGCCAAAACATCTGGACCAAGCAAAGAAGAACACTCTCTAGAGGCCAGAATTTGAGAAAGCTCCTGACGATCCATGTCTGTACCTCCAAGAGGTCAATCAGAGGAATGCTTCCATCTGTAACCAACAACAGGTCCCAATTGATAAGGAGTCTTGTAATGAGCCACTTTATCCCATCCAGCGGCAAGAAAAGAGTCACAAAGAGGCTGAAGATGAGAGTATATGGATAAAATGGAAGGGAATCCATCCCAAGCATCAGACCAAAACAAAGCCTGAGAACCTCCTTTACATATCCAAAACAGACCCCTCTTTACCAACATCGCACCTGTCTTCAAAGTATGCCAAACCATTGAGCCACGACCTTCAAGAGGAAGTGCAGAAATAGAGCAAGGATTAGCACCATGAAAATATTTATGAGTGATAATATGAGCCCAAAGTTGATGTTGTCCAAAGCACCATCGCCAATAAAGTTTAGCAGCCAAAGCTTGACTACTCAATAGAGCAGATCGAAGACCAAGACCACCCTCCTTTTTAGGCCTTTAAACAGTTGCCCAATTAACCAAGCTCCATTTAGTACTACGCAAATTACCACTCCAAAGGAATTGTCGAGAAAGAGCATCAAACTCCTTGAGAAAGTAAATAGGTGCAGCGTGAACCATGCTTCGATAAGTAGGAAGAGCTTGGATAACAGCTTGAAGACGAGTAACCCGGGCAGCAGTAAAAAGCCATCTATGAGTCCAATGATTTACCTTATCCTGAAGCTTGGTAATCAAATTTTTCCAGAAGAGACATGGCTGCCTGGAAACACCAATAGGGATGCCAAGATAAGTCAAAGGAAGTGATCCTATCTGAAACCGTAGGATACCAACAATCCTATGCTGAATAGAATCAAGAGTGTTAAAAAAGTAAATGGAAGATTTGTGCTCATTAACTTTCTGGCCTGAAGCTGCCAAATAAATGTCCAAAGCATGTTGAAAGGCTTCAACTTCCTTGATCTTAGCAAGACCAACAAGAGCAGAATCATCAACAAATTGAAGATGGGAAAGAGAAGGTAAGCCATTACCCCACCGCCAGCCTTGAATAGAATTCTGGGACACCTGATGCTTAATGAATCTGCCCAAGCCTTCAGCCATGATGATGAATAGATATGGGGAGAGAGGGTCACCCTAGCGGAGGCCTCTAGAAGCACCAAATAGTTGAGAAGGTTGACCATTAATAAGAACAGAAAAAGAGGCAGAAGTAACACAACTCATAATCCAACTCACCCAGTCAGAGCTAAATCCAAAAGAAAGAAGAATACTCCTTAAGAAGCTCCATTTAACTCTATCGTAGGCCTTAGCCATATCCAGCTTAACAAACATGGCTCTCTCCCTTGAAGTAGCCATAGAGTGAATAGCCTCAGTAGCAATAACCACCCCATCCAAAATTTGTCTGCCAGCAACAAAACCACCTTGTTCTTCTGAGATAATAATGGGAAGCCACCTTTTCAATCTCTCAGCAATCAACTTAGTAAAAACTTTGTAAACCACATTACATAAGGCAATTGGTCTAAAAAAATCCAATTGATTAGCACCCTCTCTCTTAGGAATAAGAGTCAAGAATGTAGAGTTCAAAGCTCGAAGCATCTACTTGCTAGCATAGGATTCTTTAACCACCTCCAACAAATCATGATTAATGATGTCCCAAAATTCCTGAAAGAATTCAACTGGAAAGCCATCAGGACCAGGAGCCTTCCCTTTAGGCATGCCAAAGACCACCTCCTCCAGCTCTTCCAAATAAATAGGACGCATGAGATAATCATTCATTTCTTGAGTGATAAGGGAAGGAATACAGGACAAAATAAGATCTTCTTCATTATCAGCAGGAGGAGAGTCCTCAGAGAAGAGGGTAGAGAAGTTTTAGAAATGGAAAAAGAAATCTGTAAATAAGCAATACCAGGAAAGAATCTAAGTGAGTAAATGCATGAAAAGATATTACCATAAAATAGGAGAGAGAAAGCTTCAAGCTCCAACACCATGAGACAAGATATTTGGAAAGGGGAAAGCAAAGAAAACCCCTTGTGACATTATGAATGAAGCATGAAAAGCCTAAGAAGAAAGAGAGAGAGAGATAGAGAGCAATGCTCGTACAATAATTGAGAAGAGGAAGAAACCTCATTGTTAAATGAGAGAAGAGGGTCATCTCTTAAATAGAGATGAGAGAGAGGAGTTAGAATGTAACTCCCATGTCTATGAATGTCACCATTCATATGTGTGTGAGGCCAAGTGTGAGATTCCTCTTAAGGAGGAATAATCTAAAATTAGAAATTACAATACATATTTATCCTCACATATTCCACTAGATGACAAAATAAGATGTAGTGGAAAAAGGACAAAAATGAAATATATTAGGATACCTTGGCTTATATCCTAATATATTATAATAATAAATAAAGGAGGTCTAACCTCGGTTTATAAATACACCAAGGAAAGATTACAACTTCTAACAAGAAGTACCAAATAGCCTCCTGGAACAAAGCTGGTAAGGAATTCAGTTGGATATCTTGAGAATTAACCAAAGAAGAGATAGTGCTCTGATTCCGGCGAGATTGCACTATTTTATGGAAAAAGGCAGTGTTACGATCACCTTCCTGGAGCCAATCAACTCTAGCCTTTTGCTTCCAAAAAATTTCCTCTTGAAGTTCCCATTCTTCTAGAGCTCTAGAAGCAAGGGATTCAGCCTTTCCAAGATCCTCTAAGAAACTTCGATCTCTAATCTCCCTTGTGATGACATCAAGATCTTCTTGAGCAAGCCTCTTCATAAAGTGAAGGTTCCCAAAGCATTCCCTATTCCATACCTTGAGCTGCCTTTTAACATATTAAAGCCTTTTAGAAGATGAGAACATTGCAGTACCATATGCAGGAGCACCATCTTTCCACCAACAGAAAACACAATCATGAAGAGAGGAGTCCCGAAGCCACATCAACTAGAACTTAAAAGGAGGATGCTTCGGAACATAAGCCCCTATAGTAGAAAATTTGATTGGCCAATGATCTGAACCCCTCCAATCAAGGATTTATGAAGAGATAGTAAGGGTGCCACTAACCTAGAAGCAAGAAACAAGAAATCTATCCAGACGTTCTGAGATAGCAGCAACACCAGTCCTGCGATTATTCCAGGTATAGAGACCATTAGAAGGCTTAATGTCAGAGAGATGCAAAAGAGATATATGTTGCCGAAAAAGAGCAAAAGAAGGCCCCAATCTAGCCAAACCACCATGCTTCTCCTCCAGACTTAAAATTGAATTGAAGTCCCCTGCTAACACCCAAGGATGATAAGGATGACAATTTCTAACATATTGAATATGTTCCCAAAGTTCCTCCTTTCCCACAAGATCAACAGGTGCATACACATTAGTAACCATGATTACCTCTCCTAAGTCTAGAGTAGAAGCTACCATAGAGAGAGCTGAGCAAGAAGACATCCGGCCAAGAGGAGAAATTTTTTGAGGATCCCAAAATATAGCTAAACCACCCGCACTGCCTATTGCCCCAACACACTGGCATTGGCCATGAGACCAAATACTAGAGGCATGTTGGACCATAGACTCCACAGAGAGCTTAGTCTCTTGGATACAAAAAACATTAGGGCTATGATCAACCACCAAGTTATGAATAGCCTTTTGTCTATGGATGCTATTCAACCCCCTTACATTCCATGAGAAAATAATCATCATTGGGTAGAATTGGAAAAATGAGAATCCAAAGGTTTCACTGAACCAGACTCAATCAATATATCTCCTATGAGTTTAATCTTCTCTTGGTCTGTTTTGCGCCCACTCCTTAGAGGAGGAGTAGAAGAAGCCCGCTTAAAGGGTCGAGACATCAACCCCAAGGGGAGAGGAGAACCTTTGCCCTTACCTGATGGTAGCACATCCTTAACCAAATCAGCTAAAACATCATTATCCTCCAACACTGCAGGAGTCACCAGAGCCTCTGTCACAGGAGCTACAGGGACCTCACAGTTCTGATATACTACAACTTGGGATGCCCCACAAGCATCATTAGGAACAGATCTCTCATCTGGGCAAACTGGATCAGAAGAGATAGGAGGAGGAATACCCTCCTCTAGAACCATACTATCCAGCACCTCAAAGCGGTTAAAACCTGAATCAGATAATCTTTCTTTCAAAGGCCTCTTTTGATCACGGCCCTTAGCACAAGGGCGAACAGGGGTAAATCCATCCTTATGATCGTAAAATAGATTGATGTAGATAAATTATAATTAATTTTAAACAATGAATTCTACACGGTAATGTACAAGAATCAAGAAATAAAAATTTGATATGAGTTGAACCAGATGCAATTAGTAATTAATATTTAAGTAACTAATGAGTTTCGACAAACGATAAAATAAATTGATCCCAAGAAATTATATAATTAGAACTAATTTTATAACAATGAATTCTAAAGTGGTCTTAATATCAGAAAACCTAAATCAATATGAATTGAACATGGTACAATTAACATTTAATATCTAAATAAATCACAAACTTTATCTAATGTACGGTCAAACCGTTACAATCAATTCAAACCAAAAGAAAAAAATAAAAAATAAACTGAATTGATAAAAAAATCAGAATTGATACTTCTGCCTAATTCATTGCTCATTGCTATGAGGGACTTGCAAATCTGAACAAGAAATATCAGGATGGTAAAACCTCACCTTCCTCTGTTGTTATCTTGTCTAATAATATTTTTTATGATGAGATAAGAGTGGACGGGTTCTAAACAATACATTTATTACTGAATACATGTGGCTCTTGGAGTAGATCGAATGCAACACTTTCTGGAGTTAAATACTCTATACAAGACTCTTCACCAATTGTCACCACTTGATCATTCATTGCTTGATGGCTGAACTCAATTTTATGTCAATTTTTTTTAATACAAAATTTAAAAGATCATTGAGAAAAAAGTTTCAACCAATCAAAAAATTAGTAATTTTGTAAGGAAAATTTTATTATATTATAAATTAATCTTGTAATCATAATATAGAGCAAATGTTTTACTCTTTTCACAGAAATCTAGGTAAGAACTATTGAATAAGAGAAAATTGAAAACTATAGCCTCCGCCTATCAGATTAACAACTATTAGTCACTAGATAATACTTGTTCAAATTGCATTTATGAAGACACTATCTAACAAATGAAAACGAGTCCATTGCAATTCCCTCACATCCACACTCACCGTCAACTAATCACTAGAAACCAACTATATAAACTAGTTGTAGTAACGTTAGGCTTACGTCTCTTGTTTCATTCATAAGCATGAATGCCGCCTTTATAATGCTACTTGCAATGTTTTATTCGCTCCATATGTGAAGGCATTCTAATTTGAAATTTTCTCCCTTGACCCTGCTATATTTCGTCAAATCATAGCGATGTGACAAAAGTAGAGATCCCTATCTTTCAGTGGATAGATAGATAGATAGATAAAATTTTAACGTCCACGAGGCCAAAAATAGCCTATGGGACAGCAAGACAACTCAAGCAGACTTAAGTAGCACTGTTTGCCTCTTGTGTAGACTAATGATGAGCCCCCCCAATTGCTCAATGTACTCTTCGTTGAACAGGTTATGCCAAGAACTGTCACATATAGTATCCGCAAACTTATCCCTGCTATCCTTGTAGGCCTCACATTCTAGAATAAAGTGTTGTTCAGTTTCCACTTTCCCAGAATTGCAAAATCTGCAAATTCTCTCTTCCCAAGCCTCCTTTGGCCTCTTCCAACGCCCAGTCTCACAACGAAGTTGGTGAGAGTTGGTTCTCAGCTGAGCAATAAGAATTTTAGCTCTCCAAGGAATGTTGGCTCCTATGTACACTTTTTCGAGTTGATCACAAGTGGGGTTGAACTCATTTATATAATATAGTTTCTTCCTCCCAATCTTGCTTCCCTAATTTCTCTTGTAGAATTTCTCCATAACAAAGACCTTTATTTCTTTATTACTTGTGGGGCACATATTGAAATGAATATTCCATTTACTCATCCACTTGATGTTTTGTTGCATCCATGTCCTTTTTCGCTTACATAGTGTGTCACTAAAGACAACTTTCGGCCATCTATCCTCTTCCATTTTTTTGATTCTTTTTAGATAGCTTAAAAGGCGAACCATAGAAAGTGCCTCAATAGGCGCAGCCCCCATTTCACTTAGCATGATGTCATATGGAACAGTGCTTTTAATTTTAAACTTGCTTGTAATCAAGCGCTTTTGGATTCCTTCGATTTGTTTCCATTGTGCTATAGTAGTGCTGCTGGCCCATAATTCACACCCATAAAGAACAACTGGTAGCACAAGAAGACCAAACAAGGTTTGAATAGTTTTCCAATCCCACAACTCCGCTTCACGGCACCTATTCTGAAGAGCGTAGAAAGCCTTCCATCCACCTAATGTCCTTTTATACCTGCAGCTAGACCAGCTTAGTTTTTTGTTGAAATCGATGCCAAGGTATTTATATTTCGCAACTTCTTCGAGAACACTTCCATTGTAATAAAATTCATGTTGATGCTATTTTTTATTATTAGAGAAAATCATAACCTTGGTTTTGCTGATATTGACTTGCATCCCCACCATTCTACAAAAGCGCTCAAGAGAAGATAGATGGTCTTGCAAACCACAAGCAGATTTGGCAATTAAAATGAGGTCGTCCGCATATAGGAGTAGCTTTATAACAAATTCCCCTAGCTGAATGCCTTCACGCTCTTGCGTGTTTAACCACTCTTCCAGTTTGTCAATATATAAACCAAATAAAGTAGGGGATAAAGGGCAGCCCTGTTTAACCCCGATATCGCTCCTAAAACTTTCTGAAATGCCATCTGAAGTTCTGATTTTGACTTTCACCTCTTCGTACATTCTATGAGCAGTAGCTCTGAGATGCCTAGGAATCCCCAATTCTTCCATCCTCAACCAAAGCTTGTCTCTCGGAATGGTATCAAAAGCCTTTTTGAAGTCAACAAAGCAACAAAAAACCTCTTCTTTTTTCTCCCACTCTTTTTCAATAATGTGTCTCAGAGTGACACAGTGATCCACTATCGAGTGCTTTGGCCTAAAACCAGCTTGCCCTTTAGCACGTTTATGATTTTCTTCTGCCCATTTGCGGATCCTAGTTTCTATCATACTGCCAAAAAGTTTAGCAAAGAGGGGATTGATCATTATAGTCCTGTAGTTGGAGGGATTGTTAACATCACCACTCTTAAAAAGTGGTATTGCAAGGCTGATTGTCCAATCTTTCGGAAACCCTTCCTGGCAGATTTTGTTGAAGATTTCAATGATGTGCGGTGCAAGAGTTTTCATACCCCACTTCAAATATTCAGCTTGAAGCGCAACAAGGTCTTTTGCTTTGCCTCCACCCAACTTCTTAATCCCTGTCTCTATCTCTTGCACAGTAAAAATATTTGTGGTATCATTGACCAAAGGTGGCTGTCCCACTCCACCCTCTTGTTCATAAAGTTTCTTAGCATAATCAAACCATTGGGTGGCAGTAATATTATTTTCAGTTTGCTTCCTCCTTGGTTGGAGTTCTTTCCAAAAACGTTTGGGGTTATTTTTGCCCAAGAAAATTAGCTCCTCTCTCATTGTGGACATAAAATCGATTTTTTTCTTCTTTAGGATCTGTTTGTAGGTCTTAATGTCAAGGTTAGTTTTATTTGACTCCCTTAGATTTCTCCTAGCCCTCTTGCATTCCTTATCAAACCATGCATTGGCTGGAAAACAATTAGTTTCAGATTTTCTACTTTTTGCTCTCTTGCATTTTGAAAGAGCCTTGTGAATCAGATTTGATAAATCATGACTATTAACACCATGCTTATACATAGGGTGTCCCATACAAAGTTCCTCAAGAGCAGCCCTGAAAGTGTTACTATTTTCTGAAGCTAACAAAATTTTGCCCTGAGAAGGTGGGTGTTGAGGGCCTTGGATTTTTGCCCCAATCCGTCTATCCTTTGCCCAATACAAATTTACGTACAGTGGTCTATGATCTGATTTGAGATCCCAAATGTGCTCTCCAATTTCAACTTCTTCAATATTGTTATACAAATGCTGCGAACAAATTACATAGTCTACCACACTTGCCCCGTTGTATGTGTTGCAAGTGAAATTGCCCGACTTAGCCCATCTAGCCAAACCATTACAGATTATTAGATCGAATGTGCCACACAAAGTGATCAATTCTTCCCCAAAATGATTGCAGCCTTTAGCATCTTCGGATATTCTATCCCATGGATGATTTCTCTCTTCTGTGAGCCAAATAGGCTTATCATTTACTTCGGAGCTGAAAATACTTGCTTGCCAATTTGCAGCCCACAGACTTCCTTCGTACGACCAATAAACTTTGGTGATAATTAGGGGTTATGTGGACCTCCACTAGTTCTATCTTTACCTTCAGAGTTCTTGATGTTCAAAGTCTATGTTGGGTCCGACTTTGCTTATGTTCATAATGGTAAGTTGTCCACGTACTTTCTTTCAAGACTATGCATGTTCACGATGCCCATGCATTTAAAGTTGATTATCAAATATTAAGAGAGGCCATGCTGAATATCTCGATGTGTAGTCTAATAAAAAATTAAAAGTATATATAGCTTTATTTTTTATTTAAACAATTCGATCAAATATTAAAATATATTATTTATTATTATAAATCTTTAAAAATGTTTTAAAAAATAAAAATTAAAACGACACGGGTCTAATGTAATGTTAATATAGTTTTGTCTAAAGATTTTTACAAATTTTACTATATGTAAGGTTTTGTCTAATTTCTTTCAAAATGAAAAATCAGGATTGTGATGTACAATTTTGGATATGAAGCAAACATGCCACAATAATCTTATAACTACTTGTGCACCACATTATATAGGAAATTGGGCCTACTAGAAAGCATGCAAAAGATCTCTAGGCATTAAGACCCTAATATTTTTTTTATCAATGAGAGGTTATGGTAGATAGACATCTAAATGTTTTTAATTTGAAACAAGCTTTTAATAAGTTAATTCTCCAAGGATTTTCACATCTAGTATTAACATTTCTTATATATTGTAGAACTATTTTTCTTTTACAAATAAGTTCAAAAGATATTTGAAGTCTATTGTGCTCAAAACCCAGTTTGGTCCATGCCTATATTCTCCAAAAATTTAAAAAAATATGATGTAATATAGTTTAATGAGTGTCATTGACTCCCTATTATTCATGTTTTTAGTTTAATGATTGTAAAACAATGCTTAAGGTTATTAAGGGTTGACATGCCAGTTGATAATAACATAGTCTACCTCCTTCTAGAATAAGTAGACACACAATAAGCTTTATCAAATTCAAACAACCCTCTGGCCATTTTTTTATGTTCCCCAAATGCGAAGGACGTGATATTATCTCATTGATTGGGTTAGTTTGGGCATGCTACCAATTTTGAATTCATAATTTAAAATATTAAACATGAACTAATATAAATTTTGACTATTAATCCTCATGACTAATGTCTCTTAGTTGTGAAATAGGATTCATCCTTGTAACAAATCTCAAATTGTGTCTTTCTTATACTCATATTTAATGAATTATTTTATGTAAGATATTCTTAACTTCCATCTTTCTCTCTGACCAAATGTCTCAATAAGTTTTCCAAGCTCATGTTCAAAACTTCTCTCTATCCATCTATTTGTGGGTGAAATATTGAACTAAACTTAAGATCTGTCTTCATCTTCTTCCAAAGTGTCCTCCAAAAGTAACCAAAACACTTAGTACCTCTATCTAAAAAAAATACTTTTATTTAACCTGTGCAACCTCACAACCTCCTTCAAAAATAGATATGTTAAATATGTAGTGTATCTATTATCTTCATACAACGTATGAAATGAGTCATTTTATAAAATATGTCCACTATCAAAATCAAAAATCATTCATTATTTTTGTCTTAGGCAATCCTAGAATGAAATTCATGATTATGTCTTCCCAAGATCTATTTGGTACTATATTTAATGTTTATACTCTCCAACATTTTAAATACTCCCTTTTGAAACTTGAACTCTATAATTGTGAATATGTTTCTTACATCATTATGAACTTGAGGCAAAATGTAATTATCACTTACCAAATCTACTATCTTTTCACTAGCAAAGTGTCATGTTAATTCTTAGTGGCTCTATTCATTCATATATTTTTATCTCACAAAACATCTAGATACATATAACTAAGTTCCCATGAATGAAATAATCCAAGAATTTTCTTTGGTCCATTACAATATGTTTTGTACAAGTTTTCCAAGGCTCAAAAAATCAAGGTCACACTCATACAAAGTCTTTAATTCATCAAATCTAGCACTTCAACTATCATCTCTATCAAAAAGTTCTTTATCCACCTCAAAGCATCAAAAACCTTATCTAACCTAACACCCATATTATTCAATACAAAATTATAACATTACAAGAATTCAACCCATCTCATGTTACTTTAGTTCAAGTCATGTTGACTATTGAAATATAGAAATTCTTGATGATCAATACACAATAAACCTCCTTAAACAATAAATAATATCTTCACTTATTCAAGGCTTGAACTATGGCATATAAATCTTGATCATACACTTAATATATTATTTTTTCATCATCAAATTTCTCATACTACTCGAATTACATTTCTACTCACATCATAGTGAACTTGAAATACGTTACTGACAAAAAATAAGGACAACACTAATTATTTATTCACAATTTTTTTAAACAATTGAAAACTTCCACGTGGCTTATTTATCCACTTGAAATTGTTCCTATCTCCCTTTATTGTTTTAGTCATAGAGCTCCAAACAGAACTCCTGATAAAGTTTTGTTGGAAACTATCCAATACACAACATATTTTACCTCTCCAACACTTCCATGTTTAGGACATTCAATAAATTCTCTTACTTTATAATGATCCATTTTCAATCCATCTACAAATATCACGACTCCTAACTATACTATCTCTTCTTCATGAAACTACACTCATTAATGTTTATCATCAACTTCTCTTCTCTCAACCTCTATAACACTTGCTTCAAATAAAAACAAAATGATCTCCCTTCACCTTTTTTAAAATTAGAATGTCGTCCTAATACACAATAAAGTACTTACCTAGGAATTTCTTCAATATTATATTTATCAATCTCTTGAAAGTACTTGGATCATTGGTCATCCTAGAAGGCACCACGAACCATTTATGCAATCCTTCAAGAATCTTGAATGAATCCTTCCACTCATCACCTTCTTTGTTCTTGATTTTGTGATATTCATTCTTCAATTCTATATTTGTAAACTATTATGTTCCACTCAAATAATCCATGATGTTATCCATCCTAGGTAAAGGAAATATATACTTCACTATGATTTAGTTTATATCTCTAGAATCAAAAAAATCTCCACTCTATTCTTTGTAGGTGTTAATATTGTAGGTACTACAAATAGTCAAAAACTATTGGACTTGTCTATTCAATTCTTATTCTCTACAAGTGTCATTGAGTGTATTTCTTTATTTGGTAAATTATCTTTTGGAATAAGACCCATGCAATGATTGATACTCCTCACCTCTAGTAATCCATCAGGTACATTGTGTGAGATTATATCCTCATATTCCTATAATAACTCTTTTATCTCCTCTAGTTGTCCTTCTTCTAATATGAAATTACACTACTTACAAAACAAAGCATAAAATGTAGTTTCATTTCTTGAACCATCCATTTCTTTTCCTTCAACCAAAAAAAAGCTAAGACTAGTCTAAATATAAATCTTAGGAGTCTCTTCCAAAGGAAATAATTATTATTTCATCTCATTTGCAATAGCATAGATTTTCTTCTTACCATCATGCAATTCTTGTTTATATTACTATCAAGTAACATGTTAAACCTCAATTCCCCTACGAAATTATTCATAATGATAGAATTGAAAGTATAAGTACTGGGAAGTTGAAATACCACAAAAGATTGTGTATTTTATCGAGAACATTATCATGAAATAAAGTAATCTTTAAAACCAAAAAAATGTCACTTCTAGATTTCAATATGATGAAGTCTTAGGTTTTCTAAACATGGGTTCAATTAAACTAAAACACTACTCAAAATATTTATATAGGACAACTCAAGTTTTCTTGAAACAAATGATTAGATATTTGACGCAAGAAGTCTTGCAGATTTCAGATCTAAAAGTTTTAGATGTCTAGAAAATCAAACATAGCATTGAAGAAGTTTATTATCTTTTTTTTATGTATAGTGATGTGTTGCATATTCCCTATTCGAATAAAAATTGTGTGCACATTTGTGCCATTAATAGTTTCAACCTTATAGTGACATATTTGTTTCGTTTCCAAAAGCTATGAATTACAACTTGACAATTGACTTTTAAAGAATTCAACAAAAATCTTTGCATTTCATAAACTTTAATTCAAAATTCATTAATTATTAGAAACACTTTACACAATTATAATGATAATAAACCACATCAATCATTTTTTTTTTTAAATAATATATTATGATAATAATTTTTTCCTTTCAAATTTTGACTTCATTAAATGAATATGTCTTGGCATGCCCATTGAACGAGTCAAGATATTCATCGTACCATCCCTTAACATTTGATAAGCAACTTTAAATTCACAATAGTCATTAACTTAGTTATTCCTGGATAGCATTCAGAATGGCGAGAAGGGGAGTACATTGACCAGAAATTTGTTCATTTCAGATTCTGAAAATATTAGAAAGGAAGAAGTGTTGATGGTCTACTATTGTGGACGAAACAGTACCGGGTCGGGTCGATCCTTAATTGACCAAAGCAGACTCCGAGGAAAAGAAGAAAACCACTTTTGGAGGTCCACATGTCCTCCATTATCGCAACAGTCATCTTCATTTCCATTCGGATGAGAGAAAAATGGGAAAAGTTTTTGGTGAAAAGTTTATGCCGTGTACGAAGAAAGTTATAGGATGCAATCCACTAAAAGATCCTCACCCTTGGATGCTATCTCTCTTCTTTTATCACATCGTAATCAATTGGCATCCAATGTGAAGAAGAAAATTCAAATAATCAATTGGCATCCAATGTGAAGAAGAAAATTCAAATAATCAATTGGCATCCAATGTGAAGAAGAAAATTCCAATTACACTGCTGAAATAGATTAAGCTATTAAAACGCTTCAACTCTAGCTTGATAAAGTGATGAATAATATTAGTAATTTATTTGAAGATATAATTTTGCTTGAGGGTTTTTATACCATGTATAAGTTCTTTTATTATATCACAGTAAATCTGAATTTAGAACTGGACTTTTTTTTATTGGTACATATATTTCACCAAAATTACATTGTTACAATTCTTTCTTGGGACATGTACTTATTTATAATTAAGGTATTTATAACTATTTAATTTTAGAGTCTTTCAAACTATTTATAAGGCATTTATAACTATTCAATTTTAGAATCTTTTAAACTATTTATAAGTATATTGTTGAAATAATAATTATTTTTAATTATATTTGAGATTTATTTTGATTTGTGTATTTTAATATAAAAGCAATTAATATATAAGTATATTCATTTGTAAATTTAGTTTATGATATCATATATTTTTTCTTCTTATTACCATTCATTCTTATAGATTACTAGTTTAAGCTTTAGATTTAGTATTCATTACATTGGAACAAATTAACTATTGTAGACCTACAATCAACAACATTAAAACTGAACATTGTAGATGGGAGACAACTTACCATCTAGGAGATCTATTCTTGAAGATCTAAATGAAGTTTATGCCTTGGAACATCAGAGGGCTAAATGTCTCTCGTAAACATGATATTTTTGCAGAATGTTGTTCAGGATCACAAACCGGATGTGCTTCTTATTCAAGAATCTAAAATGTCTAAAGAAAAAGTAGGAAAGTTTTCTATCTTAAACAATGGTAGAGTGGTTTCCTATAGCTCTCTAGGGGCCTTGGGATGTGTTGTGGTCTTCTAATGAGCTTTTTGTCCAAGGTGATGTTCTCTTATCTGAGAATGATATGATTTATATTCTCTTCACTCATATTAGACATAAATTTTCCTGGGTCTTGTCCAATATTTATGCTCCTAATTCAAATGCTAGTAGATTAGTATTCTAGGAAAGACTTATTTCTTTTCAATAATCTTTTAATTTAGATCCTTGGTTGGTGATAGGAGATTTTAATTCTCCTCTTACAGTGAGTGATAAAGTAGGTGGTGTGATCTCTTAGGCTTAACTAGATGGTAGGTTTGATTTGATGTATTTTACAAATTCTAAGCTCTTCTTGATGTAGAGCTACAGGGCCTTATGTATAGTTGGTCTAAGCATAGGATGGGTAATGAGTTGATTCAAGTCAAATTAGACAAAGCTTTGATTTTGAGTGATTGGTTAAACCTTTTTAATTGTTCTCTCTGATTTCCAAAATTGGGTAGATTTGTTTTCTGATCTCGTTGGTTGTGGATCTATTGGTGGTAAAAAGGAATATTCCTTTTAGGTTTGAGAGGACGTGGTTGGAACATCTTGATCTTGGAAAGAGAATTGGATAGTGATGGAACATTAGGGTGGAACGCTCTACAATTTTCAAAGTGGCGAAGAAAATTGAGCTTTATTAAGGGTAAAGCTAATGTTTGGGATAAAGTGGTTTTGGGGGATATCTTCCTCCAAAAGAACACTATTAAGTCTAAGCTAGATGAAATCTAAATGACTATTGAATTAAAAGGATATGTCTAGGACTTGAGAGAAAAAGAGGAGTCACTGGTTAAATTTCATGATATTATCGCCAAAGAGGAAATTTACTGTAGGAAAAGATCTAGAGTCATTTGGCTTAAATATGACGACAAAAACTTGGTATTTTTCCATCTTATGGCCTTCAAACATAAAGAGGCTAGTAGGATTTCTTGAATTGCTTCAAGTAATATTGTACAAACCTTAGATCGTGATATACCTAAGGAATTTGTGGGCTTTTACATCTTTGTTGTCAAAAGACAGTACCTTATATGTAGAGGGTGAGTCTAAGCTCCTTGATTCTATCCCTTCCCTGTTGGATGATGATGTGAATCAAATGTTGACAGTCATCCCTTCTAGTGAGGTGATTAAGAGAACTCTTTTTTCTTTTGAAGGAGAGAAATCCCTAACCTAAGATGGGTTTCATATGTTTTTTCTTTCAAATATTTTGGGAGGTGTGGATGGGTGACATATGTGATGCTATGAAGAAATTCTTTGGATCAAGAAAACTATTAAAAGAGGTTAGTTCTAATTTTATTGTTCTCATTTCTAAGAAATTTGGGGTTGATTCGATGAATGATTTTAAACCAATGAGTTTGTGTAATTCTATTTATAAAGTGTTCTCTAAAGTTTTAACGACAAGGTTTCTTTATGATGCATCAACTTCCAAGGGTCATAACTTTTGACTCGGACCTAGGGTTTCTCTCAAATTTTTATAGTGGTTTTCTAAGGGGGATTTTGATGGCCCAAAAATTTAGTATGCTCCATTATGTCCAATTTTTTTTCAGGTCCCATAAAATCTATATAAACCCTAAAAACTCAATTGTCATAATTTTTGTGTGTTTATTAGGATTTTTTTTTTTATGATAACTTCGAATGGACATTTCCAAATTTGAAGATTAGTTGGCAAGTCAAGTTGTCATAGCTTAAGGAAAGTCCAGTTTTATTTTCAGATTTTTAGGAGTTAATTCATAAGGTTACCTAAAATGGCAAAATTGATGATTTGTTAAAGTATGCCAAAAAAGGTAATTTTCAATTTTTTTCAAATTTAGAGAGTTTTTATTTATTTAAGAAGTTGCAAAATGATGTAGAAGGAGGTTGATTGATGGAAGATATGCGCGTTTCAAAATATGTTTATTGCATCTATATTTTTATATATGTTTTCCTTCTGTAGAATGCATTATTGTGAATAGGTACTTAAGTACTACATCACTTTACTTCTTTCCCTCTATTTTATATCGTTAGAAAAATGGGTTTATTCTTGTAAGATAGAGAGTAGATTTGATTATCAAATTCCATTAAGTTATTCATTCTACTTCAAGTTCAAATTTGTAGGGCTTTATGTTGAAGTTGGAATTTTCAAAGGTGGCCATATTGATTGGGCCTTCTTTCTTAAAGTCTTGAGATCCTTTGGTTATGGTAATTGTTTCATCTAGCTATTTGAGCATTTGATCAGTACTTCTTTGATTGTTTTCATTTTTAATGGTTCTTTGTCGAAGTTCTTTAAGGCTTCAAGAGGGTTAAGACAAGGAGACCCTATCTCTCTGGTTCTCTTTTCTATGATGATTTAAGTGTTGGAAATATAAGAGGAGTAACTGAGAGGGGAGGGGTGAATTAGTTACCACAAAAAATAAATCCCAGATTCCTTAGATGTTAATACAAATCAAAGCCATAACTCTATTGAAACTTTATTATTGCTGCAACTCGGTTAGCACTGGAAATTAGTGTCACTCGGAAAATACTAAGAATTATTGTCACTCAGCAAACACTAAGAATTATTGTCACTCAAAAAATAGTAAGAATTATTTTCACTCGTCAAACACTGAAATATTTACTTCTTAAGATGTTTAGTGTTATTAACCATAAATAACTTAGTTGCAAAAACATAAAGAAAATAATATGAACACAAGAGACACCAGGATTTAACATGGAAACCCAATTTGTGAAAACCATCAATTGCAACTAGCTACTATTTTTCACACTTCTGAAGTGATCCCTATTAGGAGACAATTCTATTAAAGGTTACAAAAACCATTGTTTGGTGTGACCCTGTTAAAGGATTTAGTTCACCCTGTTAGGAGTGGCCTTGTTAGAGGTCTTTAGGCACTTCAATCTAGAAATACCACCTTGTTAGAGGATTTTGCAAATAGTTGTTAAGCTAACTCTATTAAGAGATTTGGTTCACTACTACAATTATTAGAGAGTAACAATGAATTGACGTGTAGATTTTAGATCTCTATTCTAGCTCGAATACTTAATCCTCCCTGATCCAAATGTTCAATTCAGCTAGATAAACTCAAGATACTTTGTTATCCTTCCAATTTGCTTCCTTTATTCATCTTCTTCTATTCCACACTTTCTCCCTTCAAAGCTCAACTTGACCTTATACTTATATGATTTTCCTTGTCAAGTTAGATTGAATACACTTTCAAATATTCAATAATCACTCCTTAAGTTGGCTTCACATAACAAATAAATTCATCAAACTAAATATGTTGACTTAAGAAAATCCTTTGTTAGCCAACCCATCTTGGTCAATACTAACTTAGAAAAATTTCTCTTAGACATCCTTTGGTAACTGAGTGAGCTCAGTTAACATTGGTTCCATGCCATCTTCTCTTTGGTGCCTGAGTGAACTCGATCGATATTATCTTCCTACAAAAAAATTTTAGTGCCCAAGTGAACTTGGCAAACACTATCTCTGAACTTGATTATCTCTAGAATGTTGGACAGACACTAGAAACTATCTTCATTGCCTAAGTGAGCTTGATAGACGCTGGCTGGAAAAGACTTGACAATTTGGGTAACATCAAAGACAATATATAATTGAAAAATTGTTTTCAACAATCTCCCTCTTTGGCATTGATGGCAACACAACATCTCATAATACAATGAAATTTTTAGAGAAAAATAAAGGTAAGGACAATATCCTTAGTTTCATTTTGATCCTCATCAATAAGAACTCCCCTATATCAATGTGAACTCCCTCTAACATCAATCTCTCCCTCTAGAATGCTTCTCTAATTATAGTTTCTCCCTCTATCAACAAACTTTCCCTTTTCATCGGACTTGAAAACAAACTCTTTCTTTTCACATCTTATGCCAAAAGCATAAACAATTACAAAATTTATTAATATTGATAGAAAACTCTCCCTCTTTAACATCTCATCCTAAAGACAACATTCAATGTAGTTTCCATGAACCTAATGTACTGATTCATATGCAATCTACCCTTTAAAATACTACATCAACTTGATTGATTTTCAACATGCTTGGTTGATGCATCACTTAAATTTGATTAGCGAGCTTTAGATAAGGGAATAACCCTTAGCTTACCTCTTAGATACAAAAATGCATCCTTAGGTAATGGCTTGGTGAATATGTCTACAACCTATTCTTTTGTATTCACATATTCCAATCTTACTTCCTTATCTTGCACCAATCCTCTCAAGAAATGATATTTTATTGCAGTGTGCTTTGTTTTGGTATGCATCACAAGATTTTTGGAAAAGTTAATTTCACTTCAGAAGTGTGAAATCAAGAAATCAAGGATATTTGTTCCTTCATACCTGTCAATAGTTGTTTTAACCAAAGAATATTTGAACAATTGACTATTGCTGCAACATATTCTGCTTCTAATATAGACTGAGAAATACAATTTTTCTTCTTTCTTGTCCAAGACACTAGCCTCTTTCCAAGAAGGAATGCTCCACCACTAGTGCTCTTTCTATCATCAATACTTCCAGCCCAATCAGCATCACTTAATGATTTCAATTCAAAGTTGAGTCTTTTTTTATACCACAAACCATAATCTTCACTACCCTTTAGATACCTCATGATTCTTTTTATTGTCATTATATGATTCTCTTTTGGATTAGAAAAAAAATCTAGCCACCATACTAAGTGCTAAGGCTATATTAGGTCTTGTATGCAACACATACTGAAGTTTTCCAATCATTCATTTATATGTATTTTGATCTACCTCTTTGGAATCATCATCTTTATAAAGCTTATGTCCAGTAGACGTAGGTGTTCCAACTGAACTAGAATCCTCCATTCCAAACTTCTTTTGTATCTCCTTGATGTACTTTGATTGAGTAATGTAGATACCATCCTTCTTCTATTAAATCTATAGGCCAACAAAGAATTTGATCTCTCCAAACATTGACATTTCAAATTCCTTACTTGTTTCCACATAAAAATATTTGCACAAATCATCATATCTAGTGAACAATATATCATCAACAACAAAAAAATTCTAGCAATATCTTCTTATTTGGTTCTTCCTTGATGTATAGGTTTTTGTTATCATTAGTCCTTTGAAAACCAGTCTTTATAAAATAACTATGTGATATCTCATACCAAGCTTTGGGGGCTTGTTTGAGACTGTACAAAGCTTTGTGTAATCTACAAACCATGTCCCTTTGCTAGGATCAATGAAACCATTGGGTTGCTAAATGTAGACTTCCTCTCCTAAGATTCCATTCAAGAATGTTGATTTCACATCCATCTAATATACTTTGAATCCTTTATGTGTTGCATATGCAAGGAGTATTCTAACACCTTCTAGTCTAGCAATAAGAGAAAAAGTTTCTCCATAGTCAATACCTTCCTCTTGAGCATAACCCTTGCATACTAGCCTTGCCTTATTTCTAAATATCTATTTTGTACCAATTACATTTTTATCCTTGGGTCTAGGAATAAGAGACCAAAGTCTTATTCCTTTCAATCTGATCAATCTCTTCCTTCATTGCTTCAATCCATCTTTCATTTTTTAATGCATCTTTAATAGTTATAGGCTCAAATTCAGTAAGCAAACATGTACCTTTCAGTTTGTTCCTTGTCATTATGCCTTTTGACTGATCTCCAATGATTTGCTCGGGTGCATAATTCCTTCTGACATATCCAGCAAGTCTAGGCTCCTTTTTGAATTCACATCATGATCTTCTGAATCATGCTTGGGTCCCACTGAATATGAATTGGGTCCTTCAAACTATGACTTAGTTTCCTCTTACTGAAACTTGGGTCCTTCTGACTATGACTCAGTTTCCTTGTGGTGAAACTTGGGTTCTTTTTTACTGTGACCCAGGCCCTTCTGATGACTCGAGTTGCACTGGCTACAACTTGGGTTGAACTAGAGATTTTGGGGACTCAGGTGGTGAAGACTATTGATTCCCAATTGCATTAGGTAAAATGCCAGGCCCATAATAAACAAATTTTTTGCAGTTTTCAGGTTCCTTGTTGCTATGTTCTTCACTCTTTTCTAAAAACTCATCAATCTTTACATGTGCACTTTCTATAACTTTGTGAGTAGATAGATTCAAACATTTGTATATTTTTCTCTTATTGGAGTATCCAACAAATATGCCTTCATCACTTTTCACATCAAATTTTCCATTTCTTGACACTTTCAGAATGTAACATTTACTTCCAAATACTTTGAAATAACAAACATTAGGTTTATGGCCATACCATAATTCATAAGGTGTTTTCTTTTAATCTTTCTTCAATTGAACTTGATTCAAGGTATGAACTGCAGTATCGATTGCTTCCTTCCAATATTTGATAACATTCTTCTCTATCATTAGGGTCCTTGCACAATCCATGATTGATTTATTCCTTCTCTCGGCTATGTCATTATGCTTAGGTGTACTAGGTGCAAACACTTGCCTTTTGATTTGTCTTTCATTGCAGAATTCATTGAATTTGTTAGAGATAAATTCACCTCCTCTATTTGATCTTAAACATTTTAGTTTCTTTCCAATTTCTTTCTCCACTCTAGTCAGATACCACTTGAAATTTTGAAAAGCTTTTAATATATCCTTCAAATACATAACTGTCAACATTCTAGAATAATCATCAGCAAATAAAATAAAGTACTTATCTCCATAGTAGCTTTCTGTTCCAATAGGTCCACAAAGGTCTACATGAACTAGCTTGAGTACTTCTTTAGAATTATAATTCTTTCTCTTGACAATTTGATAGTTCTTTTGCATACCCATGTTAGGTTTCTTGAGGCTTGGAATTCCTTTCACCCTTTTGTTTTTTCTTTTTTTAACTAGGTTATCAAAGTTCACATGACACAACCTTTTATGCCATAACCAACTTTCTTATACTTGAGCTAGGAAATATGAACTTTCAATTAGATCTAGGTAGAATGAGTTACCTTTTGTTTGATTTCCAATCCCAACTAGATTTCCTTTCCCATCCAGTAGTTTGGCCTTTCCATTCATGAATTCTACCTTGAATCTAATGTTATTCAATTGTGCCATACTAAGTAGATTATGCTTCAGTCCTTTAACCCAATAAGCATTATCACATCTAAGATCACTGGTTAGTGCAATACAACCTTTTCCCTTTACATAGCATGGTTTGTCATTGCCAAATCTAACACTTCCAACATCATAGTGTACCAAGTTCCCAAATTTAGATTTTTCACCAGTGATGTGGTGAGAACAACCACTATTAATGATCCATGTATAATTCTTACTAACATGTGAGTTAAGGGCCATCTTATCATTCTTATCATCAGATTCATTTTTAATAGCAATATAGACCATTTCATCCTCATCACTACTATCAAAATCTTTAGCAATGTAACATGATTTCTTACCTTTGTCCTTGCAGTCCTTGTAGCTCTTGAAATCCTTTTTTCCTTTGTACTTTTCATGCTTCTTTTCTCCTTTACCTTCTTTGTTTAGACACCTTGCAACAATCTGACCAACTTCTTCACAAGAAAAGTAGATCAAAGAAATATCTTGCCTTTGTACTTTCCTTTTCTTTTGGAAAATCTTCTTGCAAGTAATGCTTCACTAACTTCAAGATCATCATCAGAACCATCTTCATCTTCATTGTCAAATTAACTTCTTTTAGATTTTGTAGCTTTTGTCTTGAGTGATAGATTGGCTTGAAATGCAAACTCAATGTTGCTAGAGTTAGGAACATTGTTGTTATAGTTATCTAACACAAATGTTGTCAATCTTACCGCTAGTGCATCCAAGGTTATATCATTTTTGGGATTGCATCTCATCTCTTGAATTGTTGAAACTCTAATAGCATATGTAGGAAGAAGTGTTCTAAGTACCTTGCTTACTACTATCTCATCTTCTATCTTTCCTCCTGAGGCTCTAATTGCACACACACTGGCTTTGATCCTTTTACTATATTTTGCAAAAAAAATATCTTCTCTCATCTTCATTTGATCAAATTGATCACTGAGACTTTCTATCTTTGCTCTCCTCACATTGTCATCTCCTCTATTGATGGCTTTCAGCATGATCTACATCTCATAAGTAGTACCACGGTCTTTGACTTCATCAAATTCAACATAGTTGAGAGTTGAGGTAATATCAATCATCATAATGTTATGATTCTTCTTTTGTGTAATCTCTTCAACATTTGTAGTTCCAGTAGGTGCCACATACTCAATGTCTAGGTACTTTAGGCCTGAGTCTCCAATGGTTGTCAAATGTAGTCTCATCAATTTCTATTATGCCTTGAAGTTATCTCTATTCAACTGAGGATCTCCCTTTTGTAAGACATCTTGATATTTAACTTAGGTCCTTGAAACCTTCTATGCAAGCACCAAAATCTCTGATACCAATTGTTGGAAATATAAGAGGAGTAACTGAGAGGGGAGGGGTGAATCAGTTACCACAAAAATAAATCCCAAATCCTTTAGATGTCAATACAAATCAAAACCAAAACTATGTTGAAACTTTATTATTGTTGCAACTCAGTTAGTACTAGAAATTACTATCACTCAGCAAACACTAAGAATTATTGTCACTCAGCAAACACTAAAATATTTATTTCTTAATATGTTTAGTGTTAATAACCATAATTAACTTAGTTGCAGAAACATAGAGAAAATAATATGAACAAAAGAGACACCAAGATTTAATGTGAAAATCCAATTGGGGAAACCACCAATTGCAACTAGTTATTGTTTTTCACTCTTCTAAAGTGAGCTCTGTTAGGAGACAACCCTGTTAAAGGTTACAAAACATGTTGTTAGGTGTGACCCTGTTAAAAGATTTAGTTCACCCTATTAGGAGTGGCCTTGTTAGAGGTCTTTAGACACTTCAATCTATAAATGTCGTCTTGTTAGATGGATTTAGAAAATAGTTGTTAAGTTAACTCTCTTAAGAGATTTGATTCACTTCTACAATTATTAGAGAGTAACAATGACTTGACCTGATTGCTAATGAAATTGACTTGTAGATTTCAGATCTCTGTTCTGGCTTGAATACTTGATCCTCCTTGATCAGAATGTTCAATGCAACTTGGTAAACTTGGGATACTCTGCTATCCTTCCAATTTTCTTCCTTTATATTTCTTCTTTTATTCCACGTTTTATCCCTTCAAACCTCAACTTGACCTTATATGATTTTCCTTGTCAAGTCAACTTGAATACACTTTCAAATATTGAATATCAATCCTTAAGTCAGCTTGACTTAACAAATGAATTCATCAAACTAAATATTTTGACTTAAAAAATCCTTCGTTAGCCAACCCAGCTCGATCAATACTAACTCAAAAAAATTTCTCTTGAACATCCTTTGGTAACCAAGTGAGCTCAATTAACATTGGTTCCATGCCATCTTCTCTTTGGTGCCCGAGTGAATTCGGTAGATACTGTCTTCCTGCAAACTTCTTTTGGTGCTTGAGTGAACTCGATGGACACTATCTTCCTTTGAACTTCCTTTGGTGCCCAAGTGATCTTGGCAGACATTGTCTTTGAACTTGATTATCTATGGAATGCTCGGCAGACACTCGAAACTGTCTTCATCGCCCGAGTGAGCTCGATAAACGACTAGCAAAGACTTGATATTTTGTGTTACTTGAAAGACAATATATAATTGAATAATTGTTTTCAACATTAAGCTCTTGATCATCTTTGCATTTTGGGGGTTGTGATTGAGGAGATCAATGGGGATTAAACCTTCTTCAAAGAACTTGGTTTATTTGCATGAGACGTTTGTAGATAACACAACCACAATTCAAGAAGCCAAAGTGTGTAAAAAGTATCTCCCGGTCTATACTAAGGCATCTAGAGAGTTAATCAATTGGGAGATAATTTCTCCCTTCTTTATCAAAACCCTTGCTCCTGTTCAGCTTAAATGGCTAAGATTTTGGATTGTTAGATCAAAAACCTCCTAGAGGCATATTTAGGCCTTCCTCTTGGTGTTAAACATCCTGAATCATTTTGGTATTCTCTCATTAATAGATTTCAATGGGACAGACTAATCTCCAGTCAAACTTTTTTTTTTCCAGATTCATGAAAACGTAGTGATATTTTTCCAAACTTTTTGTTGTTTTTTACTACAAACTATGCAGATCATGAAGATCAAATGCTAAAATTTTCAGAATAAACCATGATGTTTTCAATTTTTCGAAAATTGGTCAACTATACAATTTGTAGGAAGGATAGCCGCGTCCGATTTCAACCTCCTGAAGAGAATTATAAAATGAAGTTTCAAACTATTTTAATGAATCAAATTTTATTTTTGTCTACATTCTAGAAACAAACGTTGAGAATTCCTTTCTATGCAAGATAAATTGCTCAATTTTATTTTTCAAAACCATGGAAAAACCATATCCGTTCATTGCAATTCTCTTGGTCAATTTGGAGTCTTTGCAAAAGATGACTTTATCGTGAGATCATTGTGAAGGCAGTCAGTACAATAAAACCGGCATTGCTAAAGTAAATCAAGATTCTAAACTTCAGATGTTTAGTTGTCCTCAAACATCATCTTGATGACTTGCCAACATTAAGTGGGAGGTAGTTAATCCCCATATTCTCCTATTAATGCCAAGACCACCCATAATCTCCACGCAGCTTTTCATTCGTCAAGATCTTCTTGCTCGACCAGAAAATGTTGTCGCAAATGCAAATGCGCAGGAGAGATGTGCTTCGCTTTTTAATGTGCGTGTCTTTGGTGGGCTTTACTGCTGCCGCCAAATCATCATGCGCTCCTAAAAAGTGTGGTGATTTGGAAGTGAGATACCCTTTCTGGATCAAGGATCCTGATTGTGGGGCAAAGTACTGGAATTATTCAATTACATGTAGGAAGGATGAAAATACTGGGAAGTTGGCTCCATTCCTCGACGGTTTTGGAGACTATGGTGACTATTACAGAGTTAAAGAGATCGATTATGAGGGTCACCTTATAATTGATTCTTCTTCTATCAAGGCCAATTCGTGTAATACTTCAAGCAGCTGTCCAAGAAAATACATTGCGCTATCTGAAGATTCGCCTTTTACTCTTTCCAATTCCAATAGGATGGTTGTTCGCGGTTGCGACACATTTGGTAGCTACAGTTATTGGAATTTGGACTTGAATTCGAGTCGGGGTGAGAAATTGGGGGAGGCGAGATGTTTATCATTATGTGACCATAGTAATAAACCATCTCAAAACCATCCACCATATTGCCCTGATGGCTCCTGTGAACTTAGTGTGAAAAATATCAATTAAAATTTAAATATAAAACTGCAACCCTAACCTTAAAAATTTGCTCGGCACTCACAACTGCCGAGTGCCAATTTTGCTCGGCACGTGAATGTGTCGAGTGGCAGGTTGCTCGGCATAGGAAGGTGCCGAGTGCTAGAAATTACTCGGCACTTACTCGGCACTTGAAGGTGCTGAGTGACAGGCAATAGGTGTCGAGTGAACTCGGCACAAAGAGGAGCTCGGCAGCAAATGCCAAGTATGCCCGGCTCACAAAGGAAATGCTCGGCAACAATAGATGCCGAGTGAGCTCGGCTCCAACAAAGAAATTATAACTTAAGAGATTTCAACGTGAATGATTTCACCATTAAAACCAGAGAGCCAAAGCTTTAAGCTTTCAAACAAATTTCTCAAATGCAACATAGAAGGGAAGATCAATAGATTCAAGTATGCTTGCTTGCTTGCTATTCAATCTTTCACTAAACTATTACAAAATCTGGGAGCATTCGGCTTCAACCAGAAAACTCTAAAATAACCCTAAACTGATAATACTTCAAACTTCAATGAACTTTTAAACCTGCAACTCTAATGGCTACATACAAAGGTGCCTGGAGCAATCACTGCTTCAACAGGACAAAACCAAATAACAACAAACTTATAGAGTGAACAAGGGAAGCACGTGCAACTGCAGACACAAACTTCTTTCCTTCTTCCTTCTCTACTCAACTTTGCAACTTTTCTCTGATCTGCTTGATCTCTTACAATGAATGAATAATGAATAAACATTCTTTTTGTCTTCAGCTAAATGTTTTCCCCCTCTTTTCAGAATTTGAGAAAATCTCACCTACCCGTATTAACTTTTCTGATGTCAGAGTGATAGGTGAGCATTTGGCTCAAGAGGCAAACGTCAACACTGCAATAAGTTTTCCAACACTTAGCCTTCTTGATAATTGGTACAAGATTAACTTCACAACCGGTGTTTTGTCCGATGATAGTAAGATGTGTGCCTCCTCCATCTTAATGGACCCTTCCACCATTCGAGGAGAAGGCAAATATGGCCTCTTCCTTAAGGCACTAACTATGGTGCAACTTATTTGCACCGTGTCGTTTGCATTTCTGTCCGTCTCCAATGCCTCTGACACTTTCGTCCTCCGTCCTTCTATTTCATCGAAAATTGTGCGGTGTTTCCAGAAAATCCGTATTCTCAATTATTTTATTATATATATATTTTTATTGTATGAGTTTAGTTTTGATTTAAGATTATTTTTATTGTATAAGTTTAATGTTTTGATTTAAGATTCAAAGAAAAGTATTGTATTTTAATAAATTATTAATGGGTTTAAAATATTTATATAGTATGTTAATAATATTATTATTTTTATAATGAACTATTGTAATAGATAATTATTATTAGTAAATATTAAATTATTATATTTATTTATGATTTTATTTATTAACTTTTTAATATGTGTTTAATTTAAATAAATTTTTAATAATAGTTATTCATATATCTTAATAATAATATGTATCTAATTTAAATAACTTTTGTATCAGTTGTTGGACCCTAATTGCCTTTAAGGTGGTCTGGAAAATGTTGCATTAGAATTCTATGTTTATAAATATTAATATAGTATAATGTATGAATGTATATAAAGAGTATTGCTAACATTAATAAAGAGTTTAAAATAGAATTAGAAAATAAATCAGACTTAGGATAATCAAATCTTTAGAATTGTTTTTGATAATAAAAGTGACCAAAAGCAAGGGGGTCGGCCCAAATACAATCAAAAAGCTGGTAACCAGCACATTACCAGCTAGAGACACCAGTAGTCAAAAAATTAACTAAGCAAAGATCCAAAAGTCTACAACCACGAACAAAGACCAACAACTAAGCTAAAACCAACAAGGCTACAAACTAACTACTAGATTTCAACACTGTCCAAAAAGGTACCCGAGCCAACCCAAGTCTTAATTATAGCTGATAACCAGCAAAACCAATACTGCCAATAAAGTATTAAAAGTCTTTGGATCCAAAGATCCCAGTAACTGATAAGAACATTAAAAAACTTAGTTTTCCTTTTTCCCTTTCCCATTTGCATGTAGTAGGATCTGGGTCCAGTCATCAGCAAAAAACTTGAAGAGCAACTTATGATCCTCCATGTCCAAGCCCGCGTCCTCCTTTTCCTGTGCCAGCAATTGAAGGGTTGTTGCCGCAGCATGGGTAACTTTAATGCCAAATTTGGAGAAGGTGAAGAACCCCTCCTCCAAAGCTTTGACCCTTCTTTCTAGATGCATATATCGCTCGTCCATCACCTCGGTCCTATCTTTTTTAGGCCCCTCGTCTCCCTTTGCAGCAACCTCCTTCATTTTCTACACCTGTGATTTATCCTGTAAAACCCGTGGGTTAGAGGAAACCTTCAAATTCTCCTTAACAAGGGATGAAATGGTTATGGGGGAATTATCATTCTTGCTGTTCTCTTCACAAAAGGTAATAGGTTTGAGGGAGAAGCTGGCAGACACATGGGTGGTCTCAGTTTTCCTCGCTTTTCCATCAGACACCTGGGTTTGAGTATCATCCACCAAATTGTTCCCAGAGTTAAAACTTTTCTCCCCCTCCTCATTACCATCATCCTTCTTGGAGTTGGGAATATCTTCCTCCTCCCTTCTATCACTGTTGTTGCCAGAGCTATCTTCTTCCACCTCCTCCACTGGGTATCTAAGGGACTTTTGTTTGCACCTAGCCTGGGATTTGGCAAACCTACTAGACCTCCTTCTAGGTTTACCCCCATTATCCTCCCCCAAAACCTCTCCAACAACCTCCACTAATTTTTCAATTTTAATCTTCTTGTTTCCCTTTTGTTCTAAGGCTATGTCAGAATTTTTCTTTTTCTTAGTTTCCTTACTAGGGGATGGCCTAGGGCTATGCATTTTTGTCCCCGTGCTTGAGCTCGAGGGGTAGTTCTGACCATGGCGTGGGTTTTCCACAACCACCTCTCTGGGGGGACACAAGGCAAGGTGAAACTGATAAAGGCAAAAAATTAAGCCTTGATGAATTATGGTAAAATTTAAACCTTTACTCTTTTTTTCCCTAACATCAGCAACCATGTCTTCAAGAGAGTGCAGCAGAAAAAAAGGAATAGAAATGAAGCCCCTATTTCTAAAATGATTCAATAGAGGAAAATGGTAGTAATAGCATGCACCAAACCTGCCCTCCAGTGTCAGATACCTCATAAGGACCAGGCACACATCATCCCAGGGAACGGGTAACTTGTCTCTTTTAAACCCACCTCTGTAGCGAATCGGCTCCTCGCCCTCCACGAAAAAGCTATTCATGCTGGCCTCGTCAGTAATTTTGGTAACTTTCCTCCATTTTTTGCCCTTCATGGATAGGCCGGTCACCATGGCAATTACTTCCTCTGTGACTTGGAAGGTGATACCATTGATGGTAACCTTCTTATCATTCCAGCTATTCACAAGCTGGTGTGCACAATTATCATCATATCCAACCATCGACATCATGTAGGGCAAAAAGCCCCCTTCCTTCAGTAAGAACCAGGTAGCCATTTTGTCCTTAAAGTTCTCAATTTTCATTGGCTCCAACCTATTCAGGTCCCCCCCCCATTTCAATTTCTCCAATTTTTGACCCCCCTTCTTCAGAAATATGCATTTGAAATTTTTCGGCTTCGATCTTTCTGCGACTACTCTCTTTCTTAACTCTTTTGAAAATATGAACATAAAAAGTGCAGACCCGTGTTTGATGAGCTCCAAAATCCCATACCAAGTTATTATGAGATTCGTGGATGTGAACAATCATAATTTTCTCACCCCGACGATTTCTGACATCCTGATTAATAATATCCTTCGTACTTCTTTAGAATTGTTGATTTGTGTAAAAGATAAGAACATTCTTGTCTGAGTTGAACAAATATGACAAATAATTAATCTAATTTCTAAACGATTAACCTATAATTTTTCATAACATAAATAAGAACAAATTAGTTATCTATTAATCATCTAAATTAGTTATTTGTTCTTATTTATGTTATGAAAAATTATAGGTTAATCATTTAGAAATTAGATTAATTATTTGTCATATTTGTTCAACTCAAATAAGAATGTTCTTATCTTTTACACATCAACAATTCTAAAGATTTGATTATCCTAAGCCTAATTTATTTTCTAATTCTATTTAAAACTCTTTATTCATGTTAGCAATACTCTTTATATACATTCATACATTATACTATATTAATATTTATAAATATAGAATTCTAATGCAACATTTTCCACACCACCTTAAAGGCAATTAGGGTCCAACAACTAATACAAAAGTTATTTAAATTAAATACATATTAAAAAGTTAATAAATAAAATCATAAATAAATATAATAATTTAATATTTACTAAGAATAATTATCTATTACAATAGTTCATTATAAAAGTAATAATATTATTAACATACTATATAAATATTTTGAACCCATTAATAATTTATTAAAATACAATACTTTTCTTTCAATCTTAAATCAGAACATTAAACTTATACAATAAAAATAATCTTAAATCAAAACAAAACTCATACAATAAAAATATATATAAAACAACTGAGAATACGGATGTTCTGGAACCAGCGCACAATTTTCGATGAAATAGAAGTACGGAGGACGGAAGTGTCAGAGGCGTTGGAGATGGACGAAAATGCAAACGGCACGGTGCAAATAAGTTGCACCGTAGCCGGTGCCAAATGTATAAAATGAAAAAAGATTTGTACAACTACTAAAACTAATAACTAAATTGTAATAAACTCTTCAATAAATTCCACCTTCATGTAGCTCATCTAGCAAATAAAAGGTTATGTAATGCTCAAGTACAAGTCTTAACTATATTGTACTATATAGTATTCCTCTTGCATGACTTTTAATTTATTTGTTTAAGCTCAACAAAATGATATAAACTGACTAATTTGTAAAGATACACGCTCTTGTTAAAACTAATTAATTTAAGACTCCTTTCAAAAATATTTAGACTAACAAAGATATTTTAGTTTTTGTATCTAACAAATAGAAATATAAACTGTAATTAATTGTATATTCTCTTTAGTTTTCTGGTCTAAACTAAGAAAAATATCTAATTTATGAAACTTTTGAAAGATGCACAATAAAAAATAAGTTTCATGTTATCTTTAGCTCATTCAGTTCATCTTAAGTGAGAAAAACATCTAAACTATAGAACTTTAGAAGGATGCAATTTTTCAAAAAATAATTAGTTGTTGAGAACTTTTGAAACAAATAATATTCTATTATAAATAAAAAATATATTTTATATTGAATATATCATTTATCTATTAAGAATAATAATAAGCAGCAATCCATCTCAAAATAAATTAATAAATAACAATCCATCTTATAGTATTTTATACATATCTAATATAACTTTTATTAAGCTTAATCTTACATCACCAAAATGTAATATACTTCATAATATATAAATATGATCCCAATTTAAAATTGGTTAACTATAATAAATGTACATAAATATGTCTAAATAGATGTATAATAATTTCTTAAAAAGAAAAATAAAATAAATCATATAAAACCTTTCCCCCAAAAAAAAAAAATATTCACATTATATTTGAAATACTATGTCCTTGTAGAGAATCTTTACAAAGAAGAAAATGTTCAGAAAGAAAGTATCATAAAACCTGATGATGAATCATTGAATGCGATTCAAAACGTTGATGCAAAAATATGACACACAATAGAATTCAGAATATACATCTCTCTATCATAAAACCTCTCAAATGAAATTAAAAATAAATATACACTTCTACTATTTTCTAACTAATCAAAATATTATTTCTAATTTAAAGATGAAACCTTGTCAGCCGCTTTCCTCATCAGTCAGCATTGACCTATCATCTCTTTCCCTGAATCACTTGGTGTCAATATCTGAAATGACTCACTGAATTGCCCCTGTGACGTACTCTCAACTGTAGATGGAAATGTGTAACTCCTAAATCCATGAGACGTTTGTGATGCTTCTCTGGAAATTTTCCTCTCCTCAAATATTATATCCTCACACTTCATGCTTGTGCTCTCACAGAATTTTGTCTTTCTTATGCCGCCTCTTATCCAAATAAGCTCCTCCACCACTTCTTTCATTGACGGCCTTATCCTCCTTTGTAAATGAAGGCAATCTCTTGCTATTTTTGCCATGTCTTCCATCTCTTGCAAATTTCCCTTGTCAAGTATCTTGCTATCTAATATTTCTGTGAGGCAATTATGGCTGAGTCTGGAGAGAAAAAAACTAGATAAAACTATCTCGTCACTGCCCCTTTCTGTGGAGAAAGGTTTTTGAGATGTTAGAAGTTCAACCAGGACTACACCAAAACTGTAAACATCACTTTTTTCTGTAAGTTGATATGTTTGGAAATACTCTGGATCTAAGTAACCCGTTGTCCCCATTATATTAGTCGTGACATGTGTACTAGTGGAAGCTGAAATGAGACGAGAAATCCCAAAGTCTGCAAGTTTGGGAGAGAGTCTCTCATTCAGAAGAATATTAGATGATTTAACATCACGGTGGAAAATGGGTTGAGATGCTCCAGAATGCAGATATGCCAAAGCCTCCCCCGTCTCAATTGCAATCTGCAGACGTGACGCCCAAGACAAACTCCCTTCTTTGGAGTGTAAATGTTCAAAAAGTGTTCCATTTGGAATGAATTCAGATACCAACAAAGGAAATTTAGTTTGGATGCAACAGCCTAACAATTTCACTATATTTCTGTGATTTATTTGAGAGAGAATAGCAACTTCATTAAGAAACTCATGATCATCCTCGAGATTTAAAGCTTGCTTGGACTTTTTAATGGCTACAAGAGTACCATCTAACAGAATTCCTTTGAACACAGTTCCAAAGCCACCACTTCCCAACACCATTTCACTTGAATAGTTGTTGGAAGCTCTTGCCATTTCTTTGGCCGAAAAAATTCTCAGGCTTTCCCTCCCCAGCGTAGAAGCTATGTGTTGCTGCAACAGATGATAATACTTGGCCTCCACAAGCTTTAAGTGCCGTTTCTTTAGCCACCAAAAAAAAAGAGATGCTGTGAAACAAAAAGCCACAAACGAAGAGACTGATCCTGTATATTTTACCAGATCAGATGTTAAAATAAAAAATTGTTTTTCTCTAATTATATCTTGAAAGAAAATAAATTACTCTAGATGATATCTTGAAAGAAAAAAATCTAGAACAACACAAATACCCAAATACCCAGTATATTTATTGTTTCCATACCGATAATTGTAGCAAAAAGGAGGCGTTTTGAACTTGTTGACTTGCATCCCGTCCCATTTCTAAAACCATCTCCAACATATCCTTTTGCACATGAACAGTTATAAAAACCTGCCAAATTATGGCATATTCCCCCTCGCTCTGCTCCAAAGCACTTGTTCAAGTTTGGACTACTGCATTCATCTATATCTGAAGATTCATCATCATTGTCGTTAGGATCTTTGAGATTTTAAAGAGCAACGAGTACAAAACAGTTAAAATGAAGGGATGATGTCTTACCTGCACAACCTGTGCCATTGAGATAGCCATTTCCTTGATATCCATGGAGACATTTGCATACGTGCCCAAATCCTGAAGAGGAGTCCTTGCATTGTGCATGGGGTGAACAAGAATAATAGGCCGTTCCTTCAGCCTGTGAACAATTTTGTACTCCGACACCCCAATTAAGGAAGGCACCGGCTACGGTGCAACATATTTGCACCGGCCGGATGCCTTGTACATCATCTCTGACATGTACCGATAGGTGTCAGACGTTTTACATCCTTTTTATTATTACAATGTTTACACTGTTTTGTTGTTTGTAAACGCTTAAGTCTGTAATATTAGAATATATATTATTTTCTATTTTAGATAAGCAAAAAATTATATATATATATATATATATATATATATATATATATATATATATATATATAAATTTTAAATTTGTAAAATATAGAAATAAGATAAATAAGATTGATTTTAAATAAGTAAATTATTTATAACAAAATTTGAATATGTTAATAAGAATGGGAGATTTCAAAAATTCAATAATTTATAAGATTTCTAAAAACTTTTCATTTATTTTATAAAATTTATTTAGTTTATTTTATTTTATAATATATTCTATGTTTTGTGTACTTCTGACTCTTTGAGTTTTTATTTTATATCTTTATACTATAATTGTGCATCATCATGTTAAGATATGAGATCATTGGTAAGATATTAGATCATGACCATTAGCTATGTTAATTTGTTATGTTTTTATTCAATTTTTCTTTAAAAAAAATTATAAATAAATTTATTTAAAATTTTATTTCTATTTTTTAAATTTATTAATCATTAAGATATAAATGAAATGATAAAAAAAAATTGTTATATATATATTAGAGTTAGAGCATTAGAATTACATTAAAAAGGACTTTCATATATTTTCTTGTAACTAAATCCTACTTATTGGATTTTCTATCACAGAACAAATAATATGGACAAATTGATGGATACATAGGGATATATTGATTAGATTGGGTTAGTGATTTTAATAGTAGGAGACATATAAGTATTTATATGTTTACTTTGTTTAGAAGAACTATCAATTTGAGGTGTAAGAGTCAAAATATAGACACCTTATCATATAAAGAGCCAAACTATATGACTACAATATTTGCATGTGAGGAGGCATTGTGATTGTAGAGATTGTGTTCAACTATTAACTTTAAGTGGAAACAGATTGTTGGTAAACAGATTTGTCACAGTAGAATTGGCCCAACGGAGTGTGTGGCAAACCGTTCACAACAATTGGATAGGCCCTTGATATGCGGCCTTCCTCTGCGTTTAGAGGGGCAGCTCCCTCGTATGATATAATTTTTGAAAGGTTTTTTTATTAAAGAATCTAAAACTTCAAAGTTCAAGAGAAAGTCGTGGAAGACGAATGCACCACACGCCCTCACAACCTTCGGTGGTTAACAAGATTGATAACAGAGGTGCTCAAGAACTACGCTTGAAAGCAACCTGTATTATTAAGCACATTCATTATCATCCGTAAACACTCGCATAGCACCATGAGAATGTCCACTACAACGTATAACAATTTGGATTTTAAAATAAGAAACACAAAGCAGATCTCATTTCATTTCCTTGCACCAAGAAAAGCAATAGAGATTTTTCAATTCAGAGATAAAAAGTGTACATACTTTCCAAAATTTATCCCTAGATCAAAATTTTAGCATAGTGTTCCCTTATTTTTCCAAACCAAAAAGTCCCCTTACAAAGCCAAAAGGTGTCCTTATATAGACATAGAGGTTAATAACTACCTCTTTGTGGTTAATAACCACCTCCAAAATACGTAATTTTGGAAGGTTAATTAACCTCAAGAAAATTAACCTATACAAGGAAACTTGTAAAAACAAAACTTTAGCTAGAGTTCTTAAAGATGTTTACATATACAATCATTGATTCTTCTAGCTACTAACTCTATCTACCCAGACACAATTGATCTATTTCGAAAAGCCCTGTAAGCACCTAGGATAATCATCATGGATTCATAGTTTGGAATGAACACGTTTTCCATCCTAAGTTTGGCTGTGAAGTATCTATCTTGAATTTCTTCTGACTCTCGTTGATAGGCTAAAATGTTACAATCTCCCAGCATGACTGCAACCAGGCTAAGCTTCATCATAGTTTCAGCATTTGATACATGGTTCTCTATTTCTGAATGAATCTGAACACTGAAAGAATCAAGGAGAAACCGACAATCAACATGTTGAAGATCACTTACTGGCACCCCACCTGTGACAGTAGAGATTAATTCGTCTGTACTCTTTATTTTCAGTTGCTCCAAAGAAGCTATTAGCTTTTCGAACTCAGTGATCCCTTTGCTGATGTTTATCACCTTCCAACCAACACTTTTACTCCAAACACGTATTTGATTATCACTTGGATCAGTAATAATTTTCTCAAGAAGTAGGGTGCTCGCATCCAGCTTGGCCATTTCTCTTAATTCATTAGCTACCTTTTGCCAATTGGATTTATCTTCTTTGCTATTTTCCAGCTCCTCAGAAATTTCCTATATCTGTGTGATGGCTTTCCCATATATCTCTTTCACTCCAGTTATAAGTTTTGAAGCATCTTCTATCATCCTGTTTATCCAAGCCTCAATCATCATACTATGTGATTTTTGTTGGCCGATTCTTTGAACAACAGTATGATCTAAAATACCATCAAGACCTATTAGAACCGGTGGAGTGACCACGACTTGGGTATTAGAAGGGTTGCTGATTGAATTAATATAAGTTGTCATCACCTGAACTTGTTCTTTGAGTTGCTCTTTGGCTCTTTTCTCTTTCTTCGCCCTTTGCAACATCTGAGTGGCAATCAGTTCAAAATTTTGAAACTCTCTTTCTGCATTAGAAGGACCAAGGTCAACCTTTTCTAGAATGAAATCTGATTCAGATGCTTCATCAACATTCTTTTCAACTATAGGCTTGGCTACTTCCACACACAAATTGCCTGAAGTTTTATCAATAGCTAACCTGGACATCACCTTGGTCTTTTTCGCCTTAGGAGGCTTCTGAAGAATGCTAGAGATCATATCAAATGGAGGTGGAACCATCTGTACAACTTTCTTCCTCTTCTGAAGACTATCCTGGAACCACGAATGTGTAATTTTTGAAGCTTGTACATCACCTGTTACATTTTCAGCAATCATCATTAAGTCTTCTGAATTAGATAATGGGTTATCTAGCTGTGTGATGTCTATTATTGACATATCAGGAGGAGGGAGACCCAAATTAGGAATCACTGTATCCTGAGGGGATGTAACAGGGACATGTGATTTAGCAATCTGAGGAGTTCTTTGATCTTTTTCACTGGATTCATTCCATTCTTGATTCATTCTACCTTTCATTCTTGTCCTTTTTCTTGTGACTGTAAACTTATCTGGTTGATTTAGATCTTCTTCTCGATCTTGAGCACCTGTATCCAGTTGTTGTGTCATCTCACTAGAAGTTGCCTCTATCGCCATTTGAGACAATTCCCCTATATTATTTCTCTTCTCTTTATTTTGAGATTTACCAATTGCTTTTTCGGCTCTGACTTTACTGATCCAGTCTCTTGTTCTTTTAAGAACATAGGAAGACCTCTCCTTCAACTTTTTCAATTCAGGAATTGACCAATCAATAGGAGGGAGCTCTAGCAATTCAATTTTCTCATAATAGTCAGGATCGACCAAAGAAACCTCATTGTCATCTATGCATGTCACATCAATGTCCAACTTGAAGTCTATTACCTGTCGTATTGTAAGCCGCATCCAATCTCTCTTCCTGACTTCGAAGTCATTTTCACAATCCTCCCAAAAGTCTTCTAGAGCCAGGAAGTGACCAAGACTGGAATTTAACTTTAATTCATTCACCGCATAGCCCTTACTGTCATAAGGGAAACGCATTGTGTAAGGATGCAAATTTATTGTGGCAATAGATCTTTCGATGTTCCTGGCATTTGATGCAGTGTCACAACTATAATATCCGATGCCGATAGGAAAAGCTATTTCATCTGTCCTCCTGTTCCTGCAAAGTTTATTGATTTGACTAATTTGCCTGCACATTTCAATTAAGACTAATTTATCATCAACAAATCTAGGTAACATCAGCGGACATCCATCATAGGCAGCTAGCCGATATAAGTAAACTTCAGAAATTGTATAAAAACACTTCCATATTTTTGTACTTTCATCACTACTTCTGGTGAAATCCTGAGTCCAATGTTCCCCTGAATTTCCCTTACAATTAGCATGGTGAACGCATCATTCACTCTTCTGAAATGGTGTAGGCTATTATCATACTAAATTTGAGGAAGATGATTATAAATGATGGTTGTGTCATCATAAATGCCCTGCCGGTTAAGTCCTGGCCAACTTTTGGTACTTGCAATAGCATAGAAAAGGTATGAAGTCATATAAAAGTAGTCATTTTCTTGAAGTCCCATGAGCTGTCTATGCAGTGAGTCGCTGATAATTTCAGCCCAATCAATGTATTGTTTTCCTTCGCAGACCATATTAATGAATAGAAACATCCAACCTTCGAACTCGTGTGAATCCCGAAGACCAACGATCTTGCTCAACAAAGTTACCATATTCGCGACATCTTCTTTCAGTGATGATCTGTGAATGGATTTTCCTAGTTGAGACTTTCGTCTTCTTGGTTGGAAGAACCATAATCTCACCACAGTATTTAAACATTGAGTTTGATTGGCAGTAAAATATTCCTTGGCAGTTCTTAGATTAATGCTGGCATATTGCATCCTAGTTGGCAATCGAAAAATGATAGCAATGGAGGCAGGGTCCAAACAGACAATTGCTTCATTGTTTGGTGAAAGAACTTCTCTAGTGTTGGGATGATAAGCTTTCATGCATTCCAACACTAATTCTGGGCACTGTACAGAAATGGGATGTCCGCCTGCTTGAGCCAAGCCACTTTCCAATATCTTTCTAGCTAATGGAGTCTTTTCTTCATTCACAAGAGATGACCAGAAGTCTTGAAGGCAAACATTTCCTAAAATGGTATCACCGATATCTGGAAGCGTACTTCTTAAAATAGGAGCATAATTCGGCCTCTGATACTTGTACTTCATGGTTTGATTTCCAATCTTTTTCTCAAACATGCCAAGTTACAAAGAACATGAGAATGCTGATTCGAACTTGGGTGACTTAATGAGTAAAGCTTCCAAAGCATCTCAAAGCCGCAGTCCTGTCATGCTTTCCTCCCATTTTGAATTATGAACTGGATAGCCACCTTCCACCAATCAAGCTATGGCACCAACATTATCATTTATTTCGAGCATTATATCAAACAGATTAAGAGCAATCTCAAGTATGTAAAACATTCCGTCATGAAAGCTCTTAAAGAAGCCTTTCCTATCGACATTTTCAAGGTTGAGATCGGGTGATAGAATGAACAGGCGACACAAATACTTCAAGAAACCACAGGCTCAGTTTGCTTTGCTTTAGACTATCTTTGCCCTGCTAATTTAAAGACAATAACGCATTCCTTTGTGCATTCTGCGGTAATATGAAAATCTATTGTGAATGCATTATATGAAGTCACGTTATCAGTGGTGTGCAGCAATCAAAGGAGTGCACAGCGATCAAAGGAGAAGTGGAAAGCGTTTGTATTCACCCAAGGCAATATACGAGAGATCTTTAACAAGATCCTTTATCTTATTTGCGTGGATAAGAACAGAAATCTCTTTGAACAAGTTCGCAGCACTTGAAGAAGAAAATGAACTTTGTCTAGGATAATATATGATAACGGTTATTATGTTATCATGGTCGTAGTTTTCATAGTGAAGCCGAGTTGGTTATGAATTGCCCATTATCCACAACAAATGTCGGCAGCTCCACTTCTTCCAGCTCAGAAAACATTTTCCATCTTGGAGGAAAGCCACAGTTTGAGAATCAGTTACAAATGTGGTATGAGGTGGCACGGGTTTGATTGCTTCTTTAAAAATGTTCTTTTCTTCATAGAACGTGGCTCGTCTTCCTTGATTCTGCCGCATTTAGCATATGAAAATATCAATTTGGAATTAAGACACATGTCTCGATTAAAATCCTTCTCTCTGTGAAATCGCTTGACTTCCACCTGGGTATAATTCATGAACTTCCAGGTCATACCAGCCCAAAGCTACACATTTCATTTGAGCAGTTTGTCGAATACCTGGCCTGTGCCATCCATTCTGTTGCACTTTGAATGCAAATATGTCAATTTGGATGTGATCATGTTGAATGCCTATCTGCCTGCGAATTTGCTTGGTCTCCTCTATCGTGTTCGTGTTATGTGAAATCCAATCGCCAATGCAAATGTTATTTCCATGATGACAAATGGGTTTCATGATTCTGTCAAAAGGAGATTAGCTACATGCATTCTGCCCTCTGAAGCCGCCACATGTAGTAGAGTGAGGCAGAGGCGGTCAACAATGGAATCAGCATTATACTCTCTAATCCGATATAGTAAACTCGGATAGAGATCATCGTGGCCTGCTTTAACTACTTCGAAGAGAGCTATTCACCCATCTCTATCTTTTATTTGTAGAATGTCTTCATTCATGTCGCAAAGCAAATGACAGAGGCTTTCATGTCCTTTCATGGCCGCAACATGGAGAGCAGTTTTACCCATATTATCTTATTTGGCTACCCAAATTTTCTTATTCTTCTTGCTTTTACATTGCTTGCGCAATGATTCAAATAACTTACATGCAAAGTGGTTTGGCCTTGCTCATCACAGGCAACTGGATCTACTCGGCTCTCGAATAGTTCATTCATAATTTTTTGTATTTCCTTGAGAGGTGTTGGTGAACAGATTTCAAAATTTGTTAGAGTGTTTCTTCTTAACCTTCAATATGCCTCCTATCTAGGCTCTTGCCTCGAAGAGGTTAATGAAAACGTGTTTTTGGACGTTATCATTAACCTTTTGAGAGGTTAATGGTTAGGAAAAATGTGTTTTTGGAGGTTATCATTAACCTTTTGAGAGGTTAATGGTTAGGAAAAACATTTTTTTGGATCTCTCCATTAACCTGCAATAACCTGAGGCTCAAAAGTCAGATTTCAAAAATTTCAAGCGCTGTGCAGACCTGAGAACGAGCCAATGACATGAAGATTTAGAAACTCACAAGAATTCAAAAATAACATGGCCATTTTAAAGCTTAAAATCAGGCGAGTTTCAAAAATTAATCATGGCTTACAAAATTGAAGCAAATTTTATACCCGGGCAACACAGATCGAATTGGATATGATAGTTAGAGTGTCATATATTTGGTAAAGAATGTGGTGTATAATGATTGTAGATTATCTCACTAAGGTAATAAACACAAATACAATTAGTTGGTACATAAAGGTATCAAAATAACTATCATGTAAATTTCAAGTGAAAGTGTCAAGATTAGAGGTGGTATTCCCCTAACAGTATCAAGTGTTGATTAATTTTATTTATTTAATATAGATGACACATAATATATAGTATCTAAAGATGTAGTAATGGGAAAACTAAAATGCTCATTTGTGAATTATGACATTATTTATTTAATATTTTTTTTCTAGAATACTTAGGATAGTATGTAAGAAAACATTGAAATTGGAAGTTACATTAAAAAGGGTTAAAAATTGGAATTTATGAAGTATCTTTATTGTTTGTTTTGTGATGATATCAAAAATATTGAATTCCCTCAAGGAACACTAAGATTGTATTTTAATTAATTTAACCATAAAAACATAACTTATAAGACTTAAAGATGCCTAAGAAATATACGAGACATGGTAAAGGAGTTGCATGCCAATATAAGATGATATGAAGTATTGAACTATAATAATAGGAGAATCATTTTTTCCACTACTGATAGCTTTGAATACCACTTAATCACTCTTGGATTTTGACATTTTATATGTTAAAAGCATGTGATATCAGATTGCATGACTCCTTTGTTATTAGTCTTAGGTTGATAGACTATTCTCAAAAGACAATTGAGCTGAATTATTGTACTACACTCTTCAAATAATACAAAAAAATGTCTCTTTAAGTTTGAGTTTTTTCCAACAAAATTATGTCCACACATAGCCAACATTTATAATGATTCTGTATTTTATGAGTTTGTTGCTTTCTAAAACAATTAAGTGGGTTCACCATTTTTTAGAGTTTTAACTTATTTTTGTCCTTTAAGCTTAAAGAGGAGTAGAATAATGAATGGATACGGCTGCATCTTTGATAGTCAAAAAGTCCAAACACAATCCACCTGCAATTTGTTTTATATCGGTGGTAAATTCTGAAAATTTAATAATAAAATGTAAATTCTAACTATAACCATAATAAAATTGAAAATAAATTTATTTATAATTTTTTTTTAAAAAAATTGAATAATAACATAACAAATTAACATAGCTAATGGTTATGATCTAATATCTTAACATGATGATGCACAATTATGATATAAAGATATAAAATAAAAACTCAAAGAGTCAAAGTACACAAAACATAGAATATATAATAAAATAGAATAAATTAATTAAATTTTATAAAATAAATGAAAGGTTTTTAGAAATCTTAAATGTATGTAAAGTATTGTTTTATTTAATAATATATAAATAATAATTAAATTTTATAATATATTGATAATAGTGTGATTATAAATATAAGAAATTATTTTAAAAAATTAATCCCATTCTTATTAACATATTCAATTTTTTTTATAAATAATTTACTTATTTAAAATCAATTTTAATTATCTTATTTCTATATTTTATAAATTTAGAATTTACATTAAAAATATATATATATATATATATATATATAATCTTTTTGCTTATTTAAAATAGAAAATAATATATATTCTAATATTACATACTTAAGCGTTTACAAACAACAAAACAGTGTAAACATTGTAATAATAAAAAGGATGTAAAACGTCTGACACCTATCGGTACATGTCAGAGATGATGTACAAGGCATCCGGCCGGTGCAAATATGTTGCACCGTAGCCGGTGCCCTAGCGAGCTGCTTGTTTAGCTGATAAGTAAGGCTCTGCCACAGAGCTACTACCGTGCGCTGGTTCTCACTCGTGCATACTGCTGGAGAGGCACGCCACAAAGCAGCCTGCATTGAGCCCATCTCCATCATGGAGATGCTCTAAATTACCGCTTTGTACAAATATGTTTTTTCTACATCCATGAATGCCTATGTAATAGAGGAACAACTGAAAGATAAGAATCTGATTAACAATACCAAAGACAAGCTTATAAAGATTCTTGATGCCGCTGAAAACTAGCTTGGGAGCATTTCCAATGGTAGATTGTATGTTGTTTCAATTTTATCTTGTATTGAGCTATTGAATTTGAGTGAGGGGTATATTAGCCCAAGAACGCAACTTTTAAAGTATTGGAGTCATGTGAAGGAATGCCAAAGCTATCGTACTGTTATTGGAAAGTATTTTTCAGATTGTAGAAAATATAAAAATTCTTATGACACCTATAGCTCGGTTTGTTTGAGAAACTTCTTTAGAAGGTACTGAATTTAAGGGTAAAAAAGCTTTGGAGTATACATGACTTTGTGGGTTGTATAGATGGTTGGTATTACAAAAAGATAGGTACCTAATTTGGCAGATCTATGGCGGATTATTTGTATGGATGCTTGTAATTACTGACCTGTTAGCACAATTACACCACTCTGATATTGCACACTTTAATTCTTGATTGAAAAGACACTAAATTTTCTATAATTTGTATATATGATTGTAAAAGAACTCTAAAGATGCTTTTGTAATGCTATAATTTGTATATATTTGATATTTGAGTAGTATGGGTAGTTGAGTCAAATGGGGTTGGAGTTCCTGAGGGGAGCCCTAATTGGGTATTTTCATTCCGAGCACCCAACTTCATCATCTGGGTAAATAATACAAGATTAGAGCTAAAAATCATGTGGACATTCCAGTCAATGCTTGAAACCTTATAAATTAGAGCTAAATGTCATTTTAAAATAGAGATCGTCCTGACTATCATCAAACTAAAAAATCTAGGGCAAATAATGACATATTGCCTCACACAAAACACCTCAGAACTAGAATAGAGTGAAGGTAAAAGAGGCAAAAATGCGCAAAGAAATATTCACACTATACATTAATTTTTCTTACAAGAATAATTTAGTCGTTACGTACAAAAAAATTTAAAGCAATTTGTTTAGACTATGAAAAACTTGTGTACAACCAAATATATTTGCCGGACTGAATTGGTAAACTGCAAACTGTAACATGTTTGCATTTCTAATGATGATGGTAATAAATGGTTTTGAGAAGTGTGAGAAATATTTTTTTGAAGTTATTTGTCTGTGATTTAAGGGGTAATTCATTCACCTTACTTTGTTTTGCAAAATTCAATTATATGATTATTTATATCATGTCAATGGTGTCTATTCTAACCGTAGAGAGTATTCAATGGTTGTGGTGAATTTTAATGACTTTAAATATAGTTAAAAGTTAAATTGATATTTATTAGAATTTATTTACATATATTATTCAATTATATAAATCTGATTTTTCATTAATTTTGTCATGTCATAAATAAGTAAAATGAAAATGGAAAGATGAATTGACAAATGAAAAGATGAATTGACAAAGGTGAAATCATTAATCAATTTAGGAATTCTAAATTTATAATTATATTATATTATTATCATTTATATTTTTTTTATTAGAATAAAATTGTTAAATTATAAATAGCAGTAAATACAAAAGCTTGTGCTAAATGATAGTCTCATAAGCACAAGAATGCTCTAGAAACTAATAGTAAAATCATTAGATCAATCTAAAATTTCAGAATTTAAAATAATAGTCAAAATTTAAAATAATGTCATTTCCTTATCATTTGTATTTTGTTTGGTGATTTATTTGCTTAGAGTCGAGATTTAGAAGTTTATAATTTGAATTTCAAATTTTCTCAATTTCATGTATTTCTTTTTCAATCTTTTACATGTTTAATAATATAATATAAATGATAAAGTTAATATAAATCATAAAATCATAATTATTTTAAAATATTAAATTGTATTTCTTTTTCTCATTTTTTATGAGGTATAATTAAATTCAGTCCCAAAAGTAATAGAATAATGATATGTATGTATTAGGCAAGAGCCTACAACGCATTGGATTTCATGAGGTATGAAAGATTGGTATGGCATAATTAGTATTAAGAGACATTTTTTAAATTAAAAAAAAATTAAGTGCTTTAAAAATTACAATAAGAGGAAAATTTGAAGATTTTTTAGATTATTTAAGGATTCTATAAGTTGGGTGATATGGTTTTTTTCTTAAGAAAGAAAAGTAAGTGATTGTGAGAATTTGTTTGACATTATTGAATAAGCCTATATATAATGAGATTTACTTATTAAGTGTATATGGTGTGACGTACTTTGTACAAAGATGACATTTATTATACATTAAAAATTAAAAATTTCAAAGAAATAAATTAAATTACAAAATATTGAAAGTTATTTTATGTTACTTTGCAGTCAAATAAAAGTAATTTTTCCACTAAGCATATTTTTATCCTATGACAACAAATTAAAAATTGCAAGATAAGAAATCTAAGACCTTAAAAATAAGTTCCATGAAATGGATTAGTACTTACCTTTTAGTTAAATTTTATTATATATTTATAATAATTTTTTAAATATATTAATTTTAATTTGTTATAATTATTTAAATAAATATTAATTATAATGATGATGTTGTAATTTATAATTTCATTGTATATGTTCAATAATGGAACTTAGCACTATACATAAATGTTGGCTACTAGCTTTTATATATATATATATATATATATATATATAAATTTGTTATAATTATTTAAATAAATATTAATTATAATGATGATGTTTTAATTTATAATTTCATTGTATATGTTCAATAATGGAACTTAGCACTATACATAAATGTTGGCTACTAGCTTATATATATATATTACGTCGAGATTAATCGTTCTCGAGGCACCTATTTTCATTTAATCCCAAGGTTATCTTAATCACAGTTGGGATTTATGAAAATGAAAATAGGCTCCTCGAGAACGATTACTCTCGGTGTAATATATATATAGGTATATATAAGCTAGTGGCAATCACAGCGCAACAAGAAAAATATTTTTTAAATTTTTAAATTCTTTTCTTTTTAAATATAGTTGTATAAACTTACTATAAAATTTTAATAGTTTAAACTTACTATAAAATTATTCTTGAACATTTTATTTTTTAATTCTATATATGGTGTTTATTTGCATCACTTTAGTTTAGTTTTATTTTAAGCATATTGTTACATAAAACGTTATACTGAAGAGTAGAGTTATAGTTAGCATTAGGGTTAGGGCTAGGGTTAAAGGTAGGGTTAGGTTTAGAATTAGAGTTAGGGTTAGGTTTATATTTAGAGTTAGGGTTGTATATAGATTTATAGTAGGGTTAAGGTTAGGGTAAGGGTTTGAGTTGGGGTTAAGGTTAGGGTTATAGTTAGGGTTAGGGTTAGGTTAGGGTTAAGGTTAGGGTTAGAGTTTTGAGTCAAGGTTAAGGTTAAGTTTAGGATTAGAGTTAGGCTTAGGGTTAGAGATAGCTGTAGAGAAAGGGTTAGGGTTAGGTTTAATGTTAAAATATGAGTTAGCCTGGTTAGGGTTATAGTTTTAGTTAGGGGTAGATAGAGCATAGGAATTATGGTTAGGATTAGGGTTAGATTTAGGGTTTGAGTTTGAGTCAGGGTTTTAGTTAGGGTTAGGGTTAGAGTTTTGAGTCAGGGTTAAGGTTACCATTAGGGTTACCATTACAATTAGGGTTGAAGTCCAATTATAGTAGGGTAAGATTTAAGGGTACAATTAGAGGTAGGGGTAGTGTTATAGTTATAGTTAGGTTTAGTGTTGGACTTAGAGAAAGGGTTAGGCTTAAGGTTATTGTTAGGGTTACGTTTATATATAGAGTTGGGTATAATATTAAAGTCCAATTATGGTAGAGTTAGATTAACGGTTAGAGTTAGGGGTAGGGTTATATATAGAGCTACATGAGGGTTAAGGTTAGGGTATGAGTTTGAGTCAGGGTTAAGGTTAGAGTTAAAGGTAGTGTTAGGGTTTCAATCAACATTAAATTTAGGGTTGGGACTAGGGTTAGATTCTAATTATGGTAGAGTTAGATTTAGAGTTAGAGTTAGATTTAGGGTTAGAGTTAGGGGTAGGGGTAGGGTTAAGGTTAGGGTTAGTGTTAGGATTAGAGTTAGGGTTAGGTTAGCATTAGAGTTAGGATAAGGGTTAGGGTTAGAGATAGGGGTAAAGAAATGGTTAGGATAAGGGTTAAGGTTAGGGTTAGGGTTAGGGTTAAGGTTAGGATGACGGTTAGGGCTAGGGTTAGAGTCTAATTATGGTAGAGTTAGATTTTGGGTTAGAGTTAGGGGTAGGGGTAGAGTTAAGGTTAGGGTTAGGGTTAGGATTAGAGATAGGGGTAAAGAAATGGTTAGGATGAGGGTTGTAGTTAGGGTTTGGGTTAAGATTAGGATCACAATTAGGGTTAGAGTAAGGGTTAGAGTTAGGGGTAGGGGTAGGGTTAAGGTTAGGGTTAGAGATAGGGGTAAAGAAATGGTTAGGATGAGGGTTACGATTAGGGTTAGGGTTAGGGTTAGGATCAAGGTCAGGGTTCGATTTACTATTAGAATATAAGTTAACATTAGAGTCTAAGTTATAATTAGGGTTATATTTTGAGTTAGGAGTAGAAAAAGCATTAGAATTATGGTTAGGGTTAGGGTTAGGGGATAAAGTAGGACCATGGTTAAGAGTTACATTTAGTGTTCCATGTAGAGTTACATTTAGGAAGGAATCTTGTTCTCATTAGACAGGCCTCTTAGCATAATGGAGCAATATAAGGATTACAATGTTCCTTAAGTAGTTTTATAATTTTATTAGTTAGGTTTATAAATAGACCAATGGGTAATGTTAATTATATTTAGGGTTAGAGTTAAGGGTAGGGGTAGGGTTAAGGTTAAGGTTAGTATTAGGATTATAGTTACGGTTAGGGGAGGATTAGAGTTAGGGTTAGCCTTAAGGTTAGGGTTAGAGATAGGGGTAAATAAAGGGTTAGGACTAGGGGTAGGTTTAGGGTTAGGGTAAGGGTGAGAGTTAGGTTTAGTGTTAGAATATAAGTTAGGTTAGAATTTAAGTTACAAAAAGGGTTATAGTTTGAGTTAGGGGTAAACAAAGCATTAGAATTATAGTTAGGGTTAAGGTTAGGGGACAAAGTAGGACTGTGGTTAAAGTTACAATTAATGTTGTGTTTACAATTATATCTAGGAGGGTAGCTTGTTGTTATTAGGCAAGCCTCTTAGAATTAAAGAGCAATATAAGGATTACAATGTTCCTTAAGTAATTTTATAATTTTATTAGTTACATTTATAAATAGACCATTGGTTAATGTTAATTATGCTTAGCATGAATAGTGTAGCTAGAAACACAAAGGTCAAGGAAAAACATTTCAAATATCTACAAGTATAGTCGAGAAGAATTTGAGCTAAAAAGTTAAATCATTTATTTATTATTCTGATACATAGATGAAAGGAGAACTATATCTCCTAATACAATTATTTACATGAAGTAATAACTGAAAAAATGAAAGACGAGAAATCATCATATGGACCATGTGTAGAGTTCTCCATAATGATGTAAGTACATCACATATTCTTCAGAGATTAAAATTGTATTACAACCTTTGTTCATAATGTGATCATCATAGACCTCTTTCATCATGGGTGGAAATGCATCTACTTTTGCAGAAGTGTTGCGTACATATTTGGAAACATCTTCCATCTCCATTATCTCTATCTCTTGTACATGATCAATTGATAAAGCTGCATTCTCAAGTGCTTTTACCATAGTTGCACAACATTGTTTAATTATAAATGCATGCTTCTGAAACTCTGTCTCAAAAAAATGGTTTGATCCTACAAAAGAAGTTGGGCTCATGTCGAGAATGCTTGACTATCTATCAAAGGTTGCCATGCCTAAAACAAATCATGGAAAACAATTTAGTAAGCATTAGCACCAATAAAAAAGAATAATAAATGCATAGTTAATGAGAGGGACATAAATTTTAAATCAATAATGGTTTTGAAAAAACATAATAGGTCACTTAGTATAAAAACCTAATTGTATTAGAATTGGTAATGAAATTTTGGGTACGAAAACATGGTAATATTATAACCCTTGAAGGATAGTGAAGAATATACAAACATAATTTTCAAATATTAAATAGCAATGTATTGGTTGAAAGTTAGGAAGCATAATCATTTAGATTTATTTCAATCGAAGGCGGTCTTTATAATTTGAATTAATGTTATAGCTACCTTAATTTGAGGACCCAATTGATGATCATAGTTAAAATTACAAATTGGAGAATTAGTAAAATTAAATTTCAGCGTAATTGTACTTGCAACCATTAAAAAGTGCAAATAATAAGGTTATAATGTTGCATTGAGCATATCCAATTATAGTTGTCATTAACTGTGGAATATAAACTATCAATGTAATAATAAGAATAACAACATAATAGTTCACGATGATAATAACATAATGTAGTAGAACAAATAAATCTTTATTATTAAATAGTCTATTTGAAAAAATCAATGATTTTCAAGACTTCTCAATCTACATTCTTCTACTTTTCTCTTTGAAAGTTGTTTCCCACTTTTCATTTTTTCATAGCAGCCGTATGTAAATGGTGGCATTATCCTCAAAGTTTCCAGTGACTTAACACGAGATATGGCCACAAATGTCAATCTTGTTCTTTCTCTTGGACCTATGTCAATTGTGGCTTTTGAAAGAGTTAGCCCTTGAGATTTGTGAATATCAACGCCCATGCCAACCTCAATGGTAGTTGGAAGGTCCTACCCCCTCTGAAATGGAGCTATTGGTATTATGTTTGGATGATCATCATCAAATGGTACTCCAAAATAATTATTGAATTCAATTGTAACATATGATGGTGGCTGAGGTGGAGTAGTTCCTGGTTTGTAGACAATATTTTTGATATATCCCAATGATCCATTCACAAGAGTAGCTTCTATCCATAGATTTGTAGTCAACATTACTCTTGCGTTGTGACTAATCAATAACTCTGTTTCAAGTTCCTCACTTAATAAATCTTTTTTCTATTACCATTTGTTGACTTGGTTGCAAGGCTGCGTGCAACTGGATGTCTTAAAGAATACAACATCCTCATGTTATGGTAATGGAGATTGTCATTTGTAGAGAATAAATGCACTACCTTATCAAACTCATCATTGCTTGCAACATCTAATCTTATAGGTGTTCTTGTCATGAGCAAGTTCCAGTCATCTATTTGTGGATTCGCATCTTTGACATTTGTGAGAAGCTGACAAAATCTTTATTGTTGGATATTTTCTCCATCTTGCCTAAATACTTTATCTAGTGTAACCACTATCTTGAATTCCTGCCATAATAACTTTGCCCGCCTATTGCTATCATATGTTGGTCTATCATTAACGGAGGTAATTTCCCCAAATCACCAACTAAAATAATAGAGACACCTGAAAGATAGTTGCAAAATTTTAATTTATGTACATAAAGTAAAATTGAAAGATATACATTCTATATGACCAATGTTAATAAGAATTGAGAGACATTAATAACACCATGTGTTGTAAGGAAAGGGATACCTCCAAAGCTTATGTCAGCTTTATGTGGGAAGGCTTGTCTAAGTCGACTATCTATATTTTCCAGCATATTCTGGCCAATGAAGCTCATTTCATCAATCAAACTATATTTGATATTTTCCATCTCTTGTTGAAAGCTTGAAAGTCTTGTTCCTTATAATTGGGCAAAATCTGTAATTGGAATCCGCAACTTTGAATGAATGGTAGATGCTCCTATATTGAAAGTTGCAACTCCAATTGGTGCAAGCAATAGAAGTGGAGAAGGATTTGTCATCAAAGCCATCTGAAGAGATTGATTGATGGCACCAATTAGATAAGACTTTCCCATTCACGTTGTTCCTTGAATTATCATAAATAAAGGATTTTGCACTTGATTGCTATGGTAGTGTGTCAGAATAATGTCTACTGCCTTTTGTTGCTTGTGACTGAGAGTTGTAAAGTTGATACACTATGGAATATCGTCATACATAAGACATCCATGCTTTTTCATTTCAGGAATGAAATTTATTGCTCGAATTGTCTCCTCTTCAGTTTGATATTCACTGCACCAATTTGTATTTCTATCAATATCTCTCCTTCCCAACATGTCAATTTCAAAAACTGGCATATGTTGACCACGGTGTAACCCAGATATTATTTCCCACTCATGTTTTGTATTATTTTCCTGAATGGCTCTGTTATCTTCCATATCTGAATCAGGTGAAAGTTCATCATTTTGTGCATGTTCTTGCCTTTAGACATGCCAAGGATTATAGTTGAATGAGTCCCAATTTGCTACTATAGTATCATCATCATGACCAATGTCTCTCTCAACATTACGAAAAAGTTTGTATAGAATCAACTCAGACAAACAAAAGTCAACCCATTTATTAGAATCTCGTGAACGAATAGTAAAATACCTAGGAAAAACTCTAACAATAGCTGGTTTCTTTCTTGGGATCCATTTATTATCTCCTCTTCTTTTCGGATTATATATCCAGGACCTTGTTGCATCAATCAAACTAATACCTTCCATAGAAAGTGGTCTTATTTTATAACCATCAACAAAAGATTTTGTGATTTCTTCCTCATTTCCATCATCATTGATTACCACAGGTTTGAAAACTTCACGTGAGGCGTTTAGATTAACAAACTTTCTGCTGCACTCCACCAATGGAAGTTGTAATAACATATGACATGTTTCTTGAGCTCCAATATCTATTTCTATAACTATCTCAGTTAAAAGCTTTCTATATGCCCATGATGCTAAATCATCAGGATTTTTAAGATTTGAAAGACGCATCAACATTTGTTGATAGGATTCAGAACTTTTCTCTACTTTTGCTACATACTTTGCAATATATTTGATAACTGCATGTCTTGAAAGGACAGGTTGCCAATCAACATTGGCCCTCCATAATTGCAGTATGTACCGATTGTGTGTATTAACTCTATCATCCTTTCTTGCTGGTTCAAATTTTCTCTCAACCGAATCTGGATCTGTGTATAACTTTGACCCATCAAAATTTAATTTCCAAGGAGCATTATACTTGAAACATTGATGAATAAATATCTTGTCAATCCAACTTGTTGAAAAAGGTGAAATAGATAATTTAGATATAAGTTTTTTTGAATTTGATTAACTTGTAAACCATGCATCCTCTTTTTTTACGAAGGCATGCTCCCTCCTTACATACCTTGTGTCTTTCAACACAATTGAGTATTTGTTCATAATCTTGATCTGTATCCATCTCAGCAAGTTGTGTTGTATTCTTTAGGCATGGATGCTGACCAAAATTTTGGAAGACCTAAAAATGATAATTTATATATTATTCTATTGGATAGAGGTGAGAAACATATATTAATATTTAATTGATTTATAATATGAAACTTACATGTATATTTCTTTGATGCGGATCATGTCTAGGATTCCATGCATGAATAATGGACTCAAAATATCTCTTTATACTTTCTCGTTCATCCTCATTTGACCAATTAATAGTGTCCATATTTGGTGCCCCTTCAAGCCATAAGAAGCCATGAACATGAGGTGAACCATGATGTTGCCACTCATATCTACACCAAAAGTCCTTTACTTTCATACATTTTTCAAGTATTTCTTTCCTAAACATTGTATTCCTTAAGTGCATGTAATAAGTGACTATATGTGGATAGTCAATGATATTCTTCCTTCTCCATTTTTGAGCCTCTTGTGGATCATTAGGTGGTGTACCAGGCATTAGTGCATGTAAATCAGGCCATTGCATATTAGCTGCACTTAATGTAAAGAAAATTGTAGGTGTGCCAAGCTAGTCAAGCAAGTCAGTTAATTCTGCTTTATTTTTTGCCCAATATGATCTTGTCCCTCTTAGACGTGTTCCAAACCACATTAGCCTATCTGAGAGATTATTAGATGGCATATTCTTTATATGTTCACGCAATTCATTAATAGTAATTGGCATTTCATTAAAGCTCCTTTTTGCAAAAATAGATGGTGAACTTTGCGCGCGATGTCTCATTACCATGTTCTGTGCAAAATACCTAAACCATGGATGTTTTCCAAAGTGGTGATCCCTATATTTGATCAAATGCTTTACAAATTCATGCAAGTATACTCATTTCATTCTAGGCTCTAACCAATCACAACTTTCATCTAGAAATAATGTTGGGAAAGCCATATCGAACAACCCAGATGTGACATACTCATTGATAGGTGATGCACCTATAGATGGCCACTCAATTAAAGCAGAGGGAATGGCATTAGGATTATTAACCCAAGCATGAATTAATTCCATTTCCCTTTGAGCATTAGGTGGCCTTGAAACCATAGAGTTTGTGTGCTCAGTTATATTACCTTCATCTGTCTCCATGAGAGGACCTAGGAATACAACTTCATTTGCATCTGAATCAAACTCCATGTGCACCATCTTTAATCTATGAAAAATATTCTCATCCGTATTTGTAGGCAGGTCATTAAGAGCACTTTCATCTATCCTAACATCTGCATAGAATTTATCATTTTCAACTTTGTATTTCAATGCTCTATAAACACGATCCTTATTCATAGTAAAGTTATATTGTATACCACGTTGATCCCTTCTTCGAACAATAATAATTGGTAAATGATCAATTGTGTGTGGCAAGACTTTTGATAGTTGTTCGACATGCTGGGGAAAACTAATGGTATGTCCTTTATACTTATACTGACCGCCAGTTGCATGTGTAACTTTCAATATAGGGTTTACACGTGCAATCAACATCTCTTCAACCTGAGTTAATTTGCAAGCTCTGGTGGTTGACATCCAGGATCCATATTATTTGCAGATGAAAACCTATGAATTCCTGTCTCTTGACGACACCTATTGCATATTGGACCCTCACTGGTGCAATATACTTTCATTCCTACATATGACTCTTGTAAAACATAACACATATTTGGTGTTTTCAAACTATTTATCTAATATCTAAACTACATTTGGAATCTTCTAAATTCGGATTGAAGCATACCATTTGGGTTGGGCATGTTTTTTGTATCATTTTGAAGCATACCATTTGGGTTGGTCATGTTTTTTCTATCATTTTGCAACTCTAAATCAATATGTATGTGACTTCCATGTTGTGGTGTTTCTGGTACACGTTCTATGGATGGTGAGTGTCCATTCTCAATATTTAGTTGATTATTTGTATTTGGAGGATGGTCATATATGTGGCTTGGTTCATCTTGAGGATGTTGAACTTGGTAGCTTTGTGAATTTTTAGAAAGGACCCTCCCAGAACTACATCAACGATGGTTTCTGTCTACATTTTGTAGATCTCAATTTTTAGTTTCCAGTTGTTCAACTGTTATTTCTGCACTTCTTCTGGCATATCTTTTCCTGCGCCCTTGATTTTCTATTACTCTTTGTTGTTCTCTTTCAAGTTATGTCTGTTGTTGTTGTTGACGTCTACGATATTCTCTACGATACTCTCTTTGATATTGTCTTTGGTATTCTCTCATTTCCTCCTCTGTCTCAAAATTCAACCTAGGTCTCACCATAGCTAGTAGGAAAAAAACATTAATGAAGAAACATTTATTTATATATACATGACAAATATTTCACCAATAAATATTATTAAATTTGAATTAAATTTTGTAAATAATGTATGTTTGAATGAAGATAAATAACCTTAGAAAAGTAACATATGTTTGTATATAAATGAGAAATACACAACCAATGAACCTTACTATTACAATGTAGAAAATTTTGGAGAATGTTATTGTGCAAGTAGATCGATGAGATGATATAAGCATCAAAAAGTATGCATAGAGTATCCATAAATGGAGATAAACATTGGAGAGAGTTTATTATATTGTGAAAAAATAAACTAATAAAGGGAAAAAAAGAGTATGAAGAATTTTTTTTTTTTAAATAAATTAAAAGATTTATGGAAGTGTATACTTTTATTATGAAATATTCAACATGAAGATAAATAGTCAAAAAGGATTATTACATCAAGGAAATCAATAATCTTATTTATCACATCATTTTATTACAAAATAGATAAGTACATGATGTTGTATTTTACAATACAAAATACCAATACCAAAAATAATAGGAAGTCCACTTTAGAAGATAGTGAACATTTGCTATCTAATAGAGTAGAATAGTTGCCAAAACATATGTGGGTGTCCATAGAAAAAGGAACCAAGAGCATATTCACCACAATTGCCTTAATATCCACCTTCTGTTAACCCAATCATGAGATCAATGCAAGCGAGCTCGAGAATAGGGTTCAAGAGTTTGGGTATGTGAAAAGTAGATTTCAAAAAATTGTTGTTGACTTAGTGCGTACTGAAACTTGTCAACAACCATGCCAGACCACCAACAATCATTCTAAAAAATATCTACAGGAAAATCTAATGGAATGTATGCCGGTAGTGGAACAACTGGTGGTGTAGGTCTAATATGATCAGCAACAATCTCCTTGATAAGAGGTTCTCGAGTCACCTCATCTATAATAAAGTGATCATATTGAACAATAAATGTTGGCCTTTGAGCATTTTGCACTCGACCAATTACGGTGCCAAGGAACCATGCTCCTTGGAAGCCATCATCATCACAACACACTTCGACTTTCATTCCATTGTTAAAATTCATGATGTGCACCTTTAACATAAAAATAGTACATAAAATATTTTCAATTACATGTATTTAATTCAAAATAAGAGTATAAAGGAATAGTTAGTATTGAAAAATGTGTTTAAAAAATTACATTGTAAAATTTATCTATGCATAAAAATTACATTGTAATGTTGGAAAATGGCAGCATTGCCTTCCACATTTCAAACATTAAATTTATTTATGGATAAAAATTACATTCTAATATTCTATGAAAAAATTAGATTCTAATGTTTGAAAATGGCAGCATTGCCTTCCACATTTCAAACATTAAACTAATTTATGCATAAAATATATTTGAATAAAAGAATTAGCAATATAATATAAGAAAAATAGTGGGATTGCCTTCCACTTTTGAAACATTATTTATGGATAAAAATAACATTCTAATATTGTACGAAAAAATTGCATTATAACATTCTAATGTTTGAAAATGGCAGCATTGCCTTCCACATTTCAAATATTAAACTAATTTATGCATAAAATATATTTGAATAAAAGAGTTAAATAGAATTAATATGTAAACAATAATCTAAATGAAAATACTATTGTAAATCTAAATATTATTGAAAATCTAAATAGTACTGAAAACAAATGGACTATTATAAATGAAAATAATACATGCATTAACCGAGTGTTACACAATCTATCATAAATCAATTTTCTTTTTGATTTATGCTTTAGCTCTCTTCTAATCTTGATGATGGATCACAAAATATATGAACTATATTATAGGATGAACACATTAAATATTTTATTCAAATGGAATGTATACAATAAATATTAAAAACACATTAAATAATTTATTCAAATCATGAGATCAATGCAAGCGAGCTCGAGAATAGGGTTCAAGAGTTTGGGTATGTGAAAAGTAGATTTCAAAAAATTGTTGTTGACTTAGTGCATACTTAAACTTGTCAACAACCATGCCAGACCACCAACAATCATTCTAAAAAATATCTACAGGAAAATCTAATGGAATGTATGCCGGTAGTGGAACAACTGGTGGTGTAGGTCTAATATGATCAGCAACAATCTCCTTGATAAGAGGTTCTCGAGTCACCTCATCTATAATAAAGTGATCATATTGAACAATAAATGTTGGCCTTTGAGCATTTTGCACTCGACCAATTACGGTGCCAAGGAACCATGCTCCTTGGAAGCCATCATCATCACAACACACTTCGACTTTCATTCCATTGTTAAAATTCATGATGTGCACCTTTAACATAAAAATAGTACATAAAATATTTTCAATTACATGTATTTAATTCAAAATAAGAGTATAAAGGAATAGTTAGTATTGAAAAATGTGTTTAAAAAATTACATTGTAAAATTTATCTATGCATAAAAATTACATTGTAATGTTGGAAAATGGCAGCATTGCCTTCCACATTTCAAACATTAAATTTATTTATGGATAAAAATTACATTCTAATATTCTATGAAAAAATTAGATTCTAATGTTTGAAAATGGCAGCATTGCCTTCCACATTTCAAACATTAAACTAATTTATGCATAAAATATATTTGAATAAAAGAATTAGCAATATAATATAAGAAAAATAGTGGGATTGCCTTCCACTTTTGAAACATTATTTATGGATAAAAATAACATTCTAATATTGTACGAAAAAATTGCATTATAACATTCTAATGTTTGAAAATGGCAGCATTGCCTTCCACATTTCAAATATTAAACTAATTTATGCATAAAATATATTTGAATAAAAGAGTTAAATAGAATTAATATGTAAACAATAATCTAAATGAAAATACTATTGTAAATCTAAATATTATTGAAAATCTAAATAGTACTGAAAACAAATGGACTATTATAAATGAAAATAATACATGCATTAACCGAGTGTTACACAATCTATCATAAATCAATTTTCTTTTTGATTTATGCTTTAGCTCTCTTCTAATCTTGATGATGGATCACAAAATATATGAACTATATTATAGGATGAACACATTAAATATTTTATTCAAATGGAATGTATACAATAAATATTAAAAACACATTAAATAATTTATTCAAATCATGAGATCAATGCAAGCGAGCTCGAGAATAGGGTTCAAGAGTTTGGGTATGTGAAAAGTAGATTTCAAAAAATTGTTGTTGACTTAGTGCATACTTAAACTTGTCAACAACCATGCCAGACCACCAACAATCATTCTAAAAAATATCTACAGGAAAATCTAATGGAATGTATGCCGGTAGTGGAACAACTGGTGGTGTAGGTCTAATATGATCAGCAACAATCTCCTTGATAAGAGGTTCTCGAGTCACCTCATCTATAATAAAGTGATCATATTGAACAATAAATGTTGGCCTTTGAGCATTTTGCACTCGACCAATTACGGTGCCAAGGAACCATGCTCCTTGGAAGCCATCATCATCACAACACACTTCGACTTTCATTCCATTGTTAAAATTCATGATGTGCACCTTTAACATAAAAATAGTACATAAAATATTTTCAATTACATGTATTTAATTCAAAATAAGAGTATAAAGGAATAGTTAGTATTGAAAAATGTGTTTAAAAAATTACATTGTAAAATTTATCTATGCATAAAAATTACATTGTAATGTTGGAAAATGGCAGCATTGCCTTCCACATTTCAAACATTAAATTTATTTATGGATAAAAATTACATTCTAATATTCTATGAAAAAATTAGATTCTAATGTTTGAAAATGGCAGCATTGCCTTCCACATTTCAAACATTAAACTAATTTATGCATAAAATATATTTGAATAAAAGAATTAGCAATATAATATAAGAAAAATAGTGGGATTGCCTTCCACTTTTGAAACATTATTTATGGATAAAAATAACATTCTAATATTGTACGAAAAAATTGCATTATAACATTCTAATGTTTGAAAATGGCAGCATTGCCTTCCACATTTCAAATATTAAACTAATTTATGCATAAAATATATTTGAATAAAAGAGTTAAATAGAATTAATATGTAAACAATAATCTAAATGAAAATACTATTGTAAATCTAAATATTATTGAAAATCTAAATAGTATTGAAAACAAATGGACTATTATAAATGAAAATAATACATCCATTAACCGAGTGTTACACAATCTATCATAAATCAATTTTCTTTTTGATTTATGCTTTAGCTCTCTTCTAATCTTGATGATGGATCACAAAATATATGAACTATATTATAGGATGAACACATTAAATATTTTATTCAAATGGAATGTATACTATAAATATTAAAAACACATAAAATATTTTATTGAAATGAAATGTATACTATAAATTGATTAAAAACACATTAAATATTTTATTGAAATGGAATGTATACTATATTTATCAAATTATAGAAACTATATTTATCAAATTCTATAAACTATATTGAATAATGTCAACTACCTTTTGATAGGCTAGGCAATAAAATAATGTGCAAATAATCAAGAACATAACTAAAAATGAAGAGTGAAAATGTGCAAATAACATCTTCACTAATACATGGATTAAGTAACATCTGATTTCATGCAACTAGTTAATTTGTGTATTTTGAAGATTGAAGGAGAAGAATGTGGGCGGCTCATGAAGGGAAATGAGTGACCCAAGAAGCGATAAGAAATAACATGACACAGCAACAGAACAACATGAAGACCAACGTTAGCATTTGCAGTCGGAGGAAATGACAGTCGATGCTAACATTTCTGTGTAATAATGCAATTCAAAGAGACATTGATAATAGCATTTGCGTTAGAGATATTTGACAAAAGAAGGCAGTTATTGCAAAATAACAAAAAAGCATAAACTAACTTCTAAGACTACTTTGTTTAACAACACCTCAAAGCATATCCAACGTGTATGTTCACTGGCTAAATACAAGGTGGAGTATGATTTTTCTGTACAACAGTTATAGAAAAAATGCCTAAATCTAAAGATCCATAGACAACTACCTTGAACAAATTCAATAGTTACGACTATACATGAAGAGAAGCCAAAACTTTTAAAATAGCATAATATGATGGTAATTTTTTGTTTTCTAAAAAGTTCTTGAATTTGAGAGGAGACCATGGGTCAAAAGCAGTCATTTGAAACAAGAAGAATGGCTTTTTTATCATCATACATGGAATCAATTTCTAGCAATTGTTTCAGACCTCAAATAACATATTATCGACATTATAATTTGTTGCAATTTCTTCGATTGTTGCAAAGGTATTTATACTGGATGCAATTAACTATCCCTAGTTACGGAGAAAATAACAAAGGAAAAGTGGAAACTTTCTATGGAGCTGGAAATATACATATTGAAAGAGAAGCTTGTGCGAAGAAACATTATTGCAAATATGCAACACAAGGAAACATAATAACATTAACAATGCCAAGATTCAACAATACCTGACTCAATGCTATGTAGTCGAATTGGTTGTATCCTAAACTCTAGACACCTTCTGTAGATCTCAATGAGAAGCAGTGGATTATGGCAAAGCAGAAGTCAGATTTGCAACATATTTAAAGTTTTAGACTGACTTTACAGCTTCCTGTCATTACAAGATTGTAAATTGATTTGAATTCCATCGATTGGAAAAACAAAATGAAAATGCCAATCGAAATGAAACGCAAATGCATGTTTAAAAGTAACCACTTCCATTTCTTTTTTGCTGAAGGAGAATCCATTTCGGCATATTCCTCTGCTAGGATGTGTGTTGTGATTGTATAGAATGCCTCTCGGCATAAAAAAAATTTAGGGCTTCCCAAAAATTTGTGTATAAGACCTCCAATGTTTGTAGCCAATCAGATAGCTCTTAATTAATTTCATTGATTTATAAATTTAATAAATATGCATGTCTGCTATATAAAATATTATTTATATAATATTATTTAAAATCAATTAATTGTGATTGGTAGATACTAGAAATTTTAATCACTAATTAAGAGAAAGTGATTACAATAGTGCTATGCCTATGACACGTACTAAAAAATACAAAGTGTTGAACATAATTATTCTTTGAAAAGCTTAAATTATTGAAATGGAAGAGTGTTACAAAAAAAAATTAAAAATTATCAAATATTAATTAAACAAACTCTACGTTGTCAAACATTCTTTTATTTAAAAAAAAGAGTTTATATACTAATATAACAAAAGAAATAAATATATTAATGTACTAGATTCTATGTTGTCAAATATCCTTTTTATTATTGAAATAGAGTTTACATATCATTTGTATATGTATACCTAATAAAAATTATAAATATATGATGTTAAACTTCTATATTTTCAAATCTTCCTCAACTATTGGATACCAATTCTTACATGTATATTTCATAATCTTAATGAATTATAGTTTTTCTATTTTGTTAGCACCTCAAACTAGTGAACATCTAACTAGCCCCTACTATATTCTTTCCTATCTTCAAAATATTAACCTATTTAAAATAGAATAATTGTCTCATTTTTAATGAAATTTTCATCATCCTTAAGATCTAGTGGTTCTTTTCCAAGTGGCATCTCTTTAATAGATTGTTCTCTAATTTATTGAAGAAACATGTAGTACCTCTCCCATTTGACTTTTGTAAGTCGTCCTAATGGATGCAACCTTGCTGATCTTTTGTTGTGATGGATCATGATTGTGACCCTGAGTGGTCTACACTGTCGAGATGTTTGGATTTATGTTTTTGTATTACTTGCTTTGATTGTGCTTTGGCTGATCTTTGAGATTATGATGTGATTTTTGGTTCACTAAGGTTTGTGCCAGTGGTTACCAAGATCGATGTGGTATCATGAGGTTGTTTCATAATTACCTTAAGATATGTGCAGAGATTGCACTGTGTACTTTTTACCATGCTACATGGGACTAGGTTCCTGTAGCAGTGGTTAGTCATGTTTTTTACTGTGTTTTCTTATGTGTTTTAAGTGACTTATTAAATGCTTAAGTAATTAGAATGGATTGTTCTTGTTGGATTATTTGGTTATGTGTTGCGGACATTTACCTTGTTACATTTCTGATTAGAGAGATATTTGTTACTCATATTATGTTTACATTTGAGAGGACCCGAGGGTCAGATGTTACACTTTGATTCCAGTATCATGGATTTTAGACTACTAAGTTGTTCAGTTAATCATATTGCATGATGATGCCATTTTGAGATGATAGTGTGTTTTATGATGATATCTGGTTATCTGGTATTTGGACATACCTCTGATTTCATTATATGATGGATTTAATGCTATGGTTATTTACTTCATTCTTGCGTTGTTATGCTTTATGCGAACGTGAGTGATGTAAATAGATTATTTTAATATAATTAATTAAATGGTTAAATTAGGTGATTTAATGCATTTATTGCTTCAGCTATGTTATTATATGCAATTGCACTTGATCATGTTGTTTAGTGTGCAGGATTTATATCCCTAGCAGTGGCACATGGAGTTAGTGATTCAACCATTCATATTTTACCAATGTCGTCCTTATATGGTCGACGTATCCTTTATTAAAATGTTTAATTTAAACCTTTTGGTGATTATTAAATCTGAACTCATTTGCATTATGCGATTAGACCAGTAAGCATGTCTGTGCATTTAGAGATTCGCATTGTCGCGAAAGTTATTAAGGAGATTTATGTGTTTTTGGGTTTTCGGGCTTTTTAATTGATTTATTTTAATTTCTGGCAGCTTTTCCATAGATGAATTCCTATTTATAAGAATAGCCTATTTTTGTTTGGGTCGATTCGGAGTTTAACTAGATTGGCTGGTTAGATGCCCTAATCAATTATTCACCCGAAAAGTGAATAAGTATCCAAAGAGGAATTTAATTCCTCACTTCTCACTTTCAAATTGGAAAGTTAGAGAGTAAAAACCCAAAATCCTCTTCATGAGCATTTACTGTTTTGTTCGTTGTGGGAGCTATGGGGGTGGGATCGTCGCGAGGTTGGGCTCGTTGGATCCAGCTCAGGGAAACCTTGGATTGCCGCGATTTTCAGCCACTTCTGCAGGCGTTTTATTTTCTGGTTCAGTTTTCTATTTTGCCCTTTTGGCTATGAGGTAGGGCTTTCCCGTTTTATTGTTTCGGCTGTGTTTTTGCTTTTATTTTTTGTAGCCATTTATTTAGAGGCTGAGAACTAGTGTTCCCCTCCGTTTTTGTATGCTAGTTCTACCCGGTTGGGTGGGTATGAACATTTCCCTATTTTTCGGAATGAGGGTTTGGGATTTTACGCCGTTATGCTAGCCGTTTTTGCATACGGTGTCTGATTCCATTTATTTTTGGATTTTTGAAGTTTTTGAACCCAATGGCCAAATGGGTTTTAATTTTAAAATTTTTCTAAAATTTGGGGTTCTTACCTCATTTTCTGTGCCACCCTATTTTCTCGAGTTTTCTTAGCACAATGTGGGTAATGGACCTGGATGATCCATTTGGATATCAGTCAGACCACTATTGCACTTTTATGTTGCATTGGGATGCGTGTTGCATCCATACTCCCAGCATTGTGTTCGGTTGAGTGATTTTATAGCTATTGTTTTTGTGTCTTTTAGACCTTTGCTTTTGTTTTGTGAATGCTAGGATTCGTGTAGAATCCATACTCTCGGATTGAGGCCGGTTGAGTAGGTTTATGATGTTTGGTCTTGTTACATCATTGGGATTCGTGTAGAATCCATACTCTCGGATTGAGGTCGATTGAGTGATTTCATGATGTATGATTTTATTGGCTTTGGGATTCATGTAGAATCTGTCCTTCTTGTGTTGCTTTCAGTTGGGTGTTTTCTTTGCATTATGTTCTCATTCATGTCCTTGTGTTATGATCTTCGTGATGGTGGTGTGCCACACACGAGTACGTGTGTGTACATTTGTTGGGTGACTTGCGAGGCTCGATCTTATGTGGATTTGCCAAAAGTTATGATCATTGGGGTTGGGATGGGAGTATGCATGCCCACGGGCACTTGTTATAGGATGAGCATGGGTAGGGTAGGGTAGCATCTGGAGGGGGCTTCTATCTCGCAGCTCGGCATTCATGGCGTCGGAGGTTGACGGAGGATAAGAAGTTTTAAGCAAGTGATAACTAAATAAAATGTGTGATTGTTATTAAAACTTAAGATAAGTGAAATGTGTGAGCACTCGATTAAGTTCGAGGACACAATGTGTGAGCACCCGTTTAAGTTTGAGGACACACGATCCAAGCTTGAGCTTTTCAATGCCAAGCGACTCTCCAGGACGTCAACCCCTACTTAGCAGCCTTTTGAGTGTCTGACCAAGACCTGTACTCCTTGCATTGTCTAAGGTTCTTGGTTGCAGCCATCATACTGTCTGGCATGAGTGTTAGCCATGGATGTTGTGTTTTATGTGTGTTTGTGGTTGGATCATTATCTCCATCAGCACGGCGGGTGTGGACCTACCAGTGCCACGTGGTTGGGAGGCATAGCTACCTTCACCACTGCTAGGGATCGGTGTACAGAGACGATCTTTTGTCCTAGTGCAACCATTGCTGGATGTTTTCATTTGGTACTTCAAGTTCTGGAGTATGCTTTCTCGTAATTTATGCTTTCATTGGAATGCTTGGATATCATGTTTAGATGATGTTAGTTTACTTGACGCATTCCCTTATCATGATGTTTAGCATATGATTAGATGATGTTATTTGCTTTAGTAGTATATCTATTGCTTACTGCTATTTAGCATGTGATAGGTGATGTTATCTACTGTAGGATTATCTTATGCGTTATCACTAGCATGTTAGATCTCCTTATGCTTGTATTGTTGCATGTTTTTAGTAGTGACATCCCTATTACGACAGTACCGACGATCTAGTCGATGGCTTGGGATGTTATGCGTGGGGGATGGCTAGGATCCACGATGGTCTTATGATGCTATTGATGGTTGGGAGGATCCACGTACTTAGTTTGGTTTATCAGTGCTCTGCGATGTTTATTTCAGTGTGTTCTTTGCTGTTGTAGTTTAGTTGGATAGATGTTCTTCATTCTGTGTTGTTCTTGCACTCAAGTGTTCATTCCTCGATTCACATGGATCCGATAGTCCCTAGTGTGGAGGTTCTTTGCTCTATTTTGGTCCTTTTTGCTTCTAGGAGTGTTTTTGTTTTCCATGGACGGCATTTGTTCAGCATGGTACGACACTTTAAAAAGTATCGCACGCTTTCTTGAGAAATTTCGTCCGACACTGGAAGAGTGTCGCACGCCTTCTTAAGAAATGTCGTACAATGCAAAAAAAAGTGTCGCATGCCTTCTTGAGAAATGTCGTACGACATTGGAAGAGTGTCGCACGCCTTAAGGAGAAGTGTCGCCCTCCCTTAGTAAAAAGTGTCGCACAGTTTTTGTGAAAAACTTGTGCATGCCGGAAGCGGGCACTTTTCTTCGTGATTCAAACTTTTTGAGAGTGGTTTTGGATACCCTTTTGGGCGTTCTTCGACCCTATGCTGTTGCATTTTGAATTCTGTTGGTTTCTCTTGAAATTGAGTTTTCATGTTTCTGTTTTAGTCTCTTGGGGTTTAAAATATATCATTTAAGTATAAGTTGACTTAAGATATATTTTAATATATGCGACAAATCATTTGAGATAGGTTTCAGACCTCTCAAAGATAAGTTATGGATTCTAGGAAATTTCAGGGATTCAGAAATTTAGACTTAGACAATTTTCAGGGCTTCAAGATTTAAGGCTTCGCCAAATTTTAGGTTTCTGCATTTTACCCTAGCTTGGTGTTTTGTTGATGAGTGGTTTTTTCTTGTGCCCTCATCATGTGTGTTGTCATTGTTGGCTTTGTTTGTGTGTGTCAGTTTGGTAGTGGTGTTTGGAGATTCGTTGATTGCCAGGATGGTGGTGAAGTCTTCCATTGCAATCGTTGTGATCCCTGTATGATGTTGTCATGTGCATTCATACTTGTAAAAAAAAAATTTCTTGGCTTGATTTGAATCCTTGTTTCCAAGGATCTCCAGGCAGGGCATTACAAAACACAAATGGATTTCTTAAGCATATACAAAAAAACATTAATAGGAACATTACTCTAATACCATATTCAATATAGGGCTTCTATACTAAGAGATCAAAGAAAACACATATAAAACAAAATTAGGATTATTGATCATTGAAGAATACAAATATATAGTCATTTCACTTCAACATGATGAGCTATAATTATGTTGATATAAATGACATCAAACTCTAGATATGATTGATTGCTAACAAAAACAAATTGACACCTTACTAGGAGATTATTGGTAAGTAACTACAATAGATCTATGAATCCCTTTTGATTCTTATTCTAACTCTTTAATTGTTGGATTATAATCTTCAACATATTTATGTACAGTTATGATATTGCTATTAGGATTTAACTATGTATTTTTCAATCAAACTCATTGACAGATGTATCATGAGTAATGAATCAACATGAATCCATCTCTCATGAGAATAAATGGAACACTTAGAACTCATTGGATCTAGGTGATGCTCACAGAGGTGAAGCATTGAGAATTCCCGGGAGGTCACCCATCCCAATACTATTCTACCTTGAGCATGCTTAACTACAGAGTTTTCTCCATGGTTAAACTCACTCTACTTGCAATCCCATTTGCAAAACCTTTACCAAGAGTTGTGCCTTATGAACCATTCATTAGAAATCCCCTTAAGCTCATCAATTGATAAGTAGGAGATAATTTCCATAGCAAATTAAATTATGATATTTCTATTAAGATTTAACTATATAGTTTTTGAGTCAAAATCATTAACCCATGTATCATGAGTAGTGATTCAACATAAATCCATCTCTCATGAGAACAAACAGAACACTTAGCACTCCTTGGATCTAGGTGATGCTAACATAGGTGAAGCACCATAATTTCCCAAGAGGTCACCCATCCTAGTACACAATTAAATCATGATAGCATTATCATAATTTGACTTTCTATGGAAATGATCTATTACTTATAAATCTTTATGTACAGTTAAGTTTATTCATCCCCATAATAAGCTAGAGACCTATGCATTCAATTGGTACTTTAGGAAGTCAGTATGTCATTGAGATAGATTGTTATTATAATGTTTTTGTTCAATAATTTTTAATATTGAGACTAGTTATCACATGTGTAAATTATTCTTATTTTGTTAAAATGATTAATACATAGAAAATCATATTTATTTGGTTACCAACACAGTAATGCTATCTTGAAGAAAACTAATTTCAATGATGATTTCCTTTATTATAGATCACAAGCAAGAGAGTTTGTCAAATGTAATTAGTCATTGTTAGTACCTAAATGCCTTTAAATAGTAGAATCTAAAAATTGGGGGGAAATAGGACACATAGAAATAAACAAAGATTTAACACGAGCACAAGTAATCTTATTTAAATTCATATTACAAATCTATTACCATTTCTTAGACCTTATATACTATGGTCAAATACAATGGGTGTGATTTTTCATAAAGAATATATTTTCTAATAATAGAAAGTAAATAGAGGGGTTTTTTTCTTCATTTGTTTGCAATACAAAATTAGCTCATGCATCTATTACCTATCAATTTAAACTAAATATGGTGAACATGTGGAACTACGAAAGGATCTTCCAATTATATGAAAAAGGTAAAGTGAACTAGTGTGCATGCCAATCAAATTGAAAGATGAAATCAAATTTGAATATTATATTCTTTATTTTATCGAAGATTTAGTTTTTACAATGATCCCCCTTGATGCTGAGACTCACAAAAATATCTTGTCAGACTCAACCTAATCCTTAAAACTCACAATGCAACTTTATTTTATACTTCTAATGGTCTAAGTAAACTATCCATTGATGTATTTTTCTCTTTCATGAAATATCACAAGGCTCAGTTGCCCCCCTCCTTTCTCTAATATAGAAAAGACTCCTAACACTTCCATGTGCCAATCAGACCAAGTAGTCATCAACTACTCTCAAATGTCTCAACCTTGATCTATCCCTATCACTTTAGACATACAAACTTTAAATTGTCTATAACTATTACATCTTCATTTACATCTTTTTCAAACACCATCCATCAATCCATCAATTATTAACATGTGTAAAACTTTGTGTAGATTGTCCAATGCAATCTTTATTCCAACATGACTTCTCACAATAATCCATCAATCCACAAATTTTACTAGGATAAAAATTCTAACAGTTATCTTATAAACCTATGACGGTGAAAACATTTAAATCTTTTAGCTAAATTCTCTAAACTTTTGATACTCACAACATCAGATCTATCTATCTTACTAAATCTTAGGCCTTCATAATTTTGCCTCCAAATGTGTTGAATGAGCTCTTCTATGTCTTGCCCATTTTCCCCCTAGTCCTCTTCCTTTAAATTCCATTTTTAGCCTAATCTTCAAAGCAATATTATATTTATGAAATCCTTTGTTACCATCATACAAATTGCATCCATACCTATAGACACATTATTACCTTCATCTTTAATCCTTTTAGTTGTAGAAATTTTGGCTATATCATCAATATTGAATGTGCATAAATTACTTGTAATACATGCCACATTTTAAAACTGATTTCTTTGGTTTCAAATTTTAATTTAATTTTTTCATAACTTTGAAGCTATTTTCCAATTCTTCATTTCTCCTTTTAGCATCATGAAACAAATTGGAATATTTTTTAATTTTCATGTTCATTTTTAACTTCCTCTGATTCTTTCTCAAGGTTCTCAATTTGATAGAACTCTTCATATCTCTCATTTCCAAACTTTTTCAAAATGTGTACCAAAACTAAATCACACTTCTCTAATTTTATCATTTCATCATTCAAAATATTTTTCTCACAAATCAAATTCAATTTTTCCTTTTTTAAATTTTTTTCCCTATTTCCTATTGAAAAGTAAATAGTTTTACATCATAACATGGCTAGTATACTTTTACTATGATATTTGTTCACTTTAATCTACCTTGCCTTTACTACAATTCTCTTTGAATCTACAATAATAATCTTTCCTCAACTTCATTTTAACAAGCTAACCAAGTTCAACCTCCTCAAGAGCTCTTCCCTATTTAAAATTTTATTTTATACAAACCCTCAACCTTTGACCTAGTAGATTCTTTCTATAGAAAGCTACTATTACACAAAATTTATATCCAAAAGAAACTCTTAAAAACTACAAATAACTTTTGTCTCAACCTCCTTTGGCTTTTCTTGTTAGAAACATTAATTTCTACTCCAATCCATCATTAAATGTTTCTAGAAGTTTAGGTTTAGGTTTAGGTTGTGTCAGCTATAGCAGTGTCCAAAATCTTGTAGATAATTGTCTTGCCGGCAAATGTTAGAGATTTCTAGAGATTGTAAACTTGCCTATAAAAGGGAGTGCTATGTATCCATTTTAATCAATCAATAAAAAGACAATCAAATATTGTGCCGCAGCACATTCATTGCATTTCATATTTTATTTTATTGTTCCTTTGCCCACCCAACAGAGTGGTATCAGAGCCAAGTTCAGAAGAGAAGTTTGAAGGATTGTGCATAAGAGGATTGCAATAGGGAAAGGAGATATAAAGTTATTTTGAGATCTGTAAGTTTTTTTTTTATTGCCCTATTTAGGGTTTGTCATATCTATGAATTTTTTTTATAAGTTTCTATCAGGCATGGCTTCAGAAAGTTTTTCGGCTTCAATTCCTATGTTCTCTAGAAATAATTATAATGATTGGGCTTTTAGAATGAAGCTTATATTTGATTCCTATGAGTTATTAGATATAATCTTAACTGGTTATGTTGAACCTGTAGATGAGTCTACTTTAAATGCTAATCAAAAGAAAAATCTTGATGAAAATAGGTAGAAGAGTAAATAAGCTTTGCAAATTATTGGACAAGCTCTAGATGACTTAGTTCTTGGAAAAGTAAAGCTAGCTGTTATAGCCAAGCAAGCTTGGAACATTCTTGAGACTTCATATCAAGGTACAAGTAAGGTAAATATTGTTAAATTACAAGCACTTAGAAGAGAACTTGACAATTTACAAATGAAGGATTCTAACTCTGTAGAGCAATTTTCAAATCGTGTTATGAATGTGGTTAATCAAGTAAGGATGAATGGTGATGAGCTTTCTAACTAGAAAGTTGTAGAAAATATTTTAAGAAGTTTGCCTCCTAAATTTGATAATGTTGTGGCTGCAATTGAAGAATCTAAGGATTTAACAACATTGTCTATAGGTGAACTGTTTGGATCCTTGTATAATCATGAAGATAGGTTGAACAAGCATAATGGTAATTCACTAGAGAATGCATTCAAAACACAAATGACATTTGGCAAAGGAAAAGGAAGAGGAAATGCTAGATTTAGAGGAAGAGGAAGAGGTAGAAATAATTTTCAAAAAGAAGAAATGAGTCTAGATTTAGGAGGAAGAAGAAATCAATACTCCTGTTCAAGTGGAAACTATAACAACCAAACATCACAAAGGTATGATAAATCAAATATTCAATGTTATTACTACAAGAAGTTTGGACATTTTTCAAATGAGTGTAAAAAGAAACAAGCTGATATGAATAAAAAAAATGCAAATGTTTTCTGAGAGTAGTTTTGAGACGTTGTTCAATACTTGCAATGTAGCTCAAGAGAGCACAAATAATTTTTGGTTTTTAGATAGTGGTTGTAGCAATCATATGACAAGCAATGAAGAGTTTTTTGAAAGTTTGGATAGATCAATTAAATCTGAAGTAAAGTTGGGAAATAATGAGATAGTGGAAGTGAGTGGAAAAGGCACAATCAATGTTATAACAAAGCATGGTAAGAAAACTATTTCTGATGTATGCTTTGTACCTGATTTAAAACATAATCTTATAAGTGTGGGGCAGCTTAGCCAAAAAGGTTATAGAGTTATTTTTGAGAAAAAAATTGTGCACTATATTTGATATGCCTCCTAGTAACATGGCGATTGCAAGGGTAGAAATGACAAATAATACAATGTTTCCACTTCGGATGAAGAGCAATATGACTGATGAAGTTGCAGCAAGTTTCAAGGTAGCAATTCAAGATCAAACATGGATATGGCACTTGAGGGATGGTCATCTAAATCTCAAAGGGTTATGTTTATTGCAAATAAAGGAAATTGTAAGATGCTTAACCCCAATTGAAGCATCATTAAGTCCATGTGAAAGTTGTATTTTGGCCAAACATCATAGAGAGAGTTTTCCAAAAGGGATGTCATATAGAGCAAGAGTACCTTTAGAAATTGTGCATTCAGATATATGTGGTCCAATGAAAACACCATCATTAGGGGGGAGCATTTATTTCTTAACATTTATTGATGAATTTACTAGAAAGGCATGGGTTTACTTTCTTAAATACAAATCTAAAACTTTTGGCAAATTTAAAGAATTTAAGGCTTTTGTTCAGAAACAAAGTGGTTTACCTATCAAGGTATTGAAATCTGATAGAGGAGGAGAGTATAATTCAAATGAGTTTTTAGATTATTGCAGAGATCATGGAATCAAAAAGGAATTTACTACCAGTTACACACCATAACAAAATGGTGTTGCAAAGGAAAAAAAAAAGGACAATAGTGGAGATGGCAAGGAGCATGTTGAAAGGTAAAAATCTTCCTAATGAGTATTGGGCTAAGGTAGTTTCTTGTGTTGTTTATATTTTGAATAGGAGTCCAACAAAGATTGTGATGGACATGGTTCCACAGCAAGCATGGAGTGGTAAGATTCATAGTGTTTCTCATCTCAAAGTATTTGGTTGTATTGCATATGCACATGTTCCTAAAGAAACTAGAAGTAAGTTAGATGATAAGAGTGAGAAATGCATTTTTGTTGGCTATGATGAGCAATCTAAGGCATATAGGTTGTTTAATCCTATCACCAGAAAAGTCATTGTGAGTAGGGATTTTGTATTTAAAGAGGATGAATCTTGGGCTGGAAATATAGATACAAATGTTACAGGTGCTGCAACAATACCATATGATGAGAATGATAAAAGGGATCATGACGATCAAAAGGATCAACCAAGTGACCAGGAAGGAACTCCACCACGAAGTCCACAAGGAGATCACTTAGAAAATAAAGTTGAGCATGGAGAATCTTCGAATTCACAAGTAAGTAATAATTCAAACCCTATACTTGCACAATTGAGATCAAGCAAGAAAACTAGAAGGTTAAGTGAGATTTATGATCAAGGAAGTAAATTAGATTTGCAATCAAATTTTTCTTTATTTACTCAAGATCCTATATATTTTGAAGATGCAATTAAGGAAGAACATTGGATTAATGCAATGAATGATGAAATAGAATCAATTGAGAGAAATTATACATGGAAATTAGTTGATTTTCCTAAGAGCAAAGATTTCATTGGTGTAAAATGGGTTTATAAGACTAAGTTTAAAGCTAATGGATATGTAGACAAATATAAGGCAAGGTTAGTTGCTAAGGGATTTTCACAAGAATATGGGGTTGACTATAATGAGATATTTGCACCTGTAGCAAGACTTGATACTGTTAGAATAGTATTAGCTATTGCAGCTCAAAACAAATGGATGGTTCACCAAATGGATGTCAAATCAGCATTTTTGAATGGATATTTGGATGAAGAAGTCTATTTATAGCATCCACCAAGATATGAAATAAGAGGACATGAAGACAAAGTTTATAAGTTGAAGAGGGCACTCTATGGATTGAAGCAAGCTCCAAGAGCCTAGTACAACAGAATAGATTCATACATGATGAAGAATGGATTCAAGAGAAGAACACGTGAACCTACACTATATACCAAGATCAATGAACAAGGTCAAATTTTCATTGTTTGTTTATATGTTGATAATTTGATCTTCACAGATAATTTATCTATTGACATGTTTAAATTAGCAATGAAAAGGGAATTTGAAATGACAGATCTAGGATTGATGAAATATTTTCTTGGCATTGAAGTTACTCAAAATGATAAAGGAATTTTTATTTTCCAAAGTAAATATGCAAAAGATATTTTGAAAAGATTTAGATTGATAAATTGCAGTCCAGTTTCTACACCTATGGTAGTAGGCCCCAAATTAAACAAAGCAAATACTGAGAAAGATTTTGATTCAAATATATTCAGAAGATTGGTTGGTAGTTTGATGTATCTCACTACTACTAGACTAGATATTATGTATGGAGTGAGTTTAATCTCTAGATTCATGGATTCACCAAAGACCTCACATTGGCAGGTAGGAAAAAGGATTTTGAGATATATTGTAGGAACTATGAATCATGGCATTTTCTATTCTACTTCAGATAATTTTTAGTGAGTTGGATATACAAATAGTGATTTTTTAGGGAATATTGAGGATAGAAGGAGCACATCTAGATATGCATTTCATCTTGGGACAAGTGTTGTAGCTTGGGCATAAAAGAAGCAACCTATAGTAACTCTCTCATCAATTGAAGTAGAGTATGTAGAGAAAACAACAACAACATGTCAAGCAGTATGGATGTGAAGGATTTTGAAAAACTTAATGCAAGCTCAAGATGGACCAACTACAATCTATTGTGATAACAAGTCTGCTATTGCACTTTCAAAGAACCATGTGATTCACAAGAGGAAAAAGCACATTGACACAAGGTATCACTTTATCAAAGAGCTAGTTAATAGCAAAGAAATTAATCTACAACATTGTAGATCAGAGGAGCAACTTACAGATATCTTCACCAAAGCTTTACCACAAGTACAATTTGAAATTTTGAAGGAGGCTTTGAGAGTTGTAAATATTAAAGAAGCTTTGTAATAGTTGATAGTAGAAATTAGGGCAAAGTGTTAGAAATATTAATTTCTACTCCAATCCATCATTAAATATTTCTAGAAGTTTAGGTTTAGGCTTAGGTTGTGTTGGCTATAGCAGTTTCCAGAATCCTATAGATAATCAGAGATTTCTAGAGATTGTAAACTTGCCTATAAAAGGGAGTGCTATGTATCCATTTTAGTCAATCAATAAAATGAGAATCAAATATTATGCCATAGCACATTCATTGTGTTTCATATTTTATTTTATTATGCCTCTGCCCACCCTACATTTTTGAATTTCCTCTTTCATAGATTGGCTTCTCTCTTAAACAACAAAACTTTCTTGTAACTTTTTTTCGAGGGTTCAGCTTTATGACGAGGTTTTCAGCTTTATGACTAAGGTCTCCTCCCTTTCAATAACTTCTACAATCCTCAATATTCCTAAAAACACTTATGTCTTTAGACCAAATGGCAACTGTACATTACTTTAAGATAGAAAATACTTTTTTAATGTATGCGACATACGAACCTCAACCCTCTCTTTCTTTCAGAAGTGATGGATTCATTTTGAATTGGAAACACAACATTTACTATTTTCATCATTCTCCTCTCTAATGTTAGGTTTATTACATTAATTAGGTTAGTTTTTGTGTTTAGATTAGATAAATAAAATTAGTTCAGTATATAGTTAAGTTTAGGATTAGAGTTAGGCTTAATTTTAGAGATAGTTGTAGAGAAAGGGTTAGGGTTAGGTTTAATGTTAAAATATGAGTTAGCCTGGTTAGGATTATAGTTTGAGTTAGGGGTAGACAGAGCATAGGAATTATGGTTAGGATTAGGGTTAGATTTAGGGTTTGAGTTTGAGTCAGGGTTTTAGTTAGGGTTAGGGTTAGAGTTTTGAGTTAGGGTTAAGGTTAGCATTAGGGTTACCATTACAATTAGGGTTGAAGTCGAATTATAGTAGGGTAAGATTTAAGGGTACAATTAGAGGTAGGGGTAGTGTTATAGTTATAGTTAGGTTTAGTGTTGGACTTAGAGAAAGGGTTAGGCTTAAGGTTATTGTTAGGGTTACGTTTATATATAGAGTTGGGTATACTATTAAAGTCCAATTATGATAGAGTTAGATTAATGGTTAGAGTTAGGGGTAGGGTTATATATAGTGCTACATGAGGGTTAAGGTTAGGGTATGAGTTTGAGTCAGGGTTAAGGTTAGAGTTAAAGGTAGTGTTAGGGTTATAATCAACATTAAATTTAGGGTTGGGGCTAGGGTTAGAGTCTAATTATGGTAGAGTTAGATTTAGAGTTAGAGTTAGATTTAGGGTTAGAGTTAGGGGTAGGGGTAGGGTTAAGGTTAGGGTTAGTGTTAGGATTAGAGTTAGGGTTAGGTTAGCATTAGAGTTAGGATAAGGGTTAGGGTTAGAGATAGGGGTAAAGAAATGGTTAGGATAAGGGTTAAGCTTAGGGTTAAGGTTAGGGTTAAGGTTAGGATGATGGTTAGGGCTAGGGTTAGAGTCTAATTATGGTAGAATTAGAATTTGGGTTAGAGTTCAAGGTAGGGGTAGAGTTAAGGTTAGGGGTAGGGTTAGGATTAGAGATAGGGGTAAAGAAATGGTTAGGATGAGGGTTACAGTATGGGTTTGGGTTAATATTAGGATCACAATTAGGGTTAGAGTAAGGGTTAGAGTTAGGGGTAGGGGTAGGGTTAAGGTTAGGGTTAGAGATAGGGGTAAAGAAATGGTTAGGATGAGGGTTACGATTAAGGTTAGGGTTAGGGTTAGGGTCAAAGTCAGGGTTCGATTTACTATTAGAATATAAGTTAACATTAGAGACTAAGTTATAATTAGGGTTATAGTTTGAGTTAGGAGTAGACAAAGCATTAGAATTATGGTTAGGGTTAGGGGATAAAGTAGGACCATGGTTAAGAGTTACATTTAGTGTTCCATGTAGAGTTACATTTAGGAAGGAATCTTGTTCTCATTAGACAGGCCTCTTAGCATAATGGAGCAATATAAGGATTACAATGTTCCTTAAGTAGTTTTATAATTTTATCAGTTAGGTTTATAAATAGATTAATGGGTAATGTTAATTATATTTAGGGTTAGAGTTAGGGGTAGGGGTAGTGTTAAGGTTAAGGTTAGTATTAGGATTATAGTTACAGTTAGGGGAGGATTAGAGTTAGGGTTAGCCTTAAGGTTAGGGTTAGAGATAGGGGTAAATAAAGGGTTAGGATTAGGGGTAGGTTTAGGGTTAGGGTAAGGGTGAGAGTTAGGTTTAGTGTTAGAATATAAGTTAGGTTAGAATTTAAGTTACAAAAAGGGTTATATTTTGAGTTAGGGGTAGACAAAGAATTAGAATTATGGTTAGGATTAAAGTTAGGGGACAAAGTAGGATTGTGGTTAGAGTTACAATTAATGTTGCATTTACAATTATATCTAGGAGGGTAGCTTGTTGTCGTTAGATGTGCCTCTTAGAACTAAAGAGAAATATAAGGATTACAATGTTCCTTAAGTAATTTTATAATTTTATTAGTTACATTTATAAATAGACCATTTGTTAATGTTAAGTATGCTTAGCATGAATAGTGTAGCTAGAAACACAAAGGTTAAGGAAAAACATTTCAAATATCTACAAGTATAGTCGAGAAGAATTTGAGCTAAAAAGTTAAATCATTTATTTATTATTCTGATACATAGATGAAAGGAGAACTATATCTACTAGTACAATTATTTACATGAAGTAATAACTGAAAAAATGAAAGATGAGAAATCATCATATGGACCATGTGTAGAGTTCTCCATAATGATGTAAGTACATCACATATTCTTCAGAGATTAAAATTGTATTACAACCTTTGTTCGTAATGTGATCATCATAGACCTCTTTCATCATGGGTGGAAATGCATCTACTTTTGCAGAAGTGTTGCGTACATATTTGGCAACATCTTCCATCTCCATTATCTCTATCTCTTGTACATGATCAATTGATAAAGCTTCATTCTCAAGTGCTTTTACCATAGTTGCACAACATTGTTTAATTATTCGTGCACACTTCTGAAACTCTGTCTCAAAAAAATGATTTGATCCTACAGAAGAAGTTGGGCTCATGTTGAGAATGCTTTACTAGCTATCAGAGGCTGCCATGCCTAAAACAAATCATGGAAAACAATTTAGTAAGCATTAGCACCAATAAAAAAGAATAATAAATGCATAGTTAATGAGAGGGACATAAATTTTAAATCAATAATGGTTTTGAAAAAACATAATAGGTCACTTAGTATAAAAACCTAATTGTATTAGAATTGGTAATGAAATTTTGGGTACGAAAACATGGTAATATTATAACCTTTGAAGGATAGTGAAGAATATACAAACATAATTTTCAAATATTAAATAGCAATGTATTGGTTGAAAGTTAGGAAGCATAATCATTTAGATTTATTTCAATCGAAGGTGGTCTTTATAATTTGAATTAATGTTATAGGTACCTTAATTTGAGGAACCAATTGATGATCATAGTTAAAATTACAAATTGGAGAATTAGTAAAATGAAATTTCAGAGTAATTGTACTTGCAACCATTAAAAAGTGAAAATAATAAGGTTATAATGTTGCATTGAGCATATCCAATTATAGTTGTCATTAACTGTGGAATATAAACTATCAATGTAATAATAAGAATAACAACATAATAGTTCATGATGATAATAACATAATGTAGTAGAACAAATAAATCTTTATTATTAAATTGTCTATTTGAAAACATCAATGATTTTCAAGACTTCTCAATCTACATTCTTCTACTTTTCTCTTTGAAAGTTGTTTCCCACTTTTCATTTTCTCATAGCGATCGTATGTAAATGGTGGCATTATCCTCAAAGCTTCCAGTGACATAACACGAGATATGGCCACAAATGTCAATCCTGCTCTTTCTCTTGGACCTATGTCAATTGTGGCTTTTGAAAGAGTTAGCCCTTGAGATTTGTGAATAGTCAATGCCCATGCCAACCTCAATGGTAGTTGGAAGGTCCTACCCCTCTAAAATGGAGCTATTGGTATTATGTTTGGATGATGATCATCAAATGGTACTCCAAAATAATTATCGAATTCAACTGTAACATATGCTGGTGGCTGAGGTGGAGCAGTTCCTAGTTTATAGACAATATTTTTGATATATCCCAATGATCCATTCACAAGAGCAGCTTCTATCCATAGATCTGTAGTCAACATTACTCTTGCATTGTGACTAATCAATAACTCTATTTCAAGTTCCTCGCCTGATAAATCTTCATTTCTATTACCATTTGTTGACTTGGTTGCAAGGCTGCGTGCAACTGGATGTCTTAAAGAATACAACATCCTCATGTTATAGTTATGGACATTGTCATTTGTAGAGAATAAATGCACTGCCTTATCAAGCTCATCATTGCTTGCAACATCTAATCTTATAGGTGTTCTTGTCATGAGCAAGTTCCAATCATCTATTTGTGGATTCACATCTTTGACATTTGTGAGAAGTTGATGAAATCTTTGTTGTTGGATATTTTCTCCATCTTGCTTAAATAATTTATCTAGTGTAACCACTATCTTGAATTCCTGCCATAATAACTTTGCCCGCCTGTTGCTATCATATGTTGGTTTATCATTAATAGAGGTAATTGCCCCAAATCACCAACTAAAATAATAGAGACACCTGAAAGATAGTTTCAAAATTTTAATTTATATACATAAAGTAAAATCAAAATATATACATTCTATATGACCAATGTTAATAAGAATTGAGAGACATTAATAACACCATGTGTTGTAAGGAAAGGGATACCTCCAAAGCTTATGTCAGCTTTATGTGGGAAGGCTTGTCTAAGTCGACTATCTATATTTTCCAGCATATTCTGGCCAATGAAGCTCATTTCATCAATCAAAATATATTTGATATTTTCCATCTCTTGTTGAAAGCTTAAAAGTCTTGTTCCTTGTAATTGGGCAAAATCTGTAATTGGAATCCGCAACTTTGAATGAATGGTAGATGCTCTTATATTGAAAGTTGCAACTCCAGTTGGTGCAAGCAATAGAAGTGGAGAAGGATTTGTCATCAAAGCCATCTGATGAGATTGATTGATGGCACCAATTAGATAAGACTTCCCCATTCCTATTGTTCCTTGAATTATCATAAATAAAGGATTTTGCACTTGATTGCTATGTTAGTGTGTCAGAATAATGTCTACTACATTTTGTTGCTTGTGACTGAGAGTTATAAAGTTGATGCACTATGGAATGTCATCATACATAAGATATCTATGCTTTTTCATTTCAGGAATGAAATTTATTGCTTGGATTGTCTCCTCTTCAGTTTGATATCCACTGCACCAATTTTTATTTCTATCAATATCTCTCCTTCCCAAAATGTCAATTTCAGAAACTGGCATATGTTGACCACGGTGTAACCCAGATATTATTTCCCACTCATGTTTTGTAGTATTTTCCTAAATGGCTCTGTTATCTTCCATCTCTGAATCAGTTGAAGGTTCATCATTTTGTGCATGTTCTTGCCTTTAGACATGCCAAGGATTATAGTTGAATGAGTCCAAATTTTCTACTATAGTATCATCATCATGACCAATGTCTCTCTCAACATTACGAAAAGGTTTGTATAGTATCAACTCAGACAAACAAAAGTCCACCCATTTATTAGAATCTCATGAAGGAATAGTAAAATACCTAGGAAAAACTCTAACAATAGCTGGTTTCTTTCTTGGGCTCCATTTATTATCTCCTCTTCTTTTCAGATTATATATCCAGGACCTTGCTGCATCAATCAAACTAATACCTTCCATAGAAATTGGTCTTATTTAATAACCATCAACAAAAGATTTTGTGATTTCTTCCTCATTTCCATCATCATTGATTACCACGGGTTTGAAAACTTCATGTGAGATGTTTAGATTAACAAACTTTCTGCTGCACTCCACCAATGGAAGTTATAATAACATATGACATGTTTCTTGAGCTCCAATATCTCTTTCTATAACTGTCTTAGTTAAAAGCTTTCTATATGCCTATGATGCTAAATCATCGGGATTTGAAAGATTTGAAAGACGCATCAACATTTGTTGATATGTTTCAGAACTTTTCTCTGTTTTTGCTGCATACTTTGCAATATATTTGATAACTGCATGTCTTGAAAGGATAGGTTGCCAATCAACATTGGCCCTCCACAATTTTAGTATGTACCGATTGTGTGTATTAACTCTATCATCATTTCTTGCTGGTTCAAATTTTCTCTCACCCGAATCTGGATCTATGTATAACTTTGACCCATCGAAATTTAATTTCCAAGAGGCATTATACCTGAAACATTGATGAATAGATATCTTGTCAATCCAACTTGTTGAAAAAGGTGAAATAGATAATTTAGATATAAGTTTTTTTGAATTTGATTAACCTGTAAACCATGCGTCCTCTTCTTTTATGAAGGCATGCTCCCTCCTTACATACCTTGTGTCTTTCAACACAATTGAGTATTTGTTCATAATCTTGATCTATATCCATCTCAGCAAGTTGTGTTGTATTCTTCAGGCATGGATGCTGACCAAAATTTTGGAAGACCTAAAAATGATAATTTATATATTATTCTATTGGATAGAGGTGAGAAACATATATTAATATTTAATTGATTTATAATATGAAACTTACATGTATATTTCTTTGATGCGGATCATGTCTAGGATTCCATGCATGAATAATGGAGTCAAAATATCTCTCTGTACTTTTTCATTCATCCTCATTTGACCAATTACTAGTGTCCATATTTGGTGCCCCTTCAAGCCATAAGAAGCCGTGAACATGAGGTGAACCATGATGTTGCCACTCATATCTACACCAAAAGTCCTTTACTTTCATACATTTTTCAAGTATTTCTTTCCTAAACATTGTATTCCTTAAGTGCATGTAATAAGTGACTATATGTGGATAGTCAATGATATTCTTCCTTCTCCATTTTTTAGCCTCTCGTGGATTAGTAGGTGGTGTACCAGGCATTAGTGCATGTAAATCAGGCCATTGCATATCGGCTGCACTTAATGTAAAGAAAATTGTAGGTGTGCCAAGCTAGTCAAGCAAGTCATTTAATTCTGCTTTATTTTTTGCCCAATATGATCTTGTCCCTCTTAGACATGTTCCAAACCGCATTACCCTATCTGTGAGATTATTAGATGGCATATTCTTTATATGTTCACATAATTCATTAATAGTAATTGGCATTTCATGAAAGCTCCTTTTTGCAAAAACAAATGCTGAACTTTGCGCACGATGTCTCATTACCATGTTCTGTGCAAAATACCTAAACTGTGGATGTTTTCCAAAGTGGTGATCCCTATATTTGATCAAATGCTTTACAAATTCATGCAAGTATACTCATTTCATTCTAGGCTCTAACCAATCACAACTTCCATCTAGAAATAATGTTGGGAAAGCCATATCCAACAACCCAGATGTGACATACTCATTGATAGGTGATGCACCTATAGATGGCCGCTCAATTAAAGCAGAGGGAATGGCATCAGGATTATTAACCCAAGCATGAATTAATTCCATTTCCCTTTAAGCATTAGGTGGCCTTGAAACCATAGATTTTGTGTGCTCAATTATATTACCTTTATCTGTCTCCATGAGAGGACCTAGGAATACAACTTCATTTGCATCTGAATCAAACTCCATGTGCACTGTCTTTAATCTATGAAAAATATTCTCATCTGTATTTGTAGGCAGGTCATTAAGAGCACTTTCATCTATCCTGACATCTACATAGAATTTATCATTTTCAACTTTGTATTTCAATGCTCTATAAACACGATCCTTATTCACAGTAAAGTTATTTGTGTACCACATTGATCCCTTCTTCAAACAATAATGATTGGTAAATGACCAATTATGTGTGGCAAGACTTTTGATAGCTGTTCGACATGCTGGGGAAAACTAATGGTATGTCCTTTATACTTATACTGACTACCAGTTGCATGTGTAACTTGCAATATAGGGTTTACACGTGCAATCAACATCTCTTCAACTTGAGTTAAACTTGGAAGCTCTGGTGGTTGACATCCAGGATCCATATTATTTGTAGATGAAAACCTGTGAATTCCTATCTCTTGACGACACCTATTGCATATTGGACCCTCACTGGTGTATTATAATTTCATTCCTACATATGACTACTAACAAACATAACACATATTTGGTTTTTTCAAACTATCTATCTGATATCTAAACTGCATTTGGAATCTTCTAAATTCAGACTGAAGCATACCATTTGGGTTGGGCATGTTTTTTGTATCATTTTGAAGCATACCATTTGGTTTGGTCATGTTTTCTCTATCATTTTGCAAGTCTAAATCAACATGTATGTGACTTTCATGTTATGGTGTTTCTGGTACATGTTCTATGGATGGTGAGTGTCCATTCTCAATATTTAGTTGATTATTTGTATTTGGAGGATGGTCATATATGTGGCTTGGTTTTGCTTGAGGATGTTGAACTTGGTAGCTTTGTGAATTTTTAGGAAGGACCCTCTCAGAAGTACATCGACGATGGTTTCTATCTACATTTTGCAGATCTCAATTTTCAGTTTCCAGTTGTTCAACCGTTATTTCTGCACTTCTTCTGGCATATCTTTGCCTGGACCCTTGATTTTCTATTACTCTTTGTTGTTCTCTTTCAAGTTCTGTCTGTTGTTGTTGTTGATGTCTACGATATTCTCTACAATACTCTCTTTGATATTGTCTTTGGTATTCTCTCCTTTCCTCCTCCGTCTCAAAATTCAACCTAGGTCTCACCATAGCTAGTAGGAAAAAAACATTAATGAAGTAACATTTATTTATATATACATGACAAATATTTCACCAATAAATATTATTAAATGTGAATTAAATTTTGTAAATAATGTATGTATAAATGAAGATAAATAACCTTAGAAAAGTAACATATGTTTGTATATAAATGAGAAATACACAACCAATGAACCTTACTATTACAATGTAGAACAAATTTGGACAAAGTTATTGTGCAAGTAGATCGATGAGATGATATAAGCATCAAAAAGTATGCATAGAGTATCCATAAATGGAGATAAACATTGGAGAGAGTTTATTATATTGTGAAAAAATAAATTAATAAAGGAAAAAAAAGAGTATGAAGAATTTTTTTTTTTTAAATAAATTAAAAGATTTATGGAAGTGTATACTTTTATCATGAAATATTCAACATGAAGATAGATAGTCAAAAAAGATTATTACATCAATGAAATCAATAATCTTATTTATTACATCATTTTATTACAAAATAGATAACTACATGATGTTGTATTTTACAACACAAAATACCAATACCAAAAATAATAGGAAGTCCACTTTAGAAGATAGTGAACATTTGCTATCTAATAGAGTAGAATAGTTGCCAAAACATATGTGGGTGTCCATAGAAAAAGGAACCAAGAGCATATTCACCACCATTGCCTTAATATCCACCTTCTGTTAACCCAATCATGAGATCGATGCAAGCGAGCTCAAGAATAGGGTTCAAGAGTTTGGGTATGTGGAAAGTAGATTTCAAAAAATTGTTGTTGACTTAGTGGGGACTGAAACTTGTCGACAACCATGCCAAACCACCAATAATCATTCTGAAAGACATCTACAGGAAAATCTAATGGAATGTATGCTGGTAGTGGAACAACTGGTGGTGTAGGTCTAATATGATCAGCAACAATCTCCTCGATAAGAGGTTCTTGAGTCACCTCATCTATAATAAAGTTATTGTATTGAATAATAAATGTTGGCCTTTGAGCATTTTGCACTCGACCAATTATGGTGCCAGGGAACCATGCTCCTTGGAAGCCATCATCATCACAACACACTTCGACTTTCATTCCATAGTTAAAATTCATGATGTGCACCTTTAACATGAAAATAGTACATAAAATATTTTCAATTACATGTATTTAATTCAAAATAAGAGTATAAAGGAATAGTTAGTATTGAAAAATGTGTTTAAAAAATTACATTGTAAAATTTATCTATGCATAAAAATTACATTGTAATGTTGGAAAATGGCAGCATTGCCTTCCACATTTCAAACATTAAATTTACTTATGGATAAAAATTACATTCTAATATTCTATGAAAAAATTAGATTCTAATGTTTGAAAATGGCGGCATTGCCTTCCACATTTCAAACATTAAACTAATTTATGCATAAAATATATTTGAATAAAAGAATTAGCAATATAATATAAGAAAAATAGTGGGATTGCCTTCCACTTTTGAAACATTATTTATGGATAAAAATAACATTCTAATATTGTACAAAAAAATTGCATTATAACATTCTAATGTTTGAAAATGGCAGCATTGCCTTCCACATTTCAAACATTAAACTAATTTATGCATAAAATATATTTGAATAAAAGAGTTAAATAGAATTAATATGTAAACAGTAATCTAAATGAAAATACTATTGTAAATCTAAATATTATTGAAAATCTAAATAGTATTGTAAACAAAAGGACTATTATAAATGAAAATAATACATCCATTAACCGAGTGTTACACAATCTGTCATAAATCAATTTTCTTGTTGATTTATGCTTTAGCTCTCTTCTAATCTTGATGATGGATCACAAAATATATGAACTATATTATAGGATGAACACATTAAATATTTTATTCAAATGGAATGTATACTATAAATATTAAAAACACATTAAATAATTTATTCAAATGCAATGTATACTATAAATATTAAAAACACATAAAATATTTTGTTGAAATGAAATGTATACTATAAATTGATTAAAAACACATTAAATATTTTATTGAAATGGAATGTATACTATATTTATCAAATTGTAGAAACTATATTTATCAAATTCTATAAACTATATTGAATAATGTCAACTACCTTTTGATAGGCTAGGCCATAAAATAATGTGCAAATAATCAAGAACATAACTAAAAATGAAGAATGAAAATGTGCAAATAACGTCTTCACTAATACATGCATTAACTAACGTTTGATTTCATGCAACCATTTAATTTGTGTATTTTGAAGATTGAAGGAGAAGAATGTGGGTGGCTCATGAAGGGAAATGAGTGACCCAGCCAGCGATAAGAGATAACATGACACAGCAGTAAAACAGCATGAAGACTGCATTTGCAGTCGGAGGAAATGACAGTCGATGCTAACGTTTCTGTGTAACAACGCAATTCAAAGAGATGTTGATAATAGCATTTGCATTAGAGATATTTGACAAAAGAAGGCAGTTATTGCAGAATAACAAAAAAACATAAACTAACTTCTAAGACTACTTTGTTTAACAACACCTCAAAGCATATCCAACATGTATGTTCACTGACTAAATACAGGGTGGAGTATGATTTTTCTGTACAACAATTATAGAAAAAATGCCTAAATCTAAAGATCCATAGACAACTACCTTGAACAAATTCAATAGTTACAACTATACATGAAGAGAAGCCAAAACTTTTAAAATAGCATAATATGATGGTAATTTTTTGTTTTCTAAAAAGTACTTAAATTCGAAAGGAGACCGTGGGTCAAAAGCAGTCATTTTAAACAAGTAGAATGGATTTTTTATCATCATACATGGAATCAATTTCTAGTAGTTGTTTCAGACCTTGAATAACATATTATCGACATCATAATTTGTTGCAATTTCTTCGATTGTTGCAGAGGTATTTATACTGGATGCAATTAACTATCCCTAGTTACGGAGAAAATAACAAAGGAAAAGTGGAAACTTTCTATGGAGCTGGAAATATACAGATTGAAAGAGAAGTTTGTGCCAAGAAACATTATCGCAAATATGAAACACAAGGAAATATAATAACATTAACAATGCCAAGATTCGACAATACCTGACTCAATGCTATGCAGTCGAATTGGCTATATCCTAAACTCTAGACACCTTCTGTAGATCTCCACACGAAGCAGCGGATTATGGCAAAGTAGAAGTCGGATCTGCAACATATTTAAATTTTTGGACTGACTTTACGGCTTCCTACCATTACAAGATTGTAAATCAATGTGAATTCCATCGGTTGGAAAAACAAAATGAAAATGCCAATCGAAATGAAACGCAAATGCATGTTTAAAAGTAACCGCTTCCATTTCTTTTTTGTTGATGGAGAATCCATTTCAGCATATTCCTCTGCTAGGATGTGTGTTGTGATTGTATAGAATACCTCTCGGCGTAAAAAAAAATTTAGGGCTTCCCAAAAATTTGTGTATAAGACCTCCAATGTTTGTAGCCAATCAGATAGCTCTTAATTAATTTCATTGATTTATAAATTTAATAAATATGCATGTCTACTATATAAAATATTATTTATATAATATTATTTAAAATCAATTAATTGTGATTGGTAGATACTAGAAATTTTAATCACTAATTAAGAGAAAGTGATTACAATACTGCTATGCCTATGACAAGTACTAAAAAATACAAAGTGTTGAACATAATTATTCTTTGAAAATCTTAAATTATTGAAATGGAAGAGTGTTACAAAAAAAAAAAAAAAATTATCAAATATTAATTAAACAAACTCTACTTTGTCAAACATTATTTTATTAAAAAAAAGAGTTTATATACTAATATAACAAAAGAAATAAATATATTAATGTACTAGATTCTATGTTGTCAAACATCCTTTTTATTATTGAAATAGAGTTTACATATCATTTGTATATGTATACCTAATAAAAATTATAAATATATGATGTTAAACTTCTATATTTTCAAATCTTCCTCAACTATTGGATACCAATTCTTACATGTATATTTCATAATCTTAATGAATTATAGTTTTTCTATTTTGTTAGCACCTTAGACTAGTGAACATCTAACTAGCTCCTACTACATTCTTTCCTATCTTCAAAATATTAACCTATTTAAAATAGAATAATTGTCTCATTTTTAATGAAATTGTCATCATCCTTAAGATCTAGTGGTTCTTTTCCAAGTGGCATCTCTTTAGTAGATTGTTCTCTAATTTATTCAAGAAACATGTAGTGCCTCTCCCATTTGACTTTTGTAAGTCATCTTGATGGATGCAACCTTGTTGATCTTTTGTTGTAATGGATCATGATTGTGACCATGAGTGGTCTACACCGTCAAGGTGTTTGGATTTATATTTCTTTATTAGTTGCTTTGATTGTGCTTTGACTGATCTTTGAGATTATGATGTGATTTTTGGTTCACTGAGGTTTGTGCCAGTGGTTACCAGGATCGATGTGGTATCATGAAGTTGTTTCATGATTACCTTGAGATGTGTGTAGAGATTGCACTGTGTACTTTTTACCATGCTACATGGGACTAGGTTCCTGTAGCAGTGGTTAGTCATGTTTTTTATTGTGTTCACTTATTTGTTTTAAGTGACTTATTAAATGCTTAAGTAATTAGAATGGATTATTCTTGTTGGATTATTTGGTTATGTGATGCAGACATTTACCTTGTTACATTTCTGATTAGAGAGATATTTGTTACTCATGTTATGTTTACATTTGAGAGGACCCAAGGGTCAGATGTTACACTTTGATTCCAGTATCATGGATTTTAGACTACTAAGTTGTTCAGTTAATCATATTGCATGATGATGCCATTTTGAGATGATAGTGTGTTTTATGATGATATCTGGTTATCTGGTTATCTGGTATTTGAACATACCTCTGATTTCGTTATATGATGGATTTAATGCTATGGTTATTTACTTCATTCTTGCGTTGTTATGCTTTATGTGAATGTGAGTGATGTAAATAGATTATTTTAATATAATTAATTAAATGGTTAAATTAGGAGATTTAATACATTTATTGCTTTGGCTATGTTATTATATGCAATTGCACTTGATCGTATTGTTTAGTGTGCAGGATTTATATCCCTGGCAGTGGCACATGTAGTTAGTGATTCAGCCATTCATATTTTACCAATGTCGTCCTTATATGGTCAACATATCCTTTATTAAAATGTTTCAATTATACCTTTCGGTGATTATTAAATCCGAACTCATTTGCATTATGTGATTAGACCAGTAAGCGTGTCTGTGCATTTAGAGGTTCGCATTGTCGCGAAAGTTATTAAGGAGATTTATGTGTTTTTGGGTTTTCGGGCTTTTTAATTGATTTATTTTAATTTCTGGCAGCTTTTCCATAGATGAATTCCTATTTATAGGAATAGCTTGTTTTCGTTTGGGTCGATTTGAAGTTTAACTAGATTGGCTGGTTAAATGCCCTAATCAATTATTCACCCGAAAAGTGAATAAGTATCCAAAGAGGAATTTAATTCCTCACTTCTCACTTTCAAATTGGAAAGTTGGAGAGTAAAATCTAAAATCCTCTTCATGAGGATTTATTGTTTTGTTCGTTGTGGGAGCTACGGGAGTGGAATCATCGCGAGGTTGGGCTCGTTGGATCCAGCTCGGGGAAACCTTAGATTGCCACGATTTTCAACCACTTCTGCAAGCGTTTTATTTTTTGGTTCAGTTTTTCGTTTTGCCCTTTTGGCTGAGGTAGGGCTTTCCCGTTTTATTGTTTTGGCTTTGTTTATGCTTCTATTTTTGGTAGCCATTTATTTGGAGGCTAAGAACTAGTGTTCCCCTCCATTTCTATATGCTAGTTTTACCCGATTGGGCGGGTATGAACATTTTCTTATTTTTTGGAATGAGGGTTTGAAATTTTACGCTGTTATGCTAGCCGTTTTTGCATACGGTGTTCGATTCCATTTATTTTTTGATTTTTGAGGTTTTTGAATCCAAAGGCCAAATGGGTTTTAATTTTAAAAATTTTCTAAAATTTGGGGTTCTTACCTCGTTTTGTGTGCCACCCTATTTTCTCGAATTTTCTTGGCACAATGTGGGTCGTGGACCTGGATGATCCATTTGGATATCAGTCAAACCACTATTGCACTTTTATGTTGCATTAGGATGTGTGTTGCATCCGTACTCCTGACGTTGTGTTTGATTGAGTGATTTTATACCTGTTGTTTTTGTGTCTTTTAGACCTTTGCTTTTGTTTCATGAACGCTAGGATTCGTGTAGAATCCATACTCTCAGATTGAGGCCAGTTGAGTAGGTTCTAGATGTTTGGTCTTGTTACATCATTGGGATTCGTGTAAAATCCATACTCTTGGATTGAGGCTGATTGAGTGATTTCATGATGTATGATTTTATTGGCTTTGGGATTTGTGTAGAATCTGTCCTTCCCATGTTGCTTTCAGTTGGATGTTTTCTTTGCATTGTGTTCTCATTCCTATCCTTGTGTTATGATCTTCATGATGGTGGTGCACCACACACAAGTACGTGCGCATACATTTGTTGGGTGACTTGCGAGGCCCGATCTTTCGTGGATTTGCTGGAAGTTATGATCATTGGGGTTGGGATGGGAGTATGCATTCCCATGGGCACTTGTTGTAGGATGAGAATGGGTAGGGTAGGGTAGCATCTGAAGGGGGCTTCTGTCTTGTAGCTCGACATTCATGGCGCTGGAGGTTGACGGAGGATAAGAAGTTTTAAGCAAGTGATAACTAAATAAAATGTGTGATTGTTAACAAAACTTAAGATAAGTAAAATGTGTGAGCACCCGATTAAGTTCGAGGACACAATGTGTGAGCACCCGTTTAAGTTTGAGGACACACAATCTGAGCTTGGGCTTTTCAATGCCAAGCGACTCTCCAGGATGTCAACCCCTACTTAGCAGCCTTTTGAGTGTCTGAGTAGGACCTGTACTCCTTGCATTGTCTTAGGTTCTTGGTTGCAGCCATCATACTGTCTGGCGTGAGTGTTAGCCATGGATGTTGTGTTTTATGTGTGTTTTTGGTTGGATCATTATCTTCATCAGCATGACAGGTGTGGACCTACAGGTGCCACGTGGTTGGGAGGCATAGCTACCTTCACCACTGCTAGGGATCGGTGTACAGAGACGATCTTTTGTCCTAGTGCAACCGTTGCTGGATGTTTTCATTTGGTACTTTGAGTTTCGGAGGATGCTTTCTTGTGATTTATGCTTTCATTAGAATGCTTGGATATCATGTTTAGATGATGTTAGTTTACTTGACGCATTCCCTTATCATGATGTTTAGCATATAATTAGATGATGTTATTTGCTTTAGTAGTATATCTGTTGCTTACTATTGTTTAGCATGTGATAGGTGATGTTATCTACTGTAAGATTATCTTATGCGTTATCACTAGCATGTTAGATTTCCTTATGCTTATATTGTTGCATGTTTTTAGTAGTGACATCCCTATTATGATAGTACCGATGATCTGGTCGGTGGCTTGGGATGTTACGCGCGGGGGATGGCTAGGATCCACGATGGTCTTATGATGCTATCGATGGTTGGGAGGATCCACGTACTTAGTTTGGTTGTTCAGTGCTCTGTGATGTTTATTTCAGTGTGTTCTTTGCTGCTGTAGTTTAGTTGGATAGATGTTCTTCATTCTGTATTGTTCTTGCACTCGAGTGTTCCTTCCTCGATTCGCATAGATCCGGTACTCCCTAGTGTGGAGGTTCTTTGCTCTATTTTGGTCCCTTTTTCTTCTAGGAGTGTTTTTTTTTCTATGGGCGACATTTGTTTAGCATGGTGCGACACTTTAAAAAGTATCGCACACCCATGCAAACTATGTCGTACAACACTATAAAGTATTGCACACTTTCTTGAGAAATGTTGTACGACACTAGAAGAGTGTCATACGCCTTCTTGAGAAATGTCGTATGATGTTGAAAAGCGTCGCGTGCCTTCTTGAGAAATGTCCTATGACACTGGAAGAGTGTCGCACACCTTAAGGAGAAGTGTTGCCCTCCCTTAGTAGAAAGTGTCGCACAATTTTTGTGAAAAACTTGCGTGTGCCAGCAGTGGGCACTTTTCTTCATGATTCAAATTTTTTGAGAGTGGTTTTGGATACCCTTTTGGGTGTTCTTTGACCCTATGCTGTTGCATTTTGAATTCTATCAGTTTCTCTTGAAATCGAGTTTTCGTGTTTCTGTTTTAGTCTCTTGGGGTTTAAAATATTAAGTATAGGTTGATGTATATTTAATTTCTTATACTTAAGATATATTTTAATATATGCGAAAAAATTTTTGAGATAGGTTTCATACCTCTCAAAGATAAGTTATGGATTCTAGAAAATTTCAGGGCTTCAGAAATCCAGACTTAGCCAATTTTCAGGGCTTCAAGATTTTAGGCTTAGCCAAATTTTAGGTTTCTGCATTTTACCCCAGCTTGGTGTTTTTTTGATGAGTGGTTGTTTCTTATGCCCTCATCATGTGCGTTGTCATTGTTGGCTTTTTTTGTGTGTGTCAGTTTGGTAGTGGCGTTTGGAGATTCATTAGTTTTCGGGATGGTGGTGAAGTCTTCTGTTGCGATCGTTGTGATCCCTGTATGATGTTGTCATATGCATTCATACTTGTAAAAAAAAATTCTTGGCTTGATTTGAATCCTTGTTTCCAAGGATCTTCGGGCGGGGCATTACAAAATACAAATAGATTTCTTAAGCATATACAAAAAAACATTAATAGGAACATTACTCTAATACCATATTCAATATAGGGCTTCTATACTAAGAGAACAAAGAAAACACATATAAAACAAAAATTAGGATTATTGATCATTGAAGAATACAAATATATAGTCATTTCACTTCAACATGATGAGCTATAATTATGTTGATATAAATGACATCAAACTCTAGATATGATTGATTGCTAACAAAAACAAATTGACACCTTACTAGGAGATTATTGGTAAGTAACTACAATAGATCTATGAATCCCTTTTGATTCTTATTCTACCTCTTTAATTGTTGGATTATAATCTTCAACATATTTATGTACAGTTATGATATTGCTATTAGGATTTAACTATATATTTTTTAGTCAAACTCATTGACAGATGTATCATGAGTAATGAATTAGCATGAATCCATCTCTCATGAGAATAAATGGAACACTTAGCACTCATTGGATCTAGGTGATGCTCACAAAGGTGAAGCATTGAGAATTCCCAGGAGGTCACCCATCCCAATACTATTCTACCTTGAGCATGCTTAACTACGGAGTTTTCTCCATGGTTAAACTCACTCTACTTGCAATCCCATTTGCAAAACCTTTACCAAGTGTTGTGCCTTATGAACCATTCATTAGAAATCCCCTTAAGCTCATCAATTGATAAGTAGGAGATAATTTCCATAGCAAGTTAAATTATGATATTGCTATTAATATTTAACTATATAATTTTTGAGTCAAAACCATTAACCCATGTATCATGAGTAGTGATTCAACATAAATCCATCTCTCATGAGAACAAACAGAACACTTAGCACTCCTTGGATCTAGATGATGCTAACATAGCTGAAGCACCATAATTTCCCAAGAGGTCACCCATCCTAGTACACAATTAAATCATGATAGCAATATCATAATTTGACTTTCTATGGAAATGATCTCCTACTTATCAATCTTTATGTACAGTTAAGTTTATTCATCCCCACAATAAGCTAGAGGCCTATGCATTCAATTGGTACTTTAGAAAGTCAGTATTTCATTGAGATAGATTGTTATTATAATGTTTTTGTTCAATAATTTTTAATATTGAGACTAGTTATTACATGTGTAAATTATTCTTATTTTGTTAAAATGATTGATACATAGAAAATCAATTTTTTTTTGTTACCAACACAATAATGATATCTTGAAGAAAACTAATTTCAATGATGATTTCCTTTATTATAGATCACAAGCAAGAGAGTTTGTCAAATTTAATTAGTCATTGTTAGTACCTAAATGCCTTTAAATAGTAGAATCTAAAAATTGGGGGGAAATAGGACACATAGAAATAAACAAAGATTTAACACGAACACAAGTAATCTTATTTAAATTCATATTACAAATCTATTACCATTTCTTAGACCTTATATACTATGGTCAAATACAATGGGTGTGATTTTTCATAAAGAATATATTTTTTAATAATAGAAAGTAAATAGAGGGGTTTTTTTCTTCATTTGTTTGCAATACAAAATTAGCTCATGCATCTATTACCTATCAATATAAACTAAATATGGTGAACATGTGGAACTAAGAAAGGATCTTCCAATTATATGAAAAAGGTAAAGTGAACTAGTGTGCATGCCAATGGAATTGAAAGATGAAATCAAATTTGAATATTATATTCTTTATTTTATCGAAGATTTAGTTTTTACAATGATCCCCCTTGATGCTAAGACTCACAAAAATATCTTGTCTGACTCAACCTAATCCTTAAAACTCACAATGCAACTTTATTTTATACTTCTAATGGTCTAATTAAACTATCCATTGATGTATTTTTCTCTTTAATGACATACCACAAGGCTCAGTCGCCCCCCTCCTTTCTCTAATATAGAAAAGACTCCTAACACTTCCATGTGCCAATCAGACCAAGTAGTCATCAACTACTCTCAAATGTCTCAACCTTGATCCATCCCTATCACTTTAGACATACAAACTTTAAATTGTCTATAACTATTACATCTTCATTTACATCTTTTTCAAACACCATCCATCAATCCATCAATTATTAACATGTGTAAAACTTTGTGTAGATTGTCCAATGCAATCTTTATTCCAACATGACTTCTCACAATAATCCATCAATCCACAAATTTTACTAGGATAAAAATTCTAACAGTTATCTTCTAAACCTATGACGATGAAAACATTTAAATCTTTTAGCTAAATTCTCTAAACTTTTGATACTCACAACATCAGATCTATCTATCTTACTAAATCTTAGGCCTTCATAATTTTGCCTCCAAATGTGTTGAATGAGCTCTTCTATGTCTTGCCCATTTTCCCCCTAGTCCTCTTCCTTTAAATTCCATTTTTAGCCTAATCTTCAAAGCAATATTATATTTATGAAATCCTTTGTTACCATCATACAAATTGCATCCATACCTATAGACACATTATTACCTTCATCTTCAATCCTTTTAGTTGTAGAAATTTTGGCTATATCATCAATATTGAATGTGCATAAATTACTTGTAATACATGCCACATTTTAAAACTGATTTCTTTGGTTTCAAATTTTAATTTAATTTTTTCATAACTTTGAAGCTATTTTCCAATTCTTCATTTCTCCTTTTAGCATCATGAAACAAATTGGAATATTTTTTAATTTTCATGTTCATTTTTAACTTCCGCCGATTCTTTCTCAAGGTTCTCAATTTGATACAAATCTTCATATCTCTCATTTCCAAACTTTTTCAAAATGTGTACCAAAACTAAATCACACTTTTCTAATTTTATCATTTCATCATTCAAAATATTTTTCTCACAAATCAAATTCATTTTTTCCTTTTTTAAAATTTTTTCCCTATTTCCTATTGAAAAGTAAATAGTTTTACATCATAACATGGCTAGTATACTTTGACTATGATATTTGTTCACTTTAATCTACCTTGCCTTTACTACAATTCTCTTTGAATCTACAATAATAATCTTTCCTCAACTTCATTTTAACAAGCTAACCAAGTTCAACCTCCTCAAGAGCTCTTCCCTATTTAAAATTTTATTTTATACAAACCCTCAACCTTTGACCTAGTAGATTCTTTCTATAGAAAGCTACTATTACAAAAAAATTATATCCAAAAGAAACTCTTAAAAACTACAAATAACTTTTGTCTCAATCTCCTTTGGCTTTTCTTGTTAGAAAAATTAATTTCTACTCCAATCCATCATTAAACGTTTCTAGAAGTTTAGGTTTAGGTTTAGGTTGTGTCAACTATAGCAGTGTCCGAAATCCTGTAGATAATTGTCTTGTCAGTAAATGTTAGAGATTTCTAGAGATTGTAAACTTGCCTATAAAAGGGAGTGCTATGTATCCATTTTAATCAATCAATAAAAAGATAATCAAATATTGTGTTGCAGCACATTCATTGCATTTCATATTTTATTTTATTGTGCCTCTGCCCACCCAACAGAGTGGTATTAGAGCCAAGTTCAGAAGAGGAGTTTGAAGGATTGTGCATAAGGAGGATTGTAATAGGGAAAGGAGATATAAAGTTATTGTGAGATCTGTAAGTTTTTTTATTGCCCTATTTAGGGTTTGTCATATCTATGAATTTTGTTTATAAGTTTCTATCAGGCATGGCTTCAGGGAGATTTTAGGCTTCAATTCCTATGTTCTCTAGAAATAATTATGATTATTGGGCTTTTAGAATGAAGCTTATATTTGATTCCTATGAGTTATTAGATATAATCTTAACTGGTTATGTTGAACCTATAGATGAGTCTACTTTAAATGCTAATCAAAAGAAAAATCTTGATGAAAATAGGTAGAAGAGTAAATAAGCTTTGCAAATTATTGGACAAGCTCTAGATGACTCAATTCTTGGAAAAATAAAGCTAGTTGTTATAGCCAAGCAAGCTTGGAACATTCTTGAGACTTCATATCAAGGTACAAGTAAGGTAAAGATTGTTAAATTACAAGCACTTAGAAGAGAACTTGAGAATTTACAAATGAAGGACAACTTGAGAATTTACAAATGAAGGATTCTAACTCTATAGAGCAATTTTCAAATCGTGTTATGAATGTGGTTAATCAAGTAAGGATGAATGGTGATGAGCTTTCTAACTAGAAAGTTGTAGAAAAGATTTTAAGAAGTTTTCCTCCTAAATTTGATAATGTTGTGGTTGCAATTGAAGAATCTAAGGATTTAACAACATTGTCTATAGGTGAACTATTTGGATCCTTGTATAATCATGAAGATAGGTTGAACAAGCATAATGGTAATTCACTAGAGAATGCATTCAAAACACAAATGACATTTGGCAAAGGCAAAGGAAGAGGAAATGCTAGATTTTGCGAAAGAGGAAGAGGTAGAAATAATTTTCAAAAAGAATAAATGAGTCCAGATTTAGGAGGAAGAAGAAATCAATACTCCTGTTCAAGTGGAAACTATAACAACCAAACATCACAAAGGTATGATAAATCAAATATTCAATGTTATTACTACAAGAAGTTTGGACATTTTTCAAATGAGTGTAAAAAGAAACAAGCTGATATGAATTAAAAAAATGCAAATTTTTTCTGAGAGTAGTTTTGAGACGTTGTTCATTACTTGCAATGTAGCTCAAGAGAGCACAAATAATTTTTGGTTTTTAGATAGTGGTTGTAGCAATCATATGACAAGCAATGAAGAGTTTTTTGAAAGTTTGGATAGATCAATTAAATCCGAAGTAAAGTTGGGAAATAATGAGATAGTGGAAGTGAGTGGAAAAGGCACAATCAATGTTATAACAAAGCATGGTAAGAAAAGTATTTCTAATGTATACTTTGTACCTAATTTAAAACACAATCTTATAAGTGTGGGGTAGCTTAGCTAAAAAGGTTATAGAGTTATTTTTGAGAAAAAATTATGCACTATATTTGATATGCCTCCTAGTAACATGGTGATTGCAAGGGTAGAAATGACAAATAATAGAATATTTCCACTTCGGATGAAGAGAAATATGACTGATGAAGTTGTAGAAAGTTTCAAGGCAGCAAGTCAAGATCAAACATGGATATGGCACTTGAGGGATGGTCATCTAAATCTCAAAGGGTTATCTTTATTGCAAAGAACGGAAATGGTAAGAGGCTTAACCCCAATTGAAGCATCATTAAGTCCATGTGAAAGTTTTATTTTGGCCAAACATCATAGAGAGAGTTTTCCAAAAGGGATGTCATATAGAGCAAGAGTACCTTTAGAAATTGTTCATTCAAATATATGTGGTCCAATGAAAACACCATCATTAGGGGGGAGCATTTATTTCTTAACATTTATTGATGACTTTACTAGAAAGGCATGGGTTTACTTTCTTAAATACAAATCTAAAACTTTTGGCAAATTTAAAGAATTTAGGGCTTTTGTTGAGAAACAAAGTGGTTTACCTATCAAGGTATTGAGATCTAATAGAGGAGGATAGTATAATTCAAATGAATTTTTAGATTATTGCAGAGATCATGGAATCAAAAAGGAATTTACTACCAGTTACACACCATAGAAAAATTGTGTTGCAAAGAAAAAAAATAGGACAATAGTGGAGATGGCAAGGAGCATGTTGAAAGGTAAAAATATTCCTAATGAGTATTGGGCTAAGGTAGTTTCTTGTGTTGTTTATATTTTGAATAGGAGTCCAACAAAGATTGTGATGGACATGGTTCCACAGCAAGCATGGAGTGGTAAGATTCATAGTGTTTCTCATCTCAAAGTATTTGGTTGTATTGCATATGCACATGTTCCTAAAGAAACTTGAAGTAAGTTAGATGATAAGAGTGAGAAATGCATTTTTGTTGGCTATGATGAGCAATCTAAGGCATATAGGTTGTTTAATCCTATCACCAGAAAAGTCATTGTGAGTAGGGATGTTGTATTTAAAGAGGATGGATCTTGGGCTGGAAATATAGATACAAATGTTACAAGTGCTGCAACAATACCATATGATGAGAATGATAAAAGGGATCATGACGATCAAAAGGATCAACCAAGAGACCAGGAAGGAACTCCACCATGAAGTCCACAAGGAGATCACTTAGAAAATGAAGTTGAGCATGGAGAATCTTTGAATTCACAAGTAAGTAATAATTCAAACCCTATACTTGCACAATTGAGGTCAAGCAAGAAAATTAGAAAGTTGAGTGAGATTTATGATCAAGGAAGTAAATTAGATTTGCAATCAAATTTTTCTTTATTTACTCAAGATCCTATATATTTTGAAGATGCAATTAAGGAAGAACATTGGATTAATGCAATGAATGATGAAATAGAATCAATTGAGAGAAAGTATACATGGGAATTAGTTGATTTTCCTAAGAACAAAGATTGCATTGGATTAAAATGGGTTTATAAGACTAAGTTTAAAGCTAATGGAGATGTAGACAAATATAAGGCAAGGTTAGTTGCTAAGGGATTTTCACAAGAATATGGGGTTGACTATAATGAGACATTTGCACCTATAGCAAGACTTGATACTGTTAGAACAGTATTAGCTATTGCAGCTCAAAAGAAATGGATGGTTCACCAAATGGACGTCAAATCAGCATTTTTGAATGGATATTTGGATGAAGAAGTCTATGTATAGTAATCACCAGGATATGAAATAAGAGGACATGAAGATAAAGTTTATAAGTTGAAGAGGGAACTCTATGGATTGAAGCAAGCTCCAAGAGCCTAGTACAACAGAATAGATTCATACATGATGAAGAATGGATTCAAGAGAAGCACCCGTGAACCTACATTATATACCAAGATCAATGAACAAGGTCAAATTTTGATTGTGTTTTTATATGTCGATAATTTGATCTTCACAGATAATTTATCTATTGACATGTTTAAATCAGCAATGAAAAGGGAATTTGAAATGACAGATCTAGGATTGATGAAATATTTTCTTGGCATTGAAGTTACTCAAAATGATAAAGGAATTTTTATTTTCTACAGTAAATATGAAAAAGATATTTTGAAAAGATTTAGATTGATAAATTGCAGTCCAGTTTCTACACCTGTGGTAGTAGGCCCCAAATTAAACAGAGTAGATAATGAGAAAGATTTTGATTCAAATATATTCAAAAGGTTGGTTGGTAGTTTGATGTATCTCACTAATACTAGACCAAATATTATGTATGGAGTGAGTTTAATCTCTAGATTCATGGATTCACCAAAGACCTCACATTGGCAGGTAGGAAAAAGGATTTTGAGATATAATGCAGGAACTATGAATCATGGCATTTTGTATTCTACTTCAGATAATTTTTAGTGAGTTGGATATACAGATAGTGATTTTGCAGGGAATACTGAGGATAGAAGGAGCACATCTAGATATGCATTTCATCTTGGGACAAGTGTTGTAGCTTGGGCATCAAAGAAGCAACCTATAGTAACTCTCTCATCAGTTGAAGTAGAGTATGTAGCAGAAACAACAACAACATTATAGATCAGAGGAGCAACTTACAGATATCTTCACCAAGGCTTTACCACAAGTACAATTTGAAATTTTGAAGGAGGCTTTGAGAGTTTTAAATATTAAAGAAGCTTTGTAATAGTTGATAGTAGAAATTAGGGCAGAGTGTTAGAAATATTAATTTCTACTCCAATCCATCATTAAACATTTCTAGAAGTTTAGGTTTAGGCTTAGGTTGTGTTGGCTATAGCAATTTCCAGAATCCTATAGATAATCAGAGATTTCTAGAGATTGTAAACTTGCCTATAAAAGGGAGTGCTATGTATCCATTTTAGTCAATCAATAAAAAAACAATCAAATATTATGCCATAGCACATTCATTGTGTTTCATATTTTATTTTATTGTGCCTCTACCCACCCAACATTTCTGAATTTCCTCTTTCATAGATTGGCTTCTCTCTTAAACAACAAAACTTTCTTGTAACTTTTTTTAGAAAGTTTAGTTTTATGATGAGGTTTTCAGCTTTATGACTAAGGTCTCCTCCCTTTCAATAACTTCTATAGTCCTCAATATTCCTAAAAACACTGATGTCTTTAGACCAAATGGCAACTGTACATTACTTTAAGACAGAAAATACGTTTTTAATATATGCGTCATAAGAACCTCAACCCTCTCTTTCTTTCAGAAGTGATGGATTCATTTTGAATTGGAAACACAACATTTACTAATTTCATCATTCTCCTCTCTAACGTTAGGTTTATTACATTAATTAGGTTAGTTTTTGTGTTTAGATAAGATAAATAAAATTAGTTTAGTATATAGTTGTGGAAGTTATTCCCATAAGTAGTTGTTGTAAGGGAAAATAAAACTATATAAAGATGCCCAAACATCAATGTAATGATTAATTATTATTCATATCATTATTCATATCGTTTCAATATCATAGTAAGTTTCAATTATGTATGTTTCCAAATGTATTTGAAAATCTAAATCAATAGTTTCTCTTTCATTTTATATTTCCAGTGTCACATTCTTTGGGCATGTTACAGTGGTATCAAAGTGGGTTGATAAATGGAGAGAAGAGTTCTTTTAAAGGATTTTGGATGACCAGAACCTATTTTTTGTGAATAAAATAGGAGGCTAGAGGCAATGGAGGTTGGAGGATTTTTATCATCTCAAGCTAGCTTCTCACTTAGAGATGATTACTGCATGAGAAGCCACTATTTGTGTTCCTGTAAAGTTGGGGCTTGGCCAATTCCTCCCTAAAGATAAGAAGGGAATTGACAGATTTGTGTCCCTAAAGAAAAGAGGGCCTTGGCTATGTGATTGTCCTTCTATTGAGTGAAGGGGGGCAGGATTTCAAGAATGGCATTTGCGACAGTCAAAGGAGATGTCGACTTTCAGAGGAAAGACATCCATATGTTAGTGGTGATTGTTTCTACGAAACTTGAGGAGGCGTTAGACACACTCGACGGAGATGTGGACTTTCGGAGGAAAGGCGTCTCATGTGCAGCACCAAAGGAGGCATCAGGCATACTCCATGGAGATGTGAAATTTGGAGAAACTATGTCTCATTGTGTAAAAGAGGTGGAAACAATGTTTTTATGAGGCCAACTTTAGGATTTGCAATCTGAAGTTGGGATATGAGGGAAACTTCAGGATTAAGATTTGAAATCTGAAGTTGCAAGACTATTTTCAAAGATTGGTGAAAGAGTTCAACTTTAGGATTAGGATTTGCAATCTGAAGTTGCAGACTACTTTCAAAGATTGGTGAAGGAGTTCAACTTCAAGATTAGGATTTGCAATCTAAAGTTGGAGACTACTTTCAAAGATTGGTGAAGGAGCTCAACTTCAAGATTAGGATTTGCAATCTGAAGTTGCAAAATACTTTCAAAGTTTGGTGAAGGAGCTTCATCAAGGTTTATAATATTGGTGAAGGTTTTTCAATTTTATTGGATTAATGTAATAAGGGAGGAATGTTGGACTTATTACATTAATCAGGTTAGGAATGTTGGACTTATTACATTAATTATGTTAGTTTCTAATAAGTGAGAATAATTGTTGAATTAATGTAATAAGGGGGGAATGTTAGGTTTATTACATTAATTAGGTTAGTTTTTGTGTTTAGATTAGATAAATAAAATTAGTTCAGTATATAGTTGTGGAAGTTATTCCCATAAGTAGTTGCTATAAGGGAAGTAGTTGTTGTAAGGGAAAATAAAACTATATAAAGATGCCAAGACATCAATGTAATGATTAATTATTATTCATATCATTATTCATATCATTCTGGGTATGTGTAGGATCATGGTCAACCAAACTATGCTCTTAAGTGGCAATAAAAAATTAGAAAATTAGGGTTATGTCAACTTGACGTGCAATTTTCTACTTGTTATTAGCTTTATATCAAAACGTTAAGAGAAATGAATCTCTAGGAAATTGAATCAAGTTTCTAAACTACTAGGACTTATCTCAAAAAAATTAAAATTGATTGGTCAAAATTTTGAATTTTAATGCAATATTAAAAAAAATTAGAAGAAAAATAAGAAGTAGACATATGTCTGACCACCTTAATCAAAATCAAATGATAATATTTTTTTAATAATATTCTAGATATAAGTAGTAGACTCATGCCTAGATGTGACACGTATTTTTGGGTATTTTTATTCTAAATAAATATTTAAAAATTAATTTTTGATTTTAGTATTTTTGGAATATAAAAACTCTCATGTCTGACCACCTTAACTAATTCAAAACTCTGTAAAATTTAATTTTTCATTTTTTTTCCTTATAGTGGAAGAAACATAGAATGTGATGCATCTTTTGGATTTAAAAAATGTCTTACCATTTGAAAGCTATAGTTGTTTTTCAAGTAGTGTGTCAGTCAGCACTTTATATGTAAGTCCATTAAAAAATAATTAATAATTACATACTAAACTCATAATTTGACAAACCTTACATTTATAGAAAGATAAGAACATTCTTAAGAAACCCTTTCCATTTCATCAAATTTTGACAAAACAAAAAGTTTTTAGCTACATGTTTGAAGTAAAAATCACATAAAAATAGGACAAAAACACATTTTTAGCATGTTTTTAAAGTTGACCATATAGGGTTGTATCAAAAGATATAGTAGACCTTATAAAGATATTAGTTGTTTTCATTTAGTACCAGGGTGGGTGGGAAAAAATTTGGAATAAATTTTGAAATGGTTTGAAGCATTTTAGAACTACATATTTTTTAGATCGCCACTTTTTGGCACACCATGATCTTGCACATAATCTTCTAGTATAATATTCATATCATTTCAATATCATTGTCAATTTCAATTATGTATGTTTCCAAATGTATCTTAAAAATCTAAATCAATAGTCTCTTTCATTTTATATTTTCAGTGTCACATTCTTGTTGCTGTAAGGGAAGTAGTTGTTGTAAGGAAAAATAAAACTATATAAAGATTCCTAGACATCAATGTAATGATTAATTATTATTCATATCATTCCAATATCATATTCATATCATTTCAATATCATTGTTAGTTTCAATTATGTATGTTTCCAAACGTATCTTGAAAATCTAAATCAATAGTTTCTCTTTCATTTTATATTTTCAGTGTCACATTCTTTGGGCCTATTACATCTAATGACTCTAGAAAATACAAAGATGAATATCTCTCCTTGGGATCTTATTGCTCCTCTTTGATATCAGTTGTAGAACTATAAAATACAAGAAATAAAGGGTGCACAAAATTAAACAAAGATTTTAACACATTTAAATAATCTTGTTTATTCATATGCTAGATCTATTACATTGTTTCAGGCCTTAAAGACTATGCTCAAATACAATAGATATAGTTCTTCATTTTCTAATAACAGCCACTAAACAGAGGTATTTTTCTTCATGTGTTTGGCATACAAAATCAGCACATGGATCTATTATCTATAAATTCAAACTAACCATGTGCCACTAAGCAAGAATCTTCCAATGCTACGATAAAAGTAAAGCGAATTGGTTTGCATGTTGGTAGAATTGAAAGATTGAATCGAAGTTGCAAGGTTTTCTTTCTTTTATTGAAGCATCAGTTTTCTCAACATACATTTCAATTTCTCCATTGTGTATCATTTTATATGAAATTGGGCATCCATGGGGGACAACTTTAGTTCTTATTACTACCGTCATTAAATATTTCACTCATGTATCTTTCATAGAAAGAGATGCATGATATAGTTTTTACCCTTTTCATCAATGGGAAGTTCTCTAACTGCATACAACTACAAAAGAGAAGACAAATATAAAATGCAAGGATACAATTGTAAAGTAAAATTGTACACACTCTAAATGAAAGCATAGGGTTGTAAGAAGTATTACCTTTAACTATAGTTCACCAATGATTTTCTACCCTTTAGACATTTTTTCATAACAAAACACTAAACGATGAAATGATCAAATTTTAACCATCACTCTTTCTTGTACCAAAATATAGAGACTATAACTTTTGACTAAGAAAAATAAATTCTAGGATAATGAGAGCATTATCGAGGGATCTATGTTGGCAAATTTTTGAAGAAAAACATCTCAAGGAATGGTACTTCTATTGATAGGAATATGTATTCTAATTTTGACCTAAAAATGAGCATTTGCAATCCCATCTAAATAGGTGGAATTGAAATACGTATTCCTATTCCTATTTTATTTATTTTAGAAAACATAAAATTTTCAATCTGTGAATTCCCCATTGAATGCTAGCTGAACCAAAGAGAGAATAGGAATATGTATCACTATTTCCTATTGTAGAATAACAATTCCTATTCCTATATTTCTATTCCCGCAACCAAATGAGAGTTTGAATAGCTGAGACCCTAACCTATAACATAAGTAATAGATAAACAAAGTTTAGAAAAGAAAGAAGAAAATTTCATGAACCCTATCCACCTACTGTGTTGAAACAAATATTTCTTCTAACAGTTAGAAAATACCATCTTCGTAGTATTATCATATTCAAATATTGGCAAATTTATTTGTAGAGACTATATCCTATAGCTTATGTTACTATGAAGACACATCACATTCTATTAACAGTCTCTGTGGAATGAATTGATGCATTGTTGTAGAAACAAAAGCTTCATAGCCATACATGTCATTAACACTATACTGTCCATGCTTTATGGAAGTTCTTGCCCATTAAAGGAGCACTATTAAAAAAATCAAGTCATAAATAAGGATTTATTAAAAAATCATTCCATGTCATTAGGGTGGACTTGGCAAGCCATACTTGATGGAAGTTCTTGCCCATTAAAGGAGCACTATGGTATTTAAAGGGGAGAAAAATGTTGCAACTATGAGCATTCATTTTTAGAAACATTGATAAACCAATTAAAAAGAAACTTGCATGATGCCTTACAAATGAAGTTTCACAAGTAAATCTGAATCTTGTAGGAACCGCTTGAACCAAGAAAAAATTAAATAAATAGATTGGATAATTCAAATAAAATGGCATATAAAATGGAAAAAGGTAAATTGTGTTTTAACTAGGCATCTTACTATAGATACATGCACTAAAGTAAATTTAAGGGAGTATTGGATGAGATGGGTACTATCCAATTGAAGACAAAAAACTCATTTCCAAGGTTGAACAAGGTCATAGACTAACTCAATTACAAGTAAATCTAGAAGTATTAACCATTTACAAGTAAATCCAGAAGTGCTCACCATTTGAAAATTGATATTTCATTGTTTTAGTTTCCTTTTCATGTGATTTCTGATGCCTCATCTAATCATTGAAATTCGATTTGCTCAAAAAAATGTTGAATGCATATAGATATCTGATATGAATATACTTAAGTTGAATCTTACTAAATAATTTCACTTAGCACTATCAAATTGACAACTGGGAGAGAATCTCCATTGTACTCACTTTTGCTATTCCTAAACCCATGGTTATGATGCTGAAATGTTGAGTACAAAAATAATTTGATCTATAAATAAAGAATGTTTGAAATAAAAAATTAAACAGCTAGAAAAGTTGAAAAAAGATGAAGCACAGAGATAGTGAAAACTAGAAAAGTAAATATAGATAGGAAGGCTTAATATAAAAATCTTAAAATTTGATCTAATATTCATTGAATGGTGGGAAACAATAAGGGGGAAAATTCTTGAATAGAGAGGCATAGAATTCAAATTTAAATTTTCTTTTCTCTATTTCTACCCTTCAAAAAAGTTAATCTACAACTGCAAAAAAAATTAGTAAAGAATTTTATCGCCAAACATTAAAGAATTTGAGATGGCTCTACTTTCATCTATTGAAAAATATATGTCAGTTTCCCTTCATTACTATCAGATTTCTTTCCTTATGACAAATGATAGGAAATTCTTAGATAGTCCAAACTTATTTTAGCACAGAGGCTAGACTTTTCATCAAAGTAAGTGTACAAAGCTATCGTTTAATATGTTATGATAATGAAAATATTGTAACTATAGCTTTAATAATGGCACCAGTAACTCCTAAACATAAATACCACCATTACAGATTAAAAAAACTATATTGAAAGGATGAATATACAATAACTACCAGCACTTTTGAATGCCTAGGATTACAAAGGAATGAAAATTTATTTTAAGTGCTAGATTCCTTGTACCAGATTTGAGAATGACATCTGCATTTGAATTTCTACTAGAAAGCATCACAATAACCCTAAAAAAGTCATAGAAAGTTCAGTTTAAAAAGATAACCTTGGCTTAATAGGACATAATTCAATCATTCAAGTGTTGGAGAAAGTCTTTAAAAAAATATTTTTAGGTTTCAGGGGCCTGAATAACTACATCTACACCTAATATAAGGAAACAAATAATGCCAATTGTACAAATAGTAAAAGTAGAATACCTTTACCAAAGCATAATAAGGAAGAAGGTTTCCCCAGCCCAATTAGAAGATTATTCTAGGAATTCATTAGAAGACATTGTATATTCCTTGTATATTAGGAATTAGAATTTATTAGAAATTAGAAGATGGTGTACTCAATGAAGATAAATAATAACTGAGATTCTACCTTTTACATCCTTTGATAGTACATAGCGTTCTTTGAAATTTTATAAATGTTGAGTGCAACTAATAGCAATAGATCCCCAAGAAGAACATATGTACTAGTGGTATGAAGCTTTTAATGTAATCAATTTTTTAAATTGCAATTGAATAATTCTTGCTAGGATTTGAACTATACATAACTGAAGGCCACAATGGGTGAGATTTTATCTAAAACAATTAATCATTCTAATAGGCTTTGGCTTTGGTTATTCAAAGATGTAAAATAATTTAGAGTATTTACTAGAGCATGACTGGAGAGTCACTTCTTTATGAGCATCCTGATTTTCTTTTAACATAAATTCAATTGCATTTCTCATGTAAGGCTTCATATTAAATGATGCTAACAAAAGCAAATAATAAGTAAACCCAGACTGTGTGCTTTTAAATTTTCAAAATTTATTTTGTAAAGAAAATCTAAAATGGGATAAATACTATGGTTAGATGTCAATTCTAACTATAGTAAAGTATGCCAAGAATATAGCACATGGAATTGCAAAGAAACTTGGAGCTATTGATGGCAATATGAACTTTTCTTCGAAGTTTTAGCCCGTCACCACCACCAACCCATTTGTGGCTATTGACATTGACAACAACATGGCTAGGATACAACACAAGAGGCTTTCCTCCATTAACTGTAAATTTCCCTATCTGAACAAATCCTTTTGGAACCACTACAACTAAAACACTTGAACTATGTTGTGCAATCTAGAAATAAAGTACACATATCAGACATGAAAATAATAATAAAAATTAGAGTATCACTTTAGAATTTTGTTACAGTGCATATCTAAAAATAAAGAATACATGTATTAGATATGAAAATAAAAATATCAGAAGCTAATTAATATCATCTTGGGAACCCATGCACACCTTCGCCATGGATCTAAAACTCTGAGGGCCTATGGAATGGGAAGTAGTTTTCCCTATAGAGATAGATGAGGGTTGTGGTACCTCAAATGAATGCATTGGCCCTTTCTAATCCAACCATAAATCTCGCAAGATAAAAACACACACCACACATCAATAGTTTTCCTATGAATCCACATGCCATTGCTAAAAATATAACCCCTAAAAGTGCTAAAAAACATGAGTAAAAATTTGGGGTTTCATTTGTCAAACATGACAACAAAAGAAAGTACTTAAAATAGGAAAATAGAATGGATGGAAAGCTTCATGAATTATAGGAATATCAACTAACACCTAACATTATGTTGACAACTAATATGTCCAAGATGTTAGGTATCAAGGAAGATTATTATAACTAGCACTTGCACCTTTTAAGGGTGCAAGGGTTAAGCCAATAGTCTTGTATACTTTTGATGATGTTCTTGAGTAGTTTGTACCATATTTCTGGTTATAATTTTAAGTTTTGCGGTTCTTGTAACTTATTTGATAGAACATTTCCACTTTTACTACTTTATGTTGTTAGAATAAATACATTTTGTTTGAAGTGCAATAAGATTTAGGAGAAATTCCTCTTCTTTTGTATAACTATATATGGATTACTTTGCAATTCTTATCTTACCTCCATCCCCCTCCTCTCTCTCTCTCTCTCTCTCTCTCTCTCTCTCTCTCTCTCTCTCTCTCTCTCTCTCTCTCTCTCTCTCTCTCTCTCTCCACCACTCTACCTCTCTTCCCTCATTCTATTATCCATTTTAGTCACTCTCCCCTACCTCTCTCTACCTCTGACTTCTTATCCTTCCCTATATCTCCCTATCTCTATCATTTCCTATATGAAATGAACAACATATCCTTTTAAAAAGATATTCAAAATTGACTTTGTCTTATCATCTCTATCTTTTCCACTCTATATTCCTCCATATTTGTACATCAGATTATATCCCTCTAATATCTATATCTTTTTATCCCTTCTCCTCCATATCTCCATTTATATATCCATATCTCTTTTTCTTTATCTCTCCTATAATCTTAAAGAATCCTTGAAAAAAATCTTGACTTGAAAAATACAGTAAGTGAACAAATGAGTCATTTAATTTTGTTTGGCTTAAAACAATAAATATTTGATTCAAATTAAATTAATATGCATTATAATAAAAACCTACTAAATATTAATCTATTTATTTGAATAATTTCAATATTTACTTTCTTGATTGGTGTGAATATGTTTTCATTTAAGTTGGTTAATAGAGTGAGAAGTGGTAGTCTACCCACTCTCTATAGGCATATTCCTCAAACATAATTAATGGTAATACACCAATCTCTATAATGGATGAAGTTATCAACAATGATTGATCAATTTTTCATGAGATAATTACAAAAAGTTCAACATCGAAATTACTTGTGAAAAAACTTTATTGTGATGTGAATATCAGGATTTAACTGTGTGATTTTGAGTCAAACTCGATGACCCATGTTTCATGAGTAGTGATTCAACATGAATCCATCTCTCATGAGAATAAATGAAAGACTTAGCACTCATTGGATCTAGGTGAGCATCACCTAGATCCAATGAGTGCTAAGTCTTTCATTTATTCTCATGAGAGATGGATTCATGTTGAATCACTACTCATGAAACATGGGTCATCGAGTTTGACTCAAAATCACACAGTTAAATCCTGATATTCACATCACAATTTGACTAGCTGTGGAAATCATGTCCTACTTATCAAAAAACTTTATGTTTCAATGTCAAAATAATAGTATAATTTATTAGGAAGAGTAAAGATGGATCAAAATCCATATGAACAAAGTTAGTTAAATATGTTCTTATTCTAATTTCATGTAAGTTTACCAAAATCAATTTCATTGAAAATTTTTATAGAAGTCATCATATTTTATTTTATATTTAAGAACTTTTTGAACCATCTCTATATTAACTATAAGTTATAATTTTTTACACATTTACCTTATTATTTTTATGATCCAAAGTGGTTAGGATCACACATAAACACTTCAACAAAGAGAGGAGATATATTTAGGACGACAACAATGTGAAATTAAGTATATGTATGATGCAAATAATATTGCAACTTAAGAAATATTAAATGATGTAACTAAAAGCACTTTAAATAGGTGAGAACAAATTTACTCCAATGCCCTCCTTAATTACAACATATGGAGAAAATTTATTATAGAAAATGTCAAATTTATTTAACCTATGAATGTACTTGAGAATTTCTTAGTCAACATGTCATAAATGTTGGATTAAATGTTACATCTCTTGAAATTGATGAAGAAAATAAAAATAACAATATGATAATATTTGTTTTGACAGTGTAAATTTTATTGATATCCAATTTTATGATCTAGTTTGCTTTCATATTCTATGATATACTATGAAGTTTAATTTGAAATATTGACAATAATAAGTCTACTAGTTCTTTGGGTTGTTTTACTTTTTATTTTAAGTTTAGACTCTTGTCTTGGGAGGCATGTTATGTTTTCTAATTTTAATTTATAGTTGGTTTTCTGTACTATTATGTTGGTTTATTTGATCGATGGTTTTGATAATATGTGGTTGCTTAATACCTTTTGAAAACTTTTTTTTGATAGAGGAAGGTGTGTGGATCTAGAATTCTATGCTCTATTAATGTGCTTCTAAGAGTGTTGTCATTGTATCACAAGTCAACCCACTCTTATTACTGCTTATTGCAAAAATATTGACAATAATAAAAATCTATATAATCAAATTGAAAAGATGTAAAAATTTCATGATATTAATACGACCATAATTAGATAAATTTTATCAATTTAAAAAGTTAATGAAAATAATCTCATAGATTGTAAAATAAATTTTATAACTAAATTAAAAAATAGTAAATTTATATTGGATCAACTTTGTTAAAGTATAAAAAGGTAAATTAAATTTATATACAATTATAACATAGTATACAAATACATATATAAAACACTTCATCTAAAGTTGTTAAATTACTACAATTTTTGTTTAATTAATCTTAAATTCAATTGTAATTTTATTCTAAGTTTTCAAAAGTCATTTTTTTACCAACATATTAATTTAAAAAATCATTAAAAGATTTAACCATTCCTAAAATCTCGTTGAAAGAAGAAGAACACAAGCCTCTTATTCTTTAGATTTTCATTAAAAGGATCACACTCAAGACCATAGATCACTTAATATAATCTGTCAAAATTAAAATATTTAAAGATTGTTCTCATTGACAATATGATAAGCTAAAAGTTAAACAAACTGAGAACTATGTCTCTTTCCAATTCACCAATTTTATTTAATGGTGAACAACATAAAATCAAGATATGAATAATCTGATAAAGTTGTTTTCTAAAATTATCTTTTTTTTTAGTGATAATCAAAGCTCACACTGTCAAATACTAATGCGATTAAATCAACGAAGGAATATAGTATCTTTAATTTAATGAAAATTAATGTCCAACAAAAAATAAAATTGATCTGACAAGGAAAGAGATCTGATTGAAATGAATTGAAAGCAGTTTCGTTGTACAATGCAGAGCTCACCAAAACGGACGAAGTTTTCAATGGAGTTTGTGTCAATTGACAGTAACTTTTATCTTATGCTAACATGTGAAATGTTAGTCTATTCTAAATGATAATGTGATATCATTATTATTAGATTAACATCTGCTCAAACAATATTATCTCTCATTAGATGTATCTATATTTTGATTTTTTTTGTACGATATGTTCATCATTGCCTACAGTTTTGATGTATATAGCTAATTTGACAGGAAATGACAGATTTTATGAATTGCTCAAGTTTCTCGAATTCACGTTGGGATCTGTACCCATTGTTCATACTGATGATACTTGCAATAACCAAATATTCCTCCTGGAACATCCCAATGTTGAACATCGCTATGTTTGTGCATTTGATTCTCCGAGCCTCAAGTCTATCAAGGATTTCGTTGCTAAACATTCTGAATAGCTCAAGAATTCTCTCAAGTAAGATGGACACTTTTGTTTCGAATCTTGCAGGTTATGTAGCTAGTCTAGAGATCCTTCGCTTGCAATTTTTAATTCTCTTTGATACAGGTTGGAAGAAGTTGATGGAACTAAGAGATATCTGCTTGCTTCTTCAAAGAAATTGTTGAAACTTGCAACCATCGTAAAAGTCAGAAATTTTGTTGGATTTGTCATTTTACGGGTCCTACACCACCAGAGTGTCATAACATTTCGGTGGAAAATCTCGCAGTAATAATGTGAAGAGTCATAGTTGGTGACCAAAGCACAAAAATTTGATAGAAAAGATACACACCCTAAAAGGCCAATGAAGGGAGCATAATGAAAATCTCCTTCGATCGTTCCATATCAGTCACTCTATGAAAATTTGTATGCATGAACTTCTGTCACAAATTACAACTCAGAATGGACATGCTAACCTTTGTAAAGAGTCATGAAATTGAAGTTTGGTAAAGGCAAAGTATATTAAAAAGACGAATACCTACATACAGACACACAACTATTAAAGATATTAGTACGATATCACAAATTGATATTGGAACATAACTTGGCTCCCTGAAGCTTTTCCATGTAGAGTACTACGCTACACCTGTGAAGACATGAAAAAAATGAGGTATTGCGGAGCTCCGTGTCCTACATGATTTTTCCAACTTCGTAGTCACCCTCTCTATCTCATTTTTTCAGCCTTTGTGTATTCTTATCTTGTGGGCTTGTATTCTGATAATATGTGGGTCGTAGACTGCACATTACACTGTGCTTTCAAGGAAAAATGGAAAGATAACGCTTTTCCCTTTAGTATTTCTATTTTTTTCTAACTACGATTATCTGCCCTAGAATAAACTTCAGACCCATAATTGTTGTGCCTCCCTGGAGATTTCTCTATAGAGATACTATTTCCTGGGTGATTTCCACCCTATGATATATTTGTCCTGGCATTTCCAGTAGCTCATAACGGTTAAGATACCAGCTAAGGCAGACGAAGTCGACCATTCCTTGGTTAGGACCACATGAGAGGTTCTGCTCAACTGCAGGCTATACAAGAGGTACAGCCCCTCGAAACGGTAACGTGTCAAACATGACAGACATTTCACATATTGGAGCAAGATCGACATTATAGAACCGAATCCTTTGTTTTCTTTTGGATAACTGAATTTTTTTTTATATAGTCAATCCTCTATTATTCTGCATACAAGGTTCTCCAGAATAGCAGGTCTCTAAAAAATAGGGACCTGCTTAAAATAAAGCCTAAAACCAATAATCTGTGGAGTGAAATTATTAGCATTAACAGAAAATTGAAAGAGAAAAAGAAGGGGGGTGATGATGAGGTGGAGTATCATTCAGCTAAGAATGGGTTCCAATGGTCATGGGAAATGAGCCATTTAAATAGCCAGAGCAAGAGTAGTGCAGTCATAGTTGTCGAGCCTCCACTGCCTCCTCCCAAACAACAACTCACCATATTGCGGCCTTTCACTTGGGAAGAAGTGGCCCTCCAAATGATTATCATTCAGAGATGGAGGCACAGGGGCCCTTTTATGCTACTTCCTTGAGCAAAACAAAACAAATATAGATATTACTCGCATTGCCTCGCCCATCTATAAGGTTGTGTTATTTCCTTCCATCAACAACTTAAATGTTGATAGTTTTAAAGCACAAATTGGTTTCTGAATTTGTTTCTAATTAAATTTATGATTCTCTTTCTCATTCGAATGTTTTAAATGTGTTTTGTAATGTTGGATAACTGGATTTTTTTGGATAACGAACTTGTCATAACTGTGTTTCCAAAGTCTGTTAATGGGCGGCAGAGTTGAGGTCTGTGGCACAACTGTATAACCCTCATCTTTTCTTTGTGGTGGGATTCATGTCCATATTTTTTCCCTCACAGGGAAAAGAAAACTTCAAGTCAGAACAAATTGTGATTTATGAGAGGATGGCAAAAGGCACTCTCAACCATCTCTTATGCTCTTCTAATGCCCTAAAATATATTCTGGGTTGGCCTTTCATGCTCAACATTGCCCTCGCTGCTTGAGGCCTTTCCTTCCTCCATGATTTGTCTCCTATTGAGGTTTGAATCAGTATTGCTCTTCAATTCATTCCCAAGTTCTATGAATATGTAGTCATGCACTGCCATTAACATAAATTGATTACCTGCCAACGTAAGAAAATTGATTAGATCGGGTTTATTTACCGTCGCATGCAAGTCACAGGTTTGTTGATCGTGATCTTGCTAATATGGATAGTTGGCAATTAAGGTTTGATTCTATATTTAAAATGCAAAATGCATACTTTAGATTTTTCATTGTAGACTTCTCATTCTTGATAAATGTCTATCAAAACTAAATTGCTAAAAATCAAGGTTGCACGGTACGTGGGTACGGGAACGGGGATGGGTACGGGAACGGGTACGGGTACGCATATTTTTCAAAATAGGGGACGGGGGTACGTGTGTATGCCTATTTTTTCTATATTATTAATATTTTATAGAAAATATAAAAATCAAAATATACGTCATGAGTCATGACATTGAGCATTCAAAACAAGAAATTTGAAATATATATATATATATATGCTATTGCTGAATGTTTAATGTTTAAAGTATTTTTCATAATAGGGGACGGAGGTACTTGGGAATGTCAAACTTATTTAAAAATTATACCTTTATATTTATAAAAAATCTGAAATTATGAGTCATGACAATAGTTTTTCAAAACAAGAACAGTGATAAAGTTTGCAAATGTAATATATTGTTTTCAGTTTCAGATTTGCTATATGTTTGAAATAATAATACATGATAAATGCTTAGATGCATAACAAAGAAGGCAGACTTTAAACATGAACAAGAGGATCCTAAATCATATAACAATGACATATTGCAAATGATAAACTTATGACTTGAACAGTGATAAAGTTTATTGTTAATGAGTACCAAAGTTTCAAATTGATTTGTTATTGAATTAAGTTTGATAAACAAGCTAATACAAAAATAAAAAACCAAAATCAAAATCTTAATCAAGGTCCTTAGCTATGATGCTCTCCACCGAGTACCCGGTACGTGGGATACGTGTACCCGATACTTGGGTACGTGGGTACTCGATGGGTACGAGTACCAGGGGTGTGGGTACGAGTACCCATGCAACCTTGCTAAAAATAGACCATTTCAAATGCTAAGTGTATTTCATATTCATATATATATATATATATATATATAATATTTAGATATCGGTTTGCCTAAGTTCATGTAGCCTTATATCAAGCCACTAATGTGCACTGAATTTGACCAGAGTTTTCTTTGAGTGTTTGATTGAAATCTGCAATCATATTTTCTATATCCTTATTTTCCATTGTTGAAGGTTGCAGTGCCTACTATTTGTGCATTTGTTTAAACTCCCTTTTTTTAATATTGTTTGAAAAATAGTTTCTATCCATCTCGATACCTTATTTCGGAAGCTATTATTGTTGGTTGATGGGACAACCAACCTGGCTGGAAAAATTAAATAAAATTTATTCTAATCTTCTCTACCCCTCCATGGCTTTCTCAACTACCTTCATTTTAAAATGGCTTTTTGTGTAGCTTGCATAGCAAGCAAGTTCTTTCCAAAAAAATTTATGCTTATTTTATTCCAGCTTATTCTGGAAGCTTTTGTGTGTAAAAAGCTATATTTTGTAAAGTTTTTTGCGACTCATTATGCAAGAAGAAAGTGTATTGTATGCAGCTGTAGGTTAAAAAAAACATGGGCAGCAAACAGAGGTTTTTGTTGTGTATGAAAAACAAAGCATTTCTAGACAGCTCTTTTGGCAATGTTAATGCAAATCTTATTTCTTGTTTAATGGCAAATGTGTGGATTACAATTTGAGTTTTAATTGATGTTGTTTTATTTCATTTCCTTCCATTCTCTCTTGTGTCTACTTCAAACATTGTAGCAGAGCTATCTTCTCTTCTTTTAACATGATATCAAAGCAGGTTGTGAAATTTGAAGAGTGAAGTTCAACTTGAAGACCTTGGAGTTGAAGATTGAAGAGCAAGTTGAAGTTTTTGACAAGTTTGGAGCAAAGAAGGAAAAGGGTATTTGTTGAAAGACAATTTTAGGCTGAAGAATTATGAAAGGAACAAGTGGAAGCATTTCATAGCTCCAGATTCCAATTTTTAATGGTAAAAATTATGACTATTGGAGCATCAAGATGAAAACTATGTTTTGTTCTCAAGGCATTTGGAATCTTGTTGAAAATGGGTTCACAGAACCAGCAAATCAAACAGCATTTCAAGCACTTTCACAAGCAGATAAATATTTATTAGAAGAAAATAAAAAGAAAGATGCTAAGGCACTCTTCTTCATTCAACAAGAAATGGAAGAATCCATCTTTCCAAAGCTTGTAGTTGCCACGAGATCAAAACAAGCATGGGATAGTCTACAAACAGCATACCAAGGCACAAGCAAGGTAAAAATGGCAAAATTATAAATTCTTAGAAGGGATTTTGAAAATTTACAAATGAAGGACTCAGATTCAATAGATTTTTTTTTCACTCATGCAATGTCAATAGTAAATCAGCTAAGGTCTTATGGAGACACTATTAAAGACCAAAAGGTTGTGGAGAAAATACTTAGAAGTTTACCCATGAAATTTGACCCAGTTGTAGTGGCCATTAAGGAGTCCAAAGATCTTACCCAGTTGTTTCTAGATGAATTAATGGGATCACTCTTGACACATGAGCAAAGACTAAACCATTCTAGGTCATCATCATTGGAAAATACATTCAAAACTTTGTTATCATTTGGTAGAACAAGAGGGAGATCAAACTACAGTAGAGGCAAAGGACATTTCTCACCAAGGGGAGGAAGAGACAATGCACAATATGAAAGTAGAAGACCAACATCAAGCCCACAACCCCATTTTACATCAACAAGAGGAAGGGGGAGCAGTCATTCTCATAGCCATCATCAAGGAGAAAGGTATGATAAATCAAACATCCAATGTCATTATTGCAGCGAATTTGGGTATTTTGCATCAGAATGTAGGAAAAAACAATATTGTTTGAACAAACAAAAGGCACATTTTACAAATGAAAACAAGCCCAACACTAGTGAGCAAGACACTATATTAATAACATGTAATGCAGCACAAGAGAGTTCCAAAGAAGTGTGGTTTTTAGATAGTGGTTGTAGTAATCACATGAGCAGTAATAAGGAGATGTTTTCAACAATAGATGATTCAATAAAATCAGAAGTAAACCTAGGAAACAATCAAAGAGTTTCAATCATGGGCAAAGGATCAATTGGCATAAAAACTAAGCAAGGTGAGACAAAACAAATCTCTGATGTATATTATGTCCCTAGATTACAACATAATCTCATTAGTATTGGACAATTAGTGCAAAAAGGGTATAGAGTTTATTTTGAAAATGGTGAATGTGTTATTTTAGACAAGAAACCAAGCAATAGGCTAATTGCAAAAGTTGAAATGATAAAAAATACAATGTTTCCATTGAAGATTCAAAGTGAAGTATTTTTAGAGTCACAAGGATTGCAAAAGCTTGATGAAGTAGCTTTTAAAGCATCATATAAAAATGAAACTTGGTTATGGCATTTAAGGCTTGGGCATTTAAACTTCAAAGGATTGCAACTACTATACAACAAGAAAATGGTTTGTGGACTGCCACCAATAGAGCCTGTTAAGACCACATGTGAGAGTTGCATTTTGGCAAAGCAACATAGGAAATTATTTTTAGTAGGAGAGTCCTATAGAGCCAAACAACCACTCGAAATAGTGCATTCTGACATTTGTGGACCTATGCAAACACCATCCATTAGTGGAAAGCTTTATTTCATAACATTTATAGATGACTTTAGTAGAAAAGCATGGGTTTATTTTTTGAAATACAAATCAGATGCATTTACTGTTTTAAGGAATTCAAGGCAAAAGTTGAAAAAGAGAGTGTTTATTTTATAAAAACATTGAGAACCAATCAAGGTGGAGAGTATTTGTCAAATGATTTTTATAATTTTTACAAACAAAATGGCATACACAAATAATTTACAGCAAGGTATACTCCTCAACAAAATGGAGTAGTTGAGAGGAAGAATAGAACAATCATGGAAATGGAAAAAAGTATGATAAAAGAAAAACATCTACCAAATGAGTATTGGGTTGAAGCTGTTGCATGCTCAACATACATTTTGAATAGGTGTCCAACAAAGGCAGTGATAAATAAAACACCCAATGAAGCTTGGAGCAAAAGGAAGCATAACATTTCACATTTGAGAGTTTTTGGATGTGTGGCATACTCCTTAGTTCCTCGAGAGTTAAGACAAAAATTAGATGACAAAGGAGAGAAATGTATTTTTGTTGGTTATAGTGAGCATTTCAAAGCATATAAGCTATACAATCCCATTACAAAGAAGTTGATAATCAGCTGTGATGTTGAGTTTATTGAAGAAGAAGCATGAGATGGCAGCATACATAAAACAACAACAAGAGCAGCTAGTTTTCAACAAGAGGATGAAGAGGATGAGACTCAAAGGTTGAATCCACTTACACAAGTAAATGTACCTACACAAGCTAATGCACCAACAACACCTTTAAGGGCAGCAAGCATAGCAAACACTACATCAGCAAGTAATAACAGCAATGGGTCTTCTAATCCAACATTTGCATCATTGAGATCAAGACCAATTAACACATCAAAGAAGACAAGAAGTCTAAGGTAGATTTATGATGAATTAGATGAGGCTGAAAATGATGATTTATGCACTAATTTTGCATTCTTAGCACATGTTGATCCAATTTATTTTGAAGAAGTAGTAGAAGATGATAAATGGATTGCAGCCATGGATGAAGAAATTCAGTCAATAGAAAAGAATGAAACTTGAGATCTAGTTGATCCTCCTAAAGGCAAGGATGTAATTGGAGTTAAATGGGTTTACAAAACAAAGTATAATGCTGATGGAAAAGTAGAAAAACACAAGGCAAGACTAGTAGCTAAAGGCTTTGCACAACAACTCGGTATAGACTACAATGAAACTTTTGCACCCATGGAAAAATTGGATACAATAAGGATGGTCTTATCTATTGCAGCTCAAAACAATTGGAAGGTTTACCAAATGGATGCCAAATCAGCATTCCTAAATGGCATTTTGGAAGAAGTGTATGTAAATCAGCCACCTAGTTATGAAATTTTAGGGCAAGAACATAAGGTATACAAATTGAAAAAGGCACTATATGGTTTAAAGCAAGCTCCTAGAGTGTGGTATAGCAGAATAGATTCTTATTTTGTGATTAATGGCTTTGGCAAGTGTGGCAATGAACCAACCTTATATGTCAAAGTGAATGAACAAAATGAAATGTTGATTGTTTGCTTGTATGTAGATGACTTGATATTTACAGGTGATATGGAAATTAATTTATTTAAGGAAGCCATGAAAAAAGAATTTGAAATGACTGATTTAGGCATTATGAAATACTTTCTTGGCATGGAGGTAAGTCAAACTAATCAAGGTATTTTCATTTGTCAAAGCAAGTATACAAATGATGTGTTGAAGAGGTTTAAGATGGAAAAAGTTAATCCAGCACCAACACCCGTTGCATTGGGTTTAAAACTTAGTAAGAATGATCAAGGCTCTACTCTTGATGCAACTTTATTTAAAAGATTAGTTGGTAGCCTCATGTATTTAATAGCTACAAGACCGGACATCATGTTTGGTGTTAGTCTCATTTCAAGATTTATGGGAAAACCAAAAGAGTCACATTGGAAAGCTAGAAAAAGAATTTTACGATACATAGTTGGAACAAAGAATTTTGGAATTTTGTACACATTTTCAAATGATTGTAAGTTGATTGGATACACAGATAGTGATTATGGAGGTAGCATGGATGATAGAAAAAGTGCTTTCGGATATGTTTTTCATCTTGGCACCGGTGCTATCTCTTGGAGATCAAAGAAGCAACCTATTGTCACCCTCTCATCAACTGAAGCAAAGTACATTGCAGCCACATCAGCAGCTTGTCAAGCAATTTGGATGAGGAGAGTACTTTCAGAGTTGGGGCATCAAGAAGATGGAACAACAAAGATCTATTGTAACAACAATTCAGCAATTGCCTTGTCCAAAAACCATGTTTTCCATAAAAGAACTAAGCACATAGATACTAGATATCATTTCATTAGAGAATTGGTAAACAATGGTAATATTTATTTTTAGTTTTGTAGGTCTAAAGAACAACTGGCAAATATTTTCACAAAGCCACTTGCAAAGAAAGATTTTGTGTACATTCGAGATGGAATTGGAGTCACAGACATGAATGGTAGTGAAGATTAAGGGGGAGTGATGGTTGACGGGACAGCCAGCCTGGCTAGAAAAATTAAATAAAATTTATTCTAATCTTCTCTACCCCTCCGTAGCTTTCTCAACTACCTTTATTTTTAAATGGTTTTTTGTTTAGCTTGCATAGCAAGCAAGTCAAGCAAGTTCTTTCGAGAACTTTTTATGCTTATTTTATTCCAGCTTATTCTGGAAGCTTTTGTGTGTAAAAAGCTATCTTTTGTAAAGTTTTTTGCAACTCATTATGCAAGAAGAAAGTGTATTGTATGCAGCTGTAGGTAAAAAAAAAATTAGGGGCAGCAAACAGAGCTTTTTGTTGTGTATGAAAAACAGAGCATTTTTGGACAGCTCTTTTGGCAATGTTAATGCAAATCTTATTTCTTGTTTAATGGAAAATGTGTGGTTTATAGTTTGAGTTTTAATTGCTGCTGTTTTATTTCATTTCCTTCCTTTCTCTCTTGTGTCTACTTCAAACATTGTAGCAGAGTTGTCTTCTCTTCTTTTAACAATATTTAATACCACCATTTTTTCTCCATATGAGAATATTGTTTTAAGACTGCACTTTGCAAATATTTGTAACTTTGTTGCCGAGTTCTTTCAAAAGAAAATGATTTTAGGTTAGTTTTTCTATTGGTTCCATGTTGGGTTTAATGTGATCTTCATGTAAATTAGTCCTTAGCTTTGCAATCATTATTTTCTTTTTCATGTTGTTTACATTAGCCTTTGTTTTTTTTAACATATTGATCAAATCTTACAAAATAAATATAATATTCCTTTGAAATTAAGAAACAAAAAATGGTGGAAATTGACTTTTCCATAAATTTATCAACTCAATTGTTTTTGAAAACACAAATTGTTGCTACAGGAGGCTCTTTAATTTTTATGTCGACCCCATTTTTTCCAAATTTCTTCTCTTTATTTTCTTTTAACACTCCTCCTCAACTTCTCCATAACATGACATTTTAGTTTGTGTTAACAAATATTGATTACTGTGGAATGTTTCACTTTATCATGTTTCCTACTCCATAATTGGCATAATTCTAACTTGATGTCTAATGCCATTTATACTTTTACCCTATTCTTTTCTCAGAACAACCATGTGCAGGTTTTAGGTCAATGATACCCACCATGCTCATTTACTAAATTTTTATGACTTCTAGAGACCATTTTATAGATATGTAAATTCTAATTTTTTGTGGTTTTACAAGACCGAAATTTAAGGCTTTTGAAAATTTCACTTTTGAATTTATTATCTCCTATATTTAAAAGCAAACATCACCTCAATAATGTTGGAGGTTAATGTTACAAGGCTATTCAATACTTTACAGTTTCAAATTCAAACTGTCATACTGTATTTTAAAAATCAGAGAGATGATTGTTATATCATTATGATAATTTTGTCACATGAATATTAATATATGCTTTCATGCACACTTAACTATTTACATTCAATGAAATAGAGAAATTGCTCAAGAGCAATACATGCTAGCTTGACTCTAATCTACATTATCTCATCTCTAATTTCATACATAGGCATGAGCTTTTTAGAAAATGGAATTTATGATCATTAAATCCCCACCAATTGGGTGCTCCTTCTTGAGTTTTTTTTTAACTTTGAAAGGTTGTCCCCATTATTCTATTAATGTGAACATGACATGTCATCTTGTTATTATTTTAATTTTGTAAATGTTGTAGATTAGGGGCTAGTTAAAGCTCACACTTTTTGTTGATAGTAGTCTAAATTTGTTTAACAAATTAAGATGAAATTTGGTATGGTTAAGACCATTTTGCTGGGGGAAATTGTAAAGGCATAATAGATGTTTCTAGAGTATTAGGTTTAGGTCTAGGTTATATCAGCTAAAGTATTTTCCAGAAGTTTGAGTAAGCTATAGTATTTTTCAAAAATTTGTAGATATTTTGTCCTGTCAGCTAATGCTAGATTTCTCTAGAATATTGTACACTTGCCTATAAAAAGGCACCATGTATTCATTTGAAATCACTGTGAATGAAACATAATATATTTTTATTGTGTCACAGCACATTGTGTTTGGTGTTTTGCATTTTGATGTGCCTCTACCCATTCATCAAATTGGTATCAAAGCCTAGTTGGATAGAAGGTTGGACAGAATTTCAAATTGTGATAAAAGAGCAAGTGGTGTGTTGGTGCTGCTAAATGGTGGAGGATTTTTTGTGTTACAGGAAGAGAAAAAAAGAGGAAAAGTTGGCAAAAAAGGTATGGTGTGAATTCTTATAATTATTTAATTACATTTGAGAAATTATAATAGTAGAAGAATATTGTGAGGAGTCTATCCGTCTAAAGGTTTGTTTCAAGCTATTTGAAGATTTAATTCTGGAAGCAAAAAGGTATTTAGAATTTTCTAAAAGATAGAGTAAAGTGTGTCAAATTGTTGATTTCAATGGGAAAATCCGGTAGAGTTCAAAAAGAGAAGGCAAATAAGTTAGAAGAAGAATTAGTGATTGTGAAGGAAGAAAATGCAAGATTATTGTGTGAAAAATATTTTTTTTGAAAGGAATTAGGAAAAGTAAGAAATGAAATGGGAGAAGAAAAGTCTAAATTGTTAAATGAAATTAGTCTCCATATAGAGGCAATTGAAGAGCTAGAGAATAGGCTAAAATTTGTGAAAGAAGTACATAATTGGTAGGTGAAGGAAACATGTAAGCTTAGAGAGAAAAATTAAGAATTAGAAGAAAAGTATTTTTTTGATGATGCTAAGAAAAAGAACAAAGTTTTAGAAGAAAATGTGAAGAAATTGGAAGAGAAAAATAATGTGTTAAAGAAGGAAATGTCTGCTATGAAAAAAGAGAAAGAATGTTTGGATGTGAAACCATTTTTATGTGATGTATCTTGTGACACAAATGATTTGAGTGATTATGAGATTGAGAAATGTGATTTTGCTAAAGTCGTTTGCAAAAAGGAGTGTAATGATGAACATGAAAATTGTATTGACAAAACTTCTAGCTATTATAATGACAATATTAGTTTGAAGATTATGAAAATAATGGGTTTCAAAGGTAAAGTTTTAGGAAAGGATGAACAGGGATTAAGGAATCCGATTGAGACTACAATCAAGCCAAAATATGCAGGTCTTGGATATGATCTAGGTAGTGGAAAGATGAATAAAGGGTTGAGAGAGTCAATTGAAGGGTTAAAGATTGTGCAATGTTCACATTTTAATAGGAAAGGGCATAGAAAGGATAGGTGTTGGGATTTAAATTCGTGTAATATTTGTGGCTTGAAAAATCATTGTGATAAGACATGTTGGAATAAAGAGTGCAATGAAGATTTTATGGTAGGTTGCATCAAAATGGATTGTGGATGGAACTATGGATCAAATTGGCAAAGAATTGCAAGAATGATTAGAGGTTTATTTAGGTACAAATGTTCAAGTATAAGAAGGAATGTAGCAACATTGGGAAATAGATTAGAGCAAGGCATCAAAGAGGCAAAAGGTTATCAAGATGTGTGACAAATGAGGCAAGATTATCAATGGATCTAGTGAAAAGAGGAAACCGTTGGCAGCCAATTGCTTAGAAAATGTTTGTAGAAATTAACGGTTGCAGCCTTGGGAGACACTATTAATGAAGACATTAACAATTATGAAGATTATCAAAAAATGGCATTTTGGCATCAGGCAAAAGAAAGGATTTGGAATTTGTATGCAACAGCATTTTAGGTTGAAATTAGGGGGGAGTGTTGGAATGTGTAATTTCCCCTCAAATGAAATGTAAAGGCATAATAGATGTTTCTAGAGTATTAGGTTTAGGTCTAGGTTATGTGGCTGAAGTATTTTCTAGAAGTTTTTTAGCTATAGTATTTTTCAAAAATTTGTAGATATTTTGTCTTCTCAGCTAATGCTAAATTTCTCTAGAATATTGTACACTTTCCTATAAAAAGGCACTATGTATTCATTTGAAATCGCCATGAATTAAATATAATATATTTTTATTGTGTTGTAGCACATTGTGTTTGGTGTTTTTTATTTTCCTATGCCTCTGCCCATACATCACATTTGACCATAATAATATTCTAATTTGTTAGTAACACTAGTGAGAAAATATGACAAGGGCATCTATAGGGATCACTTAGAGTGACAAGGTGACACACTTTCTTTCTTTTTTTCTTGTAGTGTTGGTGGTATTTCATAGTTATAGATGGAGTTTTTTCCCTCTTGGTGTGTGTTTCATAGTTATATGTGGAGTTTTTTCCTCTTGGTGTGTGTACTAATGAGAGAGTATATGTCCAGTTTTTTTCTCTTAGTCTGTACTAATGAGAAAGAGTGGTTGACCTTTAAATTTTCAATAAATTTCTTCAACATGATGGCATTTGCAAGGCATATAATTCAGTCTATTGGTAATGTTTGAAAAGTAATTGAACAAGTTGATAAATCCAAACAATGGATGAGCATATAAGCTTTACTAAACCAAAAATATTGTGGTGTCTTGAGCTTAGCTCTTCACAAACTATCAACAATATTCTATACAAATTAACCTTTTCAAATGTGTAGAGGTCTATCAATAGCGACCTAGTTGTGTTTTTAGTTTTTCTCTTCAATTCTTGTAGTAGTTCATAGTCACATTTTTTTTTCTATGTTAGCTCTAATATTTGCCTACATCTTTAAAAATTAAGGGAGATACTTCTTGGTGTCCATAACATTTCAAAGTATTATAAAAATTGACCTTGCATAACATTATAGCACTAGCCACGTCAAAAGTAGTGGAGTAGTCTATTTAAAATGATATAATGTTAGGAGCACAAAATAGATTGTTTGGGAAATTATATACATGTTCCATGATGAAATTGCGAGTAGGTGCTTAGAAATTGTTATGTAATGGAATTATCAATTGTTTCTAAAATTTTGAAAGTAAATCGATAGCCAAGTAGTTTCTAAGGATCGTGTTATTACTTATTATTATTTTTTTTTATAATAAAAAATTCCCCACATTTTAAGAATTAAACATTTGGTTCACCTACATAGTTATGCTAACCTTTGTCACATTTTTCCTATCCTGGCAACTAGGTTAATGGACACCATCTACTATTGTGTAACAAAGTATCATAAAAGATGTCTATATATGCATGACGTGGAATTTTTTGACGAAAATAGAGCGATAATATGAGGCAATTAAGGGGATCATCACAAATCCCTCTGGCTAATCTGCCATATCTAGTCATGCTTGGTAAAAATGAAATATATTTTTGTAGTTTGTGTTATAAACAACATGGATAAACTTTGTGACTAGAAATAAATTAAATTAATCTAAAATCTATGGCAATGGGTACTATGCTACATTTGAGATAATATTTACAAATAAAATGAAAATTTGTTCCTCATTAAATGAGTGGCAAATATGAGGTGTCATAAAAGAGTCATGAGGAGATTTGAAGTATAATTAGAATTGACAAATAGCAAGTAAAACTAATGAATGTAATAATTCACAAACAATAAATTGAGCACTAGTAGACTGAACTGACTCATTTGAAAGATTGTATTTAAAGATTGCATTTGTGAAATAGTCTCCAATCAGCCTTCCCAAAGTTTGTACCTAATTATCAATTAAGATTCAAGACTCATTTTCATAACCCATCTGTAATAAGAATCAACAAAAAAATTTAATTGCAAATATGGATGAAATAGTCATCATATTTGTAGGAGAAATAATATTACTGCCATAATTATACAATATCACATTCTCATGCACATTGCCATAATTATACAATATTACATTCTTATGCACATTTCCATGTTCAATAGCATTTAGAGTACTAAATTAAAAATTCATTTACGTTTAATTAATTCAATATTTTTATGTCAATGAGATCTATTGGCATTTACTGCATTTATCATTTCTATACCTCTATTAAGATTAACAAAAATTATTATAAAAATTTCAATCACGTTCTATTATTTAAAATGAATTTGTCAAATTGAAGAGAATGTACTTCGGCATACCTATCGGGACATTCGGCTAAAAACGCAAAACGCTTTGAGTGTAATTGTCATTGCAATTCCTAGATGTTCCCGAGCTACGTTTGTTTTGTCTACGTTGGAAGAGTGTCTATCTACAATAACATTTAACACTCTTAGTTTGGTTTGAGGCGTTTCCGGCTTTGTTGATAAACTTTTTCAGTTTAGCATTATTATAGGCAATATTAGTTTGATGTCTAGTAAGACTTTTATTATGTTATTTTGTATGTTGTTTTTGAATTGACAGCAGTGGAGATTAATTTTGTGTAGAGGTAATCTGCTGGTAGTTACCAGTTTGTTTGTGAGGGCCAACCCTCTTATTTGACTGCTTTTTAATTCAAAAACATTTAACGTTCTTATTATATTTTTAGCCACGTGTCCAAGCGAGACCTCCTATCATCCGCATGGCCAAATCCGTCGCAACAATGAAAAGTTTCGTAGCTTATTACATTTTCAGCAGCTTATTAGGAATTATTCATGTGGATCCTATAAGTGAGTGCAGCGAGAAAGAAATTGAATTTGATTAACAAGGTTTTTAACAATCAGAGTTGAGGAACTTCACATTTTATATCACGTTTTCTGCTAAAGTAAAGATTGTGTTGCAGACGCAAATGCTTTGGAGAGTTGTTTTTCACTTTGTTATTTGTGTCTATTTGGTGGGCTTTACTGCTGCCAGATGTGTTCCTAAAAAGTGCGGTTCAATGATCGACAATTCCCATTGTGGACACCCTGATTTTCAGATCTCATGCAGAAAAGATGGATTTACTGAGCTGCTCTCTCCACACTTTTCTGCCTATAGAATTAATTTTACTCTTAATGGATTTAATTCTCGATTTTTTTTATTTTCAAGGTAACTCTTCGAAGGTTATGAATATCGATTATGAGGGTCATCTCATCATAAGTTCTTATTTTATGTATGCCTCTTCCTGTGATCCAAAGATTGGTGCGAGAAACTACTTTGAGCTATCTTCCCGGGGGCCTTTCACTATTTCAGATTTCAATAGGTTAGTGGTTGTCGGCAACCAAACATTTGGTACCTACAGTTTTGGGGATTTGGGAGAGGCCAGATGTGTGACAATCGACCTTCAAAGTGATCAACCATATTGTCGCTACGGCTGCTGCAAAATTAACCTCCCTGATAATTTACCATTTGTAAATATCACAGGTGGTGGTATGTTTCATTTGCACAATGATAACCATACTAAATGCGGCTTCTCCACCATAATGGACCCCTCCACCTTCACCATTGCCGATAATGAAACAGACATCTTTTGGAGAGAAAGGAGGGGCGCGGATTATGGCCTCCGCCTTAACTGGGGTATCGGGGAACAGGATTGTTCCGAGGCCAAAGCAACGCCTGATTATTCATGTTCCATCTATGCACAATGTTTTCACGCGCCTTCAGGAAAAGGATACGTTTGCAAATGCCCACCTGGGTATGAAGGAAACGGATACTCCAATGGCACTGATTGCACAGGTACACCTCATCTTTTTCTGACTTAGATAGCCCTGTTTAATGCATTTTTCATATTACTCTTTCAAATCTTAATTATAACCCTTTCAACAATGATGGTAAATCTTCAGATATAAACGAATGTACCAGTCACACAAACCGGAGTATGTGTGTTGGAGCAAAGCAAGGGGGAATATGCCACAATTTGGCAGGATCATATAATTGTTTATGTGCAAAAGGATTTGTGGGTGATGGCTTTACAAATGGGACAGGATGCAAGTCTGCCAATTTAAATAGCCTTGTCTTTCCTGCAATTATGGGTAACCAAATATTCAATACATTGTTTGTGTTTGAGTTATTCAAATTGTTTGGTTGCAAGATAATTGAAAAATACTTTACTTTTATCATAAAGTTTGATCTTTGAGATGTGGTGACATATACAGGATCGTTCTCTTCGTTTGTGGTTGTTTGTTTAGCAGCGTCTCTTTTGGTTTGCTGGCTAAAGAAACACTCCTTGAAACTTGTGGAAGCCAAATATTATCAATTGTTGCAACAACAAAAATTTTCTACAGTGGGTTAAGAAAGCCTCGAAATATTTTCTGCCAAAGAACTTGCAAGAGCTTATAATAATTATTCACAGGAAATGGTGTTGGGAAGCGGTGGTTGTGGAATTGTGTTCACAGCCGTTCTATTAAATGGTATTCTTGTAGACATTAAAAAGTCCAAGCAAGCTTTAAAACTAGAGGATGATTATGAGTTTCTAAATGAAGTCACTATTCTCTCTCAAATAAATCATAGAAACATAGTGAAAATGTTAGGTTGTTGTATCCAAACTGAATTTCCATAGTTGGTATCAGAATTTGTTTCAAACGGAACACTCTATGAACATTTACACTCTAAAGATGGGTCTTTGTCTTGGCCTTCACATCTACAAATTGCAATTGAGACAGGGGAGGCTTTGACTTATTTGCATTCTGGAGCATCTCAACCCATTTTCCATCGGGATGTAAAATCATCTTTCCCAAAGTTGCAGACTTTGGGATATCTTATCTGATCTCAGCTTCCAATAACACACATGTTACTACGTATAATATGAAGGGCACAAGGGGTTACCTAGATCCCGAGTACTTCAAAATATTTCAATTTACTAAAAAAAGTGATGTATATAGTTTTAGTGTAGTCTTGGTTGAGCTTTTAGCTGCTTTGAAACCGATCTTTGAAGAAAGGGACAGTGAGGAGATGAGTTTATCTAGTCTTTCTTTTTTTATCAAGGCTCGACCACAGTCGTCTCAAAGAAATCTTAGATAAAAAAGTATTCAAGCCTGAAAAAGCAACAAATGCAAGATATGACATGGATAGCAAGAGAATGCTTTCACTTAGAAAGGAGGAAGAGACCATCAATGAAAGAGATGGTGGATGACCTATTTTGGGTCAGAGGCAACACAAGAAGGATAAAATTCCTTGGTGCTGACAAATGTGAGGACTCAATGTTTAACAATAGAAGCATTTCAAGAGAAGCATCACCAATGCCATACAAATTGAGGAGTTATTTTTTGCAACTCTAGCTGGGAGTACAACAGTGGTTCCAATGTCGATCATGAGTGAATGATTGAGAAAAGGAAATAATAAGGCTTCGTCTTCATGTCAATATTGTCTATTCATTTAGTATATTTTAATAATAAAAAAGTGAAGAGTTCCTACAATGCTTTCTTTTGAGAAATGTTTTACTACTAGTTGAGGAAATATAGAACTTTGATAAGCTTTAATACAAAGTTGTACATACTACAATATATGACTAGCGTGATTAGATGTATCTTACACATTGTAAGTCTTAATAATTGATTTATTTATATTTATTCATTATTAATTCTTTAAAGAGAAATGGGAAATGAAATTTTAAGGTTGTATTTTTTGCCAAATGTCATCAGCTATCTTAAAATGTTGAAAACATTGTCAAAGCAATGAACTTTACCATGACATCAAATAATATTTGTGATACTTGAAGTTGCGGAAATTATTTTAGATAAATTATGTTAGAAATGGAAAAAGAAATCTATAAATAAGCAATACCAAAAAAGAATCTAAGTGAGTAAATGCATGAAAAGATATTACCATGAAATAGGAGATAGAAAGCTTCAAGCTCCAACACCATGAGACAAGATATTTGGAAAGGGGAAAGCAAAGAAAACCCCTTGTGACATTATGAATGAGGCATGAAAAGCCTAAGAAGAAAGAGAGAAAGAGCAAGAGAGCAATTGCTCATATAATAATTGAGAAGAGGAAGAAACCTCATTGTTGTTAAATGAGAGAGGAGGGCCATCTCTTAAATAGAGATGAGAGAGAGGAGTTGGAATGTAACTCCCATGTCTATGAATGCCACCATTCATAAGTGTGTGAGGCCAAGTGTGAGATTCCTCTTAAGGAGGAATAATCTAAAATTAGAAATTACAATATATATTTGTCCTCACATATTCCACTAGATGACAAAATAAGATGTAGTGGAAAAAGGACAAAAAAGAAATATATTAGGATACCTTGGCTTATATCCTAATATATTACAACAATAAAGAAAGGAGTTCTAACCTTGGTTTATAAACACACCAAGGAAAGATTACAACTACTAACACCCCCCTTTAATCTTTACTTGGGGAAATTACATCAAAGGGTATTAAACCCATAATTTACAAAAATCTGCAACTTAATCTTCAAGATGAAGTAATTTGATTGTCTTCAAGCCATATGGTACATTTGTAGATCCAAGAGAAGTACAAGAATCCTTTGAATGTGATCAAGTGGAAGCATAGGCAGATCTTCATATGTGGAAAACCAAGAAGGTTCCTTGATGGATCACCTGAAAAAAAGAATAACAAGACAAATATCCACAAGTAGAATGCCATCATATATGCAAATTCGAAATCCTTTTGAATAAGGATAATAAAACTCTCATAGAGAAACAATGAGTAAAACATGTTACCACAAAACAATGGAGATAACCTGATATCAAGATAAAGTATATGCTCAAAAATTATCAACAAGGACAAATTGAGTAAAAAGCTTGATCAATGCTCTCATGAAAAGTATATTATACTAATGCACAAATGACCACAGACAAGGCCAACTAATGAAATGTGCATCAACATTGCATCAATCATGTGGATATAGACAGTCCACTTAATGAATCATCCCACTGCAAGTTAATGGGTGATCAATCCATAACATGCATGACTCGTGATCTAAGCAATAAAGTATGCAGATCATTATCACATTAATATATGAAAATAAAGTAAAAGAGAGACATGCTGATCAAATTAGAATTATCATGATTTGTTAGGATAATCAAAAGAATGGATTATGAGGATATAACAACATATTGCCTTCAAATTGGATCAAATCATCTGAATTTGGAGAGAAAACTCCAATAATAACATCCTCTTCATGGAGGAACAAAAATGGAACAACATGGAGGGAAACTCCATAAAAATATTATCCTATCAAAATGGAACAAATAGGATCAAATGGAGGGAAACTCCATATAAAATGAGTGCACACCAATATAGGATGGAGGGATACTCCATGGGCCAGATACGGAAACTATGTATCAGTTATATTGAGGGGACCTACATAGTTATCCTTGAAAAAAAATTGGCTCCCTATGCAACTCAAACCAAAATATCATATAAATCATGTATATCAATGGTATAAAACCATAAAGTGCCAACATGGGCATAGATCAATGCTATAAAGCATAAAAGTGCAGCTATGGGCACATCAAAAAATCAAAATGAAGGCAAATGTGTAAGATTACTCATAATCCAATCAAAATTAAGTAAAATGATTTAAGGAAGATCAACTAAATATAGATATCAGGTATAAAACTCCATTAAGGGTAAACATGGGTATGAAAAATTATTTTGAGAAGGTATATATTAATTTCTGAAATATTATAGTCATAAATTATATATTTATCTGGGCATATATGTGGGCCCCCATATATACTCAAATAAATATACGAAAATAGATTGGTTAAAGAAAATAATCACCTTTCCATACTTAATATTTTGGAAAGTCACAATATTTACCTTGGTTCAAAAATATAACCTCAAGGTAAAAAGAACATAAAGTCATGGGGCACGAAAAGATCTCCCCATTTTTCTCATACTATGCCTTCAAGATTGGAAGTGATTCAAAAAGAATTTTTTTGAAATAAAACATTAAGAAAGATATAACTAAAAAAAACTTAGTAATTAATGATAGAGTTCAGATCTGGCAGATAAGAATATACTAAAAAGAGTTAAGAAACTTTTCTAAAAAAAGTTTGAATAAAAGCTTGTCATGAGTAAGAGAGATTTAAAATAGAATATTGCACTTGAGTTGGAGCTGTCTGACAATGAATGATAAAATGTGAGAAATAGATTGACAAAAGGCAATGATAAAGACAATGAATGATTTCATGCCAAAAATAGGTTGACAAAAGGCAAGGATAAAAGCAAAAGATGCCTCTGTCAAGAACTAAAAAAAGAAAAAGAATCTTGCATGAAAAGACAAGAAAAGTTACCTCTGAATCTAAATATAGAGAGATTATACACAACCTCCTCTTTTTTCCCGGACAATACGCTGTCGCAGCTATCCTAGGGCTAGATAAGTCCGGCACGAATTCTCTTATTGCAGATTAGGGAGGAGAGTAGAAATCATCCATACCTAATAGTATTTTCTTCCCCTTGAACTCCTCCCTCAGCTACCCTACTCTCGAAGTAGTCTCAGATAGGGTTAAAACAGATTCTAACCCAATCGGAGTTTATAGCTAAGGTTGTGAGGATTACAGCTAGAACATCGTTGTAATTTCGTTCAGAACCTTGAATGCCCTGAAGACGCTATGGCCGCCATCTCAGCAAAAGCATTCATCGCCAATCTTTAAAACTCTTGTTGTTCTGAAATTAATCATCTGTATCTATTGGTATCTCCATACAATCTCAAAAGTTTTCCTCAAAATATCCTTTCATATCCTACGCTAAAACTGGAAATTCGTCATTCCAGAACCATTTAGGAACTGTTGGTTTTTGAGAAGCTCAAGCGCCTACTGGTATTGGAGTCATACTGAAGGAGACCGCAACACTTCAATCTTTTAATAAGATAAAACCTTAGGATTTAGGGGTTTGCCGTGACAAGGTTTTACCTGGGGTTTTGGCGAAGACGGGAGACTTTATATCTCCTCACTTCAAGTCAGGGCACTTCTTTGTGGGGTAGTTTGGTTCTACACAATGGAGGTGCACAGGGTAAGGTCTATCGAGTGGAAGCCATCAGCGGTGGTTGCACTTGCAACAAGTGTGGAGGAAACATTGGTCGCAGTAGCACGTGAAGATGCCTCGATTGAAATCTGGAGTGTTGCTCCTGGCTCCGTTGGATGGCACTGCCTGCTGACTCTTCGAGGAAGACAAGACTGTGTAATTTCATCTCTTGTTTGGTGTCGTTCAAGCTTGGAGACCCGTGCACCTGGCCGATTATTTTTAGCTTCTTTAGATGGAACCATTTCTGAATGGGATCTTTGTTCCTGTGAGCAAAGGACGGTTATAGAATCCCTGGGAGGATCAATCTGGAAAATGGTAGCTGAGCCTTTGTTGACACAAAGATCTTCTTCTATCAAGCACAATGAAGATGAAGAAGATGATGATGATAAAAAATCAATAACTAGTAATGCTACTGAATCAGACTGTGAAAACAAGAGAGATGATCTTGGAGAGCAACAAGTAGCTCTTGCATGTGATGATGGTTGTGTTCGCATTTATGTTGTTCGTGACACAGAGGAAAATACAACATATTATAAATCATTTCCAAGAGTTAAAGGTCGTATTTTGTGTGTTGCATGGAGCTCACATTCAAAAACGAATATTTGCTGGAGGCTCTGATGGTTGTATCAGATGTTGGGACTAGAGAAAAAAAAATATTAAAAAAAAAATCAGATTTTTTGTATCCCTCTGCTATTATATTTGGAGAAGAGAAAAAAAATATTAAAAAAATTCAGATTTTTTTTCAACGATCACCATTTCTTGCAATGCAAGGAATCATTTCTCTCATTTTTCAGTCACAATTTGCACAATTTGCAAATTTCTATAATGTTAAAAACAAAACATAATAATGCAAAACAAAACATAACCATGTTAAAAAAAAATTGATATCTAGATAGGAAAACCCTCTGGCAGCAAGCCTTCCAAAGGGGGTTAGATGAAAACTAATAGAAAATAAAAAGTAATCTGCACAAATTAGAGCAAACAGAAGTTAATCAGGTTTAGCGGTAAACCAACCAAACTCAAAAAAAAATTCAATTTCTTCCATCTTAAGAAGATTAAAGAAGAAATTAGTGAAATCTCTCTCAAGAGTCTCCTTCGAATCGTACCTTCATGCAAACACTCAAAACAAAGATTAAACTGCTCCGATACCATGTTAGAAATGGAAAAAGAAATCTGTAAATAAGCAATACCAGAAAAGAATCTAAGTGAGTAAATGCATGAAAAGATATTACCATAAAATAGGAGAGAGAAAGCTTCAAGCTCCAACACCATGAGACAAGATATTTGGAAAGGGGAAAGCAAAGAAAACCCCTTGTGACATTATGAATGAGGCATGAAAAGCCTAAGAAGAAAGAGAGAAAGAGCAAGAGAGCAATTGCTCATACAATAATTGAGAAGAGGAAGAAACCTCATTGTTGTTGAATGAGAGAGGAGGGTCATCTCTTAAATAGAGATGAGAGAGAGGAGTTGGAATGTAACTCCCATGTCTATGAATGCCACCATTCATAAGTGTGTGAGGCCAAGTGTGAGATTCCTCTTAAGGAGGAATAATCTAAAATTAGAAATTACAATATATATTTGTCCTCACATATTCCACTAGATGACAAAATAAGATGTAGTGGAAAAAGGACAAAAAAGAAATATATTAGGATACCTTGGCTTATATCCTAATATATTACAACAATAAATAAAGGAGTTCTAACCTTGGTTTATAAACACACCAAGGAAAGATTACAACTACTAACAAATTACATGGTTTATGAAAGAGAAATACTATACCTGGAGTTGCATAGTAGATTCAGAATCGTGATCAAGTTTATTATAGTCTAAAATATATTTATCACAAAAATAATTTGTATGAAATAATCTAAATGTCAAAATTGAGTACTCAATTTGGATGATAAGTTATGACAAATGTGAGAGACATCTCCTAGCGTTACATGAGACCTATAATGAGATTTAGTTATTAGAATGCAACAAGAGAAATTAGATTTCATACTTAGAGCAATTAGTACATGGATACAAAAAATACTTTTGTGGTTTTCTTTTATACCCTCACACATATAATAGGTTCTTGGATTGAGTTTATTAGATATTGACCTTGTATTATAGAGGTTTTGAATTTTCTCAATGGGAGAAATATCATTATCATTGCGTTAATTAAACCATTACTTGCTAGATATTATACCATTATCAAAAAAAAAAAAAAAAAAAATTGATACTTGAGAGGTTAAGTTATTTTTTATTTAAAAGAAGGTTTTTCAACTTGAGGCCTAATATTAAGAACACAAAATTGTATATATTGGATTATAGCACACAAAACCTTAAATGGTAGGTTATAGAGTTCATTTTATTTTTTCAATGGGTATCATTAGCTTCCTAATATTTGAGTTTTGGAACCCTTTTGAGTCTTTCAATGTTTAAAAGAGCACCATGTTAATTTAGAAGTTTTGGTATCTTAGATTTGGACCTATATCACATTATAATTATAAAAATATCCTGTAAAGAACTTATTATATAGATACACACACACACACACACACACATGATGGGTTCAAAATGAAGTATCTAAGTTTTTGAGTGTATTATGATAGATGTTTAAGAATATATTAATTGTAGCATGTAAATTCAAAATAGAGATTGGATATTTAATTTCTAACTATGGATCTAGACACCACGTTTTGGTCATTTCTTTAAACAGTTTATTTTTTATAATTTTATAATTTTATTATTTCATACATGTATTTGTCCTCTTTATTAGGAGCTTTACATTTGTTTCTAAGAGGTCCCAAACTCTAAAATAAAAAAAGGTTCCCAAGAGATAAGAAAAATAATAAAGGAGCAAGAAAAGTATATATACATAGTATGAAGACATTAATCTAGAAAGAAAAACCCTAAAACCAAAAAGGATAGAATTTAAGAAAAAGTACAACTATTACAAAGAAATCAAAATATAATCACCCAAAAAAATGTACTAAGGTCCAAGCTTGAACCCTATTTAGACAACATCACACCCAAAGGAAGCACTTCAAAAGGGGATACATGCATAGGAAGACTTTTCTTTTTATGTTTCTACTACAATACAAGAATAACCATCATCTAGTACTTAGAACATAAGAGTAGAGGATGAGGCACCATTAAATTGAATTAAAGAAACTCCACTTAAACAAGAGTTAGGGGAGGAAGAAAAGACCTCTGTTAGTTGAGATTGAGTATTAGGAATGAAAAATGAAAGAGGAGAATCACTAGGTCCAAGAGTAACCTCAAAAATAATAGAAGATGAAACCTTGTAGAATTAAAAATCAATAAAAGATAAAGGAGATCAAAGTAATGTATCAATGAAATATATATTTTAACTATCAATAAAGGAATAAATAAGCACTATTGAATGGTTACAGAGATCTTTCTTCCAAACAATTGATGAAGATATTTTATGAGAGCTATAGAAGTAAGTAAAGGTTGAATTCCCAATAGCCAAGTAAGATTGGCAACAAAAGTGATGCATTTGTAATTAATCACTTGAGACTAAAGGAACTCATTCATTTAATGTATAATATCATCAAGTAAATTATTTAACATATTAATATCCAAAATACTACATGAATAGAAACTACGATAAAAATTAATGGTATCAAAGTCCACCTTTACGAAATGTCCTAAGGAGTTTCCAATAGCCTCATTAATGTGTTGCAAGGAGACCTAAAGGGTTGCAAAGAGTCCTAGGATTCCTTTTCATATAATATTATATGGTAAGGGATTATAAGGGGTCATAAGGGATCTTAAGGGGTCCTATAGCTGTTAAGGGGGAAATGAGAATCAAGGAAATAAATCCTCAGATGTTCATCACATAAAGACACTTAAACAAATCAAAGAGGGAGTCGAGGAAATTGATCCTTTCAATCCCAATTCTAAAATACTAGATCGAAAAAGATTAGTATTAGCCAAGTGATAAAGGAGTAGTAACGCAAAGCTACAATTTAGTGAGTAGAATAAGGGAAACCATGCAAAGTCTGTGAGATCCCTACCTAAAATAAAAACTATCAATATGAAATGTATCTATATGATCAGAAGAAATATGTTGAAGTAACAAAGGGGATTAGAGGACTCACCTTTGGATCTAACTTTTTTGTTGATGTGCCTCTCAAAATAGACAAACAATACCAAATCTCGACCTGACACTACTGAATCTACAAAACCCAAAAATTATTCAACTATCTAGCAAGGTCAACTTCTGTGTGATATCAACTTTCTTCTAAAGTAGGGCATAAATATGTCCTAATTGTGTTTGATCCCAAAATTTTTGCAATTCTCACAAATACTGAAAAGGGTATCTAAATTTGTAATTTGTTTGCCAATCCAATATTTCAAAAAACCTGCAATAAAAAAATCTTTTGTTTGTTGATGAGGGGTTTAGCTCGATGAAATCCTAATTTAGGAATGAACCTTGAATTAAAATAACTAAATTGTAATAATCTAAAGAAAATATATGAATTCATCTTACAATAGTAGGTTATCTCAAATCGAACACAATGAGCTCTCTTTACCAATAGGATTGGTTCAAGAATCTAGATGAATGGATGTAGAAGATACAAAAAAGGGCCTTGAATGAATTGAGGGGAATCTTGAAGATAAACTCCTTCAATTGCTTAAATTCTTGAATCCTTGATATTCTATGGAGGAATTTTCTTGACAAATGCTTAAAGACTTGAATGCTTAAATAGTAGAGCCCAAGAATGCTTGTATGTGTAATATGAACACATTATATATGTATGTGTAGGGATAAAATGGGATCAATCACCCGAACACATTTAGAAGGGGGAAGACCAAAGTCCACCCCTGATATTAGGTTAGATCAATACAAAAGGAAGTACCAATACAAAACCTAACTCAAAAGGGATGAATTACTTGTTTTTAATTCCTTCTCACCTCCACCTTAAGATGGTTAAGAAAGAAGATATGAAATATATCTAGCTAAGATATAAAGATATGATAAATGGATAAAGTATATAGAAATAAAATACCTTGTGAGATATAAACCTAAAAATGAGTCATCAAACAACCTTTAAAAGTGTTTATCACTAGTCTTGGTTTGAAAATTGTGCTCCAGACAAAACCCAGAAACTATTTGGTGAGTAATCAAGGGTGACCTCCTCAATCAAGGTCAAAATGGAGAATTAGGGGTGTAGTGCACCCCTAATGAAAGTTGTGTGATGGTGATTCTGATTTTATAAATCTAAAGAAAGCCAAAAAAGATATCCAAAACTACACTTTGTTTGTTGATCCGATATCTGAATACTGCAAAATAAAGGATTGTTTGTTTATTTTTGGAGTGCTTGCCTCAGTCAAACCCCAATTCAGGAATTAATCTAGAATTAAAATAATTGAAATAAAATGCTTACAAGTAGTAGTGATAGATCTAACATAAAGCAATGTAAATCTATGAATATGCTATAGAATTTGGAATGTAATCAAGTATGTAGATGTAATAGCTTTGATTCAACTTCAAAACCCAAGAAAGGAAATCAAAGTGAAACCAAAATCTTCATGTACAAATATGCTTAAAATATGCCATAAGAATGCATGTAGATGACCAACGGGCATGTGGGTTGACCAACGGGCAAAAATATGCCATAAGAATGCATGTAGATAGTATTGAAATAGTCTAATGGGCATTGGGTTGTCAACATGTTGGTCAACCCACCAAAGTTTCATCCATAGATCAACATCCATCATATCACCATGGCATGGTCATGAGTAAAATATGTGTTACTTGTGTATGGAACTTAGCATATTGAGTTGGAATGTGTTACCTATCTTGGGACTTAGCAAGTTGTTAAGTGTTACCCAAATATAAGATTTAGCATATATGTATTTGGATGCATTACCCATGAATGAGATTTAACAAAAAAAATTGTGTTACCCATTATGATATTTAGCATATGTGTTTGTGTGTTCAAAAGAGGGATGAGGTAACAATGCATAGATTCAAGAATGATTTAGAAAGAATACCAAGAATCTAGGGCTAAAGTACTCTAAACCACACTCACAAATCTGTATTTTCTACCCCATAAGAGAATCAAAAAATGTACAAGGAGGGTGTACATATTCCCCCTCCTCATCGTATTGATGTCAAATAGGCATGAGAAGGAAGAGAAAAAAAATACCTACCTACACAACAAGGAGATATCATTTTAGAAATAATGCAAACTATATTCATAGCAAAGATTCGAAAGTCTTACAATCTAATAATATAGGAAATTATGACAAAGATATATCGCTTATGGAAAGAGGATCCTCAAAAGGGAAAAAACTTAATAACAAGATGTATGCTTAAGAGGAGTTCTTTATTAAGATAACATGTATGAGAAGAATGAAAGAAGAAAAAGAATGCAACTATTCAACCCCCTATACATACATACACACACACACACACACACACACACACACACACACACACACACACACACACACACACACACACATAGAGAGAGAGAGGGAGAGGGAGAGATGGAATAGGGATCCTTGGATGAAGGATAATAATCTTTGAGCAAGGGATAATGTATATAATGGACATAGTTTGACTTGACAAAGAAGAGGTAATGACTTAAGACATACACCTCTTAAAAAAAAGAGTATTGATAGCCAAGACACAATTCTTCATAAAGAAAGAATAATTTATCATAAGGAACAAGTTCTATTCTGCTAAAAGAATGTAGATCCTTAAATAAAGAGATAAATCTAATATACAAAGCTTCTTTCTTCCCAAGTGTGAGATAAATAGGAGATCTATGGTGGATTATATAACAAAATCTTGCAATATATAAGGATGATTCATAAGAAAAAACCAACAACCATGCACAAAACACAAATACCTAATATCCAACAAGAAAGCTATAATGATACACCATAGAGGGGATAAAAGAAATAGCTTGGCATAATAAATTTTAAACAATGTAAGATGCTAAAAAATAATATCACACATGAAGTAAACTATAGATGATCATTAAATAAGAAGCATTAAAATCTAAAGTATCAAAAGATACTTGTTAGGAGAAAATAGTAGGCATGCGCATAACAAAGTTGTGCATAACATAGATAAGAATTTTCCATAAAATAATACAAATATATAGAGAAATGAAATCAATTTATGCCTACTTAGTTATCATGAAAGAAATAACCAAGGTATAAAGGATCTTAGAGAGAAAAAAGATGGAAAATCCAATGTAAGCCCTAGTAGGATGCAAATTCATAAAGGATATTGGATGCAATAAGAAGGGAATAAAGACACATTATGTCTCCCTAAGTGTAAAACAAGTCAACAAAGGGAGATAATGGATTGAATGATAGAAAGAGAAAAATATGTTTCTTGCCCCCCAAGTGAAGAGATAAGGGAAATGACTATTATGTTACTCACATAGTAGGACAATGAGCCCCAAAAGATAGGCAAACAATGTCACAAACCAAGGAGAAACATAATAGGATGTAAATATATCAAGTAAAATTATCATGAAAAAGAAACCATTCATCATTACAATTCACATGAAACGTGATATAGATTGTGACTTGAAAATAAGAATAAAACATAAAATACTTCCTAGATGTAATTAGATAAAAAGAGAAGCAATCAATATGCCTATGCTTAATAAATAAATGTGTTTTATATACAAATTCAAGAATGAAAGATGTAGGTGTGAAATCTAAAGCTTCCCAATTTTGAAGAGTAGAGAAACCACGTAGAGGGTAAATATGAATAGGATCATTAGGATCTAAGATTGGAGTGGTGAAAAGGTCATAGTAACTATCATGTTCTGATGCAATGCAAGGTAGGAGAATCCCCAAAGGAGATTTCCTAGCCCCCAGCTATACAACCACATAGTGGAAACACAACAGCTAGAAGCAACAATGCAAGATTCGATACCAAATTACAATACTTGATTTATAAAATATAACTGATTACATGCAATATGCCTGATTGTAAGGCCTTCCAGGTTAGGGCCAATTAAAAATAGAAAATTACAAAATCAGTTCTACAAGATCCAACATGATCCAATTACAACCAATCTCAGCTAGTCTAGATACACAACTAAATAAGAACACCAAGAAGAATCCACACTTGTACCCATAGGTCCACCAAGAGATCCTCTAATTCCTAAGTCGTAGCTCTAGCTCTTCAAATTTGCATCTATCCTTCCAAATCCAAACTCCACAATGACTAAAACACTCACTAAGAACCCTACATATACTAATCTAAGAGAAAAGTTGGCCCATAACACAAATTAAATACAAATACATAAATTAAATGCCACAAGTTAGCCTGCAACAACAATTATATGCCCAGATGTTGATATCCAAGTAAAATCATGATATCTCCTAGCTTCAATTAAATGAGAGCTCATGCTTCAAACCATAGGTAGAAATCTAGGTCCTTTATAACCTCTTAAATTTGCAAAGGTTTATTCCTTACGAAAAAGTGTGCATCCATCCAAAAATTCACCCACAGCAAACTATCGTGTGAAATTGACAGAAATTGATACTGTAGGAGAATTGCCATATCTCCCAATCTATAAAGAGTTAGAACTTGCACACTTGATACAAGAAATTACTCTAGGATCTCTTTAATCCTTGTAATAGGAACCCTCATTCATTAAGGAAAATTAGTTACATGCCTTGCACCAGGCACCCAGAAACTAGAAAAACACAGTTTCAGCAGCAAGGTTTAAATAGTTCAAACTTCAACTCAATCCATCCAATCTCTATGCAATCATGAGGAAAGGTTCCTCCCTAGCAATGAAAATATAACTCCACCAAAATTCAAGCTTGATGCTCCTCAACACTTAACCAAAATCCCTCCAAACATGCAAGATTGCAGGAAAGCCTAGAATGCTCCTTCATCAGACACCCCAAGTTCAAAAAGATGTTCTAGTAACTGGAAGAACATCTTCTAGGATTCAGTACATAAATCCCAAATTGGTTCTTCATATACATGTCCTCCAAGTCTTCAACTTACACACTCTTTCCCTTGTTTTTCTTCTTCTTCTTCACATCCACCATAGGTGTTTCATAAGTCTACTTTCCATGCTAATCTCCAACCTTCTTAGAATCTACCAACTCAACTCAAATGCCAATACTCAGGTTCCTCCTAGTGAGCTCTTCATTTTGTAAAGGAATTAGGGAAAACTTCCTACCACCTTTCTCAACAGTAAACACATTCCTAACACAATCATGCACAATTGTGCAATCATACTACCAAGTAACACATGAAAATTGTTCATGTCCACAATATCACACAACACTTGATCCTTATACTACCTAATCTAGAAATCAACAAGGCATTGCTCCCTCACTTCCAAAGCATGCTCACCTCTCAACCAGCCAATCCTATAAGGATAAGGATGTCTCATTCTCTTCAAACCAAGTTTTTGAACCATCTCTTTAGCAATAAGGTTATCAATACTACCACCATCCACAATCACTTTACAAACTTTACCACCAGACTTACAACAAGTCTTGAAAAAACTAGTCCTCTGACAAGAATCCAATGTCTTCTTGCCAATTAGTACTCGTCGAGCCAGCAAACTATCTCCTTTCTCTAACTAACTACCTTGGACTTCAACCTCATTCACAATAGCAACTATCCTACCAATCAGACATTCAAAAGATCTATGGCCTTCTTGACCACACTTGAAACAATTACCTCTAAACCTACCTCCACCTATCCTCTTTTTTTGATCAACAGGTTTTTGTTCACCTCCTTCTTTTGGTTTAGCTTGTGCTAAACTATCTTGCTTCTCCTTCCCTCGAGAACTACCTTGATTCTTCCTATTTAGCTTCTCCTCTACTCTCAAAGCATACTGATAAGCATCCTCAATTGAAGAAATATTCAGCATACTAACCTCATCCTAAATATTGAATCTCAAACCATTAATGTATTGAGCTACCTTCTCTTTTGAAAATTCTCTATGCCTAGACTAAATAGTCAACTTATAGAACTCCTCTGTATAATCTTTCACAATCATATCCTTCTACTTTAAATTTTGCAACCTTTTAAACAACTCAAGTTCATAATCAGTAGGAATGAACTTAGCCTTCAATTTAGTCACCATTAAATTTCATCTAGTGATCTTCATTTCACCTTCCTCTTCTCTATCTCTTTGCAGTTTGTTCCACCAAAGAGCAACATGTCCCTTCAACTTAGTTTGTGCCAACCTTACTCTAAGTGGATCCTCAATATCCTCAATCTCAAATTATTCTTCCAATTCACCAATCCAATCAATCAGGTTTTCAGGATTCAAAGTACCAAAAAAATTAGAAACCTCCATCTTATGCTTCAACTTCAACTGAGATCCAAGTCTAGCAAACTAACCAGCCCTATTTCCCATAGGTCTCTTTGTATGATTAGTTCTACCCTCACCACTTGATTTAGTGAATTTAAAGTCTTTATTATCTTCCTCATAACCATCTTCAATACCCACATGTCTAGGTACACCACCTAAAGCACTTACAAATTTAGCAATCATGTCAATCTTCATCGATGCAATCTCAGATCTGAATTATGCTCTCATCTTCTCTAAGATCTGTTCTTCTACAGTATCACTAAGATTAGAAATTTCCCTAGGGTCCAATCTTCTTGGAGGAATCTTCCAAAATTTAGCAAAACCTAAGAAATAAATCCACCAATCCAAAAGATCAATCAGCCACAAGATCAACCTTCTTCAACCCAAGTCCTGGTGCAAACTACCTCAACTTTAGCAAACTATCACACCCTCAGGAACAACCTTCGCTCTAATACCACCTAACATAGTGCAAGGTAGGAGAATCCCCAAAAGGATATGTCCTAGTCCCTAGCCATACAACCACATAGTGACAACACAATAGCAAGAAGCAAAAATGCAAGATCTTATACCAAATTACAATATTTGATTTATAAAATATAACTAATTACATGCAATATGCTCAACTGAAAGGCCTTTTGAGTTAGGGCCAATTACAAATATAAAATTACAAAATCAGTTCTACAAGATCTAACATGATCCAACTTATAGCCAATCCTAGCTAGTCCAGATACACAATTGGATAAGAACACCAAGAAGAATCCACGCTTGTTCCCATAGGTCCACCAAGAGATCCTCTAGTTCTTAAGTTGTAGCTCTAGCTCTTCAAATTCACATCTATCCTTCCAAATCCAAACTCCATAATGACTAAAAGACTCCCTAAGACCCCTTATTATACTAATATAAACCACAACTTGACCCATAACAAAAATTAAATACAAATACATAAATTAAATGCCACAAGTCGAATTGCAACAACAATTAAATGCCTAGAAATTGATATCTGAGTAAAATCATGATATCTCCTAGTTCTGACTGAATCAGAACTCATGCTTTAAACCATAGGTAGAAATATAGGTCCTCTAGAACCAATTAAATTCACAAAGGCTGAATCCTCAAGGAAAAGTGTGCATCCATCTTGAAAGTCATCCACAACAGACTGTCATGCGAAATTGTTAGAAATCAATACAGTAGGAGAATTGCCATATCTCCCAACCTATAAAGAGTTATAACTTGTGCACTTGAACACAAGAAATTAATCTAGGCCCTCTTAAATCCCTAAATTTTATATCTTCTCATTAATTAAGAAAAATTAGTTACATGCCTTCAACAAGCACCCAAAAACCAAAAAAACACAGTTTTAGCAACAAGGTTCAAACAGTTCAAACTTCAACTCAATCCATCCAATCTATATGAAATCATGAGGAAAGGTTCCCCAATTTGTCTCCAACACATCCCTAACCATGAAAACATAACTCCACCAAAATCCAAGCTCAATGATCCTCAACACTTAACCAAAATCCCTCCAAACATCCAGGATTGCAAGAAAGCCTAGGATGCTCCTGCATCATGTTCAACAAGACCTAAATTAATTTCAGATTTATGTTTGAAAGGAACAATAAGAATAATGAGGGTGTGGACTTATATGGTTAAGGAACTTGTAGGAGAAGGAAAAACAAAACTCTTTAAGGCCTTATCTATAAAAGGAATTTCAATGAAATTCATAGAAAGAGGTTGATCAATAGGAGCAATAATCATTAAATCATCCAAAGGTGCCTCACAAGGAAGAGATTAATCCATGTTTTTATCTAGGGGTTCATACCAAATAGTAGAATCATCCAAAGAGGTAAGAAAATACACATTAGAGGAGGAAAAATCATGACTGAAAGAAGTTTCAAGGAGAGAGTTTAATTGATATTCCCATCCAAGGGCTCATCCCAAATAGTATCACTATCAAAAGTAGGAATATCATGAATCACTAAAGGTTGATCAAAAATATATTTGAAAAGAATAACATTAAAGGAGAGTGACAATCAATGAAAGGAAAAACTAAGTTTTCATCATATGCATGAAATGGACCATCTTGAAAATCATGAATGAAACTTGAAAAGAAAGATAGCAACCCCATTGAAATGAGATGCAATCTAAGAATGAACTAGATGCAAAAAAAATGTATATTTGAAATGCAAATATATGAAATGCAATTTATATGTAAAAAATGTAAAAGGAGATCTAAATACCACCAAAGCAAACAATAACATACAAAGTAGTTCTAGATACACCAAAATGGAATACAATATTCTAACTCCAATATCAAAGAATAAATGTAAGAAGGTAGGGTTCACCAAAAAGAGGTAAACACATAATGAAATGCAATAATCTACCTCCAAAATCAAACAAGAGATGCAAGTAAATTGGGTTCACCAAAATGTGTAGGGGTAAAATGGGATCAATCACCATAACACACTAATACATTAGGGGTGGATTTGCGACGATGAGTAGATGTAATGTGTATTTGGCATTTTTTTTCAATTATAACCCAACAACGTTGCAATTGTGACGTTAATTTTTTATAACATCGCAATTGTGACGTTGTCGGGTTATAAGAAAAAAAAAAAGGCACGTTGGTCACAATGTTTAAGCTTATATGCATAATGTTTAAGAGTAGCTGAAGAAAAATTATGAACCAGATCTCCTAGGGCCGGGGTATTATCTGTATTTCCAAATAGACACGCACAATTGCACTCAACTAAATCTCAAAGGCTCCTAGGCCTACATAAAGGGAATCCAAATAATTGAATTCACTCTGGAGTAAAGCTAAATTTGCAAAAGATTTCATTGTAGCTCATTTGGATACAGGTAAGAGAATTATCGTAAGAGCATTGAAAGTAGGATATTTATCAACTTACCAATTATTTTATCAAATAATTAATTAATTAGAGCTGAAATGATTTGGTCTCTATCAGGTGTCTAGCCAGAATCTGCAAGCTTCCATGACGAAGGGTTTGGCCCTATCCCATCCCGATGGAAGGGTTTCTGTCAAAGTGGCATGAACTTCATCATAGCTTCCTACAACAAGTATCTACATCAACACCGACATTTTAGAAATTCACCATTAATGTGCTTGAAATTTTTGCTTATCTACGTTTTAAGAATGCCCTTGCATAGAAATGTTTTGGTATTGTTGCTTCTCTTTTTGCGGCACATGTATTTTGATAACTATTATTGTGGACCAGGAAATTAATTGGTGCCAGATACTTCTATGTGGGACATGAGGTTGGAGATGGGCATTTTGAAAATGGAGATCTTGCTACACCATGAGACATAGAAGGGCACGAATCTCACACTCTGTCCACGTCATCTAAGAATTTTGTGAAACATGCAATTTTGTATGGATATGTTGAAGGGGTTGCAAAGGGAGGAGCTCCTCATGCAAGAGTTGTAGCCTACAAAGTTTGTTGGAGCGAGGGTTGCGCTACTACAGATATTCTTGCAGCATTTGAGGTAGGCATTGATGAAGGAGTAGATGTATTCTCTCTTTCTCTTGGCTTAGGTCCCCCTCAATCTATGGTAATTTGGGTAATTTGTATTTTCAAAATCCATTGACTCTGCGATCTATGGTGAAACCAAGGCATTTGGTAATGGACTACGATTATGTTCCTATTTGAGTATATAAATGAGATGAATTGGAAAGCTTTTGTATTGGTAATTAATTTTTTTTTTCTTGCATGACTCTCAGGATGACCAATCATAGTTGACTTCTCTCCTGTTACAGAATTTTGTGAAGCTAAGGAGAATGGTTTCAGCTTGTTTCATTTTGAAAATGTTCTGGTTTACTATAGTTTCCTAATATTTTCCCTGCACACGCTGCCCATTATTTCTCATCGGCATCGTTGATAGCACATCACAACATGTGCAAAATCTTGAGGTACCTCAATTGCCATGGTTTCGCTAAGTTTTTTTGGAATCTGCACACATCTAGATTAGCTTCTTATGTTTTAACAAATTCTAGGATATTTATGTTATTATTTGTTAAGGTATTGGTTGTATGGTGATATCTATGGTTGTTTTCATTTGTGATAATGTTGTAATATTTAGTATTAGATTCCTTATTTGAATTTTGAAATGACTTTTTTCTTCTTTTCTCATTAATGAGATTGTTTTATTTAAAGTGATAAAAAAAATTATATTGTAGAAGATAAACCCTAAGTAATCATAGTTCAGGTTAGTGGCCATCTACCAGTATGGCAAACCAAAAACCACCATTTGGGGACCATTTCGTCAAGTATAATAGTTATACACAAGAAATTTAACATTCTCCATGTCATCCTAGTAGCTCAAAATAGACATTCCCAGCCTAGCTATAGAAAAAAATGAAAAAAAATGCCAAATACACATTACATCTGCCTGTCGTCGCAAATTGACATCACAAATTCACCCCTAATGTATTAGTGAAAGTACATAGGTGGTGGTTAAACATTAGCTTGAAACTTGTACACTTGAATTCTGAAGTTTCTACCTTTGTGGCATGAGAGAAATGATTAAAGTGTATGTTATCTTCTCATCCCATATTGTAATTCTAGATTCATACTACTTTTAGAAAAATAGAGGTTGGGTGATTGAAAATGTGTTAATTATTGGTGCCCATGCCATACTTAATTGATTGAATTGGGTCTTGCAATTATGTGGCCTTCTCAATACTTCTAAAGGATTTAAATCTCATGTCTTGGAATCTCATTTCACACAGACCAAGTCTTCATCATAATACCAGAGCTCCTCTTCTTGCAAACTTTAAGCCTAGATAGGGATTTTCTTGAAAGTCAAGTGGTTCAACAACAAAAAAGGACACCAATGAAGTCTAATACTCTGGTGGATGTTGATGATCACCTCTTAATTCATTGCCAAATCCTATCTTGAGATAGTAAGTAGAGAAAGGTGGTAATGGAAGCTATTGCAAGTGGTTATGTTGTGATGGTCATTTTTTAGTAGGGTGTGGAGCATGGTTTGATTCATTTTGGTAGGGCTTTTGATAGTGTGAGTGGGGTTCCACTAACTAACCCATTTTCTAGTGTGGACATGTACATCTCTCTCATTCCATCTTGGGAAATTCCTTATTGATGACCATGTCATCATCAACTTCACCAAGGAGGAGATAAAGCATTAGTTCATGTAATGATGTTTGGGGCTATTGTCTCTTTCTTTATCTTTTCTATGCCATAGTTGTCCTATTTTGATCACTCGATGATCTTTTTTCCTTATGACATGTAAAGGGTAGAATCTTCAAGGATAGGTGGTTGTCACTATGGGGATCTTACTTATCAGATGATGGGACTATCTTGGTATCCCAATTTTGTACTTCTTTTTTAATGTTTAATATAAATATATACCATTACCAACCAAAAAATAAAATAAAAAGAGAGCATGAGTTTGAATAATAAATTTACATTTCCCAAACCTTTACATTATTTTAATCAAGCTATCTATAACAATGATATTGATTTTACTAATAGAGGATAGAAAATATTTAAGAATAATTATTTTCTACATAAATAATAATCATGGACTAAATCTACTCTTCACAAATAAAAGCCTAATCTACACTAAAGTAATTATTGATCCTTACAAAAATAAGGATTTCCACACTTTGAAAGTTAGTCTATAGATGCAAATCAATACATGATGGATATGTAGTCGTTAGAACCAAGTCTCCATGGTAATTAGTTGATTATGTTTGAATCTCAAATGTAGGATAACTCAAGTGGATGAGTTGGAACATTAAGGAATATTTTTTATAAGGGAAAAACTAGTCTTTTAAGGGGATCCAAAACCCTTTACAATAAAATTTTTAAGGGGATGTGGTACCCCACTAAAATAAATAGCTACAATAGAAAAAGTATTACAAGACAATAACCCAAAACAAAAAAACAATTGACAACTAAAATAAAGTTAAAAAAAGATCCACTTGCCCAAAAGTTAGCACAAGGTTAAAGCCACACATAACATAATGATTCTATCTATCAAGGAGACCCATGGGGTTTAGAAAGGCCCTCATCATTGGGTTTTGACTTGGCTCCCATAGCCACTACTATGGGTTTTAACATGGCTCTCAAAAAATCATCACCCACAACCTTAGAAGATCAATCATCAAAAATCCAACTAAAACTTTGAGGTTTTGGAATGCTCCCAAATTTTGAATTGGATTGCACAATTATTTTGATAGGATTCCCAAGTCTTTTAAAAATCACATACCTCATAGAAATGATCATTAGAAATTTATTTGAAACTCTAGGGTTTAAGAAGACTCCCCAAACCTCCATGGGATTTATTTTGGATCCCACAACCATAATGGGATTTTTAGAGGATCCCCAAAAGAACACAATTTTTTTTAAAGGATCCCCAACCCTTCAAAATGGGATTAAACTTGGCTCCCATAACCAAAATGTCACCAGCAAAAAAGAGACCCCACCAATCATCCATAGTTGTAATGTGTATTTGGCATTTTTTCTCAATAAATTTCCTATGTGAGCAAAATCATGACTGATTTATCATATCTCTGTTTTATGCAATCTGAGACAACTTTTCATGGTTTTGTTTGATCAAATACACATGGATTCTTTTCCATGGGTTCTTACAAAGAAGAGGGAATATAATACACCTTTTTCCCCACCATATATTTGAATTTGGGGTCTTGGTCCACATTTTATATTACAAATTTATTTGTACAAAGTTATAGATTACCCTAGTAAGGGTTTGGACAGCTTACACAAAAATTTGAATATCTTTTCATCCACATAATTAAATTGAGTGCTTCACAAACCAAAATAAATTAGATTTGACCCTCTATCATCTACAACAAATGGATCATCATATGGGTACCAATATTGCCAAAAAAGGACACAGAAATCATACTTCTTTTTTACTGATCAAAGTAAGGATTATGCAGGAAACCTTGTTTGTATTGATTGCCAAACTTCATGTATCATTTTGGGTCCCTTTGTTTTCTCATTACAATATTATTTAAACTTTGGCTTAAAAATATTGTTTTCCATTACATCATTGGTCTAAATTATCGATGTAATTTATTATACTTATTATGTCGTGCTAGGAACTTAATTAGTTTTGGCCTTTAATCTAAGCTTGAGGTGTTCTTGCATGATACTCTTGAAGAGAAGAAGTCTAAAGTCCTCTTAGAGAAAAATTGATCCAAATCAATACATTTCTTCCTAATTTCTTCCTCTAGCATCCATGTGGCTTCCAATTTTATAGTCTGATCCATTATCAATTATTTTTTCCCATTACACCTAGTGCCTTGTCATTTTGGATTCTCTATTATCCACAATAGCTTTAATCTATGTTTCCTTTGTCAATGGTAATTTAGACACCTAGTCTTCGTCATTTAGAGTTGAATATGTTTGTTTAACGCCTTCATCCATAAAATATTTGAACATAGTCAAATCTTAGATATTGAATATAGGAGAAAGACCTATATAAGGTGGTTACAAAAACTTGTAAAAAAATTCTCCA